>OX402547.1:4319787-5707075 GCA_948098915.1 Lampropteryx suffumata | reverse complement strand
GTTTTTATTTATTTCGTATCTGCCTGTGTTGTTTCATGTTGAAATAATCGCTATTTACAAAACCACACTACGGTTTTTGGATGATGATGTTGATTTTGTTAAACAAGCATTAATAAAAGTGCTGAGTTTTGTAGTTTTTCGTCTTTATGTTACTAACCACAGGAAAATTTCTGAAAACAAATCAAATAGGTCTTTATTGTATATTTGCACTTAACCAATAGATGGTAAAATAATAGGGCACTATTTCAGAATCATTCAATAAAAAGGACGTATCTAAAAATAGTTAATTTTTAAGTCATGAGATAATTAAATATTAGAGAGTTAAAACGAAAAATGTATATAATTATCGCTTGCTCGTTTATTAAGGAAAATAAACAATATAATATTGATTCACTTTGGATACGTTACATGAAACATTCACAAATTTGGCAATATCTTCGATACAAAATCAGATAACGGTTTTTCGTCGATTCTGAAAAAAGTAGTTTTTCGACTGTCTTGTTCTAGGGGTGCGATATATTGCTTAAAACGTGCAGTATTTTTTCGCAGGGCACGACCTGTAAATAAAGTTAATTTGAAAACGGTTAACAAGAGTAGACTGAAGCAGAGTAGTGCTGATCGGAGCTTCTAGCTAGCGGTCGTTGAGGAGTTTTACTCCCGCTTTCCCATCGGACCCTAATCACAAAGTTAAAAAATTTACATATTTGTTGTACAACGTGTTTGTATTGGCAGGCACGTGATCTTACCACGTGTGTAAAATTTAATGCAAATCGGTTCAGTAGAATTATGTGTGGCAAGCTTTGATCCACAAAGTTATTAGGTGTATGTATGCACGCACACACTCAGCTGATTTATTCTCATCTTAGAAAATATTGACGGAACAGCATCAGGCTTCAGCAATTTTCTTGTATAACCAGGAATAAAGTAGTCACATTTAAAATGCGCACTGCAAACAACAGACGATTTTGATATATTTCCAGGCACTACATTTTCCCATTTCAATTTCTGGTTTTCATTCTTCGGAAATCTACAATACAAGAAATATAACTAATAACAACAAATGTCATCGGTGCAAAGTCGAAGGATACCAAAACAACAAAAAAATTGTAATAAAAAAACGTGTCACGGGGCACGCGTTTGGAACGAAGTCCAGTTACTTTTTTTCATATATACATATATTTATATATTATTATATATTTAAGTATACACACACATATGTATATATGTGGGAGATTAGTTATCGGCCTCCTTCTTACGCTTTTTCGTGACGTATTAAATTTTATCTCGGCTAGGCAATATCGAAGTTCCTTATCGGGAGCTTTGGGCCCCTCCCAAAGGCCTTTTGTACAGTCTGACAGTGACCGGTAATACGTGTCGGTATGTATCTACCTATCTGCTACTACGAGATTGTAAAAAAAGCTTTTGTAAATATATACATATTATACATAGAAACACCCAGACTCGAGACATATACTTGCAGATCATACAAACATTTGTCCCGCGGCGGGAACCGAACCAGCCACCTTCTGCGTATCAGCCGGACCTTGGCCCACTGCGCTATAAAATTGTCAACAAAATTCATGGTTACCCTAAAGTAACCCTATAATATGATTGTAGGTTTTACTAGTTTTACTTACCCATGGAAAGAAAAGCGGCTACCGGGATAAGATTCATTTTTGCACCCTTTTACACAGCACGAATTCACCATTTTTCATTAAAAACAAACAGGTTTATTATGAAAATTTACACAATCGCAGACTGAAAGCACGAGAATCAACCAAACAACCAAGTAAGCATACCGCCATCTTACATTCAGTATTACCAGGTCCTAACATTTAAGTACTACTCTTACTCTGTGTTATTGAAATATTTTTTAAATACACCGAATTCACCAAATTGATTATTAATTATAGGTACTGTATAAATATTTTCATAGTTTACGAATCGTTTGTTTTGGTATATCGTTTAGAAGAAAAAATTAAAATTTCTACCAAACCCAATGATTATTTGAGATGGCAAGATATCAGACAAGGACACACTACCAGCCGGTACCTTCTCGCCAGGGTCCGTTTCTGGCTGGCTATCGCTTAAAAGGAAAAGGCTACCTTAGACGTGTGAAAATAGATATCCTTTTAGCTAAACAAAAAAATTTTGTACGCTGTCTAGGTAAGTGTAGTTGGTGTAGTGTGACTTACACAATGATTGTCACAGGCATTTAATTGATAAAATAAAATATTATTTTTTCTCAAAAAAAAATTATATATCTTCACTTACATGACAAATGATATTAAACATAAGTTTGAAAACAGGATGGTATATCGAAAATAATGGTTAAAGTTTGTCTAAAAGCAAGTAAGGATAGTGAAGTCTTAATAGGGCAGGTCGAACTGAAGTTATAAGGGTAGGTAGTAACGATGTAAGATTTAAGTAATATTCGCATGTTTTCAATATTCACATTCGCAAAAATCGTTGTTCTACGAACCTTATACTTGCTATATTATATATCTTGCAAGAATCTGCAAGAACTAGATTAATTAGGTGAAATATTAGCGTTGCATGTGTTGATATGTGTTGCATTGGTGGCAATTCGGTTGGTTAATTTCTAAAATTAGGAATTGTCTAAAATATATTCCTAATTTAGTTAGATGGTGCCAACCGAATAGGTTTTACAAATGCTATGAATTTGTAAAACCTATTTTGGTTGGTACCATCTAACTAAATTAGGAACGCTTAATTAAATTATATAAAATTAAATTAGGATAAGTTAGTAACAGCAGAATACAAAGTTTCATTTGACACTTCTAAACCTAATTTTAACTAAAATTAGTTAGGTTGGTGCCAACAAAATTGAGGCCATTGTATTAAGTCTAACCTGTTATGGTAGATGTAATATTTTAAATAAATGTCGCTTAAAAATATTCCGTAAATTTACATTTCTTACATCATCTACTCAATAGGAATGTCAAATGTCGCAAAATAAAATGTATCGTTGTCATCAGGGTTTATTCTACGCGGTCGGAGGAAGGAACACATCGCCTGGTTCTTCATACGACAGCGACTGGGTGGATGTGTACAACCCTGCGACAGAACACTGGCGCCCTTGCAGTCCGATGGCAACTCCTAGGCATAGGGTAAGTAGTAAGAACGTATACATAATATAACATTACCTAACATAAATGAGGTTATAATTATTAAACTAATTCGACAGTATTTCTTTTATGAAGATTCGATTATTCCAAACGATCCCCAATTACGTTACTCACAGCTAGCGGTAGGCGTGACTGCCTTTTTATCCGATAGATGCCGCATCATCGACAATACCTTACTTGACATTTCATGTCAAATTTCATGTGTTTATTTATGTTTGTAGATTTATTTCCAAATCCCTACTAATATTATAAATGTGGAAGTAGCTCTGTTGTTACGTTTTCACGCCTAAACCTCTGAACCGATTTTGATGAATTCTGATATAGTGATATATGGGACCTTGGAGAAGGACATAGGCTACTTTTATATGTAGGTACCAGTGTGCGAAGCCGCAGGCATCAGCTAGTCGTTAATCAAATACTGCAGTGTTGCGCTCCAGACTCTAAAAACAGAGGCTCACATATTATATTCCCCAAAGAACCAAAACAAAGAAAAATTTTAAACAGACAAATCTGCACCGAAATATTCGTTTCGATCTTTACGATCATTCGTTTTCGACCTCTAATCTATGAAGAAACCACAGTTTTTAGCTTAAAAAATATACAACACTACACTCAGAAAGAGATAAAAAAACTACCTTTTAATTAAATTTTAATTTTTCCTGTCAGGGAAGCTTTAAGTTGAGCTACCGTAAAGTGCTAGTACATTTTCATCAGCAAACACTACAAATTACATATATCATATTCAAAGCAACAAAACCCAACTTCATACAAAATGTAAACTAGGCATTCACGCTTGTGCTGCTATCTGCAAGGTTTCGCGTGTGCCACCCCATTGCATGATCACTGCAATAGTGTTTGACAGCAGCTGCTGCTGTCAAATACACTTTCAACTACGTTGTAATGTTATCATTAATCACTACAAAACCAAAGGACGTATTTTTTGCTTAGAACCAAAACAGTGCAGAAATGTTATATGAAATCTCATTGTTGCACTGTTTTTCATTATTGCATTGTTTTTTTACTTTTTATTTAGATATAAATTTACCACAGAGGTTTAATATCTCCCATTAAGTTTAATATAAAATGTTTGCATTAGATCAAAAAGACTGGCTGAAAATAAAAATCAGCTGAATAAAACCGACTTGGTGAAAAAAAACAGATGGCGCGCATTTTGTACCATTGTAAAACATTGATTCATCATATTTTTAGTTTGAGTAGGCATATTTTATCACAGTAGGTAGATTGGTAGTTGGAAGAAAAGTAAATTAAGGAAATCAATTTCTAACGTGTTATTTTTTTTTATTTCTTCATAAATCAGCCGGTAGCTATGGTTATTTTCATTATATGTCAAACGACAAAAAATTTTACTCCGATTTCCAAATATTTAAAAAAAAAAAACCAAGTAATAAAGGCATGTGCGGGAATTTCTTCGAAATTTGAATTTTGGTTTGGTAATTTTATGAATTCTACAGAATGTCGTCGAGTGATAGTGAAGATTTCATTCCTCGTATGTATAGTATAAAGCACTATGTATCACTCGGGAGTGCGATTCCTACTTCGTGTGTTTTAAGGCGTTTCAAATCAAACCTCGTGTTTCAAATTACACACTTGGATTAGGATTTGGGCACTTTCGCCTTGGTGTACAATAGACTATTATTTACGCCTATATCTCTGTGATAAGCCCATTTTCGTCTGGTCGACAGACCAGTAATAAGGCACAGATAAGTAACGGCTGGCTTTCGTAATAAATCAATTAATAGTGCGTGTAACCGTCTCGGTCGAAAATATTTAGCTCAGTGATGCATTAATAGTATTTAATTTGTAATTTCTATTTTAACTTTCGAACATTTTAGCATTGATCTTCTTTAGACCATGTATTGTTTGCAAAGTTGTTTCAAATACCAACTTGCTAACAAATGCTTCTCCGCAGGTAGGTGTAGCGGTAATGGACGGTTTATTGTACGCGATCGGAGGCTCGGCCGGATCTGAATATCACAAATCTGTAGAATGGTGAGTGTGTTGCCTCGTTTATTTGCTTGTGTAAGATCTCGTGACCCTTATGTTATTAATATAAGATGCAAAATTTAATGATTCACGCTCCGTGTGATGAAATCCAAATTTCATAAATAATGCCGGACATTTCACACAGCATCATCTGGCCCCAAAGTATACAGAGCTTGTGATATGGGTACCGCACCAATACTACTTATACCTACACTTTTTTTTTATAAATACATACATAGAAACTTCCAGACTCGAGACAAACACGAACACTTGTCCGTGTTCGAACTTAATCAAATCCGCAACTTTCTGTTGCGGGGCTTGGTCCGACTGCGCCACAGAGGTCGTCAGAAGTATTCTAGTCGTGGGTTTTAGATATTACATATATAATATAGGATAGGATAGTAAGAATTACTACTATTCTATTCTACAAATATTATAAAGTATCTGCTGATCGCGGCTTTGCCTGCGTGGTATACTCGTGCATGTAGATTATAAATTCTAAGTTAATCATAGTTCATATATCTATACCAAGTTTCAACCAAATCGGTCCAACAGTTAGTGCGTAATTGAGTAAGAAACATAATTAGGCTACTTTTTATCTAGGCAGCGCCTAACTAGGTAAAAGTGAACATGACATAGGGGCTGGGTTTAAAATGCGACGTACGACTATTCCGCGTGTCGGGCTATAAGGACAACTTAACCATAATTCTTTTAGCCAGCGCGGTCGAATTCTATGTTTATTGTTAACTGGAAATTTAGGAGAATTCAATAAATAAATAAATAAATAAATATTGGTGGACAAAATACACAACACTATATATATAGCTTCAAAATAAGCATAATACAATATGGTGACCAGATGACTTACATATATATATACGGAATATTAATATATATTAATAAATATTCATAAATATTTTTAAAGACATACTTATGATACTTTATAACACTCAGACACAGAAAAAACATCTATTACAACAAGGGTATTACTCACGTATTATTGTGTCGATGGAGGCACCAACACTGTGTGAATACTATTGAATATTCTCTAGATGTGATTCAACACTAGATGAATCACATCTAGAGAATATTCATCGGGGTGAGTTTGATCCGCGGTCCGCTCGTATGTAAAACCCGTGTTTATCAAAATGTATAGTACAACACAAATATTTGTCCAGAGAGGGAATCTAACCCCCAACTTACAGCCCAGAAGGCAGAGCTACTACCAACTGAGCTGACAGGCTAGTCAAATAACAAATTGACTTTGTGTAATAGTTACGACCCAGAGCGTGATACGTGGACGTCAGTGGGATCGATGAGTACTGCGAGACTGGGCGTGGGCGCGTGTGTGGTGAACCGACTGCTGTATGCGGTGGGCGGGTTCGACGGCGCCCGTCGCATCGCCTCTGTGGAGTGCTACCATCCGGAGAACAACTGCTGGACCGAGGTCGCGCCTATGAACATCGCGAGAAGCGGGGCTGGTGAGTATATCTTGCAACCACGATGATTTTTAGGGCGATAGCTGGATGAGGACTACAAGGAAGTGGCCGGAAAAAACAATGACTATTAATACAAACAGACGGTAAAATTGTGCTTAAACGCGAGCGTATGTGTATGTCTAAGTCTGGCTTACAGTTATAATTGTACGTAATTGAAGGGCTAGTTTAAAGGTCTCATCATCAGCCCGTGCCAGTCCACTGGCACACTACTGAATTCGATCTTCAGCTCTCCTCTTCTAATCCCGCTGTCTTATGAATATCATCGCTCCACCTGGGGTCTCTCTTATAATAACCCGTTAGCTTGAATTTTTGAAATCTATTGCCATCTTTATTCATTGACATAAGATTGACAAGGACAGAGCATAGATACCTAAACACAATGCTAGCTAAATATTTGTTTATAAGATGACATGACAGTAGTGTACGAAATTTGCTGCGGAAATGCAGTCGAAGCAGCGTATGGCGTATCTCGTCTATAGAAAGTTATTGGAAAATAGGTCAAGACCGAGATCAATCTAAATAACCTCTCCTATATCCTGTAAATATCAGGCTTGAAATAGTGTTGACTTTGCAGGTGTGGCGGCGTGGAATCAGTTCATATACGTGGTTGGAGGCTACGACGGCTCGCAGCAACTAGCTTCAGTGGAGAGATATGACACGGAGCGTAACACGTGGGAGCCAGTCGCGTCAGTACAGGTCGCACGATCTGCACTCTCACTTACTGTACTAGATAATAAGCTCTATGCGTTAGGTAAGACATTTCGTTTTAAATAGATGTTTAGATCATAGATGTTTGTTCTGTGTCCTAGGCACAAAGTTATAAAATATCTTACTCCTATGTATGTATTTAAAATGATATTATTATTCTCATTTGACATAAGGCGCGAGGGTTTTGGATGTTTACTGGACGATGACGACATGACATGTACGAAAGAGCAACGACATGATTCGAATGTATTTGAATAAATATTTGTGTGATGAACATAGATGTTTGTTTGTGTCTGGGTGTTATAAAGTATTTTACTCGTATGACTCAATTGACCGCGAGGGTTTTGTACAATTGGGTAATGTGGGTGCGTGTATGTATTTACACAGAGGCGCACGGTTTTGAGCCGTCACTTTGGTTGATCGCGGCGCTCCGTCTGTATATTTATTTGGTCTTATTCATAAGACCAACAATAACCTGCCGTTATATCAATTTATTAATAGTAACTGAAAGCAGTTAGTTTCAATGTTTTAATAGTATCAGCATTCTATAATCGCCCAGCAAGTTCCCATAGTGGAAGCTCATTGCTTAATTTGGGACTAGATGGTGCTATGGGAATTTTCCACCAATATTTATTTGATTTATATATTTACTACATGTGGCTCGAATCGACAAAAAAAATCTATATAGTTATAGAACCTGCTCACAAAATTTCACGAGAATCGGTTGAGAAATGCGACCTGTAGAGAACAGGAGAGACATACGAAAGCATTTTTGCCTAAGCTCAAACGGAGACACTCGTTCGCGCTTCGCGCTCGCTCGGTCAATTAGGTTATTGATACAAAAGCTGATGTTTACGAAATGGTAATTTACCTGTTTTCTGGAGCTTCTACTATTCCTACAGTATATCATGTACATAACATGTATAGGTGTGCTATTCGAGATTACCGATTATCGGTCTATTCTATAATTACACACTAGCTGTGTTGTTTAAATCTGTTGCCATCTCTATTCATTGACATTACAATGACAAGGACAAACCAAACCTTAACGTCTCGCTAATGGTGATTAAAGGATAAAGGATACCATGGTTCTTCCAAAGCAGTTCAACTGTTAGGACGTGATTTAGCCACCAACATAAATAATCAATCTACAATCGAATAAATATAATATACTGTTTTTACAGGTGGTTATGATGGAACATCATTCCTTGATATAGTAGAAGTATATGACCCCACTACAAACCTATGGACTGCCGGTACCGCGCTGACGACCGTACGATCGGGCCACGCCTCCGCGGTCTGTTACCAACACGTAACACCTCACACGGAAAACTACGAACAACTACCCACCGTTCTCAAAAAACTGGGCAAACGTCCGTCCGCATCGAACGCGTCAAATGCATCAACATCAACGTCATCCGCGACTATATCCAGAAACGACGATATACCTATGGCAAACAATATCATAGGAACTTTATCAAGCCCTGGCAACCCGAGTGACTGTATGTCATGAACGATTCGAGTATATTGTGATAATTGTGTAATAGTGAAGTGTTAATTTATTCCTTCCAATATGAAGTTTCTAGAATATTTTTTAAACAGTATGTAAGTAGTGTATTTACTGCCAGATTATTATTCTTTTGGGCGGATTTTGACTATTTAGCAGAATTGCTGCTGACTCATACGCAAGTAGCAGTATTATTCCAATTTATATAGGTTGATATTATAAGATGTCCGATGTAACAACAAAGCGCGTTGTACATTGATTATTAAGAAAATTTAGCTGTACAGTACATACATTTGTTAAAAAATAACACATCAGAACATAGCCAGATTTATTTTATACTTTCCTGCTTCATGTTACAAATAATGTTCATTCCTTAGAGCAATAAAATAAAATAGAAATAGCAATAAAAATACTTAAGTACTTTGCTTTAGATTTTGATTAAAGCGGACAGAAATTGTTCTAGCTTTGATAGGAATGTTGTAATACCAGATTTAAAGATAATCTTGGTTGTATGGAAACTTGTGAATTAAGTAGGCAATGAGAGAGGAGTTTTTAGTACAAATTTATGATTCATGGTTTGTATAGAAATTAAACCAAGGTTTCTGTTACTATATTTATAAAAAATCTTCCAATATTATTATAGTTTATGTATATATAGTAGACTTAATTGCTATAAAATTAAATGTTTCTTGACTTTAAATAAATAGATAGGTGCCTATATATGTACATTAGTACTACAAACGGGATATTTACCAAGCAACATGCTGAAATATTGGGAAATAAAAACTTTTAAATAATGATAAATATCCCGTTCGTAGTGAAAACTATGTGAATAACCATGATAGTTTTAATTTAAGTTATATTTTTTTGTAAATAATGTATGTATCAATTTGTAAATAATTTAGTGTAATAAAGAAAGTAAAGACTGTTATGGGCAAATCAAAATATGTTTTATTTACAATATGTAACCATAACAATATAACTTAACAATCCTAGAGATCACTGTTATGGACAGTATGTAGACATGACAGCATGTCTGATAATATTATTGTAATATTATTTTCTAGAACCATGCTAGGATGATGGAATATTTAGAAACTTATAAAAATTCAAAGAGAAAATACACATTATGCTCAAACTTATCTTTTAACTAAGTCATAATATATTATGAGTCGTATATGTACGCACTAAGAACTATTTCTATTCTATTGCTTAAACATAACTTGAGAATTATCATGATTATCACATCAATGTCTCGAGATTTCATTTATTACTTTTTCTTTAGAACTTTCCTTCGTCTTTTTACAAAAATTGTTACATCCGGTTCATCAGCATCATTAGTTGCGGTCGTACTTGTTATATTGACAGAATTTGTTATAAGAGGTGTTATATCGACTTTGGCTTCTCGGCTTTCATTTGAGCATCTGGAAACTTTTGGATCTATTTCAGCTTGAACAATGTTTTGTTGCCAAATCTTTTGAGGTGTTGATGTAGCCAGTGCCTGCATGGCTATATCCCGAAGTACTGTTGGTTTGACACATTGCATTATATGGAGATCAGCATCTGCTACTGCCAACTTTTCGGTAGGATATGTTTCAGTAGGCTCTAAAACACACTGTGCTTGAGTACCGGATGAAATTATAACGGTTTTTAAAACAACCTCATCTTTTGGCGAAATCTCGGGTTGTAAATTCTGATATATATTACGAATCAAAGTAGATTCAGTCGGCACGGTTTCTACTTGCACAGGCTCTCGAATGTCCTGGTGGGTCGGTTGAATTGTTATAGGTGGAGTGTGCGTACTGTCGATGTTCATATTCAAATTACTTTGTGTATCGGTCTTAACAATTGTATCAGTTAAAATTTCAATTGTTGGTGAAGCAACTGCAGCTCGAATAATGTTCATATCTATGGCGTCTTGAGCGTCCTCAAACACTGTTACGTAATTTTCTGAAGGTGCTATCGCTACCTTAGGAACTAAACCCAAATCCTCAGGCGAAACCAAACTGCTGGAGTCTCCAAAAAGTTCACAAAATTTAGTATCTTTATTTTTTACTTGCCTGTCTATAGTAGTGACATCTATATTTTCAGTTTCCTTGTGTTTATTTTGTTTCTTTTTAGCCGTTTTTTCCTGGGATTCCTTTGTTTTGTTTTCTTTCTTCTTAACCAGTTTATCTACAGCGGCTGCTTCCTTGTTTTCAGACAGTTCTTTTGATTGGTTTTCTTTCTTTTTTACTGGCTTTTCCGTAGACAAAACCTTAAGTTGGTTGTCCGGCAGCTCTTTTGATTGGTTTTCTTTCTTTTTTACTGTTTTATCTATGGGCAATGCTGCTTCGTAATTTTTCGATCCTTTTGATTTATTTTCTTTTCTTTTAACTGGTTTTTCTTTAGATGTTGTCGCGTCTTTACAAAGTTCTTGCTTAATACTTTCCTTGATTTTAACTAGCTGATCCATTGATAGTGAAGTGTCTTCTTTTTTTTTGTTAAGCTTACTGATGGATACTGCATTGTCATTGTTCGCAGATAACTCTTTGGTTTCCATTAGTTTTAGTGACTTTTTTCTAGCTTTAGGTTTTCTAGTTTCTATTATTGTTGTTTCTGTAGTTTTCTTTTCTGAAATCTGTTTAACCTTTTGAGTGGTAATCACATCGAAGTCAATTTTTAGATCAGATATTTTTAATACATGTTTATTGTTAGAACCCTGGTTAACAGATTTTGTATCTATATTTCGTTTATTACCCACAACTGGGATTTGTTTTATTATTTGTACATCTGCATTGTCACTATTTTCATCACTCAATTCTAAATCTACTTCTATAATATCCTTAGCCGTAATGTAATTTGGATACTCGTATTGGAAATTACTGTTACGACGCTGTGTTATCTTGCGCTCATTCAATCTGGGTACTTCGCGTGTTTCTTCGGTCGATTCAATACCACCCTTAAGATTATCAGTGATTTTGTTTGTGATTAGATTGTTAGTATGTTTATCTAAAGAAAGTAAGTCTTTATTGGTCTTATTATTCTGTGTGGTATCACTACTTTTCTTTGGGATCTTATAATTACCTAGCTTTTGAGAACGACTTTTAGGCTTTTGTGATTCAACCACATTTCTTGTTATTTCCTGAGTATTTTTATTGTTTTTGTTTGTATCTTCAGCACTATGAAGGTCATTGTCAAAGCCATATAGTTCGTCTGAATCTGCAGACGTGCTAGATATCGGGTTTTCAATATCCATGTAAACTTCTTTTACAAGATCATCAGTTGACCTTTCTTTTTGGGTGGAAGCATCAGGGATATTATCAGTACGGTTTGGTTTTAATGCGGAATCATCAGCTATGTTATCATCAACAGTGGTTGGTATTCCTGGTGAATTATTTGGTTTGTATGTTGGTTTTTGAGATATTGTTTCTGGCTTATCAGTCGATATGATTTGGGTATTAGATGCACCTGGACCACTATCAGGTGATCTTTGGAGAGATGCGTCAGGCATATCAACATCTTTTAGTGTTTGGAGTAATGCATCTGGCTTATTAGACATCAAAGCTTTTTGAAGTATTGATACACTCGATGTATCTGAATTTATTGGTTTTTTAAGCAGAGCATCTGGAATTTTTATTGTTTTTATCATGTCCCAGTTAGATGTATCTATGGCTTTCACCTCAATATTTGCGCTATCTACTGTGGAGAGCTCGGGTACACCATCATGGGTTCTCAGTGTATACTTTTTACTTAACAACCTTGGGTCATCTAGCTTCGCCGAGGCGTTCAGTTTGATTTCTTGAAATTAAAACACAAACACTATATTTACATACTATATTTTTTAAATGACTGCAATGAATTCCAAAAATAAGTTTCTTTAAAACGAAATAGTAATACGAAGAAATGCGACAATATTACAAGTTAGCAAAAAAACAAATAATAATACAACTTATGTAGTATTTTTATATGGATTCTATTTAAATGAACTCAAAAAACTCACCTCTAGCTTGGTGTGATGGAAGAGCTTCCAAATGAGTTTGATCAGGCGACTGGCAAGACATGTTATGCAAGTCTTCCAAGTCTATAAGGGCAGGTCCAACTTGTCTTTCATCTTTCCACCTTTCTTCCTCATATTTGGAATGTGAGTCCTGTCTGCTTCGTTTAATACTTTGTTCTTCATAATCATGCAATACTTTACGTTTCATAGTGTGCACATCTTGGCTATGAGATTTGTACCTATCAAAATCTTGCACATGACTTCTGTCACTTGATCTTTGTGAATCCCGACTTCTTGATTTATAATCATGGTAATGTTTATCTTTGGGTGGACTGACTAATCTTTTGCGCCTCTCATGTTCTTGTTTTTTGTAGAACTCTTCACTGTGATCACGAGCTTCTATTTTATTTCTATCTGAACTGCCTCTTCTTCTTTCTGGACTTACTCTTTTTCTCACTGGACTGCCCCTTCTTCTTTCTGGACTGCCTCTTCGTCGTTCTGGGCTACCTCTTCTTCTTTCTGGACTGAGTGGACTGGTTAATCTTTTGCGCCTTTCATATTCTTGTCTCTTGTAGAATTCTTCACTGTTATCATGGATGCCTCTTTTTCTCTCTGGACTGCCCCTTCTTCTTTCTGGACTGCCTCTTCTTCTTTCTGGACTGCCGTTTCTTCTATCTAGACTTCTTTTTCCATTTCTATCTGGACTATTGTTTTTTCTAAATCTTTGAAATTGTTCATGATAATCTCTGCTTCTATGTGTATCAGGATTATGTTTACTATATCTACTTGATTCTTTGGAATAATCTTGAAAACCAAACATTTTGTCTTCTATGCTTGGTTTATCATCAGGAAACTTATCCAGATACTTAATCCCAGATTGATCTTTTAATGTAGAACTTCTTGCAGTGGCCAACTCATCATCATCAGAACTGAAGTTTCTACAATCCATGCTGAAGCAAAATACTCACTCATTTACAAAATACTATTTACAAAATAATATTTCAGATGTAAACTATATTTTGCCTATTTCACCAGTTTAAGAACTAGGAACTCTTAATTTTTTTTTCCTATAAGATTTGTTCAAGCTTCAAAAAGTAAGTACAGTTAGGATTTGTAGTAAAATTAAAGAATATTATAATATAATCTGATTACCTGCTGGCTGGCATAGATTTCCTTCTACTACTGATCCATGCTCTGGATCTCTTTCCATCATCTTTAAGCTTTATATTTTCCTTGACTTCATTGTTTTTGGCACTGTTTCCATTGGAATTGTCAAGAGTGTTATTGGCAGTATTTAAAAGTCTTGTTTGAGTATTTGTTGTTGGGGAATAATTATCTTTTCTCCTGAAAAATTTATAATAAATCAAGTGAATGTTATATCTATTCTAAAGACAGCAATAATAAGTTAAAAAACAAAAATATAACAAAGATAATGTTTTCTACCTTTCATTTGGAGTCAAGCTAGGTAAGCTGATCTTCTTGTTTTCAAAACTAAACTGAGTTGAAGAGTTTCCAACCATAGGTTCTTCTTTGTAATTGTTTGATTTATCTCTTGAAGTTTTTCTTCTGTTAAATGGCATATTTCGATTCTGAATAGCATTTAAAACCATTGTATCTTTTCTGAAATAAACCAGCAGTGACAAACAACAAGAACTCACATACATAAGGTTTAGAGATCAATTAAACTAAAACAGAGTTGAACAGTTGAATCCGACAACAGTATAACAATATAGATGAAAACATATATTGCGAACAGTATTATTTATTTAGTTTTATTTATTTTTACCACTTATTTTATCTATTGTTATGACTCACTGGAGCAAGTTGCTAGAGGTGGTGTTAAGTACTTCGTCAGAGAACAGCTTAACAGTGTGTTTTATCTGACAGCTTAAAGCTGCTGTTAATCAGTCATTATTGCGTTTTTGAGTAATTAAGAAACATCCACACTAGCTTTCAAATTACTAATATTTGTAGGATATAAGTACTACATGCTGATTGTCTCCGAGTATCTTTGGTTCATTCTTAGTCATCACTATGGTTAAATATGAATCATGAGAAATATAGTATAATCCATTCTAATATATAAATTCAAGTGTCCCTGACTGTCTGTCTCTATATTACCTTTTCATAGCTAAACAGCTGAACGGATCTTGATTAACTTTCGGTGAGCAGATAGATTGTATCTTTAAGGCAGTAATAGGGTACTTTCAATGTTACCTACATGAGTGCAAAGCCGCGGTTAATAGCTAGTTTATAACAGGTACAGGTACTCACTCTATGTTCAGTTTGGTGATGATTTGAGTCTTCCTTTCAATCTCTGATCTTGCAGTCTTTAGTAAAGAAGAGTAGTTCATTTCCAACTTTTTGTGTTCTGATGATAGTGTGTCAAATACCTGCAAGATATTCTACAATCTCAATGTGAATCTGTTCATTGATTGAGGTAAGTTATACTACTTCCATACAAGTCAATGGCCAACTAATCAGTAATAGGGTAATAGATGGCTTTGTCATCAATACATACAATACAAGGCTAGTGGAGTAAATAATGCCTTATTACACTTGCTTACAAGTTCTAATCCCTGAAATAGTTCAGATTCTACCCTCAGACCAAATAAATATTGGTATAAGACGCTATTACGCTCATGTAATTTGTGGGAAGTAAATAGGTACTCACTTTTTGTAACTTGTCCAATGTAGAAGCGTATTCCTCAAGTTTTGACTTTAAATTTTTGTTTTCCTCGCGTAACTAAAATTAGGCAGTGTTAAATTGCAAATTTCATCAATCATAAACAATATTTCAGATTTTTCTTCGCCTATTTGTCAAGCTTACCTGCGCATTAGTAATTTCTTCTGTGAAGTTTTCCAAATTACCGTATAAATCATCCATATTGTAGAAATAATTGTTTTTAAAATGTTTAGATTATAATAATAACTATTTCCTTAAAATTCGTTTTCAATTTATTCTTTGATCGCACACGGCATATAATTTTCGCTCCACAATTTGACATATTAGTAGGAAAAATGGCTAGACTGACAGTGACAACATAATGTTACCATCGAAATAGAATGCCATCAACGAAGAACTAAGAAGTTTAATAGTCTAATTAAAGCATGTAAATAATTATATGCCTGACAGCCTATCATCGTTTCGTTAACTTTCTCTACGCTAGTGATATTACAGTGTCGATATTTGATGTCGTTATCCTGAACTAAATGACTGGGATTGGGTCCTGTCAGTATATAACAAAATACTCTGTGAGAGCCTAGATTTAGTGTACAGCCTGAGTTTAAAAAGCGTTGAGTGCTAGAGTACCTATCTGTAAGTTACCTAATATAAAAAAAGAAACATGTGTGCAATTCACACGTGGTAAAAGTGGAACATTCAAATATTTTAGAACTACGAATAGAAGAAACGCTGTACCTATATTGCTTCTTATCTCATTTTCTCCAACGTTAAATCTTATTTTATGAATTTATGTGTCTGTCTCTTTTTACTGTCGCTATTTCGTTTCATCAACTTTCAAATCACTACGATGCTAAAGAAGTTTTCACTTCAATTAATCATATTTGTAATAGTAGGTAACTACAAAGTATTCTTACCTATTTACTTAAATATTGAATCAATAGGTATTTGTAGCAATATTTATAATAATAAAACTTTATTTGGACCAGATAACAACAGCATAGTAAACATTGAAAGTCGATGGATGACATCTGCAGAAGCGTAAAACTGTGTCGCAGACATCAACGCCCTCCTCCGAGAAAATATACAAAGTTCCTTAACATTATACCTACATTGACAACATGTAGTTAGGTAAAGTAGGGAGGGTGTTTGTGTAAATGTGTGTGTGTGTGTGTGTGTGTGTAAATGTGTGTGTGTGTGTGTGTGTGTGTGTGTGGGTGTGGGTGTGGGTGTGGGTGTGGGTGTGGGTGTGGGTGTGGGTGTGGGTGTGGGTGTGGGTGTGGGTGTGGGTGTGGGTGTGGGTGTGGGTGTGGGTGTGTGTGTATGCGTTCGTGTTCATGTGTTACTTAAGAGGACCCAATAGGTATTCCGTATCAGTATAGGTTAGTGTCTGGAGCCATTCATGGGTTTTAGATTTACATTTGCTAAAAGGAAGGGGATAAATATTTATTTGTTTATTTATTACGTTGTACAGAAACGAACTGATAAAATAATAATGTCGACTCACAATTGTTGTGCGTCGTCGGCCTTCAATCTTGCAGACTTTATAAGACCTACGTTTGTTATTGGTAAGGTTAGGGTCGAATTTAAATTGGGATGTTTGCGAAGAACTGTTTGAGCTATGATGTGTTGCCGAACTGTAAGAACTTTAGAAAGTGAGTAAAGGTCAGTTGTAGAAAAATCTGTTGTAGGAAACAGATTGGTATTTTTGCGATCACTTTTAGAACAGCTCTCTGAGCTCTTTCCAGATTTAACATAAAGGACTTCGCGAGTCCACCCCATAATGTTATACAATATGATATAACTGACTGGCCCAGCGCATAGAAGACGACATCGACACGACATCCCTAAGATTTTTGAATACAAAAATTAATTTTCGTATACGTGAGATTGTGGTCTCAATATGATTTTTCCAGGACATTGTGCTATCAAGGGTAACACCTGGATACTTTATTGATGAGGTTCGATCCATTAATTAACAGTTGCAAGTCGTAGAAGCGTCATTTCAAGAACAGAGATGGGATCGAATACTAAATATGGAGGGAGGCTGGGAGTTTAAGGTCGGGGCAAGAGTAATGAACTTGGTTTTATTGATATTAAGAGTGAGTAAATTTTTGGACAGCCAGCGCAACACGGACCTCAAGGCTTGTTCTGTGATTTGACTACTCCGTTTCTATATCTTGGATTTAGCTCTTGATTTCCGGGCGGTCGTCACAAATTGTGCACATAGGCGTTTAGAAAGCACCCTGGACTTACAGTTTTTTTATTTGTACCAAGGTTATTGCCTGGCATCTGAAATCAGTAATTTTAAAAAAGCATGTTTAGAAATTTCGAACGTGTGTCGCACGTATAATAAATTATCCGATATCCGAAATATCGGGGCTCTTCGACGTACATTTTGTACTCTGTGTGAAAAGAATGAATTAGGAAGGGCCAAAGCACAGATTGAATAACACGGACACGGACAACCGACAGGCCGATGAAGAGACCACGTCAGGTATAAAAGACAGCTATTAATATAATATCATTGTAATACTTGGATTTGAAATGAATAACTATAATATAAATATAAAAATGAATAAATAATCCCGGACATTTTTATAATAATATATGAAAAGGTTCAAAAATGATAAGTCGTGTTATTATTAGTCGTGTGTCCTTGGCGGCAGACCTGCTTTTCTTCTTGTGGCCCATCAACATGCACTAATGCCATTACAGAGGTGATCTATAGAGCACTGGAATATTTTATTTCATTCTTGCATGTCTCATCCTCCAGCAAAGCTCGCCCTTGGTTGGGTTTTGCAAGTGCCACTGCACAAAGGAAAAAACGTGCAGTCGACGAATCGAATTAGCCGTATGGGTGTCTAGCTTGCGACACATCTCATACTCTCTCATACTCACAAGACTTTTTTGCCCATCGCTGACTCTGACCCATCAAACTATTGCCCAATTTCAATCCTCCCTCTCTATTATGAAAATGATAGAACGTGTCCTGAATACGAAGCTGGAAAAGTGGGTTTCTCCCCAAGTCCTCGTTTTCCGAAATGTACAGGTAACAGTATCTAGAAGATCATCATAACTCTAACTCTTGGGAGTTTCACCTACACGGACAAATTTTGGCTCCTATCGAGTTCAAGGCCAAGACTGCTGCCATGAAGCTTCGCATCCTCAACAAGGAGAGGCGTTATTTCACACCTAGACAGCTTTTCACTTATATAAAGCTCAAGTCCGGCCGGGTATGGAGTATTGCTGCCATCTATGGGATGGTTCAGCAAAGAGGAAAGATATCACACACCAAAAATCCAGAAATTGGTGATAATTGTTGTAAAGGTTAAGAGTGTCCAACATTTTAAAGCCTATACATGGGAAATCCGTCTCTGTAGAGGGTACTTGCTGCTGTCCGCGGCTGCACACGCATGGCATATACATATACATGGCGCCACTGAAAACCAGCGATACAGCAGCCTTCACAGTTCTGTATCATATGCTGAGTGGTAGTGGTATTTCGTCACTGTACATATACTAGTTTATATTATATTCGCACTGTATTTGATATGTGACGTTTAATAAATATTTTCTATTCTATTCTATTCTATAAAAGTAGGTAGCTTATATTGGACCACAAAATACAATCTACCTCCTTACCAAATTTCATCAAGATCGGATCGTGAAACGGTTCAAACAAACCGACACAGACAGAGACTTCATAATATATTTTAATGGAAGTATGGTTATAGTTTATTTGTTGTTGACTCCCGCACTAGATCTTTCGTTGAAGAAACGAGTAAAGTTCCATCACATAAATTTATTTCATTCGTTCCGAAATATTGTACGTAGTTCGTTCTTTCTTTCCGCAGATAATGTAACTTCATGTCAGTGTCCACACCTTAGGGTATTTTACCCTAAATTTAGGGCATTTTTACGCCTAAGCGCGTATTTTTTAGGGTAAAAAATTATTTAGGGTATTTTTCAGGGTAAAATAAATATATAGGTATGGATTGTTAGAAAATGTTTAAAACAAATTTCAAACAAATTGGAAATTTATTATTATACGTGTTTCCAAACGTACCTAACTTGTTGTGACGATGTACCATTGTACCGTTCTCATCCGGCCCAGGTACTTACGCTAGCAATAAACAAGAATTTACTGTTCTCTTTCACACTCGATGGTTTGTGTACGCGGAAGAGAGATATCGTGTGCAAAGAGAAACCGGTTTATTCATTCTGCATACCACCATCTTTTCATTGCATGCATCGTCGTGTATTGTGTTGTCTTCTTATTTTATTTAGAGATCAAAACAAAGTAAGTTTTATCTGGGAAAGATGCCTCCTAAAATCGCTAAATATAATCAAAAATACTGCCACCAATGGTACAGCTTAAAAATAAATGATAAGTCTTGCGTTACTTTTACTCCGACAGACGCAATGTTGAAAAATTTTTCGAATGAAATGTACGATTTCAAGAAAAAAAATACTGCAGATGACATAGAAGCCCAGACTATGGATGCATTCCAAGAATGTTTGGAAACCGTGTAGTTTCGTTCGTTTTGCATTTACACGTAAATTGATTTGTTTTATTTTAAAAGTATTTAGAGTAAAAAAAATAAAAAGTGCCTATTTTAGGGTAATTTCGCTGAAGGTCAGAGTAAAAAAAAATGTTGAGTTGGCAACACTGCTTCATGTTTCTTTCCTAGCTATAACTTGTTTTGCGTTTTGCTCCGCGCCTGGCGCTCGTGTTCGCTTGCTGGCGTAGTGTTTTGTGTTATATTTTTGTAAACTAGTTTTTGTAGAATTATATTTTTCTTGATTTTGTGCGAACCATTACAAAAGCACAAGACATTGAATGATAGCAATTATGTTAGTGTTTGTGAACTCATCATTACATGTAATTTATAAGGAATAGTGCAACAGGCGATATAAACTGTCGAAGATACGTAAAGCAAAAGTATAAAAGTGTAAACAGACGTGAGAACGGATCTCAAGATGCCCATGGACTCGGAATGTGAGTGCGACCTGGTGTCAAAGGAATGGCTGCTGGCTAAGTTACGTTCAGATGAGAGGGATACGATATTGATAGACTGCCGAGGGTCGAACGAATATTCTGTATCTCACATACGTTCCGCGGTGAATTTCTCTATACCGAGTATAATGCTGCGACGGTTGGCTGCGGGAAAGATCGAACTGGCTTCCACGGTGCAGTGTAAAGAGCTGAAAGCGCGGATAACGCATTGCCGTACGCGGGGTATCTTCGTACTGTACGGGGATGGAGCCCCTCGGGAGCCAGACTCCGTACATGGCATCCTGCTGAAAAGACTCAAACAGGATGGCGTCCAAGTGGTCTGCCTTGGGGGTAAGATAATAGTTTATTATTCATGCCATTCATGCAGGTCTATTCATGTTACCATTTGATGACTTCTGTGGCACGTCGGACGGTTGGCTGACTGACACATGAGCAGTGTATGATTGATTCCTGTGATTGGAAAAAATTGGTTTCACATATTTTGTATAAAATTAATTACTTCGGCTGATAACCATGCATTGTATGACATGGTGTTAGGTCAGGGTTATGTGCTGGATGCAAAGATTTTAATCATTGCATATTTATCCATATTATTAATGTCAAGTGTCTGTTTGATTGTTTGTTCCATTTTCATGGCTAAATACATCTTAATAAAATGTTGTAACCAGAAAGATTGTATTTGAGGAAGGAAAGGCCACTTTTTATGTTGGTAATATATATGCAAAGCCGCTGGCTGCAGTTAGTTGTTTATAAACATGAGAATTGAAGATCCATATCTTCCATAAAAACATAGATGTTGTCTACAGAATATTTTTTCTTGTCTT
Organism: Lampropteryx suffumata; assembly: GCA_948098915.1. Lineage (NCBI taxonomy): Eukaryota > Metazoa > Arthropoda > Insecta > Lepidoptera > Geometridae > Lampropteryx > Lampropteryx suffumata. Next base: position 5,685,702 of record OX402547.1, on the reverse strand, counting down.
TTATATAACATTTGAAAGAAGAACTAAATTCCCTGCCAATGTGGGTGTAGCAATCATACTAAACTTCAATATTATGTCACAATAGCATAAAACATTAATCCACTGTTTAATAATAATAATAATAATACTGGACATTTCACACAGCATCATCTGGCCCCTAAGTAAGCAGAGCTAGTGTTATGGGTACCACATAACATACGTAATTTAATAATCATTTATTTGTCTCTTTAAATATACAAGTTGAAACAAACATACTTATAATGCTATTATGTAAATTTGGTAAAATCATCATAAAAACCACAGTACTTTGTAGTAAACTAACTCCTGGCCTGCATTACACATGTACCTAAATAAAAAATATTTTCTACCCTTAGATGCAATCTAAGGGTAAGGGTCTCCTTATAACATCAAGATCCACTCAACGGATTAGCTGTGAAAAAGTAACTTACAAACAAATGAATGGGTAGAGATACTTTAGAATTTATGTTATTATTATAGACTAGCTTTCCGCGCGCAGCTTTGCCTGCATTGAAGATTTTTCCCGGGACAAACCAATTTTCCGGGGATAAAAAGTTGGCTATGTCGGGGATAGTGTAGCTTTCCAACGGTAAAAGATTTTTTTTATCGGTCCAGTAGGTTCAGCGTTTATAGACTAGCTGTCAGCAGGCAGCTTTTCTTACGTTGAAGATTTTTCCGGGACAAACCAATTTTCTGGGGATAAAAAGTTGCCTATGTCACACTGGGATAGTGTAGCTTTCCAACGGTAAAATATGTTTTTTTAATCAGTCCAGTACTTTCGGAGCTTATTCAATACAAACAAACAAACAAATCTTCTTATAATATTAGAATAGATGGAAAGATGGATTCAACAAAAATCTATCACTGTATTCAGTAAGCCAACCAAATGAAACATAAACTATGTAGCTAGATATATTATTGTATAAGATGGACCAGCTATTAACTTTAATGTATGCAGCTTTATACTGGACTGTTTTGTCATTATGCATGGATATTATGTAGGTATACTTTGAAACTTAATACATAATTACAAATGAAAAAACAAATAATGCAATGAATGACTGAATATTCCCACAATTATTCTCTTGCAATAAATCTCCTGGGTAATACCCAATCAGAAATTCTAATTACAATGATGCTGGTTTCTTTTAAACGTGTTTCTTAATGCCTGCTAGTTCACTTGTGATGTCCTTGAAAGGATTGTGTCTTGGTGTAAAGCGGCCAATAGGCACAGAATAATTATTAATACAAGTACAGAAAGCAAACTGCACAACCTGGTTTCTTTTAAAAATGTTTCTTAATGCCTGCTAGTTCACTTGTGATGTCCTTGAAAGGATTGTGCATTGGTGTAAAGCGGCCCATAGGCACAAGTAAAGAAACACATATATATATAAATAGTGACTCTTCCTACAATGCAACAAATTTAGCTCGCACATACATACCTCTCTTGCTATCGCATAACTATCTAGTTTGGGGCAGAACTACTCTACTTTGCCCACCATGGTAGGCTTGCCGATGTACTTGTAGCTTTGTACCTAAAGTGAATGTGAGCTGCTATAGGGCAGATTCTTTATTGAATAGTATTGCTTGGTTTATTTACGACCTCATCTCTTCTGCTTAGGTGGTGCCTTCTACCTAAGCAGAGTGAAAAGGAGTTTAAGCTATTCCATATCTTAAAAAAGTTAAATACATATACTTAATAATACAATACCAAAACAATTACCAAATAACACAATAAATAAATAATACAAGCTAATTATTACAAATCAAATGAATTCCAAGTCTTTTCTAAAATGTTCGAAATGACTTTTAAAAAAAAAATAAAAAATGATCTGTAGAAATTTAATAGAAAAGCTCTCATGGCATAACTAACTTAGTTAGAACAACTCAGCAAAGTTAAGCATTTGTAAGAGGTGAATATCTGGATCTAGCAACCGATCCGGGTAACTGATCTGCCTTTATATGAGCACTTCTGTGCTTCAGAGGGCATGTAAAACTGTAGGTCTTGGCTTTTCAGTTGTTAAACTATTTAGGAGGTCTTTGGGCTGCCTATTATGTTCGCATTTCTCAACAGATTCTCGTGAAATTTGGCAGGTTCTATAACTATAAAGAATTGTTATGTCGATTCAGTTTTTGGAAATTTTTCAAAATGGCGGAGATGGCGGAGTCATTTCGAAAAATCTTCGGGAGGGAGGAGCTCACAGAGCCACTAGTAATAATAGGTGTTACTTTATATATAACTGTAGAATAGAGGCACTTAGTAGTATAATAAAGGTACCTACTTATCCATTTTTTTTAAATAATTTTCTTTATAAGCCCAGAAGGGATTACGCCGCTAAAATATGAATGATGTTACAAAAAGGCCGGCGCAAACCGCTTAGTTTTAATGCATGAGGGGTCTTAGAGCCGTGCCGGAGGTCGCGCCGAGCATCCGCTCCTCAAAACGTGGGAGAGGAAGTCGACTACTTATTGTGCTCCTTAATGCGAGACGATAGATTAAATCACTACGCAGACACGAACGACTGTTTCCACTTTGTGTCTGTTCTCTGGTGTTGTTATGCCAACGTACTAGCCTTTAATTATTATTCCTTGATTTTCCTAAATACATATTACTTTTACCTTCGTTTTATGAGGACTTTCATCCTTAAAGCTTTGCTGCGGATAATAAAAAGGAAAAATAGCAAGCGATAAATATACGACCTTAATCGTGTCTCATTCTTTGTTGTCAGTCTTCTGTTCATCAGTTATTCCACAAAAAACGGAGATCAACAGACAGTTGATAGTCAACTCAAATAAGTCCTGAAGCCATCATGAAATTCGACATAACTTCTCTCGGCACTTATTCGTACCTCGAGTTCCGCAGTTTTTGCACAACCGTTTCTTAGAGCTGCATTCTACACGGTAATAGGATACTAGAAAAGAAACTCGAGAGGGCCATAATAAATCGTAACTGCTAAACAAACTGGATGATCTGCCGGATGCGCTGTGCGCTGCTTCGGTCTTCGCCCGACGGAAGAGCGCCGCAATTTTATTAATAAGTTCCCGTTTCACTCACCACGTCCTGCCAATTTGAACCGTGTACAAAACTATAATATTATGACGGACGCATTAATCACCAACTCCTATTCCAATACCATTTGATATTAGAAAATAACTTCAAGACGGAAGCAAACTCTAGACTAAAAATTAATGAGACCATAATTCAAGAAAAAACTAGGAAGAATAAACTATTTTTGGCTGATTTTGTACATTATCAAGTACTAGTTGCTGCCCGCGGCTTCGTACGCGTGGTACCTACATAAAAAGTAGCCTATGCCCTGCTTCAAAGCCCCATCTATCTCTATACCAAAATTCATCAAAATCGGTTCAGCGGTTTAGGCGTGAAAATGTGACAGACAGACAGACAGGCAGAGCTACTTTTAAATTTATAATATTAGTAAGGATAATGAATGTAAGTATCGATATATTGGATGTACTTAAATACTTTATTTACCAAAAGACGCCCATAAATATGTATATTAAAAAACATGACTTCCAAAAAATATATCTCTTCAAAAGCTATTGGATAGAAAACCGATACATTTATATATAACACACGTATGTTCAACGAACAATAAATGGCACGTGCTTCTGAACAACAGGATGTGGCGATAGCTAAATGTAAACTTTTGGATCTTACATTAATAATCGCGTAGGAAATCGTGTGCATCTGGTTAGAGGGCCAGTTAGCGAGAAAATATAGAGGAAAACGAAATGAGAAAGGGAAGCGGGAGGGCATAAAACCGGATGGCGCTGGAATTATCTCCCTAGTGTAGAAACAATTATTATTACGAGTGTGTTTTGTTTCAGTCTCATGAGCCAAGTGGCCGCACGTTTCCTTTACGGCCGTCTGATCTGACTCAATATACCTACATACTCAATCGCCGTGCTCTACATTATGCTCTACGAATAAAATTGATTGATACAAAGCTCTGAATAGGTACTTGGTGAATGGAGTAGGCTACGCGTAAACAAAATTCGAAGGCGTAGCATTGGCATTGACAGTTTTTTATGCGCTGATGTAATGTCCATACAATACGTCGTTTCGCAACAGCGATCTCAAACAAAAATGTAGGTAAGGGTATCTACTGTATATGTACTTATGTACCCACTACATGTCGAAAATGTTTTAGCGTCCGTCATCAACTTGTTTCTGTTAATGGGTTTTACTAATAACATGATTGGTTTCCTCAATAATGTTTTGGTTTCATCGAATGTAGAGTCGTTTCGGTGTGATTCTGTTAGGTCGACACGGTTTATCAGTAGAATTATCTGGTGGCCGCCGCCGCCGCCGCCTGCCTCTGCCGGCGCCACTCTCATTATCGGCTCGAAATCGAACCGGCCGAGGCGGCCGCGGCCCTCAATTAGTCCATTATGATTAAGAAACACATTTTCCCTTAGTGTACGTGAACTTATCTTCTAATCAACAGAAAAGCTATTTTAGACCCTGTAGTGTTGCTCATCTTGAACAACCGAACCTTCATGGTTAATTCGGGGAAATCGTATCCAATCCAGTGACGTCAATCTGCTACATCCATCTCCAAAAAAACAACACCCTTAAATAAAGATTTGATAAATTCTTCTTTATATCCTTGAAAATAAAGCGCAAATTATAAACCAGAAAACGTCTCGATGTAAACCAGATATTTAGATTCCGAGAATGTCTGTTAATGGTGAGTAAGTTATCGCTTTTAAGAAAAACCTTGATTCACGGCAACAGTTACTAGATCTAATCAAACCAAAAATTGATATTCTGTTTATTCGCTATGCGCAACACTTCTCTAAATTACTTAATATATTATGTGCTTAATTGACCCAGCAGTATTTATAAACTGATCCAATAGTGGCACATGTGCTACAGTGCAATCATATTTTACAACTCGGCCACCAACCTCGCTAAATTGGTTCAATTTATTCCAACTGGCTCTATTGCTGCTATTTGTCGAGACGTGAGTTGTCGCTCTTCGAAAAAATCAAACAAAATATTACTCACGTGTAATTTAGTCGATGAAGGAACAGTGTCTGTTTTGATTCATCCAGAGAATCTTCATCAGGGTGAGATCCGCGGCCCACTCGTCACATTCGCATTCACCATTCGAACTGCATTCGACGCGTTAAGTCAAAAGTAAAGTTCTTCATCAACAAATTAATACGTGAGTAAAACCGGTGTTTCTCAAAATGAATAGACTTCCACATTCCTAGGATTCTGTCTATTTGGCTTTTGTTGCAAGTTGCAAGTTGCAACCCACAATGAGTTAATAAATATGAGCAGAAGAAGAATCTGTTTTGATTAAAATTAGAGTAACCGATGTTTGAAGAAGCTAAAGAAGCGAATCGCTGAGTACTGACTACGAGAAAATCCGCGCCAATTTTCCGTTGTCGCGTTATGAAACATATTATATTTTGGAACTGCAATAGCAGACTGTAGTTTAACACTATCGAAACTATATTATAATTTGGAACTGCAATAGAAGACTGTAGTTTAACAGTATCTCTTAGTTCAGTGCTGTAAATGCTTTCAATACAACTTTCCAGTCTGATTTCTAAGTAAACAAGGCCTGAGCATCTCAGAAATGATAAAATCATCGTGAAGTGGAAGTTTTTTCTCATATAACAGTATACTTCCGCTGAGTATAACAGTGCATTGATTCGATTGTATTTAAATAATAAACTAGGCAATTTATGGGTTGTTGGTTCTTCGATTTACTCGTTTTTTTGCAACCTTTAGATAGATCTTTGATCCATCTAAAGAATCCATTAAAAAATTCGAAGATCTAAAAGATTATTTTCATAAGATCTTATCTAGATGGAAACCTTTGTAAGCGCTAAAAGCGTCATGGTAATAATATCGTAACATCGTGGCCATGTAGTAGATATAAGTACATTTATATTAAGTTAGGCTAATTTTCGAAGAGACTACAAGCATGTTAGTAGCAAATTGAAATGGCAGCTCGCAGAAATCGCGCAAGGTTGTTGGTAAACGGTGCAGGAAGGACACGGGACGGGCCAAGGCCTCCTCGCCCGCCACACCTGCCTCCTACGCCACCCCTCGCCGACCGACGGCACAGCTCGATGTATGAACCAATTTCGTTCACATACTTGAGGTATAAAAGTGCGACGTGCCGACACAACATTTCTAAATATTTTTTTCCATTTTTTCTGCTAAAGTTCTTGTTTAAGATTTTCCTTTCATAATGCAATATTTATTTCATTTATTGGATTGGACCGACCAGGCAGACAGAAAAGGAGTGGGTGCCGCTCGAGCGTGTGCAAAACGATCACGTTTATCTTGTGGGTGTAATAGTCTGAAGGATTGGGATCACGCGGCGAGGGCGGATTTTATGGAGTCCTTGCTACCGAGGACGCGTGCGGGCGGGGGGTGGTACGGTGGCTGGAGGGTTGGAGGGGAGTACAGCGGGTTCATTGAGTGCGGCGGATGAATGAGCCGCTATGAGTCACCGGATCGATTCGGCGGCGCCCCGCGCGCCCTGCCTCGCTCCGCGGCTGCGTGATGCCTCGACTGCCCAATGAAACCACTGCCTGCGAAACGGTCCAATTTTAAAGGAAATTGCGAATTGATAAGCTTAGCCGATTGTATAGCATTACCGTAGATTACGACATTAGACATACTTTCACGCGACCCTGATCTCGCGTAATTCGTGTTATCCCGTAGTTGATTGGTGATTGGTGGGTGTAAGCGTTTTTAAACAGAATATATATTTGAATCTTTCAAATAAGCAGCCTTATGTATAAATCTTTGGCTAATGAGTACCTTACCTAATACATTGACGATGCCATTTCACGTAAATTGCGAAAGAGAGATCTACGCTTTATTGAGTGCCTCTTGAGCCACATGGTTGTTTCTGTATGAATTAAAACGACATTTCGTGTTGCCTTTTATCTTGGTAATTGTTTTAACGGCCCATTATTGTAAGTTTTCTTGTAATTACCGGGCACATCGCGACACCCCTTGCTCTTGCTATCGGAATTGAATAGGAAGGTAATTAATTACATAAGTCGTCAACCGCTACTCGATTGGATGTGATGGACATAATGGGAGCGGTATTAGCATCACAGTGGCAGCGGCCACAACCGGACGACAGGAAACGTGCGACGGAAACGCTTTGACGTAGCAAATGCTAGACCAGCAGACCAGTCCCCACCTGCTTTGTGTGGGACGCAGTTAATATTCCTAATGTTAGGTAGATTTCCCTTATAAGATACGAAACGATACGGATACGGATTCGGTAATTCTTTGATTGATCAAATAAATCAAGATGAATCGTAATTCCGATAAGTTTATGCGATTTGATTCCGTGATCCCCTCGCTTCCGCGTTTTATGTTCTTGTTATAACTCGCCAGAGTTTGCTTCAATGTATTGGACTCCCGGGAAATATGAAAATGTGTATCGAAAATCGAATCATGTCGATTAACTTCCCCTATGTGTCTATAGATACTAGTTACTAGTAACCTGACCCCGCTTCGAACGGGCACAATAGAGTTTTAATTTACATGAACATATCAACCTTGATTATGAAACAATGACGACCTCTGTGGCGCAGTGGGCTAAGGTCTGACTGAGACACAAAAGGTTGCGGGTTCTATTCTCGCCGCGGGACAAATTATTGTATGATCTGCAAGTATTTGTCTCGGGTATGGGTGTTCCTATGTATAATATGTACCTATTGTATATATTTACAAAAAAAAAAGTAAGTAGTATATCAGTCATGTGGTACCCAACCCATAACACAAGCTCTGCTTACTTTGGGGCCAGATTATGCTGTGTAAAAATCCGGTATTATTATTAATATTATTACTAAGTTTGATAGGAATTAATAACATGATACGAATGTTATCATCTTTCGATTCTACCCATGTTTTGATTGAGTTATTTAAAACAAAAGCGGTTATATATAAATATGTAAATCCTCTTTACTTATTTGTGAGTCATTCATTACCCACAAATAAGTAATGAGGATTTATTTGTATTTCTATAATATAGAGGATTTTTACAAGTACTATAAACATGTACTTAGTATATTATTTTATGTATCATCAATAGCCAAATAATTACTTTTTTAAGTAAATTTTTAACACATCATTGTGTTATCTTAAGGATCTCAAATTTTATTGAAAATAAAATATAACTTATGTTACTTTTTGATAATGTAGCTATCTATAAGTGAAAGAATGTTTAAGTGAATGAATAAGTGACCGGTTACGTAGTTTTTGAGATTATCCATTACAAACAAACATATAAAAAATCTAATCTTTCTCTGTATTATATTAGATTTAGACGAGGAAATTCGAGTGTTAACTTTTCCCATACGAAACTATAATTCAATATCTATATTTTCTTCCAGGTTGGATTTTTCCAGCAATTTTCAAAATACTACAGAAACTTACCTACTGGTATATTTTATCAATACGCTATGTTTTTTGTGATAAATATAAAGGCAGTAGAAAGAACTGCCTAGCCTACTTTCAAAAGGTACTCTACTATTTACAAAGGCTGTTTTGCTTAATCAACATAATGATTGATGGGATAGCATAGCTTAGGCAAGGCGCGAACCTGGACACATATGCGTCTTGTATCAGATATAAGCTAACGATTAATATTCGATTTCTATAGAACCAGTATGAAATCATTCATTCCCTGCGCATACGTAAACATTTTTTGTGTCCAGTTGCTCCCACTTAACACATACTCATTGACAATCAAAAAGTGTTCAGTGTCGGTAACTGAAAATTGAAATTTGTCAGTTGAAGACACAAGCAACATTAACAAATTTCCTTACAATTGTACTCATCGACGTCCATCGTGAGACTGACGGAACACAAGTAACGAATTGTACTAGTATTTAGTAGTAGCAACGGGCGACTGTGTCTGATCATCGCTACAGGACACAGCAACTACGGTTCCCTGTGATGGGGTGCCGTGTCGGCATCAAAAAGTGTATACGCTTGCGCAGCGCCTTAGTCGCCATTTTTGTTGCCTTGTTGCCACGAACTTACATCATCGTCAACGGCGAATGAAAGAATATCAATGATAATACTAGACAGCATGAATGAACTGCTCGTTTTAAACGAACTTGAAATTAATTAACATCTTCGACGAGGTAGTATTGTAGCATTTAAGTCAGCGCTTATCAATTTATCACGGAATTGATATAGAGTACTTAGGTACCTACTTACTTAGCAATCAACAAGATTAAAATGTGACCTAATAATAATAATCACAATATACTTATGTACTTTGCTGTAAGTACCTAAGTATTTGTTTTATACATTGATCGATACATAATATTTCGACTTTATTTACAGAAATGTACGGATAGGTATATAGATAGATTAGTTGCTGCCCGCGGCTTCGCACGCATGGTACCTAAATAACTTACAAGTCTCATCTATCTCTATACCAAATTTCACCGAAATCGGTTCAGTGGTTTAGGCGTGAAAACGTAACAAACGGACAGAGTTACTTTCACATTTATAATATTAAGTAGGGATAGACAAAGGCATTTATTTGTAGCTACAGAATAATATTCGATAATATAAAATGCATGTGAAACAGTTGAGCTATCTTAGGACCGCTTAAAACGACCAGTAGATAGCTTCACTTATCCAGATCACTGAGGGCAGCGTTCCCAAGACCTTGGCATTGGCATTCAATGCAATGCTTATACTCTGGGCCAGATAAGGCCAGGTCTTAGGTCACGCAATGTGTCTACCAGACAGACCGTGAAATATTTCTAATACCTAAATAATAAGTTTAATATTTGCTTGTACATTAATTTTATATATGACCAGCTGCCCGCGGCTTTGCACGCGTGGTACCTACGTAAAAAGTAGCCTATGTCCTTCTCCAAGGTCCCATCTATCTCTATACCAATATTAATTCATTTCAAATCGGTTCTGCGGTTTAGGCGTGAAAGCGTAACAAACAGACAGACAGAGATACTTTCGCATTTATAATATTAAGTAGGTTAAATAAAATAAATAAATAATACCGAACATTTAACACAGCGTCATCTAGCTCCAAAGTAAGCAGAGCTTGTGTTTTGGGTACCACATGACTAATTACTACTTTTTTTTTTTTTTTTGTAAGACAAATACTTGCAGATCATGCAAACATTTGTCTCGCGATGTGAATCAAACCTGCAACCTTCTGCGTCCCAGGCAGGCCTTCGCCCACTTCGCTACAGAGGTCGTCAAATATAACTACACTCTAGTAAAAAAATGTAATGTGTTAATATTCTTGTTTTTTTTAAAGGTGATTTTGCTGAGTTCCATCGTGCTTATCCTGAATGGTGCAGCGAAGCCGGACCCCAGCATGTGCCACATCTGCCGCTCATGGGATTACGGTCAGTACCCATCACGACATTGTTGTTATATTAGCTAGCACACTTTATAATATACTTAACTAAATTAACGTAAGTTACATAACCGACATAAAATCCAATAAGTTAGAAAAAAAAACTTACTTACCCTGAAAAAAAAAACACCTATCTATAACCTATAAGCCGCTGGCCGCGGCTTTGAGCGCGTGGTACCTACATAAAAAGTATCCTATGTTCTTCTACAAGGTCCCATCTATCTCTATACCAAAATTCATCAAAATCGGTTCGGTGAAAACGTAACAAACATACAGTTACTTTCACATTTATAATATAAGTAAGTGTAGATTCATTGGCAGGATTCTAATAGGCTCAAACACGATACCTGTTGTAAGTTGTTATCCTGCAGATTCCAGGTCAAACTTCCGTGTTTTTGTAATATGATTGAAGTAACAGGATTTCAAATTTCGAATCGATCAGACCTGTGGAAGTTGCTTACATGCCTTCATCAACTAGAAAATGGTCAAGCGCGTGTGACCACGCATAGGGAAGGCTTCCGAAGTTAGTAAGGTTAAGACTGACTAGTTGTCAGATCCCAAACCAATTCAAAATCCATTTAATTAGCCCAGCTAAAAAAAAATGGTTGTGTGTAAAGTCGGTTTACGGACGATAATTTTACGTGATAACGTCAAAAGAAAACATTGATGAAAAATTGCATACTTTTAACCTATTAAGATGCGTCACAATCACAAGCCGAACGCTTGTTCTGCGCCCTCGCTGCCTCTCTCTCGCACGCTTACCTGTTTGGCGACTCAAAATTACTTACTTACTTTTAAGAACTTAGTTATTGAGTTTAAATTAAAAAAGATTATTATTTTTTGCTCTTCAGTTTTTTCAGCGGTGTAATATTTTTTTATTATAAGACACATCTAACAATATGCGGAACGATGGGGTGGTAAAATATTTTAAAAAATCAACCCACTTTACATGCTGTTGGGGAGGTATTCCTTGCAACCGTTTTTTTTTTTTGTATATTTGTATGAGCCACTAATACGTATAACCGTGCAAATTCTCCTCACAATAAAACTATAAGTCTGCAAGGTTAGGGGCGGACAGATAAACAGACAGACGGACATAGCGGACATATACCTAAAGGTTTCTTGTGGCCTTCGGAACCCTAAAAAATGCTTATGGTCTTCAAATGGCCTGAAAGAATTTACCTAAGAACTTTTTCGATTAAGTCACATTTCAAGCGAAACAAACTTAATCAAAATCAGATAAACCATTTAGGTGCCACAGACTGATTCCAAGACGCGCAGATACACCTAAAACTTATAACATCTATATGTTCTTTCGTGGGTTTAAAAGAGCATTAGTAGTCTAGTGGTAGTGACGCCGTCTTCTGATCCTAAGGTCGTTGGTTCAAATGCAGTCGTGCACCAATAGATATTTCTGATCGAAGAATGTACATATGTGCCGATGATGATGAAAACTCCGTGAGTAAACAGGCATGTTGTAGAACGTAAAAATTTTAAAACATGTGACAGGCAAGACAAGCTAAGTGCACGAAAGGAACTCTGACACACAATTTAATCCTTTCACCATCCTGGTTCGAAAAAAAAATTAGTGACACTAAGAAGGGTTAATAAAATGGATAGTACACTCTACTTAGTTGAATAAATAGTTAAACATTTTAAATTTTTAATAGTGTCTTATTTATTCTTGGGTTTGTAATCGGCAGCTCAAATTTAAATGTTGTAAAACTTGCCAGTATTACACGGTTATCATATAAAAGTTTCGCCTGTTTCTTTGATTTTCTTGATTCCTATATCGGTGATGGGTAACCGCAGTGATCCAGTCTACCAAAACCCCAAACCAGAGGTAAAACCTAGGTCGACTCATGAAAAAGTTATCTGATAATTTGCGCATTCTTCTGTCGCTATCTTACGAGTATTTACAATTTGTTATTCCACGGATTCTTCAAAAACTTACCTTGTATTGAAGACTTGCAATATGTTGCGCGGCTCGCTTAGCTCACCTATATTTTTTATATAGGAAATTTCGATTTCTTCTGGTCCCTTTGAGGTATTTTTTGACATATAAGTAATGGGTAAATAATGCCCACACGTTTGATGGGGATTTCAGGCGAGCAAACTTTATAAAAAATGTTATTTGTCACTAAATATAATTATGTATTTGAAAGACTTCATTTTGGTTATTTTTAAACAAATTTGCCATATTTGCATAGTATTTTTATGTTAATTATTATGCTTTATTAATATAACTATGTTTTTGATTTTGAAAGCATTTTACTATAGTTATATTATACAATTCAGTGTTAAAACCGGAACTATCATCTTCTCGGGAAGACCCGAGAAATCGTAACCAATCGTAATGCAAGATCAAACTGAAGATACCCCTAAATATAGATCATCAATATTATAATAATCCCGGACATTTTACGTAGCATCATCTGGCCCCAAAGTAAGCAGAGCTTGTGTCATGGGTACCACATGACTGATATACTACTTATATACTTATATATTTTTTTTTAGTAAATACATACTTATTATACATAGAAACACCCAGACCCGAGACAAATACTTGCAGATCGTACAAACATTTGTCCCGCGGCGGGAATCGAACCCGCAACCTGCGTCTCAGCCGGACCTTAGCCGACTACGCCACAGAGGTCGTCAAGTATTATAAAATCGGCCGTTACTATTAAAAGACTCAGAGACAAGGCTTTTAAAAAAATCTCGAGCAGATAGGTAAGTAGTACCTCTACACAATATCATAATAACTAACCACACTCTGTCATGTAATACTTAAAATTATTGCTTGATCAAGGAAACTGCTCGTGGGAACTGGGAATTCGGTTTAGTGAGTGAGAGGCGCCGAGAGGTTCTCCATAATCACCTCTCGGGACGCGGACAGTAGCGGCGGAAAAAGCTAATGTCGAATCCGGTACAACTGGATACCCATAACCCAATAGAGACTCTTAACGATCACTGTTAATGGACCCCGTCGTGGGAAAATGTTATCATCTTTCGTGTGCTTCCGAAAATGAAACAGCGACACCAAATAATACGTACAAGTATCTACATATTTGAAATCACTAGAAATGTTTGCGTTATGTCAGGTTGTTTCAATGACTAACTGAGAATGTATGATAAACGGAAAATTACCTGCATTTGAGCTCTAGTTAGCATTGCTATGTCATTCATAAAATCACAATAATTTTGCGCTTTTAGAATGAAAAGTCTGTATCGAATTATTATCTTGGATTAGCATACAATCATCATTTGTGCAATGATTACAGCTTCGATTTATCATAAATTGTCCTTCAAAAGTTCCGGGTCTTCAATGTGAATGATGCACGAGACAAAGGTGATAGCCACAGTGATACACTAATAACTTCCCAGATAGTGTGTATTGATATCGTTATAATTGATTTGTTTAAACCCGTTCTGTTGACATCAAATCGATAATATACGATAATTTAATTATCGAGCAAGGTATTATAAAATACTATGAGCGTGGGTTGCATGCATCTACCTATCAAACAAACGAATTCTCAGTATTGAAACCGATGACAGGATGTTTAGTCATATCGAGCGCAGGTTCCTTGTTTCCTACTTGCTCTTTGTTCCGTCCATCATGTACACCTACGGACCTACGTTATATTTACTATGTATTCAGAAAAGTACTTGTTACAGCTTTGCTGTGACTAACAATCACATTATCACACTCATAATATAAATGTGAACGTTTGAATGTTTGTTACCTAATCACGTCGTATGAGCTGCAACAATCTCAATAAAATTTGGTTAGTAATACTTTTATCCCTAAAATCTACGCATATCGTAATGAAGTGGGACGTCAAACTAGGAACGAAGTCGCGTAGCATTTTGAATACAGCAAGCCTCGTAAAACACAATGTCAATAAATATTCCATTCATTATTATATGAACGAGACGTTTATTTAGCTGGAGTACGTACAATACAAGCGTAGTACAATAGGTATCGCTCGTATTAGCATGTATCAAATAATACATAATTTGCACTCCCATTTAACAGTACTATGTTAGAGAGAAACGCTAAGTAGTTACCTACCTAGCTTCATACACATACAGCCTACCGTAAATTGCGTCACCTTGACGCATTGCAGGCGGCACACGTAAAAATGAGTTGGTGAATAAACTCATTCATCATTTCTATTCGTTTGATTCGCTCGCGTAACAGCAGCGCAGCGGCCGTAGACCACACATCATCGTTAAATGTTACCTAAACATTAATTGGTGTTGCATTAGCTGGTGAAACTCAGCATTGCGCTGCTTTGAATGAAGCGCACTCCATTCATGCAACGTTACACGCATGCGCCGAACACGCGCCGTTCACTTCATTCTGTTTCCTAGTTTTTAATGCGCAAAACCATTGTGTGAGTTGTTAATGAATAGGCAACAATGTAGTAACAAACAGATACCTTGAGCGTTGTTAACTTTCAAGTAGGTAGTTTCATTTATAGCTCGGCTTTTCATTCATTTGATCACTTTAACAAATGAGTGCAAACCAGTCGAATAGTCATTCGTATTCTCGTAGGATTGTTTAAAACATCAACATCCTGAATCTTTATTACTAATTCACAATTCTACTGATATTAACAACAGAATTCGTACCATCAGTAGCGGAGTATGGTTTCCTATCAGCTTTGATTTGTAATCCGCTTCCCTTGCGTTGCGTGGGCTTTGTTACGGCTCCCTTTCACGATACAGTATCTATGGATGCTATAAATAGAGGCATTCTTTATGGTGTAAATGTAATCACGCCTACACGACACGGCACCGGTGCCGGCGGTGCCTTGGGCTGTGCGGAGTGGGCCGACTACTGGGTTTTTATTTCAGACCTTGAATATTTTAAAATAATTTTATTTTTGTATTCAAATTTGCATAATAAACACAAAGTTGAAGTGGCTAAGAGCGTAACCAGCTTGTATTTATTAACACCCACTCTTTGTGTAAAATCTGCCACCTCTCGTGGCAACTTGGTTGCAACTAGGATAGGTAGGTACATCATTTATCTCCTTATTCATCACGAGATATCGTTTTCTAGTTGCAAGATAGACATTTTATTATAATTCCAGAATTTATATCTTCTCTAACTGCTATGCGGCGTCCGCCGCAGGATGTTGAATGAATTAATAACCGGATTCGGCCATAGCTTAGAGTAGACGTGTTTTCTGTTAACATAATCAAGCCAGTTCGAACTTGATAAGTGAAGCTTTTTATTATTATTTTAGCGACGTATGCTCAAGTTTTAAGAGAAACCCTTTTGTTGGCACAGTGTTCTGTCACGCGATATAGGCACGAACCTCTTGATTTTCGAGTCTTGACGTCAGCTCCTCTGGGCGTCATTCACAAAGCGTCAGTTACAGTCGTATCTGGATTGCCACTTGAAGCTAGGATACTTGGCTAAGTATCAGAGACGAAACTAAGCGTGAACTTAGTCACCGTTTGTCAGCATTCAGTGTGTTCTGACATACGGGAACGTGAGCTTCGCGTAAGTTTGCATCAACGTGATTGTTTGTTGAAATAATATTTGCATTAGACTCTCGTGAATAATATTGGCAATTAAGCAAGTAATGGAAAATCTGCTTCTCTATATCTTCCCACGCAATAAGCTAGAATTTATCCTCAAAATAACTTCGCGCACAAAGGCTGTCTTGCTCCCGTTTCTACGTCATGATTATATTAGAGGGGATGACGCCGAACGTGGCCTTTGCTTGTTATAATTAATTCAGTTTTGAGCTTCTTACTGGCAATGGCTATAGCTACTAGCTGTCAGATGTGACCTGGAGACGTTTTCTTAGTCGTTTTCTTAGCGTATTTCTTAGGTTGATGCCGTAATCCCGATGTTATGTTAGTATACGTCTATGGAAGCCATAGACCCTGGCTGGGGCATGGTCGGCCATCAAAGACTTCTGACGTCAAACCCCTGACGTCAAGGCGTTGCTCACTGCGTGAGTTCATTCACGAATTTATCCAACCACGGTCATGGCCAGTGACGAGGATATCTAGAGCTATATCATTATTTACTCGTAGTTTTACTATTCATCGACAGAATTCAAGCCGTAAAATGTTTGCACGTTGTAGGAACCGGTAAACACTAGTTATATTGTCATCGACGCATTTCTTGGACCCTGAGATTATTTTCCGTTTTCCTGTTACAGATGTGAATCAATCACCTTTGAAATAAATAAACTTGTGGTTAGTTTAAGTTGATCATATACATACCTATTGAATTTGTACATTGAACATTGAACATTGAACTCATAACATAATATTATTAGTATTATTTATTTCTATTACCCACTAAAAACAGATTATTCTTAAAGTCTCATTAATTGGTTCAGTAGGTAGTAGTGCTCAATTAAAAGTATTATGACGACATCAAAAATCTACAAAGCCTGGTTAGCTAACTTGACTTTTCCCTCTCGAGCGATACCTAATCCTAAAAATAGATCTTAAGTTAGCTGTTATAAGTATCTAGTTTCCCTCACATCATCGCTCGTGTAGGTGTGAGGAGTGGTCTGCGACCTCGACACACTTGCTAAAATACATACAATACCGGCCCAACATTGTCCATAAAAAGCTTCAACTAACAAAATATGAAACTCTCATTCGTCGACGCCCATATCTTATTTAAACCGCCATAACGATGAGACTCTTTGTCCGGTCGCGTCGTCTCGACTCGTTAAAAGTCCTGCCAGGCAGGACGGGAACGTTCGAGGCTCGCGGCCCGTGTTAAAAAACCGTCCCTCGCAGGCGGTCATTGGCTGCGGGTGGGTCGAGCCGCATTCCTGTGCGCCGGCGCAGCGCTCGCACGCCTACACGCACCCGCTCACATTGTGCCGGCGCAGCGGTATGCGGGGCGACTCTTGCCCATCGTTCGCCTTCGGAGTCAGCGTCCATACGCATCGCCGCTGTTCATTAATACATGGCCGGTCGTGTCGCGGCTTCCGGCCGCAGCCCACGCTCTTCGTACTCATTCGAATAAGAATTGTATTTGCACGAAACGTCCGTCCTGCTTGTCACTTACACAACGCAATACTACAAGTATGCAAGCTATATACGCGCATTTAAATGTGCGTTCATTGTTTTAGACGGGCGACATTCTCCGTCATCGCACCTGCTGCCGACGTTTTCGTAATAAAATATGTAAGAGCGATCGCCGATCACCCACACTGAGTAAAATCAAATTGAATAGTGTCGTTACCATTATCAGATCGGTCGGAATGGCGCATGGCGGGGCGTAGGCGGGCTCCCCTGAATGGACATGTCGGATGGTCGCCCACGCGCGGCCCACGCTCACGGCGTTCGGCTCGCGCTCACCTACGCGGGCCTACTGTGGCTTGCGGTGTTTGTACCTACTGCTTACGCAGGCACATGTCTTATAGTCTAAGGCCTATTTCAAAACAAAATTCAAGCTCAGATCTAGAAATAAGCGTAAATTCTGACAGTTGTTCTGAAATATCAAATATTCTATGCTTGGTTTTCGATCTCTTTGAGTTTAATTCTATTATACGGCTTTAAGTACTCAAAGGTATAAAGCTCGTAAGGCAATCCTTGGGCTGTCCGCTTTCTACAGTATAAGGTTTATTGATAAGTAACCGGGCTTATTAAGAATTATTCCATTGTTAATAACCAAGTTTTTGTTCTTGTACATTACATAATTACTTCTTGGTACTTGGTAAGTAACTTGTTCCGTGGATAATAGATTGTATAAGAAGGCTAAAATGTAGTTCAATTTTAACAAGAAATGTTTAGCTCTTGTCCATAGATTCATTAGTATAAGAATGAAAGACGACCTCTGTGACGAAATGGGCTAAGACCCGGCTGAGACGCAGAAGGTTGCGGGTTCGGTTTCCGCCGCGGGACCAATGTTTGTACGAGCTGCAAGTATTTGTCTCGGGTCTGGGTATTTCTATGTGCGATATGTACATATTAACAAAAAAATAAAAGTATCTAAGTAGTATATCATGTAGTACCCATAACACAAGCTCTACTTACTTTGGGCCCATATGATGTTGTGTCAAATGTCAGCCGATAATAAATATAAAAGGTTAAATGTACAGTGCATTATCATTAACACACCTGAATCATATCTGATTTCTACGGTAAACACTAAGAACGACTCAGACCTTGAATTTTGACAACCCCCATAGAAACACTATTTGGTTGAAACAATCTCTATGAACAGAAATCACGAATTCTAAAAGAGCTTTTGTTCCTAACTAAAATAAGGATGAAAAGAACTGAAACGATAAATGATTCATAAATCCCAAAAGGCGACCATTGCTGGCCCGCGTATCCCGTAGGCGTGTGTCAGCCGCAGTCAGACAGACGGGAGTGAGCTTGGAGAATTTGATTACTTTCAAAACTGCAAACTGAATGACGCCGAGACGATTGAGGCAAATTTGGGAAAAGTGTCGCGTGGGAGTCGAGCCTCGTAAGGAGTCAAGGGAGTGGGCTGTGTAAGGACGCTGCGTGGGTGGCCATTGAGCCGCGGGCAGGTGGAGGTGAATGGGGCAACCCCGGCCACCCCACCCCATTCAGCCCGGCCATCGATCGACGCCTACGCCCGGGCTGAGCTGAGCTTCTGCCGAGCTCATGCTTAATACGCCTATACCTCTTTTGATGTAGCTAAAAGTGTGCTATACATTGTTTTCCTTTACTTTAAATATTCAGAACTTTGGAAACTGTGAAAACACAAGTGCTTTAGTCAGTGTTATATCAAAGCACAAAACAATTTATGTTTTTAGATCTATAGGTACCTAATTACTTGTTTACAAGCTGTTGAAAAATGACACATTGGATATGTCTGATACACTTCCTGTTTTGCAGGGCACTAAGTACTTAGGTGCTACCTACTTATCTGGAATTTACTCATGCATATTCTTTGTTTTAACGATATTATGACGGGTTTCTCGGGAATTCATCACATTGGTACAGAAAATCCAATTGTATCATCGACGTTAATAATTTTACTATAATAAATCATGTGTTGTGGAATTTATATAAATGACATTTAAGTTATTTTGGGCAAAAGAAGACAAGACGTCATTTTTATGGAAATCGTTTATTCTATCACTACATTGTTATGCATGTAACATTAGAAGTATTGCCCATCTCTCTGAATTCAAACATTATTGGTAATTTGCAAGTAAAGGATTTGCTCCCAGCTGCTAGATCCTTTACACTTCTTATTGTGTCACTAGTTATTTCAACCAGTGTGGTAAACGGAACGCCTCCTTCTCCTTCACATATCTTCGAATTTATTATGATTCCGTCTATGGTTCTTTGACTTGACGGTTTCCTCACGATGATTCCGTTTGAGAATACTGATATTTCGATCATAAGAATGCAGTCAATAAATAAATATTGGTGGACAATGCGCACAACACCACCTAGCCTCAAACTAAGCATAGTTTGTATTATAGTGACCAGATGGCTAATAGAAAACTTCATCATATCAGCCTTTAGGAAGTCCACTGCTGGACGTAGGCCTCCCCAATAGATTTCCAGGAAGAACAATTTTGAGCCCTCTCCATGCACCGACTTCCTGCGATCTTTACAATGTCGTCAGTCCATCGGGAAGCTTATATATTTTTAAATACATACATAAGATACTTTTTAAGACTCGACACAAAAGAAACATCTATGTTCGTCACACAAATGTGTGTCCTGAGAATCGAACCCTCAACCTCCAGCGCAGAAGGCAGAGCAACTACCAACTGAGTTGATGGGCTAGTCAGCTCAGTTGGTATTTGTAGACACATATTGGTGGACGACAGGGTTCAAACCTACGACATTACGATCTGAAGGCTGGGTCACTACCACTAGACCAACAGTCTCCTTTATTAGAACATTACCAATTATTTTTTGTAACGAACGACTTTTCGTTGTTCAAGGAAACTGTCCAATTGAATCAAAGTCAAAAGATATTTTATTCAATACAATCACAATCACTTTGAAACGTCTTACATACTAGGTGAATTTAGGTGCCAATTCCTCCTAACCCAAGCCCGAGAGAACTAGCATGAAACTTGTCCTGGTCCTAGCGCTTTTTTGCATGACCACCAACGAACCAACGAAAAACTTATACAAGAGAGTTCATACATTTCAAATGTGTCAGTTAACCTGCATTATTATCAATAATAGTATAATTTATATTATAATACGCTTTTTTCAAAAGATTACCCTTTATGTATGCTTAAAATTTCTTAATAGGTAGTTTAGTTGCGTTTTCAGGAAACTTATTATAGAAGCGCTCAGTGTTTCCCATAAAGGACTTATTTAATCTAGGGATGTGTAGGTAATTAGTTTTTGTTCCTAGTAATGATTCTATGAAGATCGCTTATTTGCTGAAACCAATCTGTATTTTTCTGAGTTTAAATAAACTAGTAAGTAAATATTACTTATGCTGTTTTTCATTATTCCAGGTCGCTCCGCATCTCAGGGTCTGGTTGCGACGACGCCCTCTCGTCGGGTTCATCGTCGGAGTGCGAGGACACACACACTCACCTACAACAGGAGTTCCCCATAGAAATCCTGCCTAATCTGTACCTCGGGAACTCCACCAATAGCGAGGATTGCGACGCGCTCGCTAGGCACAACATCAAGGTAATTCTTCACCTCTGAATTTGTGTCCCTAGTTCCACTTGGGTACCAATTTATTGTTTAGTCTAATACGTGTTGTTTCGTGTCAAATTAATATTTTGCGTTTCTCATAAAGATAATGAATAATTACATTTAAAAACATAAAACAAAACCGACTCCCAGAACAAACATTTATGTGATGAACATAGGTGTTGGTTCTGTCTGTGTATGCTTATTTTGGTACTAGATGGTGTTGTGTGCATTGTTCACCAATATTTATTGTTATTCTTATTATCAATAAATGTTCTCTGTGGCGCAGTGGGCCAAGGCCCGTCTGAGAAGGTTGCGGATTCGATTTCCAAATTGACAAATGTTTGTATGATATGCTAGTAGTCGTCTCTGGTCTGGGTGTTTTTCTATATATAACTAGCTGTCCCGTTCGCGACTTATAAAAAGAAAAAAGTATATCTAATTGTACCGACTGCAGCGCCATCTGCCGGGCTGATTTGTGAATCTAAACCATCCAGGGCGCCACCCAAACGCATACAAAAAAAAACATTCAAATCGATCTAGCCGTTTAGGAGGAGTTCAGTGCCATACACTCGTACAGTAGAATTATATATATAAAGAAGATATTTATGTATTCACAAATGAAAAAAATGTAATAGTAGTATATCAGAAATTATACCCATAACACAAGCTCTGCTTACTTTGGGACTAGATGCTGTGTGAAATGTCCGGCATAATTTATTTATTATAATTGTACTGTCATACACTCGTACAGTAGAATTATATATATAAAGAAGATATTTATGTATTCACAAATGAAAAAAATTTAATAGTAGTATATCAGAAATTATACCCATAACACAAGCTCTGCTTACTTTGGGACTAGATGCTGTGTGAAATGTCCGGCATAATTGATTTATTATAATTGTACTGTCTGTTTGTGAAATAAAATGCAATGTTTTATTTTATTTTTATTTTATTTTTTACAGTACGTGTTAAACGTGACCCCGGATCTGCCGAACACGTTCGAGGCAGAGGGTTGCGGCATCAACTACCTGAAGATACCGATCGCCGACCACTGGAGTCAAAACCTCGCAGTGCACTTCCCGCAGGCCATACGGTTTATCGGTTAGTTAATTATTTCTAAATTGTGTTTTGTCCTGATATATTTTGATCTGTGTAGTTCTTCTTATCGAACCAGTATGGTGAATGGTATAAAGTGTGCCTCAAAGGCTCCTTTCGTGCACTTGGCACATGTCTTCCTATTTTTTAGTTTATCTATAACAAGGTCTTGTTAGATTGGTTGATTGACAAATTTAAAAGTAATAAAACAGAAACTGTCTCTTAAAGCATTAAAATAACAGATTATTAAGATGACAAAAAAAGCTTGGGATGAATCTGCTCCAACTCGACTCGGCATCCAGAACAGACGAGATGCGTGCCGGATTCTTCTTGAACTAGAGTTAGGAGGAACCGGCACCTAGATTTACTAGCGTGAAGAGGAAGACTTTTCAAAGTGGTCCTTTTGTTTTATTGAAAATATTTTTTTGACTTTGAGATTAACTTTATGTATTTTTCTCGGGTCTGGGTGTTTTTATATATGTATAATATCTAATTGTATAATAGTATATGTATAATATATAAGTCACCACGTGACTGATATTCTACATATATATATATATATATATTTTAAATAAGTACATATTACAAATCATAAAAATCATACACATTTGTCCCGCACAAATTTGTAGTACAGATACCTTCACAGGTTTGTGTTATTTTCATAAAGCACTTAGCTGGCGTGGATCATCTCTGGCTAACACAACTTATGAACTTAGGGTTGACTTGGAACTTACTGATTTCCAGAGGAAGCGATGTCTGCCCGATGCGGCGTGCTGGTTCACTGCGTGGCGGGTGTGTCCCGTTCGGTGACAGTAACGCTGGCCTATCTGATGCAGCGGCACAGGCTATGTCTCCGCGACGCGTTCGAACTGGTCCGCAGCCGCAAAACTGACATCTCGCCGAACTTCCACTTCATGCGCCAACTGCATTCCTTCGAGCGAGATCTCGGCCTCCACGACCACAGCGCCAGTTTGAGTAAGGTCTGACTCTATTATACTCACGCTATTAACATTTAGGAAGTCTGCTGGAGGGATGATGTTGATTAAGGTAAGGCTGAGACTTCACTTTATCGCTGACACATTGCTTTATAATTTTCATTTTATTCGACAGATGTAGTCTTGCACTATTATGAAGGAGATAGAGGGAGTTACGAATAGGAACAAGGGACAAATTACACTAAAATAAAAAAACAACCGACTTCATGTATATACACAAGTAAGCTACTGTAAAACGTTGAGGAGTTCCCTTGACTGTCCTTCGTCTTCATTATCAGACCCCTAATGACAGTCACAACCCATCTAGGTGTAAAGTTCTCATCAATACAAATTAATCAAGCCCAAACACCAAGTAATTGCTGTAAATCGTTGAGGAGTTCCCTCGACTGTCTTTCGGCTCCATCATCAGATCGACTCCAGACCTTCATTAAAAAGTAGTGCTTTAAAATTCTTAATGAAAACAAATAAAAATCGGGTTGCACTCCAGGAGTGCCGACAGAAGTGAAAACTTATTTTGGCGCGTTAGCGTTTAGAAATAAATCACTTCAAAATCATTAATTATGACGACTGCCAATCAAATACTGAACGAACACAGATGATGCAATATTTTTTGTTCAGAATTTAGATAATATATCAAAGAATCTAACTCAGTAAACTTCTCTATACAAAAGTAGACTGTAAACATCTGAATTAAGGTTTATAATCAAATGGGGCGAGCGCGACAGCCGGATGCGTCTATATCAAAGAACCTAACTCCGTAAACTTCTCCATACTAAAGTAGACTGTAAACATGTGAATTAAGGCTCATAATCAAATGGGGCGAGCGCGGCAGCCGGCTGCGTCGCGTCCAGAGGTTTTACCTCATCTAAAAATATGCGTACCGCGCTAAAAGTTTTCACTTCAAAAATTAACAAACGCACTAGTCGCCACTACGATTTTCGAAGGTTCCTCTCGATTTCTCTGGGATGCCATCATCAGATCCTGGTTTCCTTATCATGGTACCACCCTTGAAATAACTCCTTTCCAACAAAAAAAAATATCATAAAAATCGGTTCATAAACGACGAAGTTATCCGCGAACACACATAATGAAAAAATATACGTTCGAATTGAGTAACCATCTTTTTTTTTAAGTCGGTTAAAAAAAGATCCACCAGAGGCAGCACTAGTACACGAATTTTGATTTCCCTATGACAGTAACGGCGCATCATTGAAATAAATAAATTAATAGTGAATTAAAAAATATATAAAAGATCATGCCTACTAAACATTGTGTATTCGCGGTTTGCACTGACAGCAAGATGCAAATTCAAGATTTAATACAATGGCTTGGAGCCATTGTTTTAAATCCTCGAATTTTAGCAAATTTAAGTTTTGCTTACGTTTTGTCTTCCGTTAATTCCATTTTAACAATGTACGTCTAACGTAAACGTAATAAATTCAAAATTCAGTATAACTTTATTCAATACAATCACAGGGGCCACCTTGAATCGTCTTCTTACATGCTAGTGAATCTAGTGAATAGGGAAATCAAAACATACGCACCCCCCACTAGTGCTGCCTCTGGCGGATCTTTTTTAATCACAGGAAACAAGCTAATTGTGTACATAAAATGTTCAGTGTTGGTCATAGAAGATTACTTACATATAATTTACTGATTCCCTCTCAAAGTCAAATAGTTTCATTCAATACAATCACAAGGATCACTTTAAAACGTCTTAAATACTAGGTGAATGAATGTGTCAATTCCTCCTAAACCAACCCCGAGAAGAACTGGCAAGAAATTCGTCCTGGTCCTAGAGCTTTTTTGTATGATCCATCTTATAACTAACTTAATTACGAAAAACTGATACAAGATTACAGGAGTTTATACATTGCAAATCTGTCAGTTAACTGTCTGAGGGCAGAACAACATGAGACCATGCATTCATATCAATGATTATAGTAATTTATATTATAATACGCTTTCTTCAAAAGAGTATGTATGCTCTATTGCACAGCTGAACTACTAACGCCAAGACCATCCGTCAATTTGAATACGTCTGATTGATATACTCCCTTAATCCTTACTATCCTTACTAATATTATAAACGCGAAAATTTGTATGTATGGATGTTTGTGACTCTTTCACGCAAAAACTACTGAATGGATTTTAATGAAACTTTACAATAATATAGCATATACATCAGAATACTTGAAACTCGGCATGTATAATACAATTAATAAACTACCCTTAGAAATATAAACACTAAATGAATTTTTTTGAACGCTACCCATTCCAGTACATGAGTTGTTCATTCTCTAATTTGCAAACGTGAGTAGTAAGAAGGCTAGGTTAGAATCAGAGTGTATGATGGATGACACTGAAAATATTAAGATCTCGGAATAAACATAAGTTGCTCATACCAAATGAGTTATCACATTTATCTATACGCTTTTCACATACATACCTATTACTAACTCATTTACTATTATTATACACCTTTAATCTCACCCTCACTTTACACACAATACTCCTATTTTGTTAAAATATCTAATCTGGGTTCTATTTTATTATCTTCGGTGGTGGGCGTTAACATTCGCGACACAGTTAATTTAACTCGTATCGTAATGTAATGCCGTCGTTCTTTCCATGTTTTAGTATATCATTGTTTATGCTCCTAAATTTTGATTATTATTGATATTGTACAATTTGACATGATGCCAATAATTATGTTAAATATTATGTTGCTGTAACGAAATGCCGATGAAATATTAAATTAGTAATTGATGTTTCTGTGCAGGTGTTGGAGGAGCTGGGTGTGCGTGATGGACTCGCGCTGGATTCGGAGACGGGTGCGGGGACGGGTGCGGGGGCGGGGGCGGGGGGCTGCGGCTGTCCCCCCCCTCCCGCCGGCATCTCCCCCGACTCGGGTATAGAGTTCGACCGCTGGAGTGCTGCACGTGACACGCCACAATGACAGTTCTTCACGCCGACGACGCCGCACCCTCCGCATAACTAAACGCACCGCTACTGAAAAATGAATCGTGAGGAGTAGTAGCTCGCTATCGGCTCGCTTTCTACTTTTTACGGTCACGAAAGCGGGCGTATTCTGTTCAACGGTGATCGGGTTCTAGAAAGCTCTCTCGGTATTGCGTTGAAATGACGGCGTTGGCGCCGAGCTTGTCATTGGCTTCCAAATCTTGTCTATACGAACTCGTGTGCGTGATGGCAGATGGGAACTGTTTGAAAAGTACAAATCGCGTTTGTAACATAATTTTACTTTTGTACGACTAATGTTGCTAAATATGTAGGTGTGGAACGCGATGATGAGTGTCGACGGAATGATGAATAGTCTTAATTTCTATGGTTCCCGTGCGTCGCGTCGTTAACTTGTTTGTACTATTATGATGGATATAGTGGAGGAGAGTGTATTTAATAGATAGGCGATAAATTGTGCGGATGAGGTTGATAAAAGAATTGGTATGAATGAAAAAAATTTAGACAATTATGGTAATGTAGTTATTTTGTTAACTAGCACGTTTTGTAAAACATAGTCGTTGAGCACGCTGGGAACTACAATAACACTTAAAATTAAGAAAAATCAAATGAATAGTGGTGCACTTTCGTCATGGACAAAATGTTTAGTGCGACAAAGCATGTACCTAGCTCGTAAGTTCATATAAAACAAATTAAACAGATTGTATAAAGATGTACTTTATACACATATTTGTTAAGACGTTTTTCTATAAGTTTGATATACATCTAATAAGAATAATGAATTCAGTTTGAACTGAAATGCATTCCTGAATTAACAATAAATCTTCCATTATGCTGAGCATTTCTTGTGTCCAATCGATGTAAGGTTTATTTTTTAAGTGTTTCGCTTTAACTGTTGGTAGAACAATAAATGTAGATATATGTTTGTTGTGTTGTCCGTGTTGAATGAACATGAGTTGTGAGGAGTTGAAGAGACCTCTCAGTGAGGGATCATCATGGTCAGTACTTATTTACTGACTCTATTTGTGCCACATTTTGTACCCAAATTATTAATTTAAATAAGTATTATTTAGAGATTGGACATTGATTGTTATACAAATATATTTTAACATAAAGTCTATTTTTTCAACAAATATTTCCTAGTAACATGGGCTTCTGATAATTCTTCCATTGTTGTTGATACCTGTTATGAATGCGCAGATGTGTGTGTGATATTATTATCTTAGGCGTAATTCATCACTTAGTTATAATTAATATATTTACAATTTTTACTAATGAATTATGCGACATACTGACCACCAATGCTGAACTATTTAAATCACATTTTCATTGACGAAATAAACTTATTACTCTTATTGGCATTAATGCTTTATTTTCCAATTGAAGTTATGCAATCTCTGACATTGTACTCGAATAGCAGAATTAAAGCACGGTGCGTGGTCAGTATGTAATTTACAAATTCTTATTCTAGTAATCGAATAAAGATGTCTCTATACGACTATTTTTATATGACTTATAGTACATACCTAAAAAGTAAGAAGTCGTTTCTGTTCATTACTTTTTGCAAAATTATAGACGAAATTAAGTACCAACTAATACGTGTTTCTTTTTGTAGAAATTCAAACTATTGTTTAATGTTTCAGCGTAACACGCTACCGTGTCTTAAATATTTTTATACTACACTTAATTAACCTAATTTACTCAAATTATACTTTATTGTGTAAACAAGTGGCAAGCTTTAATATAAGTGTGTTATATTATGATAATATAGTAAATTGTTATCGTAAAGTTATTAGGTTAGGGATAATTATTATTCCAACTTACATAATAAATAATCGAATGTCAACTGATCAATTATGGTAATTACTAATCTCAATGTCTAATAGTTTTCAAAACACTACTGTTATGCACGTTCGAGTAGTTTGAGTTAAATTGAATTAAGTTTTAAAACACCAAAGCACACTTGGACATTTCTTATGTATTTGTTTTTGTCCTTTTAGTAATAATGCTTGTTGGTTGAGAAAGTTCAATACAAACCGCCTTTAGCTTCATATGTTAATTTAGTTATATCTTGATCACACTTCCGTATGTTACAGGATGTAGAATATGTTTATAAATTGTAGTGCACAAAGTTACTAATACTACATTCATGGTCCAATGGCCGTTAACTGCCTCGAGGTGGAATCACGTAACACGTAATGATTTAACGAGATTGTAAATAACTAATTATGAATAACAGTTTTGTTGTATCATAAATTTCATGTTATCTGAAAATGTTGATAATGTTTTAGAAATATTTTAGTGCTTTTTCTAAAAGGTACCTTAAGCCACATGGCACACGTAATATTAACCACAAACAAAAATATAAACACTGTTAATTGATTTATGTGTTTTATTTAATTATTCATTTAACTTTAAAACGAACAAGTAGACAGCGACGGATGGTACTCGAAGATAAAAGTCGCAGTGTACGTGAAATGAAAGGCAGGATGCTAACTGATACTCATAGTTGTTTAGTCCCAGGAGCGCAACAGGTATTTTCCAGAAGTTTTGCTCTGATATAAATTACTAACATCTATCCGCGGCTTCGCAAGATTGTATAAAAATAGCCTACTTATTTATATCCCCAAGATACAATCTCCTTACTAAATTTCTTTAAAGATCATCCGCTCAGCCGTGAAAATGTAACAATCAAACAAACAGGTCGATACACACGATACAGGTCGAGTAGATAGTGTCTTGGCTCTTTTCTTTTATTTATTTTATAATGTCTTGACCCGAACCTAGTGGATTATAGCAGTAATCGTAATCGCAATAAATTGTTTACCGTATACCTACTTGCCGTGTAATTACATGGCGGTGTGCCAGGACCTTGACAGGGCACAACATTGATAAAATAAATACTACGAGCCCAGTAACCTTATGAATCAGGGAGGAAGTGGATGCACGTGCCTTGAATGCACATGCCTGCGATCACAAGTATAATCATGGTAACTATGATAATTTAAGAAATCCCAACGTAGGTATATCGCTATGTAAATTGGTACCATGTACTTATCATTGCCATTTCCCTTTTTTTATTAAAACAAAGATACATACACTAGATAATCCGTATACTCGTCCAGATACCCACGTATCTGGACGAGTTACCAAAAGGTTAAAAGCCTCGGGATGCGGTTGTTTTTTTTTACATATTTCTTCTGGACCAGCGTGGCGGGTTATGGTCCAAAACCCCCTTTTATAATGTGAGGACCCTCATGAGCGATGAACGTCTTATTGAGTTGGCCAACTCATTAAAAGAGTTAAAAAGAGATTATCGGCTTGGCTGATCTTATAAGGTTAGACGAACAAACTATTGAAAGAAACGACGGTGTGTTTTTCACATTGGAGAACCTCCTGGTCTTAACGATGTAGGATTTCTTGTAGCTTCAAAGTAGAAAAACAACATTCTTGTAGGATTTCTTGTAGCTTCAAAGTGGAAAAACAACGTCTCGAATTCAGAGGATACTCAGAGCGAATTGCTGTTTTAAAATTTCAACTAACTATTAATGAACAAAACCCTAACTGTCATCCAAACCTACGCTCTAACAACCTCCCATAGCATCGAAGAAATAGAGAACTTCTACGATCTTCTCAATAAAGCTTGTGATGAGGATCGTAGCACATGGAATATTGTCCTTGGCGATTTCAACGCCAAAATTGGACAAAGGCAAGAAATGGACAATGACAACGTCCTCGGACCTTATGGTCTGGGTAACCGCATAGAGCGAGGCACTCAATTATTCCATTTTGCCTTTGGACAGAGTCTGATTATCAGTAATAGCCTATTTTTCGAAAAATCCCAGACGATGGACCTGGGTTTCTCCAGGCGGAAATATAAAAAATGAAATAGATTTTATATTATGTTCAGATAAAAATATCGTTAAAGACAAAAGCGTGATAAATAGAATAAAATTTGGATCGGACCAGTTCGCGCAAAACTAAAATTTAATTTTAAAATCCACTGTATTAATTTATTTGTCAAGCATAAAAAACTTTCAAAACCCTATTTAAGAAGTGAAAAGTAATGATGAAGTTCTAAGTTAAAATTATCTGCATTATTTATTAATACAAATAGCACTCGAGAACAATACGTCACTTCGTGTACTAGCTAAGCAAGGAATTTCGAAAGGAAAATTATGGATAAATGGCTTAACGGATGGTCAAGGAATAAAACATAATAACAGGACTAAATTACCTATTGGAAATCTGCACAAAATTTTACAAAAACCTTTATTCGGACAAATCTAAAAACAGAACAACTATTTCAAAATATTCCTGCCCTAATAGCATTCCTTTCATTACCGGTCAGGAAGTTTATAAAGTGCTCAAAAGTATGAAATATAACAAAAGCCCTGGAGAAGATGGTATCACGTCACGTCAAAAATCGGTTCCCCTGCTCTTCTACCGCAAGTTACCAACCTTTTTAATAGCATACTCACCACTGGCATACTTCCACTTAAAATGTGCCATTCTAACATAGTTCTTCCTCATAAAAAAGGAGAAAAAAACAACATTAACAATTATACGCCGATCAGTTTAATTTCACACATATTAAATAAATCATTTATAAAAGTAATTTCTAATCGTATAGACGGTCAGCTTGACATGCACCGGCCCCCAGAACAAGCTGGCTTTCGGCCTAGCTTTTCAACCTCTGACCACCTTCATAGTCTTAATCAATTAATTGAAAAACATCACGAGTTTAGAAAACCCCTGTATCTAGCCTTTGTGGACTACACAAAGGCCTTTGACAGTATTTCCCACAAAGCTATTTTTGAATCATTATAGAACCAACAAATAGGACAAACTTACATAGACCTAGGTACTAAAAAAAATCGGGTTGCACTCCGGGAGTGCCGACAGAAGTAAAAACTTATTTTGGCGCGTTAGAGTTAAGTAATAAATCACTTCAAAATCAGTAATTATGGCAACTGCCAATCAAATACTGAACGAACACAGATGATGCAATATTTATTATAAATATATTGTTCAGAATGTAGATAATATATCAAAAAACCTAACTCAGTAAACTTCTCCATACAAAAGTAGACTGTAAACATGTGAATTAAGGTTTAACAGCACAGCCACAATTCAACTTGAGAGCGGTGGTCCCTCCTTCAGAATCGAAAAAGGTGTTAAACAGGTTGACCCTCTGTCTCCGAAGGTTTTTACAAGCACCCTAGAGGAAATATTTAAGAAGCTAGCGGCATCCAGGCTAACATACGGGATCAAAGTCGGAGATAAAAATCTTACAAACCTGTGCTTCGCTGATGATATCGTTCTTTTTGCATCATCAGCGCAGGAGCTCCAGTCAATGTTACAAGACTTAAGCACAGCAACTCTTGAGGTGGGACTGGCCATGAATCGATCAAAGACTCAAATCATGTCAAATAGCACGAAACGTAATGTCACTGTCGATGGGCAAATAATACAGCATGTTGATGAGTATATCTACTTAGGCCAAGACAAATGCAGGCAAGACAGAGAAATAAGTTTCCGCATTGAGAACGCATGGAAGAGCTACTGGGCCATGAAGCAGCATATGAAGGGAAACCTTCCAATATCACTAAAGCGAAAACTCATCGACATTTGTATCTTGCCCATACTGACATACGGTGCTCAGACATGGTCATTGACAGAGTCACAAATATCAGACCTCAAGATTTGCCAGAGAGCTATGGAGCGCAGTGTTTTGGGAATTAAAAGAACCGATAGGGTCCGAAATACCGAAATCCGATCGAAAACGGGCATAGCGGATGTAGGTACGAGGACTGCATGTTTGAAATGGGACTGGGCTAGTCATGTGACCAGCCCAGTCAAAGCTCGTCACTCAGTGGGTGCCCGATAGTCAGAGACGACGCGGCAGACCCAGGAAAAGATGGCGAGACCATCTAAATGCATTCGAGCCAAATTGGCAAACTGTGGCCTTGGAGCGCAAAGAGTGGAAGGTAAAGGGGGAGACCTTTGCCCAGCAGTGGGACACTATAGGTTAAAGAAAAAAAATTTTTTTTCTTCATAACTTGCGTTGCGTAAAATCATAATATATAGGTGTAAATTACATTTATAAATTGTGTAATATATAATACGTTTATGGAATAAAGTGATTTTTTATTTACAGATATAATTACAGAAATGTACAGAATAATATACAGTAAGTAATATAAAATACACGTGAAACAGTTGAGCTCTCTAAGGACCGTTTAAAACGATCTATAGATAGCTTAACTGATCCAGATCACTGCCAGAGTGCAGCGTTCCCAAGATACTAGCGACATTGCCACGTTGAATGGCAATGTTAATACGCTGAGCCAGATAGGAGCCAGCTCTTGGGTCATGCAATGTTACCAGACGCCGTGAAATAATTTTGTAATAAAGTTGTTAGTATATATATTACGAGAAAGTAGGTACTTCCAAAATGGTTAACCTAGTATATATTAGATGTACCGAAAGAACGATTCTCTGTGCAGTCATAGTTGAGTGTTGAGCAACTTAGGTTTTTTAAAATGATAAAATATAGATGTAAATTACATATACAAATTGTGTATTATATAACAACAATGTTGTTAGTATAAATATTACGAGAAGTAAGAACTTCTAAAATAGGTTCGCCTATGATAAAGCCACAAAAAGATTATCTGTGCAGTCGTGGTGTTTAAGTGTTGGGCCATTTGGTCAACGCATCGAACTAGTACCTATAGTACCTACCTATAGTAGGATCTAAGCATGGAAATAATGTCAGCCTGATATAGTGCAGTAAAATGTCTCTACGCTACCGATACTAGTGTCGATATCGTTGAATTAAATTACTGGAATGGGGTCCTTCCTGCCTGAGCTACCTGCTATACCTATCTGACTAGATTAAGAATTTTCTGAAGCCAATAAGTATACGTAGTATTTATTTTATATTTATTTCACAAGAAAACAGCCTAACAAATCGAATTACAATTTTTTTTCTTACATGTTAGTGAATCTAAGTGCTCCTCCTAACCCCGCTAGATTTACTTGCCAGCTCAACACGTTGAACTAGCAGGTTTTTGGAGTGGTTTCACTACCACCGACCACATCTACACATTTCTGTGGTGTCATTTCTATACATATCTCGCGATAGTTAACCTGGTTAAGGTACCTATGTTTCTTGAATATATCAAAGAATAAAGACTAGTTAGGATTTTTTTATAGGAAGAAATCTTGCAAATGTTTGCAGGAAAAATGCCAAGTTCGGGAAAACATGACGTCTTTTTCTTTACGGGATTTTTGTACAATCTATTGATATTTTAGAGGAAATCGACTGTCTGGAAAGCTAGTTGGAAATAAAACAAAGTTCATCAATTTATTAGATTTATTTCTCAAGATGTAGAGATGAAAATACAATAAAATCGTTAACAATACATGATCCGTGATTACTACATTCTCCCAAAACGATGCTTCATTAATCGTGTCTGTGTAATGAAATATAATATTGTCTATCTATAAAATAATCAAAGATCGAGTTACAAAATAAATCTCATTCATTACTAATTGACTATCGTTGGGTGAATACTGAGATTAGTCTCAGGAACTAACACTAGTAATAATATTTCAGAATAGGCCGTCTCCATTCATTTAATTACGTAAACAATCCATATAGTTCTTAAATAAACTTTGTCATATACAAACAGGAGTACAAAACCTTAACATAATACTACAAGGATTTTACTACCTACATTATGTACAATGAGTTGGTGCCGATAAATATAAACTAATGTACTTTAAGCTTCTAGTTGTGACCAATATGTTGTTAGTATGCATACTCCGAGGGAAACTTAGACGGCGCAAATAGTCAATATTAAGATTCAGTGACGCGAATAGGCGCTGATGACTTTTCGATAAATATACATCTGAACAAGATTGAAGTAAATTTTTTGGATGTAGTAACATAGTTTGGCGAAATTGAGTTCTCTTCCAAAAAAATAATAATAAGTACTTAATAAAATTAATGTATATATATTTAGTTGCTTTGTTTTTTCAACCTAACAATTAGGTGCCAGAATTTGATTATCCTTGTGTAAACATAAACACTGCAGATGAGGACGGACTATTTTTAGGAGTTTACAATATAAATTTCAATCTCTTCTCTAATAACAAACATAATTTTGGCACATTAGTGTGCTTACAATATTCCTATGTGAAAACAAATTATTTACAATAAGGCTTCACGTCAAT
Source organism: Lampropteryx suffumata (assembly GCA_948098915.1). Classification (NCBI taxonomy): domain Eukaryota; kingdom Metazoa; phylum Arthropoda; class Insecta; order Lepidoptera; family Geometridae; genus Lampropteryx; species Lampropteryx suffumata. Next base: position 5,651,300 of record OX402547.1, on the reverse strand, counting down.
TATTGCTTTAAGTTTATATAATAATTTAAGAATTTAAATTTAATTGAATACATTAGATTACACATTTCCTTGTTGAAAATTAAAATGTAAGGTATTGTGTTACACACCTTAATGCAAAGCACACGAAGGAATGCATAATAATAGATAGAGAATAAAGAAATATATAATTTCTTTGGAATGTAACGAAGTCAGCAGATAAGATAAAATATATCTATTGGATATACCTATATTGGATATGAATATGAAAACAATGATGCGGTAAAAGTATAACTAGGTACTTAGTTACGCGCAAAGGCACCCGCCCATTTCGTTTTAATAATTGGTCCTCCTTGGGAATTACATTTCTATAAAATATAACAATATTAGCTGTGTATAATTGTATAATGTTATTACTAATGGCACAAACATTTAAACAATTTAGTTCAGGATTTAGAATGTGCCTACAAAATTATTCCAAAATATGTAATACCTAACAGGTACCTAAGGACATTAAATATCATAATTGATAGTACATAAACTCTAAATATAATATTTTGTAGTACCTACTAACTGTCCTAACAGTTATTATACAAACAACAGGAGACTGTTCGTATAAACCTGCCAGCCGTTATAATAATTGCACTAGCTGCTAAGGCGACATTATGTAAAACACTACACAAACTATAAAATAGAAATCTTTTAAATAGTACTTAGTAAGTAAGATTGACATGTGATATTGGTGCTTTATACATTTAAATACTGAGCTCGTAATAATAGACTCGCAATCGCAAGTCCCTTTAAAGTCATAAATGTAAAATTCTTTTAAAGTCATACATTAAAAGCAAGTGATCGTACAATTTTCCTTGCATTTTATAAGTTGCCCTTCATCATGGATCAATGGACCGCGTCTATATCCCGTTGGGCGCGTGAAATTTTAACCTGTAAATAATTGCTAAAGTGAATAAAAATGTGTCTCCGTCAATATCTAATTTATACATCAACAAAATGAATTGCATGTTTCAGAAAAACACTTCATAGCTGAGATTTCATCTACATTGCAAAGTGTACATGCTTTTCGTTTAAATTTATATTTATTATTCACTTTAGCCACAATAAGCTCCACTCATCATAACATTGTTATATTTAGCGACATGCAATGCGTACAAGACTGCCCATTGGGACTTGACATTCACAATACATCGAGCAAGCTTACTTGTTTACTTTAATCTAATTGGTGTTCGTTCAGACTACTTACACGAAACACTAAGTGCACTATCATACTAAACAGCACGTCACCACGTCTATCGGCTTGCGTACATTTATAGTTAGTATCTACGTGTTGACGGTTGATACATTGATGGTGCGGTTTGTACAGCTGTGGCTGCATTCATGCAGTTTCGTGGAGTGAAGTCAGTTTGGAGAATTGTACCTTGTCCTTGGGCGTGCTTGCTTCTCCGGACTCGAGGGCAAACATCTTCATTTTCTCCTTGAAGGATAGCTGTTCCGGAATGGGCTGGGCTGGCGCCCGGGCTTGTTGCTCTGCTAACCGGCGGGTGCGAGGGTCTCTGGTAATAAAATTGAATGTTAAGTAAGCTACACAACTCAATCTTCTTCTTATCGTGTCACTAGTTATTTCTAACCAGTGTGGTGAAAGGAATAAAGTGCGCCTCAGAGGCTCCTTTCCTGCATTTGATTTGTTTAGGTTCTACTACATGCCGGTTTTTCACCGTTTGAGAGTGTTATAGAACATACATTTTTCTGATCAGAAAAATCCACTGGTGCACGACCAGATTCAAACCCAAGACCTTAGGTTCGGAAGTAAGAATAAGTCCAACGGGGTTCTTAATGTGATCTACATTTGTACTTTGTACTTGAAAGGAGTGTTACTTTCAAAGTTCCTGTTTTTTATGAAAATCATACCGTTCAACCACTTCAGAACTGTTATTTATGGCAATGAAAGCTCGTGGTATAGCTAACTAACAGAAGTTTGCTTAGTAACAGAGTAAGCAGTAGTTAAAATACTTACATATTTTGTTTTGGAAATACATGTCATACATATTATACAAGAACACCCAGACCAGAGACAAATACTTGAAGATCCAGGATTATTCCCATCTGTCCCCCTGCTTTGTCCCCTCAGGGGGACAGATGGGACATGTCCCCCCGTAGCACAGAGGGGGACAGATCGAACTTTTATTCATTGAAAAAGTTCTATCAGTCCCCCCGTCAGTTAGAAGGGGGGCAGACAGAACTATTTATTCTTGCCTGTCCTGTAAATCTGTATTCACATTCCAGTCTGTTTATGTTATACAATGGCAAAATTCAATGTAATGTCAAGCCACCAGTTACCGTCATTACTAGAGCTACTTTAGCTTTCGCGGAGTCCACCTTCTGTACTTGTACTAATATGCCAGATTCTGTGCCAGATCTGAGAAAATTCCATGAAGTACATGGCCGGCTTCTTCGTAAGCAGGTACATTCTATTTTCGATCTTGTTTTATTAATGTTACGAACTAAAATTGCAGATACAACCTAATTTCAGGATTTACAGGATGTTGCGAATGCATTTGATAGTTTTTTATCAGATATACCAAAAATAGTGACCAAATCGTTAAACTCTTCAGCCTCCAGAGCTTCCGTTCTATTAGAATCTAGTGTTGCAAAATGTAAGAATGAGTTTAGTTTTAGCTACATTAACGAGGCTAGTATTGTAAAAGCATTCAAGTGAATTAATATAAAAAATACAGGAGATCTTTGGAGAATGTCTACAAAGGTGCTGGGTGTCATTATCTTATATATTGCACCATGTTTAGCTTATATTTTTGATAGATGTATCGACGAGGGAGTTTTTCCCGATCTCATGAAATACAGTAAACTCATTCCTATGTTTAAGTCTGGAAGTGAAAGTGATCTCGCTAATTATAGACCGATATTGATATTACCTGCTTTAAGTAAAATCTTTGAAAAAATAATTCTTAATCAGTTATTATACCACTTTAACGTTAACGGCCTGCTACATAGTAATCAATACGGATTTACTAAAGGTCGATCAACAGCTGATGCAGGTATAGCGCTCTTAAAGCATATATTTGAGGCCTGGGAGAAGTCACAGGATGCAGTTAGGGTATTCTGCGATCTATCTAAGGCCTTTGACTGTGTGAGTCATGCAACCCTAATCACAAAGTTAAAATATTATGGCATTAAGAACCGGGCGATTGACCTCATACAGTCTTATCTATCCAATAGAGTCCAGAAAGTAGACGTGGGTGGTGAGAGGTCTTCGAGATCAATAATTGATATAGGGATACCTCAGGGATCGATACTAGGCCCTTTTTTATTCCTAGTATACGTTAACGATTTACCTTTTTTTGTAAAAAATAATTGTGATATAGTTTTATTTGCAGACGATACGTCTTAAATTTTTAAAGTTAATAGAGGTAAAACCAGTATTTGCGATAACGTAAATGAATCCTTATCGTTAGTTCTTAACTGGTTCACTGTAAATAATCTTTTGCTTAATTCAAAAAAACTAAATGTATCAAATTCACTTTGCCAAATGTTATTCATAGCCCGTCCAATACTGAAATAAATGGAGAGGCAATGAATCTTGTAAATTCCACGATCTTCCTAGGTCTTAATATTGATGCAAAACTACAGTGGGGACCACAAATTGAAACACTTGCTGGTAGGCTTAGTTCCGCTGCATATGCAGTTCGTGCGATACGGTGGCTTACTGATGAAGCTACAGCTAGACTAGTTTATTTCAGTTACTTCCATAGTGTTGTCATACGACATCATTCTCTGGGCGAAAGCAGCTGATATTGGTAAAATATTTGTAATTCAAAAAAGGGCAATACGTAACATTTATAAAATGAAACCACGAGAATCTTTGAGAGAAATATTCAAAGAAATTAATATTCTCACAATAGCTTCACAATATATGTATATGAAAATTTGATATACTCACATAAAAATTGAGATGGGATTCAGCAAAATAGTGACCTTCATAAAATCAACACTAGGAATAAACATAAATTATACATGCCTAGGTTTCGACTAGAAAAAGTTAATAAGTCATTTATGGAGAACACGGTGCACTTCTATAATAAGCTTCCTGAAAATGCTACTAAACTACCTATTAAGAAATTTAAAGCATACATTAAAGGTAGTCTTTTGAAGAAATCTTATTATAATATAGATGACTATATTATTGATAAGAATGCATGGCCTCATGTCGCTCTGCCGTCAGACAGTTAACCGACACTCTTGAAATGTATAAACTCTCTTGTATTAGTATTTCGTAGTTAAGGTAACTACCTTAAGATGGGTCATAAATATAAAAAGCGCTAGGACCAAGAAGAGTTTCTTGCCAATTCTTCTCGAGCTTGGGTTAGGATGAATTGGCACCTAAATTCACCTAGTATGTAAGACGTTTCAAAGTGATCCTTGTGATTGTATTGAATAAATCATCTTTTGACTTTGACTTTGACTTTTCAAATAATGACTCTAAAGCAAATTACCTAACTCATAATAACTCATTATTTACTTGAAAACAATCAGAGCTTCTTTTAAGGTATTTTTTTGTTAGATTGGAATGTAAGATAGTTTAACTAATATTTGTTTGGTAAGGAATAATATGCCTACGTTATTCCGCTATCTGCAGATTGTAAATTAATAAGGTAAGGTCAAAAATACAATGTAGTTGATTACCAAGAAGCCGGCCATGTACTTCCTGGAATTTTCTCAGCTCTAACAGAATACTTAGTACAAGTACAACAATTACGTTTTAAAAACTAAAAAGCTAACAGACTTCATTAAATATGAAAAAAATACAACCGAATCGAGAACCTTCTCCTTTTTTTGAAGTCGTCTATAAATGATTTTATTTTACGACGATGCGGTTAATGCAAACTACTCGTGTAGGTATATGATCACGACATCTCAGTTTGGAGCGCACTCCTAGTGTATGCTGAGTTTAGTACCTGCTTGGCTGCACATATAGAGAGGGTCTAGTTGAGCTTAAGGCCTACATATAGGTAGTAGATAGAAGGTACTTTTAGTTGGCAAACGCAAATCCTTTCGTGCACTTGGCACATATCTTCACTCTACTACTTATACTCAGATGATGCGGGTTACTGCACGATACTCGTGTACATGATCACGAGATCTCAGTTCGGAGCGCAATCCTAGTATATGCTAATTTTAGTACCTGCTTGGCTGCACAGAGAGGGTCTTGTTGAGCTTATTGCCTACATATAGGTAGTAGATAGAAGGTACTTTTAACTTCTAAAACTATCATGGTTTTAAACATAATTTTCACTCAAAACGGGATATTTACAATGATATATTAGTTTTTCTGCTTCCCGATATTTAGAATTTATCTCGTGATCATGGCGCATACAACTGTGCCGAAATATCGGGAAGCAGAAAAACTCATGTATCATGGTAAATATCCCCTTTTGAGTGAAAATTAAGGTACTTTTAGTAGGCAATCGCAAATCCTTTCGTGCACTTGGCACATATCTTTCGAACTTGGTTATACGATTATTAGGCCAGGAATTTTCTCAGATCTGGCACAGAATCTGGCATATTAGTACAAGTACAGAAGGTGGACTCCGCGAAAGCTAAATTAGCTTTAGTAATGACGGTAACTGGTGGCTTGATATTATATAGAATTTTGCCATTGTATAGCGTAAACAGACTGGAATGTGAATACAGCTTTACAGGACAGGCAAGAATAAATAGTTCTGTCTGTCTCGCTTCTAATTGACGGGGGGACAGATCGAACTTTTTTGGCCCATCTGTCCCCTTGGGGGGAAGAAGCAGGGGGACAGATGGGAATAATCCCAGATCTACAGGTCCTTGGCAAACTGCGCCACATCGGTCGTTAATGTTTAATGAGTACTTATAGAATAGTTAGTTCTGCGGATGTAGTAACTTACTTGTAGACCTCCTGTGCGCCGATGACTCCTGGCGTGTGTGTGAGTGAAGGTGCAGTGGGCGAGGTGGGCGAGGCCATCAGCGCCTCTGCCTCCTCTAGAAACCGGTCGGGGTCCTCTCGCTCTAGCGGGGGAGGGGAGGAGGCGGGGGGCGCGGGGGGACCGCCCGGCCCCGCCCCCTGCCCCGCGCCCGCGCCTCCCGCGTGGAACGACACGCGCTTGTCTCGCACTGGAGACCTGTACACAAATACAATAATATTGTTTAACTCATTCAGAACTCATTTATTTCCTGAAGATGCCTCGTGGGGAGGCGAATCACGTGTCGAATTTCATTTCGAGGTTGCATGTGTAGATTTTGTGCGCTAACTTTTTACTAACGCTTTGCATAACATTTCATTTGCGGCTTTTCATCGCAATTCAAAGCCGTGCTAATTGCTTATCAGGATCTACACCCTGAGGGGGGTATAAATACTATTATAGTACTATTATAGTATAGTATAACTATTATAATTTTGTGCAATCCAAGTAATTACTAGTGTTAGAAACATTGCGTGACCCAAGTGCTGCCTCCTATCTGACTCAGCGTATTAGCATTGCCATTCAACGTGTCAAAGTCGCCAGTGTTTATGTAACGCTGACCTCTGACAGTGATCTGGTTCAGTTGAGCTATCTATAGATCGTTCTAAACGGACCTTAGATAGCTCAATTGTTTCACATGTATTTTATATTATTGGACATTTTCTGTACATTTCTGTAAATAAATTTATCATACTCAGTGACTATTTGAACTGACATTCTAGATATGATCATTGAATTTTGAGGCTAGCTGCTGATCAATAGGTAAATTGAATTGGAATAACCGAATGTTCATAATGTGCTTAGCTATCACTCACTGTGGCGCGGGTAGTTCGTTGGGCGGCGATGAGAGCGCTCTAGCCCTGGTCGCCATCACTGTGAAGGAGGAGCCTCGTGCGGGGGGTGCGGGGGCGGGGGCGGGAGGGGCTTCGGGCGCGGGGGGGACGGCCCCCCACGTGTAGCCGTGCGGGGGGGGAGGTTCCGACGCCCACTGATACGAGTCCGGCTCGCGCGTTGTCTGACCGCTGTGATTACTCGGCTGTAACTAAGAAAGAAGAAAAACATGCTTTAAGTCGCTCTTTTTAGGGTTCCGAAATTCACACGGAACACATATAGCTTCCTTATCTGTCTGTCTGTCTATCTATTTGCTTTTAATCAGAGCTCGCGCTCGCAGACTTTTCGTTTTATAGTAAGTAATTTTAGCACGGCAACAGGTATACTTATACCTGTTGCCGTGCTAAAATTACTTGACTGACTCCTACAAAAATATGAAATAAAATCATTGATAATTTTTTATGAGGGATACCTCCCCAATATGTAATGTTTGGTTGTTTTTTTATCATTTGTAAAAAAATAAGAATCCCCTTTATTTTGTGGTCCTTCATCTTTTATGATACCGTCCTATGTCTGTCCACATCGTTGAATGTTAAGCTTTAAAGTAGTAATTTATGGTAGAGGGTGTTAAATTGGTTTGGAACCTGACCACTACCCATTCTCATACTTAGTGATGTCCGAAGCCTTCACTGTACCTACGTGGTTACATGCATATAGCCAATACCTTTTTTACGAAAGTTATTTGAAGAAAATTTTCTGACTTAACTGTCGTGAAACAAATATTCTATACCAGCTGCTGCCCGGCTTGTCGTGAAAAAACTAACAGACAAACAGACAGATATACATTTCGAATTCATAATATTAGAATGAACGTCTGTTTAATACGACCTCTGTGACGCAGTGGGCCAGAGCCCGGCTGAGACGCAAAAGGTTGCGGGTTCGATTCCCGTCGCGAGACAAATGTTTGCATGATCTGCAAGTATTTGTCTCGGGTCTGGTTTTTTCTATGTATAATATGTATGTATTTACAAAAAAAAAGTATATAAGTAGTATATCACTCATGTGGTACCCATAACACAAGCTCTGCTTACTTTGAGGCCAGATGATGCTGTGTGAAATGTCCGGGATTATTTATTTATTATTTATTATTTAATCAGAGACTTACCGTTTCTTGCGTATATCCGTTAGTGTTCTCCACCCGGTTGGTTTTTAGTATCGACTTGGGGGGCAGAGGCGAGGGGGCCGCGGGGGTAAGGGCGGGGGCGGGGGCAGGCGGCTCGGGGGTTATATGCTCCTCGTCTTCTACATCCCCATCAGCCGCGCCGCGTTCCTCCTGGATTCGTAATAAAAAGAAAGTTAGAGGGTAGTCTCAAGTCTCACACCTTTACTACGTTATATTATTGTACACCTCCGTGGCTTTACCCGCGTAGTACGTAGATAATAGTTGATAGGTTTGTTCTGTGTCTGGGTGTGTTATAATGTATTATAAGACGTGTATTTAAAAGTATATATGTATTCTATCAATCATCTGGTTCCCATAGTACAAGTTATGCCTAGTTCGGGGTTAAATGGTGTTTGAATTGTCCACCAATATGTATTTATAGCAATGGATTTTTGGGATTGGCAGCAAAGGCATTTTTAGGACCGGCTGTCGTAGCGCACGCACAAACATCAGCTTTATTACTATTTAAATGGACATACTTATTTATTGAAAATTGCAAGTATTATTCAAAGAATATATACCTACCCAATAAGTTGCAAAAGGTTATCAACGACCAGTTGATTTCCTACATGTATAAGAAATGTTTTTAGCGTTATCTGACATTTCTAGTACTTACTAGTTTTAATACTCTGTTAGTTTGTACGAGTTTTTAAATTCTTATATAAAACAGAGTTGATTGGCATAAAAAAATTGTGTAAGTTGCCTATTTAATCATAGACTACATTTTTTCAAAATCTGTAAATGCGAGTCAAATATGTTCAAAAATTAAGGTCACTGCTAAAATGTTTCTACAAAGGTAAAGGTAAAAAAAGCTGCATCTACTGTCCTGTCTCAGAAATCCAGTGAATAATACAAACCCACGGCTTTGCATGCGTGGTACCAACATAAAAAGTATGTCCAGGTAGTCCATGTTCTTCCCTAAGATACAATCTATAACCTTAAAAAATGTCAATAAGATCCGTTCAGCCTTGAACAGGTAACAAATAAATAGACAGACTAACATACGTTTGAATTTATAATATTATTGTGGGAAAGCGTAAGACAAGTGCATACCTACCATTATATAACTTCCTTAACAAGCTACCTACTTAGGTAGCAGTTTCTAGTTAGATACTGGTGGCAATTCGGTTGGTTCATTTCTAAAATTAGGAATTGTCTAAAATATATTTAGTTAGTCATAGCATTTGTTAGTTGGCCTATTCGGTTGGTACCATCGAACTAAATTAGGAACGCTTATAAGTTAGATAAAATTAAATTAGGATAAGTTGGTAGCAGCAGAATTCCAAAGGTTAATTTGACAGTTCAAAACCAAATTTTAGCTAAAATTAGTTAGGTTGATGCCAACAGAATTGAGGCCATTGTTCAATATATCTAGTACAAACAAAATATAAAATCAACAGCCTGACTTACAGTACTATAATTTAAGGTTGGTACCTGAGCAAACTTCTTCTATAATCGTGACATTTATAGAGCTGTTACAATAATTATGTATATTTTTTTTATCTTTTCGTTCTCTAAACTAGACATTACAGTCACATAAATTATTAATGGATACGAAACCAAAAATAAGTATACGAGCGAAGAAGAGAACACAACATGCATAAAAATATATTTAAAAATATGATGATTTCTTTCAATAAAAAAATAAAACAAGAATTTATTAAAAATAAATGAGAAATCATATAATATATTTAAAATACTACATTCGTTTATCCGGAAAAATTAGACAGTCACTTAGAATAATATTTTGTTAATAGAAGATACTGTAGTGCGAATAATGTAATTACAGATATTTTAGTGATATCGTAAAATTACTAAAAAAAAGGCACAACATTGAAACCCAATCCTTTCAACTGTATAACATAAGCACAAGTTAGCGGTACTCCGGGGCTATCGGGGCTAACGACTATCGGGCACCCACTAAATGACAAGCTTCGCCTATCGTTTTGATTACGTTCGAATCACATTCATGTATATTTATTTATTTGAATGGCTTTATTGTTATTTTAGTACCTGGTCCTGTAAGGAGGCTCGCAGTTCGAAGTCTCGTTCGAGTTGCAACGCGCGTAGTTGCTGACTCTGCGCCGGCGAACGCGCGCCGCCTAGCGACACTAACGCACCTATCATGCCGTCTCTGCAACAATACAATCAATATTATATTCTACTTGTAACTACCTCTATTAGAACGGCGGCTCACCTTCCATTTCCGTGTATTAATTCGGCAGAGAACGGGTTCTATAGTGTATAGAGTTCAATGGGTAATGGGTAGTAAGGTATGTATGCGTAGGTGTTCCTCGCGCTGCCAGGGGTTATGTATAGTATAGTGGTGTAAAGGTGTTGGCTAGTAGGTTACCTGCGAGCTCGTGCAGCAGCTCGCCTGGCCTCCGCCTGTCGCTCGTGTTCCTCGCGCTGCCAGGGGTTATGTATAGTATAGTGGTGTAGAGGTGTTAGCTAGTAGGTTACCTGCGAGCTCGTGCAGCAGCTCGCCTGGCCTCCGCCTGTCGCTCGTGTTCCTCGCGCTGCCAGGGGTTATGTATAGTATAGTGGTGTAGAGGTGTTAGCTAGTAGGTTACCTGCGAGCTCGTGCAGCAGCTCGCCTGGCCTCCGCCTGTCGCTCGTGTTCCTCGCGCTGCCAGGGGTTATGTATAGTATAGTGGTGTAGAGGTGTTAGCTAGTAGGTTACCTGCGAGCTCGTGCAGCAGCTCGCCTGGCCTCCGCCTGTCGCTCGTGTTCCTCGCGCTGCCAGGGGTTATGTATAGTATAGTGGTGTAGAGGTGTTAGCTAGTAGGTTACCTGCGAGCTCGTGCAGCAGCTCGCCTGGCCTCCGCCTGTCGCTCGTGTTCCTCGCGCTGCCAGGGGTTATGTATAGTATAGTGGTGTAGAGGTGTTAGCTAGTAGGTTACCTGCGAGCTCGTGCAGCAGCTCGCCTGGCCTCCGCCTGTCGCTCGTGTTCCTCGCGCTGCCAGGGGTTATGCGCCGAACGCGGCCTCTCCTCGGCGGCCGCGAACTGCTCCCTCCCGCCCGCCGCCACGCCCCCTCCAGGCATGTCCAACGCACTCGCCACGTACCGCTCTGTAACAACATACTTATATTATAAGTACTAAGTTAACTTTCGCGATCACAATTCGTATTGTTTTAGTAGTGGAAATATAGTGAACGATTGACAAAACATCATAGTCCCAAACTAAGCATAGCTTGTACTGATATAAACTGATAGACTACTTATATATTTTTAAATATATATATATGGTACTTTATAACTCCCAGACACAGAACAAACACAAATGTTCACGGTAAAATGTGCAAATGTAAAGGGCTGGTGCTTAACTCATTCACTGCCACTGACACGCCTCGCATGTACAGGCTAATCTACGTCTCTACGCCAAGAACACGCCAGACGTGTTTTGAATGATTCGGTAATATTTCCTAAGCTAGGCCAGATTTTCTGTTCAAATTTTTAGTGCATCATTTTTAAGGGATAGGCTATGGCATATTGAAGCGGTTACCTAAAAAAACTAGTTAGAGCTTTTTACGAAAAATAGGTATTTTGTAGTGCCGAGAACACGCTAGGCGTGTTCACTTACTGAAGCTACCCTTAGGTTCCCAAACTTTTTTATTCTATACGCTTCGCTAATTTCAAAGTTATAAGCTTGCGATATGTGATTTTTAACCAGTATTGATGACAAAACGGAAATTTGAACGCTTTGAAGGAGGGGATTAGTCTGCTTCATTCTTGTCATCATTAATATCTTCCGTTTCCGGTACAAATTTAACTTTTCCTGGAAAAATAAACAATAGTTTACAAAAACTAAAAACCACGCTTTATATAGAAAACCAAACTAAAATATGAAAAATAAATTTTAATAAATGTAAGTAAGAATAAAATGTTTTATTTAAAAAAAAGCGTGGAGTGCATGGTGTCAATAGTTATAAATATTTCATTGACAGATATGAGAAGAAGGATTATCATTTCGATAATATCTTAAAAAGATTACCCCACGCTTTTTTTTAAATAAAACATTTTATTCTTACTTACATTTATTAAAATTTATTTTCTATTTTTTAGTTTGGTTTTCTATATAAAGCGTGTTTTTTAGTTTTTTTAAACTATTATTTATTTTCTACTTTTTAGTTTTAGGATAATCGGATTTTTTTATTTTTTAAAGCCGTTTAAAGTGGGTCAAAATTGCGTCCTAAGGAGTCGGTTACAAACATACAAACGTGCATACACGTGAAGCTAATATAAAGCGTATAAAAAAGATAAGAAATCAATTTATTTCATTTGAATATTTTGAACTTAACTCATACTTATGTAATTAGGTTAGGCCAATTAATCAACATCACGATAATACGAGATAAATAACGTAAACAAACATTCCGCAGTTCAAAGCTTTTTAACGGTTTAATAATTTAAATGAATTCACTCATATAAGACTGAAAATACGTTTATATATGACTAGCGACCCGCCCCGGCTTCGCACGGGTGCAATGCTGATACTAAATGTACTACAGAATGTCTTTATATACAACGTAGAATAAGACATATACCGTAGTGGACTTTTTTGTAAACCTTTTTAAGGTGTACAATACTGTAGTACATAATTTTGATCTATCTCGTAGGGTTTAGCCAGCGTTTGCAATGTAAGCGCAAAAAAATGTGTTTATTTACGACACCACATAAGAAACCTCTAAAATTATCAGTGTTTCTGTACTATATTATGCATGTTTTATACATATAAACCGTCCTCTTGAATTACTCTATCTATTAAAAATAACCGCATCAAAATCCGTTGCATAATTTTAAAGATCTAAGCATACATCGGACAGACAGACAGACAGCGGGAAGCGACTTTGTTTTTTACTATGTAATGATTGTCACTCAATATATTAATTAAACAAATGTACTTGCACTATTAACAATGCCAATGTTACAGTTCACAATAAAACTTTATTCATTGATGCATGGGAATTTTAGTAAAAAAAGTTTGAGAACCTTAACTCCTTGAGTGGCGAACCTAAATCTAGACTTTTAAATATTGACATAAAGAATTATGTGTTTTTAAAATAAACAGCATATAGTATGAAGCGAGCGAGATTAATTAATTAATATTATTAATTAATAAAACACATCTATAATAATAATAGAATAACGGATAAAACTACAATAATCTAATAGAAAAATCCAATAGGATTCTTCAGCTGTTCTTGGATTGTTGATAGAAGCAGTAGTTTGTTCAAAATAGTTGATTTTCTGAAAATACATCTTATGCCGCCACAGCCGCTTGACGCATATTATATGTTGTTATATTTGTCAATATATTGTTTGATAAGTGACATATTTAATTTTACTTATTTCAATATAAAAATACCAAGTTATTTGTACTTGAAAATTGGGCCAAGTGCAATGGCGAAAAAAATGTCGCTGAATTAATCAAAATGTTCAACGACCATAGAGTATTGTATATCAAATGAACGGTAAGGATTCCGTCCTTCAGGCCACATCAATCAACCGCCAACCGCCGGAACAAAATAAAACGCGGGAAAGGTTTATGTGTAACAATTCCCGCGCTGGAACTTTCGGGCCAGTTGCGAGTCAACGGAGTTTTCACTACCGGGTAAATTGTACCAGTAAAGAGTCGACGGGTTAAATTACATTATAATACATTTACTTACCATAAAATCTATTTTTCGCCATAACTCCAAGTACCAACTCACGACACTATTGTAAACACCTTTATCCTCGCGCAGTACAAGAAATTCTAACCGGCAAACATAGTTAAAACAGTAAAAAAACCGTTTAAAAAAAATTACCTTAAGTCAGTGCCGGCACGCGTAGTGAACACGCGCGGCGTGTTCACTATTTTTCCAAGTAGCAATGCCGCGAGCACGCCTACCGAGTCCGCAATTTTATACGTGTATAAAAGCGCGGTTTACGGCGGTTTTATAAACTTCAAGAAAATCGTGGTGGCAGTGAACGGGTTAAGCCGGACAAATAATTGATATGGCTAAACGAGGTAACGTTGCTAGCCTTTTGGGCACGTTTCCTGTGATCAGTGATTTAAACTTAACCAGTCGAGTTGCTACTGCAAATATTACTTAATAAGTGAGCTGACTTTCATGGAGAAATCACCTGACGGATGGTACTAGCTGATATCTTTATTTAACATGTATCGGGAATGAGATTTGGTCAGTTGAGCAATTGTATTGTGTACATGCTCACAGTCTATTCACTATTGCCTATTGATCATACCTTCATCTGGCTGTACAGTGCTGGACTGTGGTTGTGGTTGCTGAGTCTGCGATTGGCTAAATTCTTCCGATTCGGCATCTGGTCTTCGTGTCATTTGCTGTGGAATTTAACCAATAAGTAAATAATATAATGTATAAATTAAAACAATCTCCGACACAAAATCATCTACCTATAACCTACGCAGCAGCGGGCGAAAGTCGGAGTCGGAGAAGGTTGCGTGTTCGATTCCCGCCGCACAAATACTTGTATAATCTGTAAATATTTGTCTCGGATCTGGGTGTTTTTCTAGGTATAATATTTATGTATTTACCAAAAAAAAAACAAAAAAACATATATTGTAGTATATCATTTGACGACCTCTGTGAGTAGGCAACCACCAGCCTGAGACGCAAAAAGTTGCGGTATCGGTTCCCGCCGCGGGACAAATGTTTGTATGATCTGCAAGTATTTGTCTCGGGTTACTATGTATAATAAAAAAAATTGGTTGTCTGTAGAGTCTGTTTACGGACGATAGTTTAACGTGACAACTTCATAACAAAACAGATAGATGCGGCGTTATTAGAAGTGGTCACGTCAAAATGTATATAAGTAGTATATCAGTCATGTGGTTCCCATAACACAAGCTCTGCTTACTTTGAGACTAGATGATGTTTTGTGAAATGTTCAGAATTATTATTAATTTATTTTATTATTAAGTTGGGGAGAAGTTGGATATCCTGCCGATTCCATAGACTCCTGATGAGCAGATGATGTTGCAGCATCAGATCAAAGTTACCGTGTTCATGCAATATCATTGAAGTAACAGGATATCAAATGTTGAATCGATCAGACCTAATAGAAAAAAGCTGATGATCTTCAAAGGCTGAACCTTGAATCATAGCTAAGAACACTTGCGATCAATTGTTTGTCACCGGTTCATCCGTTTTTTCAGTTTCAATGCCTTACTTGTGGTTTTGGAGCAACAGGTGGTTGAGACCTCTGTGGCGAGAGCGGTTGGTGCCATTCGTATCTGTAATAATATATATTAGTTCATGAGGATACGTCCCAGTGGGGTGCTTGTTTGTATAAATAGGTACCTTCAACCATCCTCCACTGTTTTTAAAATCCAATTTGCAGCTATCGCGAAGGCATAATACAAGACTGACATTTTCTCGCTTTGTTAGAATTATATATGCTAACTAGTTGCGTACCGCGTCCTCGCGCGGTACCCACATAAAAAGCACCCTATATTTGTCTCCAAGATACAATCTTCGAACCAAATTTCGTCTGTTTACCAAATTTAGTACGTACAAGATCCGTTCAGCCGTAAAAAGGTAACAAAATAAATAGCGACACTCAAATTTAAAATATTATTAAGGATTGGACTGTAAGAACACTGTAAGATGCTTAATATCATTAAGTTAGGCACCTATCCTGTAAACTGGGTATAATCGCTCTTTTATGTAGTCTACGCACCAAAGCTAAAGCCGCTAACATATCCCGGCCCCTTGAGTTTCCTTATTAATATGATGAGATCTTTTTTTGAATTATCTAACGATAAAAATCACTTACGAGAGGTAATAATATTCTAATAAGGTAAACAATTTTGTTCAACAACAACAAAAACAGGCAGATGACGGAGAACGGAGGAGCCATGTTTGACACGAGGTATTTTATTTGAGATTTCACTCATCGGTAAAACTTGCAAAATGTGATGTTTTAGGGATACTTGGAATTGGGATAGTGTTTTTAATGTTTTTTATTGTTTTAGGTAAGTCGCTGTACAATTGTGCTCGACTGAAACATAATATTTTTTTGCCATAGTTCGTTCTTACTTTTTGTAGGTGGATATTATTTGCACTTCTTAAGTTGCGTTTGTGAATAACTTATAGTACAGTCAAAATAGACGTTTTTTTGGTCAACTTTGCACTAAATTTCCGATCCAAATTTTTTTTTTATTAGGTTTAGGATCTCTTACTGAGCATAAAATCACAAAGGTTGACAGATCCAGGTGACGCTTCAAGCGCCATCTTGAAAAAACCTTTTTTGACCGACATCTCGGAAACTATGCATTTTAGGGCAAAAATTATTGAGATTAACTGGGCCATAAATCGTAAACGGTAAGTTTTACAAAAAGTTTACTAGAAACAAAAGATGCGAAATTTTATTCTCTACAATAATGGTCTCCATAACTTTGCCCTAAAGTGCATAGTTTCCGAGATATCGGCCAAAAACGTTGTTTCAAGATGGCGCGGGCGCTTGAAGCGTCACCTGGATCTGTCAGCATTTTGTAATTTTATGCTCAGTAAATGATCCTAAACCTTATAAAAAAAAATTTGGATCGGAAATTTAGTGCAAAGTTAAATGCTACTTTGACTGGCCTATTAATTTTGCGTTATTTTTCGTAAAATTTATTAGTCAGTGTATACCATTATTTAATATTTTTCGTATAAGTATACAGGTGTTGTTGTAATATATTTGCAAACATACACTGTATATAGAAGATTGAAGATTTTTAATAACTAAACTGGTTTGATAACATACCTTTGTGGAGCGGCGTGTTGTGGGTGAGTAGGGCCCGGCATGTGTTGGTTATTTTGTTGAAGCTGTTGTTGGTGATGGTGTTGTTGTAGTTGTTGTTGTTGCAGTTGTTGTTGTTGTTGTTGCAGTTGTTGTTGTTGCAGTTGTTGTTGTTGCAGTTGTTGTTGTTGCATTTGTTGTTGCTGCAGCTGTTGCGGCGACGGACCCGGTTGTATGGGACCTGATAAGTTTTTCGATTAATAAAAATATACATATGCTGACACATGCAAAACTTGTACAGAGGCTTAAAAATATATTTAAAATAAATATCATAATTTATTTGTTTAGCTCCTACGACCTACGTCACTCTTTCTGATCCCCAGCGAGTGTCACCCAAAGTCTTTTTTAAACGGACTAAGGAAAAAACCCAATGGTTATCAATACATTGGTCATCTACGGATTTTATTCAAATAAGGAAACCCATAGAAGAACTGAAGTACTAACTTAGATTTTAAAAAAAAGGTAATGATTTATATACAAATCAGTTTTATTTAATACAATCACAGAGAAACCCTTTGAATAGTCTTATACTCCAATAACTAATCCCTCCTAATATTATATATGCGAAAGTAACTGTCTGTCTGTCACGTTTTCACGCCAAAACCGCTGAACCGATTTTAATTAATTTTGGTATAGAGATAGATGGGACCTCGGAGAAGGACATAGGCTACTTTTTTGTAGGTACCACGCGTGCGAAGTCGCGGGCAGCAGCTAGTATAAATATATTTGTTCCTTTCTATACTCCTATAAAGTTTTTTAAACTTACGCGATCAGAACACATTATTATAAATACTTACGGGTATTTATCGCGTTTATTTACCTATTTTTCCCGACCTATTTTGGAGTCAGTAGTCTCCTCACTAGTAAACAGAGCTCATGACCTTTGCGATCCTGAACATCTGCAGGGTGAGCTAGATCATGTTAAAGGGGTTCTGAAACGGAATGGCTACAATACTCGAATCGGATGTCGTTCTAACTGGAGGCGCAAACAGGAACACATTGATGTGAAAAGACAGCCTGCGTTCTTGCCTTATGTGAAAGGAGTTACGGACAAAATTGGTAACATGCTCAGTAAATTTTCAATCAAGTCGATCTACACTCCACTCACCAAGATGACGAAGTATCTACGAACACCAAAAGACGTCGTACCTCTGCAAGTTCCTGGGGTTTACAAAATAGATTGCAGCTGCAGGCGTTCCTACATAGGCCAGACTAAACGCACGGTCGCGGAACGTGTTAAAGAACACATAGCGGCGGTCAAAAATCGACAAGTAAACAAGTCTGCAATAGCAGAGCACATCGTGGACTCAGGACCCAATCACTGGATTGAATTACATAAACCTCAAGTTTTATGTAATGAAAGGCATTACTACAAGAGAATGGTTCGGGAAGCGATTGAAATTAAGAAATATCCTAATTTCAATCGTGAAGACGGTTTCAGACTCTCTGCCTCATGGAATCCAGTTATAGCTAAGTGTACTCAACGTAGACCGGTTTCTCAATGCGTAATGGACACGGTTAGTGTTGTGTGTCGTCCGAGTGTGCAGATGGACATTTCTATTTCGGAAAAACAAGTGAGGGTAGTTGCAAAATATGCTGCCCCCGCTTCGCAGAGGCGGTAGCTCCAGTACTCCAGTCATCCCGTGACCACGACAGAGTGTAAACCTGTCGAAACGTCGGGAAAAGTAGGTAAATAAACGCGATAAATACCCGTAAGTATTTATAATAATATACTCCTATACTGCCAATTCCTGCTAACCAAAGACTGACAATAGCTATACTGGCCTCAATTTGCCACAGCTCAGTTGGTAGTAACTCTACCAGAGAACACAGATATTTGTTCTGTGTCTGGGTGTTATAAAGTATCTTATGCATGTATTTACGTGCATATAATTATTCTATTAGTCATCTCGTTCCCATAATATTAGATATGCTTAGTTTGGGACTAGATGTTGTTGTGTGCATTGTCCACAAAGGTTTATTTATTTAATTTGTTTCAGTATGTGTTCGCTATATGTCAGACAAGACTGTTATAAGTTTGGTTAAAGACAATAATTATTAGGTACTTATTTCAAATGTTCACTCATTACTTATTTGTTTTAATTGGATAAGGTAATATTTAAATTTGTAACTACTTACTCACTCTTTTTTTTTTAAATGGGAGAGATATGGTATCTTTGGTACAGATTAGGAACTAGATATTGGGAACGATTCTCCACATTGCAAGATGAAGCGTACCTAAGTAGCACAAGAAATGTAAAACTAAAAACAATGAAACAATTGTTTTTAGTTTTACATTTCTTGTGGTGTGTCTATCTATTAATTCAATAACAGTCTTTATTTATATAGTCATAAGAGTCATCAAACCTGCGTGGTTGTGTAGGGAGTGAGGCGGAGGGCCGCGATGTGAATGGTATGCGGCTTGCTCTCGCCTCGAGACTTCTTCAGACATCTCTGCAAGTTTAGCCGCGCGCGCGTTCATAGCGTTCGCTTGATTCGCCTGTAATTATAATTGTTATTTTTGTACAAAAATGTATTATTCATCTTACCGTATCGCTAATTGAATAGAATCAGTGTGTTAAAAGGATTAACGTGCGCCTTCAAGGTATCTTTCTTGAACTTAGCTCATTATTAAAACTTTTTAGGACTAAGGACATGCCAGTTTTCGGTTGATTTTGCTTTACCAACATTAACCGCGGCCGGAGCCGAGCGTCGAGCGTTTTTCTCGATGCTCAAAGGCGTCTCGGTACGTTTACCGTGCGCAGTCAAGACGGGTGTATTTTGCATGACTTGTTCGACTTGTTGAAAGAATAGTATCTTAAATATGGCGAATGTACACTACTTTGGGACGCGCAATGTGCTCATCTTTCAGCCCGATTGCACCCACTGCTAGGCCTCTTCTTTATTATGCCACTCTTTCAGCAAGTCTTGGTCTAGTCTAGCAAGTCTCATCCAGTGGTTCCCGACAACGCTGACTATATCGTTCGACCATCGGGCGGGTGGTCTGTCTCTTGGCCGTTGAGCATCCCTTGGTCATCTAATTATACTATGAGAAGATGCGTGTAGAAATATTAACCGGGCAATGAACATTCCAATAGCTGACTTAAAAAAAGATGGATTCTTTGCTAGGATCATACAGGAGGGAAAAGTCTCGTGCGGTTTCTGTTCGACGCAGCCTCGTGCAATTGGCCTACAGGCCGAGGCTGCCTCGCGAGGATGTTCGCTCAGTCTGTTAGAGAACACAGGGGGCTGAGACAAGCCTACGGAGCGATCAAATTGTATGGAAATGACATTATCGTGAGATAAGTGCTGCTGCCCCTGGTATTGGTGCTCGATTCAAGCGGTTCAAGCGAGCCTAGCGAGCCGCGACACCGGACGCTGAATTATTTCCACTAATATTGACTAAGGACGTTAGTCAAAACTAGTGTTATCATTGGTGAGTATGGCTGGTAAATCATAAAGTTAGACCAGTTGGTAATGTAGGTTGGTTGTGTGTCTGACCGTTATTTGCATCGGCGAGTCGGGCGCGGCGTTGGAGTCGGCTTGTTGCGCGCGCGCCGCGAAGTGAGCCGAGTGCGGCCGGTTACTGCCAGTAGAACTACGGAGTGATGACCATCTGAAAACGACACCATTTTGTAACATTCGACAGTTGATTCAATTAATTTCAACCATTAATAAATCAACCAATTTCAAATGGTCCCTAAGGTTTTTACGTAATGGTAAAAATGACAACAATAGCAATGCAAAATTACCCTCAAGTTGTAAAATACCTCTTAATACGGAAAAGTTTAGACAGCAGTGATAGCGCAATTAATTTATATTACTAGTTGTCACGAGTTACGTTATCTGGGAGTCTATAAAAGTATAACCTAAATTCACTTAGCATGTACGACGTTTCAAAGTGAACCTTAGTCAAAAAATATTATTGACTTTGTTGTTTGGTTGATCATTAGTAAGTATATGTCTACTACACAACTGATATTTACAATAACAACAAAAATGCTCAGCAATTGTAGTCCCTAGGCTTAGTAGATAATAGCTTCTGCCCGCGGCTTCGCACGCATAGTACATACATAAAAAGTAGCCTATGTCCGTTCCTAAGATACAAAAAAACCCTTAATCCGATCGCTACCAAAATTCAACAGGATCTGAATATTTCCTAAAAATTTCATCGAAATCGGCCCAGCAGTTTCGGAGTCTATAGGGAACATACATATACACATCGCCTTTTATATATATAGATTCTCCGCAGATCTCGAGTTGCTTAAATCTATGAGCAAAGAGGAGTGAGAGGCACGTCCGAACGTTATTATATGGCACATTCTCAAATTCTGCACAGTATACTGAATACTAACTATTCCGAACGTGACGTATTATCCTACTAATATTATCAACACTATTATTATAAACTCAAAAGTGTGCGTGTCTGTTTGTTTGTTTGTAATCTATTCCCGGCTAAGGTTAGGGGATCTTAATGAAATTCGGTACGCAGATAGACTGTATATTGGGGACGGAGGCTACTTTTTAAGCAGGAAGCTGCGAGCAGCAGTTAGTATGTTGATGTTTGTGGCTCAATAACGCCATAACGATTGAACGAATATCGTCGACGCGCGATTGATATACTCGTAGGTATTGACTTTGACCTGGAATACCAAAATGCAACTTTTATAATAAATAAATAAATAATGCCGGACATTCCACACAGCAGCATCTGCCCCCAAAGTAAGCAGAGCTTGAGTTATGGGTAGGAAGGACATGACTGATACACTACTTATAAATTTATTATTATTTTTTAAATACATACAAATTATACATAGAAACACCCAGACAAATACTTGCAGATTGAACCCGCAACCTTCTGCGTCTCAGCCGGACCTTAGCCCACTACGCCACAGAGGTCGTCAATTACATTTATGTACATGATTGATACACTACTTATTTTTTTTTATAAATACGTTTATATTACATAGAAACACCCAGTCCAGAGACAAATACTTTCAGATTGAACCCGCAACCTTCTGAGTTTCAGCCGGACCTTAGCACACTGCGCCACAGAGGTCGTCAATTACATTTATGTAGGTACCATGCGTGCGTAGCCGCGGGTAGTCGCTAGTATTAGATAAATAAATAGTACCTGTCTGGTTGCATGTACATGGGATGGGCGTGGGCGTGCGCGTGTACGGAGCTCAGGTTCTGGTAGAAGGCATCATTGGGCGCCGTCAGGTTATGGCTGCTGCGAGACTTGTGCGCCCAGAGAGCTGCGTTGCCCGCGCTCTCGGATACATTGTTAGTGCTGGCACTGTAAAAGAACAACACATCTATATACAGGAACTAGAATTTTAAACCTGAACGAGGTGATTCTGACCATGTTAATAAACAGATATAGGGGTGATTTTTTTTAAATTCCTATTTTCAAATTTCCATACATATACTTTTAAGTTTATTCCAATTATTAATATTGACAACACTCCTTTGTTTACAGTGTTTCCAAGCACGTTACCTACCTAAATAAGTTTGTGCAAGTACAAATTTATTGGTATACTATGATAGGTAGGCATGGATACATACCTCTACCAATTTTAAAGCAAACTTTGCCGCACATTTCTTCAATGAAAATTTATGAATTCATAAAATTTGTAGAACATTTGTTGTTCTCCCAATTGTCGAGAAATGTCCTCCTTCAGGATAACATACTAGTTCCGGGACACCCTGTATACAAGGCAATGTGTGTATGTATGTATTTTCCCTATAGACTCCGAAACGGCTGGACCGATTTCGATGAAATCTTCAGATTGGTCTAGTGGGTGATCCTGTGAAGTTTGGTAAAGATCGGGATCGGGATAATGGTATTGTATTTCAAAAATATCTGAAATTGTTGCCGTCCCTTTCTTATAAACTTACTGAAATGAAAGTATATACTAAATGAAAGTATATTCAAGTATGTATTTAAAAATATAAAATTATTTGATCAGCAACTGGTCATCGTAATACAAGTTATCTTTGTCTGGGGGGTGCACCAGTATTTATAAAAAAAAGGGTTAGTGAGTCTAGAATCAAAAAGAAGTACATATAAAAAATCGGGTTGCACTCCGGGAGTGCCGACAGAAGTGAAAACTTATTTTGGCGCGTTAGAGTTTAGTAATAAATCACTTCAAAATCAGTAATTATGGCGACTGCCAATCAAATACTGAACGAACACAGATGATGCAATATTTTTTGTTCAGAATGTAGATAATATATCAAAGAACCTAACTCAGTAAACTTCTCCATACAAAAGTAGACTGGAAACATGTGAATTAAGGTTTATAATCAAATGGGGCGAGCGCGGCAGCCGGCTGCGTCTCGCCCCAGACGGTAACGGTGTCGCGAATCCAGAGGTTTTACCTCATCTAAAAATATGCGTACCGCGCTAAAAGAAGTTTTCACTTCAAAAATTCAAAAGAGCTTTGTTCTTATCATTATCAACATCATACACAGTTCGACTTAATCAACTGCTTGATATAAGCCTCCCTTTGTATGTGCCATTCCTTCCGGTCCTATCCAGCCTTATTCGACCCGCGATGTTTATTATTATTATAAACATTTGACATACATACGGCCGTCTCGCGTTATTAATTAGCACCTTATTATGCGCGCCTTTGAGCGCAACTGGGTACTGACTGATCCACAGAAAGTGAAATTAATATCTCGGGCTGATGACGTCAGGACAGATGACGTCACCATCTCCCCTAAACGTGCCGTTTTCGCGTGAGATGATGACGTCGTATGCTTGAGATATCACTTTCTGAGCATAAACTCGCAGAGCAGCATGACCCGATATCGCGTAGTTAGTTAACTACAAATTGTGTTGATTTCCACGGTTACTGTTTAGTAGAGAGTAAGTTACCTGTGTAGTTCACTGTCGATGTACAAAACGAATAAGTTAATACAATCAAAGCATAGGTCGAGTAAAAAAGATTGGGAAGATATCGTCATAGAGAAAGCTAGACGAAACTCGATGTCAAAGGCCAGAAATAAGGAATTGTAGAGAGAGATAGTAGTGGCCTAAGCCAAAGAGTCGACTACCTTACACATAGTTATGATATTGAATTGCTTTTTAATATCTATATAGATTAGTAGTAAACATAATAACTCATTTAATTTATTTATATTAACCCCAACGCGTTTTTTAACTTTAACCTGTGTATATTTATGCCTGTGTATCTGTCTGTGGCATCGTAGCTCCCAAACGGATGAACCGATTTTGACTTAGTTTGTTTTGTTAAAAAATTTACTTGATCGAGAGTGTTCTTATTTATGAATCATGGAAACCTGTAGGGCGATTATGGAACTCTAATTACAATCAATGTCTATCGAAACGTCAAATTCGTCAAACGAATGATTGAAATCACGCCGAAAACTGATAGACATTGATTGTAATTAGAGTTCCATAATCGCCCTACTGTTCAGCCATTTAATGATCAACAACTCTCTTCTAATTGATATGTGAGTAATTTCCACAAGTCCTATCTATTTTAAATTTGGAATCCTGTTACTCCAATCATAATAATAATAATAATAAAACTTTATTGAGAACACTACAAAAGAAATATGAAATTTAATGACACTATTAATTAATTTATGTATATGCCTTAGTGCATATACATAAATTAATTAATAGTGTCCTGCAATAGGCGGTCTTATCGTGGTTACGATTTCTACCAGACAATCATAATTCAAAAACACGGTAACATTGACCTGTTACTGCAGTATTACCTAGAATCTGCAAAATATCCAACTCCTCATCTTACAGCATAGGTAACATGTTTATGCTCATTGGAATGATCTCAATGGAAAAGCTATAGCTTAATGTTTTTTTGCTATACAATAACATAGTGAGGAAACCAGCAATGCAAATCTAAAAAGTTTGAAAACATGTCCAAGTGCCTAAAAGGAGTCTTTGAAGTGCATTTTAATCCTATCACCATACTGGTTCAAAAGGCAATCCCTATTGATGGTAGAGGGCTGAGGATCGAGTTACGGTAAGGTCTAAGTCCAGCAGTGGACTGACACTGCTTATGGTGACGATTTTTTATATGTAACATCTTTCCTTTGGCTTTCCTGCAACCAGTGTGAGTGATTTCGTGAAAAGGGATGGAAGTGTGTAACAGGAAGCCAGAGAAGCGCTTGACCAGCGCGCGATCGCTGTGGTAGAGTTGGCCGTCAGCCGGTACCAACCGATTTTCCGTGAGGTTAGTACTGTCAGTCAAGAGGGTGTGCGTGTGTGTGAAGAAAAAAGAAAGGGAAATATAGAAGGATACAGCATCGGCTGTGCGTTTAACCTAGTGGTGTGTATTAGGTGTGCTGTTATATAAAATAGTTCAGGATATAATGTCAATGTTGCTTTTTACCAAGGTGAAATGTCAGAAGTCACACATCATATGCGACTACCGTAAGGTTCCCAAATATTTTTTGTGTCGGGAGTTTTATTTGTATAAAGTTACCTGGGGGGCGGCGGGTGTGTTGTATGCGGGGGGTGTGCGGGGTGAGGCGCGTGCGCGGGCGGGGGGGAGGTGACCGCCTGGTGCAGAGCGGGAGTACTCTTGCTCGGCTTCACAGACTCTGCAGCCAGCCGGGATGGCAGGTCGCGTTCGGAGGCACGACGCGCTGTATTTCCACCTGGACCTATACAACACAAAGACAAATTTAGTCATCAGTACACTTAAATAGGCCTATCACAAATAATAATCCCGGACATTTCACACAGCATCATCTGGTCCCAAAGTAAGCAGAGTTTGTGTTACGGGTACCACATGACTGATATACTACTTATATACTTTTTTTGTAAATACATACATATTATACATAAGTAGAAACACCTAGACCCGAGACAAATACTTGCGGATCATACAAACATTTGTTCCGCGGCGGGAATCGAACCCAAAACCTTCTGCGTCTCAGCCTGTGTCACAGATGTCGTCAAATGCCGACTACAGCAGCATTATTTTAAAATATATAAAACAAAAAGGCGGGTTCGGTGTGTAGACTGACATTACGCTCGAATACTAAAACGTACTATTTTATAGAAGGCTACTTAGACTACCTTTCCGTCACTGTTTCCTCATACAAGTTTGAAAGTTAGGAGGTGAAACGTTTGAGTTGGTCTCAAATGTTTAAGTGGCGTTACAGTATTCGAGGATTCGGGGACAAATAAATAAATTATAAATTGCACATTTTATGGAATCTAATATTTCCAATTTTCATTGTAGATTGTGATTTTAAAAATGTACATTTAAATTGACTTAAAAATCTACTTGTGTACACTACTCACAACATGCTTACTACAATTATAAAAGAAAAGCTGCACATGACAACTAAAACGTAGATCAAAAATAATATAAATCTGAAAACATAAGATTACAAGGCGTGTAGTGTTACTGCAAAATAAATGGACGATAATAGTTCCTGAAACGATATCAAAAACGAAAATGCAAACAGAATAAACTTAGTGACGTAATTTGAATAAAAATATATATGTGCCAGCTAACATTTATTATTGGCGGTAAATTAGCTTACGCGAAATTTCTTCGCTGCGTCTGCAAATGGCGGCGTAGTGATGAAGGTTATTTAGTTCGGGAAGACTTTGCATTATACCAGCACCCCTTGCCGCTTCTATGGGTAGTTCTAGAGAAGACGATCTGTGTGGAATCATTGCGACAACGCGTGGTATTCGTGCCTCGGTGTTTTCTAAACTCTCACTTATTTCAACGGAATCACGGCTCCTCGCAGAGATTTCATTTGTTTTTAACCTGATGTTTTCGAGTGTGATCCGTCGCGGTTTCTTATCGACAATCTCGTTGAATACTAGCCCGTTTGCGTGATCTGAATCTTCAGAGGGTAGGTTGTCCAACTCGAACTCGTTGCCATGAGCCAACGTGTCTTCGCTGCCCCGTGATCCGTGCTTTGACCAGTCTTCCAGTTGAATAAGTATGCTTTTGACTTCATCCTCGGATAGTTTCACGTCTCCCGTCACGCTCGTGTCTGTTTTTGTGCTCTCGTACTGAATGTCCGCTAGGCTCGCGCTTGTAGGTAAGACTTCTAGACGTCCTATCGACCTGTCAACCTGCGCGCATAGGTTAGGACTCGACTGGCAGTTTCTCTTGTAGTTTATGACGCAGTATGTGAGATTGATGTCGTTGAAATGCTTTGCGAGCGCCTTTACTTTGCCAAATGCGGGTCTAAACTCGTCAGGCGACTTCCACGATTTCCTATCGACGCTGTCGAGTATCTGAGTGGCGCCGCACTCGAGCGGAGAAAGTCGGGCGACACTCGGGTAATTATCGCTCGTATCTTTCGGTTCGTCGTTCGACTCCGATGCAGAAAACGTCGCTGAGGATGGAAGTTCGGTATCTTCTGATTTCATCGAAAACGACCTCGTCATGTCGAAGAGTGTTCTCTTCAACCTGCTGTGAACGTCCTCGACTTTTTCGGCTTCTTTCCGAACGTCGAGGGTCAACTCGAGTTTTCTGCTGACCGGGGTCGTTCGAGGCGGTTTCGGTTCAACCGGCGCCGTTGGGATCACCGGCGTCGGGGATGAGGGGGTCTGGCAGACCGCGTCCGCCGTCTCCGGACGCAGCTTCTCATCCAGCCGGTCAAGCGACAGCTGGGGTAGGATGCGACGTATTTTCGGTGTGCACGGGCCTTCGGGCGGGGTTTCGTAGATGAGCGGTTCGGAATCCGGCGCGTCGATGTACGGGATAGGTTGCGACTCCGGCTGCGGCGTGCGGCAACAATCGCACGCGGATACGCACTCGTCGCTTGCGGTGCAGCGGCGCGAATTGAACAGGTCGAGTGTCAGTCGCGTGTCGATGGGACGCATCTGCGGGGGAAAAGAATGCATCTGCGGGTCGCTATCACTCGAGCGGTCGTAGCAAGCCGGCGGGCACGGGACGGGCGGCGCCTCCTCGTAACTCGGAGAAGCGGAGCGAGTCACGTCACTGCACGCGGACGACGCCGAAGGGGAGCGACGCTCGTCGAAGTCTTCGCAAGTGAACGTGAACACGGGGATCGGACGAGGCGGCGGAGGGCCGCGCAGCTCGAGCGGACAGCCCGGCGTGTCGGGTGATAGGTCTTCGTGCAACTGCTCGTTCTCCCTATCGAGTGTGATGATAAGCCGCGGGATAGATCCGTGGTGGTAATGCGGCCGACAGCTGCCTTCGCTCGAGGTACTGGACTCTGTGGATTCCTCGCGCGGTAGGTACCGCGGACACGGGACCGGGGTTCGCCTCTCCTGCGACCTGTACCCTGCAACGCCAGACTTCGTCAACGCGACACGGTTACACTGCATTTGAGACAAAAAAGTAGCTGAGACAAAGCGATGGAGTAAACGGAGCACTACATCCGTATAACGAGACATATACCAAAAGCTAATAAAACAACAAAAACATAAATCGTCAAAACCAGTAAAGTAGATAGACACAAAACACAAAGAGAAAAATAAATCAACCAAGAACAGAATGTAAAAAAAACATTAACGGAACTGAGAAAACATCATAATAAATTGTGACATTGAATCTGGAATGCGTAAAGATTAAAGCGAGCGGCGACAATAACATAACAACTTATATTTTGTATGTTTATTCATCACAGTTACAAGAAGTGCCGCCAGATACTGCAAGAAATAGAGAGAGATCATCGAAAGATCACACTACTACTACTAATAATTTTGTATGAGTCAGTGGTCAACTCTAGGAACGGAGTTAATAGGTCGCCCTCCGTAATGGCCTTACAACTTCTGAAAAGCCGGGAGCAATAGGTTAACATAAATCATATGATTATATGATAGACCCCAGGTATTTTGGAAACGATCCGAGTTTATTAATTTATTGTCACCGTTCGCTTTAAGCGCAGGAGTGCGCGAGGCAAAAGTTTAAAAAGTGGTTTTCACTTGTCACGTTCTCAAAGAGAGTCGGGTTCTGAGAGGTCACGGTATGACCTGCGGTGGCCAGTTCGGTGAGAGGCGACGTGGGCCGCAACAGCGCCGGGTTCGTGAATGTGCCAGAGTTCCGCCGCAGTCTGTGCTCGTACTGGATTTCCTCGTCCTCGTCTGGTTACAACATACTACTGCTACTATCACACAACATACACCTTCAGATACAAACATATTGAAATCTACATATTACCTGAAAAAGATCGTTACTAAAGTGTTTTACAATTACAGTTCGGCAACAATAACCTATCTTAATCAATTGAGCTGAGTTATAAATTGTTTTCATCGGAGATAGCTCTACTTTCACATGCATTTTATATTATTCTGTAAAGATTTGTAAATACGCTTATTAAGTAGAGTCTTTCATCCTAAAATCATCGTAGGTAAACCTTCGATACTATATTCTTCTTTTGGTTTATATCACTTTTATCATACTGTTCCCCTCTACCACACATGCTACTTCGCAAAGCTATTTTCGATGAGTGTAGAAACGAGTATAATATGAAATAGTTACCGGGTCGTTGGTTGTTGTAGGCGGGTTGGTGCAGCAAAGTGGCGAGTCCGTGCAGCATCGCGCCTTGCTTGGCCACTTCTAACGTCACCGTGGGACCCGTCCGGACCAAGTACTCTGCCGCCTATACACACAAACACTTGCTTTTAAAAAAATATATATATTATAAGTTTGAAGCAGTTATAGTCTGTTTTCTAGGATTTGGGTTAGGAGGAATTGGCACCTAAATTCTTATTCATATATAACGATGCAAAGTGATCCTTATGATTGTGTTAAATAAAAATGATTTGAATCTGTCTCTAGTATAATATCTGAGGCATCGTAACTGCCAAAATACTGATCTCAATGCGCTTTTATATAAATGCTAGTGTTTCCGAGATGTTATGTTTGGTGGAAATAGGTATGTCCAGTTTCGACTAGACAATTAAGCTACTCCACAAGAGCTTCGAATAAAATACTACTAAATTGACTTCTTTGCAAAATGTTGTCAAGTCCCAACCATATTGTTTGTACCTATGATTACTCCTTTATACATTCTAAAGATCTAAGTAACTGCAGATCTGAGGTGGACTGTTAAGTAATAAGTATAGTGACCTTTTCTTGTGTGATACCGACGAGCGACTGTCCGTCGACAGATAAAAGTTGGTCGCCGGCCGCAAGTCGCCCGTCCGCTGCGGCCGCGCCGCCGGGTACCACAGACTTTATGTAGATGCCGAGCTTACTCTGTCCAGAACCCTGCACAGAACACAAACCACATTAAAACCAGAATAATATAAAACCATCCGTCAGTGGCCTGTAGCATCCACCAGCATTTTTCTAAACTAAAAATGGCATTTAAATTTGTTTCATGTATAAACATTGATGTTTAATTTTATTCGCATAACTTTTATTTTTCTTGATCAAAAGTAACATTCAAACTTTCTTAAAGTAGCATCGTCCCGCGGCTTAGCACATGTGTTTTCGTAGCGTAAACTTCAACTTGAAGAATTAATCACCAGGAAGGCCAGCCACTAAGATAAATTCCGATGAATTGAAAGTGGAAGCCGATCCATACTAAAAGGAATTAGAGCAATTGAGCTTACCCACAATATTGATCGATATACAGCAGATCGGTAAAATAAAAATAAACTTGAAAAATCATATTCCATTGGAATAGTTGTGCAGCTGCTTACATTAGCTGCTGAGCCCTATTCCATTAGAACTGTTATGCAGCTGCTTACTTAGCTACCGAGTCCTATTCCATTGGAGTAGTTGCACAGCTGCTTACATTAGCGACGACGATGCTAAGTCTCATACCGTTCATGCAGCTACTTACCCTATCCGCTGAGTTAGCCGCCGAGTCATATTCCATCGGATCTATCGTGCAGCTGCTTATAGCTACCGAGTCGTATTCTATTGTAGTAGTGCAGCTGAGAGTAGTTACCTTAGCGGCGACAATGCTGAGTCCCATCCCGTTGGAGTTCTTATGCAGTTGCAGGATGACGGGGCGCGGGTCGGGGCGCGCGGCCGGCGCCCGACACAGGTACACGGCCCAGTCGCCGCGCGCGTGCGGCTGATGCGCCAGACGACACAGCTGAGCGCGTTGTAGCGGCGCCGCGAACTCGGCCAGGCCGGGCGGCACGCCACGGACCACCTCTGCACTGAACCCCCCGCACGGGATCATCAGCTCCACCATCAGCCACGTACTTTCTTCGAGACGTACCTTGAGCGCATTCAATCTGATTACCCGACTTCAAAAATTGAGGTCAACAATTTGGTTGCATTTTTTTTATCATCTTTTGTCAATAGATACCTATACTTTCCGCTTGGTCACGTAGAAAGTTCATTAAAATCTGTTCGGGTTTTATGTCAAAATAGCTGGAAAAAATATGTCATCCTAGTCCATTAAAATGTTACATTTTTTAGGCCTTAGTGTGCATTTGTCAGAGGACGCAATTTTATTTTTTTAATGTGTAGGGGGGGTCAGTAGAAGCTTAAGTTCAAGTTTGTGGGGTCGGCACCCTTGTCCCCCGGCCGCCATCTTGGAAAAGGGGGTGCAAAGGGTTTTCGCGCTGTATCTCGTAAACTAGTTACCTTACAGAAAATTTAATCAAACATAAAATGTAGCAAATTAAATTTCCTACAATTTTATTTCTATTACTTTTTATCGTCAAGTGACCAACAAAAAAGTTATAAACAAAAATAAATGAAAATTTTGTTTGTTTGTTCTAGGTTTTACAGCGCTCCAAACTTAAACGGATTCTCGAATGCTCATAGGGATGCAATAAAAACTAAAAATTAGGCTTACTTTTCTATCTATATTTTTTTTATTCATACAATTTATTATGATCTTAACATTCCTATGCTATTATTGAACTATGTTTGACCCTTTTACCCACCACCTATGAGGTATAACATGGGCAAAGTCAAATTTATAAAAATTTAATGCATTTTTTAATGCATTTTTTGTCACTGTCTTAGCAAATCGTTTGTATCGCAGAGTGTCTAGAGTATCGTCTTTATTTCCGCCATATAAAAAGACGAAAAAACGTTCGCCAACAACACTGAGTAACGATGACTCGACTTTCTCACTCATAAATAATTTAGTTCCACTTGCTAACTCTGGATGCTTCTGCAAAATTTTTATAAATTTGACTTTGCCCATGTTATACCTCATAGGTGGTGGGTAAAAGGGTCAAACATAGTTCAATAATAGCATAGGAATGTTAAGATCATAATAAATTGTATGAATAAAAAAAATATAGATAGAAAAGTAAGCCTAATTTTTAGTTTTTATTGCATCCCTATGAGCATTCGAGAATCCGTTTAAGTTTGGAGCGCTGTAAAACCTAGAACAAACAAACAAAATTTTCATTTATTTTTGTTTATAACTTTTTTGTTGGTCACTTGACGATAAAAAGTAATAGAAATAAAATTGTAGGAAATTTAATTTGCTACATTTTATGTTTGATTAAATTTTCTGTAAGGTAACTAGTTTACGAGATACAGCGCGAAAACCCTTTGCACCCCCTTTTCCAAGATGGCGGCCGGGGGACAAGGGTGCCGACCCCACAAACTTGAACTTAAGCTTCTACTGACCCCCCCTACACATTAAAAAAATAAAATTGCGTCCTCTGACAAATGCATACCCAAATGTAACTTTTCAATGGACTATCCGGGTAAACAAAATTTCGTATTTTCCTTTCCTGTAACTTTCCAGCGATGATAACGAATTTAAAAAATAATAAGGTACCAAAATGCGTAAACTAAAAACTTTTTTAACAGACTTCAAAAAAAGGAGGAGTTTCTCAATTCGGTTGTTTTTTTTTATATTTAATTAAGTTTTTAAAACGTAACTATTATACTGACGCTTTGTGAATAATTATGTAGCTGGATGTTGTAAATTATATAATGTTCGTATTTTTATTAATAAATGTGTTACGGTGACGTAATAGCGGTAGCTATAATATTTATTACAAGAAATTTTGTTTACCCGGATGACATATTTTTTCCAGCTATTTTGACATAAAACCCGAACAGATTTTAATGATAATAATGATTTTAAGATAATATTCTTAGTTTGGGACTAAGCTAAGATGTTGTGTGCACTGTCCACCAATATTTATAATAATAATTATTATATATACCTAAGTGAAGACCAACATAATATGCGGTTAGCTTTGCTCCCCAGTAACATTTAGAAGCTGTTACATACATACATTGCTTTCTCTTATAAAGAGCTCGCTTCGCTCTCTATCTATAGTTAAGCATGATAAAGTCCACCATGCTGCCTAATTTAATAAATCATGGCTAGCTTCTCTCACTAATTTCTTTAAAGGAGCTCCATTTGCTTCTTCTGTTAACGACTGACATGCTGTCAGCATGTCAGTCGTTTTAAAGTGATCCTTGTGATTGTATTAAATAACAATAGTTTTGACTTTTGGTTTGAATTTGTTTGTAATTTCAGGTGGGAAAATAATATTGAAATATAGGTACTTAGAATTTAGGATCATAATAATCAGTATTCGATCATCCCCCTACTTCACCCACGCAAGCAACGTTGCGAGTAATACCTAATACATAATAAATTACGGTATACATACGATAATACGTTGCATTATACGAATTTGCACCACTATTGTTTGCCAATGCGTGGCATTAAATTTTATAAAATTGAAGTCGTAAAAGAAATTCAGTCCAGTTGTCCAGTCCAATGAGTTCATGAATTCATTTCGGAATAGGTACTCCTCTGAGAGACCGCACATCCCGAATTAGATAGATACCTCTCGTCCGTCAGCCCTGCAGAGTTCGTCAGCCAGGCTTCGTGCATGCGCGACGGCCGCCTCGACTACTTCTGGCGGCGCCAGCGAGCTCAGCAAGGCGCGGACTTGCACCGAGTTCAGCTTGGAGCATGACGTCAGTGCGGATACGACCTCGGCGGGTGTTCGGTATGTACGCTGGATCAGTTGAGCTGAAAGAACGGTCGAACATTTTATCCTTAATCAAGGAGATTCTCTAATACGTTATGATTATGTATTTGAGAACCAGACATACATATAGTACGTACATATAGTATTTGAGAACCTCCTTGATAAACCTTTAGTTTTATTATTCGATGCAAACAAAGGGGTGTTATTATGTTTAACGTGTGAAACTGTGTATAAGTGATCTTTAAGAAAGTGGTCAGTAAAAGTGTGTCTGTTAGTATATTTGGTATGCGTCCATGAGTACCTAAATGCATGACTCGGTCAAACTTAATCAAATAAACTGACAGATTGTTAAGGAATCTGCTCTTGGATGATCATAATTATTGTTACTTACTATAGTTTAATGCCTATAGTGTTATTTCTGCCTAATTTTCTGTCTAATGTTACTCATCTTTGGTATGTAAATAATTTGCATGTGCTGTTTACCTATTTTGCATTTTATTTTTATTTATTTAGGATGGTGCAATCAGCGTGAACCTGTAGATTGTGTACACTTACTGTAATGCGAGTATATAAAGTATGGATGAATTATTGTAATAATTGTTGGTAGGCATCAATAAATAAAAATAAATAAGTGTGTCTGTGGGACAGTAGCTCCAAAACGGATGAACCGATTTAGATTTTTAACTATGATTCAAGAAGCCCTGTTAAGCCAAAGTGAAACTTTGGTTGCAACTGCAACTATGGTCAAGCGAGTGTGGCGCTTAACACGTCAAACCGCGACTTAACAGACTCGGTGGTTTACACAGAATAAATAATGATCATGGTTAGTCTGAAGTGTAGTAGTTACCAGCTTGGTATATCTTAGCGAGGTGGCAGTCGGCCGCGATCTCGCTGCCCTGACGCAGCGCCCACGCCGACAGCAGCGCCAGTCGCGAGGTCAGCGCCGCGCCCCACGCCGGGGTTATCATGCCGGGCTCCGTCACTAGCTGTCAAATAATAAACATATATTGGTGCACAATGCACACAATCCAGCCCTAAACTAAGCATAGCTTGTATTATGGTAGCCAGTTCAATGATGGAATACTTATATATTTTTTATCACTATTGTTTATCACATTAATGTTTATCCTGGGAGGGAATCGAACTCTCAACCTATAACGCAAAAGGCAGATCCACTACCAACTGAGCTGACAGGTCAGTATATTTGCTATTTAAGCAGCTGAAACAGCTGAGGTATCTGAGAGCTACACTGTGCGGTAATTCAGACGACCATGTGAAGCGGTGAACTTTTGTAGTACTCTCCAAAAGGCGTATAATAGAAAAACTATTACCATCAGGAGACTATAGCTATTTCAGAGTCGTATCAAAATCATGAGAAGTGAAGTCTTGAGTTTTAACATAAGCTACTCTCATTAAACAAATGGACAAATATTTAGTATAATTCCGCCAATCTATTCCTAAAGAGTTACCTCCAAAACAAATTCGACACGTGTTTCGCCCCTCCACGAGGGGGCTCTGCAACAAACAACAACACTCTGCTCTGCAACAAGTCTGCAGAGCAGAGTCGAATTTCTTTTGGAGGTAACTCTTTAGGAATAGATTGGCGGAATTGTACTAAATATTTGTCCATCTATTTAATGTTTTGTAATGGATTTCCGCAAGGTCACGCCTGAATCAATTATCTATATAAGCTACACTGTTGGTAAAATTTTTTTCTCTTCGCTTTGGCGTATACCCGTTCTAATTTTGCAAAACCTATTACTTCCATCAGAATTACGCTTGCAAGTTGCACACGTCACCAACAATTATGTACAAACACTTCATTTCACAAACCTTGTTGAAGCAATATGAATTAATGTAGTAGAAAAGCGATGAGAATAGCTGTAGTGTTAGTGCAGCGTTGACTCTACAAAGCCGCAGTAGCACCACTGCGGCCGCCAGCGCTTGTAAAGTCGCGGCCGTCGCCTCGCTCGCCTCACCGCGACCAGTCATCGCTATCTCCAAAGCGGGGGTCAACTCCGCTTGGAAACATGACACTAGGTTGCTGTAATGAACATTTAATTGTGAATACGATTGTTTATCTAGAACATTCTGGAACATGATATCAATAAAAGAAATGACAGTAGCAATCAGGTGACATATCACAAGCGTGAACGCCAACAGAAAGTAGATCCTGTCTACGCCCTCTGGAATTATGGTGACTGAAAACACTGCCTATGTTTTAAGACAGACTTGAAACTCAGATAGTACATTTCTCTCTTTAAATGAAAGGCCGAGGAATTAAGATAAAAAAACAGGAGTTCCACAAATACTATTTAGTTACCTGAAAGCAGCTTCCACGGTCTGTGACAGTAGTTCTTGAGCCTGCGTCGAAAACGACGAGATATGACGGTCGTACTTTAAGAAATGCAGTAACTCGCTCGCGTTCGCCATCCAAAACGCTTGCGCGGCTGAATGCTTACACCGTTCCTAGAAATGAAATTAACTTTACATTTACAAGGAGAGAAGTTTGATTAGAAAATGTATCAAAACTAAAGTTACCTGAACAGTAGCATGTATAAGGTAAGCGACGTGATGTAAGAATGCGGTAAGTTTGTGTGCCCTTTCCGTCGGTGTCAGCTCTGGCCGGTAGTGTGTTGAAGCTCGGTACCTGAAATATTTTTATTCATTTAACAGACACCCAACAATCGCTTACTATTTTATATTTAGCGAAAGTACCAGAAATCATAAATTTTATAATCATAAGTACCTACTAGTTTTGACAGCGAAAGTTTTATATATGTAAGTAGGTACAGTACAGATGTATTTTACAGTTGCTTGCTTTCAATAATTCCTCTCAACCTTCGAAGAGCTACTATGAATCTATCTGTGGTACAAGTATATTTCAGTAGCCCAGTGCAACTCGCACGTATTCGTAAAATCAAAGCAAACACGAACTACGTGCCCCGATATTTAATTCACTCGAAACCACAATCTACTTTCGGTTTGTTTTGTAATTTAATAGGTGCTCACGTTAGTTCTCCGTAACAACTTAATGTACACACTTCTATGTTGAAAGTAAGTCCTGAAAGTTCTGAGTACACGATGTTTTCCTACTATTTTGTCGAGATTTTTGAACCTCTGGATTTCCTTTACTTTCGGTGTTGATTTTATAGTTTGTAACTCATGTCAATACATGAGTACTGACCCAATGACTCAATAGTCAGTTAAAATAATTTTATATATGTAGCCATTTGAAATAAGTTAAGCTGTACCACGCTAAGAAAGCTGAGAATAGAATCTAGTGTGTTAGAAAATAATTAATAATATCTCGCGCTAAACTTAGCGCATGAACGGGTGAATAGCACAAACTAAGAGTCATACCCAGCAGTGGCTGACGCCAAGCTGTGATAATGATAAAAAGTAGGATGGATATAAAACACAAGAGTTATCTGAACTAACCTCGCGCACAAGTAGAGTGTGTAGACTGGTGCTAGTTTGAAGGCAGGCGCGTGGGGGTCCAGTCGTGATATAACGGCCGCTAGGAACTGTGTCTGTCCGCCCTCGGGGAACTCCAGCACGGCTGGGAGGATCGCCTCCTGTCCGCCGCCGCCTCCACGGATACTCATCCTGACAATCATAACACTTTATTTATTATGGTTGACTTGGTAGGCTTTCAAACATGCAACTGTGACAAACCTTCGAAGGTACCAGTGTCGAGACCCTGGCGCACATCTGATTCAGAATATTCCCCACGCTAAAATAAAATAGTTTGTGTGTATGTCTGTGTATCTTTGGAAAATAATCACAGCCGTTGAACTGAGTAGTGTTACGTGAACCAGCCGCAAAATCAATAGTTGTTAGTAGCTGAATAGATATTTTATATATATCTTAATGTTAATTTATCAAAATACCTGTTATCGTGACCAGAGCCACCGCTTTTGGCGCTGCAGATACTTTTCGTTTCGACGTTCCCTTCCAGGTCGAATGTGGTTTCGTAGTTGTCTTTATAGTGCGAGTTTGCCGTTCTATTGGCACTCTGATCCTGCTCATTGTAAGTGGAGTGCTCTTCCCTCGCGTTATCGTCTTTCGAGTCAGTGAGGTGCGACATGGCAAGGGATTCGTTGTCGAGTTTGAGCGTGTTATTGTTATAGGGCAGGTTGTCTGCGTCTCTGTAGTAGGTGTCTTGCGAGACGGGGCTGATCGTGCGGAGGTAGTCTGCGTCGGCGGGGTTGGCGTTGCCGTCGAGCTCGGCTTGCTGCGACGCCATCGACGTCGGAGACATGGCACCGCTCGTCTCGCCCGGTGACGTCGGCGATCTAACGTGAGGGAACCGTACACAAGCGGATGTTCGTGAGCCAGTGATAGAAACATGCAAAAGAAACGATGACAAAATAACAAACATAAAATTACGAGTGATTAGATAAGCGACCGTGGACTTAGAAAAATTAGTTCAACATAAATAAGAAAGTACGTAACGAACAACAAAACGTTGCAGTGGAATGGGTACCAAAGTGTGTCTAAATCTGACTAGTAAAGGGTACGACTAAAACACAACATGTATAAAGGTAAGTGCCCGAGATTGAATAATTAACTCACCTGTCGTATATGGAGCCAGAGCCGTAGTGTTGTGATTGCGAGAGGTTTCGGTTTATGAGGTTCTCTTGTGCCGGATCCATGAATCTGAATGTTGAGACCCGACCGAATTTGAGCAGACATCCGTGCTGCGGAAAACATGATTTAGTTCAATACACTTAGCTCAAATATTTATGCTTGTTTTACGAACTTAGGAAAACTGTCAAAACAATAAAACATCCGTACGTAACTGTTTTACTCAGGTGAACTTACTGAAGTCTATTAGAGGAAGGAATCGAAATGGATTTTGCCAAGATTCCACAAAGTGGACCGTAACCTATTTAGTGAATATACAAGACATTGAAGGCAAGTCTCGAAGTCTCTTACCTTGAGCTAAAAACAAAATGCGCTGGAATAAAGGCCTAAAGACTTGATTGAGGTAGTAAATAACCACTAAAGTATTGTTAGATGAATATCGTTTGCTTGGTGAAATACTAAAAGCGTAATCGAAATACTTTTCGAGTGAATCAGAAAAATCGCTTGTGATACATAATAAACGACCTTCGTTGTATTGCATAGACTGGCAAAGCGTTTGCCATCGGACCGTATTGCACCTATTGTATCAGCAATATCGCGTGTCTATCTATACATACACGACTTCAGAATTCAATCATGTTCACTAAATCAACGTTGGGTGGGTTAGCCCCGTTACGGAATCGGTTTTCCGAAAAGATTTTAGGGCGAACAAACAGGGGACAGACGATAGTTTGACTGTCTGATAACTTAGTACTTATAAACATACCTAATACTGATGATTCGTAGTCAGCGGATGAAAGTATAAGTTTTATATTTGAGGAGTAGCGGTAGCATCTATGACGTCTGCAATGCGTTCGCTAGATTATACTCTTCAATAACACAGAACATTTAAATCTGCCCGAGCTAGACGATAGCCGTAGGAAAAGCTAGTAGTGAAACCAATTTCAAAACACACCTAAGCGAAAGTCGTGTGCGAGTGCTAAAACTGTCGATGAATCTATAAATATTCATCCGTCATTTGGCTCCTGGGAGTTAGTTTAGCCGTGTTCACGAGGCAAGCAGATTGCCGGCGCCTACATACTATCATAGTAGCTGCAAGACCGCAAGGATTCGTATGGAGACGAAAACGAGGAAACGCACGATCAAAACATTTGATAGGAAATGCGATTCATAAAGAATTCACTGGGTGACTGTGATAAATGAATTATAAATATGAAGACGTAAAATATAAGTAAAATACTATAATAATATATCATTAAAACTTCAGCGACGATTTGAATATTAACTTCGAAATACTTACCAAAACTTACCAACGACACCTCCGACTTCGCAAGCAATCGAATGTCAAAATTAATTCCGTGATAATGCTGCCTGGTGAGAGCAATATAAAAAATTTACAGCCTCCTGAGAGACATTTTTCCAGACAAAATATAAAAATGTTAACTATAAAGTTTAGTAGTTAATTTGCTGCTGGTTTTATTTTGGTACATAATAGGTACCTTATATCATTTTAATTTCTCAAACATTCGTGAATAATTCAAATTTGTCAAGTCGTAAAATGCAGGAACTGGTATTGTATATCCCGTTACGGAATCGCTAACGATTGCGGAGTACTTAGAGCTGTTATGGTGCCGATTCTAACAATCGCTATCCATGTAAATGCGGCTTAAACGAGTTTATTCCCGAAGCGATGAAATGGGTTCAGGCAATAAATAGGCACGTTTCGCTAGCGACCGTTACCGTGGTACGTAGCGCCGGAAACGACACATTTTATGTTCCAGAGCTGTGGTAAAGAATAATGGAATTATGATTCTTTCATGAGGGAAATGGGCGGATATTATAGATTGAGATCGGTTTCGGTGATATTTTTTAGCGATGAATATCATGACTTAACTTAACTATTTATACGGTTAGCAAAAATGACAACAAATATCGACGCTTATTAAAATAAGCATAAAGCATCCACTCCTTTAGGTCAACTAGTATTATGAGCTAAGAGTATGTTTGCAACATAGCTCAATAATTTCCTCAATATTCTTCCCCTAGTCCAAAAAGACTATGAGACTACGTAAGAAAAATATTCTTATTTTCAATTTGCACACGAGCAGTCGTAAAACATGAGCTCTACGCAACATGAGTTTTTCCGCATAGGGATATATGCGGAGACATGAATCACATTTTGTTTGAACTCGTAAAAATGACAATTTAATTGACATGCAACATCGTCTTCCGGCCGATAAAAACCAACACTTTTTAATAAAACAAATAATATTTGACGAAAACAAAGGGAAAATAAACCACAACAAAGACACAAACATACGATCATTTGTTGGTTAAACGCCAACTGGCATTGCAGAATCGATTCGAGCTACGAATATCACGAAATATATCATTGTCTACCTTTTTATCTTACATAGACCCCAACTGCCAAATAAGTGCTGTGAAACGCTAGATGGCCCCGCAGTTGTAAATATCATAACTCCAGATCATACCTATCGAACTTTAATTGAAAGTTCTAATCAAAATATGACTGCCTCAACTTTAGGGTCGACGGTCTATAAAGCGGGTGGGCGATGCCGTTGTCTGAGTTAACCTTTACCCGTAATTTCTACGCTGTTTGTTGTCTGTCTTAGACCAGCGCTTTTACAAGCTGAAACGCTAAATTAATAATTAATTTCAGGACATTCATTGCATTTAATAAATGAAGCAGAAGACCTGCCTCTCTATGAGATTCGTTCGAATCATGTCGTAATGCAAAATAAATTAATTTATGGTGTGGCATTAGGGCAATGGATCATCTCTTGTCATT
This sequence comes from Lampropteryx suffumata, assembly GCA_948098915.1. Classification (NCBI taxonomy): domain Eukaryota; kingdom Metazoa; phylum Arthropoda; class Insecta; order Lepidoptera; family Geometridae; genus Lampropteryx; species Lampropteryx suffumata. Next base: position 5,610,155 of record OX402547.1, on the reverse strand, counting down.
CATGGACAGCCGGTTCTAGCTGAAAGGTGTCGTGTTTAGGAAGTCATCAGTAATTTAGCATTTGTATTTATCTATGAACCAATATTTTGTTAAATTTATTTATTTTCATATTGTTCTTTATATCAATACGCAGGTAACCGGACGAGTGTATGTGATATGTAAGAGGTATACCTGTAATAGTAGTGTTCAAAGATGCTATAAGGCAATAACATGCTTAATGCTATTTGCTTGTGTTAGCATGTTATTTTAAGTGCTTTTTTCTATGTTTATTGGTTAGGTACGGCAAAACAGGAGGGTGCGAATAAAGCAAGCGCGGAGTCTGTTAACTGGCAGCTCCTACTTCTATCCTACATCGCATCTCCTACTTCTATCTTTGGACTCGTCGGACAGACAGCATCCATTATAAAAATAGCGATTATGAATTTATTACGATAAATGGACGAGTAAAAAACACAACGAACTTTCCTCCATACTTTCCAGGCTAGGACTGCCTATCATTGATAAAGAGTTATTATATAATATATTTAAACTACTACTAACCTGTAATCTCTGCGTGTGTGAGACCCGTTGTCCATTGACGTAGACCAGCGCATCGGGATGCAGTGGCGTCACGGTGTAGCCGCCACCTTCTGCCGGCGCGACCACGCAGTGCCGCGACTGGATCGACGGCCCGTATAGCTGGAGGGCAGTGCCGTTACCCGAACCAACCTGATCATAAAACACTAAATCAGAACCTAAGAATCACTATTAAGCTATGACTGGCCTCACAATTCATGAGCTGAATTGTACTATTACTGCAGTTGGTAGTAGCTCTGCTTTCTGCGCTGTAGGTTGAGAATTCGATTCCCTACCAAGACAAACATTTGTGTGATGTTTGTTATGTACCTAGATGTTATAAAGTATCATACTTATGTATTCAAAAACTATATAAGTATTCTAACAGCCGTCTGGTTCCCATAGTACAAGCTATGTTTAGTCCGGGGCTAGATCGTGTTGTGTGAATTGTCCATTTTGAATCAAGAATTCAAAATGGTGTAAATGGTCAAAATGGAAACTTACAGCTAGGTTACATAAATGATAAATTAGTAAAAGTCCTAAAATAATAAGATGTCGACTAGGGGTAAATCCTACTTAAACTTTTATACCTACCGCACGTCAGCCGACGACGTGGTGTGGTGACGAAAATCCGTGAAAACGAACGGACAAACTAATGTACTGGGTATCAAATCCGCGAGGAGCCGATCGTAATCCTCGTGTTGGGTGGAAGTGACATGCCAGATTCATTCATTGTGGTGAAACTGGGGCAAAATTAAAAAGTTTTCGTCTACTGGTTAATACATTAGAATTACCTGCTACAGAGAGGATAATGCTGTGTATCCAATATTTTTTTTATATGAATACTTTAAAACTCAGAGTTACCGCCTTTGCATAGTTCTAACCAAAACGATTTCTCACTGAAACCTGAAACGAGCCAAAAGCACGAGTTAATCCAGCAATATATCATCATTTAGGAAAAGCCGAAGTAAGCCTGATAAGTGTTGCTTTCACTAAACCAACATAAACCTATCTAGTCTAACCATATCTCAAAATACTAACATAATGAGTGTCGTATAATATGTCGTTTGGTTGGTAACTAAGTAGTTAAATAAGTATTTTTGGGGCTTATGCTCATTTTTGCGAGAAATTTATTCATAAGAGCATAATGTACGGACATGAAACAGAAACAAATAAATATGTGAGTATAAATTAATGAAAAACAAACATCTAACTGTATAGTTTCTGGCTGATTACACACTAGGACTCCATTTGTAATGATGCCACGAGCGACAATACTTAACAGTTATTTGGTCGAAGCTAATTTCAAGCTAGCACCTTTTGTGTCTTGCTAACCGCCTAGTCCTTAGTATAAATAAATTATCAAAAACTGTATTTTGCTATGTTGCTGAAAATTGTGGCTATTCCAACAATCTAACGTGTACCGTATAAGTTTATTTACAGATCTCAGTAAGTATTAGGCTCTGGTATGGGCCCAAATGTAAGCTACTTCGCTAAATTCATAATATAGAAGGCCAAAGTTGACGGCAACTACATTAGTGGATTAATTCAATTGCTGCCGGTCGGATCGCGAGCTCACTATAAAGCACTCTCGAATCAAAATCATTAGTAAAGTAGCCGCTTGTGTCTAATTAAAGTAGGCTGTACGTAATATCGTAGCCGAGTAGTAGCTGAGCAGACATAATAATTATGTACTACCGAGCATTGTGAAGCATTAACATACTCGCAGGTACTAAAGTAAAGTAAAATAATGACATAATGTTGAACAAGTCTGAAACTAGCCACTTTGTAAAATGACAAAACAAGTACCTATCATCGATCCCACTTTTGTTTTAATTGACATTACCAAAACATAACTTTTAAGGTCATTATAGCTGTAGATTATGTTGTTGGTGATATACATTAATTAAATTTTGTTGTATTCAATAAGCTTTGAAGTGCTTTTATAATTTGCGAGAAAATGTCAAACATTATCATGAAATCTCTATTTAAAGTGTCGAAAGCAGGCGTCGAGACTTCGCTTCGCTGCCACTTAAATTACGTACAAAGTGAATTTTGGAACAGGCGAACATTTCATACGAGTACAAAGCAGATTTTTATTACGATAACACAAAAAATACCTCAAAGCTGCACATAAACATGTTCGTAAGTAATAATCTCTCTTTTTAAACAAAGTTAAACAGCTTCTGCTTTATATAACCATATACAACGTTAGTGAATTTTTAGGAAATGATTATAGATCATTTAAATAATGTAGAAATTTGCAATACGTAATACCGTCCATTTCCTCAGCCGCTAAATGCCAATTTGCCAGTTATTTATTTATAATATTTATTAGACCTATTATAAAAATACATATTATGAAATCATTCCTTAGTATTACTTAATTATTATTGACGATTTTGCTTCTTTACAGCGTTAATTTATAAGTAGGTACGCCTAATTTATATTGTAAGTATGTTGTTTACTTTTTTGATATGATTATTTTAGAAATGTAATTAACCTATCTATAACGCCCCTTTACAGCGAACATGCTAATGAGTTTAATATAAGTAACACATTTACTTACTAAATTATGTAATAATAAAAAAAAAACTGACGAGAAACTGATTACGGTTGATTGTGTGAACCATGTGTTACAGCTATTCATGTGTTTTCTTTTTCAATAAACAATTTCATTTCATTTCATTTCATTAGAAAACGCTAACATAGTGTTTGTTGATCTGATTCAATATTCTTTTTTAATAATTAATGCCTCTTCGCACAACTCTGTGCGTCACCGTTCGAAATTCGAAGTGAATATTTAATGTTTGTATTCAATTTCGCTTAAATTCGCTATCGGAACACAACAAAGCCCTAAAATCCGATTTGGTGTCTCCCAAACAACAAGCCAATTTTGGTAGCGTATCATAATTCGGAACAAGTAAAGTTGGTGGCCACATTGTGAGCGACAAAGCATGTTGGAAATCGATAGATACCTATCTTCCATTGAAGTCCATTTTCATGTCTCGATTTTTCACGCCTTTTTAATGTTTCAATTTGTATTTCAAATACTCAATGGTTCAGTGTCGATTTGAAACTAGGTACATTTTCGAGAAATAGAAGCAGTATAATACAAAAAACAGTGCATTCGGGGACAGTGATCCAATTATTCACCATAGTCTCAGTTCCTATTGTTAATATAAATTCGAACAGTTTGTTTCGATAAATGTGTGTTTATCGTAGAGATTCACCACCATCAATATGGTGGTGATTTTATTTTTGCCGATATAGTTTCGATAGTACAACAATTACCTCGCTTTGCTCGCTCGCCTTCCACGTTGTTTTTTAAACTCAAACATAACCTAACCAACTGGTTAGAACTAACATGTTACTAATATATATATGGGAATTTCCCTCCTCCTTAAACGGTAGCTACCGCGCACGCTCGCTTTACGCACTGGTTACAACTAGCATCTTACTAACATACATATGGGAATTATATTTGATTATAATTTCTTGAATGTACCACGGATACCAAAACACAATATTTGTCGTGGCGTAATGGAACGACGCAAATAATATTTGCCACATTGTACCATAAATGGTTCGTTTGACTATCGACCCGATCCTACTGTGTTAATACGACAGTTTTAAACTTAAGTAGACTTTTGACGACCTCTGTGGCGCAATGAGTCAAGGTCCGCCTGAAACGCAGAAAGTTAAGGGCTCGATTCCCGCAGCGGGACAAAATGTTTGTATGTTCTCCAAGTATTTGTCTCGGGTGTTTCTACGTATAATAAATATGTATTTATAAATAGATTATCCTTGTGTATTATCCGGCATTATTATTTTTCTTGGAAACCGTAAAGACGAAATTTTACCAACAGAAAAAATAAAACATAAATCGTGATGGAACTAATGTTTCAACTATTACTTTCCATCAAGGTCACACACTTTTCATAAATTGACGTATTGACGTAAGTTGGATACTTCGTCATAGAGATTGAAACAGGTGTCTCGAATCGAGGTCAGCACTTGCTCCATTTGAAGACTGCAGTAAGAAACCTCTGTAGGAGCAGGCCAATATCAATTTGCGTAGTTCCGGTAATCAGATCGTAGAGGAGTGATTAGGGTTTGCAATTCGAATAATCGATTATTCATTTTATTCCAATATCCGGTCCAATTTCAAATTCGAATAATTCATTTAAATTATCAGAATATTCGAATAGTTAAGAAAGTAATAAAGTTTAAATAATTTTCTGATTCCAACCCTGCCCCTGAGTCCCACCCTTTTGTGTTCAAAATTGCTGAATAGAATCTGTCATTAGATGATAACATAATTTGCCTGGCATCTGATGGAGCAAGCGTTATGCGTGCCCTAGGTCGAAAGAACAATGCATTTCATTAACTTTGCTAAGCATGGAATTCAACTGGCAGTAATTGATGTTCTTTACAAGAAAAACAAAGCCGTTCCTGAAGTTCCAGTTATTACTGATCCTGAGTGGGAAGACAGCGATAAAACTGATACTGATGAGACTGACACTGACCAATAAAGCGACAATGATGAAGTGGACATGGCTGGGTTTGATATGTCCATTGAATATGCCAGTACTTCAACGGTCTGACTTGCATGACGCTTCAAAGATGTTATAAGCAAAGTTCGAAAAGCTGTGATTTTTTTTCATTCATATCCTACTCGAGCAGAAACCTTATACAAATAATTATGTTTCGGTTCGGAGGAAGGAAAGAAAGGCTTGCGTCTAATACTTGACTGCAAGACACGTTGGAGCAGCCTTGCTGGCATGTTGTCCTGGTTTCTTACATTGAAAGTTGCAGTCCTGAAAGAGTTGATTAAGGTATGGTTGTCATGATTAAACGTTCATTAACCTATGACATTTTCAAAACAAGAGATTAGGCGACTCGAAGAACTCTCCAATACAATCAATGTGGTCAAAGCTACTGTAGAAGTTCTGTATGAAGAAAATGCCAACCTCATAATGACTGAAATAGCGTTGATGTTTATGATTGAAAAACTCTTGTGAAATCCAAAATGACGTGAGCTACAATCGCTTAGTATCACTGAAACAAAGAATTGCAGAACGACGACTACCAGAGCTGAGCGGCAGTCTTAAATACCTAGATAATTCTGAAAAAGCAAAAGGTAAATCTTCATGTCCATTAAAAAATCCCGATAATAGCGTGGTTAAAAATACAATTATCAAATTAAACAGCTACTTTCGAGTCATTTGACTCTGATAACCGCAGCCGCCGCGAGTACAAACAGAGACAGAAAGCAATGATGACAACAGTATGTCTATGAAAGATCAGCTGCGCTGCAAGCTACAAAATGACGCAGCCGAATCCTTACAGTTGCGAAGAAGAGGTCTTGGATCTTGGCACTAAAATCCAAGTGGACATGGGCCTTTTTGAAAGCAGTGGACAACGTGGTACACATTTAATCCTAGCATATAATTTACTGCTCTCCATAGTTTAAGTTATACTTCTGTTTTAACCTTAAACTAAGATTAGTTTATCACTTCTGTCGGGCGTCCCGAGACGCACACGTTTTTTTTGTGTTATTAATAAGCAATATAACTAATTAAATAATTGATTTTATTTGAATAGTATTATGCGTCTAGCTGCTCTTGTGTGTGTTGAATTGATATTGTATTATTTTCAATTATTGTTAAAAAAATATTCGAATATTCGAATATTTAGCTCTAGAAGTATTCATTTTATTCGAATAGTAAAATTAAACGAATAGTGCAAACCCTAGGAGTGATGTAATCTAAAATGATCATGTTCGTGTTCAGAATCCCAGCCCGCCGAGTTTAACAAGCACTATCGAATCTTGTGTGGGATTGAGATTACTCGTTGCCTTCATATAAGAAACAGCGCCAGCACTTTATTAAGACTCCAATGTCTACAAACTTTTTAAAATTGTATTACCTCTATAGCTTCAGTGATTCGCAGTCGCCGTCCGTTCTCGAGCGGCGTTGCATCTGGGGTGGTCTCGACAAGTACGGGTTCATTCCCGGGCCTGCCGTTGGTTCCAGTCGCACCCGTTTTTTTCTTGCGCCGCCGCGGCTGTGAGTCCGTCGCCGGGCGTCGCCGCACGTGAAACATGATGGAGCCTAAACAAAGCAATTTAGCATCAAAAACAAATACATGTTACATTCATCATTGCTTGACTTTTAATTTTGTGGCAAAAGGGACAAGTACCTATAAATGAAATACAAACGTACAATACATTTTGTAATACGTAAATAATACGTGGGTAAAGCCCGTGTTTATCAAAATGTATACAAAGGTACAAATTTATAATATAATAATTGCAATAAACGAATATAGTGGATCGTTACATCACTAATGCTTTCAGCTATCTCTCTGAGCAAACACGACATCTGCCATGGACCGTAGCGGTTCAAGTAACAATAAGGTTGGAGCTATACCTACTCGTAGATACAGCTTTGTATTATTTGCGATGCCTATCCGATTCAATGTTGAATGTATATGATCCCTGTGACATTTTTATTATCATAATAGTCCATTGAAAAGTTACATTTGGGTATGCATTTGTCAGAGGACGCAATTTTATTTTTTTAATGTGTAGGGGGGGTCAGTAGAAGCTTAAGTTCAAGTTTGTGGGGTCGGCACCCTTGTCCCCCGGCCGCCATCTTGGAAAAGGGGGTGCAAAGGGTTTTCGCGCTGTATCTCGTAAACTAGTTACCTTACAGAAAATTTAATCAAACATAAAATGTAGCAAATTAAATTTCCTACAATTTTATTTCTATTACTTTTTATCGTCAAGTGACCAACAAAAAAGTTATAAACAAAAATAAATGAAAATTTTGTTTGTTTGTTCTAGGTTTTACAGCGCTCCAAACTTAAACGGATTCTCGAATGCTCATAGGGATGCAATAAAAACTAAAAATTAGGCTTACTTTTCTATCTATATTTTTTTTATTCATACAATTTATTATGATCTTAACATTCCTATGCTATTATTGAACTATGTTTGACCCTTTTACCCACCACCTATGAGGTATAACATGGGCAAAGTCAAATTTATAAAAATTTTGCAGAAGCATCCAGAGTTAGCAAGTGGAACTAAATTATTTATGAGTGAGAAAGTCGAGTCATCGTTACTCAGTGTTGTTGGCGAACGTTTTTTCGTCTTTTTATATGGCGGAAATAAAGACGATACTCTAGACACTCTGCGATACAAACGATTTGCTAAGACAGTGACAAAAAATGCATTAAAAAATGCATTAAATTTTTATAAATTTGACTTTGCCCATGTTATACCTCATAGGTGGTGGGTAAAAGGGTCAAACATAGTTCAATAATAGCATAGGAATGTTAAGATCATAATAAATTGTATGAATAAAAAAAATATAGATAGAAAAGTAAGCCTAATTTTTAGTTTTTATTGCATCCCTATGAGCATTCGAGAATCCGTTTAAGTTTGGAGCGCTGTAAAACCTAGAACAAACAAACAAAATTTTCATTTATTTTTGTTTATAACTTTTTTGTTGGTCACTTGACGATAAAAAGTAATAGAAATAAAATTGTAGGAAATTTAATTTGCTACATTTTATGTTTGATTAAATTTTCTGTAAGGTAACTAGTTTACGAGATACAGCGCGAAAACCCTTTGCACCCCCTTTTCCAAGATGGCGGCCGGGGGACAAGGGTGCCGACCCCACAAACTTGAACTTAAGCTTCTACTGACCCCCCCTACACATTAAAAAAATAAAATTGCGTCCTCTGACAAATGCACACTAAGGCCTAAAAAATGTAACATTTTAATGGACTATAAGGAGTTCCTTAAATAAAGGAGGATAATGACAGTAATTTTATGTTTTACAAATACATTTCGCAAAATAACCCCTAGTAACAATTTCAACACCATTTGTGATCAACCTATTGAGTTACCCTTAAACATTACACCGTTACATACGCCTAAAAACCATTTTGGCGACTCTTATTAGAAGCGGTAATGGGTTTTTATACGGGTAAACCAGGTTACACTTACGTATGGGCCAAATAGTACAAAGGAAAACCAATGGCATTTTGAATGAATGTTGCCGTGCCATGAATGCGCATTTCTAGATTCTAAAACGAAGTTACGCACTGAATTTCAGATCTATTACTAGAGCATAATTAAATTTAGGCTATATGATAATTAATAGTAAAAATTTTAATTAAAAAAAATATTATAACATATATGTTCACCTACATCAAAAGTAGCGCATTGAACCATAAAAACTTACTAAGTCAATTGCCAAGAGCCTTATTTCAAATTCATTACCAAACTTGCTAGGTAAACATAATTTAGAACAGCTGCGGCAGACCGAAGTTACAAGTACCCTCAAAAATCAAACTTCACAGTACCAACACAGACGGAGCAATTTGAAATGGGCACTGTGGAATTGGTAAAGCCCTTATGTTAGGGCACAAATAGCTTATATAATTTAAGAACATGAAAAGTAGCACATTTGAAGGTGCTGTGGTGTTAGGCGAGTGCACTCGAAGGCGTGCCGTAGATGTCGGGAGAGGGGGGAACCCGCCTGTAGTGTCAACATCATTAGCGTCTACATTGCCGCACCGCTCTACTGGAGCTACGAGAGTTGCTACGACCGTAGCTACGAGCTACGATTTTCGTTGAAATAAAAATATTTTAATAAAATAAAACAAATCTAATTTACAAACCAACTTTTTTTCTTGCGGGCCTTTAATCAGAGAGTAATGTTAATAAATGGATGAGATGCAATTCAAAATAATCGGTCTGAACCTTTATGTTTTTTTTTGGTCAAACTGTACAATAATGTTGTTTCTTTTTCAAAACTAGTTTATATGAAACACTAAAAACATATGCAGTTTTTAGGTTCTATAAATTGCACTCATGTTAGACTGCGTGGTAAAATCAATAGACGCCTTACGGTTTCACATCAAATATTTACATCTTTCAGTTAATTTTCATCGAAGGCCGTTAGTAATCATGCTCAATTTAATATCAGCTTTCAATGTAAATAAAATGTCTACTCAGCTATTAAAATAACTCATTAATCATTTTTGTTATAGCCAGTCATAAAGGACATACTTTACGTGCTTTTTATTATGATCGATAAAATGTTGCTACTGAAATTACAGTTTTATGTTTCATTCATTTACTATAGAAAAATCTATATTAAAATACACTTGAATAAAACGCAATAAAACATATACGTAACCTCGCTATTTAAACGTCTCAACGTTATCAAAAAAGGGCGGCACTTTATCTCCATGTACACGAACGACACAAACACAGACACATATGATTGTACTTTTCTCATACCAAGTAAGACTTCCTTCTTATCGTTTCGTAAGCGCGAACCAAACGATCTGCCAAGCAGCATAATCAAAAGATCGGAGGTTCGTAAGCCATCGTGACTCGTAAGTCTACAGAGCCAGCGTGACGCGTACCGTATAAGTTCAAACCGAACGACGGTCTAATTGTAACTGGACTAACTGCCACACCACCATGTCGCATGTCGTCATAATGAACCTTCGCAGGTGCCTCCACCGGACAGAGCCGTATTTGTATGCAGACTCTTGTATACAATATAAATTACAGTCCTTTTAATCTTACAAAATAGCTAGCACTTACAAATTTTATTTATTTTATGTTTTCATTACTGAAACTTTCATTTATTGACACGACGTTCAAATCAAAAACTGGACATTTTAACTGTTAACAGCCATTGAATTAGCCTTTGATTAATATGTTACTACTCCACGTCGTAATTACGGATTTTTATGATAAGTATGTGGCAAGTACGAGTGTGTAGTTAATATTCTGAAATATTGGCTACATTTCATATACCTGCCCCCACTATGTTCCAATTTAGTTACGGGCGCTATGAAAGAGTAACAAACATACATACTTACAAACTTTTACATTTCAAATATTATTGAGTTATATACAGAGTACTGTATGTAGACAAACTGCAGACAGACGCAAATATTATAACCCGGTATTTCGGTAACCATGTAACGAGGCAGAATATTATGCAAAAAATATGTACAAGTATTAGTAGCTCACTGTGGAAGTGAAAGTATCATTCTAGACAACGTAGAAATATAGAAAACATAAGAATTTTGAATCTTAATCAGAGCCTTTACATATTATAAATGGTTAAGGTTTCATGGACCTGGAATATAGGCTACTTTTTATCTACTAAACACACGGGCAAAGCCGCGGCAGAGGCTATTTAGTAATACTCTAGAATTACAATTTCTAATACAGAATTTTCGTAATAACGTATTTGGTGATTCCAACAATGTTATTATATTATGTTTTACTTTCGATACATGTAAAAACAAACTAAATTTCAATTCTACTATGACCACGCCTAGCTCGCCTGAATCCATCCATCGCGTGACCTCCTAAATTTGTATAATAGTCTTACTTGTTGCTCCCTCTCAACAAATCGCTCATGTTCACACAACTAGGATGGGTTTTGTGGATATACCTCAATTAATATTTCATGACATGTTGTGTGAATAACCCCATATGTTGCGTAAACGGTTCGTAACCCCAGACTTATCTTGCGTTTTCATTAGGGTTACCGCGTCCTACAAGCTAAGCCAACTATTAATCAAATTGCGAATTCCATGACATGTAATCGCGTGGAGTTAATTTAATTAGCATGAAAATAAATTACACATTATATTTACATGTTTTATTTACATAATACTATTATACCACAATTTAAAAACCGTTACGTGTGTGTTAATTTATTTTAGCCGCTAGAGATTGTAGGTCAAGTAATACCACAGAATACTCATTTAGCAGAATACATAAACCCTTTTGTAGTGAATATGTATCTACAGACTGAAGGTACATTTATACTGCAAAGGGTTTATGTACCGCTTTTAGATATCAATCGACTTGCTGATACGCCACTCTACATTACACACACGAGTAAGGTTCACAGAAAAGTAATTTTCACAAACGTGAAAGGTTCACGATTGAACAAATCTCTCGTATACGCTTTGACATTTTCAGAACTGAAAAAAAGGCCCGAAAGTATTCGAACTCTATTCAGAAGGGTAAAAACCAATTTGTCGGTAATGTAACAAGATTATTTCAGGAAATTGTCTCATAAAAACATACAAAACTTGTCAGTATTTCCGATGGAAATGACAAAATTCGTGTCCTATTCAAAAAATACATCTCTCTAAACTTAAATAAATGAACACATTTTAAAACGATATTCTGAACATTTATGTAAGCCGCGTTGAATATGTATATGAAATTGAAGAGTCTCCGACGATTCCCACTGCAGAGTTTGCGGCGCGGCATACTGAAATGAAGCACCACTCAAGTTACACGACCCAGCGCTAGAATAACTGAAATGAAGCGAGATGCACTCAACACCGCAACCCCACATTTTATAAACACTATTCTATACTATATCTATATTGGGTTCTCTGCACTTTGTACGCGATGAGTCTTTCCATTTTCAGCGTAATGCAGTATTCTGTAAAATCTGTTTGGTTTCTTTACCTATAGGAACCTACTCGTTTTGTTAGTTATACCATTGGTATCATATCGCTGTCCGACTCTAGAGATGTACATAATAAAGGATGATAAGATCGGACGGAAGGTGAGGTGGGTGCAGCGATATATGGCATGCCGCAGAATAGATGACACGCTATGTCGCCGGCCGCCTGCGTTCAACGACAGACCTTGCGTAAACAATACCCTGCATGGGTTGGGCGGCCCGAGCGGACATGCTCGTACTTAACTTACAATACTTCAATAATACTGGGTAGGTACTCCAATTCGAATGTCGGTCAACGAACACTGAAAATGCCGAGATGTCGTATTTAATTAAAATCTGAAAAATAAAATAGAAAATCGCTTTTTGTAGAGCAGAACGCTCTGTGACCTTTTACAGAGGACAGACGTGTTCTGATTTCAAACGCTGTTGACGCTTGGCATCTCTACGTAAATCATTACATAGTATAAAACAAAGTCGCTTTCCGCTGTCTGTCTGTCCCGTTGTATGCTTTAAAACTACGCAACGGATTTTGATGCGGTTTTTTTTAAATAGATAGAGAGATTCAAGAGAAAGGTTTATATGCATAATATAGTAGAGAAACACTGATAATTTTAGAGGTTTATAACGTGATGTCGTAAATAAACACATTTTTTTGCGCTTACATTGCAAACGCTGGCTGAACCCTACGTAATAGATCAAAATAGTGTATTACAGTATTGTACACCTTTAAAAGTTCTACAAAAAATTCCACAATGCTATATGTCTATCTCTTAGATAACGTTGTATATAAAGACATTCTGTAGTACATTTAGTATCAGCATTGCAACCGTGCGAAGCCGGGGCGGGTCGCTAGTATATTACAAATACGAAAGCTGTGGATGTTTGAATGTTCATATGCTTGTTTGTGGCTCTATCACGCCTTAACGCCTTAACTGATTTTGCTGAATCTTTAGATGTAGCCTGCGATCTAGAATAGCATATACCACGTATTCACATTATGTGTTAAGCCGCGGCAGATGCGGATATATAAACTCGTTGCATAAAACGCTGACTTACAACAAGAGCACAACCCAAACCAGAAGTTTAAAAGGTGTCTTAAGGATATAATAACATTACTTTAACTGTTAAGAGCTCTGCTAGCCCGCATTATTTGGGGTCCACCCTACAAAACGATAGACGATATATTGGGACAATAATCGAGCCAAAACCTAATATTAGTTACATCGTTTCGGCTCGATTTAAACGATGGAACGATCAACCATACTTTTGACAATCGGTGTCGCAAACATCTACAACAGTTAATATGATAATTTGAATTTGACAACGAAACAGTCAACAGTCAATTCGACTGTATGTTATAAACATTTCGACGATACCATCGTTACGATATATCGAAATAGGTAAACCGAGTAAAATTCATCTGAAATTTAGAGCACATAAAAGCTTTTTTATAAAACAACTCAATGCAGCATTATCGATGATGTTTATACGAGTCTCGCTTTCAAATAGGGTCCACCCCTAACTTTGCCAAAAAAAGTTTTTTTTTAATTTGTAGGCATATCACTTTCTGAATTCTTTCCCTTAAAAATATTTGTAATTTTGTATTATCAAGTTCGTACCACTCTGAGTACCTGCGAGTATATCTACCTAGTAAATGTTTCCGTCATTGCTCTTTTGGTACCCATTTCGTAGAAACATTGATAAAGTCATACTATAATATATTTGACTAAGTTAGTACTAAATCTTAAACGAACAAAAATTGTTTTCTTACTGCGCAAGTTATGTTTAATTGGTTTGCCGTGTAGCTTAAGAATCCGGCGAAGCTAGCTCGCAACTTCAATTTGAGGCGCGTGCAAAAATCGCTTTGAATATCTCTATCTGTGTTTGATTATGAAAGCGCACGCGGGCCGCGAGAAAGGCGCGGGACGAGGTACTACATGGTACTACGAAGTATACGTAAATACAACCATAGTGGTGTGCTTGCGTGTGTGCGTGAGGCACACGTATGTGTGTGTGTGTAGTGACGTGCTTGTGTTGTGCGTGAATACGTGTAGGTAGGTAGGTATACTTCTGTCATTGATAACAATTCGAAGGCGGTAGGTAATTAAAATACAAGCTTCTCTCTGCGGCTTTGCACGCCTTTTTCTGAGATAAAAGTAGGTACATGCAATTTCACAATTTGCATTTTCCAAAAATCGGCCATGATTTTAACATCCCTTGTCAATGACAGACGCGCTCGATTTTTTTTTTAATTAGCCGCTGGCTGAGTAGGTAAATATTTATTTAGTAACTACTTATCCAGCGGCTAATCTAATTCATTGAAAAACAATGTTTTTAACTTTATGGTAAAATAAGCAACTACTTAGATAGATTACATAACGTTTAATGTCCTGTAGTAAGGTAGGCCGATCGGCGCCTTCTCCGTAGAATTTATAAAATTGACAATAACAAACACCACTGTACACGGTTAGTAGGTACCTATTCTAGTTACTAACTAGGTATCCAAAAAAAAGAAACTAACGATTGAGTTAAAAAACACATGGTCACTCGTAAAAATCACACAATAGTCACAATGGTTATTTGGAAACCGTCAGATTAAGGAAATTTACATAATTGTCAGATTATGGATCAGAAGGAAACAGACATCAAGATGAGCGTCTGTATAATAATCTGACGCGCTCGAGAAAGTTTCATGGTCACAATTTGCATTTTCAAAAATCGGCCATGATTTTAACATCCCTTCTCAATGACTGACGCGCTCGATATTTTTTTTCCTATTTTCTACCACTTCGTACGGTTGCCCCTACCATGAAAACCGGCAGATTAATATTTTTTCGTTATAAGAAACACGTAAAGAAAGGTAAAGTATAGTAAAGTGAAAATGTATTTTGATAAACTATACACACACAGATCGAAATAAAACAATAAAAGAGCATATTTCGCACTGGCTGTGTACAGCACATTAATAATTACTTTATAAAAACTAAAAAGGCAACCGACTTAATGTATATACACAACTACTGTAAAACGTTGAGGAGTTCCCTTGACCGTTCTTCGTCAGACGATCAGACCTCTAATGACAATTACAACCCATCTAGGTTTAAAGTTATCATCAATACAAATTAATCAAGCCCAAATACCAGGTAATTGCTGTAAATCGTTGAGAAGTTCCCTCGACTGTCTTTCGGCTCCATCATCAGATCGACTCCAGACCTTCATTAAATAGTAGTGCTTTAATGAAGGTCTTGAATACTTAATGAAATAAATTCACAAACGCACTAGTCGCCACTATGATTTTCGAAGGTTTTCCTCGGTTTCTCTGGGATGCCATCATCAGATCCTGGTTTCCTTATCATGGTACTACCCTTGGTATATCTCCTTTCCAACACAAAAATAATCATTAAAATCGGTTCATAAACGACGAAGTTTTCCGCGAACACACGTAAAAAAAAATATATACGGTTGAATTGAGAAACCACCTTTTTTTGAAATCGGTTAAAAAGGGTCAGTGTTCAGCATAATGCTGCAGTAAACTGCAGCACTGGTTTTCACCACAGACCGTGGTTGACACACGGACCTGACACACGAACAAATATAAAATAACAAAGCCTACTTAGGCAGGCTTTGTTATTTTATATTTGTTAACCTGTACTAACAGTTTTTAAACTTACGCGATCAGAACACATTATTATAAATACTTACGGGTATTTATCGCGTTTATTTACCTATTTTTCCCGACGTTTCAACAGGTTTACACTCTGTCGTGGTCACGGGATGACTCAAACCTGTCGAAACGTCGGGAAAAATAGGTAAATAAACGCGATAAATACCCGTAAGTATTTATAATAATCTGTACTAACAGGTTTAAAAAAATATATAAGTACCTACTTATCTTTACATACAAGTAAAGTGCATTAAACAGTAGGTAATTTTATAAGTTTTTTTTATTAGGTTAGTAAATACATTAATAAATAAATAAGTGATCTCGATCGGTTGAGCTATCTATAGATCGTTTTAAAAGGTCCTTAATTCAACTGTTTCTCATGTATTTTATATTATTGTATTTTATTCTGTATATATCTGTCATTATTTTTACAATTAAATTTAAGCAAATACAAACATAAAAGTTTACAACAAGCATGGGATCACATCATTTTAACAAAGCAAATTATTAGCAAAGAAACTAACTAAAAGGTAATCTAAAACACGTAAAATAGGAACTGATTTAAGCACTTTTCACTACCGACTTGTTGATAGTAAATATTTAATAAATATGCGTGAGGCGCATACACTATTAATATCTTCATCATCTTCATCATCATCATCATCATCATCATCATCATCATCATCATCATCATCATCATCATCATCATCATCATCATCATCATCATCATCATCATCATCATCATCATCATCAGCCCATAGCAGTCCACTGCTGGACATAGGCCTCCCCTAATGAGCGCCATTGCGCCCTGTCTTCAGTTCGACACGTTGCATTAGTGTGTGTGCGAGCGATCACACAACCGTAGTGTCCCGTCTCCGTCACCCGCCGCCGCCCCCTGCGTTCGCGATAGCAATATGAGTCGTCCAAAGGTGGTATGAATTTGGTTGTGTTCCTTAATACAAAAATGATAACTGAAAACATTTTGTATTCTTCACATAGTAATGTTATTCTGTAACTAGACACTATAAGCTATGGTTCTTAACAAACAACACATAAGATATTGTTGTTTATGATACGAAACAAATAAGAAAACTTATCAATTTTAGCATAAAAATGTGCAAAATGCGATTGGCTCTTATTTCATTTTAGGTTAGTCATTCGAAAAAAAAAACAATCTAGGAACCTAGATAAATACAATTAGAATACAAATAATACAACAATACAGTGAAAATATGCTTGAGTTAGAAATCATTTTGGTATTACGTTTGTATGGGTAATTCGTCCTCCGCTGACCTCTTAAGACAAATTGTTAGGTATGATACATATTTTACTCATGTGTAAACTGTTGGTAAACGAAATTTAAAAAAAAACCTACTCATTGTTATTGTCATGAGCCCAATGAGCAAATTTGGTGAGGTGTTACGTGTTATCCTGCAGATTCCAGATGATGCTACATCCGGTGAATGATACATGTTCTTGCAATATCATTAAAGTAACAGGATACCTAATTTTGAATCGATCAGATCTGTGGCACTCCCACATCCCATCCCTTCATTAACTAAAAAAAGCTGTTGATCTTCAATTGGCTGGACAGATTTTATTGAAACATAGCTAAGAACACGCTAGCTCGTCAAGTCATCTTTCGAACAGTTAAATGAAAATCGGTAAGCCGTTTCGAAGCTACGATGCCACAAACACAGACACGCACGCATCCACGCATCCACATACATACACACAGACACACACACACATATACATAACAACCCTATGTTTTCAACGGCTGTTAAAAAAGTATTACAAAAAACATAAGCTATCAGCAATCATATATTAAACAGATTGGGTTCTTGACCAAGCCCAATATCATAAGTGGTTAGGCTTAATAATGGGTGTTCCAGAAGATTGGAAAATCTGTCAGTATTTAAACAGCACTGGTGGATGGCCGGAATGCAGCTTGCACAATGCAATAACAATAGTATTTATCAAGAAACCGAAATAATTATCAAGGAAGTTTAGCAGAAGATTAAGTGTGGTTCTATTTTTCTCAGGAAAATTAGAGGTATATTATTGGTTAGGGGCAAGCCAATATACAAATAACAGTTAGAAAATAATTATAATTCATAAGTTTTATCAAAAGCTACAACAGAGATCGCTTTTCTAATCGCTTAAAATGATAGCATATATGTACTTAGGTTGATGAAATAATGTTATGATGCCAAACGCAAACATAGCCTAAACCTACTATGTACGAGTATATATATATGTATACTTACTAGCTGTTTTCCGCGGCTCAGCATGGAATCAATAATTGGATACTATGCTAGTTCTGCGGAAATTGAGATAAGGGCAATGAATGCGGTGCTTAATCAAGGAAATTATACCTAATTTAGCTCAAGGCTTAGTCAGTAAGTACGAGTATTTATAGTATTACTAAAACCTTCCAAGTAAAACTCAACATCAAAATAGTCAAAACAGATTCAAATGGTTCTGTTACAACTGAAGTGGAAACATTTATTCGGTTAAAGAATATATTTTTATATAATTATTCTGTAAACTGGGAACAGAAATATTAGAGGCGCTTTTATAAAAATAACAGTCGTCAAAAGTTTCACATAACTGCCTCAATTCGGATTCAAAATGTAGAGTTGGCATATTTTATACCTACAAACAAACGCAATTGGCATAATTGGCGAGTTGAGTTCACATAAATCTGTGCGGGACCACAATCACCACAATTCTCCGAAAATAACTGGTGTACATGTTATTACATCAGATATTATACCTACTCACGGAAATTGTAAACAGTACCGTACAACAGCATTGTGTAATTGAGCCTTTAGACACGTAGAGGTTATATTAATTCAAATCAATGCAAACTTAAACGATGAGTGAGACCAAACATTAGGGCATCAGCTCTGTAATCTAATATACCTATCCAGCAACATATTAAATTCAATGGTTGTACTTAGTCACGTAAGTTGTGTATATAAAGCGTCGTTACAAGGCGAAGGATCCATTTATTACGCACGATGTTTGTCCTCCAGCGAAATAACAAGGTATACGTCTTAGAAGTCACTTTCTTCCACTAGCTAGGTTATTAGGGCAGGTGTGTTAAACTCCCAAAGTGCCAACCTTCCTTGGTGACATTTACAGTCTCGTAATACAAAGTAATAAAAGTCACATTTAACAGTAAGCACGTACTGGCCGCTATTGACAAAAATAAACAAAGAAAATCGAAAAGCACTGGTGAACTGATGAAATGCTGACCTACTTCAACAAAAGCTTTAAAGGTATGATAATACGCTTTTGTATTCTAATTCACTGAGCAGAAAACATGATCTAGATTCATCCGTATAACGCTATATGGTATATATATATTATGAAAGTCGTGATATACCTATGCAACATCTTATAATACTTTATGTGTAAAGGTCAGTCGCGTGCAATAAGATATGCAACAAATTGAGATTAGCATCATTAGAGTTTTTTCTGAGAATTGTAATCTTTATGAATAAATACAGATTTTATTGTCTACAATTATAGATTTTGTTATTGCAGGCGACTGGATATTGTGTTATTTCTAAGGCAGATGTGAACAAACAGGTATTATTATTATAGTTTGCTACTAATGCTAATCTAAAGCGCTCAATAGAGCTTCGGAGCGATGAACTTGGCGTACCCTGCTCATAAATACTTTAATGCAGCTAAGTAGATGTACCGTACTATAGTACTCGTATATTGTTAGGTTCGGTTGGTAATACGACGGTGTCCGTCTCGACTTCTCGAGTGGCATTCGTAAAATATTACCTAATTACGATCCATGCGTGTTATAAATTTATCAAGTAAAACTTTATTGACTTTGACTTTTAGAAAGCAGATTCAGATGCTGAATCTGCTTTTTAAAAGTCAAAGTTTGAATTTTGATTATTTTTTTCTTATGCATACAACTCCTTAATCAATAGAGCTCGGGGTCGGATTTCTAAAGCTCCTTTACCAAAGGTGAGCCGAGACACGGCCTTATTTTATCCCTTCAAACTTAGCCGTAAATAAGATCGTCTACACGTCGAGAAGGACAACCATTTGTCTTTACCAACAAGGCCCGAGGGATTATTCTCGATGCGAGATAATTCTAAAGGTCAAATTACCCCTATGGACCCGCCGCTTTATGACCAGATAATAAAACATGCTGTTTATCACAACATACTTCGCGAAATAAAACCAGTTTAGGTACTTACATCAAACGAAAAAGATAAATATTTCTGCGATTTTATACGTCGGAGACGTATAAAATCGAAAATACAAATAGATCATAAATTCGTATCGTAATGGTCTTTAAAAATAATGAATGAAAGCATGCCTAAAGTAAGTGTTGAAACTTACAACCACACTCCCGAGGCACAAGTTAGACATGGACCTCCATCCCACAGCAAATAAGTTAAGATAAAACTTTTGCTAAACTTTAGCGACTTTCAAGGACGATTTTATGCATATCGATTCCAAGAACGAACGGACATCGAACCGCGAAACGAGTTAAAAATACCGGCACCGGCCAGTCGACCGGCATCTGCGGGCACACCGGTCGGACTACTCCGGCGAGCCACATGCGTTTGTTTACTATCGGCTGGATCGCGGAGCTCTTCGGTCGGTAGAGCCGGCTCGGAGGTAGCTAGCCGCGACCTCGCGACTACTCAGTCCTCAGTCACTTTGCCAAATTAAAGAAAAGTTGTTATCGGGAAAACTTACGGCGGATGCCCCAGTCCATGTCTATGTCTATGCGCTTTGTGGATTCGCGACTCGCGGGTGGCGTCTCCGGAGCGACTGCCGCGTCCTGCCCCCGCCGCTCCCGCTGATGTATTCCCATTTCCTAATGTGAGCCACTCCGAGCATTGTCCGACCGAGATAAATCTTTTAAAATACCGAGAGAAATCTTTTAATCCGCGGCAAATAGACCGCCGATTGCACCCTGCTTAACGATCCAATTAACCTAGTCTTTGACGGACCTTTGTATGGTGTCAAGCACTCTGTGTGTTTGCGGTACCTAGTATACTAGCACATTATCTTACAAACATGAGTGGCGCGGAACTTGCAACTGGCTAGTTATCCAAAATTCATTCAGAAACGGAGAGCTCTTAACGTTCTACGTAAAAACAGATTCATAAATCAAAATAACACGTCTAGCAACTTCATAGTTCAGAACGAATTAACTAACGCATTTTAGTAGCGCGTGGTAAATAATGATGTAGACGCTCAACTTGCTCCATTTATAACCGTCAGCACTGAATAATAGTACCCAACTTTGTTCGCAGTTTGCCGGTTTTGCTATCCTACCGCGAATCCCGTGTCCGGTCTAATGATGAAGGAGCGTCACCGCGCAATTTGTTACGACCTATTTATTTCCCCGATTGTAAATGAACCATTCGAATTCTTTTCACGCCGGAAAACGAGGTACTTACTTACGGAGTAGTAATCTTCAGAAAGCTTAGCGGAGATAAATGGGTGCTTCATTCATTACCACCGTCAAAAGCTGAATGCCTTGGCGGCGGTAATAAAATGAGAAACATTTCTCCACTTAATAACTATCCTATCCTACTTATTGTATAATAGCGAAGGTTAAGTGGATCTTTGTATGTTTGAATGTGGATGAAACTTGGTGTAGTTGTAGGTACTCTGTGACCCAGAATAGCATAAAAGCTACTTTTTATGTGCGCGCGAAACCGTGGGGGGAAACAAGTTACAAAAACGTTATTTACATAATTTTTTGGATTTTACAGTTTTTTTAGGGTTCTTGAGAAACGTTCTAGGTGTTTAAGTTGGTATGTACATTCGTACAAAGTAAAGCGTAATCGATGATGTTCGAGAGAAACCTACTGATTAAAAACGGTGAATTCACCTTTCATATCCGGCCATGTGTGCTGTGTAAGCTGTGGCTATATCTGGATAGGCAATCTGAGTATCAATATACAAAACACAACCGTTCCTTTCATAAATTTTACTTTTCCTAGTTGGATGGATGGGGCTGGCGATTTTGATAAAACTTCGAGAAGTAAAGGAACAGTTCGTCTAAAAGAATATGATTGATCGCATTATTATAGTCCAATCGGAGAAGATACCTACCGGGGTTTGAAAGGATCCTTGACTGAGTAAAACAATCACACCTGACAGTCATTACGGTGTATTAATATTTGCAGAGCAAGCGTAATATTTGCACAATTTATTGGATCGAATAACTGGTTTACTTTTAATTTTATTTGAATATTGTAACAATTGAGTAATTTTTGATATTAAAAGATATAGTTTAATTCCGCCAGATTTATTATACTCTTAAACTTACGTCCTATATTGGTAGGATAAAATAATATTTTCATTACTTCCGGCCCGCCCGAACAAATCGTGGTTTCTAATTAAGATTTGTACATGGACAAAGTAAATTCTTAAAATTAGCCAAGTGATAGATTTCTGTAACATCGTTTTCATTATTTTTATAATATCCTTCATTTATAATAATCGGCTAAGTAATATAATAAGCAATAGCAATTTCCAATGCCCTACAAGATTTGCATGAACACGGCATTTCCATACAAATTAACTTTGTACTAAGACAAATACCAAAGCTGATTTAAATCCTCGCCAACATAATCCTATCTAATCGAAACGTGAGCTGTAAATCTCATTTAATCGTACATCCTACTGAGACTGGATTTATTAAAATCTAAACGTCTCTTAAAGTCAAAACGATTCGTTAATACCAAGGATCAAAAACTAACAGCGTTATGATTGTGTATAATTGATTCAACTTATTATCCAAATCCAATTATAACAGAAACGTTTGAAAGGCGTTTATTATTTATTAAAAGACCGGCAATTTTCAGGTGATTTCACGAGAATTCTACTTATTTTATCATTAATATTCTGGAATAACGTAGTGGTGGTTTTAAAAGGTTTTTATATTTATATGCTTGCTATTTTCTAAGCCTGAGAAGCTTAAGTGCTAAGCCACTCGTTCACGCTCTGGGAGTTGAGGTGGCCCCGTTTGTATATATTGCTTACCGGCCCCGTCCTTTTGAGAAGCCAAGTGTATCAATCAGTACTTTATCCTACTACTATTGTTATGTTCTGCTTTCTTCACGAATTCAATACTTTGTACTACTTTTATTTATTTATTTATTTCAAACATTACATCGATCATTACAGGTTAGACCTAATACAATAGCTACTCTATTCTCTATGTGTGAGTATATACTCTATATATACTCACACACAATATAACTAATACATGTCATACCCAG
Organism: Lampropteryx suffumata; assembly: GCA_948098915.1. Classification (NCBI taxonomy): domain Eukaryota; kingdom Metazoa; phylum Arthropoda; class Insecta; order Lepidoptera; family Geometridae; genus Lampropteryx; species Lampropteryx suffumata. Next base: position 5,587,119 of record OX402547.1, on the reverse strand, counting down.
GGCAAAAAATAAAATAAAAATTCAATTACATTATTGTGTTTTGTTCTTCACGAATTCAGTACTTTGTACTACTACTAATTATTGTGTTCTGTTGTCTTCACGAAATCAGAACTTTATACTAACTACTATTATTGTGTTCCTACAGTCTTAACGAATTCAGTACTTTATATTACTACTATTATTGTGTTATGTTGTCTTCACGAACTCAGTACTTAATACTTCTACTACTGTTATTGTGTTCCTACAGTCTTAACGAATTCAGTACTTTATATTACTACTATTATTGTGTTATGTTGTCTTCACGAACTCAGTACTTAATACTTCTACTACTGTTATTGTGTTCCTACAGTCTTCACGAATTCAGTACTTTATTTTACTACTATTATTGTGTTATGTTGTCTTCATGAATTCAGTACCTTTGATTACGGAACATGTTGCATGTTTAACAATTATTTAGATAAGTTCTAACTGTATATATGAGCCATATACTCATATATACAGTTAGAAATACAGTATACAGTTAGAATGAGATATATACCTATTCATTAGATCGAACAATCATCTAGCAGTATAATCTAAAATCGTTAGGTTGCCTGACTGTCTGACAATCAACGCACAGCTATATAGCTGATATTTTTTAGATTATATTTTAGATTTTTTAGAAGATATTTTTAAACTATATAGTTTAGTTATATATGATGTCAAAGTCGAAACAGTTTTATTGTGATTGTATTCAATACAATCACAAGGACCCTTTGAATCGTCTTAAACGCTTAACTATGCCCTAGAAAAAATTGTCTGAGTCGAAGTTCTGAAATAGCCTCCCGATATTATGTAACTCGCGACAACTAACAATAGGCATGATCACTGCTGTCAAACAAACATTTTTATAATAACATCTCTGTTTCGCCAGACGAGTAATAAGCACGGCTGACTTTGGTAGTAAGTGTTTTTTTTTTACATGAAACTGATTGCGTAGATGTTGCTGTAGGGCTGCTAGCAATAGCAGTCGCTACTCTAACTTTTATGTAATAATGGTTAATTTCGGAATTGAAAATTTGACCCCATTGCAATGACAAAGTCAGACCGTACATTACATATCTAGCGTTTTAAAATGAGAATTGATGAATAAGGTAGTAAATAAATAAAAAAAAAATTTGGTGTATTCGGATGGGTATTCTATGTCTGCAACTTTTCAAATACGAAATAATTTTGTAATGCCTAGCGTACGTAAGTGCAAATTGAGGCAAATATATATTTTATTTTATTTGGAAACAAACAGTACAAGTTAGGATAACACAATTATTAATGAAATTTCCAAAGTAAAATTTTACATGAAAGCCAATTGACTGGCCTGTCAGCACAGTTGGTAGTAGATCTGCCTTGTAAGCTGTAGGTTGTGGTATCCCAGGACAAACAGTTGTGTGCATCGATATTTCATCTGTGTCTGTTATTAAGTATGTATTAAAAATATATAAGTAATTAATTAGTATAAGGTCAGCCGTAGTCCGCGCTTTTAGGTACAAAGTTACAAGTACATTGGGCGCGCCCAACGATTTGGGATTTGGAATTCGTAGAGAAGTTCCGCACCAGGCGAAATAAAAAATAATATTAATAAGAGTTACGCGATAGAAAGAGAGGCACTATGTAGGTAAATATAAGGTTAGGCACTAAGCGCTTGTACGAGCGAGATGATATCAATATTTATATTTATTTATTTAGTAACATGACTTAATATTTTTATACAGAGTATTATTTAAAGAAATATATTTATAACTACTTATATTATTTATTTGCAGCGATTTTTGATTGCGAAATGGTCCCATATATGTTTGGTGACGATCTTGTGATGGAAAACATGATAAAAATCCGAAACTCGTTAAGGAATGAGAATAAATGATTGCAAATTAGTAACTGATTTGGTAAATATAGTAAGGGAATACCAATTAGTATAATATATACCTTTCATAGTTCATAGTTGTTTATTCCATTGACAAATTACATTGTATGCGGAAATATAAATTATAAAACATAAAATTAATATTGATAAATAATGGTAATCATGCAATATATTTCAGTGGTCAACTGGCTTGACAATGGACTTATACCTGCAAAACTCTTCAACGACAAACAACTCATGTATTGCATTAAAAGCATTATATTGGTGAACACAGACAAATGCTTAAGAGCACTATCACAAAAATATGGGCAGTTGCAAGGTTTTTGTCGTTTAAATATGATACATTGCCTTAAAGTCTATACCTAACTATTACATGAATAATAATCCTTTAGTTCATCTTCTTAAATAATAACAGAGCAAATTTTAGGTAAGTACCTATTTTACTTATTAATTTAGTAATTATCATTCTCCTGGTGCTTGTTTTGGCAAAAACACACAGAGACCCGATTTGAGAGCTCCAATAAGCAAATTCTGTTGACTGTGAGCCACAAAAAAATTTTGGCACTAAAAACATTCTGCTCTTTCATAATAACAGAATAAATTTTTACCATGTATGTAAACAATGAAAAAAAAATGCCTTCAATTTGATTTTCGATCAAAAAGGCTTTGAAAAAAGTCTGAATATCTCCGGAAATAAACACCACATCGACAAAATATCAAGACAAGACAAGACAAAATAAAATTCAACATTTACTTAAACTGCTACTGTAATTTTTTTCTTATTTTAAATCAATACTATTATTTTTAATTTACTAATAAAACTAGACGCACCGATGCCGCAAACTCAGTACAGCTTGCAACGGGCGGACCTGCGTTGGTTGATCTCGCGCGCATGTGTGTAGCCTCGTAAACGCTGCTGTTGTGTGCGTGCTATGCTTAGTTGTAAACTAGGACCGCAGAATTTTGATCATTGTGAGTATCCGTTTATACAGTTTCAATGCTTCTTAATTTTATATAAATAGTTTACTTATTTCAATCATACCCAATTCCTAATAAAATATATTTTTATTTTAGTTGTGTATTATGACGAGTCGAAATGGGAAAAAATAAATACAAGTACCAATGTGTCATTAAACGTAAGAGACGAAACATTAAATCTCTGATGATGCAAGAAAAATCGGTTATTATTTTCGTTTTGATATACTTATTTGATTAAGGGATGAATAATGCTGGACCATGCCGTGCCCAGACGAGGCTAGGATTCCAAACTTCACAAACATTTTATATGATTCAATGTGGCCTGTTTATTGATCCAAATCACGATTACTTGGGGGCTTTACCTGATTGCTTTTACAGTGAAGGTCTTGTGGAAGTGAAATGTCCGATTTCTGCTTTTAAAATGGACTTTGAAAAAGACGTGCGCACAAAAAAAGTTAAAGGATTTTTATACAATGATGTTACAGGTGTAACAATAAATCAAAATCATGACTGGTTTTACCAAATACAAGGCCAGCTAAATATTAGGTTGGGGAAAAAGTCATGTCGCATTATAGTATGTATAAACTTGTAATAAAATCTCTTTGGCTATACTATTTGTATCTGGCTGGTTTGGTATCATTGAAAGTTTAAATTTTAAAGAACATAATTCCAAATTACAGTGTTTATGGACCTAGTGCAGTGTCTGTGAGAGTAGCACAAATTGGGTTTAAGGTTTAAGTTTTCAATCCGGAAATTTTGATGTCAAAGATGCACGTCGGTCTGGCCGCCCTATTACGGATAAAATGGATGCCATTTGAAAAAGTGGAGCAAGATCGGCATATCAGTAGTTACGACGTAGCTGATGAACTGGGAATTGACAACAAAACAGTTTTGGCGCATTTGAAAAAAAACTGGGTACACAAAAAAGCTCGATATTTGGGTACCTCACGAGCTCACTGAAAGAAACCTAATGAACCGTGTACTCATTTGTGATTCTTTATTACGACGTAATGAAACCGAGCCATTTTTGAAGAAGCTGATAACTGGTGATGAAAAGTGGATCACGTACGACAAGAACGTGCGAAAAAGGTCGTGGTCAAAGGCCGGTCAGGCTTCACAGACTGTGGCGAAAAACGGGTTAACTCGCAACAAGGTGATGCTGTGTGTGTGGTGGGATTGGAAGGGCATTATTCATTATGAGCTGTTACCACCAGGCAGGACCATCGATTCTGAACTCTACTGCGAACAACTGATGAGATTAAAGCAAGAAGTTGAGAGAAAGCGACCGGAATTAATCAACAGAAGGGGTGTGGTTTTACTATCCGCCGTATAGTACTTACCTTGCACCTTCAGATTTTCACCTGTTTATGTCTCTTCAGAATTATTTAGGCAGTGTCAGGTTAACATCACGAGAGGACTGCCAAAACCACTTGTCGCGGTATTTTGATCAGAAGTCCCAAAATTTCTATAGCAATGGGATCATGTCCCTACCTACAAGATGGCAAAAAGTTATCGAACAAAATGGTACCTACATACTTTAGTTAAATGTAAATAAACTATATTAAAAATGTTTTGAATTTTCTTAAAAAATGCGAAGAAACTTTTTCCCCAACCTATTATAACAAATAAAAATATTTGTATACTTGACATATGGACTGGCCCAGATCACCCTGTAAAAATTATTAAGATACAAGTAAATAGAGATAAAAAAAAATTGCCAAGTAAAGATGCTACCGGAGTTGCAGGCGTTTTATAAAAGATGTGTGCTCCCCGAAATTATTGACTCGAGAAAAGCTTGTTCAGGTCAGGGTAGCAGAAATCTTTTTATTTACCGAACTATTGGTCGTAAAACACGTAACCATAAACTTTACGCACACAATTGCGCATGTATAAAGACGACGTTTGTATTTGGTCTATAGTGTCTGTGTAGTAGTAAGAACTCGGCCTTTGTTTGGAAAAGTGGTCTAGTGTCCGGGGCGTGCTAAGGATCAAGACCGTTTAGTCGACTCGCAGCGCAGTACGTACCTTAGCTACACAGAATACAATAATAGTAGTTGGCAGCCAGAAATACCTAACTATGCGCGGCGTCAATATGTGATAGCGCTCTTAATAGGAATTTGTCAGTTGGTCAGACAATGGGCTTGACCTTGACCACGACGGTAAGGACGGAACGCATCGATGACAAACATATTATGTATCGCAATTGTTGGAAAGGGCCGGGAGTGCCGACAGAAGCGAACACTTTATTATAAATATTTACGGGTATTTATTGCGTTTATTTACCCGTCAGTCATCCCGTGACCACGGCAGAGTGTAAACCTGTCGAAACGTCGGGAAAAATAGGTAAATAAACGCGATAAATACTCGTAAATATTTATAATAATGTGTTCTGATCGCGTAAGTTTAAAAAACTTTAAGTGAAAACTTATTTTGGCGCGTTAGAGTTCAGTAATAAATCACTTTAAAATCAGTAATTATGGCGACTGCCAATCAAATACTGAACGAACACAGATTATGCAATATTTTTTTTACAGAATGTAGATAATATATCAAAGAACCTAACTCAGTAAACTTCTCCATACAAAAGTAGACTGTAAACATGTGAATTAAGGTTTATAATCAAATAGGGCGAGCGCGGCAGCCGGCTGCGTCTATATTAAAGAAGTAAACTTTTCCATACAAAAGTAGACAATAAATATGTGAATTAAGGTTTATAATCAAATGGGGCGAGCGCGACAGCCGGCTGCGTCTTGCCCCAGACGGTAACGGTGTCGCGAATCCAGAGGTTTTACCTCATCTAAAAATATGCGTACCGCGCTAAAAGAAGTTTTCACTTCAAAAAAATACGCGTTGACTTGTAAACCTCCTTCTTTTCGTCGGTTAATGACGTCATTGTCGGTTAAGGACGACCTCTGTGACGCAGTGGGCTAAAGGCCTGCTGAGACGCAAAAGGTTGCGGGTTCGATTCCCTCCGCGAGGCAAATGTTTGTATGATCTGCAAGTATTTGTCACGGGTCTGGGTGTTTCTATGTATAATGTGTATGTATTTACAAAGAAAAAAAGTATATAAGTAGTATATCAGTCTTGTGGTACCCATAACACAAGCTCTGCTTGCTTTGGGGCCAGATGATGCTGTATGAAATGTCTGGGATTATTATTATATTATGATTATTATTGTAATTCTTTGTGAGATGATGATGGTGATGGAAATAATCCAACACCACAATATTTCAATATTATAACCCCGTCGCCGGATCCAGGTGTTTTGACGGATGAAGGCTGGTGATGAAGATGATGGTGGGTAGACGAATTGAACTCTCATTTCCAACCCTGACTCCTGCCGGAAGGCGTTGTTTGGTTAGATGGACTCTGAGGTAGATCGGCAAGGCAATGGATTGACGGGGAGTTGCAGCCGTTTTTGGGCCATTTTATCTAACACCATTGGAACAAAACAAACTGCCGTTATATTAAAACTCTATATCATTGATGGTAAAATCATAGAATATTTGTTTGCTTGCTTAAATTCCTAAGCTCCACTTTCGGGGGAGATCGGTATGTGTTAGGTACCTAAGAAATATGGAACGGAAACAAAAGCGGAAGTGTAACAGAAGGTGTGCCGACCCGAAAATAAGTCATCAGCAGGGAAAACTAAATGCGCAAAACGCAATGTCCCTTTCCACCATCAAAGGCCGCAAACCTACACACCAACAGATATATCTAACGTAATGCATAACGTGAGTACTTGTACAATTGTATTCTTCCGTACTTAAATTACATTTTAGAAATAAACTACCCTCTTAACACAGTTCAATATCCAAAATAACAATAACAATACCGAATTCGGACATAACTGCGTTTACCTGCATTTTGAGCTACATTTATTTAAATTCAATTCACTCTGTACGGGAATCTTGGTTGTTCTACGCCATAACTACTTGGAAACCCCATAAGTAATCCGATAACATAAATAAAATCGACTTACTGCGAGTCATATTCATCAATGCCAGCGGGCATTCGTCGTCTTCCAGTATGTACTCCGTGTTGTCCGATTTGTCCTCCTGGTAAACAAATGTTTTGTATTAAGATAAAGCGCTGCCTGACTCAAAGTATGAACAGTTTACAAAGTATCTAATTCAAGTCGCGTGGCCGTCTTCAACATCATCTTGAAGCGCGTTCTAAGCAACATTATTTCAACGAAATATTATGTAGGTTAGTTAATATTTGTAAATAAATACACGGAGCCGATGTACCAATCTGTTCTATACCTGAGAACTTAATAGCAACGTAATGCGGGGTCAAAACAGGAATGGGTGAGCGCTGTGACATTTTCATCTGAGTGTTTGCGTGCTAAGGCACCTATATTGTTGGTTCGTCATCAGAGTTGAACACTGAACCATACGGATATACTTACTTTGGCTTTTCCCTAGGCCTATACCTATGCCAAGAAGTGGGTAGATATAGATAACCTCACGCAAAGGCAACGGAAACTGGCCACTGAGATCGTGCGATCTACCTTTTTCTTGTGGGTTCCATAAGGATACACTAGTCAGCGGGTCAAACTCGTCAGTGGATGCAGCTAAAATGCATGCTATTTCACTTAGCATAGTGCAAAAAAAAATAGGCGTACACGAAGAATAGTGATGAGCAGTAAGGAGATAGTATGATTATGATTTCTAATCTTCTTCTACAAAATACGACTGCGTAAAAAGCACGAACAGGCTTTTGACTTAAGGGTTCTCATGAAACAACTACTGAATGTGTCTATTCAAAAAAAAATATGTTTTCGGAATCATTTTCGAGTTTGCGTATTCCGTGTGTTATTTTCACACAAAGTAACGCTAATATTAGTGATGAAATACGTTTTTTTAAGGCTCGTATCTGTAAAACTCATTTTTTTTGTTGCGATACAAGCATAGATTATAATGAGACAAATTGATATCACTTATAGTTTCGGTTGTTTAACCCGTTCACTGCCACCACGATTTTCATGAAGTTTATCGAGATGCCGCCGTATAAAACCGCGGACACGCTAGGCGTGCTCGCGGCATTGCTACTTGGAAAAATAGTGAACACGCCACGCGTGTCAATGGCATTGACTAAAGGTAAATTCTTTAAAACGACTTTTTTTCTGTATTAACTATGTTTGCCGGTTAGTATTTCTTGTGCTGGCCGAGGATAAAGGTGTTTACAATAGTGTCGTGAGTTTTGGTACTTGGAGTTATGGCGAAAAATAGATTTTATGGTAAGTAAATGTACTATAATGTAATTTAAGGTTCTCAAACTTTTTTTACTAAAATTCCCATGCATCATTGAATAAAGTTTTATTGTGAACTGTAACATTGGAATTGTTAATAGTGCAAGTACATGAATATATTGAGTGACAATCATATTAAAACGTATTTGTAGTCTTATATGAGTGAATTCATTTAAATTATTAAACCGATAAAAAGCTTTGAACTTTGGAAAGTTTAGGTACGTTTTTTTTCATTGATGGCGTATGGAGTTGTATGAGCGACTTCATACATGACACAGTACTGTATACGGTAAAAATAACGGTCCGATAAATTATGACATTCCGTTTTGTCATCAAATACTGGTTAAAAAACACATATCGCAAGCTTATAACTTTGAAATTAGCGAAGCGTATAGAATAAAAAAGTTTGGGAACCTAAGGGTAGCTTCAGTAAGTGAACACGCCTAGCGTGTTCTCAGCACTACAAAATACCTAGTTTTCGTAAAAAAATCTAACTAGTTTTTTTAGGTAACCGCTTCAATATGCCATAGCCTATCCCTTAAAAATGATGCACTAAAAATTTGAACAGATAATCTGGCCAAGTTTAAGAAATATTACCGAAACATTCAAAACACGCCTGGCGTGTTCTTGGCGTAGAGACGTAGATTAGCCTGAACACGCGAGGCGTGTCAGTGGCAGTGAATGAGTTAACATCAAACTGTGGAGTGATCATCCATCCGACGTTTTTATGGAAAGATAATCGGCTAGTTTACTCTTTAGTCGCAGGTCTATGCCAATAAGCTACAAACGACCGACACCCTCAAAATTAACATAACCCATGCTATCGCTCAAATTGAGCGTGATCTATGCGCCAGTCATCAAATTTTGACTTTTCGGATTCACTCCACACATTCCACAAATAATTTTACTTACCAGCCCATCAAATATATTAACAATCCGTTGAAAACTCACATACATATTGTTTTATGCAATTTTAACATCTACATGTCCCCTTTAGATTTTTTTTTTATTTATTTTTTTTGTTTTTTTATTGCTTGTAACCAGATGACTGATAGAATACTTATTCCATCTTATGCTATCCATTCCAAGGTTGTAAGATTATAAACAATTCAGACAATAAATTGAAAAAAACATTAGAAATTCAGATAAGTGCAAGTGACTTACAGTTATTCAGACACCAAATTATTAGGTAGTAGGAAACCTAATAATGAATAAAGTTACTTGTTTGTTCTCAGTTCACTTGTCCGAAGCAAAGCTGTCAAAAATTACCTAATATAATATTTTTTTAATTCGTAATTTAATTTATATATTCGAATTAACTGATTATTTTGATTACATAAGCTACTCTTTACCACTCTCCCACAGGGTACATAGAGGGTATATATGTTTTATGAAACAGAGAGCTGTGTATTTAGCTCTACATAAATACCAAACGAGCTACATTTTTTCGTTTGGAGATTTAGTTCGAAGAGATTTTTTAGTACCAAGCGCCTCGAATGGGGCGTCCGAAACGAACTTTTATCATTACACCATAATTGGTCATTGGTTTCAAAATAACTAAAAAGAAGATCCTCATTTTTCGCAACTCGTTGAAGATTACTTTCAGCTAGCTCTACCACACTACATACAATTTTAAAGGGCTTCACCTGACCCCAGCTTTGTGAGTAAATAATATTTTTTAGAGTGTTTTAATTAGAGTGTTTGCCGTCTGATTTACGTGGGGTAAACCACCCCGTTTTACCTGACAGTGAAAGGAGGGTTCTGGTTTTAATTTGCATAGGATAGAGAAATATTAAAATGCTGTCCCCGCAGACACATTTACATTTTTCTAAAAGCGATCCAAAACACAGTTTTTTAATAAAACACCGTTTTAAACTAGGTTTACCGTAGATCTAGACGAGACATAATTTTCAGCTTAGGAAAATGTATAATATATGTGTATTTAAAAAAAAAATATGATAAAATTATTTCTGTCAGTTTATGTTAGTTTCTGTTAGTTTCTGTTAGTGCCAGTGTCAGTATATGTCAGATTCTGTCAGTTTATGTCAATTTCTAATTTCTGTCAGTTTACGTCACTTTCTAATTTCTGTCGTTTATGTCAGTGTCATGTCAGTTTGTCAGTTTATAACCGTCAATTTGTTATTTTCTGTACGTTTGTCAATTTCTAATTTCTGTAAATTTGTCAATTTATGTAAGTAAATAACTATTTTGGTCAGTTTATGTCATTGTCATGTCAGTTTATGTCAGTTTGTCAGTTTATAATAGTTTCTGCCAGTTGCTGTCAGATTACACATGTCATTTTCTGTCAGTTTATGTCAATTTCTAATTTCTGTCTGTTTGTAAATTTTGGCAGTTTATGTCAGTGCCAGTGTCAGTTTATGTCAGTGTCAGTGTCATGCCAGTTTGTGTCAATGTCATGTCAGATTGTCAGTTTGTCAGTTTCTGTCATTTTCTGTCAATTTTTGTCACTTTATGTCAATTGCTAATTTCAGTATTTTTGTCAGTTTATGTATTTTTTTGTCATTTTATGTATTTTTTGTCAGTTTATGTAAATTTATGTCAGTTTATGTCAGTGTTAGTGTCAGTTTCTGTCAATGTCTGTCAATTTATGTCAGTTTCTTTCAATTTCTCACTTTATGTCAGTGCCTGTCAATTTCTGTCAATGTCTGTCAGTTTATGTCAGTTTATGTCAGTTTCTTTCAATTTCTCAGTTTACGTCAGTGCCTGTCAATTTCTGTCAGTTTCTGTAAATTTTTGTCACTTTATGTCAATTTCTAATTTCTGTCAGTGTCCGTATCATGTCAGATTCTGTCAGTGTCCGTGTCATGTCAGATTATGTCATTTTCTTAGTTTATAACCGTCAATTTGTAATTTTCTGTACGTTTGTCAATTTAAAATTTCTGTCAGTTTGAAAATTTTTGGCAGTTTATGTCAGTGTCAGTGCCATGTCACTTCAAGTCAGTTTACGTATTTTTTTGTCAGTTTATGTAAACTTTTATCAGTTTTTGTCAGTTTTAGTGTCAGTTTCTATCAATTTCTGTCTATTTATGTCAATTTCTTTAAATTTTTCAGTTTATGTCAGTGTCTGTCAATTTCTGTCAGTTTCTATCAATTTTTGTCAATTTATGTCAATTTTTGTCAATTTATGTCAATTGCTAATTTCTGTTAGTGTCAGTGTCATGTCAGATTATGTCAGTTTCTCAGTTTATAACCGTCAATTTGTAATTTTCTGTACGTTTGTCGATGTCTAATTTCTGTCAGTTTGTCATTATTTTTCAGTTTATGTCAGTTTTTAATAGTTTCTGTCAGTTTCTGTCAGATTATGTAATTTTCTGTCAGTTTATGGCAATTTCTAATTTCTGTCAGTTTGTCAATTTTTGACAGTTTGTCAGGGCCAGTGTCAGTTTATGTCAGTTTACTTCTAAATAGACGTGAGGCGGCTTTTTACAATGTATAGGAAAATATTTTTTTATGTATATGTGTATTCGGACTTATATTTTTATTTTGTACAGTTTCAGCCAGGCGAGATTATAATATCTTATTAGGAGACGGAGAAAAATGAGATGAAGAAGAAAACAAATATATGCAACTATAATAATTAATTAATACTAATTACAGCCAATACTCTTGAAAAGTGTGTGTGTGTGTGTGTGTTAGTGTGTGTGAGTAGGTTTATGTGTATGTATGTATGTATATGTTAGTAATGTTGGCACATTAACCTGGCTGTCAGCAGGTTAATGTGAGGTTGATAGGACGCATGTGAATCAAGTGTAACTTTAAGATATTTAATAGTGTTGCACCTTTCCAATGTTAATTACGTTGTCCTGTAGACTTGTTCAGGAAGTAGAAGTTTTAAAACAAATCTGTCGTAGCCCAGTCACTTCTCTACGTAGAAACATAGCATCAACTGGAAAAAAGACCGCAAAAAGACGACTAACTGACAGTTTTATGCCTAGTCCTCATAAACTGTCAAATAGTAAGCAAACCAGCAATTGCCAGACTCATCGCCTTATGGAAGCCCTACCAAAACAAAAAAAGACAAATAACTCAGAAAACACATTAACACATGAAAACGAGAACAAAAAAATAAAAATAGGCGAAACTGAAGAGGAAAAGCGACTGAGAGTCTCTACTCCAGCCAAAAATCTTGACATAAATAGGAATGTAAAACCAATGGTACAGGTTCGCAGTAGCACCTGCAAAAAAACTGATAGCAAGACCAATATCCCATCTAGCCGACGTGTTTTGATTCTCGCGGATGAAAATGGCAGGCGTATTGGCGAAAAGATGCAGAAACTTCTAGGGGACCGTTATCTAGTATTCTCTTTCATAAAATCCTATGCAAGTACCAAACATGTAATAGAGTTATGTAAAAGCAACTATTGTAAGGACTACACAAAGGAGGATTTTGTTATTTTATTGACCGGTACTAACGACTCCAACCTTTTGGAAATGCAATCCTCTATACTGTTGCATTAGTGAACTCGCACACACAAACGTCATGCTTGGCACAGTGCATAAAAATATGTTTTTAAATGAATCTAATGTAAACAAAGCATTTCGCCTGATATGCTCTAATTTTAAAAATGCGACTGTGCTAGAATTGAATACTTTTTTTGGCGGAGAATACAGAATAAATAATATGTACAAATATGACAAAGGGACTGTGTGTAGGTACATTCTTAAGGACATTTTACAAATATGTTACAAGTACGAAAAAAGTCATAATCTTAGAAAAATAACGCAAACACTATTTCAGGAGCGTTTTTACATTACCTAAACCTACATTTTTACATTACCTAAAGACTTATGTAGATACAACCACTCTTCAAGTTGATAAACCAGAGAAAAATGAAATGTTTTTTCGAGCCTAACACGGAAGTATGTAATGATAATTATTGTGAAACTAGATGTGTATCAAATTTAAATATCTTTTACCAAAATTTATGTGGAATATCAAACAAAAAAGATGACTTAGAAATTGATTTACATGGCATGAATTTTAATATAAATTACATATGCGTGACAGAACATTTTCTTAACAAACATAATATTAATGTATTTAATTTGGACAATTATAATATGGCATCCTTTAACTGTAGAGTCAACAAAAAAAGGGGAGGAAAACTAATTTTATCACACATTAAAAATAACACCGAAGAGTTAAACATATGTAAGAAGTTGTATAAGCAAGATAGCTTTGTAATAAGTGGGGCTAGAGATACTAAGCTACACCTAAATATCTGTTGTCTGTACAGAGTGCCCGATCAAAAAAAATTCAGCGATTTTATAACTAGACTAGAATCTTTATTAGAACACTTCTTCGACAAAAGGTGTATTATTCTCGGAGATTTTTACATAGACCTACGAAAGGAAAGTATATATAAAAATGAATTTGAAACCTTACTCAATTGCTTCAATTTCAGCTTTTTAGTAAATTCACCAACTTTTTTTCGGAATAAACATGAATCATGCATTGACAACAATCTTACAAATCTGGCGAAAGAAAAAGTCACGAGCTTGAATTTTGACCAAAATGGTCTTGGGGATGGGCATGCAGGTCTACACTGCGGTCTCAATGTGGAAGGTACAGACGCTAGTGACAATCAGAGTTCTTTTAAGACACAACAAAGGTCTTTCTCGGAGTCCCAGAAAAAAGTATTTAGGCAGAGTTTACAGGAGGACCTATCGAGCAGTATGAACTTTTTGACAAACTTTCAAAACCTTTTTGATAGGTATTTTACAAAAAAGGAAGTAAAGGTAAACAAAAACAAACAAATTAAATCAGGATGGATATCTAAAGGTATAAGAACAGCGAGCAAAATGAAGAGGCTTCTAAACACAATGAATAAGAGAGACAGCCACGAATCTTTGCTAACATATCGAAATATTTATATAAAACTATATAAGAAGGTCATCAAAGAATCTAAAAAGAATGCAGTTAGAAAAGAGATAAATTTAGCAAAATATAACACAAAGCAAATATGGAACATAATCAATAAGCATAGAAATAAATGTAAGACTAAAACGTATGGGAATTATGTACTTAAATATAATGGTAAAATTATAGACGACTCAATAGATATAGCACAAGTCTTTGCAGAACAATATGACTACAGCTGTGAAGACTCTGACATAAATGACAAAAAGATACAAGCTATAAACTTAATGACCGACTCCTGCGAACGAATTAAAGATGACATGGTTTTGGAAGACACAAATGGTAGTGAAATTAAAATTATTGTAAAGAGAATGGAGGTTAAACACTCATATGGCTATGATGAAATACCCATCATACTAATTAAAGAAAATATTGACATCCTTGCAGAACCAATGGCCCACTATTTCAATGAATGTATTTGTCTAGGATACTTGATCCTGATCAGCTTAAAATTGCAAAAGTTTTGCCTATCTATAAAAAAGGGAAAAAAACAGATCCCAAAAATTTTAGGCCTATTTCGCTATTGCCTATTTTTTCAAAAATCTTTGAAAAATTAATTAAACACAGGCTAGTGACCCATTTGAGAGTCAATAAAATCCACAATGAACGGTAATTTGGCTACCAGACTGGGGTGGGAGGGAACAGTTGACGCGGTTGATTTACTAATTAATGAAGTACTAGTCAATCTAGATAGTAAAATGAAAGTAGCTGGCTTATTCCTGGACCTGTCATCCGCTTTTGACACGGTAGACCATGAAATTTTAACTACGAAGCTTGAATTCTGTAGTATAAGAGGAAAAGCATTAAATCTAATGAAGTCTTATCTTATTAATAGAAAACAGTTTGTTGAAATTAGAAATATTGTTAATGGCCAAGAAATTGTGACTAAATCTAAGGTAATGGACGTAAAACGCGGAGTTCCACAAGGATCTATTCTAGGTCCAATATTCTTTATTATTTTTCTTAATGACCTTATTAACTTTATGAATAAAGCAGTTCCTGAAATAAGTGTAGTAGTTTATGCAGATGATACAAACGCTATAATATCAGCGAAAAATTTAGTAGAACTGACATATAATATAAATATTGCTATGAATGCTTTTAATAAATGGTTTCTAGTTAACAATTTACAACTTAATATGACTAAAACGAATGGTATTCTATTTAGAACAACTGCAAATAAGAATGAAGCTATTGACATGACCTTGACGAACTACGAAGATAAGATTAACTTTGTGAGCTATGACAAATTCCTCGGAGTGCACATTGACCAATTCCTAAATTGGAAAACCGAACTAGAAGCCATCGAAAACACAATTAGCTCTGCGTGTTATGCGCTGCGAAGTCTGAGGGATGAAATAAGCCTACAGCAATTAAAAACGGTCTACTATGCTTTAGTAGAGTCCAAACTGAGATACAGTATACCTTTTTGGGGTAATAGCTACTTGTATAACATAAATAGGGCTTTCGCCATACAAAAACGAGCCATTCGTACTATTGTGCGCATCCCTCCGTGGGAATCATGTAAAGAATATTTTAGAAAGCAAGAAATTCTCACCCTGCCCAGCTTATACATATTAGTTGTCCTGGTGGACATTGTACGAAACCCACTTAAATACGAAACAGCAGAGAAGAGAACAAAAAGACTCATGACACGAAGAAAAGACCTAGAGCTCGAGGTATATCTTCAATGAAGCACTAAAATTGTTTAATGTTCTTCCTACTGAAATGAAAGCAATTGACAATCCAAATATGTTCAAGAACAATTTAAGAAAACTTTTGCTGAAGGGGTGTTTTTACACAATTGACGAGTTTATCACAAGAAAGTAATTATGACGTAAGTGGCAAAGAAGAATTTGATTAAGTACCCATATGTAATTGCATGCTATTAATTTAATTTTATTATATTATGTACGATATATTCACACACGATGTAAAAATTGTTTTTGAATAAATAAACTAAACTAAACTAAACTGATATAGAGTGAGCTCTTATTTTATGTTCAGGACTTTCAGAAGCCCAGGTTTCCGAAGAGAAAAGGCTACATATTTGGTTTTGGTAACATAATCAAAACTATTTTATGCAAAAGAGTAAACCTGATCCCAACTCTCTCTCCCTGAAATTGCAAGACCGTATCAACTGCAAAGGACACCAACTTACAGTTTGGTATAACGAGTTCGCAAATCTGGTTTATGTACGCTACAAATAGAGTTGGTCCCAGGATAGAGCCTTGCGGGATTCCATAAGTGACATGTAACTTTGTACTAAGGTGCTCTCCAATTTTTACACTTTGTGTTTTTTCACTCAGATAACTCCGCAGTAGCTCTAGCTGGTTATCACGAATTCCTAGACCTTCTAGCTTTTCCAGGAGCAATGGAATAGACACCGAGTCAAATGCCTTACCTAAGTCTAAGAATATGGCCATACATTTGGAACCCCTATCAAGACATTCCACAACATATCGGTTTAGCTCACTCACCGCGTCGGCAGTAGATCGGCCTTTTTGGAAGACATATTGGTTTACTGAAATGAGGTTGACTCATCGATCGATATTAAGTTATACTGCATTCTATTACAAAAAAAGCATAAGGATGCGAAGAGATGTACGCCAGTGGTTAATTGATTCTCGTCGCCCCGCACGCACGTAAATCTAAGTTCTATCCATCCCAAGGTTGTCTGGCAGACATAGCAACAAGGCCGCCCATTGTACTACCGACTAGTTCCTTATTCTACAAGTCCAATATATTTATGCTGTGCAAGAAAATATTTTGTACCCTTATAAATAACCTTTGATTGCTATTATTACAGTAAATTATTAAACAAAATACCTGAACAATACAGTACTGCAACGGATCGTGATGTCCCATGCCGTATTTGTCGAGTGTTTCTCGGAGCACCATCGCTGCGTTGTCGTTTATGGATAGTAGTAGCGTAATGTATGACACATCCGGCCGTAGTATACCGCCGTATATCCTGAGCGTACCGCCTACAGACAGAAATGGAACAATTCAAAAAAATTATTAAATCAAACCAACCTTTTAGTACGTAGAGCTAGAGCTAGAGGTAGTGGTAGTGGTAGAGGTGGTAGAGGTGGTAATGGTAGATGTGGTAGAGGTAGAGGTAGGGGTAGCGGTAGCGGTAGCGGTAGCGGTAGCGGTAGCGGTAGCGGTAGCGGTAGCGGTAGAGGTAGAGGTAGAGGTAGAGGTAGAGGTAGAGGTAGAGGTAGAGGTAGAGGTAGAGGTAGAGGTAGAGGTAGAGGTAGAGGTAGAGGTAGAGGTAGAGGTAGAGGTAGAGGTAGAGGTAGAGGTAGAGGTAGAGGTAGAGGTAGAGGTAGAGGTAGAGGTAGAGGTAGAGGTAGAGGTAGAGGTAGAGGTAGAGGTAGAGGTAGAGGTAGAGGTAGCTGTACAGGTACAAGTACAGGTACAGGTACAGTTACAGGTACAGGTACAGGTACAGGTCAAATTAAACATTGTTATTCTGCTGTTACCAACTTATCCTAATTTAATTTTATCTAATTTAATTAAGTGTTCCTTATTTAGTTAGATGGTACCAACCGAATAGGTTTTACAAATGATATGACTAACTAAAATATATTTTAGACATTCCTAAATTTAGAAATGAACCAACCGAATTGCCACCATTGCCATACTTTTTAAATTTAGTAAAATATTTATGTTTTTCTCTGATAGCTTTTTTTCAATGCCAAGTTATACCATACAGGAAACAAGCTGTCACACGATTTTTTAATAAACTATATAAACTCCTTATGGAGATTATTCACAGTTTGGTTAAAAAACTTTACCGCTTCATCAACTGAGCGAGTTGAGAATTCAGTGGTCCAATCAATATCATTAATGGCATTATTTACTCGAAATCACCCTTATTAAATAAATGACGTGTGCGAGGTGCATAGTCTAGCAAAGGGGTTTCAATATATTTAATACTAATTAATAAGCCCGGATGGTACTCATCTATTGGCGTCAATGGATCAGGACACTTAGATACAAAAATATGTTGAGTAGAATAAACTAAGTCTAGTAATCGATTATTTTTGTTGAATATTCCATTGAACTGATCAAAACTTAAGGCACTCATATCATCAACCAACATATCTCATTACTACTTACCATATTTGTCGGATAATACATTAAATTACCCGTTGGCAACCATTCAATGCTACTCAAATTAAAATCGCCAACCACTAAAAATGCATCGGAAGGATTACCGGAGACTACAAGGTTCAATTTAGCGAGGAAGTTGCTGAGCTGAGAGCTAAATGACAAGCCGTTTTTTTGATCACACAAATAAATAACACATACGTATAAGTCAACCCACTTCCGTGTATTAGCTTGCTTTACTCGCACACAAATCCAAAGATCTTCCGCAGTAGAATTAAATTGAGGCAGTAATTTAAATATGTAAGTCTTTATAAATATGTAGCTATTAATACACCTCCACCCTTTGACTGATTCATCATCATCATCATCATCATCATCATCATCATCATCATTTCAGCCCGTTTGCACCCACTGCTGGGTATGGCCTATACCTCCTCTTTATTATGCCTCTCTTTCCGGTCCCTAGCAAGTCTCATCCAGTGGTTCCCGACAACGCTGACTATATCGTTCGACCATCGGGCGGGTGGTCTGCCTCTTGGCCGTTGAGCATCCCTTGGTAACTATTGCGTTACCGCCTTGACTGATTAGTTAAACTATAATCACGGTCACGACGCCACACTAAATACCGATCGTCCAAGAACTCTGAATTATAAATCATCAAGCCGTCTCCGTAAATATTATTATATAGTACGAGCTGAGGCAAGCCATACGATAAATTGATTCCGTTTTTGTTCCAAGCCCACGAACGTTCTGATAGTAAACGGATAAACCATGATTATTTATATTTTGTGAAATCATTTTAAAGTAATGTTATAGAAATGGAATATACAATAGTTTATAAGTTTGTAGGCAGAAACAAGCAATCATATTCATTAAGTGCAAAACCCTTTTGACACATAAAAATGTTAACTGATAATTTTTAGCAAGTGAGTGAAGTAGATAGCAACAGTATTCAAAGTGCATTTGAGCAGGCGAAACAGCTGTATGCGCATCCGAGTTAGGCCAGAACAATATGGTGTCGCGGCAGTTAACTGTACAAGGTATTAGCAAGGCAGTGGAGTGCAACATTTTACAAAAAATTGAATTAAGGCATATAGCAATTTTTTGTGGGTGACAAAAGATTAAGGGATAAAGTAATTTGACATTACGAAGCAATAATAGTGTTGCCAGCATCTTAAACGATTTTGTTTAAATCATTTTTATGTCTAATCATAATCACTTTCGAAGAATCATCTCGACGCACATGTATTTTTCTATGCTTTATCCACACAAAGCTGTAATATTTGCTAATGGCAGTGGTCTTCGTCGAGGTAAGCAGCTTTTTATGGTCCATACTCAAATGGTTATTAACGTAAACACTGCCAGAAGGACCCTGCAAGCCAAGGTCTGATGTAGTCATGTATCAAAATATTAGCACGGGGAGCCGCGATAAAATCTTCTTTTATGTATCTGTTAATGAAACTGACTATTATCAGTTTATCTTTGGAATTATGCATGGGAACCCTGGATATGTAATTAATCTAGGTTTTAGGCACTGTGTAATTGACCTTGCGGCTGATTTGCTCGACGATAGATAAAAGGTTCTCGTCTTTCTTGACACCCTTTATCTCGACATTGTTCAGCCTCGATCTCTGTTCCTGAGCAGATAACTCCATTTTAGTTTTCACTAGATCATTCTGCAGACCAATGACAGTATCCTGAAGCTTCTCAAGACAAAGAGTTATCGAACAAAGGGTCCCAGAGAGCTGAACGGCATCCATTATTGTTGCTAAAAAGGAGACCCTAAAGACATAGGCAACTACCGTCCTATAAGCCTACTACCATCTGTGTATAAGATTTTAGCAGCATGTATAGAAGAAAGATTCAGCCCAGCAATTGAAAACTGCCAGCCCATCGAACAAGCGGGATTTTAAAACAGGATTTTGCACTACCGATCATATTTAAGTCGTAGAACAAGGCATAAAGAAGTATGTAGAGTACAGAATACTACCTGGTATTTATCGTCTATGCTAAGGCCTTCGATTCGATTTCACATGTCAGCATATGGAATGCTTTGGAGCAGCAAAATATCTCGAATGTCTATATCAACATACTCATAGGCCTCGAACTAAATACCTCCAAAACTAAATTGATGACTAACAGCAACTGCACGACTGCATTCAGGCGCGGATCCAGCCTTAATAAAAGATTGTGAGCACAGCCACCCGAAAATCAGCCAAGCGCGAATCGGAGTATGAACTCTCATGATATTGTGCATTCTTTATTCACTGCGCTGCGTTCCGAATCACGCACATTTTTTTTATTAAGGATATAATATCATCAGCCTATCCACCTCAATAGTGTAACGTGACAGTGTGACGTTAAAAGTCTAGGGTTACTTAGGGTTGTGGGCATGCCCATCGTGCCCACAACTGTGGATCCGCGCTTGACTGCATTGGCTGAGAAAACACCTCTACAGTACGTCGAAGAGTAAGTGTATTTAGGCAAACTAGTATCATTAAAAAAATTAAGACACAACGACGACATCCAAAGAAGAGTAGCAACCAGTTGGGGAAAATTCTGGAGCTACAAGGAAATTTTAAAATCGACACTGCCAATCCGCCTAAAAAAGAATGTTTTACATACTTGTATTAGATGCTGCCATGCATCACATATGGTTCCTAAACGCGGATATATAATAACATCAACAGAGCAAAATTATAAATGTCAAAGAGCCATGGAGAGAAACATTCTAAACATAAAATTAAAGGACAAGGAAATGAGTACGGAAATACGCAAAAAACCAGGGGCCATAGACGTCCTACAACACGCACAAAAACAAAAGTGGAAGTGGGCTGGCCATTTAGTGCGTACCGATGACCAGAGATGGACTAAAACTACAACAGAATAGCAAGGTCCCAGCGGCATCCTTGCTAGAGGCAGACCCCTGGAATGATGGGCAGATGAAATAACCGTGGTTGCGGGTAAAAATTGGAGAGACACAGCACAAAATAGAAAAACATGGCAAGCTCTGGAGGAGGCCTTTACCCAAAGAGAGTTGAGGCCTTTACCTTTGGGTAAAGGCCTCAACAAAGAAAACCAAATTAAAATTAACAAAACTTAGTATATAATTAAAAACTTAAATGAGACTAGAAACGAAATATAACTAAATTGATAAACAAACTTTATTTAAGTAACTGAGGAAATAAAGGCTATTTTTTATTTAAGTGGGATTGATTTTTTCAAATAAGAAAAATTATCACAGGTAGCAAAGCTAACCCTAAGGCTTTACTTTTGAAGAGTCACAGTCGTCGCTTCAATCCAGGCTTTATAGGTAGCCAGTTTTTCGCTGACTGAATCAGCGCAAGACCTATCGAATCAAGGAAGATTCCGATTGCAAACGCGGACCAAAGAGTTTGTGATAAAACATTCCATATCCTGAAGAATGACATCAGCAACTAATTCAACGACAATAACCGAATTCAACAGCAATAAGCAGTAATCCATTCCTGTCATCAGTACCAAAATGCCGCACCTTCCGTTTCTCAGGTTGGGTATTTAGATCACGACGAGGAACAGTTGTAACAGTTGCAGAGATCAGACGTTGTCCGAGAACCATGAAAAGCATTCCAGGCAAAATAAAATAAGGACAAAAATATGATTGTCAGAGAGAAGGACTCAATGAGACCCAGCTTAGGATGGCTGGCTCAATGTATGGAAGAGCTCCTGATACGATCTGAAACTGTCTGGATCTGTATCTTTTTCTTCTTTCATGTCGTTGTTACATGACCAGTAGGTAGCCTCATCTACGGCATTATGTGAGCAGGACATTGGCTTTGGGAAATGTCGTAAGTGGATAGTTTGGGCCATGACAAGGATCATTTAGAGATTGTAACATCGTGTTGAAAGAATTTGCCAGCATAGGACACTGCGTTACCGTGCCCTATCTGTTACCGGGATACGCCACGAGGAGGCTTCTATCTATCTATCTTCTAGGAGGTAAGAATGATAGATTTTTCGTTAATCTACTTCTATTATTACAAGACTTTTTTTATATTCATGGTATTTTCACATTTAGTCTTTGAGTTGAACTCTATTCGGAATAGAAATCAAGTTTGGATAAAAACGTGATAACGCAAACAACAGTACAGTATGATGAAAATAAACAAGAGTTATGATCGTAAATTGCAGTACTTTACTTAATGCATTCTGACCCACCCTTGAACGAATATAAATGATGTTCAGCTATGAAAATAGAAGTTCCGTAGCTGAAAGCCGAGCAAAAATGATTGAAATGATTTTTTATGCCTTTCCAATTGTGGTATGAATCAAGCTATAAATTAATTTAATTTGAGCTTGTAGCTTTAAGTCATGATTCACGAAATACCAAATAGTCAAATTCAAGTCATAAATCATTTAGAATTGCGCTAAAAATCAAAGAGTAGTATGAGATTACCCCCAAAGTAATGAGTTTACCTGTATCGGGTCCGCCGTCTTTAGACTTGAACTGCTGCAGTTTCCGACCGAGCTTCTGCTGGCGCCGGCGCCGCATCACGGCTTCAGGGTTACTGATGCTGCGCATAAACGACGACTCGGGCAATTCTGAATAACAAATAACAACTTGTTATGCTAGCTATCTCATCAGTCAATTGCTGCGTGCGCTACCATGTTGAAAATATAAAAACATCCCTATACATCTAGAAATCGTCTAGTCTTAAAAAGAACGCCCCTCCACTTAACGTAATTCTTTCAATGTGTGAGAAGAAATACTTATTGAAACATTTTACTTGTGTGCGTGCGGCGATTTGACTGTAAACATAGACTCTGTGAACTAATCGTGCTATCAGTCCATACTACTGACATAGCGGGGAGCGACGTATGGAACGAACGACGTTCGCTCCGTCGACTCATTATGTTCGGGCATGCAGAATTTGACCAATGACGACCAAGAATTTGTGTGTATTGCGACTTAGGTGTATATAGTTGCATTGCATGTGAGACTAAACACATTAGAGTGGCGTCAATTTTTAAGCTAGACAGACTCTACTGTCGTATAAGTTAGGCTGCTCGATACCGCCATGGCCTTATCAAAGGCTTTATTTATTTTAACTTCTTCTTCTTTTTCTGCTTTATTAATGGCATGTCTCATAATGATGACAATTTTGCCAGTGTCAAGTGTTTATTGTATGATGTCACAAAGTCGTATCTTGTCGTTTGTCATTAGTTATTACATAGTATAAAACAAAATCGCCTACCGCTGTTTGTCTGTCCCGATGTATGCTTAGATCTTTAAAACTATGCAACGGATTTTGATGAAATTTTTTTTAATAGATAGAGTAATTCAAGAGAAAGCTTTATATGTATAAAACATGCATAATGTAATAGAGAAACACTGATAATTTTAGAGGTTACTTATGTGGTGACGTAAATAAAAACATATTTTTTGCGCTTACTTAGCAAACGCTGGCTAAACCCTACGAGATAGACCAAAATAATGTACTACAGTATTGTACACCTTAAAAAGGTCTACACAAAAGTCCTCAATGGTATATGTCTATCTCTTACGTCTATGATATTCGCTTAGATAACGTTGTATATAAAGTAGTATTCTGTAGTATAATTAGTATCAGCATTGCACCCGTGCGAAGCCGGGGCGGGTCGCTAGTTTTATATAAAATGGTGTCTTTGATATAAAAAAAATATACGGATTATTTTTGCGAATCACAAAGAAACACAAAGTATTTATTGCAATTATTCACACCCGAGTCAATAATTCTAGATCTATTCCAATAAAAACACCAACATTTATCTCTTCTTCGTCGTTTAAATGGCATCTGAATTTAAACACAAGTTAAAAGTAACACAAAGCTGTGTGTAGTCATTCGTCATTATCCATCAATAAAAAGCAATACTTAATTTTTTTGTGTGCCTTTATGGTATTTTATTGTCAGTTGATATTGTGTAAGATCGAAGTCCCGAGTTGTTGGTCGTTATGCAGACATCAAACACCACGACCGCCCGGTACACAGTGGTTATTGATGTCAATTGTTAATCGTGGGTGATTACGCCATTACTATTAGTGAACAACATCATTAAGAATTAAGGACTGGAAGAAGGAATGGATGGCCTAATTTTGGGTTTGTTCGAAACATACACACCTAATAGATTATTGTTTTATCGATGCCATTCAGAAGCTGATAGTATAGTATAGTAGTTTTAAATTTCATTCATTACGAAGCCGTAATCATTTGTATATTTACAAAGAATCGGTTGGTATTTACTACGCCACTCAAAGTAATTGTTCAGTTTGAACTTTAAATCACGCACTTTTATTTACAACGAAACACAAGTGCGATTGCGAAATAACGTTGCATTTTTTTTTACCGAACACGCAATGAATTCTCCAAAACAATATCGATTGATTGCTTTACAAAGAGCTTCCTTCGGTTGACTAGTGTTCGATTACTGAGTTCAAACGAAAATAACAAGTTCAGTATCGTTTCTATAGAAACGAATGCCTAGCAATAGTCAAGAATATGTTAGTGGGCGTCTAAACCAGAAATAGAATAAGCAAATAATGTTCATCATTCTTCTTTCACAGTGAGGCGGGTCCAATGTTGGCATACTCTGCCAACTTGTTCGAAACCGCCTGGATTTTGTAGTTTTACGGGTATAACATATCCCGACTAGCATCACTGACGCTCCCTTGACGCTATCATTTAAGTGCCAACTTAGGAAGTGTCTAATAGATCGGACTATTTATGACTTCAATGATTTCATTGATGCAAAATGTACCTATTAAATGAATGAATATCGATTTATATATTCAAATAATTCAAACATTATTATTATTATTATTACAATCGTATTTTAAAATCTCAATGATTATTATATAGTATAACTAACATTTTGTATCGATTTTTTATGACCTGTAACTTTACAGTTATAAATAATTACGTTTTAAAAACTAAAAAGAAACCGACTTCATTGAATGAAATTTGAGCCTATAATACATTTTTAGTGGAAAGTAGATGTATATTGTATATTATAATATGGGTAGGCCAAATAAACGCAACGCTCCAATGAGACAGCGAGGTATGAAAATACATGAAAACATCATCGATGTATAACAATTATTAGATTTTCGTTTATTTTTCAGCTCGACCGATTTTGATAAAATTTATATGGGACCATCTGTGAAGTATACCCTTTCAAACAAAAAAAGAATTTTCCAAATCGGTTCAGCCGTTTTCGAGTAATCGGTGAACATACATATAAAAAAAAAAAAAAGATTCCGACGAATTGAGAACCTCCTCCTTTTTGATGAAGTCGGTTAAAAATCAAATTAATAAAAGAACAGAATGTCAATTTAAACTGTTATTCTGATATGAACTTCTCAAATTGGCGTTCTCAAAACGCCAGAACCGATTAAAAATTATTTATTTGTTTAAAAGGGTAATACTTCACATTCATCCATTTAAATTTTATCCAAATCGGTCGAGCGGTCAACAAAAATCTAAAAATTGTATACATCTATGATATTTTCGTTGCGTGCAGTACAGAGCAGTGCGTTTAGTTGGTCTACCCATATTATATATAAACTAAAAATACATGTACTTTCCACTAAAAATTTTAATAAAATAATTTTATGGTCTCAAATTGTATCCAATGGAGTCGGTTTTCTTTTTAGTTTTTAAAACGTAATTATCCACAGATTTATTCAATACCAAATTACATGGCGTCTTTATTGAGCTAAAACAAGACAATCACACGTCACATTAGTAAATTTAATGTCTCATTTAAAATGTTACTCAAATTTAGACTTTGCTGAAAACGAAATAAGATCGTCCGTATTTTACGATATATTAGTTAATCCAGCAAAACAACAGAATCAAGGCAACTGAATGAAGCGCTTAAATAATAATGTTTTTGCGTAACACATTAACAATACTACACATTTTGAGATTCACGTATTTTATAAGTCAGTAAAGTTAAACTCGTGCAACCAACGAACGACAGAACACTGTAGATACGTGTAGATACTTCAAACTTTCTATTTTACAGATCTATGCTTAGCACGTTAGGTTAATTGGTTCTACTGTACTGACCAGTATAAAGTTTTTCTGCAGGTCTATTTTCGTCTGTCGCGTCGGATTTCATTCGAGAAGCCTTTTCTTTTTTCTTTAATTCCTTCTTCTCTCGTTTCGATAATTTTCTTTTGAAATTCTGATCTCCCTTATCATTAGCTGATGAGGGTATCTGTAAAAACAAAAAAATAAATAGAATATTCTAGATACTGGAACTTTATCTAGTATCTGGAATGACCTCAAATACGTCGCAATATAGACTAATGAATTTAACCAAGAACCGTAAAACAATACAGTCATGTTTCACCGCTGCTGTGAATTTTCATGTCTTTGAAGCAGATTGTATTGTTTTGTAACAAAGTCATAGCAGCTTTGAATAGATGCTACGCCTAGCTATTATGAACTAAGCCTTTGAAGGAATTCTCTGAATTCTACGTAGGTAGGCAACAATGGACTGTAAACACCCTCACATGTATTGTTTTAAATTAAACCATACATTCAATGCAGTTATTGGTTCAACTCCCACTCACAGATTTATTTAGACTTCTAAACTATGAATAATTAAATAGTCTTGATTAAACAATTACATGATTTGATATTTTGACTATGCTTTAACATAGTCATTAGGATGTTGTGCTATGTTCATTAAAAAACTTTGAAAGCGTTATCGGATTGAAACTAAGTAAAATCTCTACCTCATTCCCAGTAAGGCACTTTAAAAGGAACCGTCCCTCGCGATCCTCAGCATGCCAGTTCAATTGCACCAGCAGCGGCTTTTCGTCGGGCTCCAGTTTTCGCTCGTCATCCGGCCCATGCGTTTCCCAGAGAGAGTACGAGCCAAGTGATAGCATACGCATGTCTGGACGGAACTTTTCTATCAGAGTCTCTGTAAACAAATGGAAATAAAGTATATATATATATACCTACTGGCATAGCTTTATCAAGAGATCTGGAACTGGAAATGACAGCATCAGTCACGTGACTTAACACATGTCAATGTAATTTCCATACAAGTTTGTTTATACGCAGGCGTAAACTCCATCAGAAATTTGATGGTCGATAAGTACCCTCATTCCAAGTGTTCTTATATCTATAGTACATGCAACAGTGCTGATTAAAGTCATTATTCATTCACAATCCAGAACGTTTGCGTCAGCGTGACTAAGTCAATTAGTAAATTGGGGAGGTCGGTATTGCAGATGTGGCGCTAGGTCAAGTGATATTTGCACTTTCGAGATGAAGGCACGGTTACTAAATACCTACCTAATTACTTATTAACTGTGATAAACCGTATTCCGCTGTGCAAGATTTTAGAACACTAAACGTCAACTATACCGCTTCTAAGCGAAAGAGACAGTATTCGTGTCTAGAATTAAGTAATCTTGAACTACAAGGCTTGAAAGTGAACAAAAATAAATTATAAATGCATACATATCATACATAGAAACACCCAGACCCAAGACAAATACTTGCAAAACAAACATTTGTCACGCGGCGGGAATCAAACCTACAGTGGTCGTCAATATGTGCGTATCGGTTCTATTGAAATAGCGTTTGAATGAGGGAATTATTGAAGAAGCCGTATTCTATTATTATTATTCGTTATTCGTATTCGAATGAGTGATACGAAACGCAAATATTGAGGACAGTAAAATAAATATGCCACTAGCGCACTGACGCAGACCCTCCATTCATACTTCCAGCATAGGCGTTCATTAGTATAATGATAGTAAATTTGTAATAGAATCTGCTCTAGTTTAGATCTATGATGTTTGTGTTATCATGACTAGTCTTATGGTATGATCATAACGAACAATCATTTTGTTTAATAATTCCAGTGTTTCTGGATAGACTTCAAGAAAAAATGGTCGACATTGCCAAGGTTATTTTAGTTTCGTTTCGGTCAAGGTAATAACGGCGTCGGTTAAATATTTTGGTGAAGCTACAGAATTTTAGTTTATAGTAAAACTTACCTATGACATCGCTAACCGTAGCATCAGAAGCAACTCTTATACATTTGGTCGCAATTTTTTGGCCGGAGTCTTGGAAATAAAAGCGCATCACGCCATGGAACTCCAGATTCTGAAATAATAATTATTCAATGGTTAGTTTTTAATAACAAATGAATCTTTAGAGAGAGCAATTTTACCATCCTACTTCTACTAATAAAATAACCGTTTTTTAGTGACTTGGTGGCTATGATTTGCATAGCCACCATGTCACTAAAAACGGTTATTTTATTGATTTTATTGACCGCTATGTATTGATATGAAACATTATCTCAGTTAATATGTAAATAACTAGTTCTTTGTTTGATAAGAATTTTATCTGTGCATACATACCTAGCAATTAATTACTTCCAGATTTCAATAAATAAAAGAATAAGTTAGTAACATCCGTCAGTTGGTTTAAAAGAAAATCAGAAAGTATAATTTATTTTATTATAACAAAATTAAGAGACGGTTGCGAACGGATATTTTGCAAGGAACCAGGCATAAGACCTGTAGGGCGATTATGGAACTCTAATTACAATCAATGTCTATCGAAACGTCAAATTCGTCAAACGGATGATTGAAATTACGCCGAAAACTGATAGACATTGATTGTAAATAGAGTTCCATAATCGCCCTACTGGTGATTCAAGAGCACCTACTTCCTACAAAGTAGAGGACATTTCAGTCAGTAATAATGATGATACAATTTGAAATTTGGTATCTGCATAACAGGCTTTAAGATCAGTTTGCAATAACTGTGTTTTCTATAATTGTTCGTTCCCAATGCATTATAATTAATGGAAAGAGGGAAAGATATATTTTCCTGCAGTAGCACTTAGGGGTTTCAGGTATTAATAATAATAATAATAATAATGGTGGACAATGCACACAACCATCTAGCCCCAAACAAAGCATAGCTTGTACTATGGGAACCAAATGACTGATATTAATACTTATATATATTTAAATACATATATAAGATACTTTATAACACCCAGGACAGAACAAACACTTATGTTCATCACACAAATGTTTATCTTGGGATACCTCAACCTACAGCGCAGAAGGCTGAGCTACTACTAACTGAGCTGACAGGTCAGTCAATTAAATTGAAGTCATGTAATGACTAGTTATTACCTCGTTGGGTTCGCTGAGCGCAAAAAGATCCAGTCGGTTGGCGTTCCATTGCTGAATCATGTTGCGGAGCGCCTCTCGCTCCAGCATCCGCTTGTCCGCCGCATCCATCACCGCATCAAGTTAGCCTGGAAAGTAAAGTATCATTTAGATTTCAATTCAAGGTTATGTATGACTTCAACAAGCCTAAGTAGCATTTTTATCTGAGCGATTCCTTTCTTCGAAGAGCAAGTTAAGCTGACGGTCACGGCATTTCTAAAGTAGGTAAGCCATGACGGGAGACCTTCGGGTCACTGAGTCATACGAAAGTAGTAGAAGTAGTGATGACTAACTAACCGACAGGTAGTTTTATCAGATGCGGTCAAGTGATCATAGTTGTTCTATTTCACAAAATCTGGTGAACTAATGGATTTTGAATTTTATATCATTGTCATAAATATCATCGACAAGAACTTTGTGAGATAGATGAACGCTAACCGACTTCATAAACATTAGTTACGTAGTACAGTAATCGACTACCCGTTCCCATAATATTCTTATGTGTGTTTTTTTTAATTAATTTTGTGTTAATTAATGGCTGTATCCAATTTAAGTGGTCTTCGAAATGAGTTAAATAAATAAATAATGAAGGACATTTCACACATCATCTAGGCCCAAGTAAGCAGAGCTTGTGTCATTGGAACCATATACTACTTATATACTTTATTTTTGTAAATAGATAAATATAATACATAGATAAACACCCAGACTCGAGATAAATATTTGCAGATCATACAAACATTTCTATGATCTCGCGCGAAGGAGTTAAATAAACTTTGCGACTAAAATTGGTACTTTATATTCAAATCCGGTTACCACCGGCAGTGGCCAGAGATCAATTAACATGTAACTCTACCTGGGTTGATCATACAAACTCTAATTAATAAACAACGCCTGTCATCAGTGGGCGGTGCGCGGTGGTATCACCACACCATACAGGGATCAAAACAAGACACAAAGTCTCACCACGTGTGGAACACTCCTCGTACTGTTTATCGCACTCGCCACATCGGTGGTGATCGCGATCGCTTTATTTGGCTCTACTATAACATAACATGTGTTTGGTGTGTAAATTCTTAGGTAACCATAATATACCTAGACACATACCGAATACAGATACCTACTACAACCCTAAATGATTAGTTTTGTTTGTCCTAGATAATAGATAGGTTAAGTCATTACAATAATAATACCTACCTAGACTTGAAATATAACTACGAAACAAGCTATTAGCTCAACACACAGTTCAATAGTAAGTTAAGAGTAGTTCTAATTCTTGAAGACGACCGTCATCATTATTGGACTCGACTTTGTAAGGCCAACATACAATTATTACGTATTAAACGGATTTTCTTTTTTTGCCCAGACTGATAGATTTAGTTACACTAATAAATATTTTCCAGCGAGTTTAATATAGTGGGTGGTATCTGGCATACATCATGTGCCAGCGCATAACCAGCACATACCTACATAACGTGGATGCGCCGGTAGATATAAATAAACAATGCAAACATATGGCTCTCTGGTCATCAACCGATGACCGAAAGTATTCAAAAATTATTTTAGAAGTTTATCTCATATCTTGAACCATCCACACAGTATGTTTTTTCAATAAGCAGGTACAAAGTGGTAATTCAGGAAGTTATCATAAGTGGATGAATTGCACAACAAGCCACAGAAGCCAAGTCGAGTAAATGTGTTTACTTAGTTTATTTTAAGATAGAAAGGAAGGCATGGACGGCGGAAGCCCTAATCAGGTAGGTAGGTACTAGCTTATCGTGCGTGTATGAATGAGATTACCTGTACTTAGGATGACGTAATGTTAATCTACGGAATTTAATCTAAACTAGGCCAAGTAGAAACAAATCGAATGCCAAAAGCAATCTAATTTAACACTAGCATATTAGTTACAAATGGGTTGCATTACTCGGAAGCGTGTTCTCATTTTCATTTCAGTTTTCATTTGAACCTGTTTTATTAGTGTTAGGTGTCAGAAACAGAGACTGCCGTCAGTGTTGTTATGGTTCGGCTCGCTTCCGCTATACGAGTGCGAGTAGCTAGTAGTCAAGCCACTGCAATATATACGCTACCTACACTAATACTTACTACACGTGAGCGTGTAACAATACAAAACACCCGGTACGTTGACTCTTTCAAACAAACACGCATCACTAATACTGCAAATGAAACGCGCCGAAGAAAGTATTTCGTAGATAGGTATATATAATATACAAAAAGTGAAATTGTGGTAGTACATGTTTGGAAAGAGGTTGTGAAATTGCACATTATGTTCCTTATTCAATAAATAGGCTTATACCTAGGTAATTTGGATATAGTAATATTTTTTGAAATAACAGCAATTGTATATTATTTACATGTCATAAAATGTTGTCCATACCGCAGGAGTGGACGATAGGTGGTAGTGGATTGGATGACTGACGGAACTTAACGCTTGGTTGCCGATCTTGCTTCTTCTTGCGACTATGTTTAAATGAACGGACCAGGTGGTCTCGTAGACTAGGTCGCAGACGTACTTAGTGACTACTAAGTTACTAGGTTTACCGCCAACTAGGTATATTATACACACAATTAGAGCAGTAGGCGATCAGTCATGTACTGTTTACTCGAGTCAATACATAATGTATTCTATATGCATATTTTGCAAATTGGTTTTAGGTGAGTACGATGATCTAACTAAAGGTATACAATATGTAGGTCTCTCATTTCAACTGCATGAAACCTGAAAAGCCTATAGCCAACAAGCCCTGCAATACACCCGAATTGACATCTCGCATGTATTCTTTAATAAATAATGAGCACTAAGTACTTATATTATTGTAGGTTACATAAAAGTAGAAAAGTAACAGATTTACAAACACTCAAAGCTGTCACTAGTTCTCATCGAGTGCCATTGAACAGGGTAATTCTGATAAACTGCAGCGTGGGAAATAATCATGTTAGGGTAACAAGTGGGTGCAAAAACTATGGGTTGAGCAGCGACCCCCGCAGCAAGTGCATAGGGGCGGAACAAGTGGCCCTATCCGTGGCGACTTGACGAGAGCTTACTTACCTACCATTTACAAAACAAAAATACAACAGTATAGGCTTAATACTTATATAAACCTTATTTTCATAATTTACCGCTCTGGGTATGAAGATCTTTAGTTTATGAAAGTAAGTTTCCAACTCTGTAGGTATTTATTCCGAAAGACACTGAAATGGATCTACAAAGAATATGAAATACTCGTATAAGCTCCGGATTCGTACTTTGAGCTATTCGCAAATAATTAGGCCAATGGCCGACCTTTGACAAAGGTGATATTTGCCAGAGATAAAACATACTACTTGTCTAATTGATTTTATTCTTGTTATTATACGTAGTCAATTTACCCAAAATATTTACATAATAAGTCGGGGATTTCAAACGAAGAAAAATGAAGGTCTTCGAGAATCCTCAAGTTATTGTTTAAACTTGTATTAGGATTACCGGAATCACAAAAAATATACTTAAATAATAATACCTGCGAATGCCTTGCGATTCAGTTGATGATCGCGGCGCAGGTCTGAGACCTTTGTCCTCTTGTGCGAAGACTCCCATCCCATGACTGTTATGTAATGTATAGAACAGTACTGTTATGATGTTGATGACTTTGTGTCTAATATCTACAATAGGAACTTCGTTATTTGCTGTAAAGGCGTAGTATAATCTTTGAAACTTCAGAAATAATATTTAAAACCTCTGCTGGTAGAGTATAAGTCCGATACTCGGCAAACTGATTTCAATATATCGGAACGATACTAACGTTGAAATGTACGTCGAATTCAGTATAAATTATGGAATTACGAAAGGAGCCTCTGAGGCGCACTTCAATCCTTTCACCACACTGATTAGAAATAACTAGTGACACGATAAGAAGTAGAAATTATAGTTGTCGTTAAATTGAAATTATCGTATCGTCTGTTGTGGAGGATAACGACATCGATTGTCAAAAGTAATGTCAGTCGTTTCATCGTTTAAATTAAAACGACTTGAAACGATGTAGCCAAAAGTAGGGGTTTGCACGATTATTGTTTGTCCAGATATATCGTTTGTCGATTATAAGAGTAGACCCCCTGAACCATGATTTGCATCCTCCGTTCTTGCGTACTTAGCTACGTGTATGTACAATAAGCGGTTAAACGGCTGGTTTTAATCTAAACGATAATTTCGATAATTTGTATTAAATGTCTTTAACTAAGTACATGATAGAAATGGTGAACATTGTGTACTAGAGTTCCGTCACGCACGGAAGACCAGCGTCGCAGTGGTATGTATACGGCACTGTTTAACTTTTTGTGTCAAAACATAATCGTTTTATTATATTACTTAGGTATTTTGTGTCATTACAAACGATGATTGTAACCTAACCAGAGCTGAGGGCCTGTTTATTCATAAACTTCAAATCATAACTATTCATCGGAATGCATAAGTTAACAAAAGGAATGCGAAAGCCCAAGCTCAAGGTATAAGTGAGTCACATGCAAGGCATGCGAGGCTCGCCGTGTCACTCGCTAACTCATGCCGAGCCAACACGGATAAACCCAGCAACTTGTATCACATAGGTAGGACAAGCTAATTTATTTTGTGCCATAACAATATTCATCGCATTTTTTTAATTCAAAAAATTTGCAATTTTGCTAGCAGACTCAGATGTACACGACACTAAAGCCTGTACGTATGTGCACCTGCTCGTTCCAATAAACTGAACGTGACACAATTACAGAATCAAGTTACACTTGGCAATGATCTGCTCAGAGTCTACTATTTTTGATCCAATACTTATATATATATTAATTTAACTAAATAGAGTAATATTAATGTATTACTAAGCATTGACTCTACAGAGACTACCAAGAAATCATCTACTTTTGATTTTGGTCCGGTTCTCGACGGAAACCATGCAAACTGTAGAAATGCTAGCAATGATATAGCTAAGTAGGGCGTCGTGTCAGCCGGCACTTCGCCGTCCAACTAGTTTCACCTATCACAGGTTTCGTAGAGAAGCTAGTAAGCCCGTCTCTTCATTGCCATTCGCGCTGGGAATATCGAATGACCGAGACCGGACACCGCATTCACTCTCATTGAAAATGAAACCGCGAAACAAAACAAGCTCTTCATTCACTTCATCACTTCGCTTCGGTGATTGACGGATCGTTCTCCGGTAAGACAAAAAGTTTTGAGGCTATTGTCAGGAAGCGTCTATAATAGGGGGCGCGGTAAATCGACATGTAGGTAGGTAGCTATTTGTATAAAGACATCGCTCGCGTACAGGGAAGGCCGGGGCCTGGCACGGTGTGCTATGCAATATAACTACCTCACGCAGACTCTTTAGTAGTAATTCTGACAAAAAAAATAGAAGGGTGCTTCAATGAAAGTAGGGCAACTCTATGTCCACAGGCATTTCTCACTGCATTAAATTCAATTTATTTTATTTTTTAGTTAATAGGTAACAACTTAGTATGTGATTTATTTATTGCCCTCAAAACGTTTGAAAGAATATAGAATTACTTATACCAGAAAACTTTTTTAACTACCACAAATATCAGTCCCTAGCTGTGTCCGCCTACCAAAATTTTGTATTCGGGCACCAATATCTGAAAAAACATTCCTTTTATACACTTTTATTTTATTCAAGACAGTTAAAAAATATACTATTTGCCTAATAACATCAATAAAACAACAATATTTTGAAAAAACATTACATTTATGTATGTTAAATTTGTGTCCGCGACTTTAACCATCAGGCCCTAGTCGCTTAGGAATTTTGAAATTACTCGGCATTTATCGTGAATGAGGGTATGAGAATCAGTTGGTTTTAAAGTAAAGACATGAAGTTATCTGAAAATGCAGCTCGCCTTGCGTCGGCCCATTTTGTAATTCAGTGAAACCGCGGCGTGAGATGTGCGAGCTCGCCTTGTTCCAGTGATTTTGTCAGTTCCTAGGTAAGCCATTTTTGTATTAAATATTTGGCAATTGTTTTTAATTGTTAAAAACAGCCCAGTTTATGAAATGACGTTAGGTATTGTGGTATATATTACCGAACAGAGTATTTGTAGGTTCTCTTCTGAATCGTCAGTCCCTAACCCGTCAGGCCCTCGCTATAAATATGGCTAGGGACTGACGGAGAAGCCAGGGACTGACGTTTAAGTAAATTAATTTGCGATATCCTTTTTTAACGCACCAAACAGGAATGTTAACCTATGTTTTTTCACTACTACCCCTAAAAAAGAGTGCTATGTTTTAAATTTTCGTGGTTCATGTAGACAAAATGTCAGTTTGTCTGTTAACTAATTATTAGAGAAGTCTTGTTTCAAACGAATAAAACGTTTTGCTTAAATTATTAATATAATATTTTGCAATGCATTTCTCATTTATAGCAACATGGCGCCTAGGAAAAGGGAGTGACTAAGAGAGGAAATAGCCCTAAAGAAGTCAGTTGCTGCAAAAGCGCGATTACAGAAAACTAAAAGCGACCCAGTATTATTAGCTAGACACAAAGAGAAAGAAAGACTAAAGCATATAAAGAACAAGGATAAAGGACAGCAAAAATGTGTAAAAGATATGACCCCTCGAAACGGAGAAGAATTCGAAAAAAATGGAAGAAGTACTTTTCTGATTACAGAAAAAACCAACAAGTTATGAAAGACTCTAATCATTACGTAACAGAAAATACTCCACCTTTGCCTGTCGAATAATTTCCTGAAGAGAATAGAGCGATAAAACCACTGGACAATAACATAATTCAAAATGTTAAAGATAATCTTAGACGAGCAGAAGCTAAATGAAGAAATAATATTATAGAAGATAATATAATAATATTATAGAATTATATAAGAAATATTACGTTGAAGAACAAAAATAATGTTATTTCAAATTTAAAAAGAAAACTTAGATAACACTCAACAGAAGAAATATAAAAGACTGAAACAAAGGATTAAGATGGCAAAGAAAGCACTCGCGCCGAAAAGTAAAATTGAACAAATAGCTGAAGATCCTAGTCTCAAGAAAGAACAAAAACTAAAGCCAAGAAAAACAGAGTAGTGGAAATTGTTCAGAGATTCTACGAAGATGACAGCAACAGTCGCAATGCAGCAGGAATAAAGTGAGTGCATTATTTGCATGAATGTTAAAAAACAGAAGCGTTATTTATTGGACTCATTTTATGTTGTGATTGCTATTCTGAAAATTGTGTATCGAGGAAGTGCAATGACTGCTCCAGGAAAATTTTGTTGTATGCTGCATTCAACGACAGTGAGGAGATCTTAGTTAAACAGTGAACCTACGGGAAGAAGACGATCATTCACCTGAAAAAAGGAGCATTTTTTTTATTATTACCTCATATAGCTTATTACCTAGTTTGTTTTATTTTTTACCTTATCTAAAAGAATTTTACCTAAAGCTACACTTGATTGTATTATAAAGTAACATTTTTAAAGTTAAGTAATTAATAATTGATACTGTAAAATACGTTCCTAATAAAAGTGAAGCTATGCCTGTGTATGAGTCTTATTTTATTACAATTAAGTATTGTCTTAAAACATCTTATATTA
The DNA here is from genome assembly GCA_948098915.1 of Lampropteryx suffumata. NCBI lineage: Eukaryota > Metazoa > Arthropoda > Insecta > Lepidoptera > Geometridae > Lampropteryx > Lampropteryx suffumata. Next base: position 5,550,104 of record OX402547.1, on the reverse strand, counting down.
CAGTACATCAGCATAATTTTCATCAGTCCCTAGCTATAATATGTGTCAGTCTTTAGGCGTCAAAATTTAAAAAATCCTGAATTTCACTCAAAATACTAAACAAAGTGACTGGCCCTTTTGAACATTAATTATTCTATTGATAAGCCATAAATCACACTAATTTGAAATTGCACAGTATTTAGAAAATAGTAAAAACTAATCACATCATAGAGTTACCCTAATTTCAAGGAAGCACCCAGAAACAAATTTTGATATCGTTCGTTTTATTTTCGACATGCCTCTTTGTTGTTGGTAGCGAGCGAGCAATGAAAAGTGAAACCTTCAAACGTGCATGATGAAATCGAATTCAAGCGCATTCATGCACTCAGCATCTCACCAAGGTATCATGATCATGTACTCAGAGTCTGAGATATCCCCAACAATACCAGCATTACACCATTGATTTTAGACAAAGCATGACGCCATTTCAGGCTATTGTTTACACACAATAAACCTCAAATCTATACTGGTCAGTTGGTTCAATATCATCCATACATTACTCTGCCAACATAATGATCTAATATTCCTTCTTTGCTTTGAGCTAGAACAACAAACGAGACAAAAACAGTAGAGAGGATGAAAATCGTAGGTACATCTTACTCCTAGTTCGACGATAAATAAAATAGTTACTTTGACATATTTTTCTTGTTGTAAAGACAAACGAGAACTCTGTTACTAATTGACTCAGTACTTATAAAATTAGACCGAAAAATTAAGCTTTCCAAAGAATTTATTGTTACGGTGTTTAGTCACGCTAACGTAATTTGGAGGCTCTACAAAGCAAATATCAATCTAAGGTACCAAGATATAATCAATAAGGTACCTACAGCAAATAGGCATTACATAAAAGTAGAGAGTGTGTGAAAAGCGGTCAGTCAGTTCGTCAAGCCCTTCGTTCATTTCCGAGGTCAGACGCGGTGCGTTCTACTTGTAATCTAATTGAATTAGAAGCAATGGGCTCGTGAACTGCGCCAATGCTGATGTAGCCTCCTTCATTCATGCGCTTTACGGTCATTGTTCCCACTAGAATATAATCAAATAGCGAGTCGCCTACCTTTCAATAAACAATGCCTATGATCGAAACACTTACCTATAAGCAAGCTTACATTAAGTACTTGTTTTAATATCCCACTAGCCAATTATGCCTGGCGAATACCATGTCTTCTGTGGTCATGCACCTAGCCGATGTAAAAGAAAGTACGAAAGCTCCGTCGTACCAACAGAAAAAACTGGCCGTAGCCTTACATACCATTTTGCTAAGGGGCGTGGTGAAAGTTTTATATCCAGCATAGAAAACAAGTTGTTGCATTTTTGACCTACATACGCGAGAAATAACACCATGTAGACTTAAATACCAACATGTTGCCCCAGTTGCAGTACTAGTGCTTCATTTGTACACACAAAGTAGGTTTGAAAGGATTTCTAATCACTTTTCTTTGCACGGAGATCCTTCAATGGAGGTACCCCTTGAGCCTAGAAAATGCTCGAGCTAACAGTGGCGCTGGCTTTAAATTTTGAAGTGAGAATTTCCCTCAAGCGCTCTGTTGCATTGATAACGAAACCTCTTGCGGTGAAATTGGCGCCGCGCTGCGCCTTACCGCGAGAAAGTAAAAAGACGCAATCAGCGAGAGAAAAGCGACAGAAACTGAGCTGCCGCGTCGGACGCCGACTTTAATAGAGTACTTAAAAATTCAGGACGTCGACCATCGCTTTGCTTTGACCCACTGGTATAAAACTTTCAACGAAAATCATGGTTAACACTTGTCACCGTGTCTGAACAGCTACTTAACAACGCTGACGTGTAGTGTAAACGGTCCCTTAGTTTTTTTTTGATTCGGTGCGCGATGTTATGTCCTGCGGAAAAATGATCAAAGGTTGCAACAGACATCCTTTTTTCTATAGCTGCCAAATATCAGAAACTACTAATTTCTAAATTTGCCCGAACATCTAGACTGAAGATTATAGACAGATACATACCTACCACATTCGCATGTAGGTACGCCAGCTCCCGCATCTCAGCTGGGCACTCTTCTGCGCTTCTAGGAGTCGTATTGCTTGCCCTAGGTTTTACCGATTATTTTATGACTAAAGTAATGACATCAAACATGAATATAAGACAATCAAGTAAGAATTATTTTCAACCGGAATCCATTGTTCTTAATCTTATGACTAAGTTGTGAATCTCTGAGTCATTGAAGCAATGACCGGGGCACTAAATAGTCGCATCGTGAATAAGTTATCCGCTTTAAGTTAGCATCAAGATAATACTTATAGAGATAGTATAGGTACATAGAAAATACTATATTGCACACAGGACAAACATTTATGATATAAACATAAGTATGTGTTTATTCTGTGCATGCGTGTTATAAACGATTATATTAAGTAGTATGCGTTTTCGATCAGTCATCTTGTCACCATAAAACAAGTTATGCTTAGTTTGTAGTTAGATGGTATTGAGCGCATTGTCTACTAATATTTATTTATTTATTTATTTATTTATTAATTGCATACCTACATTGGACTAATAGAATAAGGAACAGTCGGTAGTACAATGGGTGAACCTATCACTATGTAGCGATCTACTAGCGATCGCTTTGTACTACCTACTACTACTTATTAGTAGTAAGATACCTAGGCTAAGGTTCCTTAGCCCTAAATATAAATAGCACTACAATGATAACGATCGAGGGTTTTTTGATTTATCGATGATTGATCGACGCCTCTAAGTTCTTTTTTTTATCACCATTTCAAACCTATGACTTTCAAATGATGACGTGAGAGATAAACGCCCTTTCCAATAAAGAAGAATTATCAAAATCGGACTAGGATCTACTTTGTAAAAAGTTACGCGTGGTCATACATAAAAAAAATATACGCGTCGACTTGAGAACCTCCTCCGTGTTTACGTCGGTTAAAAATAACTATGCGTAGGTACCTACTACGTAGTAAAGCTTAGACGTAGTATGATCATGACCATATTCCAACCAACACCACAGCGCCCATAGGCCACATAACTAATTAAAATGGACGACGCGAGGCGTCAAAGCGTGTGCCTTTTGCCATGCCTTGTCTTACCTACCCACCCATTGCATGATTAAACTGTAGAATCAGATATATGTACCCTGGTCTACTTAATCTTTCATATACTTACCTAGACAAATTTGGTTATGTTTATAGATATATCAATAAATGGCTTTCGTAATTGGTTTTAAGGTACCTACTTAGTATCTATATATATATAAAAGGCGAAACGGCTGGACCGTTTTCGATGAAATTTTTAGGAAATCTTCAGTTTGGCCTAGCGGGTGATCCTGTTAAGTTTGGTAGCGATTAGATCAACAGATGGCTGCTTCCATGAAATTAGGGCAACTCTATGATGTGATTAGTTTTTACTATTTCCTACATACTGTGCAATTTTAAATTAGTGTGATTTATGGCTGATCAATAGAATAATTCATGTTTAAAAGGGCCAGTCACTTTGTTTAGTATTTTAAGAGAAATTCACGATTTTTTAAATTTAGACGCCTAGGGACTGACACATATTATAGCTGAAAATTATGCTGATGTACTGTAATATAAGAAGTTTTAAGACAATAATTGTAATAAAATAAGACTCATCAGGCATAGCTTCACTTTTATTAGGAACGTATTTTAGACAGTATCAATTATTAATTACTTAACTTTAAAAATGTTACTTTACAATACAATCAAGTGTAGCTTTAGGTAAAATTCTTTAAAATAAGGTAAAAAATCAAACAAACGAGGTAATAAGCTCTTATGAGATAATAATTTAAAAAAATGCTAATTTTTTCAGGTGATTGATACTCTTCTTCCCGTAGGTTCACTGTTTAACTAAAATCGCCTCACTGTCGTTGAATGCAGCATACAACAAAGTTTTCCTGGAGCAGTCATTGCACTTCCTCGATACACATTTATCGGAATAGCGATCACAACATAAAATTGCCGCAGGCAGAAGCTAGTAGTTTGTAGTAGTAAATATTATTTTTATTTGAAATTACCATAATAAAAAGAATAACAAATAAGGTGTGCAACGTTGTAGAAAGTAAATATACCTATTGATTGATATGGATGATTTAGTTATAATGGTAATAGAATAGGTATGTTTGACTTATATGGGTTTTAGAAAGAGATTTTATTGTTGGAGATGAAAAATACATTACAAAAAACAGAGACTACAGATTTCCACATGCTATAATCCTGACCTACTATTTGCTTCATTCACTCATACACACATCACATTCATACATACACGTTGGGTATTCTTGAACTGACCTTTCTCTATTTCTCTAACCCTGCTCTTAAGTTCTTCCTCTTCCAGCTTCCCTATTCACACTCACCTCATGCACCTGTTTCATCAATCCTCCTTCATCCATGTTCTCTACATACCTAAACCATCTTAACATAACTTTCTGATTCTTCATCTATACATTTTCTTTAACTCTACAACACACTCTTGTGTTGTAGTGTAGTGTAGTCAGTGTTTCTCACTATCATTCAAGAATAAACCACACATACTTCTTAAAGCTCTCATTTCAACTGCATTAATTCTGCTATGATGCCTTTTGTGCCACAATTCACTATCATACATAAGTGTTGGTGTTAAGTACTCCACCATGCCTAAATAAAAAAAATCATTATATCATACTATGCCTACATAATTTAGGTACCATTTGATTGAGGAGTCATTGTACACTTGATGTAATTACTCTTAGTATGTTCATGTGTCTCATCGTCGCAAAATATGTTCTATTCTAATTGTGTCAAGGATGTTTATTGATTGAGTATATACATATTTGTGTTCCAATCTATCTTGCACTCATTCAAAACTACTCCAAAGATTGTCTCAAATAACCTTGGGTACAAAATCGCACTACAGCAATATAATGTCAATTTTATAATAAGTGGTAAGACTCTTCAGCAGCAAAAGATGGTCTTGGTGGGCACTACTAGTAATAGATTTTCTGCCTACAAGAAGTAGCTTACAATAAACATTACTATATTTGGATTTGAAGGGCACAGGAGCAAGTAAAATTACTGGGCAAATAGACAAAACAAGTATGTACAAGGGGAGGCCAAAAAATTTGCCAAATGGCAGGGAAGGGGTTTTTGAAACAAATAATAATAAGGCATTAGATCTGTGGGGGCGATTATGGAACTTTGATACTATGAAAACATTGATACTAATAGCTTTCAGTTACTATTGATGAATTGGTATTACGGATCGCTACGATTTCTATCGCCTTCTATCGCTAGTTACAATGTGAAGTTGGTGTCAAACTATAACTCGACCAATTTACAAAGTACGATTGTGGTAGGAACCGTGTTTGCCATGTGAGCCTGATTTTTACCGTGCTTGATCAAAATCAGGTTCACATGGCTCAAAACTCACACAAACACTTAATGCGCTGCTTTTACAGAACCACAGAGAGCATTCTCGGCACCCATCTTGCTGACCTTAGACATGTAAAGATGGTCATGGAGGATGTTCAAAATGGTTGTAGATGATATTCCAACCATTTCTACAAGTTGTTTCTTTTTTATTCAGGTATCTTCAAGAACTTCTACTTTTTTATTATGCCTGAGGTGGTAGCTTCGATCGGCCTGCCCAGGAGGTTGTCATGTTTAATTGATTCCCTCCCTTGCTTAAATAAGCTATTCCACTTATAAATAATGTTTTTTCCAGGACAAGAGTCCTCATAAACAGATGACATTTCTTCTAAAATAATTTGAGGTGTTTTTCCTTGCTTAGTAAGGAACTTTATAAAGGCACTCATCTTAATTTTATCCATGTTTAACAAAAATTTTCTGATTGGGCAGCAAATGTAGTAATAACAAAAATTTTTATAACACAATTTGCCTAAAATTTGGAATTTATACCTGAATTACTTAAGTACCTGCAGATTACCAGATAAAAAAAAATAACACGATCCTTTCCTAACCCTTTCATTCCACATACATACCTCATACAATGCAAGTGTGATACCTCGAGTATTGCAAGTGTCCATAGGTAACTACACAGTAACTACTAGCCATAAGTGTATGCTTTTTGGCCTGGCTGGTTGAAAATATAAATAAGGAAGAATGTAAGAACATAGGGTTTAATAAGTCAATATTTGACCTGTATACTAAGCTATTAAGTATGGATTTCTTGATTCAATAATTTTGTGTCTATATTGCAACAGGAGTTTGATTTGATAGGTATTACATATAGGCATTTCCATTGGAAACGCATCCATTGGCTGTTTGAATTTGGTATCTGAACCGAATGTCCATGGTGTTGTTTCTATTACAAGCAATATAAACCCTTCCATAATACCTATTAAATACTAAAATCAAATTAAAGTGTATCATAATTCCATAAATGTAGCACTGGTCAATGTCAGCTGTGCAAACTGTGCATGTCTTATCATTTGATAAGATATTATTTAAAGAGGTTTTTAAACAGTTTTTAATATATATATATAGTTTTAATATGATAAATATTAAGCGTTGAAATCGTAACTTTTGATAAATCACACTAGATTGACTAAGAGATTAAGATGAAAGGAATGGACTGGGATTGTAGACAACAAAACAAAGTTTCTAAAACTTTTGTTTTTCATTGTTCTGTAGCTTTCAGACTGATTTGAAGGTCTGTTAGAAGTTTAAGTCCGTATTTTATTATCTGTTTTAAATAACATAGATCACAGAGGTTTTGCTAGAGCCTCCTTTATAGCTCTTAGACTAAATTGTATGTTTTTGTTTTAAATATAGCGATCTTATGGCTATTACACAAACCTGTGTGTAACTTGCGAATATTTTTCCAATGATAATGACACATTTCACAAACAAACACAACAACCACAAGGATCTGAATCACTTTACACAAACTTTTATCTTGTTCAGAAACTTGTAATGTACTGACCGAGTACAGACGCACCAACATGTAAGGCACTCCAAAGTTCACATAACTTTACTAAAAGTTTGTTAAACTATAATGTTTTTTTATAAACAACAGGTAATTCACAATTTTAAATGAAAAAACCATAAAACATAGCAAATAATCACGAATCATCCATCAACGCAGAAAAGTTACTTTTGCTTTACGTGCGGGCTTGTGGAAAATAAAAATGTAATGAAATGAATGAATGAGTGAAGGTTGAAAGGAAGGAAGTTCATTCCGAGCAGTGTAGCCCAATCCGATTTGAAAATCTACTATCATCATCGAACTAGCAGCCTCAAAGTGCCGTAAACTCTCTACGCTAGTGATACTTCATTGTGTCGATATTTGATGTCAATATCGCTGAACTTAATGACTAGAATTGGGTCCTGCATGAGCTATCACAATATATCCCCATTCGCCAGATGGCGCTGTTAGAGTAAACATCTTTCATGTTGACATTCCTTATTCGTTAAAAAGTGTCCATTTCCTGAATATTTTAGTGGATTTACAATACTTAACTGATGAATCAGTTCACTGAACGTTTTCTCGTGAATCCGTCTTGTAATTAATGAATTACCGAAGTTTTTTAAAACTAACAAAGTCAAAGTCAAAAGTCAAAAGATGATTTATTCAATACAATCACAAGGATCACTTTGAAACGTCTTACATACTAGGTGAATTTAGGTGCCAATTCATCCTAACCCAAGCTCGAGAAGAATTGGCAAGAAACTCGTCTTGGTCCTAGCGCTTTTTTATATGATCCATCTTATAACTACCTTAACTCATTCACTGCCACCACGATTTTCTTGAAGTTTATCGAGATGCCGCCGTATAAAACCGCGGACACGCTAGGCGTGCTCGCGGCATTGCTTGGAAAAATAGATTTTAGTAAGTAAATTTATTATAACGTAATTTAAGGTTCTCAAACTTTTTTTACTAAAATTCCCATGCATAAATGAATAAAATTTTATTGTGAACTGTAACATTGGCATTGTTAACAGTGTGATATTATATTGAGTGACAATCATATTTAAACATATTTTCAGTCTTATATGAGTGAATTCATCTAAATTATTAAACCGATAAACAGCTTTGAACTGCAGAAAGTTTGTTTACGTTATTTATCTCGTATTATCGTAATGTTGGTTGATTGGCCTTACCTAATTACATAAGTATGAATTAAATTCAAAATATTCAAATGAAATAAATTGATTTCTTATCTTTTTTCAGGAAAAGTTAAATTTGTACCGGAAACGGAAGATATTATTGATGACAAAATTTTTAGCGAGACAAACGAACATCAATTGATTTTTATATAATAGAGATAATTTTACTGTACGTGTGTACGTCACTGTGTATGTATAATTATATAAAGATATACATCGGATAGGTACGTTTTTTTTTCATTGATGGCGTATGGAGTTGTATAAGCGACTTCATATAAGTAGTATATCAGTCATGTGGTACCCATAACACAAGCTCTGCTTCTTTGGGGCCAGATGGTGCTGTGTGAAATGTCCGGCATTATTTATTTATTTATTTATTATTTATTCATACATGACACAGTACTGTATACGGTAAAAACAACTGTTTTGTCATCAAATACTGGTTAAAAATCTCATATCGCAAGCTTATAACTCTCAAATTAGCGAAGCGTTTAATAGAATAAAAAAGTTTGGGAACCTAAGGGTAGCTGCAGTAAGTGAACACACCTAGCGTGTTCTCGGCACTACAAAATACCTATTTTTCGTAAAAAAATCTAACTAGTTTTTTTAGGGAACCGCTTCAATATGCCATAGCCTATCCTTTAAAAATGATGCACTAAAAATTTGAACAAAAAATCTGGCCTAGTTTTGAAAATATAACCGAAACATTCAAAACACGCCTGGCGTGTTCTTGGCGTAGAGACTTAGGATTAGCCTGAACACGCGAGGCGTGTCAGTGGCAGTGAATGTGTTAAATACGAAATACAAATACAAGAGAGTTTATACATTTCAAGTGTGTCGGTTAACTGTCTGACGGCAGAGCGACATGAGGCCATGCATTCTTATCAATAATATAGTCATCTATATTATAATAAGCTTTCTTCAAAAGACTACCTTTAACACATTCACTGCCACTGACACGCCTCGCGTGTTCAGGCTAATCTAAGTCTCTACGCCAAGAACACGCCAGGCGTGTTTTGAATGTTTCGATTATATTTCCAAAACTAGGCCAGATTTTCTGTTCAAATTTTTAGTGCATCATTTTTAAAGGATAGGCTATGGCATATTGAAGCGGTTCCCTAAAAAAACTAGTTAGATTTTTTTACGAAAAATAGGTATTTTGTAGTGCCGAGAACACGCTAGGTGTGTTCACTTACTGAAGCTACCCTTAGGTTCCCAAACTTTTTTATTCTATTAAACGCTTCGCTAATTTCAGAGTTATAAGCTTGCGATATGTGATTTTTAACCAGTATTTGATGACAAAACGGAATGTCATAGTTTATCGGACCGTTGTTTTTACCGTATACAGTACTGTGTCATGTATGAATAAATAATAAATAAATAAATAATGCCGGACATTTCACACAGCACCATCTGGCCCCAAAGTAAGCAGAGCTTGTGTTATGGGTACCACATGACTGATATACTACTTATATGAAGTCGCTTATACAACTCCATACGCCATCAATGAAAAAAAAACGTACCTATCCGATGTATATCTTTATATAATTATACATACACACACATTGGCATACACCCGTACAGTAAAATTATCTCTATTATATAAAAATCAATTGCTGTTCGTTTGTCTCGCTAAAAATGTTGTCATCATTAATATCTTCCGTTTCCGGTACAAATTTAAATTTTTCTTGAAAAAAAAAAAGATAAGAAATCAATTTATTTCATTTGAATATTTTGAATTTAATTCATACTTATGTAATTAGGTAAGGCCAATCAACCAACATTAAGATAATACGAGATAAATAACGTAAACAAACTTTCTGCAGTTCAAAGCTTTTTATCGGTTTAATAATTTAGATGAATTCACTCATATAAGACTGAAAATATGTTTAAATATGATTGTCACTCAATATATTATTAAAACCAATGTACTTGAACTGTTAACAATGCCAATGTTACAGTTCACAATAAAACTTTATTCATTTATGCATGGGAATTTTAGTAAAAAAAGTTTGAGAACCTTATATTACGTTATAATAAATTTACTTACTAAAATCTGTTTTTCCAAGCAATGCCGCGAGCACGCCTAGCGTGTCCGCGGTTTTATACGGCGGCATCTCGATAAACTTCAATAAAATCGTGGTGGCAGTGAATGAGTTAATGTATGCTTTAAATTTCTTAATGGGTAGTTTAGTAGCATTTTCAGGAAGCTTATTATAGAAGCGCACCGTGTTCCCCATAAATGACTTATTAACTTTTTCTAGTCGAAACCTAGGGATGTATAATTTATGTTTATTCCTAGTGTTGATTTTATGAAGGTCACTATTTTGCTGAATCCCATCTCTATTTTTATGTGTATATAACAAATTTTCATATATATATTGTGAAGCTATTGTGAGAATATTAATTTCTTTGAATATTTCTCTCAAAGATTCTCGTGGTTTCATTTTATAAATGGCACGTATTGCCCTTTTTTGAATTACAAATATTTTACCAATATCAGCTGCTTTTCCCCAGAGAATGATGCCGTATGACATAACACTATGGAAGTAACTGAAATAAACTAGTCTAGCTGTAGCTTCATCAGTAAGCCACCGTATCGCACGAACTGCATATGCAGCGGAACTAAGCCTACCAGCAAGCGTTTCAATTTGTGGTCCCCACTGTAGTTTTGCATCAATATTAAGACCTAGGAAGATCGTGGAATTTACAAGATTCATTGCCTCTCCATTTATTTTAATGTTGGACGGGCTATGAATAACATTTGGCAAAGTGAATTTGATACATTTAGTTTTTTTTCGCCAAACACACCACCTATGCATCTTCAGCTCATGATATAAGCATAACACCGATTACTAGACATGCTCTGAATGATAGTAGCATCTCAATAATACCCTTGAACATTAATCTGGAACGGCCACAGCATGAAAAGCAACTCAAACATTGTAGCGATGACAGGCATCCCACAGCGACTACTGCTATGGTTCCAACACAAAATACTAAATACAAAATACTGTATTTCCACCTTCTTTAGATCTTGAACAAAGTACGGACGACGATAGATCTGGTTGGCAAACGTACCGAAACCGTAAATCAAAACGCGTCAGACAGAATGTCGTTAAAGGACGTGGGCAGCAGCAACACCAGTTACAGACGGTAGAGAGGACAAAAAAGTTGCTAGGGTTACAACTTGAAAAACCGAAATTTTCAGGAGAGTCACCAAAGAAATACTAACAGACCTTAGATTAAAATCGACATTACACAAACTATGGAAGGTGAACAAGGATCCAACCGTATACAGGTTTTTTAGAGCAATTAGGTCTAGTGTAAAATTAAAAACTACTTTGGCATATGACAACCATATAACACGCATACAAAATGAACTGGTCATAAACCCCCAAGCGTTCTGGAACCACATGCATAGTTTGAAAACCAAGGGAGGGTTTGAACCATCAGTGACCTATAAAGGTACTAGTTACAGCGGTCCAAATGCTGCAAAAGCCTATGCCGATTACTTCAGTAGCGTTTTCTTATCACAAGCACCGGATTTATGCGCAAAACAAGCAACAAATATTTGAAACAATAGTCTCATAAACATAACAAGTATTTCTGTAGGTGAAGTAGAAAACCATATACGCAAACTGAAACCGAAAAGTTCCGTAGGTCCTGACAATGTCCCATCCTATATAATAAAAGCCTTTATGACACAACTATCTGCACCACTAGCCCACATATTTAACATAGCTCTTCAAACAGGCACATATCCTGCAAGATGGAAACAATCTCGTGTAATACCAATTCACAAGTCAGGAGACAAACTGCCTGTTGAAAACTATAGACCCATCGCTATTCTATCTGCATTCGCTAAACTTTTCGAAAGTATTATACATACAAACATATATAGACAAGTTATGCCCTATCTTAATGACTCACAGCATGCACTAAGTAAAGGTCGGTCTGTAAACACGAATCTGCTTGTAAATTATATTTCAAAGAGCTTTCATGAAAATACACAAGTAGACGTAGTGTATTTAGACTTCAAAAAAGCATTTGATCAGGTTGATAACGATGTGCTACTGGAAAATCTAAGCTCTTACGGGATGGCTCCCAAACTCTTAATTTTTTTTTGCCAGCTCTTTGAGTGATAGAAAACAGTTCGTACGCCTGGGATGCTATGACTCTGAATCATATCACACCCGTTCTGATGTCAGTCAAGGTTCCTCGCTTGGTCCACTACTTTTCACAATTATGATCGAAGACCTATCAAAGTGCCTGAGTAAGGTGAACTGTCTGATTTACGCAGACGATGTCAAGATCTTTACAAAGATCTAAACGCCCCAAGACTGCAAAGATCTGCAGCATGACATAAACGCGATTCAGGCTTGGAGTGACACAAATCGACTTCACTTTAACGTATCTAAGTGTCAAGTTTGTGAGTTTCACCCGCTCGTCACAAAACATAGTAGCACAATGTGAACTCCGAAATGAATTAATTAGCAGGTGTTATTCAGTAATAGATCTAGGGATAGAATTTGACACGAAGCTAAACTTCCACAACCATATCCGCTTGCTAACCGTCACTTGTTTTAAAAGATTAGGTTTTGTTTCACGTAACAGTAAAAGCTTCACGAATATACATGCCATAATACTACTCTACACTTCTCTAATCAGAACAAAAGTTGAATACGGTGCCGCTGTATGGAACCCTTATAAAGTTACATACTCACTGATGTTAGAAATGGTTCAAAAAAGATTTCTCAGATTCTTATACAATAAATGTTATGGTTCTCTATCTTCAAGGGGCTTAAGGGTTTAACTCTCTTGAAACTAGAAGACTCTACGAGCAAACTATATCTTTGTGCCGCATACTGAGGGGTGTTGCCGATTGTCCTTTTCTTCTAAGTGAAGCCAGCAGGCTATGCGTCCCAGAACAGCGTGCTAGGTTCCGCCCTGGCCGCGTACGACTTTTTGAGCCAGTGCGGGCACGGACACTATATTGTCGACATTCGCCTATCTCCCGTGCGCAGCGCAATCTCAATGCGCTCATCACCAAGCATCCTCACTTCGATTTGTTTGCGGATGAATGGAAGATGATTGAACGTGCTTGCCTTAACTTTTGTGAGAACAATATTATTAAGTATTATTATACCTAGGTATGTTTAAAGTTCCAGGTTTAAGTTAGAATTGTAAAATGTTTAGTTATTTTTATTTTATTTTTTGATGTAAGTAATTGTTAAGTATTGTGATTTGGTTTCTTTTGTTTAAGTTTCTTGTTTCTCTATTTTATATTATATTAAGTATCCGTCCTAGATATAACGCATTAGTGTAAGCTGTAAAGTTATATCTATTTTAAACATTCATAAATAAATTAATAATATTATAAAAAAAAAAAAAAAAAAGAATATTCTGAAGCCATTAAAACACGCAATATAAATTTTCTTTGTATTTATTTCACAAACAAACTGGTAGTTTGGGTATAAAACTGTAAATTGACAGGTTAGGAACAAAAAAATAACGTGTAAATTTGGAGTGTGTAATTTAATCATCTGACTTAATGTGGGTATTGCCCTTCATGAACATTAATATGTCTAAGTTCTCGTCTGCAAGCGAGGCTCGCTTTGGCGTTAAATATCTTTGCCCATGGAAAAGTCGTTCAACTGCAGTGTATGAGGGTATAGCAGGATTATATATAAAAATCCAAAAAGTACGTATGTAGTATTTGTATACCTACTAAACATAAATACATGTGTGCAATTCACACGTGGTTGAAGTGAAACCTTCAAAAAACAAACGTATAATACGTAGGTACACGTATACAGAACACCACGGATGTTGTGATGCCTTTTCTGAAGCTTTGTACTACGCATGCGCGCACAAACAGGTAATATAATAATAAACACGTATAATGCTTCCTATCTCATTTTCTCCCACGTTAAATCTTATGAATTTATGTGTCTGTCGCTTTTTCGTTTCATCGACATTCAAATCACAACGATGATAAAGAAGTTTTCACTTAAAAAATATTACGCATTTTACGGACGTTTTTTGTTTGCAAAAATGTATGCATATAATTAAGGAAATCGTGTCTGTTTTGGCCATTACTAATTTATAATAATATACCAAAATAGAGTTCAAGTCAATCTGATCTGGTAGCACTGTGTTCTCTAAACGTTAGGAATGAATGAATGAATGCAATTTACCACAGATTAAATAGGTCACCTCACCTCGGCTACCATAACAAGCTAGCAATATCAAATAGCAATCGTCTCACTCAACTCAAACTAATAGGATGCTAACGCATGAGCTTTTTACAGAATCGGCTAAGCGCGAACATATAAAAGATATAGGTACGCGACTTGAACCTTTTATCCTACTTTTATATAGGTCATGGTCATGGTATGTACATGGTAGTCATTTTGCCCAACGATGATAATAAAACTGATGTGCGCTAGAGCACTCAAGGTATTGCGCTCATCAATGTTCGATTACCTATCTTATGAAAACTGAGAATCGTGAGGAAACACTACTTAACATCAGCTCCAGAAGTTTTTTCATTCATGTCTTTCCCGGGAATACGGCCTAAAACTAATTGATGTAAGAGTTCTTAACACAGACCAGTCATTGCAGCATCTTGCAAGTAAAACCTAACACTGGGCGCTATAAATTTAACAATCTTCGACTCAAAGCTAAGACCTAATTGTTTACTTAGTAAAGTTTTAGTTGCTTTATATATCTGGAGTCTTGTCTACACATAGGCACTTATTACTAAATAATAAACCTAGGTAATTTGACTACCTCTGCACCTTGTATTTTGGCCTATCACTTTGATTTTTGGGAGATTTGCTAGTAAAATGAGATTAAAAAAAAGAGGGTTCAAATACAAATAAGGAACACAAATTTTACATAATCACTATTTATTAAAGAAAAAATAATACTTGATTCTCAAGTCAAATTGATAATAATCTACACAAGTCGGATCGATTCTTTTAAAACCAAGAGATTACAAAATACCTATAGATAAGAATCTACAAAAAAAGGTCCTTACAAATTAAATCTTATACTTGTACATCGCTAAGGAGAGCTAAGTCATCCAAAAATTACTTACGTGAGATTTTTAAAAATTTTTACAATACCTCTAACCAAAATAAATGCATTGCAGAAAGGACAAACTATTATCAAGCGATTTTACTTACCTTATTTTTTGCTTATTTCCCACATAAATAAAGTTTGAATCTTATATTGAGAGTTTTTGCTGTTAGGATAACCCTGATGTATTTTACAAATGCCTACAAGAAAGGTGAATGAACCTTGTAAAAGAAATACAGTGAGTTATCCTAACAGACAAATTAATCTAGGAATGAGTGTGCTTTAGGTAGAAACAGAACACATGTTTACTCGTCAGAGCCCTCATCCTCCTCATCTTCATCTTGTTCCTCATCAGATGATGCATCCTTTTTAGGAGGCGGTGCTTCCTTGCGCCCTCGTCCACGGCCTTTGGATTCCGCTGTTGCACTCTGTCCATAAGATGAAATCTTAGTTATAAATCATAAATAATCTGTTGTTTGTGATTGGCACAATTTTAAGCGAAGGTATAAAATAGATATAGAACTGAGCTTGTTCAATAAGATCTAACCTGTGTAAATAAAACCTATGATTACAATAATCTCAGCGCCAAAATATAATATAGTAAATATTAACCTTTCCTCTGGCTGGAGCCTTCTTCTTAGAGCCTTTGGGTCTACCCCTTCCACGTTTTACAACTGGGGGCTGTTCATCATCAGATGATTTTGCAGATTCCTTAGCTGGTTTGGCTACAGCTGGTGGCCTGCCTCGTTTCTTAGCATCCCCTTTTGGTTCCTGAAACATTATTCACTCAGTAGTTATTGTACCATAGTACTATAGCATCCTCAACCTAATTTTTATTTTTTTTTTTGGTTATCCGCAATCAACTCTAACCATAATCAAAAGTGGTCCAAGGGTTAAAGTGTATTTCTTGAATAAAATACTTACAGCAGCTTGGTTTCCATTAGCTTTTGGTTTTCCGCGCCCTTTCTTCTCCACTACTGCTGCTCCATCATCAGACATTTTAGATTTAATTAATACAGCTACCGAACTCTGCAAATAAAAACACTTACTAAGTATGTACATACCTACATGTTCCATGTTCATATCTAAGTATGTTCATTTATATAGGTACACCCTATTATTCTTTACAAAACAAGATAAATTAAATCTACATACTCTACATACACTTCTAAAGTAGGTAGGTATAAGACCTATAAATTATGTGATAGCATCATTTGCACTTAGTTTATGGGTATGACGACGCTAAACAGCAGAACTCCATTGGAGGTAAATCATTCATAGAGGATACCGTAATGGCAGCTCAATCTTATTGTAGACACAAGCTCCACGATCGATTTTATTAGCCCATTCCCACGAAATACTTACTTTGTCTATATTCACTTTGAAACTATTACTGATTTTATGTAAACCTTGTTTGGAAAGTAATTTGGATAACCAAGCCGCAATTTTTATAGGAAAGTAATGTCAACAACCGCAAACCTATAGGCGGAGGCAGCGTCTCGCGACGCGGCGCGGAGCGTCACAAAGTAATGTTTACGGTTAGCGGCAACTTACAATAACGATTCAAATCAAGCACGCAAATCATAGTAAAAATACTCACAAAATTAACATAAGAATATTAAAATATTCTCCACTTGAACACAAAAGCTTTCAGGACTCGGATCGGAGAAAGAGCCGCTCATAAATGGAGAATGGAGTTGTATATTTTTTACGCTATGTAGGTAATTGGTGAAATGGAGGCAAAATACAGTTTTGACTTTCTAAAAATAACAAATGAACGTCATAATTTATAAGGAAGACTAAAGATTTATAAAAAATAAAATCTTTCTTACCAAACTTGTTTAGCAAACAGCCCAAGCGAACGCGACGCGGCTCAACGAAGAATTTATGGCGGCGCGGCGCGGCAGACAAGGCAGGGGGCAGGAAGCAGGCGGTGCGGAGCGGGCAGAAAAGAAAATTAGCGTTTACTTGGCGTCTGTATAGGGGGCGATACTGAGCGTCAGTTAGAAAACAAAAGATGTTTTACAGTAATTTATTCTAAGTCAGCTAGATAAGGTATGTCTAGTCAACACCTAGTTTAAAATAACTACATTTCTATGGTATTTTACTAATGTTTTTGAAAATTAATCCTCAACCTAATAGGGACGAAAAAATTCAAAGTTGCCGCTCTTTTTAAAGCCGGCCCCACACTCAAAGCCGCAGTCGCAAGTCGTGTCAAGATTGACATTTGCAGACTTTGCACAGTGCTTTGCATAATATTGCGGTTGGTTGAATCATGTGATTTAGCTGTTTTTAACACACATCAAAAGAAAAGTTTCCTCTACGGGCGCACCGTAGTGACGTGACGTATGTTTCGATGTTCACGTATTATAAATTTAATATAAATAAATAACGACCTCTGTGGCGCAGTGCGCCAAGATCCAACCTTCTGCGTCTCACCCGGCATTTGACCCACTGCTCCACAGAGGCCGTCATAATACCTACATAATAAGAAAATGTTATTAAACATTCCTAAACCAAATGGTCAGCTTCAGAGGTAATTAAAAAATAATCTACTAACACGCACACCTTTAATAATCAATAATTAATTTGGGCAACAAACTCGTTCACATATATATATATATCTTCCTTCCTTCCTCTGCTCAAAGGTAATAAAAAATATATATATAAATATATAATGCAAAAAATATTTTAAAAATAAATATATGTAAGGAAGTGGGAGCGTGCAGGGCCCATTTATGTTTTATGCATAGGTAGCAAGAAAAAATAGTAGGTATATTGAGAGACTAATAATAATTTATTGTACACGGATTACTTTTTTTATACGCTTTATATTAGCTTAACTTGTATGTATGTTTGTATGTTTGTAACCGACTCCTTAGGACGCGATTTTGACCCACTTTAAACGGCCAGATTTCATTCAAATTTTGCACACCTGTCAAAGACCGATGACAAAGCAATAATTCGAAAAAAAAAACCGATTATCCTAAAACTAATAAGTATAATATAAATAAAAGTTTAAAAAAACTCGCTTTATATAGAAAACCAAACTAAAATTAAAACATAAATTTGAATAAATGTACGTAAGAAAAAAATGTTTAATTTAAAAATAAGCGTGGGGTGCATGGTGTCAATAGTTATAAATATTTCATTGACAGATATGAAAAGAAGGATTATCATTTCGATAATATCTTAAAAAGCACCCCACGCTTTTTTATAAATAAAACATTTATTTCTTACTTACATTTATTAAAATTTATTTTTTTAGTTTGGTTTTCTATATAATGCTTGTTTTTTAGTTTTTTTAAACTATTATTTATTTTCAGAAAACATTGCTCCACTGACTGACGGATATCAACATAGATACGAGTGCAATGCAAAGACAAAACCATAGAGAAATACATAAACTAATAGGATGCCAACCAGTGTTGCCAGCAGGTTTCTTCAGTAGCCTTTTAGGGATTTTTTTCTTTGTCAGGTTACTTCTAGGTTACTCAACTCAAAAGGTTACACATATAGATGATATTTTGGAATTAGTTGATTTCTTTAGAAGCGAAAACTTCTTTTTAGCATCGTTGTGATTTAATAGTCGATGAAACGAAAAAGCAACAGTAATAGCTACGTTTTAAAAAATAAAAAGACAACTGACTTCATTTATATACACAAGGTAGCTACTGTAAAACGTTGAGGAGTTCCCATGACTGTACTTCGTCTTCATCATCAGACCCCTAATGACAGTCATAACCCATCTAGGTGTACAGTTCTCATCAATACATATTAATCAAGCCCAAACACCAGGTAATTGCTGTAAATCGTTGAGGAGCTCCCTCGACTCTCATAGTTCATAGTCATTTATTCATAACAGTAAAGTTACAGGTCAAACAAATCTAAACAAATCGAGACAATACATAATTATATAATATAATAATTAATAACATTTTAAAATATGATTGTAGACAATTAAATGGGAAAATTATTATAATATATATAATAAACGACTTATATTTAATTTAATAGATACTTTAACATTTTGCATCAATAAAATCATTATAATCATAAATTGTTCGATCGATTATCCACTTTTTAAGTCGGTACTTAAAAGATAGCGTCGAGGGAGCGTCCGTAATGCTAGTCGGAATACGGTTGTATACATCTGTCCTATTACATGTATCAAATTCGACGTTTTGGCGACTCTTCGTGGGAGTGCTCTTGACCTGTTCGCATGCCTTGTATCATATCTGTTACCGTCGCAGTTTTTTTCGTATTTATTTAAGTTATTTCTTACATAATATCGCAGGCTTCTACCACGTGTGAATTTCTCACATGTTTTTTTTCCTTAACGAAACCAACATGAAACGAAACGCTATTTTATATTTTTAAATGCTGACTAAGCAAAACTGAGTTTTTTTAATCTATAATCACATAATTCGCTAGAATAGTGCTTGAGTATTGAGTATGACAAGGACAGAATCCTTGTCATGTAACATATGTTAAAACATTCTAAAAATGATTAGAAGTAAAGTAAGAACTGAATGCAACATAAAAAGAAAACAAAAATACTAAATTATCACTGTACTTGTAGATACACAAGTAATTACAACATAAATTAGTTAATCATCTTTTTATAAGTACCTAGTTACTAAAATAATTACGTCCGAAAAACTAAAAAGAAAACAGACTTCATTGAATGAAATTTGAACCCATAAAAGTACAACCGAATTGAGAATCCTTATTTTTTTGAAGTCGTTTAACACCACTGGAAATTCACAAGAAAGCAATATATCGAAATTTAGTTTTCTTGGATGACATATTTTTTTCTTTTGAAAGTGATAACTTCTTAAGCGGAAACCGCTTCGTTACGTAAGCTACTCCTCTCTCACTCTAACTCACAGCGCTAGTTAGATTAGTTTAAGTTATCAGACTTATCAGTTCTGCTGTCGGGCGGCCCGAGACGCACACGCTTTTTATACTTATTTTTAATACCATTTTGATTTAAAAACATAGATACTGAATAACGTTTCAGTTTACTTTTGACAAAACCTCGCTGGCAACACTGACTGATTAGACTACTAAATAATTGGATGGGATGGACATTGGTTGGTGGACTGGACACTGGAGTGGACGTTAGTGGACATTGGCTTTTGGCTTGGCATTGATTGGGTTGGGCCACAAACTATCTAATCTAACTAAACTATGGGTTTTGTTTTGTGTAGGATGCTAAATTGCTAACGCATGTATGTAAAATACTATAAATATTTTTATCAATATTGATGGAAAATTCACATAACATCATCTAGCCCGAACATAGGCATTGCTTGTATTATGGGAACCATGACCATGACTGATAAATACCTAGGTATATATTTTTTAAATACATATATATACATATATACATACATATTATATTATAAATCTTATATATTTATGTGTCTGTCTCTTTTTAGCCGACTTCAAAAAAAGGAGGTTACTCAATTCGATTCGTATATTTATTATAAGTGTGTTAGCGGATAACTTCGTCGTTTAGGAACCCATTTTCATGATTATTCTTTTGTTGGAAAGGAGATATCTGATGATGGCATCCCAGAGAAATCGAGGGGAACTTTCGAAAATCGTAGTGGCGACTAAGACTAACTAGTGCGTTTATTAATTTTTTATTAAAGTATTTTAAATCACTCACTTACTATATTTAATGAAGGTCTGGAGTCGATCTGATGATGGAGCCGAAAGACATACTAACACCCAGACATAGAACAAACAAATGTTTATCCTCAGAGGGAATCAAACCCACAACATACAGTTCAGAAGGCAGAGCTACTGCCACCTGAGCTGAGGGGTTAGTCAATTAGTAATAAGTACCTTAAATAAATAAATAAAACTTTCTTACAGGCGCTGCATTTAATGAAAATGAAAAGACCTAAGATACCAAAACAAGAAGATTGCTGCGGTAGTGGTTGCAATCCCTGTATCTTTGATGTTTATGAAAAGCAACTAAAGCTATATGAGTCATATAAAAAGAGTGGTGAAAAAGTTTGTGAAATTAATGTTGAAAATGCCATATCACAGTTAGAATACTCAACATTTGATGTTGTTGACAATATTGACCTAGAGAATGGACACAATCTCATTCTATTCAAATGCCACGTCTCTACAAGTGATGAAAAACAAGTAGTATGGACTCCTGGTGATCATTTTTTATTGAAATATTCATTAGGAGATATAAATTGCACTCGAGCATTTACACCACTTACAGTCAATTTAAAAAGTAAAGCAGAGTATGATTTTGCAATTTTAGTAAAAAAATATTTAAACGGGTTAGTATCTAACCATTTATGCAATTTAAAGATTGGAGATCTCGCATTATGGAGAGGGCCTTATGGGCATTACAAACTAATACCTAACAAGTTTAATAGGATTGTTATGATTGCCCAAGGAACCGGTATTGCTCCTATATATTCTATCTTAAAACAAATATTAAACAATGAAGAAGATATGACTAAAATATTGCTTATTTATTGTTGCAAAAACCTTAATACTGTGTTATTACGTGATGAACTGTACTCTTTTAAATCCTATTGGAACTTTTACTACGAAGTTTATTTAAGTGATGATAAAACTGTATCTTATAAGTACCAAGAGCCAATTTTCCCTCAAAAATTCAACCTTAGTAATGCAATGAAATCTTTTTCTGAACTTGATCAATTTATTATATGTGGATCTAATCAGTTCGCAGAGTATTTTAAACAAACATTAATACAAAATAATATAAAAGATGAATTAATTGAGACACTCTAACTAATGTGTTGCAAACTTTAGTGGCTTTGGCTTTACTTATGAATGCCTCTCAATATAAACATTGCTTAAAATTCGCTCTGTCACTATTTGTTACTATCTTAAGAAAAGGGATGGCAATATTTTAAACAGTGATAAAAATATTGTAATACATAGTTTGTTTGACAAATAAAAGCATTTTTTTACTTAAAAGACTATCTCTATTTTACTATTGTATTGCTCTTTATTTTATCACTAAATCAATTGTAAAATTGTAATCAATAAAAAGTTATGGCTAAAATATTGTTAAAGAAAAGACAGCACCAAATTTTATTGAAAAAGTTTTAAGTACTGTCAGATTGATTAAATCTCACTCTCAAAAGAATGGAAAAATTCAAATGCCACCATCCAGGTACAATTGAATAGAAAATATGTTATAACGTCATACGTCATTATAAATAAATTATGCCAGACATTTCACTCAGCATCATCTGGCCCCAAAGTAAGCAGAGCTTGTGTTATGATGAGTACCACATGGCTGATATATATATTTTTTTAAATACATACATATTATACATAGAAACACCCAGACCCGAGACAAATACTTGCAGATCATAAACGGGACACGAACCTGCAACCTTCTGCATCTTTGTCGATCCTTGGCCCACTGTGCCACAGAGGTCAATGATTAGCTACATGGTAATATGAAGGATGGGCTTATCCCTGGATACCCTGCTGGGCAATCTTGGGATGGATAGAACTGAATATATTATGTACCTACCTTGCAGCGCTTTCAACTACCAGTCTGCTAGATTTACTAATGATCATTAATAATATTTTTATTTGATTATGTGAACTAATGAGTTTATACCCTCTTTTTTTTCCAATGAATGGTCAACGCTGGGTCCAATTGATTACTAATCATGGCCCTTTGAAGTAGGTAGCAAATTTGTAAGTTTGAAGTAGGTACATTGCTATTCATTTAATAAGCTTTAGTAAATGCAAATAGGCATGTGAGTATAGTGCAGCCACCGTATTCAGGTCACTGGGGTGATGGTAGTGCGATATATTTTTATTCGGTAGCTAAGGTGTAGGCGAAACCATAGCGGCAGCAGTCAATTTCGAAATGATGCTGCCAGCCACCAGCGGGCCTAGCACGGCACGAGGAGAAATAGTCTTTCCCCCGTTTTTATCCACCTGTGGTGGACAGGTGGTGGTGTATTAGGCCCGCAGATTGCCGTAATATCCCTGCGTGGCCGCCGCAGCAGTCCCGAAGCCAAGTAAGGGTGCCACTACAGGCGTCAATAAACCACCTGTTCCATAAATCACCGCACCTCCAATCAAGTTCACTGCAACGGCAGCAAGTAGAACCATGCTTAAATAATCAAAGATTTGTTGATAATGAAGAGATTTTGGCATGCATACTATTTGATTTGCACTCCAATGAGAATGCTACTGCGAATGTACGAGCTAACGCACACATTTACAATGATACAATGAACTTTTAGTACCTAATAGATATTTTATCTATAGGTAAATTAACCTAGCTTGCATTGCCTTAGAATTATGCAGAAACGGCGTAAGTGAAGGCGCGGCGCAGGCGCAGATCAGGCGTGGAACAGATAAGGCACGGACGCGATTTTAAATTATATCAAAGAGGCGAAGAGACGCCTCAACGAGTCATTACACAGGCTGACTTTATTTTGATAGCATGTCTTCAGACGACGAAGATGCGCTTGCTTTGCTGCAACTCATTAATGTGCAGAGACACCGAAGATATTGGGTGGATGCATCCTGTGTGGAAAATGTCACAAGATCATAGATATTTTAAAATAATGGAAAAATTATGCGAATATCCTGATCGTTTTCCTACAGTGTACAAAATGTCACTAGAATGTTTCCACATTCTTTTGTCGAAAGTAAAGCGGGTATTACACTACACGGTATTCAGGGCCCGGTAGTTAAGGAGGGCGTGGCCCCTTGCAAGGGCATCGATTATTACACTGCACTGAACACCGGCTTCCTTACTCTCTGAATACAGTCTGAATTTGATTTGAATGCGCGCGGATAGGGACGTATCATGGCACCTGTTTATCTAAACCATTAAATAAAGTAATGGCTTTGGTAGTTGGATCCATGAATATTATAGAAGAAAAAAGAGGAGAAGAAGGATCTGGATCAAGCAATACTTGAAATTAAGAGAAAAGCACTCCAATATAAGGATACTCAGTGCTCTGATACTCTGGAAATGATGGTTAACAAAACTTCCTTTTCCTTATTTGAACATATGGCGTCTAATCAAAATGGCCGCCGGGTCGCTCGAGTTAAATTACGGACACCCAATGGTGGCAATTCGGTTGGTTCATTTCTAAAATTAGGAATTGTCTAAAATATATTTAGTTAGATAGATATATAGATTAACACGTTATTGTACACAAAAAGAACACAGGAGAAATAATAGATATACAATTGTACAATGGGCGGCCTTATCGCTAAAAGCGATCTCTTCCATGTTAGTCATAGCATTTGTAAAACCTATTCGGTTGGTACCATCTAAATAAATGAGGAACGCTTTATTAAATTAGGATAAGTTGGTAGCAGCAGAATACCAAAGTTTCATTTGACATTTCAAAACCTAATTTTAGCTAAAATTTGTTAGGTTGGTGCCAACAGAGTTGAGGCCATTGCCTACGCAAGCGCTCTCCGCGCTAGCCGCGCGACGACTGAGTTCCCTATCTGCCCTAAGTGTTATTACACTACTCGATTGTTAGGGCGATTAGGGAGCAAGGCTTGCCGGGACCGTCCGGTCGCCCTAGTTAGGGACCCTTACGCTCTAACTCTTATTACACCACTCTTAGTTAGAGTAAGGGTCCCTTAAAAATGGATAGTGTAATACCCGTTTAAAAAACGGTCTTCAGAAGAAGCATACAAATTGGAGAGAACCGGTCTGTCCTGAAGAAAGACTATAACATTAAGGTTAGTGAAACATCTTTTGGATTTTTATATACTTTTATTCGTTTCGCAGCAGAGCCCGATGTAGTAATAATGTTTCTCTTATTCTTTGAGTAACTACATTTGATGTTCTTCCATCGCTTTTTGCAATCTTTAGCTGAAACAAAAACTAACATTTATGGTCATATTCAGAGATTCAGAGATTCATATGGTCGTATCAATGTTTTGCTCCTACTGTATAACAAAAGAACGTGCTGCTTGCGCTACTCCAGTTGCGCCTCCTACCGACGCGGAACAGGTGAAGAAACGACGTGCCTGCGCCACGCCGCTTGAGTATAATTCACGTGTCGCCTACCTACATTTTGTAGATAGATAGATAGATAGATAAACACTTTATTGTACACAAGAGAATATACAAAAAAAAATAATGATTAGCAGTACAGTTGTACAATGGGCGGCCTTATCGCTAAAAGCGATCTCTTCCAGGCAACCTTTGGATGGACAGGATAGACAAAATACCAAAAAGTCGGCGGTGTACAAAAAAAAAGTTACCTATACTTAATCTAATACATAAAAATACAAAATATAACAATAACTATAAAAATGCCTATAATTCATAACTATAAAAATGTCAAAAATTACACAAAGAAAGATGACATACATACCCATCATCAAACAACTTTCTATAGTGATAGAAGTTAACAACCAGTTAGCAGTTTCCAGATAAAGACAGATAAAGGTTATGGACTGTGATTTTAAATATATGAATAGATTTAGATAAGCGAATAGATAAAGGTAAGGAGTTCCATAAGTGTACAGCTTGAACAGTGAAGGATTCACCATACATAGCTGAACTATGAACAGGAGTAAGGAGTTGGAGAGTGTCAGACGATCGCAGATCACGATCGTTTGACTGATGCAGAAAAATAAACCGTTCCTTTAAATAGTGGGGAGATGAAGACATAAAGGATGTTGTATAACAGCGTCAGGATATGAGCATTCCGGCGAAAACGAATAGGGAGCCACTTGAGCTTCATGCGAAATTCTGAAACATGGTCATATTTGCGCAAGCCAAATATAAACCGAATGCAGAGGTTTTGAAGACGCTCAAGTTTGTTAAGATGGACTTCGGATAGATCAAGATAGCTGGCGTCTGCATAATCTAATATTGGATGGAGCAGGGATTGTGCAAGCATAACTTTGGTAGCGGTTGGCAGAAAATTACGAAGTCTTCGTAAAGACGCAGATGATGCGAACATTTTTCGACTAATTTCATTAATCCACGGCTGCCATGTCAACTTAGTGTCCATTATAATACCTAAATTTTTAACTGACTGACTGATCGGAATATGTGTACCATTAAATAATATAGGTGAGAGAAGATTATGATTAAGTTTAGCGATTTGCCTAGAACTACCAATTATGATGGCCTGAGTTTTGCTTGGATTGACAGTAAGTCCGTAAGACTTACTCCATTCACAAACTCTGCCTAGATCAGAGTTCATCAGACTAATGGCTCCATTGACATTATCTACAGTAGTATGACAGTATATTTGAAGATCATCTGCATACAGGTGGTAGGAAGATGAAAGATTTAACGTTATGGAATTAATAAAAATAGTAAAGAGAAGAGGAGAGAGGACGCCGCCTTGGGGGACGCCAGCAGTGAGGTTACACCATGTAGAGAATGTGTCCTCAACACGAATGCGCTGCTGCCGATCGAATAAGTAGCTACGGAACCAGTCAACTGCCGGCGGAGATATATTAAGAGAGCTAAGCACACCCAAAAGAAGGTCAAAATCAACATTACAAAAAGCACTGCTGAAGTCGAGGAGTGTAAATATAGTGACCTTTCCACTGTCCATTCCGAAACGAATATCATCGGTAATTTTTACTAAAGCCGTAACGGTACTGTGGCCTGGACGGAACCCAGATTGGTAAGAGTTGAGAAAGGAGTTCTTAGAAACAAAAATACTTAGTTGTTGGTGGATAAGACGTTCAAGAACTTTTGAAAGGAAAGAGAGGATAGAAATAGGTCGATATTCAGAGAAAGATGAAGGATTCGATTTTTTAGGTAAGGGAATAATCTGAGCTTCTTTCCAGGCCAATGGAAAGGTGCTTGATGTTATGGAGGCATTAAAAATAAACGTAATGACGTGTATAATGTCGTCAAGGATGGGAACAATCATGTTACGGCTAATGCTGTCACTACCTACAGCGCTTGATGTGATAGCTGCTATGCTCTTCCTAACATCACCATCGACAAATTGACAGAAATGAAAAGAGGGAATGTCTGGAATTGGCAGGGAAGAAAGATAGGTTAGAGTGTTACGTTTAGAAAAAACATCAATAGGAGAGGAATTTGAAAAATACTGATTTAGACGATTTAAATCTAAACTAGGAGAGATTTCTTGTTTAGAACTGCCAATTCCTAAAGTTCTTAGAAATTTCCATATTTTGGATGGATCACTATCGCCTACAGAGTCATGAATGTGTCGGCGTTGCGCGTCTCTACACAACCTGTTGCAGATATTTCGACGATCGTGGTATTTAGCAATATTTTCATCAGTGGGCTTGCACCTCATGCGTACCTTAGCAAGATCTCTCTTATGCATAGCCGAGCGGATTTCATCAGTGAGCCATGGAGCTGGCAAATGTTTGATCTTAATGGCGCGCATGGGGGCATGCGCGTCATTTATTTATTTATTTATTTATTTATTTATGTATTGAAACGTTTTGAAGCGGCAAGATGCCTGCGCCGCGCCTGCGCCTTGCCTTCAGCTTACGCTGTTTCTGTAGCTACTCCAGTTGCGCCTCCTACCGACGCGGAACAGGTGAAGAAACGACGTGCCTGCGCCACGCCGCTTGAGTATAATTCACAACGTGTTGCCTACCTACATTTTGTATTGAAACGTTTTGAAGCGGCAAGATGCCTGCGCCGCGCCTGCGCCTTGCCTTCACCTTACGCTGTTTCTGTATAAATCGCGCCTTACGCTGTAATTATTATCGATCATTGGTGGAAACACCACTTGAGCGTCCGGGTAGCAAAATCGGCCGAAAACTTTGTTGCGTAGACAGTCCGGGTATTTTTTACGACCCATCGGACTTCTATGACTTTTGTGTGAAGTTCTGTTGGCTGGCGCCTGATAGTTGCTGTATAACGCCAATGACTCTTTAATAAAATTGGCGTATGGTAGAATCCAAGAAAACTACGGTTTTCTTGCAACAAACATATTAAAAAAAAAAAACTACAAATGTTTTGCGTGAGTTTGCGTTTTGTGAAGTGAGTGCGTGCGGATGTTGTTTAGATTGATTTATTAGTCTTATTTATATTAGTGTTATATATCAAAGTAATCCTCAACATTATTGCTATTGAAATATTTACAAATATTCTAGGCCCATCGACTGATGGCAAAAAAATCGACATTAAACAAAATGCCGAGTTTATTGAAATTTAACCTACATTGTCAAGTTTAAATTTATATTTTTAGTATTTAGATTCATAGTTGTTTTTTTTTTACACGTAGTTTTAATTTGTATAGATTTACCTATTCATACGTATTTTTTATTTAAGTCTAGCTATAGTAGTTATCTAGTTATCACGCTCGAAGTTGAAAATGAACCAAGCGCTCGGCGCCGCAGAATTACGATCGCGCGGGCGGACGTTCTAGAGGGAGACAGCTGCCGCGCTCGGACGTTCAAGTGGCTATAGCAGAGCAGTTGTACCAGTGTTCGGAACCGTACGATAATTATCGTACAAATACGATAATTTTGTACCTACGTACGATGTACGATAGTACAGTATTATCGTACGCAGATTGTACGATAATTTCCATCATGATGCAAAATTTGAATTTATTTTACTTATACGCTGATAGCCTAAACTAAAGCGCAGTAGCATATTTTTATTCACAAAGTGAATACAGTCGCATGAACAAAGCGTTACTCCTAAAAACAAACTCAACAGAAAGCAGAATATTTTATGAATGGTTCAGAATATTTTATGGTGACACGAATGTAGAGGAATTAAATAGTGATTTAATGCCAAACGATTTTTAAGTGATATAACGAAAAATTAATATTTATGAATATATTGATTACTTACATTAATATATGTTTTAAATATTATATTAAAATAAATATTATCTGTTTATATGAATAATGTATATTATATTGGTATGTAAAGAAAATTCTTTCATTTCATATTACTCTTTCATAATCCATATTCATTTCTACTTTATAAATACGAAATATTGGCGTGTTTCATACAGAACTTCCGAGCGAATTCGAATTTCGCGTGTTTACTGAACTATAGAAAGGGAATCGGTTCAGGTCTTCAGGTCCATGCAATAAAACATTTGGTTTTCAAAGTGTTCTGTTGAGTTAAAATCGGTGGTTTAAAAGAGATAAACTACAGGGTACTTGAATACATATCAATATCATGTCTAATATGATTTATTTATTTATAATAGACATTATTCTGATAAGTACGATAATTTCGGTCCAAGACAGTGACAAATACGATAATTCTACACCCCTGGTACGATAGTCAGCTCGCTTCAGGTTGCTAACACTGAGTTGTACTATTACACTCATCGGGTTCGGTCGTTTAACTCTCTTCGGAGTCACCACCCCTCAGCTAGCTAGCAGTTTAACCACAGCTTACGTATTGTGGGGTTCATAACCCTTGGGGGGTACACCACCTATACAGTCCAGGTAGTTACTACTAATACAGTCAGTACTACTAAGAATGATTCAGTCTCCAACTCAGATAGGATACACAAAAGTAGAGACTGGTTGCACATAACATTGCATAACGTGTGTCTGACCCAGACTTCCCGTGAAAAACTCAGATAGTAAGCTATGAAAATTGACTTGGTCAGAACAACGGGGAAATCTTTGTGCCAAGATATTACCTACCTCTGAACGCTAGAGTCCTTCAACATCCATATCGCCATTAACGTATCGAGTAGGGAAATGTCCAAAAAAAGTTTTGTAACACGATTAATGTTTATGCCATTCAGTACTTATACCTAATATTGTTATTGTTAACATGACCCTGACTAGTAGCCCCAAAGACTATGTAGTTACCTACTCTGTTGTATAATAGATGAGCCTATGATCAACAACGTAAGCTTCGCAGACCTTTAGCAGTTCATTAAGACCCTCCACGTGCCCAGGAGCACCATGTCAACAGGCATATTGCTCAGCCTGACAATGAGGTCGTATACAAATATACAGATTGAAGAGCTGTGAGAACTCAAACTCTCCCGTCTCATACACACGGCTCTCCGATTTGTATGCTCCCAAGAGAGAATTTGTTCACCTTTCGTAATTGATCTGGTTGCCATAGGTAGGTACTAATATTTTGGACTGCAACCGTCCAGTACATCCGCTTCTTTACTTTCTCCAAAGCACTTCGTAGGACACAAGGTCAAAGGCTTTTTGGAGACGTCCAGAATGTCCAAAAGATAATGTTCCTTCATCATTTTTTTATGGAAATGGATAATTATCCAAAGGTAGCACAGGAGGGCAGCAACTTTACATTAATTTTTACCCATAAAATGGGATTTGAATAAAATTAAACTTGAGTCTGTAAGTTAGGGCTTTTAATGATTTCGAAATAATGATTTACGGATTAAAGGTTTTAGTATGTAGTCTAGAAATAACAATATTTCCAGAAGGTATTTTAACATTTATGAACAGGTAACGCCATCTTACGTCAGCTGGAAACAAAAACGGAATAGACAATGGTTCCGTAATTATTAGGTTTACCTAACTATGCTAAAATAAATTGTAGGTACCTACCTAAGATCATGTATAAAACTGTCTCAAGGTAAAATGTTGTACCTACCGTAGAATCGGTTGAATGAGAAAAATGTTCCTATTTACCCGATAGTGTGAAATATTCATGTAAATGATATAAAATAATATGTAGCTAAGACGTGTAATGTAATGACACGGAAAACTACCACCGCATCGGGGCGCCACTCAACCTTAGCTAAAAATATCCTGCTTGGTCAACTATTTCACACTAGATGGCCTACTAAAGCATCAAAAACCGTGTAACTCATGTAAAAACACGTAGCCACTCTAGGTATATTTCGATTATTTGTCAGTAGTTTTCATTGGTTTCATTTTTGTTGTACTTACGATGTTTCAACCGTTAATAATTATAATATTTACATGTTTCGATTTTGAGCGTTTATGAAATTATACGCATGGCAACACTAGTGTCGGTATAGATTTTTGCTCTTGCTGAACCTAAAGGAAAGCAAAGGCACCTGGCCTTTTCGCGCCGGCGCGGCGTGTTGCGTTGATTATAATCGAAATGTGCCATTAAAGTATTACTTAGCGATTTAAAAGGGTTCTACAATGTTTTATTCATACTTACTTTTAGCTTCTATCATGTGAAAGTTTTTATTGAAATAATACGTACCTGTCTAGTGACAAATGCGTAACGATTCGTAATCAATAGCTACCTACCTACATACCTACGATGTCTCTGATGTAAGCCAGTATTAGCTTGACGAACTGAAATAAGCGCTCGCTAAAAATGGGGTCTTCTATCGTGCTGAAAAGCCTATCCATTCTTTTAGGAGTGTTTTTTATATTTGTTGGGATTACAAAGTTAACACCATTTATTTCGAAGGAATTACATAAAGATCTGGTAAGTGTTATTATATATTGAATTATAAAGACAAAAAGACTGAAGGAGTCGCAGTGTATTAAGTTTTTTTGTGGCAGCAGTGCGTTATGGATTGCTATTTTGGTATTTGGCTTCCCGCCTATTATCACCACTAACTGATTCGCCTGCCGTCGTCGCCTATAACTACTAGAAAAGACCATCAAACGTGAATGAAAATGATTTACGTTGAAAAAACATTATCGGAGTATCACTGCTTTCCACTATAAAAGTAAACATTGTCCTACCTACTATTTGTAATTTTGTATTACCTAGGTAGGTACTATGTGTACCTACCATCGATAGTCTAAATTTAGTTTTAATGATTCTTACCTACCTATGTATTTATTTATTTACGAGTGGAACGCCCCGCGGCTTAATTCGCGCATTGTTTGTTAATTTCATACAAACTATGACGTCCTATGACATTATCTTGGTGTTTTGTAAAGGTATCCATAAGTTTTAATTCCAGTTTATAAACTATCTAATCTATACACCATTATCATCGGCATCGGCAGTTCAGCTGTTACGTTCAAATCCAAATTTTCGCGTTTTATTTTATTAATTTTTATTAAGTAGGTACTAGAACTATGTACTTATTAAAAATTAATAAAATTGAATAACAAAATGCAAAAATTAGTATTTAGGAGAAAAGTAGGTCTAGTACCTACTTATTAAAAATTAATAAAATTTAATAATAAAACGCGAAAATTAGAATTTGAACGTAACAGCTGAACTGCAGATGCCGATGATAATGGTGTATCGATAGTTTATAAACTGGAATAAGACTTATGGACACCTTTACAAAACAAAAAAAAACGAAAATTTAATACTAGCTGTTGCTCGCGACTTCATACGCATTTTTTTTAAAAGGACTTGAAGCATCCTTCCCCACGATGAAATTGATCTCCTTCAAACCAATCACACCCACCACCCATTCAAAAGTGTCCATACAAATATTCACACCCCATTTTACTTCTTTATAAGAAATGTTTTTAAAAATCCTGAAACACGTGTTCATTTATTTTGCATTTTAAGTATCCAAACCAAGTTCTAAGAAATCACACCACCTGTTAAAGAGTTCCCATACAAACTTTGACACCCCATTTTACCCCTCTGTTAGGGTTATTTTGAAAAATCCTGAAACATGTGTCCATTTATTTTGCATTTTATTTATTAATATAAGGTTTAAGCAATCGCACCACGCGTTAAAAAGTTTCATACATTCGTTTTTACCCTCTTAGGGGTTGAATTTCATAAAATCCCGCCATAGTGGGTGGTTTTGCTCTAAAAGGAAGCTACCTTCCAAATTTCAGCTTTCTAGATTCAGCGGTTTCGGTTCGGTGATAATGAATCAGTTAGTCAGGTTAAGCTCTTTTATAGGTAAACAAGATGAAGGTAACTACTGCGTGCGTGATGCGTGTGATTTTTACGGTTTTCCATAAAGTCCGTAGTTTGTTAATTACTCTCTAAAACGTAGGTTTTAAATTATCTAAACAGTGAGTGCAACAACAGCATCTCTAGGAAGGTATAATTATATTTATTTTGCGTTGGTAACTATTGCGACGTCTTTTAACGGATACGGAACCCCAAAACTGCTTAAGTCAGACTCGCACTTGTCAGCTTACGAAGTGCGATTTACATACCTATACATTATATTTACATTACATATATTTTTCTGTGAATGCAACAATCGATACCAGGATTGTTGGATTCACAGAAAAATATATGTATCAGTAGGTACATAAGTACTTGTAGCGTTAATTTTTTATCCTATTTTGTTACAGAGAAAAGAGTACGTCAGGTACGCTAAAGTATTTCCGCTTACCGATACTTTTGACTTCAAGTTGCCATCAAAATGGTACCGACGAGGGGTTGGTGGCCTAGAAATTTTATTCGGGCTTATTTTAGCACTAGTACCTAACCGTAAGTTTTTAACATGATGACATAGTTTATGTGCTAGACGACGCTTCCTGATCAGATAGTCTAACTTTTAAGTTGCCTTAGTAAAATGCCTAAATGTCATGTCTAAAAAGCAAAATGCCTATATGTGACATATTGTTCAATAAGAGGTACCGACAGAAATAAGACAAACTGAATAACCTAATGTTACGCCATAATAACTGCTAAACAATGTTCGCAATTTAAAGAAGCGTATATTTCGCGAAGAAGAAGAAGGATATAAATTTATTTTAACTTTAAATGAAATTTAAAAAATAATTGCAGTTTTATTGTACTTTAAGGGTCCGCCCGCGACTTTTTACACGTGGTACCCGGATAAAAAGTAGCGTATGTGTTGTAGTCCCTAACTATGTATATTCTAAGTTTCATGCAAATCCGGTTAACAAACATCCTCACAAACTTTATTTATAATATTAGTAGGATAGTGTATCTACTACAGTTCTAAGCCATTATTATTTATAATACGTGGAAGAAAAATTGTAGACCGAATTATACTTCTTAAACATACTCGTAATAGAGAGCTTTGACAGTTTAGGCAATTTGCTTCTTAAGTTGGTATTATAAGTTTTGCGAAAATCTTTTTAGGTAAACTCCTTCTTAGACCTTTGACAGTTAAGGCATCACACATGTTAGACCTTTTATATTTTAGGCACAATGGGACTTTAGTCATTTTTCTGTTTAGATTTTCTGCAAAATAGTAATTTAACGTTTTAGGCATTCTACTTCCTAGGCATTTTGGAAATTAAACTTCCTGATCAGGAAGCTAGACGACGACGACCGACGACCGACCGACCGACGACGCGACGTTTCAATACGAGCTAGGTTCCAACAGGGCATATATTATGTTAATTTTATACAATTTATATGTTTCTCATATTATGAGCCCTCTGTATCTCACTCACTGCGTCTCATAAATAAGACCTAGTTAGCTATGAGAAAGCTTGTTAATTATTTCAAGTCAAGTCAAAAGATGATTTATTCAATACAATCACAAGGATCACTTTGAAACGTCTTACATACTAGGTGAATTTAGGTGCCAATTCATCCTAACCCAAGCTCGAGAAGAATTGGCAAGAAACTCGTCTTGGTCCTAGCGCTTTTTTATATGATCCATCTTATAACTACCTTAACTACGAAATACAAATACAAGAGAGTTTATACATTTCAAGTGTGTCGGTTAACTGTCTGACGGCAGAGCGACATGAAGCCATGCATTCTTATCAATAATTTATTCATCTATATTATAATAAGCTTTCTTCAAAAGACTACCTTTAATGTATGCTTTAAATTTCTTAATAGGTAGTTTAGTAGCATTTTCAGGAAGCTTATTATAGAAGCGCACCGTGTTCCCCATAAATGACTTATTAACTTTTTCTAGTCGAAACCTAGGGTTGTATAATTTATGTTTATTCCTAGTGTTGATTTTATGAAGGTCACTATTTTGCTGAATCCCATCTCTATTTTTATGTGTGTATAACAAATTTTCATATATATATTGTGAAGCTATTGTGAGAATATTAATTTCTTTGAATATTTCTCTCAAAGATTCTCGTGGTTTCATTTTATAAATGGCACGTATTGCCCTTTTTTGAATTACAAATATTTTACCAATATCAGCTGCTTTCCCCCAGAGAATGATGCCGTATGACATGTACCTTTATGTTTGCAGATAAACTAAAAAACACTGCAAATATCGGCCTCGTATTGCTGATGATACTTGCTGCGTATTCTCACGTGATGGTGGGCGATCCCTTCGATCGGTTCGCACCTGCATTGGTCTTCTTCTTTATGCTGAGTGGAAGACTCGTTGTGTGGTAAGAAATTACTAACGACACTTTTGTAATAACAACTTTTTATGGGGTCGCGCGGTCGGCCGGCACAATATGTAGGTAATGTATGTAGTGTGATCGTATCTTCCTTTTACTACCCGTCGTATTTTAGCAGTCATTTCAGTACACACTCCTTTGGTACAAATTGACATCTTTTTTGTCGAGCAACTGTATAGAATGCCCCAAAGAACCAACCAAATAGTGTTTGTTACCTACATAATAACACAGCCATGACACTATAGCTTCTCCAACAGTACAGCACACGTTGTATTATAGAATAGAATTTAATTAACTCAAATAGGTAGGTACTTTCGACCATTCCTAGTTTAGTTTTTCAATCCGTCGAATAAAGTTACGATACTGCCATAGGTCAAACTAGAATAGCGACCGAGATTTTAATGGAGCAAACATTTAGATGCACTCAAAAGATGGGACTTTGTAAAATATGGGTAGCAACTGGCTACCATTGGAAGTATTAGTGTAATAAATTGCACCTTGACCACTTTAATAAGATGTAGACAAACAAGGGTTACGTTCGTAATGAAATTAATTTTATAGTAGTTACCAGTCGGACATCGCTGGCAGTGCGCCAGAGAATCTATGACGAATCAGTTTGTCGTTGCGGAGATATGTTTAAAAGTACTTACATTTTAATATATTATTATGTAATAAGTACGTGCTCGTGCATATTATTTTTAAAATATAATGATCGGTTATTTGCGCATACCTACTCATAAGGCGGGTGGCAGGTGTGGAATGCCTGTAAGCAGCATTTAATTTTTGTTAGTCAATTATAACTTTTATCTTCAGGTATCAAACCAGTCGTCGAGAAGAATTGGAGAAGGCTGCTGCCACAACTAATGGCAACGGACTGAAAAAAGAATAATTTGAACATAATTATTACTATAATATTTTAAGCGCTAATTGATTACACTACCATAGTGCAAAGTGTCTAGAGAAAATAAGGAATGTGGAAAGACGCAGCAGTAGGTACCTTTGGTAAAGAAGTACGAAGAAATATTTTCTTCCGTTAAGACGCCCCCAGCAGAATTGAATTATGTAATTGTAATTTACCAGGAACTGAAGACTTGGAATTTAGAACACTTACTCTTAAAATGTTAACTATAATAGGTAAGTAGATTTTTGCACGTTTTAAAATTAATATTAATATTATCTCTTACGAATTCCCTGGAATCTTTTTTCGGAAAGATGTTTTTGGCGATGATACCATGATGATATTATGCTAGAGATTTTACCTACGAAAATGCACGCGTCCCGTCGGTCGCTTCGTCTCGTGTCGGTTTCGAGGTGTACATTTTTGCTGAGGGGGCGTCTGTACCAAGTTATGGTAGTTAAGCGCTTTGGTATTGTAATTTGTGTCTAGTCGAATCGCAATTAAGTATTTTTAAAATTATAAAGATAAAAGTGTGACTGGTTCCGAATACCCCATAGAGTGAGACGCTATTTTATTTTATTGATAATACTTGTATCACACTGTGATTAATAAGCTAGTCATTCATTTTATTGATATTAAAGGACAAATACTTCACGTTTTATTCAGCAACTTAGCACACAAATCCACCATCATGCTTTCTAATATTGGGTCATCAAACGAAAGCTTATTATTTTGTCTGCTCATAACTAAGTAGCAACTTAGGCCACCGTGCCTTGAGTGAGTTTGTAGTTTGTACCTAAAAGTGATATTAATTTAAGCGATACGTGCTAGATTCATTTTGTATCTGCTGTGGCGTGTGTGTGATTTTGTATGTTGTAGTGTTTGTTGTACCAATTTTTAGATAGATGTACCCATAGGTGTTTTGTATTGCACTAGACACTTAAATAATATACTGCACAAGAATTAGAGAATATAAATAATTAATTTTGCTCAATAATAGTAAAGTCGCCAAGCACTGCTTTATTAACATGAAATATTGTAATTTGCTAATGGTCTATAGAAAAATAACAGTAGGTAACCTAATTATGTAAGCTCATCTTTTGCTTCTCTTTGTATTGTAAACATTAAACATAACTGGTTCATGAAAGTTTGGTTAATTTGCTCATAAATACAATACATACCTAATTTTAAGTGGATGTTTGATGTGTTGAGTATATAATGTATATGATTGAATAAATGGATGGAGTACTAATAATTAAATGATTTATTTTCAAGGAACTAACTCATCGTTTTGAATTAGGTCAAAACAAGTGATAATTTTCGGTAAGTACCTACTTAATAAAAAAAAATGTTAATCAGAATAATATTTAGCTTTAATAATAGTAACATATAGTAAGTATATTAATACAAAACACAAGTAACAAAATTAAAATAATGTTAGTTTGAGATTGACTTAATTTATTAGCTTTTCTGAAAGTGTGGGGTTCTGCTAATATTGATTAAGTTTATTACAAAATGTGAAAGTTGTGGTTTTTTTGTACTTGTTATCTTTTGATAAAACAAAAATAAAAGAATGAAGACGTATATCAATAGTTACACTGTGTTGGCTAACAGTTTCTTTTTATCCTGGAACATTTTATAATTAAGATTAGGTATTTGATAAATAATAATAGTTTCAATCGATTGTTATGCATCTAATATATTTTATTTTGTGATTATCTATTATACATTGCTGAGCCTGTTTTTAAATGAAACTGAACAGCTAAAGCCTAAACTAACAATTAGTGCCTTCTGCATTTACCACATATTTCAAGCAGGATCACGACCAGTCTGAAGCAACTCCATTGCATTCCTTAAATTATTCAGAGCCGTTTTGACGTCATCATAGTTAAGGGCACTACTAGCCCACTTGCAGTACTTCTGAGCTTTGGCAATTTGATCAGGAGACAACTGGGGCAAAGTAGTTGAATTATCGCCATATAAAGTTGTTGGTGGAACTATCTGAGGCTGCTGTGATGGGTCATATGGTATGAAACCACCAGGATTTGGATCTGGTGTGTACGGAACTGGAGGCATTTGAGAGGCAGCTCTCATAGCAGCATTTGGATCAGGTAGGCTGTTGCTAAAACTGGTTGGTATGGTGGGGGGTGTGCTGGGAGTAGAAGAGAAGCCTCCAGCAAAGCCACCAGCAAACCCAGGGGCTTGAGGAGCATCAGATGGAGTGTCTTCAGAAGCAGGTTGATTCTCATTTGTATTCACAACATCATCTTGGGATCCATCTTCTGACATTGGACCTAAATATATATTTTTTTTAAATAAAATAATATCAGAGTATTACATAAAATAAGTACAGATACAATATAATAAAAGTTTCCCTATAACAAGCAAGATTTTACCTGGTACTGGTGTTTCTCCACTCTTGAGACAGTTGTGGATATAGGCTGCCTTCCACTTTGCATACTTTCGGTTCTGAGTAGCTTCATCAGTGAGCTCACCAAATGTTGTGAGAACATCATATATCATTCCAGCAGTGTAAAAAGCTTTCACAATATTCCTGCAGATATGGATTAAAAGTTACAATTTAAATTATGTTATTAAATTGTTATATTGTACACAATAGTACACATATTAGCAAACAAATGTCATAGAAAATACCTATGAGCAAAGAAATAGAACCAAGCTGATTTTCATAGAGTAATAATCTGATAAATGCTGCTAGGCCAGCCTTGAGCGAGGCTATTTTATAAATGTAATTTCAATATGCACTCCACATGTACATATTGCAATTACATTTATAAGTGTGATCACAGTGCAAATTTGCAAAGCTGGATGGGGCTTTTTTTCTACCAAAATACATTTCAATAATGTATTGCTGGTTACATCACAGTATACCTACTCACTTTCCATAATTTTGTTCTCTATCCTGTTTATCAGCATACAAGAACAGTTTTAGGGCATAGTTTTCTAAATGCGCCTGGGCTGCAACTTCATTGGATATGGCATCATTATCTTTGTGTATTTTCTTGGCTTCCTCCAGCCAGTCCATTAGCCCTAATAAAAGAGAGATACGTAGTTACCGTCTTGTATACCTATATATCAGGCATGTTATGAGTAAGTATGACGTAGAATGCTTAAGTTGTCCAGGCATTGACATACAATTACGTACTTACTTACCCATTAAAACATTGGTTTCATCTGGTGTTTTCTTCGTTGTTACCTTGAGACCAACTTGCAAGGCATGCAGTCTGCACCAGTAAGCCACAACAGGATCTCTAGTGTCATGTTCTGCGGCAGTCTTCAGATAGTGTTGGATAGACTTCAGGCTCGGAGGACATTCAGGAATATTTGCAGACATCTTCAGTGGCCTAAATTACCAAAACGAAAGAACATTCAAAGGCACTTAAGTACTTATCCAATAGATAAATTGTTTTGAATTTAGATTTTTTTTTGAGAGATTTCTATCGGTTTATTATATCTAAAAGACTTTTTTTTTACGATGAACGAAATAAAATTACCCAAAATGGGTGACTTGACTGGGACTGACTGGGTGTTGTTTGTTTTTTTTTTGTCTTGGCTATGGCTAGTGTTTTTTAACCAAGAAGTGTAGCAAAAATAATTATATTACTAGTATGTACTAATTTCACGGGGAAAATGGCAGTGCTATTACGTATATTCTAAACATACTATTCGAGCGACGACGTTTCACATCTCGACTTGGTTTGGTTAAGTAGTTTTCTATCTTTGGGTGTAGTTGTAGAAGTGTTGTACTTTAAATATTAATGTAGTTAATACTACATGGCTGTTGTGTTGTGATGGGTGGGTGTGGGTGTGTGTGTGTAGTGTAAATGTTTGAATGGCCTGGCCTTTAGACCAAACGTGATATTTTGTTGAAATAATGTCAAAGTCAAACTTCTCATGATGTCAGAGGCAGGCCTGATTTTTGATGTTGACTGATAGATTGCAAAATAAAGTGAAGCAACAAAGCTTTTCATAAAAATTCGTGCAAAAAGAATTAAGTTTTTTGTTTTAAATTATTAATATTTACTGCTTTAATTCAAGTTACTCTATAAATACTACAATGCCGTCGAAGCAAAGAAAGATTGCTATGATGGGAACCCGCTCAGTCGGTAAAGTGGTTTTACAATATTATGTTTCTGCGTCATATTTGGATATGACGACGTTTTTAATTTATTAAATTAAAAATTTCAGGCAAATCCTCTCTGATTATTCAATTCGTAGAAGGGCAGTTCGTAGATTCTTATGATCCTACAATTGAAAACAGTAAGTGAATTTTACAATGTTAATAAAACGCAAAGCACATAGTTTATTACTTTCTACCATAATTCTGAATGTACAACTCTTTTTCTGATTTCAGCATTCACAAAGTTCATTCGTCTCAACTCAACAGAATATGAAGTTAAACTTGTGGATACAGCAGGCCAGGATGAGTATGGCATATTTCCTCAGCAGTACAGCATGGACTTCCATGGCTATGTGCTTGTATACTCAATCACATCACGAAAAAGTTTCCAAATTGTACAAATAATTTATGACAAGCTGCTAGACATGGTTGGAAAAATACAGTGAGTATTTTCTTTTGATGTTTGTGTCTCCGTGAAATTATATTTCATTAAGTCAATGTCATAATGTCAAGACAACTAGATGAACCCTTGAAAAACATTTTTATTGGGAATTTTTTATAATAGATAAGATTATTTTTGGCCACCTTGCGATGCAAATACATATTGTGCTCTGATATTATTTACTTTTTAAGAGTTATTTCCAGTTTTATTAGTAATTTTGGTGGTTTTAATAGAGCTACAGTTGACTCTGGTGTAAATAATTGGAATAAAAGCTTTATGTTTCTTTGTGATTGATTTATTTTATATGAAAGACATCATTTTATATCCAATAAAAAATGACAAACAAGATATGACTTTGTGACATCTTAACTATTTACAAAATAAACATTTGATACTTGCAAAATTCACATTATTATGACATACCATTCACAACAAAGAAGAATAAAAAATATATTAATAAGTACAATTGCTAATTAACATAGTCCAAGTTTGAATACTGTGTGAGTTGCTTATGAGGAAGAGATTCTAGACCTCATCAGCAACATTTACTATATTGACTGGCCTCAGTAGTTAGTAGTTCTGCCTTCTGCGCAGTATGTTTGGGGCGGGTTGGTGTTGAGTGAATTGTCCATCAATATTGATTTATATTATTTCGATTACTATTATTTTGTTTCTTCAGACTTATTATATTATTTTCAGTGTACCCATAGTCTTAGTTGGTAACAAGACAGATCTTCATTTAGAAAGAAAAATAAGCACAGAAGAGGGTAAAAGACTTGCTGAAAAATGGAAGGCTGCCTTTGTTGAAACCAGTGCAAAGAGAAATGAGGTAAGATGTGGTGGCAAGGCATGACAAATTACCATCTATACAGAGTGACTCAAAATGCAAAAGTAGGACTACCCAGAAAAAAAAAACTTCAGATGTTTTTAAGTTACTATAACTTTTTCACCTAATCGACTTTAATTCATCATGATATAAAAATAAATATCAATTTCTATGGCAAGTTTTAAAAGTTAGCATAGCTAATAAAGATTACTAGTGGTCGCACACTGGTTGAAATTCAACCATAATTAATTAATAATTAATGCAGGTTTTCGGTTACAAATTGAGGTAGTCAAGCATTGTCTATAGACTTTTTTGAATAACGATAGATAGCACACTACTGGTAAGCAAGAGTGGGACAGCAGGCAGTATAATTTTTTATTGTATTCAATACATGTGTATTATGTGTATATACTTACAATGATTACCTGAGTCACTAGTATCAGACACAATGAGTACTGTAGAACATGGTAGTTCATATATTTTGTTTGTGAGGATCTGAAAACAGTTTTTTTTTTACTAAAATAAGTCAGCAAAGAAGCTCGCAGTCCACCTGATGGTGAGTGGTTACCGTAACCTATGACACTTGCATTACCAGTAGGTATCACACGCACATTGCCAGACCATGACATAATATGTCCTCTTATTACTTTTGACACTATCATGCTTTTGAACATAATTTTCACTCAAAACGGGATATATACCATGATATGTGAGTTTTACTGCTTCCCCATATTTCGAGACAGTTGCATGCGCCCTCATACCGAGGTAAATAATTCGATTGGTTCATTTCTAAAATTAGGAATTGTCTAAAATATAGTTATAGTTTAATTAGCCATAGCATTTGTAAAACCGATTCGGTTGGTACCATCTAACTAAATTAGGAACGCTTAATTAAGTTAAATAAAATTAAATTAGGATAAGTTGGTAGCAGCAGAATACCTAAGGTTAATTTGACAGTTCAAAACCTAATTTTAGCTAAAATTCGTTAGGTTGGTGCCAACAGAATTGAGGCCATTATATCCTCGGTCTGAGCATGCGCTATGATCATGTGATAAACTAAATGTTAAATATCCTGTTTTGAGTGAAAATTATAAGTTCTTTTGTCTGTTTGCCAGTAATTTTACTTGCTCCAGAGACTTTAAAAGCTAGTATTGATTGCACTATACTACTTGAAGGCAAAAT
Source organism: Lampropteryx suffumata (assembly GCA_948098915.1). Classification (NCBI taxonomy): domain Eukaryota; kingdom Metazoa; phylum Arthropoda; class Insecta; order Lepidoptera; family Geometridae; genus Lampropteryx; species Lampropteryx suffumata. The sequence continues at coordinate 5,507,185 of OX402547.1, read as the reverse complement.
TTCTGGCACAAGGGTGGTATTCTCTCAGGATGGACTCTTGACGAGTCCTACCACCTGTGTTGTGAAATATAACTGATCTATTGTTTGTTATTGTTCTATTGTTTATTTTTTCCAGTCTGTCACCGATATGTTCCACGCTATACTCTCGGAAATAGAGCGATCAGATGGACATGTCCCAGACAAGAGTAACTGTGTCATTTCTTAATGATACATAGTTACAAATGGACTAAGTGCTTTTGAAGTGATTGAGCTGCAGTGTTGGCACAGCTTATATAATCTGTAGCTTTGTATATTATTGTAATAACATTACTTTCCTAAGCAGTCAGGTTACAAAGGGATATTGTGGAAATTACTGTTAATCCAGGATAACTTGAGATTTCACTGGCATGGTGATAGATAATTCTATCAATATTGAGTAGTTGTAGACAAAATCCGAGTTATAGACCCCATGCATAAACATTCCCAGTAGTAAACACGGAATAACTTAAGCATGCGCTACATGGTTTGAAACTACAGTTTCTACCAAGGTGACCTCGGTAAAAACGTATGTTTCAAACCGTGTAGATAGTGGTTGCAAACCAAATTTCGCATAACCTTTAAACGCCCTTGGTAGAAAGGCAGAAGGCAGAAGCGGTGGTTTAAAACTTGTTTCAAACCGTCTAGCCGCTTGTATAAAACCACGCGTACCACAGTCGCACCGCTGCACGCATCGAGCGCGGACGTATTGCGCGCACGCGCGGTATTATGGAGAAAGAACGTGAGGTTATCACTGAATTCATCGAATTATTTAGAGACCTACCCTGTCTCTGGGACTTAATGTTTAAGGAGTACAAAGACTCCACCCAAAATAAATGTTTTTTTTCTTCAAATGCACACAAGTGTCATACAAACTCCAAACTATAGAAATTTTGATAAATAAGGAGCCATGGCCTCTTTGTTAATTGTTATAGTGCATTAAAAGCATTATGCACACGTCAATTCAGCAGGAGCGTTTTAAACACACTGAAGTTTGCGGTTTGTTTAAAACCGTGTAGACAGAAAACGTTCTACCAAGGTCAGCTTGGTAGAAACTGCGGTTTCAAACCGCATGCGCGTGTAGCGCATGCTTTAATAGCAAGCACACTATACATACCTGCCGGGCGATTATGTAACTCTGATACTATCAAAACATTGATACTAACAGCTTTCAGTTGCTGTTGATGAATTGGTATTACGGATGGTTGTATCAATGTATTGTATTGTATTGTACGTGTATTAATGTACACATATCGTACGTAATACTCAAGCTATTGATTAAAATAATGCCTTTTACTAATCGAAATTGATTAAAATTGATTGTATCAAGAGTTTCATAACGCCATGCTGGCTTAATGTTTACGTATCGTTATAAGTGCAGGATCTTAAATATTCAACTAGTATCATCACTCTGGGTCTCAAGTTATCTTAGTACTGATAGTATTAAGTAGATTGTTAAACACATGCAACGGAAACAGCTTGTGCTGCTAGTACGTTTGTTATGGCTTATAATGTATGAACAGGAACTAATTTTGATAAACACTGGTTTTACTCACGTATTATTTTGTCGATAAAGACACCGATACTGTTTCGATTCATCTAGAGTATCTTCATCGCCTTCACGATTCGCAACCGATCCGTGAACGCGAGCGGCAACTCACGGGCCGTGGATCAAACTCATCCTGATGAAGATTCTCTAGATGAATCGAAACAGTGTCGGTGCCTTTATCCACAAAATAATACGTGAGTAAAACCAGTGTTTATCAAAATGAACAGGAAGAAAATTCATAAGTGCTGACAGTGAACTAGCTGATGCTTAAAAGTGCTATTAAAATGTACGAGATAGTGGGCCATATAATGACCTAGCTAGGTAGATCAGTGACCATTTTACATTGTAATTTTATTATTTAATTAGATAAGTTTTAAATATTCTTGATTTTGTGCGGAAAAAAGGCTTATAATATTTGTTCGTACAAACAAATGTTATAGACCAGGGTCGATAATTTTTGAAACCAAAAAAAAAATAGTAGGTTGAAACTCATTGGAAAAGGAGGAGAATATTATAAAAATGGAAGGAAAAATAAATTACGGGCGATCTGAGGTCGGGAAGGGGAAGGGGGTAGGTTTTAGGGGTAAAAAACGGTTTATCTCGATTTCCGTCAAAACTACAAGTCCTATGGAAAAAAGTCAAATGGCAAAGTTGTAGGTAATAAAAAGATCTACAACTTTTGTATATACACTTTTTTCACATAACCTCAAAATTTTGGTGAAAAGTTACTTTTTTATGACCCAAATTCACTGTAATTTATTTATTTAGACTTAAATATCGAAAAATCACCTTAATTTTCAATCGAAAATTAGCCCGTCAAAATATCATCTTTTTTCAAACAGTTGGTCTGCTTTCTGTTCGTTGAAATCTCTACCTTCCGATAGTGTAAAAATATATATATATTACTATAGTAAATCTTCTCAGAAAATGCAAAAAATCGAAAGAAACTCGAATTAGATTTTTTTTTAATTATTATATATGTCGTAAAAAAAGGTTATCATAAGTTTTTAAACGTGCAGTACCGTTGACTTTATTTCTCGGTCACCGGTACTGCCTTTGCAAGCAACCTACCTACTTCAGATATTTCATATTTGAACTATTTCCTGTCAAGCGAAACCACATAAAATATAACAGTAATTTAATAGAAAATAAAACAAAAAGAACACTAATAAAAATTTTAACTATTTTATTGAATAGTGGACCGAGTTCAACTTACAGTTCTATTCGGTTTCCAAGTCGCAAGGCAAGTGAGTCTTTTCGACTCACAAGCAATCTCTTGTCGCCATCTTCTTGTTTTGATAGCACTTCCGTTCAAGTTAAAAAAGATGGTGCTGGAACTTATTAAAATTACAATTAATATTGTGTTAATAAATTCATAAAATTTATTTCATAATTATTTAAGCTTATTTACAGGATTTGCAAAACAAAACCCCTAATAAAAAATATTCTACTTAAAATTACCATAATTATTTCCGATAATTTAAATAGTACTCAAATAATTCGAAATAAATTCCATTAATTGATTCTAAATTATTAAAGAATTAAGGAAGCAACTAAAGCTCAAATCGCAAATAATTATAAATTAACGTCCTTCAAAGCGTCATCATCACTTTTGTAGTCAAATCAATTAACAATTTAATAAGACAATCGATTAATACAAAGTAATGAATGAGCCTGGCGTTAAAATAATAAATCTGGGTAAGTAATTAAAAAAAAATAGAATTCGAGTTTCTTTCGATTTTTTTGCACTTTCTGAAAAGATTTAGGTACTATTTTTTATTTTATTAACCTATACTTTCCCACTGCTGGGCAAAGGTCTCCCCCAATTCCTTAGGTACCATAGTAATATATAATATATTTTTACACCATCGGAAAGTTGAGATTTCAACAAACAGAAAACACACCAACTTTGACAGCTGATATTTTGACGGGTGAATTTTCGATTGAAAATTAGGGTGATTTTTCGATATTAAGTCAATATAAGGTAAAAAATTAATATTTAAAATCAAATAAATAACAGTGTATTTGGGACATAAAAAGGTAATTTTGCACCAAATGTCGTGTAAAAAAAATATTTTTTGTAAAAGATAAAAATAATAAATCAGTAACTTGGTTTTTTGAAGTTTTTACATTTATTTTGAGGTTATGTGAAAAAAGTGTATATCAAAAGTTGTAGATCTTTTTATTACCTACAACTTTGCCATTTGACTTTTTTCCATAGGACTTGTAGTTTTGCCGGAAATCGAGATAAACCGTTTTTTACCCTTAAAACCTCACCCCCTTCCCCTTCCCGACCTCAGATCGCCCGTAAATTATTTTTCCTTTCATTTTTATAATATTCTCCTCCTTTTCCAATGGGTTTCATCCTACTATTTATTTTTTTAACTTTTTATTATTTTTAAAGGCTTCTACCCTGGTCTATTATTATTTGACTGGCCGGTCAGCTCAGTTGGTAGTTAGCTCTGCCTTCTGCGCTGTAGGTTGAGGGTTCGATTCCCTCCCAGGACAAACATTTGTGTGATGAACATAGGTGTTTGTTCTGTGTCTGGGTGTTACAAAGTATGATAAAAATATATAATTATTCTATCTGTCATCTGGTCACCTTAATATGCCTAGTTTGGGGCTAGATGATGTTGTGTGCATTGTCCAAAACATTTTTATTTATTATATTATGCAACCGACCACCGGTCTGCGCCACCGAGCACAAGCACAAGTAACAATTTTAAAAAGATTAATGGATAATATTATAGATGAATAAATGAAGTAAGCATGTTCACTTACTTTATACATAAATTTATATGATTCTAATGCACATTTAGCAACTGTGGTGTAAAAATGACTTGTATTAGTCAATGACCAACTCTTGTGATTAGGTAAATAAAATCAGCCGAAACACTACATTACTCGTAGCTTGAAGGACGCGGAATACTTCATTTGCTTATCATTTGAAGTATTCAAGTCCGTAGCAACTTAGTTGTACAGTCACCGAATGAAATGCTTTGTCAATTTTTAAATTGATTCTGTTTAACGTATCGCGTGCACATATTACCTTTTGGAACTTTGTTACAGAATAGACCGAGTTAGAGTAAATTATATTTATCTGTTGGTTGTAAAGTTCAAATTCAGATCTATGTTGTTTGACAATTTATCTTGTCAACAAATTTAAGCATAATGGCTTTTTGCACTACTAGTACAAGCGAAAACCGACTTTAAGGTGACGAACCTTTTCATTCCGTGACTGTACCTAATAAAAAACCACACATAGTACCAAATGGTATGTGTTAATTGTGGCATATTCACTCGAGTGCGTTCATGCCCTCGCGTATCCGCTGGCCGGCCAAATAATAAAATTGAAGGCACATGCTAGAGGCATTTTAGCCGCCTTTATGTATGTAACTTTAAAAGTAGCACTCAATTTTAACAGGTTTTGATTGCTGTTCATTATGTAGATTTAAATGCAAATTTATGTTAATTTAGCTGATTTGTGTTTTAATCGGTGGATTTTGTGAATAAAATTTTAGCACAGAAATCATCAGAACCGGTCGAATATTTGCTGAAAATAGCACATTTATTATTAAGTATTTATTTTTTATAGGTACCACTTGTGTTTCCTCAAATATTTTGGCAATGCTGTAAGTATACATAATTAAGAGATTTATAAGTGCAGTCAGTTCAGTTCAGCTAAATATATATGTTGACCACGTTGGTTACGTGGCACATTGGGTTAGGGTTTAGGCAATTTTACGAACATAATTCTTAACAGCTTCTATTTAGATTTAAACCTTAAACAGTAGTTCTTATAAGTATCTTGTTCAATGTTTTTAAACCTTCATATTTATTAATTACGATAATAAATTGATATTGGTAGTGATTCTGGTATGGCGTTGCATTTTCTAGGTTTAAACCGGGAAGGGATTATGTCCGTATCTAGCAAGTATTGAACTTACAGCAGAAAGCGGAGTTCTATGATATGTATCACTATCTGCCCGCAACTTTGCCCGTATGGTACGTAAATAAAAAGTAACCATATCTACATCAGTACCAAGTTTCATCAGTTCAAGTTCAGCCGTTATGTTATGACATGATTAAGTAAGAAAAATACCTATGTTCTATATATATTAGTAAGATATATACATTTATATATATACATAACCTAAGCTGGCACACATCACTATAATATTTCATGTAGAGTGTTAGTTGGGATGTAAATGCAACATCTACTGCAATAAAAATGCAAGTATCTACTGAGAACGCGTGTTTGATAGATTATGCCGAGCTTCTCTTGTTAGTAGGTGTCCTTTGTTAAGAACAATGTTTGTTAGTTTGTCTACAGATTAAACTTGTTATAAAAGTAATTGATTACATACATTATTACGTAAATTATAAATATGTAATGTTCCTAGTAATCAGAGTTTATGTTATGGTACTTAACTGTCGCATACTTTCAATATGTGGCTGGTATGGTAATAACATACATATATTTAAGTTTACCTACATACATTTATTTATTTACTCTAGGTAGTTGGCGTCGAGTCCCAGCTGTAAACTCTTAGTAGATAAGGTACCTACCTATTCCATTTGTGGTAGGTAGGTAGGTACCTACCACAATAATAAAAAAATAAGTGAATTACGCTTAGCGTAGGTGCGTAGAAAGGTAACTATTCTATAATGATACCTACGTACGATTACCTACTTAGTAAACTAGTTTTTGTTAATTTGTGCAAGTTGGGCCTAATGTGCTTTTAGTAAAGTGCTTAAAAATGTAAATATTTAAGTAAGGAAATAAAATACTGCCGTTGTAAATAGCTTTGATGGTTTTATTTATACGTAGGTTAGGTACGATACAGTGATAAATGATTATGTTTACTGGCAACATTGATGCTAAGTAACAAATTCTAGATAATACTGACAAAATATTACGCTAGGTAATACTGATAGTTTCATGCTCTTAGAAGCGTGGAATCACCTACGGGGGAGACATTTTCATGAAGTTTGACTGCTTCCTGAAAGTCACTGTAATATAGATTTGGCACCTGCCACTTCTTGATTTATGGGAAATTATGATGTAAGGGTGAAATGGAAAACCAGCATGAAAATTATTTTCCTGTAATCTATGGTCTTAGTCTACCCGTAGACTCAATTTTTTTTTTCTATTCGGTAATCGGTATGTAAGCATCGAGAGAGAATCCTAACTAGGATCCTAACTCGATGTACGTAAGCTATAATTTTTTTAACAATTAATAACTGCCGGCCAATCTCACTGTTATGTCTCACATGTAAACTTTAGCGAACGGTTTCTTTTAAACCCCCTCACACCAGAGATTGACCCAAATCTAATACCCGAAGAAGCTGCGTTTGGACTTCACTTTTCGTCATTTATATTGCATATTATTTCCTGGCAAATTCTAAATTGTAAATTCCATCTTTATGCAGATGACGTGCAGTTATATCTGTCTATAAGTCCAAAAGATGTTACTTGCGCACTGGTTAAGCTAAATGAGGATCTGGATTGTATAGCTACCTGGTCTTGCAACAACGGCCTTGTATTGAACCCAACCAAATCTAAGTACATGATTTTTGGTTCTACTCGCTTGGTTGATGGTATTTCCGCCCATAGTCCAGATGTGGACATTACCGGTCAGGGCATTGAACGAGTTGACGAAGCTAGGAACCTAAGATTAACATTTGACAGTCTCCGTTTTGAAAGTCACATTTTAGGATTAGTCAAGTGTTGTTTCTTTAGGCTAAAACTGCTATATCAAAGCTTGTTGAATGAGGATATTAGAATAAAATTCTGTGAAGCTCTAATACTCTCAAAGCTTAACTACGGAGCTCTTGTGGGCCACTAATGACGGCGAGAACTTCCCGTCTTGTACAGAGGATCCAGAATGCCTGTTGTCGATTCTGCTATGATGTACCTATCTCCGCGAACCCACATCACTCACACCCTATTTAAATCATTCCTCTACCCTCAATATGGCTTCACGGAGGGCTATGCATCTGGCAGTGTAGGTTCATGGCGTTATGACATCTGAAACCCTGGAGTACCTCTATGCTAAACTAAATCGTCGACGAAGTATAGCACAAGACCCACGAGGGACTTACTGCACTACTCTAAACATAAATCTGTGGCCTTTAGGGGCAGTTTCGGGTACCAGGAGACCAAGTGTTGGAATAACATACCGCCACCACTTCGTCTGCTTAAATCTAAGTATTCTTACAAAAATAATTACAAAAAGTATTTATTGAAGCAGCAGAAAACTTATGATGCACCCTTTGCTTGTTGATGACCATTTTAATGTTACGCGTTAGTTGGAAAATTATAGTGGATATTGCGTATGTATATTGTATTGTTATTTTTTTGTGTACCTATATGTAGTTAGGCATAATAACCATTTCGTTTATGTACATTTGTTTTATTCATACTTTTATTTATGGCGTTTTGTAAGGTTGAGTGACTGGATCGAAGGTCTCGGTAGAATAACAGCGCTGATCTGTCATCTGACAGGGAAGCATAACGCTGAGTCGAGATCTTTTTGCTGACTTTTTGATTGTGTCACTTCCTTTTTACCTTATTTGGTTTAGTACTCTTTGTTATTATTGATGTGTATGTGTGCTTGCTTATTCAGTAAATAAAGAAATGGCTATGTCTATGTCTACGTCTATGAAAGTGCTCCTCCTGTCAAATTCTTAAACTCACACTTGAGAATGGTTTTGAGGCAAATAAAGTAACGGATTTTGCTCCTGTAGATATGTCAACAGCTTATGACACGGTGAACATAAGTCGACTTCTAATCAAAGTGGAACTTCTCACTAACGATGTAGGCTTTATACATATCCTGGGAAAATTACTACACAATCCTCGGTTCCCTCCAGGTACATTTGAAAAAGGTGACGTTGCCAGAAAAATGGCCTTGCTCAGGGAAGTGCCCTAGCCCCAGCTCTGTTCAATATATACACCAACGACCAACCTAGCACCCCCTCAACAAAGCGATGCCTACATGCGGATGACTTGGCTCTGGCTAAACAAACGACCACGTTTAAGGAGGTAGCGGCACACCTGGAGATGGGTTTGAACCAATTAAGCATAAAAATTACGAAGAAAATAGTCTCAAACACAAACCTTCCAAAACCCTTTGTGCTTTTCACTTACGCAACTACCAAGCAAACCGTACACCTTATTTTGTAACCGCAAGCTTACCGCAAATTAGGTACAAGTAATAACTTGACTTGACCGTGGTGGTTCCGGCATAGAATAGGACCCCTCCATCTACTCCCGTGTATGTCGTAAAAGGCGACTAAGGGAACACACACCGGGGGATTGGGCAGCAGCACCCCCCGAGCACAAAATACTGAATCTGCGGTCACCAATCCGTCTGCCAAGCGTGGTGACTATGGCAAAACCCCCATATTATGAACACAACTAGAAGAAGGACCCCAGTTCCCGGCAGTTCCGCTATTCCTGGCATAGGTGGTGGCCACGGTAACGGCGGAACAGGGGGTGCGAAGAATCTCCAGCAGAGGTCCAGCTACCAATCCCAACGACCCCTGGCCCTGGCAACATACAACGCACGCACACTGAGGACCGACGAGAAGTTGATAGAGCTGGAAGAAGTAGTAAATAAGTTGCACTGGGATATTATGGGGTTATCAGAAGTCCGAAGAGAGGGAGAGGACACAATAATCCTAAATTCCAGCAACTTATTCTACTACTGGGAGGGCGATCAACTTTCTCAGCCCGGTGTCCGATTTCTCGTCCACAAATCCCTCGTTAACAACATAGTAAAGATCGAAAGCGTGTCGAGCAGGGTGGTATACCTTATACTCAGAATAACCAAACAGTATTCGCTTAAGGTCATAAAGGTGTACGCACCTCACTCGAAACGTCCAGACGATGAAGTGGAGGCTATGTATGATGACATTTCAAATGCCATGCAAGCCTCGAAAACACACTTTACGGTTGTGATGGGGGACTTCAACGCGCGGCTAGGTGTGAGGAATGGCGATGAACTGAGAGTGGGGCAATTTGGATTTGGACAGCGGAACCAACGGGGTCAGCGATTGGCCGACTTCATGGAAAAGGAGGGACTCTTTATGATGAACTCCCTTTTCAAGAAGTGGTCGTCCAGGAAATGGACGTGGCTTCACCCCGGTGGACACAAACGCGAGATAGATTTCATCATGACTACAAAAAAGTAAATATTTAATGATGTCTCAGTGATCAACAGGGTCAAAACCGGCAGTGATCACCGAATGGTTAGAGGCTCATTAAATCTTAACTTAAAGCTAGAAAGGTCCCGTCTGATGAAATCTACTCTTCGCCCAAGTCCTGCCCAAATCCAAAACCCCGAGAGCTTTCAGTTGGAACTCCAAAATCGCTTCCAATGCCAACGAAATAAATGACGGTCTGGTGGAAATTGTCCATGCCGTTGTGTCAAAGTTCTGTAAAACCCCTGAGCACACTCTTAAACTCATGGCAGAACGTAGCGAAATGACCAAGGTTCCAAAGTGTTCGCGAGAGATCTGTCTATTGGGCAAAGCATGTTGACGAAGCTGAAGACCGATAGTGGCAGTGTCGTTTCCTCGAAGCCAGAAATTTTACGAGAGCTCAAGAAGTTCTATGGACAACTATACACCTAATCGCAAAGTCCTACTACAAGCACGACTAGCGATGCAAGAGCCCGCCTAACCCGACACTACAATGAAGACATTCCGGACGTCAGCCTATATGAGATTCGAACGGCTCTCAAGCAGCTTAAGAACAACAAGGCACCGGGGGAAGACGGAATAACGACAGAGCATCTGAGAGCGGGTGGAACACCGGTACTTAAAGTCCTCCAGAAGCTGTTCAACTCCGTCATCCTCGAGGGAACTACGCCAGAGGCGTGGAACAGGAGCGTGGTGGTACTGTTCTTTAAGAAAGGGGATAACACCCTCTTAAAGAATTACACTCCCATTTCGCTTTTGAGCCATGTCTATAAGCTGTTTTCGAGAGTAGTTACTAATTGTCTCGCTCGTAGGTTTGACGACTTCCAGCCTCCCGAACAAGCCGGGTTCCGAAAAGGCTTTAACACCATAGACCACATCCATACGCTCCGGCAGGTTATACAGAAGACCGAAGAGTATAACCAGCCACTTTGTTTAGCGTTTGTGGACTATGAGAAAGCCTTTGATTCTGTCGAAACCTGGGCAGTGTTGCGGTCACTCCAGCGGTGCCAAAACGACTATCGGTATATCGAAGTGTTGAAATGTCTGTACAGTAACGCCACCATGTCTATCCGACTCCAGGACCAGAGCACGAATCCAATCCCATTGCATAAAGGGGTGATACAGGGAGATGTTATTTCTCCGAAACTGTTCACCTCTGCATTGGAGGATATTTTCAAGCTCTTGTACTGGCATAGACATGGTATCAACATCAATGGCGAACACATCACTTACCTTCGATTTGCCGACGATATAGTCCTCATGGCAGAATCTCTGGAAGGCCTTGGCACAATGCTCAGCGACCTTAATATTGTGTCCCAACAGGTGGGTCTTAAAATGAACATGAGCAAGACAAAAATCATGTCAAATGCTCATGTTGCACCCGTACCGGTACATATTGGGAGCGATATAATCGAAAATGTAACGATATGTATAATTGAAGTTGTATCGATAAAATCGACCATTATGTCTATTTGGGTCAAACGATTCAACTAGGCTAGTCCAACTTCGACAAAGAGGTCAGCCGATGAATCCAACTCGGATGGGAAGCGTTCGGGAAATTACGGCATATTTTCTCGTCACAGATACCGCAGAGCCTCAAGACGAAAGTCTATAATCAGTGCGTGTTGCCAGTGATGACATATGGAACTGAGACTTGGTCGCTAACTATTGGCCTCATACACAAGCTCAGAGTCGCGCAACGTGCTATGGAGAGAACTATGTTGGGTGTTTCACAACGTGATAAAATCCGCAACGAGGAAATCCGTAGAAGAACCAAAGTCACCGACATAGCACTCAAAATTTGCAAGTTGAAGTGGCAATGGGCAGGCCATATAGCTCGCAGAACTGATAACCGTTGGGGAATAAAAGTTCTCGAATGGTGACCAAGGACAGGAAAACGAACCGTAGGACGACCCCCCACCCGATGGACTGACGACATTGTAAAGATCGCAGGAAGTCGGTGGATGGCTCAAAATCGTTCTTTCTGGAAATCTATTGGGGAGGCCTATGTTCAGCAGTGGACTTTATAAAGGCTGTTATGATTATGATGATGAATAACTTGCTCCGCCGCTTGACCACCGCTAAATGTAGAGCATCACCTGCCGTGTGGCATTATGTTATTCAGTTGGCAAATTTGCGTGCCCTGTATAGCACCTCCGCTTATGCTTAGCAAGTCGTCGTGGCGCTCAATGAGACTTGCCGCACAATAACTGGCTGCCTCAAACTGACTCCACATAACATGCTCTACCCGCTTACTGGGTTTGCTCCTCTATCTGTACGACGGGATGCCTGTGCGAGAGAAATGTCGAAACAAGAGCATGATTACCGACACCCGGACACTCTACAGAAAGCAGCTTCTAAAAGCGCAATTAAAAAGCCGTAAAAAATACACACTCGTGGTGTGAAAAAAAAGTTTTCAGCGGGCGAAGAACACCCAGCCATCTTTATGATTTATCCAGAAAGAAGAACCAACCAGAAACATCCGACTTTAGATTCTAGGAACACCTGCTCCCCGGATGGGATCTTCCATGGTGAGTTTGGAAGTCCATAAACCAACTCCGGACCCATGTTGGCCGCTGTCAAGAGCATTTGCAAATGGGGCAATCGCGACTCTGCGCGATTGTGTCCAATGCGACTGCGGGGCTCCCATCCAAACGATGTCACATCTACTCGTCTGTCCTTTATGCCCTAAAACTTGCACAAGGGATGACCTAATGGACGCCACGGACGAACTGTATCATTGACTCGCAAGAAGATGAAGTCAGACAAGACATATAATGATGAAACTGTACAAGAGGCAGCTTTGCTAGCTACCCACTACCACAGAATACATACTAGGTACTACAAGTATTAGCATGTACAGGCCTAGGCCTATACCTAATTTCGACGCCGACGGCTACGTAATTGTATTATGTCACAATGTCCCTGTGACAGAAAATGAACGCGGACTGCGATACATTTTTAATTTAGGAAGAAATAATATTTTGGACGTGATAACGTCTTATAAATCGATGAACGAACTATGAAAAATTGTCACGTTCCGCCTGAGCCCAGCGTGCATGCTAGAGCGCGGCACAAGCGATAGAGAGGCATGATCGGCCTAAGCGTTCGGCTTCTGACGCATCTTAATAGCTTAAAGGTATGCAATTTTTCATCAATGTTATTTTAAACCGACTTTACAGACAACCATTTTTTTACTTAGCTTTAGCTCTATACCTTGCTTAAAACAAATTAGCGGTTTTATTGATTAATTACCCGCTAATTTGTTTTAATCAAAGGCTCTTTACCCCTTTTAGATTATGCCACTTACGCTGCGACTCGCGCTGCCGGAGTGAATTCTGCTGCAGTGTGTTCACATTATGCCCTCAATCGGAGGAGTTGATGGATGATACAAATCATTCCCTTGTTGTATTACTATAAGAATTATTTGCCTTGTCTTCGCATCATATTCTACAGACCGTGGTCAGTCATACAAATCTTAAAATAGGTAGGAAACTAGCTAGATGATCTAGGACTACGATGATAATCATAAAGCCTGCCTGCGCCTGCAACTGTAAATCTGTCAATCTGCGCTGTCAATCCCGGTCGTTTGACATCCGCACCAAAAACAGCCAATTTAAGTTGGGCATAAGGAGAGTAGTGGCCCTAAACTCTGCCTTAAATGAGCGTTCCCTGGGAGTGGGCACGTGGGTAATGTAAACAGGGTAATTATTTTGACAAAACACCAAATTGTGTTATACATTTTTTAAAGGAAATGACATTAGCTACTATGTTGTAGTGTCACTGTCATGTCAGTCATTAAAAAAAAGTTATTGTGATGTGAAAAATGGCGACCACCGGGGTAGGATTTCGGTGGTTGGATATTTTAGAAAAAGAGTTTGATAAAGCATGTGTCGAATTAGATACCTCACTAGGTAAGCTTTTTTAAATATAATGAAGTTTTTAGTATATGTGCTTTATCTTATCTTATAACTTGGATCCTAACACAGTCCCAGTTGTAACAAAGCACTTGAATTATTCTACTTTTCCACTAATTATTTGGTTGTTTAGTGCTTATTGTTTTATTTCCACCTCTTTTGCATTGTTCCTCATAGACTTAGACCAATTAATTGTAGTATTATTAGACTAATAGTAGTATTATCTGCATGGCTAGGATAAAGTAACTCAAAAATTCAATTTTATATGATATTATTTATAATAACATGAAATAATCCTTTGCATGTGTTGGGCCACATCCACATTTTAATTCATCGCTAATATAAAGACTGTTCAAAATTTCAGCGGAGTTAGAAGCAGAGGAGCCAGAGGTAGCATTCACAGCTCGGCAGAAAATTGCCACCCTTGGCTCTTGCTTCTCTCAACTGACACACAAGGCGCTCGCTATATTCCAAAACAGCACCAAGATGGAGGTATGGTTCTTAGAATAGAAATGTGTAAAATAATTTTGCAGTTTTCCTTATAATTAAACTCTTAAGCAGATGTTTTTAGATTATTCCTAAATGTATCATGATTTCAGAAACCATAAGGGTAGGTATTTAAACATGGTAACCATAAAACTTAATTATAACTACTTAAGTGGGTACATTATTTTAATAGGCTTTCTAACCTTGCATGACCCTATAATATAAATCCTTGTCTCTAGGTGTGATCGAACATAAACTGCCAATGTTGTTTAATGGATAGGTAGTTAAATGTTCGACAATTAAACAACCATAAATTATTTGTATAGTTTTATAGAAGGTTATTCTAGAGGTTTCCTCCAGCTTGGGCCACGATCATAGGGATGTTTGTGGAGATGTCTTCGATGAGTAGGGCGTGTAGTTGTGCTTTCGCTTGATGCTCTGTCTTCCTCTGATGTTTTGCTAAGGATCTTCTTGTCCTCATCCATCATGTCACTTCCGCCATCTTCGAAGAATCCAACGTCATCTTCAACGTCATATTCAAGATCCTCATCTGAGCCTTTGTCTGTCCTAAATTATGACATCACAATACATATTTGGCAAAATAGATAACCAAAATATGGTTATGTTTTTAGTTTTCCTACTTATTTATTAATACTGGTAAACCAAGCATTGACAATGCATTTAAAAATTAAACTGTCTTAACTGTGTAAGTGATCATAAACTTGTAACTTTTCATGGTCAAATACTAATAGCTTACTTGATTTCTTGAAGTTGTCGTAATAGCTTATCAGCAGCCAATGTGACGTCCGACGAAGGTATGTGCATGTCCATTTCCTCGCCGATTTTGACCTCTAACCGCTGTAGCGCTGCATCTGCTCTGTCAGTGAGAGCCACAAACTTTTCAGTCAACTGTTTCAGCTCATTTTCTTTGAAGATGCCGTGAGATGTGTTACGGAAAGCGCTTTCTAGGCGACGACACGTTGCATCAGTCTAAAGGGAACATGAACAGGCCTTATTACAATAAGAACTTCTTTTTAATGCCCATCTTTAGCGTTCTTATTCAGAAAAACTGAAACTCTTCGACAATTTTGAGTTATTGTATGGTACAGAATAGTTATTAGTATAGTTTATAGCGGCCTCGATTTTCGAAATTTTACATTTATATTTATAAATGAAATGAAAAATACATAATATCTCTTAAATAGTAAGAAATAAATTACATGATGCGTTGGGTCGGCTGCTCGTACTCAGTACTGCGGCATTTTGTGATATGCCACTGAATAACATTTAAGGGTATGCCTATGCCTATGCTACATCATAATCAGATTATTATGTATTCTAGATTAATGGAATATATTATAGTCACCGGAATTGGACGCGCTGTATTCAGAAATTCCATTACAGTGTTATCGTGTTCTCGTACTGTAGTTTTAATGGTCTGCAGCTCGCGGAATATTGTTGCAATCCTGGAAGAAAAATGTTACAATAACACATAAACGTACATCTAATATATACTTAATATCTTTAAACGAGCAATTCTTGTATACATATAATCTCAATCTCGGAAACGGCGCCCAACGATATTCATGAAATTTTGTATGCAGAGGGTTTCGGGGGCGATAAATCGATCTAGCTAGGTTAGCTAGCTAGGTTTCATTTCAGAAAACGTCGTTTTATCAGTGTGTTATACCGAGCAAAGCTCGGTCATCCAGGTACTATTTGTAAACAAACATACAATTGTAACAATAAGCGCGTGTGAAATAGTTTTTAAAAAGTTCTTTTTTTATCGGAAATTTTAGGCCAGATGATGCTGCCCCCATAATAAGAGCTTGTGTAATAACTGATATACTTTTTTGAAATACATATTATAATTATATAAAAAAATCCCGCGGCGTAACCCGCAACTTTCTGCGTCTCAGGCGAGCCTTGGCCCACTGCATCACAGAGGTCGTCAAATTTATCCACTGATTTTATTAAATCAAAATGTTTACATTAGTTTATCTTAATAGATATGCCAACCATAAAACCATGAATCGGTTTAGCCACCATGGAGACTACACGGATTGACAATCAGAAATACTGTCCCTCAAATTTTTTTTAAATGGTTTCCTATGTACTTACTTGTCAATTAGAGAATCGAATAATTTGTCTAATACATTGGCGACTTGGTTAGGATCATCTTGCTGCACCCGCTGGCATGAGTCCACGAACCGCTTTTGCGTATCCATAACTTCTTGCATCTGTAAAATCATTTTTACAATTTGGTCCTTCACTAATAAAATAAAAGTAAATATTGGTGTTCTATGCACACAATACCATCTGGCCCCAAAATAAGCATACTCGTAGCTTGAATTACGATGACCAAATGACTGATGGAATATATATATATATTTAAATACATATGATACATTATTACTCCCAGACACAGAACAAACACCTATGTTCAACACACAAATGTTTGTCCTGGGAAGTAACCCCCCATCTTCAGCGCTGAACACCTGGATTCTACTTCAATATTATGGTGTGCGCGTATTTATCAGATGTCTACTGGGTGTTGCTAGTCGCAACACTACGTACCTTCAAATCAATCTTATAAGTATTATCGGAAAGCCGTCGAGCGAAGCTGGCTTCTAAATCGGCTGAAGTGAGTCTTGCGTCGCGTTGCCTCCTGGCTAAAGCCCTGAGGCCATCAGCTAGTTCTCGTCGCGTCACGTTTACCAAAGACAAGCCGTCCCTCATCAGAGCCTCCAACACCAAACCTCTATGCCAAGTGTCAGCGTAAGCACCGTTAACCTGATAAAAAGATGATTGATTAAACCAACAGTATCATGTTCAAGTTCAGACTTATATTTGCCCTTGTAATCAATCTTTACTTCGACCAACCCACTGCCAAATCAGTAATTTAATAACAGGGAAATCGTGATTAATGTTCGTTCTTACCTTCTCCAACAAGGTTCGGTGCGTGTTGATAATATTAGTCAGATTCTGCGTGAGCTCCACTATTTTGACTTGACTTCGATCTATTTTATTACTGCTATCTTTAATTGATATCTGAAATTATACAATAATGGTTTCTCAACTACGAAAATCAGTTCACTTAAGAAAATTGCATTGTTGTATTATGTCTTAGAAACCTCAACTCACTTGCACATTAGTCTGCAGCATATGCAATCTGTGCTCTAGTCTTTCTGCTGCTAACTGAGCCCTTTCTAATTTTAAAGTCAATGTAGTCTCCACGCGATCTGCAAACAATTAGACAATAATTGGCTTCCTGCTTAGCCAAGCTCCGCACGTATAGACTTTAATTTATTCGCTGTAGCCCTATGACGCCGGATCCTTTTACCAATTGATTGGAACATGTATTCTTAATGTAATAGTGTTTCCATATACCAGTACCATATAATCTATGGTAGATACCTCTGGTATAATATTGCGAAAGTAAGAATAACGGAAGCACCGTAAAATAGGATATGACATATATAGTGACTCACGTCACGTATTAACGTCAGCGGATAGTTTCCGCTTGGATGAAAATAAGGGTGCTTTAATGTCTCTGTAGTGCTCTATAGCAAAACTTTTGCCATTTAAGACTTAAGCAATTACGATACGAAGGCTTTGACTTATTACAAAATGTTCAAACATTGCGTTTGGCATGCTAATAATGTACCTACTCGTACAGGTAATTCCTCGATGTCTATTCTAAATAAGGCTTAGGTATACTTATCATGTACACAGTATGTACCATACATAATGTACCTACTCAAGTTGTCTCCAGAGTGGCTGTAACAGCTTTTCTGCTTTAAATATTGACAGTATTCGGGTCAAGTGGTTTCTAACTTTAAGCCGAGAAACCAAGTTCTAACGGTTTAGTGGTAAAGTGACGCGATTTATTTGTTTTCTATCGCGCTAATTACCGAGCTTGTCCTGTATGACTTCTAGGCGGCGTGCCTGCTTGGCTTGTACAGCACTCACAGTGTCTAATACCCGTAGGCGATCTTCGATGCTCGCTAATATACTGGTAATATCCTGCAAAACATATTGATCTATTTAGAAAATTGCCTAAAATACCAGTTACCAGGCTAGATAGTACATACTAATGTTATAAATTCGAAAGAGTCATTATTATTAACTAACAGCTTCTGCCCGCAGCTTCGCGCGCATAGTACATAAATAAAAACTAGCCTGTGTCTGTTTCTAAGATACAATCTGTATCCATACCAAATTTGATTGATGCAAAAAAAAACAAAGTTTTGTTGATCCGATCACTGCCAAAAATCACAGGATCACCCGCTAGGCCAATCTGAAAATTTCCTAAAAACTTCATCGAAATCGGTCTAGCCATTTCGGAGTCTATAGGGAACATACATACATACACACATCGCCTTTTATATATATCGATGATATATTATATAGGTAAGTGCTGGCAAACGCATCCAAAGTAGTGAACTTCTTGAACAGCCCATTCTAGTTTGAAGTATCTTCCAGCTATAAGTAAGTTAAACCAATTATACTCTAGTTTGCTATGAAAAATGATCGGTTAACCTTAGAGTTGTGTGTCTTCTGTGAATATACCCGAAGGTTGTAAGGCTCGGCGCCGGCGGGCGAAGTGCGCGCCAGACTGAGGCACGCGAGCGCCGCCACTGCCAAGCTTAACATCGCCCTTTCTGAAAAAAATAAAAATACCTAAAACCTGGATTTCAGAACAATCAGACTGAGTAATATGTCGTATTAATATTTAGATAATGTAATTACCTAAATAAACAAATATAATTACTTAAAGTCAAAGAAAAAATTAATAATGCATATAATATGCATAATGCAGGCCAGGTTCTAGCAGCCATTCGATATACATATTAGAATATAAGCTCTTACAGAGAAATGATTTCAGAGTCATAAATTGCCCTAAACAACGGTTAACTGTCAAATCTACTCAATAAACCTTATTACTAGCTTATTTATTACTCGCATGCATTCATCCACGTTCGAGGCACGTACTTAGCTGTCGGCACACACCCACTTCTTGTATCCACTAACCAAATTAAGGTTTTAAAATTCATTTTAAACTTTATCTTCTATCTTCCGGTTTTGTAATTTCTCGTTACGTAGAAAATCATTCTTTTTATGGGCATGTGGGCAAATTAAACAAGTATTGTGCCCTGATGAAGCATTCCCTAGAATATTATTGTTCCTACGGTCACGACTGTACAATGAAGTATCTACCTACTACTAATATTATTAAACTGAAAGCTGGTGTGGATGTAAAGATGTTTGTTTGTGGCGCAATCATGTCAAAACGGATGGGCAGATTTGAACGAAACTTGGTAATGATATAGCCAGTGAACTGAAATAGCATTATAGACTACTTTTTGTAAGCACAATAATACTATTTAAGCTCAGCTTATTTCGTCTATGCGCGCAACGTGCTATGGAGAGAGCTATGTTGGGTGTTTCACTACGTGATAAAATCCGCAACGAGGAAATCCGTAGAGAAGAACTAAAGTCACCGACGTAGCGCTCAAAATTTGCATTGCATTGCCATATAGCTCGCAGAATTGATAACCGTTGGGGAATAAAAGTTCTCGATTGGCGACCAAGGACAGGAAAACGAAGCGTAGGGCGATCCCTACCCGATGGACTGACGACATTGTACAGATCGCAGGAAGTCGGTGGATGGAGAGGGCTCAAAATCGTTCTTCCTGGAAATCTATTGGGGAGGCCTATGTTCAGCAGTGGACTTCTTAAAGGCTGATATGATGATATGATGAATTTCGTCTATCATACAAACGACCTCGGAAATAAAAACGACCGACAGTGATATTTCGTGATGTACAGAGATGTTGCAACAATTATGCGAGTCTTTAGTGTTATCGTATATTAGTTACAATTATAATAATGCCGGACATGTCACACAGCATCTTCTGGCCCTAAAGTAAGCAGTGCTTGTGTTATAGGTACCATATGCCTGATATACTACTTATATAGTATATTTTTATGTAAATACATACATATTACAATTTTATTATATACAACATATTCACCATATTTATTACATAACATTCAATATATACATATTATATTTATATATATTATATTATTATTGTAATAGTTCGGACCAAAACAGCACAACCATTCGCGTCAAATAAATTTTTTAATGACTTTAAGTTAAGAACTTCCTTGAAAATCAAAATTATATATTAGTATAGTATAGTATAGTATAGTTATAGTAATAACTATACTATATATACTATATATACTATGTAATATACGAGTATACCATATTTCTTATCAACGTTTTGCAACATTTTTTCGATACAAGTTGAAAGCTTTATCAGACTCGTTTGATAATACTTTAAAATTACCATTTTTGGTAGAGGTCAGTGTGTCGTCGTCCCCATACCGGCTAAATCGCTCGTTGAGGAAACCAGATAATTATTGAAGTGAAAACTTCTTTAGCATCGTTGTGATTTGTAAGTCGATGAAACAAAAATGCGACAGTAAAAAGAGACAGACATATGAATTCATAAGGTTTAACGGGGGAGAAAATGAGATAGGAAGCATTATACTGTGTTTCTTATATTCGTGGTTCTAATGTTTTTGAAGGTTTCACTTCTACCACGTGTGAATTGCACACATGTTTTTTTTAATAGTTGGATATATGATGAAATTACAAGGATATTTAACTATGCCAGTGGCTTTGGATATTGAAATATGAATTTTGAACGCACTGGTCCGTACCTCGAAAGGAAGTCCCTTAAAGCTGTAAAAAAATCAAACTTCTAAGCCAACGCAATCAAAAGATACAGCCGTTCATGCCGCAAATTTCCGAAATTTTTTTGGCACTCGCAAGGGAATCAAAACCTACAGGGTGCTTCCCGTGAACTCAGGATCTTGAAATTTGGTACGAAGCAACGTCTTATAGCACA
The DNA here is from genome assembly GCA_948098915.1 of Lampropteryx suffumata. Lineage (NCBI taxonomy): Eukaryota > Metazoa > Arthropoda > Insecta > Lepidoptera > Geometridae > Lampropteryx > Lampropteryx suffumata. Next base: position 5,486,087 of record OX402547.1, on the reverse strand, counting down.
GATAAAGAAAAAATTTCGAAAACCGTTAATTTTTAGTTAAATCATATAATAAAAATATTTTTAATAATTTTAAACTTACTACCCCTTTCTTGAGATCTAGAACAAAATTTTTTGCAATAAAAATACCATAACTATGGCTCTATTGTCGTGATGGGTAAACTTTTACTTATATACCTACAGGTTTGTACGGAACCCTCGGTGCGCGAGTCCGACTCGCACTTGGCCGGTTTTTATAGAATGTATTCTGAAAACAAAATGAATCACTACCAATTAACCTAAAAGATAAGATGACTAAAAAATACCTACAGCTATGAAATGTGACAATTAGGGGTGTTAATAGCTCTATATACATAACCAAATTCTGGAATCGCACGTGCTACCGCCGCTTGCTGGTCAATGATCAGCCGTCACGAGCCGTAGGACAGCTAGATATTGGTTGCATAATCGTACTAATTCGGAAACACTAACTTCGCAGAGGCTTCACGTCAAGCTTTCGTTGTAGTACTGTACTACGCGTTCCCACACCCGTAGTACAGTACTACAAAGAAAGCTTGACGTAGTACAGTACTACAACGAAAGCTTGACGTAGTACAGTACTACAACAAAAGCAGCTGGCTGAAGCTAGTACACTAACAAGTCGCTACTACATTTTAGTGCCGCCCTCTAGGCTCTCAGCCACTACCTGTCCTGTTTACAACCGACCGATACTCGAGACTATAAACGATTTGATTTGCAACTTATGGTAGGTTACCTACTTTATTATGTTTTAGTACCTTGTAGGAAGCACTAAATGTTCAGTTACCTCGTAGAAACGGGAACTCTTTTCCATGAAGCAATTGGGTTATAACGAAAATCCATTAGCTTGATCGCGAATTAAAAATACGACGTAGTTCTTCGAATAGGGTATTCAATGGTATTTACAATTTTTAATTTTAATCAGTTCATTACAATCTATTGATTTGTTCTATCTATTGATTTGTTCTATCTATTGATTTGTTCTATCTATTGATTTGTTCTATCTATTGATTTGTTCTATCTATTGATTGTTTAAATTGAATTAAGACATCAATTAGATATTGACGCGCGGCTGCTATTTACACCATATCCTTGTATCAATAAGTATTATGTGATATAACGCCAGAATACTGAAATGCAGTTAAATTTTATGGTTATTATGGTTATTATTATGTCATTTCCCTCACTTTCCTCATAATTTTGTTAAGGATAACGGGGTCCAAAACGCTTAAGTGGCGTTTCAGTATTCGGTCATAAGCCATTAGTAAAATGCTTATAGAATGGTGTAATTATGGCGTAAATGCCGCATTCTGTACGGCATTAGTAGGAAGTAGAATTGAAAAATTATCTCATATATTATTCTGTACCTAATGGTAAATTAGATAATGATTGTTTTGAAGTGAACATGAGTTCAATCAATATGTTCATAAGTACATAAAAATTACCCCTATTCCATAGAACAAATAAGTAATATTTATTTGGTTCGTTTACGTTCGAAATTCCTCATTGCCCTGATTGATTTTATATAGCGGGTAGAATAGAAGGCGTGCGCATGCGTCCCATCATCGTCGAATACATGCATTGTTTATACCACGATCAACGACAGGTGTGCTGTCTCGTCCTGTTTATATGTATCTATTTATTTGCATTCCGCTGCAGTTCGTGGACCCCGTTCTATCAGATTATCATAGTCTAGTAACGCCCACACTCAGTTACAAACATTTCAACCAATTCAACACGGTTACGTTTTTGGTATAATATGCGCAAGTTCTTGTTATTAAATCAATAAAATTACGAGGTTCTAGCTCATGATTAAAGGTAGTTTGCGCATCCATCCTAGTTACAATTAGGCTTAATTATTAATTCATTTCTGCGTTGTTTTCTGTTTTATTTAAGTTTTATGTACCCACTTGTGGCGGTAAAATAATCATATTTTATCAAATTATTTATTATAATCTGTGCCTACATACAGGCAGTATTGTAATGAACACCTAATAAACAGACCTGTCTCGTGATTCTACCTTTCATTTATAAACACGCGCAATACTCAATAGAGAACATGCCATAAATGGCACAAACCTATGAAATCAGTTAGTTTAATTATAATTCAATTATATCTAAGCTAGTTATCATTAGTGAACATGATACATTTTTTTCTTTGTTAAATCAATATTAACATGATTAATTTAACAAAGTTCCATTTTGATTCGGGTATACTTATACTGACGGTGTCGCTGTTGAGTGTCGAAAGTTGGCGAGCACGTAGCCGCGCTCATTTCTTTACCATTTTAATTAGTCATGGTCCTACTAGCTGTACCATGTACCACTGACGACTTTTAATTGACGGCCGATCTAACGCCGACGAGGTTACTAGCGTTCTACTAACGCCGGTGAAGCGACTTTCTGACGGCAGTAATCACTGACAGCTAAATAATCGTGATCAATGGATGTCGATACAGCAATTTCATTTAACGACCCTTCACAAAAGACCATCCCGCATACATCAAAATCGATAAGCACATGCTCCCAAATCCAAATCGCCTATACACAGCATCGTTAAACCTGTCATGACGTCTAATAAAGAAATATTGTTGTTCGATTACAATTGTCGGAACCCGGTCATTACGTTTTTGTTCCTGTTACGTACTCATACTTACCTGGAGGCAATTTGAAGTTCAGAAAGGAAGGCGGAATGCATATTTGGAGTGCGTCGACCTCTGCGTGATTGAATATTGCAAACGGAACGCAGAATGCAATTGGGAATTTTGATTATTTCCGGGGAATTGTTCCTTTGAAACTCTCGAAATTAATGTAGCGATAGAAAAGTTACGATTGCTTTGCATTATAATATAACGTAAGCTATTAAAGTGCATGAGACGGATGTGCTAGGGCAATTTACCGCCGCAACTCCTTGTCAAAGTTCACTAGAGCTGGAACTATGCCAACGCGTCTATCGCACTCTCTTCCAGGTGCAGCTTCAAAAAGGGTGATTTAATTGCAGTTCTGTTATTTAGGTACTAAGCTTTTCTAATGTTAGTTTACTTATTCGATATTTCGGGTTAATTTCTCAAATGAATTTTAGGATTACGATTTTTTAATTAAAATTTATATTAGCACAAGTAACTGGACATAGTACATAAGAAAAAGTGTATACCACACTTGCTTTTGTCATGTATAGAAGTTCCACATAACAAGATAACTAAACAGATTTTTTTCTGAAAACAAAAGAAAGTTCATCATTTGCAATGAATGGAAGAATATTTTGTTTTTACAAAGTCATTGGCCTTTAAACCTTGTCTCTTCCTATTGTAAAGAAAAACGGCTTCCTGGTGAGATCATGTTTATTCTAAGCTTCGAGCGTTGTAGCGATCTCAACCCCTTTGTCTACGCGTCTCCGCGATGTTTAGATACTATTTATTTCAACAGATTGGACGCGTCGGCTGACTGGCCAGTGGAAATTAATCTGATATCATTCTAGCCAGTCATGATGCTTCCGTTGTTAAATTAAAATGTACGATGTCCTATTATTTTTTTCCAGCCGTGATACGTTAAATATTGACCACAAAAGGTGAGCGGCCGACCACCCGAAATTACTTGCTGACTTTCCAGTTTCGTATTAATTGTTAAGTTCTTGTTGTTGTTCCCAACGAGCTTTTAAAAGCTTGTTTGGGTTTAAGCTTTGTTGGTTCAAAATGTTAAATCATACAATTAAATGAATGGCTCATGAATTAGAAAGAAGCTTTGACACGATGAGCTAAGTATGTACGAGTCTCATAAGTAGTCTATTTATACAAAGGCGCTACATCACGCACGGAGACAAGGTAATCCGCGTTGAATATCGAATCCCCCTTGCCGCTCCTATTCTAGCCCCTCCTAGCTCATGAATGTCGTAGATCTTAATAAAGATAAATAGTAGATCTTACTAGCTTGTCGTCAGTTAAATCCTTTAAGTTCGCTATTATCATAAAAATAATCTCCAGCTCTTCCAGCATTATCACACCGAATAAAATGAAATAAGGTCAGTAAGACATACCTTCGACTTTAGTTACAATTTATGAGCATAAAGATTAGATGTACGAATGAATAACATTTTCCGTGTAATCAGATTTAGGTTGACGATATTTTTTTTCTTTTTGCAATTAGCATAATAGTTGTCATTTCGACTACATCGTGATCGTGTAGCAGGGAGCGGGGCACGCCTCAGCAAAGTTTACCTGGCCGCGAATGCGTGAGCTTCGTGGAATGTCGTTGGGTAGCTGATTATAAATTTGCTTTTATGTTGCAATTTTAAATGACTCACCATTCTTAGCATTATAGTCTTGTTGTTAAAAGAAACGCTGGCGCTGATTATAAACATATTTTTTCAAGTCGGGAAAGTTAAATTCCTCTGTCATTTGATTTTAACAACTTAATGACTGCTTTTTATATTCCAAATTGCCTTTTTAAAAGTTACGTACGTGAGGGCTTTGTGGACGCTTGTCATCATGGAACAGAACGGGCCCTCGTCAAAAAGATGATGCATGACGTGTGACTGCTGCTATCACGCCCATCAGTCGGTTTGTTAATCCACTCGATGATGTATATTTATTTAGGGATATAATTAACATGCAGAGGTTGACGTCCTTAATGAAAGTGTGGTAGCCCTGAATCTGTGTAGAGTTTGCTTGCTCTATTGCAATATCAACAACAAACTATGTTAATATACGTGAAGATAACTAAGAATGCTCCTAGAATTATGTTATCTTGCCTTTGGTTCGCTTCACTGTCCTCGTTTCAAGACTGCCGATACGTTGATTCATCTGGAAAGATTGAAAGCATGAGGTGTTCTAAACTCATACTGGTTTGGACGTCATTTATTTTATTCTATTCAAAACTGTCGATATGCGGCTCAATGCTCAAAGCCTTAGAAGGCTTCGTTAGTTCTGGACTACTGACGCATTATTTGAATAAGCTGGTCGTTGTTTCAATAGTTCACATATTCAATGACATTTGCACAGGTTTTGTAACGCTATTGTCGTCGATGTGTGTTGGCTGCAAGTAGGTTAGAACCGTTGCAGACTGCGCGGCGCGGTGCGGCTTGCACAAACCGGCTACCAATTTAAGACCCAGCTTACTCCGTGCATCTGATCGAGCTATCGACTCGGCATTATCGCAAATTCCATTTATTTCATCAACGAATTCCGCGCTAGGTATAGCTAAATCGATAAACGATAAACTGTATGTACATACAGTCTTAAGAAAGTAAGAATGTTGTTATTAAATGTATTATTAGTCTTAAGTGATGTAATTATTATAACCCAAATTTTTTCGAATTTTTTCGAAAATGTATCAGAACTGTTTAGTAACGAAGGACCAAAGTAATATGATTTAGTGTTTTGCGTGACTACTCCGCTACCGTTTTCTATTATTATTTAAATGTTGTGGTATAACAATTTAATTCTCCATGTGATCTCCACAAAAAGTGATCTAAATTAAATCGAGTTACTAAGGGAAGTTGGTATCTTCGAAATCTTTAATGGATCCCAAAGCGTCTATGACTTGCGTGATATGCTCCAGGCAAATAGTATAAGTTAATGCTTAATTCATCTATTTCATCTTATAAAAGATATATTTTTCTTTTATTGTTCAACTTATTACCATGAACGTAAAAAAGAAAATAAGGTTATGATGGTGTTTCACACGCACTCTTAAGCGTCAATCACTACTTATTTCATAACGTGGCTCCCATTTTTAAGTGTTCGTTGGCTCACCACAATGTAACCCTTATTGCTGTCATGTTATCCAATTCATACATACGAATCGTTCAAGAGAAGACATTTGGACGGTCCAGGGGCGATTGCTCTCAAATGACAGCCGCGAATTCGAATACATGCGTATCACTACATAGTATAAAACAAAGTCGGTTCCCGCTGTCTGTCCATCCCTATGTATGCATAGATCTTTAAAACTAAGCAAGGGATTTTGATGCGGTTTTTTTTAATAGATAGAGTTTTTTTTAATGATTCAAGAGGGAGGTTTATATGTATAATACATGCATAATATAGTAGAGAAACACTGATAATTTTAGAGGTTAGCATATGTTGGTTCAACGTATTAGAACAACTGAGCTACAGCAACGCGTGGCCGGGTCAGCTAGTACTTTATAAGTTGAAAAAGTAGAGCTTTTTGTTAAAAAATGTGCCTTATTTAAAAAAAATATCGTTTATTTTAAACTATAGAATCTGATCAAATGTCTTCAAAACAATGCATTGCAACAATACATTGCTTCATACCAAGCTTTAAGCCAACCTGTTGCTGCATTGTCTTGTCTTCTTAACAAGTTCTCGACTGACGGCCCTGATACGTGCTCAGAGATACATTTGAATGTAATGTGGCTTTTGTAGAATGATAAGAATTTGTGACATCATCTAATTTCATAACCTACTATATATATATATATATATATATATATAATTGAATGATATCATAGATGTTAATTTTGAGATGGCAAATAGTTAGAAAGGCTGACTAACACTTGCGGTGTACCGCGCTTCGTAGTCATGTCAGGGGGTCAACATAACACAACACAACACACCAAGTTCAATGTCTTATTGCATTCTGGGGATAATACCCCCATAAATGTTAAAAGGTAGATAAACTGTTTTTAAAATTTAAAGTAATCCCGTCAGGATAAAGACAAGAAAGAATGCGTCAGTAAACGCTTCTGTTCTTGATTATGAGTAATGGAATTTGAAGAAACTTAAAGCACTGAGCGTCAACCCATAACCTGATAGATAACTGCTTTTTTAAATAAATTAATTTTGCTGAACAATTCACACAATACCATCTAGGTAGTCCAAAATTATGCAAAGCCTGCATGGAAACCAGGTGACTGATATAATACTTGTTATACATAAAGATACTTGACGATCTCTGTGACACAGTGGGCGAAGGCCCGCCTGAGACGCAGGTTGCGGGTTCTATTCCAGCTGCGGGATAAATGTTGGTATAATCTGCAAATATTTATCTCGGGTCTGTATGTTTTACTCTGTATGTATTTACAAAATAAAAGAGTATATAAGTAGTATATCAGTCATGTGGTTCGCATAACACAAGTGCAGAAAGTTGAGTAACTACCCAATAAGCTGTGAGGCCAGTCAATTGATTAAAATTCAGCCATGGTGGTCTTTTTTCTATGTGGTAGAGAGACATGTAATCTTTAATAAGATTCCACTAAAGAATTTGTGTGAAACCAGATTTATGTCTCATCATAAAAATTTAAACTAATAATTGTAAATAATATTTACCTCACCAGCTCATGATTAACTCAATCGTTGGATTACATATATCCGAAGCATAAAATTATGCCAATATGTTACGCTAGTTCTGCTAGTCTAGTGACATGGCTTCAACTAGTTGAGAACCGGATCCGCGATATTATCTAAATCACAAATTACCATGACGATGAGTCGATTTAAATATACTTGGCGGGGTTGGCTAGTGGCGACAACTCAACTCACGCTCTATATTATGTATATTGCATAGTTATTGTAACATTTTATTTTCAAATTAAAACTGCACTGTCATGTACGCAGTCAAGCTTAGATACACGGGCACTAGGACACCTAGCCTTTAATAAGAATATAAGAACAAGATGCCAAACTAATACCTACTTAATATTAACGGTCGGTCAATCACTCGCTGCTCGCTGTTTTAGATTAGGTATTCCCGAAACTCGACGCTTAACGTTCGGCTTCTGTATCTACTGTAAAAATGCACCTCTGATTGAGCCCTTCAGTCATTTCTACCTAAATTATAATCGATATTACCTATAGATACAAGTACCTGCTCTAGCTCTAGCAAGCTTAACCCTACTCTTAGATAAATATCACTTGAGCATGATATTATGATAAATAAAATGTTAGCAGCTTTATACACTTTATCACTGATAATTTCAACATTCATGCAGGTATCTATGAAGGCTATACGTAAATATTAATGAAACCTCAAAAGATTGAGCTTAAGTTCTCGAGGTTTATAGTTCTCTTCGAAACCTACAATATATTGTCAGAATCTGATTGTTTTCGATTTTCTTGTTTCAAAAGCAAGGGTTACGAAATATTGAATACTTTCTCTCTCGTTTCGTTACTGATGCAGGCGGGTAGTATGGAGGTTAAAACAACAACGTGTCGTGTTCACACAGACAATGAAAATCCCTGCTAAGTCATATCGTAATTCATCAGCATAAAATCGAAATCGACTTGTTTGTGTTTCTGATCCCAAGGAACTTTTAAATTATCGGCCGCGAAACTGGTTCGCTTTATCGCTTGCCACACTGATCGGAGGATTATTATAATTATCTGAAACCTCGAGCTTAAACAAGGCTACGAAATTCAAACATACAATTTCCATCGCAAAGACGCAGGCTCGTGTACAGAAGCAGTTTATCTTTGGTAAAGTTTGTCCTTATGTTATTATCTATCTCGCAGTTCGGGACGTGCCGGGAGTTTTATTTGTGAACAAATACTAGGCACTTGTGTAGTGGTAGCGCCTGGAGTGCCGCAGTTGGTGCTGTTTGCTCACGTTGACATGCATACCACCTGATTTAATACGAACCCTTTTTAACACGGTTATTACATCTTCCATATCATTTTGAGTTTTGTGACATTCTAACATCGCGAGGGACAGGCGTATTTGACTGTATTTAAGATTTGTTGACTCATTTTTACCTTTATATATGTTGTTATGTTATATATGGGTCGTGGCGTTTTATACCTACTTATGATTTTATCCATATCGCAATTTAGATCGGAAAGTTCATTGAGTTCCCGTTGTTCCCATCTTAAAAGCAAGCTTGTTCCGCGTTCGAACATAATTTATGGCTCTTAATTATAATCCTATGCGGTGTATTGATTTTACGGATCGTACAAGACTTTCCTCTCTACTTAATAAATGCCCAGAGGTAAAGTTACCTTTCAATTAAACAGTTTATCTCTCGAATCTAAACTTGAAACGGGATCATGCATTCGCAACAATTTACGTTAATCGATTCGAATCGTGATTATTTAACCGAATGATTCTAAATAGTGGCCAGTGATTGCACAGCTCGGAATAGTTAACAGATGATGCTACAGGCCGCACTCTCCACATCGAAGGGTCTTACCTAACCTGTACTCGGGCCCTGATGATCTCGCTTTTATACGTATAAACACTTTACAATCAATCGTAGTTATTAATGACAGCGTAATCGTGTTTTTATTAGTGTTACATGCTTACGTAATGAGAAAAATACGTTATGGCAATTGAGGTTTTCCTTCCATCGTTTCCTTGACCGGTATGAAATCATCGTTGCAGTAAACGAGTGTTTATACTTACACTGTAGTGCCCTTCACTCGAGCGTTTTACATCGTTATGCAATAGGGCCCCACGGCTTTCAGGAGCTGGAGGCGAGGCCTAGCTACGCCGATAATTAGCGTTAGTTTATGTCGGATCATTGATTATGATATCCACAGCGCTTCCTCCGCCCGCGCCGGTCGGCCCACTAATGCCTTGATTTATACCGCTACCGACTCCATTCATATATTATTATGCACTGGAAGCGTCTGATCTTTTATGTCAGACCAATGAAAGCATGTCGTTAATTAACCTGCTACCTTTTTGTGAAGGATTTATGAGTTTTGGTAGTTTCAAACTGAGTAGGCACGTGAGTTAGTTGCAGAATTCAAGGTAACCCTACATCATTTTTACTTTGTCTTGAAGCGTAAAATATATCCTGTCACATTTTAAAACCGCGGTGATTATAATCATGATGTGTGTCAGATTGTGGGACAGGCACTCAATTCGCTAACCGATTGAATTTTTACCGCAATTCTGAAAATCAGTTGTTCGAAAAGCTGTCCTGTTGTGTTACTTTACCAGTCTGGTTTACCCGCAGAACTCTGGCTAAGAGTTCAATTGTCGTTTACTTATATGATTATACGTATGCAACATTAATAATAGACTGGTACTGCAAACTATGCTTGAAAATCACCTCTATATGTGTGATCGAATAAGATGCGTTTATTTTCGCCTTCGTGTAATGCTCACTTTCGCTCAGTTAGTCTAATTACCCTACATAAATAATATCCGGTATGAATAGTATTCGTATACGTTACGATCCATCTTCTAAATTCTGCCATAATTTTGTGTGTAGGTATAATTAGGAAGCTGAAATTATCGTTATGGAACCTTATCTTAGAATAAACTGATTTATCTCCAACACGTCTGATGTCTCACTTCTAAGTCTTTTCACCATTTTGATAAAAAATTACGAACATTATAATATAATACGAAACTGTGATTATTTTGGATTTAAGATATTTGTAATTCAAAACATGTGAACCGAAATTTAAAGTTTATTTAGAGGTCATTGTAATCAAATACCTATTCATTTTGACCTATTGAGTGTCCGCACAGCTTAGTTGGTAGGAACTCTCCTTCTGCGCTGTAGGTTCGATTTCCACGACAAATATTTATTGATGAACTTATATAGATGTGGTTTCTGTGTCTGGGTATTATTAAGTACCATAATTATTTAGTTGGAGTAGTAGTAGTAGTAGCAGTACGAGTACGTGCTCTGATTGGTTTGGGGCTAGATGGTCTGCTTGTATGCGTGTAATTAGTAATATTTATTTATTATTTAAAACGGAGTGAGGCCAAGGGATGCTCAACGGCTAAGAGGCAGACCACCCGCCCGATGTTCGAACGATTCAGATTCAGATTTTAAATAAGTTATATATAATTAACTGAGTTCGAACTTCAGTGCCGCCTGATTTAAATTAACAAAACATCATACATTGAACGTTCGTCGTATAGTCTTTTTAGGTTTAAAATTAAAACCACAAGTTACCTCAAGCTAATTATATCATGTGAGAATGTTTATTTAAATTATACAATGCACAAATATAAATTGCTCACAATATCAGTAGGTTTAGTAGTTAAGTTTTTATAGCGCTGAGAAGAAATTATGCTACAAATCGTAGCATTATGATTATCATAGCGAATGACATCTAAACCGGTCGATTGTTCTAATATTAGCAAAGTTACCTAGCATTAGGGTATACTAAGAAGCTTATAATTAATTACCTCATGTAAACAAAAAAAAATATATTTTAGAGGAAATTGCGTACGCTACATAAACGTGCGACGGTGATAAGATGTTAAAATATTGCGCTACCGACCTAGGGTTGGATCCTTGCGTAGACGCGGATTCCTCTAGGGCCCCTTGGTAGTCACTGACACTGAACTCTCACTGTTCATTTGAAAATATGTTTATAGTCCGCGATGTTTTAGGCACGTGGGTTTGCGTGTCGCATGACGCTTGTGACAGGTGCGTCTGGCGCAGCATCCGCGGCGACTATGCGCGGGCGCCGGCTAACAGTCGGGCGGACACGCCTCTTACGTACGCGCTACTCCCCGCCTGTCAGGATTCTGAAGTTTTCTAGTATTTCAAACGGATTACAAGTTTCCGCCGCGTTACGTTTTTATTTGACTGCCGTTGACTATGGACAACGGTAGTCGCGCTAAAAAAAATATTCAGTTTTATTTATTAAATAAATGTTAGCAATTTACAATGCAATGCATGGCTTTACTCAATTTCAGTTGTTTGTTGCTGTCAGGTTTTAGTTGTGTTTTTAGGTTTCACAAGGTTTAGTTCCGCTATGTCCGTATCTATCATCTATCTGTCTGTATATCCGCCTCTAATATTGCTCGCAGACTATTACTTTTATCGTGATCTAATTTTGCAAGGAAATACGCATTAGTGATCTATACAAAGTTATGAAATAAAAACAAAAAAAATGGTTTTTAAGGATACATGTAAAAAGTGGTTGATTTTTTTACTATTTTACTATATTTTATATATTTTACCATATTACCGTGTGGTATATCGTTGTTACATTTTTTGTTTTTCTTGATGGTAGTAAAACGTTGGTCGTTCTTCTTATCCATACTGACTTTCAGCCTTTATGATAAACCTTCTTCATTTTATTTTATTGCGTGTACACAATATTTCAAAAAAAGCATATTATTAGCCATCATAAACTGGATCATTGAGATGCTCTAGCTAATTCTCGTCAAGTCGGTAGTAAAATGCGTGAGAAAGTTCGCTCTACGTTGCCCATAAATCGTGTGTTCGATTTCCACTAAATGAATCCCTTGATTAGCTGCTAATTGATTGAAGAAGAAACTCTTTGTAGAGAGATCATTGCGGTGAAATGATGTCGCGTTTTATACTCATACTTAATGTGTTTGGCCGTCCGGGCACTTACACCAGAGTCATTGAAGATCTATCATTAATCAATATTTGTGTATTGCTCGTTACATTACAACTGTTATATAAATTGACTTTCCCTTCATTGCTAAGGTACCATTGAATTACTTGTAAACATTAGACGTCTTTCATTGTATACACCTACCACACTTGATAAATTGGATAGAGGCTTGTTGCACAAACCATGAGCTTGATGCTAAGATGATTGTTTATGTAATTATTAATACTCTTACATAATTATTATTATTATATTATTATTATAATATTATTAATTATTACATTTATTCAAATCCATACTTAATAACAAGGAAAATTGTTAAATGGCGTGATTTACCGGCACATCCTAAACCGTGCACGTGCTTTAGATAAAACTTATAATAGAAAACTTATGAAACTTATAAATACATAGACTTTTATACACCTCACAAAAATCCAAGTTTTCATTGGTTAGTACTCCTATAGGCGGCGATAGAATTGCATTGCAGCCTGTCACATACAATCAAAGAAAACATTCTTTATTCAATAAAATCACAAGGACCACTCTGAATCGTCTTCTTACATCTTAGTGAATCTAGGTGCCGGTTCCTCCTAACCCCAGTTCAACAAAGAATCCGGTAAGAAACTCGTCTGTTCTTAACACTATTTTGTATGATCCTTGCCAATTTTGTTTTGTTGTTATGCCGAGTCGAGTTGGAGCAGATTCATCCCAAGCTTTTTTGTCATCTAAATAATCAGATATTTTATAATATGCTTTAATAGACAGTTTCTTATTAATTTTTATTGGCAATCGAAAAATCTAATACGTCGCTTGGGACCTTGTTATACAAGCGTTCACTTTGCCCTTTAAAAGACAATTTTAGCGAGTCTTAACTGTGGGAACAGCGAGTTTATCTTTATTTCTAGTGTTTATACCATGTTTTTCTTAAATAAATGTATATGTGCACATACATAAAATTTTCGTATATATACTGACAAGGCATTGTCATGATATTCATTTCTATGTGATTCGGACGGAATACATAACTGTGTAAAGCGTGGGCATGTGTTAAATATAATGTTTGGTCGTGTATCTGACTAGCCCCTTAAGACATCCTCAAAGATCTAAATAACTAAAGATCTGAGGAGCTAGCTGTCTACCGAGCCCGGGGATTATAGTCGTGAGAATGTTTCGTTCTTCCGTCTGTCTGTCTGTCAGTATGTTTGTCTGTCTGTCCGTCCCCCCTCTTTATTTTCATGTTTTATTTTTGCTTCAAAATTGTACTAGTGATAATAACCAAGCCCGTCTTCTAGCCGTCTCACAAGTTCACAACCAGAACCCATAAAATTGGATTTGGCTTAGACTAGGTATTGCAATTTGTGAGCCCCATCGCTGTTCTTATTGCAGTGGTGTCGACAAAAACGGCACCCACCAACGTGCCTAGTGTGCTTAGGGCCCTATAGGTTTGACACGCGATGACGGTATGAGTCCCGATGGCATGACATTGTGATCCCCTGAGAAAGGGGGCGTGCTCTCGTATGGGATACCATTTGAGCTGACATGTTGACCCCCTCTCATCTCAGTAGGCATTTCTTGCGAGGCGAAAATACGAAGTCCTTTTTAGTGATTACATTTTTGCACTGTTTGACTATGAGACCATTGGGGCCTAGTATTAAATTATTATTTTTTTATAATAATAAGACTTACTAAAATTTCGTAAAATATGAACATCCTTATTTGCTTATTTTGGACCAATTTTCCTTAAATATCAACCTTTTAACATGATGACCAAAATATGCTGAACACGTCAATTTATTAAATATATGAAGTGTCATTTTAAAATCCATACTAATATTATAAATGCGAAAGTGTCTCTGTCTGTCTGTTACGTTTTCACGGCTAAACAGCTGAACGGATCTTGATTTGGTAAGAAGATGTATTGCATTCTGGGGAAGAACATAGGCTACTTTTTGTCTCAAAAAACAACCATGAAGAGGGTAAAATAGAAGATGATAGTTTATTTGTGACTCTTAGGGTTAGGTTTGGGATCTGAAAATTCATAGGCTTTTGGTAAGAAATATAGAATACGTGTTTCAATGTTTTTGCAAAATCATTCCCGAAGGGGGTAAAATAGGGGATTAAACTTATGATTATGTTCTTTAGATGCAGAGAATTCCTTACGAAAATAAAAATAAAGGTTCTAAGCATACGCGTTCGAAGTCGCGTGTAACAGCTACAGTTATTATAATACAGTTACAGTTAATATAAATTATACTTTTGTGTTAGTCCGGGGACACAACAGAATGAGGGGCATTGCATATCTTGAAATATATGCAGTGCCCCTTATATATAAGATAGGTATCTTGAAATATTTTAGATCTTATCGTATTAGACTTTTTTGTAGAACTGATAAGGAGTTTGCTATTCTCGTTTTATTTGTATAAAGCTATATGCTAAGCCGCGGTGGCGCCTACGGCTTCCAAAGTTTGCATAAAACTACGTATCTTCTTTGTGAATAAAATAATAACAATAATAATGCCTTTGCAGAGTAGAGTACAATACATACTCGTACATGCTACGTGTTTAACCGGCTGCAGTGAGTAGCGCGATCGTGGTTGTATAATGTTGTATAGTAATTAGCCATTTATAATTTTCGATTACCACCGAGCATGTCCATCCAGTGACCGTCCGACAAGTTGAGCTCCGACAGGTTCCGTGGGTTTTACGGTATGCGCTTGCACTTACTATACGGGTGGTCAACTGCCCTTTATTGGATAGCTTAGGTAGCTTGAGGTCCTTCCTAGCTCTACTCACCATTACTCATAAAATATTTGCATATTTCAAGCCTGTCTTTAAGCTATGAATACGCGCAGTCGTCGTCGTCGTCTATCGTCGCGTCGGTGAGTTCGCGCAAATTGTACGAGTACATTAGAGTTTTTATCCAGCTCGTGACTAATGTGATTCATTGAGATTTACGAGCATCTTTGTAGTTACTTGAAATTATTAATAGCCCTTACTGATATGCATTTCATACTTGTTTTAAATCTGCATTTCAATTGACTCTGCGTCAAACCGTACGCAAACGAGGCCATTAAAGTAGGAAGGGATGCTGTCCTTTACAAATGTAATTAATATTTTATGCTATAAGTTATGAGGCTGTCGCGATGATTCGATATGCGGAGTGCGTATGTTATTGGTGAATGGCCGATAATAAATCAGTATACCGTTTGAGTACTTCTACATAGTTAAGTGGCAGTGTTTGATGCACTTCCTCATTGGCGAAATCTATCGCCGGCTATTTACTGCGAAACACGAAGCTACGACTGCTACGATTGAGTGTTTCATAGATTTACAACTCACGCCCCTGTGGGCTCTTGTTTGCCTTTAGTATCCTGATTGATATCGTGATATTTACACACTTGATATATATGATCAATATCTTTGAAAACATAGGTACCAATAAAGTGGTTATTGGTTTAGCTCGTCAATGTTATTTCTAATGTGGATTAGTTCTTTGAAGTTTTAAGAGTTAAGTATTAACGGTACCTATCATAATATTGTATATTTAATTCACAAACCATCAGAGTTTCTGAAATGTAGGACAACTATACCTATAATTTTATCATTAATAGTAACTTTGTTTAATTGATTTATGTGTCGTCGTGTTTGTTGAGTTAAGGAGACACATCGCTCTTTATCTACAAGCTGGACAGCCGATTGACAGATATATAAATACTTGTGTTTCGAAAAGCTCTGTATTGCCATATTGCTAACAAGCTTTGAATTTAATTTGTGTCATGTCATTTTGATATAAACCGCTAGTTATGCTTACCAAAAAAGGAACTTACAATGTATTACTATAGTAGAGTAAATAGCCAGTGAATCGAAACTGCCCACTCCTTGGCTGCCTATTCATTACAATCGTCATTGAATTATTGATAGTATCTCTTGTCTGTAAGAACTTACGAAATCATGCTTGCCCTAATACGCGTCCGATTTATGATAATAGCCACGCACGAATAACAGGACAAAGTGCTTGCTGTGTCTCCAAAGATAGATTGTGCATACTAGAAAACATTATTGACAACTTCATTGATTCAATATTTAATCGACTTGACCTGTGTACCGTAGCCGTTCGCGAAAGTTGTCGATAAATCTTCTTGTGTCAAAACAAGGTACAATTTGAACTTTCTGCTCGTTACATGCATGTTATAAGGTCACCATAAGTAGGTACTTATTACCTTCCATTCAAGCATACCTCGAGCATACAACCATCATCAAACTGTTTTGACCGCCAGGAAATTTTCTACAGGACTGTTATTACTTCACAATTGCACGTAACTTGATCGTTTTCAATTAAAGCACATGCATTTACAAGCTTTTGCGTGTATTTGTTTGTTGATAAAGCGTATTGCTTTTATAGTTCTCGTAAAGTGAGATGAGAATTTCCTGATTGATATTGCACGTGGCTTTATTGGCTCGCATGTAAGTACAATGTTACACTGCCTCCATTTTACAAACATAGCATAAGTAAAAGATGTTTCCTACTGGTTATAACTCAGTTATGAAACATGGTGTTGATTGAAACAAAAAGCGATTTATCTACTCAACGAAATGTGTTTTTTAATTAATATAAAGTGTTTTTTTTTGCAAATATGGACTTGCACACCCGATACGATATTAAAGAACTAAGTATATATTTTTAAACATATTTTAATTGGGATATTAATCATTCTACGTAAACGTAATATGCAAATAATTTAAGTCCCGCTGTTTTGCAAAATTCGGTAGTCGGTCTCACCTGCACACGATTTGCCCATAATGTTAATGCGACAGGTTCGCGTAAAATCGCGTGTCGTTGTCTGTCGCCCGTGGGAATTACTTGACTTGCGAATTCATCTCACAATAATTTCATTTGAAAACGATTTTCCATCCCGGTTACCTTCCCAGCCAGCTATTTGATTCAACGAGCTCTGCGAACTCCCATATTATACAGGATCGAATCTTTGCTTCTATTATGTAATTTATGTACTCACATGTTAAAAGCGGAATTTAACGACAAGCAATCACTGTTACTCGTAGTACTCTCGCCAATCGTCACTTTACGGAGCAGTTCTAATAGCTCCTACTTGGAAATCTCGAGTTCGAGTTACTACATCCGGCTGTAAAAAAGGAAAAGTTGAAAGCTTTTCTGTAATACACACAACACACATTATAAGTGATACCTATGTGTATTATGCCATTGGTGGTTGATTAATGCCTTTATTTATGGCTTTTCCTATAAGATTCTGAAATAGCTGGTTATGACATTTGATTATATGCGACGACTTAAATTTGTTTTACACCGTATTTATTCACTAATGGCTCAACAGATATACCTACATGGTGTTGGAAGTGAAACTTCTTGCATTGTGATGTTGATTTAATAGCTTAAATTATCTTTATATATTTTCCAGGAAATAATATTCCAAAATCCAAGAGACGTTATGATTGCAATCGGTCTAATTATTATATGATATTGCTGATATTATGACATAATTTGTTGAATAACATCATATCTTTCAACAAAATTGATAAGCTATAAAATAGATTTAATTTTTGTATGAGTTTAAATTTAAAACCCACGTAGTACCTGCCTGTCATTCTTGTTCTGTACATTTAATATTCGCAAAGCTAGATCCACTGTTATGTTGTATTATTTTACTGTCATAATCAAATTTTCTAATTACCATTCCTTCTCTGCACTAATGATTGGAATGCAAGAGAGACCATAATTACTCATCACCCTCAAGTAAAAGCCTAATGAAGTAAAGTTATTGCTCACAAGTGCCTTCCAATTAATGTCTACCTCGCAAAATGGAAATGCAATTTAAAAGCATTCAGTCGTAAAGGCGTTGTGTGAGTCCATCATGCGGAGGCTATTACTAATACTTTCACACCCTCTCGAAAAAAAATATGTTTGGTTATCGTGAAGACATATGTGTAGTTGTTGCGTTGATGACTTAACTTTTATGGTTCCGCATGTCCGAAGGGAAAATCCCGCATAATGAGTCTCGATTGACAGGCATGTCACACATTGTGTAGTAGAAATTGGATGATTCTGAAGAACTCTTCCACTGAATATCGCCGCTTAGTTTAGGAAAATATTAACATGTACTTACATACTTGTACTTCTAATGTACTGCCAATGTGTACAAGTGTATAATCACTTTACAAATAAGTAATCAAATGTAAATGATTTGCAGTAAATTATTTAAATTACGAGTAAATGTGTAAATAAATAAGCGTAATAGTTTTAACTTCCATTGAATAATTTGTAGTCGTGACGATGACTGACAGTGCAAATCATTTATTATTAAGTTATTGCGTGCATGACCTGCCTATAAAATTATTTGCATATTTGTCTCCCATAAAATATAATTGAATATTAAAATTCAACCAATGTTGTATCACCTTGTAAAGCAGAATTTCAATTATGCACCTGTCCCGTCCTTATAATTCGTTTTATGCATGTGGTTCCAAATTTCGCAAATAATAGCAAATAAAAGTTTGCGTCACGCACAGTTTTGTAACGTACGTGACCATTCAATAGACTAAAAGGGTATATATTCGCATGTAACAGCTTTGTCCCTGGTCGCTTATCTCGAAAGTGCCGCGTCATTTATAGATGCTATTGTGTTTCCCCTATTCGGGTCGTCATATGAAACGTTTGGAAATCTGTGATTTAAGATTTTGTGGGTGGCAAACTGAAGCAGGGCGCGGGATGCCATCCTGCGCCTGCGGTCCACTTTGTGGTTCTGTCAAGCGTACAACCATCCTCGGAAGTCGTGACCGCAAACACCAGGCGCGGGCACGCAAACCTGTTTCTATTCCTTAGTATCACTAGATATAACCTTACCTACCTGTTCTTCATCTCGATTTGCGGTTAGCTCGTTGAACATTACCATTTCCTTTTAAACCGCGTCTGGCATGGCGTTATCGAATGATTGCTCATCCATCGAAAATTGTACCTGACTGTGCTAGTCTTGCAGGCTAGGCATACCTATGTACAAACATTACTATGCAAAAAGTAAACAGCCCAGGCACAGAATAAATATGTGGTCTACATTGATATATGTAGAGTTTCGCACTCGTACATTTTCTGAAGCACTGTCTGGGAATCCTGATGATTCATTGTTTGACTCCGGTACCCCAATCTCGATTCTCGACGCCAGCGCCATGCCAATTTTACTGCTGGCTGAGTAGATGGAACAACCATAAAACTACTTCATGTGTTTATGACTTTGAATTATTTTAACTCTGTCTGCTTTTATTATCCTTGAGTTAGCATTGTTTATGGAGGATGATGATACCTTTGCTTGCATATGTGAAACCATTTTTATCATAGATACGAGTATCATAATCATTCGCTTTAAGAATCTCTTTATGTAAGTATGTATTTACACTTACATTGAACGCAATAAATTCATGTTTATAATATTTCCAATATGTAAACATGTATCATTTCATAACATCTATTCCCGTAAAACCAGATCGCGCAATTTGACACCATTTTGCAGTTTATTGCAAATACGAGTAATTTCTAAGTAGCGCAGATGCAGGCGAAAGCACAAGAAGTAGGTACAGTACCTTACCTACTTTGGGAAATGGGAACATTATAGTCAATATTTCGCTCAGTCAACATGTTTACTAATCATAGCAAAAAAAAAACAATAACATCAAGTAGATACATTGCGATAAGTTAACAGTATATTTTGAGCTTTTGACGTTAGCTTTGTTAAATTATATTTTGTGTAAAAACTTCTCACACAGTATATCCTGAGGTAATCGAACACCATTAGTTTATAGGAAATCTGACATTAGCATGCCCTCATTCGGTGTGCAGTTCATGCGTTGCATTGATTCAGTTCTGAGAATGCATGTCGCTAAATTGTTGTAGACAACACGTCGCGTCGTCGTCCGGCGCGACACAAGCCAGGTGTGATCACGACCGTAGGTGTTCTAATGAAACACGACTGGGTTCTCATTATGCGAGCGCAGTTGGTCTTTTTGCGAACGTGGATCTTTTAGATTACCGAGAAGCTACGGTACCTATCTAAGTACCATCCAACGAGTCTAGCTTTGCCACCGCGTTAGTACTACGACACTGTAATATAACAAGCTGATACCATACATGTTTGAGACAAGAAACAACCTTTTTGGCACCATAAATACAATACCATGTTGTAATTAATAGTGAACAGTCACTATCCATACTTGTACTTTAATAATATTATAAATTCGAAAGTGGTTCTGACTGTATGTTTGTTTGTTACATTATCACGGCTAAATAACCGAACGGATGTTATTGAAATTTAGTATGGAGATAGATTGTATCTCGTAGAAGGGCACAGGCTACAATTTATGAAACTTCGAGCAGAAGCTTGTCTGTTATATTATATTAATTCCACCAAGGGCGCTTGGCGTTGTCACTGCCAAAGCAGACGTTGCATAGTCATCATCAGCTTTACTCTTTCACAGGTCCAGTCTAACTTGGCCTTGTCTTGTCCCATCTTGTCTTGATCCGCCCTTCAGGCGGATCTGTTTGCGGATGAATGGAAGACGATAGAGAGACTGTGCCTTACCTACTGTGAGAACATTTTGTATAAATAATAGCTATACTCATGATATTATTTAGTGTAGGTATCAGTTCCTTTTATTATTAGATTGTTTTTATTTTATACAAGTAAGAAGAGAACTTTCGCGCTCACATAACTTTGTACATTTTCACCAACAACAAAAGTATCAACTATCAATCCATATAGATACATAACATGAAAGTTTCACTTTCCTAACAAGGCATAGGGTCCTCTACGTAGTGTTATGTTGCATGAATATCAACTGCTTAGGCAAAATCATTTGTTCAAGTAACTTAGTGTAACAATTGTCAATAGACGCGGTCTATGTTCGCTTAACACGATTTAATGTGTGTTCGTTCATGCTTGTCTACCGTACCAGAGTTTATTGTGCCCTTTTTGATTCGGCTAGAAAATTTGTGTGCTGGTTTCTCTGCGTTGTTCTTCTTCGACGTTTGAGAGCAATGCACGATTGATCAGTTGTTATTTACCAAATTTTCATAGTTTTTGCGTAAAAACACTTTTACTATTTGCTACGACAAAATCACAAGTCCTCTCTTCTGCATTTAAAGCCGAGGCGAAGGCAATTAAGAAAAAACATCATATGCTCGTAAGTACTATTACTATTAGGGTAGTCTCCTGAATATTGCGTAGGATGATTATGTTGACGGCGGCTTCCCGCAGAGTATCCACTCTTACTGCTGTCGAGATAAAATCCATTTCCTGTGTGGCAATCTATCTACCTTTGTATTTAACTCTCACCATTGTCTGAGAATACTTGAACTTTTACCGTCCGTTCATATAACCTCTAATATATCATATGTCCCAGATGATCGGTTTTAAATATTTTTTATGGTTATGCATTCATTGCGGCATTGCATGTAGAGAGAGGCTAATGTAAGCTTAAACATCGGACCGTTGCATTAAATATTATGGGTGTCAAGTATCTGCAGCGTGGGTGTATGTTGCTGCCTTGAGTTCATGGCCACGTCGAAACATCTTTAATCAAGTGAAGAGTTTATAATATTTCGTTGTAATTCATGGAGAGCACAGGTATTGTGTGTATGTTGTCTGATCTAAGTTAATAATTTGCGGGATTTCAATATTTAGCAATGGCTTCTTCCATTCATACCGTTCCATTGAGAATTCCGTTCCGTTAATATAAACAAATAAACCGGTCAAGAACGAGTTGAGCTCGTTTAATCAGGATTCAGGAGGACATACAATATATTTGAAGGACCGCATACATACCCACTACGTGTATTGTACTTATAATATATGTGTGATTTTTGAATCGCTCGGTAACCTTTTTCTGTTTAATTATTTAAAAAAAAACTATCTTTCTACTGTTACTACTTTCTCCGGCATTTGGTAAATGGGCCCATAAGTTTGTTTTTGTCAGTATATTATGTAGTTCATGACTTTGATTGACAGAGACGCAGACTTAAGCTATGCTTACGTTTCCGTATTTCAAAATGCACAGAATTTTGGCAAACGAAATTGTAAGCTAAAGCCTAGTTATGTCACTGAATCTTAGCCTTAGTGACAAACTTTATCTCCGCTTAGTTAAATTAAGTATCTAGTAAAGTAAATGCATGTGTACATGAACTCAAAATGAGATGCGCCCATAGTTCACAGAAAAGCTCTTTGCATTCAGGCTAGCAGTGCATTACATTATTTCGAATGTTTTACGGATTCATTTGCATATCGACTGGCAATGAGTGAAAAGGAGGAGGACAGTTGCGCCCCGAGCGTGATGAGACTGCGACGGAGTCCAGACGAATGTAAATGAAGACCTGCATGCGGTGCAAACATACCTCAGACAGACACAATACCGACGCATGTAGGCTGTAGACACAACGACCTCTCTTACACGTATGCAGAGCTTATCGTGTAACGTTGGCACAATATTATGTATTTGATTACGTTCCATGGAATTAATTAATATAATACCTTCATAGCTTCACGCCAAACCAACAAATACTAAAATGTTCTAAACTGGTGCACAGTATTAAACCTATCATAAAAATTAAATAAACAAATTGACCGAGACTTCTTTTGACATAAGCACCTACTTACTCGTATGTACGACTATAGTAATAGTGGTACATACGAGTTCCGAATATTATTTTCTATAGTGCATGCGTCCGGTGTGGTCCACGTAAATATGTCAAGCCTCAAGAGCTTTCATGTACGATCTCACTAGTAAAACGTGATAGCATGTGCTGTTATTCAAATGAGAATCAAATTTCATGTTGTAAGACAAGCGTGGAGGAAACGTGTCGACACAGAGATTTGAAGATTTATTATTGTTGCTAAGCATGAATTGTCAGATCCACGTGTGGCTCGCATCAAGTTGAAACGGCGCGCGTGCGCCGGCCGGTCAAATCGCTCGTATATCTGAGATCCGTGCAATGATATCGAACAGCGGTGAATCAATCTTCCGCGCCAGTCGGACTTTATCTCAGATCGGCGCCCACACAGGCATGAGGAGGAAAGGGCTTTCGTTGAACATAGCGTAAAGCGCTATACGCACTTACTCATTACATGATTCTCTAAACATCGCTAGCTTCGCTGAATTGCCAACTACGTACGTGTATGTTGTATATCGCAATATAACTAGCTGCGACCTACTTGATTAAAAAGAGGCTTCATAACTAACTTGGAACGTTGTCATGTCATCGATGTCTGCTTTTGAATTGCCGTCGGCATAAAATTAAAATGTTACTCTCATTTTATAGCGGCCCTAATGAACCGCATTCATTGTCTTGCGATGCGATACCTGTTCATTTATTTTAATGGATTTTATATTGCATAATCACTATTAGAAGGTACCTATTCACTTAGATTAAAATAAAACTGTACATACCCGTAACTGAACCAAATTCGTATGTACGTAATTTCAGTAGGTACACTCAGTACCTAACTACCTACTTTTTTATATTTAAGAAAAAAAACTTTGAACCTGATCTGCAAATGGTTCTAATTAATCATCAACTACATGGGTACCTTACCTACTACAAGGTATTAGCTAAGTGGGTGACCTGCCCTCTCAGATGAAGTCGCGAACGGGTCAGCTGTACTGTATTATTGTCTCGTTCGCGGAGGCGGTCTTGTTTTATACGGTTATAATATTCACAAACGCTCTTCACCACGATAACAGACGCCCACTGCCCATTCAGGCGATAATGATCTTGAAATCGGCGTAGGTCGTGTTTATTGGTTGTTTGCTTTACAACTATCTTCATCCCAAAAGTAATGCGTTACATAGATGGTCATTTATTTTACGTAAGAAAAGTTGCCTACGATTATGTTTCTTTCGGAAAATAAAATGTCTGATTTCTTTATGAGCTTTTTTTGTGCCAAGGATATGTACCTATGGGAGTGTTACTCTGAAAGTTAATTGCAAACAAACATGATGGTGAAGTAGGTAGTGATAAAACACGTACTAAATTGTAACTTTGTAAGTGTTGTATTGCACAGATAGTGGTGGTACCATGTATATTCTTGGGATCCTAAGGTCAGACAACGTTCACTCTAAGTTAAACAAATCACAAAGTAAAGCTTCTTGCCAACAATTACACACTTGAGCCTGCGTGAAAGATGGCCATGTAGTCCAAATGTCACGGTGAGTCTACTACTAAGTTACTACCGGTGTTGAAATGTTCGCAATCAAAATTGTCGCTTGTGAATTACCTCATAGATAGAAAACATTGCAAAAAAACATGTACACGTAGTTTCTAAAATCCGGCTGCACTTGTTATTCGGATCTTTATAACTACCATCTATCAAGTTAACAAACGTAAATGCTGCCTATTTGAATGCGGCTAAAATTGCTTGTCTAAGCACAGGTCTAGCTTTTTAACAGAATTGCCCGGAGTGCTTCAGACCACCGCATGCGCACAGCTGCCCCGTCCGCCTTGTGGTTTCGATCCCATCCACTTGAGATCGCATGCGATGCTTCTGCTACCGGTACCATTACAAATACATCCGCCTATGCACATTATGTACCGTATATCTTACAAATTAACCTATCGGCATTCTATATAAAAATCTCGAACATTTTTTACCTATGTTGTTTTATTAGTACTGACATCTACGACGAAGTTATTTCTAAGTAGAGTCTTAGATGTGCTGGGTTTATGACGCGGTTGTATTGCAGCAAATAACACCTCATACATTTAGATAGTACGTTTAAGCAATCAAATAAATATTTTTTATATATTCTATTACCTGTTACAAGGTGTGATATTACGAATGATAATTATAACACGTTCAACGTTCGTATTACGTAAGTTGGTTGACTAGATATAAATCTTAAAACCTATCCAGTATTAGATCTTAATCGGTCATTCAAGAATCTCATCGTTTTTACAATTCTCTGAATTGAATTTGCGTATTGAAATGATGTCGTCCCATTAGTTGGAATTTGCAATATCATTGAACATAGGAATTATATCCATTTGGTAATACTTAGACCTTATAGTTCTCTCTAAACGAGTGAATGTCATTTCACAAGTGGATAGATAGATAGTCTCAGCTATGCGCCTATTCATCGTGCATATCATGAGACTGAGATCAGCTCATAGGGCCCAATTATTTTGACCCAATTCGTACGTGCCTGCGACACATTCAACTGCCGAGTAAATATAATAAATCACTTATAACCATGATTTGTTGAGATTCGATGGGGGCACGGCATGTTTCCTATGTCGGGTTTAGAAGTCAAACGATTTATGCGCCCGTGCACGTGCCCCATATTAATAATAGTACTAGTACTTTTATAACACGTTAAATCCTTGTTAAATCGGAATTAGTCTCAAGGGTTTAATTACATCTGTAATAATAATAATGCGCCTATTAAAAAGTATTTCGTAGAAATTCCATCCCGAAGGTATGTGATTACATCAGGGCATCTTGTAAAGTAACGCTTTTAAACCATCGAGAATGATAGCTGCATCTATGGTGCATGCGTGCTTACATATACGGGCCAACTCATACTAAAGCTGTTGGTTCGGACAGAAATTCAATTCTATTGTTGCGCTAAATAACAACTGCGACATACGACACTGCTTATTGTTGATATATGAAACTGAACTGTCCGTTTGTTAGATGTAGAATTTAACGATAAATAAAAGGTTTTGTTCTCTTTTTGCAGGCTGAGCTCGTAGATATGAGGGCGGAGCTGGTACAAACCCGAGCTTCGTCAGCTGGTAAGTTTTTATCTGTAGTTCTCATTCCACGAAACTCATCTAAATACCATCTTTTGAATACCCAACGTAATAAAAAAACGATTAAAAATCTGTCTGCACTATTGTTCTTTGAAGTTCGTCATACTATCTACATGGTACCAGGTGGTTGCCAGGAGAGTGGTGATGCGGCAGGTAACGTCACGGACGCGTCAAGGGCTCGTGCGGAAGCGGCTCAGCTCGCGAGGGAGAATTCAGCGCTACGGGAGACCGTGCTGGCGTTGCATTCTGAATTATTTGGAGCCAGGTATGTCTCATCGGCGACGTTTATAATTAGAGGAAGACTGATGATTCAACAGCCATGTGTTAAGGTCACTAAACTAGCAAGAGTAAACGCACTAAATAGACTGTTGAAAAGTACTTGTCACAAATATTTAATCTATTTTGTGTAGACACTTAAAATTCCTACCGAAGAGCGAAAGTTCTCTTAAAGACATTACTTTCATTTACTCCAATCGTCTTTAACGTATCTACTCTTTAAGACCGCTACTCTGCATTGTTGCAGTCGACATTGGTGTCATTTGGTGTAGGTTGGGCCCTAAAAACCAATAAAAATGTTGATAGGCAATAACGAAGATTTACAACTATTTTCACCGATCATATATTTATATTTTTATAAAAGATCAAATAGTATTTTGAGCTTTATCACTAGTTTTATTTTCACTATCCGCTTTCGCGTTTCGAATCGGTATCGGATGATCGTACGTACGTTCACTATTAAAATACCTGCATTTGGTTTCACTTTTATGATAGGTGAGTATAAAAATATTTTAAATTTAAATGTAATAAAATAATAGGCATATTGCAGGCTTGCTACAAAGTATTTGGACAAAGAACTGGCGGGACGGATACAGCAGTTGCAGCTTTTGGGAAGAGATATGCGGTCAGAAGTAAGGGACTCCCTGTGGGCACAGGTGAGGAAATATATATGTTTGCTTTAATATAAGTATAATTCCGTAATCATATTCAAAAACTATACTTACTGAAAACATTTTTATATTATGCATGTTTTGGTTAAAAACTGTCGTGACACAAAATCGAGTCACAATCTTCATTCAAGTCAGGCTTCGATCACATATACCTATGTGATCTAAGAAGTCAGGGCATTGCTATGTTCTTATACACAGTGCCACTAACTCTTATATCTAATCCTTCTATATAATAATTATATAATGAGCTAGCGCGGTTACAGTATGTTCACTCTTATTTAACAGACTTTGAAAAAGGAGAATCTCAATTCTTCGTAATATAATTTTTTTAATGTATGTTCTTTAATGTTAATGTTATTGCAAAAACATAACCTTGACCTGATGCATCATCTGGAATTTACGGATACCCAAATGCTCACTAACTTACTGCAGACGCGGCTCAACGGCATGTTTTAGTCAATCCATTCTAATATAAAAAATTGCTAGTGTTTGTCTGTGTCTTGATGAAGTTTGAGTTTTGATGACGGACATATTCGTAGGCTACTTTTTATGTGTGTGTGAAGTCGTGGGTAGGTTAAAAATATTTTTTTTTGTGTGTTTAATTTATATTGTATTTGTCTCAATATATTTTATCTAGCACGTGTGCATTAGTCTATTGCTAGTGGCCCCGCCTTCCGATCCTGGGGTCGTGGGTTCGCATCCGGTCGTGCAGTAATGGATTTTTCTGTTAGTACTCTCAAACGGCGAAGGAAAACACAGGAAACCGGCATGTCATAGAACTTAAGAAGCTCGAAGATATGTACCAAATGCACGAAAGGCGCATCCGAGGCTTACTTTAATCCTTTCACCACACTGCTTCGAAATAGCTAGTGTCACAATAAAAAGAAGAATATATTTCAGGTAGAAGCTGAAATCCTCCTGCAAAGGCATAAGACGTTGGTGCGTGTTTGCCGCGGGCTGTCCCCGTGGCCGCCGCGGCCGCCCGCACTGTGTCCGCTGGACGCGCACGACGCGCAACGCGCGCGCCCGCGCACAGTGCGTGTTCGTCGCTCCCCGCACCTCGGCTTGGGGATCTCGGTCACGGTGAGTGGTGTTACTAGCATCTATCATAGACATCCTTCTACAACTTATATATCCAATATAGCTTCTTAGCTATATTGAATTCTATTAGAGGACAACGTCTGTCTGGACACCTAGTATTATATATATATATATCTATATATATATTCTATATTATCATATTATATATTATCTATATATATATATATATATATATATTTCAGGATGTTTGATGAAAGATGTAGTAATAGCTTTTCTTATCTATATATATATATATATGTAAGGCAAAATGCAGAAATGCCTTTCTATATATATATAGAAAGGCATTTCTGCATTTTGCCTTACAAGCAAATATGTTTTTGTTGCAAAAAATTGCCTGAACAAACAGGTGCGTTTTCTGTCTGCAACCATATGTTGAAGAAGACAATAAATATGTCTTACGCGTTTGATGCCAAATTGAAAAAAAAACCCCAGAGATACAAGGTTTTTTTTCAATTCTTGGTAAATTAAGAGAAAATCAAAATATACAACCAGACCTTTTTATATAATTTCTGTTCATAACTTATTAAATAAGTTCTATCATTGACATAATTACATACCAGATGGTTCTCACAACCCACAATAAATACTATTAAATTAAGAATTGTTGTATTAAGTATATTGTATATTCTTAATAATACCGCTATAATTTAATAACAATTGACAATCTCTGTGGCGCAGTGGGCCAAGGCCCGGCTGAGACCCAGGAGGTTGCGTGTTCGATTCCTGTCGCGAGGCAAATGCTTGTATGATCTGCAAGTATTTGTCTCGAGTCTGAGTGTTTATGTATAATATGTATGTATTTACAAAAAAAGAAGTAAAAAGTATATAAGTAGTCCATCAATCATCTGGTACCCATACCACAAGCTCTGCTTACTTGAGGTCAGATGATGCTGTGTGAAATGTCCGTTAACTATGTTAGTATGTATAGGTTTATTGTATTTTGTCTATTCGTCTATTGTAATGTGTTGTTGCAAATTAAAACGTAGGCTATTCTACTCGGCATTATTTATTTAATTATTTATTTACAATATATTTGTTATATAATGTGTGTACCTCTATTACACGACCTCTGTGGCGCAGTGGGCTAAGGTCAGCCTGAGACGCAGAAGTTTGCGGGTTCAATTCCTGACGCGGGACAAATGTTTGTATGATCTGCAAGTATTTGTCTCGGGTCTGGGTGTTTCTATGTATAATATGTATGTTTTTAAAAAATATATATATATAAGTAGCATATCAGTCATGTTGGTACCCATAACACAAGCTCTGCTTACTTTGGGGCCAGATGATAGTGTGTGAAATGTCCGGGATTATTTATTATTAGTTGTTGTTTTGTTGTTTTTAGCCCGTACTGTCCCACTGCTGGGCAAAGGCCTCCCCTCGAGTTTTCCATTGCTTTCGGTCCAACGCCATTGTCTGCCACCGACAGTCGCTAAAGGTGTCTAGCTCATCACGCCAACGCTTGCGTGGTCTACCGCGCCGTCTCACTGTCTCAGGGCTCCACTCAGTGGTAGCTTTGGCCCACAGTTGGTTCGGCATGCGGCAGACGTGCCCTGCCCAGTACCACTTCAGTTTCGCAGCTTTTTCAGCCACGTCGGGGACTTTTGTTTTGGAGCGAATCGTAGTATTTTTGATTCGGTCGGTTATTTTAATGCCGAGGATGCTTCGCTCTATTGCCCTTTGACAAACCTCGAGTTTAGTCCTCTGAACACCAGTGAGGGACCAAGTTTGAGCACCATAGGTTAGAATTGGGAGGATACAGACGTCCATGAGTTTACGTTTGAGAGATAGAGGCAGATCACCTTTAAATTGTGTTTTCATCGACCAATAGCTTCGCCAGGCGTTTTCGGTCCGTTTTGCGACTTCCTTATCCTGCCTGTCTTCGAAAGAAACTAATTCGCCGAGATAAACGTACTCATGAACGTATTCCATATTCCCCCTATTTACCTACCGAGATAACCTTTTTGGTGATGTTTGTCATGACTTTGGTTTTACTCATGTTCATCTAAGACCAATCTCCAGGCTTGCCGTCGCTAGGTCTTGTAGCATGTCTTGTAGCTGAAAAGCTGAAGGGCTTATTTGAATTGAAAAGCTTATTTATTTATTATTATTTATGTAATATATATTTATATTTAATATATATAGCATTGCAAGCGACGGTAGATTACGGTAACCACCACCAAGGATTACAATAAGTGGAGGCTGTAGCAGATTTAGTGTTATTACAGGGCGGTCGTGAACATGGGGTGCCTATCCTGATCTCCGAGCTGGAAGCGGGCGGGCCGGCCGCGCTCACGGGACAACTCTACGTCGGAGACGCTATCCTAGCCATCAACGACACCGATCTCACGCAGGTATCTACCACTACTAAACTAGTGGCTCTGTGAGCTGTAGACCTCGCCAACATATTTCGAAATGACTGAAATATAACGTTTTAAATTTATAATTTTACGTTTTATACGTATAATTTATACGTATACGTTTTAAATTTGTAATTTTTTAAAATCCGCCGTTTTAAAAAAAATTCAATACCTGAATCGACAAAAAATTCTATATAGTTATATATTCTATATAGAACCTGCCCACAAAATTTCACGAGAATCGGTTGACAAATGCGACAAAGCATTTTCGCCTAAGCTGAAACGGAGACATTCGCTTCGCTCGGCCAATAAATATCTATCTAGTAGCAAACCAATCTAAACATAGCTTGTACTATGGGAACTAGATTTATTTATTTATTTAAACACACACATTAACATTATACAACATTATTAGTGACAAAATGATACAATTCTGATAGGCATGATAATTACGGTGTGCCAGCATTCAGCATAATGGACTCTATGATAAACAGATGACTAAATATGTCTAGATACTTATGATTTTTATGGCTCAGTTGGTAGTTGCGGGAAATGTATGATAGCGCTTATGAAATTAAATGTAACCAAAACGGAACAGGAAACAACATAAACACAAACATTTTGTGATTTATTGATTAAATTACGATATTATTATCAAAATAGTTCTAATAATTAGTCTTAATAATTGTTTTTCAATTTATTTTAATCATGATAGGTATAGAACTAATTTAATTAGTAAAAACGAACCGGAAGTGTGATGATTACAACTAGATTTATTGATTACGATATGTTTATTTACATTATAGAATTACTAAAATTATATTTCATTCACTATCGAATATTTAGTCTATTATTGTATATTTTAAACTAAGTTAAAAATAATTAAACTGTAAAAGAACGTCACTTATAGTAGGAAGCTATGGTGACGTCACCAGACTGTCATGGCGCTCTTTCGTAGCTACCGTGTAAATAGGCTGGCATGTGCAGAGAATGCTGACTTAAAGATTGTAACTCGAAGTAGTAACAGCTCCCAATAAAGACAAGTGTTCCACGATGTCAGATCGTTTTCGTATAAGGTCTCCGAGTCCACCGCCTCTTACATGTATGAACTCCAAGTATTTGTCTCGGGTCTGGGTATATTTTTGACATGACTAACACAAGCACCAATTTAAAGCTATATGACGCTGTGTTAAATTAACCAGTATTATTTATTTTTTAAATATATAAGTATTTTATTAGTCATCTTGTCATAATTATATAAGTTATGCTTCGTTTTGGGCTAGATGGTGTTGTGTGCAATATCCAGGAGTATTTATTTAATTTAAAAAAATATATATAAACTAGTACTAAAAAACGAAAGAAAGAAACATGATCAATAAAATAGCAATTCCAAAGTACTATATAAAATATACCAATAAATAGGTTCATCCTGGTGAGAACAAAATAATTGCTATATCAACATAATATCTATATTATATTAATACGTGAAGCAAAAACTTTGTACCCATTTTTACGAAAATTGCGCGGACGGAGTGCAGAATGCTATATTTTTTTAATTATGCATAAAAAAATACATTAATTAATTATGGTCGAATTTCGACCAGTCGGCGACATTTTACATCAAATGACGGATTACAAATTACAAAACATGTTGCTCTGCTCTCAGACTGACAGGATAACTGACAGATTTGAAATGTATAAATTTCTTTAATCTAGAATTAGTTTTTCGTAGTTAAGCTAATTTTATAACTAGCTTAACTTCTATTACAACGACTAAACAACTAGATTTACAGTTCATCTTATGATGGATCACTCTAAAAAGCGCTAGGACCAAGACGAGTTTCTTGCTTCTCTAGTTGTTCTCGGATTTGGGTTAGGAGGAACTGGCACCTAAATTCACCTAGAATGTAAGACGTTTCAATGTGATCCATGTGATTGTATTGAATAAAAATATTTTCTTTGACTTGACTTATAATTTTCAGGCATGCCACAAGGAGGCAGTACAAGCACTACAGAGCGTGAAAGGTGACTGCGCGCTTTGTGTCCAGTTCATCGCCACGGATGATGACGACAGGCTCTCTGAAGATAATTATAGGTAACATTATTTAGCCTCCCTTATACATCCTGCTCATATTATACTTTTTTTGTATATACATAATTATACGTAGAAACACCCAGAACCGAGACATATACTTGCGGATCATACAAACATTTGTTCCGTGGCGAGAATCGAACCCGCAACATTCTGCGCCGCAGCCGGGCCATGGCTCTCTGCACCATAGAGGTCGCCGAATTGATTGATATATGTTTTATTGATGTACTGTAACCAAAATCAACAAAAAATCTATTCAATCAGACTTATCGTTTCTAAATAAATCGGGAACTTCATCTTTATGTAGAGCGCAGCTTATGACGGAATTTTTCGAATTCTTGGCAATATCTATAGATAGATAAGAAAATTCTTTCTAGCTTTTCACTTTTACTTTCTAGCTTTCACAGTGGCGTGGCATATTATGCTAAATCGAGGTTCTTCTGCTGCTGTGGCACACAGACAGATGACATGCTCTGTCTTTAATTCTCCTGCAACGTATATTTCTGTTTATCTCTGTCTATCACTACATAGTATAAAACAAGTCGCTTCCCGCTGTCTGTCTGTCCCTATGTATGCTTAGATCTTTAAAACTAGCAACGGATTTTAATGTGATTCAAGAGGACGGTTTACCTATATGTATAATACATGCATAATATATTATCGAAAGACTGATAATTTTAGAGGTTTCTAATGTGATGTCGTAAATAAACACATTTTTTGGCGCTTACATTGCAAACGCGGGCTGAACCCTACGAGATAGATCAAAATAATGTACTACAGTATTGGACAGCATAAAAACGTCTACAAAATAGTCCGCGATGGTATATGTCTATCTCTTAGGTAATGTTATTTTCTTAGTATGAGCATTGCACGTGCGAAGTCGGGGCGGGTCGCTAGTACTTTATATAGACTAACTGCTGACTAACAGAAGAGCTAGCAACAGAAAGAAAACTTGAAACAAGCCCGGCTCGGTGCCGGTGTGCCGGTGCCAGCCGGTATGCACCTGCAACCGAACCGACACCGCATGTACTGACTCGTCTTTCCTGCGGGTCCTGTCGGCAAGGTCGAGAGGTTAGTGTGGGTACCTGGGAAGGCCTGCGCTATCAAACAAAATCCCAGGCAGAGTGACATCATTGGAGAGGAAACTTCACCCACCTCAGCTTGCTGGAGTGGATCGAAAGTTGCTCGAAATTTTTCAATTACAAATAACTGCTCTTTTACTTGACTGACGTTACCTAAATCATCTTCAAATCAAATCAAATCATCAACTGATGAACGAAGGCCAATGATAACTTTGTAATATGTTGTGTCTGTTGGTATAGTGTCTTGTCTATTGTGTGCAGGTTTCCACTGTACCCTGAAGACGGCGAAGTGTTCGAGCGGGAACCCGACGGATCCGGCGCCACGCCCACTGCGCCGCGGACACCTGACTATAACAGGTCTACTATTAACCCCATTTATATCTTGTGTCAATATCATAAAGGTCACCAGACTTGTTTTCATCCTGATTATCTATTTTGAGTATTGATTGCCTACACTGATTTGTAATGTATAAGATTGCTCCAAGGTGGATGCCACTTAAATTCCGCCTGTAACGAAACATATTTTAACAGAGTTTTTGACCCTGAGCGCTAATTATTGCGAAGAACTTATTTTCTAACGCTACTTCGCTAGAGCTCTCATTTTCGATTTACTTTGACTTGGTTGCATTACATTCTGATCGCGCACGGTTTATAGAATATTGACATTTCAGACGCGACTCCGAAGACGCAGAGACCGGTAGTGGTTGCTCGGCTCGCGTCGAGGTGCCACCTCCCTATCCTGACTACAACAACATTAACAACAACCTCAATATACTAGACATGGACGATGACTCCATCAAGATCGAGGCGAGGCTCGAGGTAAATATACGTTTACTTACACGTATAAGATATAATTTATTCAGGCGCGACTTTGGTTAATCTATTACAAAACATTAAACAGATGGACAAATATTATTTGATATATTATTATTAAATAAATTAGACACGTGTCTCGGCTCTCCACGAGGCGTCCTCAGGAACAATCGACTTGCTCCGCACTGAAAAGAAAGAACACCAAGTCTCTGGAATGAAAGATAACGGATGGCTTTTCAATTGCGGATGGGAGGGAGGTGCATGCGTCTGCATTGTATCTGACTCATTAGGAATAGATTGGCGGACTAGTAACTAATTATTTATCCATCTGTTTAATATTTTTCAAGCATAAAAAAAAAAAAAAAACTTACAACGCAAAACAATCTTCTATCTATAACATATTAATTGAAAACTCCAATAAGCCCAAACACCAAACCTTGTTGTATGTTGGTGAGGAGTTGGTTATCCTGCAAATTCCAGGCGATGCAATATTTGAAGTAACAGGATACTGAATCAGTAAGACCTGTGAATATTACTCATATTCCTTCATCAACTATAAAAGAGCTGATGATGGTCAAATGGCTGAACATATATTCTTAATTAATAGTTAAGAACACGCTCCATCAACTCACCTTTCACATAAAAAAAACTAAATCAAAATCGGTTTATCCGTTTGGAAGCTATGATGACACATACACACAAATAACTTATAACGGAGGGGTCTCCATTAACTTCAATGGTTAAAAAATATGATGTTTACTTATTATAGCCACCCGAGCTATTGCTGACGTCACACAGGACTCCGACGGACGTGAGTCTCACTTCAACATTGAAGCCCCATAAAATCAATCATCAAAATTAAGTAGCACCCATCAGTTCAGATTTCTCTATAAAACTAAAAACTATACATATTGTTTAGATAACGGGTGTTTATCGCGTATTACTTAATGTATTACTTAAAACTTAATTACTTAATTACTTTACTAAAATAATGCGTGTGTGTCGTAATGTGAACGCGAATATTTCGGAATCTGAATACCAAAACGGTCGTCACTAATGAATAAATAATGCCAGGCATTTCACACAGCATCATCTGCCCCCAAAGTAAGCAGAGCTTGTATTATGGGGTACCACATAACTGATATACTACTTATATAGTTTTTTAAATATATATTATACATAGAAACACCCAGAGCCTAGACAAATACTTGCAGATCATACAAACATTTGCCCGTGTCCTTCTGCGTCTCAGCCAGGCTATAGCCGACTGCGCCACAGAGGTCGCCAGTATGCTTCCAGTCAGCTCGCGACCATGGTTGTTGCAACCATAATTATAAGTCACACAGCACCATTTGACCCTTAACTAAGCAAAGCTTGTACTATATGGGAACCAAATGATTGGTAGAATACTTATATAGTTGTAAATACATACTTATGATACCTCCTTATAACACCCAGACACAGAACAAACATCTGAGTTCATCACACAAATGTTTGTCCTAGGAGGGAACTACCCACTGAACTTAGAGGCTAGTCAATAAAAAACATGTTTAGATAGATAGATAGATAGAATAACACTTTATTGCACACAAAAAGAACACAGATGAAATAATATAAATAAAATTGTACAATGGGCTCACTAAAAGCGCTAAAAGCGATCTCTTCGAGGCAACCTTTGGATGGACAGGATAATAAGGATAAGTTTAGGTATATTCAAACGCGATAAATATCTATTAACTACTAAATACAATATGATTTCTGATCGCGAAAGTTTAAGAACAAAACGTTTCTTTTCTCATAGAAAAATTTACTGACGGTTGCTTTAACTAACGTTTGGAAATTAAAGAAATCCAAAATACATAAAATTGCCTCTGCCTTTTTACCAGATTTGTCTGGTTTCAATATATGTTCAAATTGTCTATCTCATATCACATCATTAGCTAATATATCGTTAAAGTATAGTCTGTCATGTCATTTGTTTCGTAGTTAAGATTTTATAGTTGCTTTATAGATATTTAAATAAATAAAGTTCTAAATACCTTATAGGGATAGGTAGGTAGGTATATAGATGTCATACAAAGCGTGTCATAGAAAATAGTAAATAGGAAAACTCACGCAAACGTATCAAAATAGTGCTAAAATAATGTGATAGAAATAGGTACATAATATTGAAATAGCCGACCCAGAGTGTTGAAAATGTATAGGAAAAATAAAGCTCTCTGATTGGGTAAAATTCCTCGCTTCCTATTGGTCCGCCAATCAGAGAGCAGTTTTATCTGGGCAATATTTTGTATAAATATTGAGCGATATTTAGCGACTGGCATTCAGTCCAGTAGCAGCCTAGCAGTAAGGAACAAGAAGAAAATAAAGAAAGAAAAAACTGAATGGTGTTTCAAGCTCTCCAATCCCAGCGCAAGGAATGTATGGAATCCTGTACAGTTAATGTGTTTATGAGATAGACTCCAATTGTCCGTTACACGAATTTCAAAAACATCATTATTTACTAGCTTATGCCCATGGCTTCGCACGCGTCATTTATACCATGTTTCAATCTTTCAAGACAATTGTTTTCTATTGTTCTTGACACGATATAGCGACTTCGGTACTTGAGGGCTTAAGCCATAAACAAACACATAAACATAATAATAAAACGATGAAAAAATGGAAACTTTACAGTTGTGAGAATCATTTCCATTTCTACATCGTCAAAGAAAAGTCAAAAACATTTATATTCAATACAATCACAAGAATCCCTTAGAAACGTCTTATATACCAGGCCAATTCCTCCTAACCCAAGAAGAAGAATTGACAAGATACTCGTCCTGTAGGTTGATTATGGAACTCTTTAACAATCAATGTCTATCAGTTTCGATTAGCAATCGGCATCAATGTCTATCAATTTAGATTAGCAATAGGCATTATTTCAATCAATCATTTACGATGCATTTAATTGCTTAGTACGCTTAACACGGTTGTTACCACAATCGTACTTTATAAATTGGTCGAGTTATAGTTTGACACCAACTTCATATTGTAACTAGCGATAGAAGCCGATAGAAATCGCAGCGATCCCTAATACCAATTCATCAATTAGTAACTCAAAGCTATTAGAATCAATGTTTTGATAGTATCAAAGTTCCAATCGCCCCACTGGTCCTAACGCTTTTTTGTAAGATCCTACTTATAACCTATCTACAAAAAAAAAAAAACAAGGTTACCATAAGGATATACATTACAAATTTGTAATTAACTGTCAGATGACAGAGCAATATGAGGCCATGCATTATTATCAACAGTATAATAATAATTATTATAATACGGCTCAGTATACATCTCAGATCTTTGAGGATGTCTACAGAAGTAGTCAGAGGCACAACCAAACATTTTATAAGGCACAAGTCCACGCTTTGCACAGTAGCTAATATTCTGTTGAGACAAATAGCAAACCCATCACCACATACAGGAATACTAACCTATGACACACACCTTTAATTTTTAGGTTCTAAGATGTGCTGGTTTCTTCACAATATTATCCTTCACTGTTTGTGAGCACATAAAGAGAGCACATACATTATTCGAATGGATCTGGATTGGTCTTCAACCAGCAGTACCAGCAGCCCTAGCCTTTAATCAAAGTTTTTTGAGCGAGATTGTCTTTGGTCCCTTTGGTCGACGTTTTCATACCATCCATTGTATTTCAGTTCATGTCAAATAAATAATAATTACCAACTTTTACAAAAATCAACACTAATTTAATATATTTTTTTCAAAAACCATACCGCATTACCATTCTATTGATATTTAGTGTTAATTACAGCCAGTCACTGGTAATTTAGGTAAAAATAATAACGTTTATTGTGAATAGGAATAAACGCCAATAAAATTGTAGATTTATTTGTTACTTAAACAATAATATAGAATGTTCTCCTAGAAACAGCTATGATGCGACGGCGTTGCGAATAAAAAGCGCATTATGCCGCTATGCTTAATTTTATTTTCTTGAATTCAATTGTCATGCTAATTCGGGACATCCCCCGCGACTCTCGGCGATAAAAAAAATATTTTTGCTTGAAATTGTTTTCACGCCAGAGCGCCTGAAGCGATTGCACCTCTCTCTTTACCTAGGGCCGCCGCTGTCGACCAGGTTCCAACCCACGCCCTTAGATCGGAAGGCAAGGGTGCTAACACTGCATCTCCTGTTAAGTGTATAAGTGTATAAAGTATGGGCAAAAGTACATATTAAGTGTAATTTTGTAGTGGGGAGTTGCGAGTAATGCTGTGGTGGGTCTGAGCAACCACCGCTACTCGTCGGGCGAGTCGCCGCGCTCCACGCCCATCCACGTGCGACCCGCACATCAGAAAAAGAAACGCAAGCCGCAGGTAACACAACCCACCCCGCCTTTCACACTTACTCAAACTCACACACCCAACCACCTTCATACACCGACCCTCACACAACTATCCAAAGCCAACTTCTATCTACATACCCACCCAAACTAGCACACACAATCCCACGCTCACACACACAAATAAAGTTATCCCAGTAAACAATCACACATATAAGTGTTTAAACAAAGAAGAAACAGAATAAGTTAAATAAATATTGGTAGTTACGAAAAAACTTAATACAAAAATAAGTGGTACGAGTTTAACAACGAAAATAATATTATTTTTACAATTCGTCAACTGGTACCACGTGGTACGAGTTTTTCGGTGCGAGTTGACGAACGACTCGACGTTTCATACAACACCATCTAGGCCCAAAACTAATCTTGTACTATGGGAACCAAATGACTGCTAGAATATAATATAAGGCGGAGGTGTCTTGTCAAGAAATTATTATTTTACTGAATAGTGCTAACTTGAGTCTGTCCCTGAGTAGGATTTATTATAAGTGTATTATTTACTAGAATAAATATTACATATTTATTATAAACACAGAACAAACATCTATGGCCATTTACGTATTTTTAAATTAAATGAAATTAAAATACATTATTTCAGACAATAAAAATCCACCTTAGAACTAAATTATACTAAGCACAGAACGCCTTCCTGTTGCACTGCAAAAGAGGGGCAGCCCCAATACAATCTTGAGATTATTGTTGTACTGAACACGTAGAGCCTCCAGCGGCTTTTTGGTGTAGCTGACCCATAGGTTTCCCGTGTAGAAGCTTTAGCAAAATACCCTAAAAACTTGACTTCTTCAGTACAATGGGGTACTCACTCTGTTTAGGATTGGCGCACCAAGGGCGCGTATCGAGCTGTGGACTTGGATGCGCCGTCTTCCGAGGAACCGCCGCCCGAGCCTATCGCTGACGTCACACCGGACTCCGATGGACGTGAGTCTTGCTACAACAATAAATCCACTACCAAACTACCGATTACCGAGCCAGTTCAATCAAAGCGAGGGCGCAGTGAATAGCGCCATGGGCGTTATATTGTACAGTCATTTTAAACAGTCGTACAGTTTAAAATTAAAAATAAATTGTTTCTTAAAGAAAATTTGCAATAGTTTCAGACCAAATTGACTAAATACCATACACAGTATTAGGTAGCTCTCTTTTATGGTACACCTATGTACCAGGTAAAGAGTAGTCTAATTGTTTTTCAAGTTACAGCCTACACCTATACCATGTTTAATTGTATTTTCATTATGTTATTTACTTTCCAAACTGCGTACAGATGGCAAACACGATGCAACCTTGCACGTAAATGTGATTGCGCTATAACATTCATCTAAATATCGGTATAAAAACTGACACCAAGGCAAAAGCCGTTAAATTTATTCAATAAGTACAACAAAAACGATAAATATGCAATCATTAAAATAAATATAAAAAACAGTTACTAATGGTGTAGGTATCGCAGAAGGTACTGTTATGTGATAAAACCATAAAATTAATAGTTTTATTTCAAACAACATAAATTACCATTTTTATATTACAATTTTTCTAATACATCCACTAAGCTAAAAACTCTAGCGGAGCAGGAAATATACCTTACAAACCTCTACAGCTTTATACCAGAACTTATAAAGAATCAAAACAACAATAATGTGGAGGAGTACTACCAACAAAACATGCACTACATCAAGATAAGTCTAAAAAACATTAAAGGAACACCTAAGAACAAAATCCTATCTGCAAAAGCGCTTGAACTAATAAAAGAAAAAAGCGAACTACAAAATACAAAATCAATCACTATCCTATGGAATATAATACTTGATGAAGAAGCTGTGCCACATCAATGGACGACATCGGAAATTATACTACTATATATAAAAGGTGACCCAGCTGATATAGGCAACTACCGTCCTATAAGCCTAATGCCTTGTTTTTATAAACTTTTTGCCTCTTGTCTACTCGAAAGGATAGCACCAGTCATCTATGCTCACCAACCGATCGAACATGTAGGGTTCAGAAGCGGTTTCAGCACGATGGATCATATCCAAGTGGTTGACCAGGTGATAGAAAAATATTTAGAATTTAATGAACCCCTGTATTTAGCTTTCATCGACTACAAAACAGCTTTTGATTCAATTTCACACGAGAGTATCTGGGAATCGCTGAAAGCACTAAGCATAAACGAAAAGTATATCAATATCCTAAAAAATATTTACTCCAACAGCACAAGTAGATGTATTATGTAGATGGATAGAGTAGGCGAAGTAATCAACATAAAAAGAGGTGTCAGGCAAGGAGACCTGATCTCACCAAAATTATTCATAGCCGTCTTACAACACGTAATTGGAGAGTTGCCATGGTCCAACAAAGGTATTAATATAAATGGGAATTCTTTAAGTCATCTCAGATTTGCCGATGACATAATTTTATTTTCGGAAACCCCTTACCAATTAAACAAAATGGTAAACGAATTAAACCAGGCTAGTATAAAAACTGGCTTGGAAATGAATCTGGAAAAAACTAAAATTATGTCTAACCGCAGGGCAACGCCCATCTTAACAAATAACACACCTCTCGTGTTTGTCAACCACTACATATACTTAGGAAAACAAATCACCTTTAGTAAGAAAAGAAACACTGAAGAACTTAACCGAAGAGTGGCGATTACCTGGAATAAGTTCTGGCACCATAAGGAAATACTAAAATCACAACTTCCGCTATCGACCAAGAAAATAGTAATGGATACAGGACTTCTACCGTGCCTCACCTATGGATGCCAAACTTGGACCTTCGATCTCAAAACCAGGAACAAAATTTAGACTACCCAAAGAAGAATGGAAAGAAGTTGCCTAGGTATAAAACTGAAGGATAAGGTAAAGAACGTTGACATTCGAAAGAAGACAAAAGTATGCGGTGCCTTAACTTTTGCAATGAAGGCTAAATGGAAGTGGGCGGGCCACGTAGCCTGTTACAAGGATGATAGATGGACTCTACGGTCGGTAAAGTGGTCTGGGCCAAAAGGCACCAGATCAAGAGGCCGACCACGAGGGCCAGATGGGCAGATGAAATTGTAGCGTACGCGGGCGGAAGTTGGCATAACAGAGCTAATGACAGAGTAGGATGGCATTCCTTGGGGGAGGCTTTTACCCGAACGGGGTCCATGCATTAAAAATTAGGTAGCTGATAATTTAAAGCAAATAACAATTAAAGTAAATAATAATTAAACTAATTACAAAAAATAATTTATAAATTAGAAATCAAACTAATCAAAGTGTAATAAATGTAATTAGAATGTTTATAGGTTAATAAGTTACCAATTGTTATCGTCTTATATGTACTATGTATGGAATAAAGTAAAGCTTTATTATTATTATTATTATTAATCGATCAACATTTGTTCAAAATGTCTCCATAAGAGATATGCATCTCTCCGCAACGGTTCTTACGATACTGTTGCGAGCCTGCTCATCAGAGATATCTGATGTATCGATGATATACTGATGTTGTTCCGATGATTTTCATACTTCATACAAAAGTATGAAGTATAAAAATCATCGGTCCTGGTCTGGGCAACATCTCTGATGCACTGCAAAAACGCAAATTATTAAAATAATTTTTGCTGCTTTCCTCACTCGAACTAAGTTTGCCCTTGAAATAAAGCATGCGCCAAGTGTTACATCCTTCGATTTTTTAATCACCTAACCTCTTTGCGTTACACTTAAGTATTTTTCACAGTATCGGATTCGCCTGCTATATCACCTCCCGAAGATCCTTCTGTTCAGCCGCTGGTAGACATAGCGGACAGTCCCGTGCTCAAGCCACCGTTGCCTCAGCCACCGTTGCCTCGGCCACCATTGTCTGAGCCACCGTTGTCTGAGCCACCGTTGTCTGAGCCACCGTTGCCTCCGGTGTCGTTGCCTCAAGTGCCGACGCCGACGACATTCGCGATGACCACCACTATGCTCAACGGTGACGCGAAACTCGGCCGGAGAGAGAGCAAAGGCTTCAGGTATTACTAATTTGAAGTTATTGTAGTTAATCTACTAAACATACCAATCTTGTTGCTATGTTAAACATACTTATTATGCAGCATCATAGAGGCCTTAGAGTCTGTCCAAACTTAGGAACGTTCGGAAGACACAGTTTTGCAGCGCCACTAGTTTTAGCGATATACCCTGAATCCTATTGTTTTAGTAGTTAACGGAATAAATACCTACGTGATAGGTCTATCATATAATCACGCTTTAGCTGTTTAAATTTGTTGCCATCTTTATTTATTGAAATTATAATGACAAGGACAGAGAGCATACGTAAACGCCACGCTAGATAATATCCATTCTTATATTATAAATGCGAAAGTCTCTGTCTGTCTGTTTGTTACATTTTCACGGCTAAACGGCTGAACGGATCTCGATGAAATTTGGTAAGAAGATGTATTTGTATTCAGGGGTAGAACATAGGCTACTTCTTGTCTTAAAAAACGACCTTGAAGGGGGTAAAATAGGGGATGAAAGTTTGTTTGGGCAACTCATATTTCTCTCACTCATAAGTTAGGGAACTGAAAATTAATATTTAGGGTTTTGGTAAGAAATACAGAAAATACGTGTTTCAAAGTTTTTACAAAATCATCCCCGAAGAGGGTAAAATAGAGGATTAAACTTATAAGATGTTCTTACAAAACATAATGAATTCCTTACAAAAATAAAAATTATCATTGAATATCAAGTAATCAATCTCAATAAATATGCTATAGATGTCTTTTTTGTCCTATTTTGTCATAGCTTTTAAGACGATTAACATAGGTGCCTGACTATCATGTTTTCCCATAGGATAGGCACCGCGCGACGCGTTGTCGACTCACCGCTGACGAACGGCGACGCGCGCGGCAAGTTCCCGCCGCGCCTGCGCACGGGCGACGGAGACCCCGACTTCGGCACGCCCGTCTGATACCAACCACCCTTGTACGTCACACGCCGGTTGTTACACTACGCCTAAGGTTAACGCACTCGCTAAACGTTAACCGATTATTATCGGTAGTTTTACGAAGACGCATCTTTGCACACTCGTATCGCACTCGTGTTTCAATGACGGGTCGTTGTGGATTGCGAACGTTACCGTGTGTCGTCATACTTTAGATATCGCTGTCGCATCGATCGCAATCTAATTTACGCAAAGGCTGTACTTAGCTGATCTCGAGACGCTACGAGTTTTTGGATCCGATTATAGAATGAGGTTGTGGCTGCATTTATCAATTGAATGGATAAGTCTGGATAATTCTCTCTATATGTGTATACAAGTATCGGTAACAGTGAAAAAAGATGCAAAACTAAACGGCTAACTAGGAGGAATGATTAGATTCGTTTAGAAGTTTAGGTTTAATTTGCTCCAAAACCCAGAACGTGTGATAAAACTGAAATACTTTTAATCTATGACAGCAATAGTTTATGACCGGATACTGTAAGTTCACGCCTGTAACCAATCAAAGCGAGACTATGTATGTATGACTAGATAAATCGATAAGTTGTCTACGGAATTAGGCATGCGCTTGAGTGCCAATACTTCCGTTATAAAGCTAGACCACCATGATAGTCTACATAAGCAGTCGACAAAAATGCATATTGTACTGTCATTTTAAAACGTTCTAGTGGAAATACAAAGTAAGCTTTATATTCTGGCGTAATCTAGTGAAATTACCTATAATAGACCACGGACTGTATATCCATATGTAATGCATTCACCGGCTTGTTTTAGTACAGAATGGTGATTTTCTAACTATAGATAGATATTCAATAAGAGTATCAACAATTTGAACCAACCACAATGGGTGCTCTACCTTGGAGACTGTTCTAATATATCGTCCATATTTGTGGCTGATTAGTAGCGGCTGTGTGCCTTCTGCTAAAGATAAAACTAGGTATAGTTAGGTAATGCTTGAGTTTAATCATGAATTTAACTACAAAATATGCTAAAACCATTTCG
This sequence comes from Lampropteryx suffumata, assembly GCA_948098915.1. Taxonomy (NCBI): domain Eukaryota; kingdom Metazoa; phylum Arthropoda; class Insecta; order Lepidoptera; family Geometridae; genus Lampropteryx; species Lampropteryx suffumata. Next base: position 5,441,183 of record OX402547.1, on the reverse strand, counting down.
GTTATTAGCACACAAATCTATTTCTTTTTATCATCTGACGGATGCGGCGGAGGTTAAAAAAATGGCGGCATATTGGATGATTTTAGTTCATCTTCATTGCCACGAGACAAATGTTTGTATGATCTGCAAGTATCTCGGATCTGGGAGTTTCTATAAATAGTAAATAATGCCAAACATTTCACACAGCATCATCAGACCCCAAAGTAAGCAGAGCTTGTGTTACTACATGGCTGATTTACTACTTATATACCTTTTTTTTATAATACATATTATACATAGAACATACGGCGAGCTTTATGGAGCAATGGGCGAAAGCCTGCCTAAGACCTTGGGTCTGGGTATTTTTCTATGTATAATATGTATGTATAAAAAATAAAAGATTATAAAACTAATATATCAGCAACGTGGTACCCATAACACAAGCTCTGCTTAATTTGGGGCTGAATAACGCTGTGTTAAATGTCCAGCATTATTAACTATTTATAGAAACTCCCAGACCCGAGATACTTGCAGGTCATACAAACATTTGACTCGTGGCAATGAAGATGAACTAAAATCATAGTTAAATACGATTTATTTGATTCGTGCGTGATTAAACTCTCTTGCTAGTATATATGTATCGAGAAAATTAATAAATATTAATAGAATTAGATACAAATTTCAATTCATTACAAATTTTAGAATTAAGCTCGGATCTCATTATTTATGCTGCGAGTGTCTTTGGCCTATGGTTAGTAGATATTTGCTGTTTGTGGACTGATATGATTAGTTTTTGGTGCTTTGTGTTTTATCCCTACCCGTACTGTCATCCCCTGTTTGAACGTTAAAATGACAATATGAGCTTAAACAGCCCTCATATCTTTTAGGTATTCAAAACCATGAGAGGCTTCGTATATCTAACTGGCACACCCATCTGACTGAAAAATCTCGAATTTCAAAAGTATTACTACCTACTAGATTGAATGTTGAAATTAAATTGTATAGTGATGAAATTAATTACAGAAATGTACAGAATAATATAAAATACATGTAAAACAGTTGAACTATCTAAGGACCGTTTTAACGATCTATTGATAGCTTAACTGATCCAGATCATCGCCAGAGGGCAGCGTTTCTAAGACACTGGTGGCATTGCTACATTGAATAGCAATGCTCAAACGCTGGGCCAGATAGGAGCCAGCTCTCGGGTCACGCGATATTTCTTAGATAATTTTGACAACGCGGTGGTCCCCACGCACCCAGGGTCTGTGAATATAATATATTAAATTTACAAAAGTTTGTAATTACCAAAACTGTTGATTGATAGTGAAATGTTACACCCCAGTCAGTGAAAGTGTTAGTAAAGGGTGTTTCTCTAATTGTAGGACGGAATTTTGGCAGACTGCCAACCCAACCCACGACTAGATAAGTTACAATCGAGAACGCTAAACGTAAACATTAACTATAAATATTCTAATACATATTATAGGCAGACTTCGCTCGACAAGCGTCGGCGTCATCTACACATGCGCCAACAGGACTTAATAATACGGGAATTTAACATCTGCCGTGACGTGCCGCTGCTTAGTAGCCGCGACAAAGAATATCTCTACTGAGAAACGTCAAAATTTACATATATATTAAGTATGGGCTAAATGTTTTTTACAAGACAATCGAGAACACTTGTCGCGGCTGCCCGGCTGATGTGGGCTAATATCACAGACTGCCGCCATGTGTCTGCATTACTATTTAGTTTGTTTTCGATTGTGCTTTGTTTAAAGGTGTTGAATTGTAATATTGAACTTGGCAATGACCAGCCACATAGTATATCACTACATGACTGTATATCAATGCTTCAAACTTCAAAAAGAATAAAATAAGTACCTATATTGAATATTTTATTTGATAAACTGTTTCTATTATGTTTTAGTTGCTTTTATACGATACTTAGCTTTATTTTACATTTATATTTTTATAGTGATGCATAATTTATATATGTTTACCTATACTTATTATATTTACTGATCATTAGATAGAAATATTTTTCGAAATATGAAACTGTCGTAATTCCTTTTTTTATGATAGTTATATTTATTACTTTTGTGATATATAATTTTAAACTGTTATACTAAAAATTTGTTAGAAATATTGATTATGATTCAGATGTTTTCACATTCCCGTTTTGTACCTATAAAGTTAAATAAGGTCATTATTATTATTATCAATATATTCAATAAACCATTTGTAAATAAGCGTTGTAATGTCTAGTTTATCTAGTTATAAAATGTCGGATCGGAATCATACCTACATTGTAAATTCTGATTTAGATATATATGTATGTACTTAACCATAATTAAAAATAAATAAATAAACACTTGCAGTGTTTTCGGGCTATTAAACTAACCCGTGTTATTATTGTGCTTGGCATACGCGCGTAAAATGCCTCTTAAAAAAATGCTAAAAATAACAAAATTGTACATATCACCACCATTTTACTGTGTAGCGACTAACACTGTTGGTCACCATCTTAGCAGCTGCTGTCCGCGATATGGACCTTTGCCAATAAAATATTTCCGTGCATCACAAACGCTCGTGGATAAACAATTTGTTTTCTTCCGTAAATACATTCCTATCATTCGTAATCCATTGTATTTTATTTTATTAATAAGAGTTTTCCATTTAATTCGGTTTAAATGAAATATATTTAAATGCCTAATCTACATAAGTAACTACTTATTTGCGCCATAAAGTTATATGTGCACACCATAGGTAGATGCAGTTGTTTTACTGTAAACTGATTTATTAAAAACATTGTTTGTTATCGGTGTTACTTAATGAATTCGCTGGAGATCAATTATACAAATAAGTTCGTAAGAGCTACCCATATAATAGTATCAAACTCTGGTGAAATAGGTTTCAGACAGCCTTCCCGCAAACGCAGGTTTTGCAGCATATGTACATACAATAACAGCGCCACAGTCAGTCGCTGGAGCGGGCGGCATTACATTTGCAAAGCCGATTAAAGAATAAAAACTTGATTGTGTCGACACATTAATCGTTTTAGTTGCATAGTGAATGAATCCTCTGACATTCCACACATATGCGAATTAGAATGCAATTAATATATGAATAAAAAATGTTTTACACAAAATATGCATTTTTATTAATCAAACTAGAGTGTCGAAGAGTATCAAGCTAGTTAGTAGGTATGCTAGGACTTGTTTAGTCGTGGAAATTACAAGAAACTTTCGCTATGTTAAATTTCTAGAGGTCGACTTCGTTCTTACTAAAGAATTCCGCAGATTTCCATCTAATTTAATTATGAAAAAAAAATATTTTAGTAATGCACGTATGTACGTATATCCTTTATGTACTTACATGTTATCTAATTTCCGTTATTGCTCGAGCATCCTTTGCTATCCAAAGAATTTTCTAGTACATTATCTGTGACATAGCCGCACGTAATACAAGTTTTATTTTTGTTTATGGCCACACTAGTGTATGATATTGTTGCCAACTGAGCACCTTTTGCCGCGAGTTTTGACATTAATTTATCCATGGGTCTGACAGAACTACATTAAAGTGTTACCTACGGCCCGTATCGGTCGTCCGTATCAGTTTCTAATACACTATGAAAATGGAAAGCACTGGCTACCGCTAAGAGGTTCTGTGACATTGGCAGTGACCATTAAACATAGAGGCTAGATTGGGGTTAGATATAGACTAACTTGAGTAGCTACGAGTACATAATAAAGATGATATTGCTTTATTACTAGATCGATAGATCGATGGTAACTTCTGATATTAACATGGATTATTTAGTAGTTTTGCCGGACTAATAAACATTTTGTAAAGTTTGAACGATATTATTTTGTTTGCACCAAAGTAGATTATCAGTTTTTATATAAGTAAAAATTTTAATTTTGTTCCATTATTACGTTTAAAATGAGCTAAAACACGTCATTTTGCTAAAGCTAAGAAGTGTTATTAATAAACGTTAGGCTATTCAGACTAGTGCAAACTAAATAAGATTGTTCGTTTTTACGATATTTCGTTTGTGAAATAACAGATACCAAGGCTAACTTGATTTCTATATAACTTCGGTCGGTCTGTTAGTTTGCTTTCTCTTGCGATCATTTTAAGACGCTGTGTTAATGGAATATTAAGCTAAATAATTGTCGCAATATAATATAATATAATAATAGGTTAGCTGCTAGGTTATACAAGTAGTTAGCGCTAGAAAATTTAAATCTCATTGATACTACTCGAGTTGGCAGCACTAGAACTGGATGAAAGGAAGGAAACTAACTGTCACAGGCACTGTCACGTCACGTCTGTCAGTCATCCGCTCCACTACAAAAATTATTATTATTATCCTACACTACAAATTGATTTGATGGCCAAGCCTATATTTCTCGAATAATTATTTATCGTGTACTAATCCTTAAAATCGCACAAAAAGAAGTTATACAATAATGGTTGTCAAAGTGTATATAAGTGGTATTTCGGGAAACAAAGAGGCAAGTTGTAGAAATAGAAATTCGTTTGATGACCGGGTGCTATCCAAGACTTTTTTGTTCGTTTATTCAATACATAGTGATTTGTTTTGATTACGTGAATGATAATTGCAGGTGAAAAAGCGACAACAGCGCGTTCTAATGATACTAGATTCGAAAAGCGTAAAATATGATGTCATTGACATAACAGAACCAGGAAAAGAAACTGATAAAGATTACATGCAAAACAATGCAACGTCGAACGGAGGCACCGTCAGCGACCCGAACCCTCGGTCTCCGCTGCCTCCGCAGCTTTTCAACGATGAGGAGTACTGCGGGGTGAGCTTTGAATCTGTCAACCCAAACCAGTTTATAGAAAACAAAGAACCTGTTTGATTTACACACATACTTTATTTTCTTTTAGCCTACAGTAGGTACAGTAGGTTAGTTCCTTCAGCAATATATTGCTTTGCCATAACAAGCCTCGCGAATATGGTTGAAACAATGTTATGTTATTGTGACTGTCACATACAGTGGAATTTGATGAGTCAATGACTTAGTAAACAATGTGCAGTGCAGTGCAATGTCATTAACCCAACAAACACTAAGCGGTAGCCGGCTACCGCTTAGTGTATCAATTAGGTACAATCTATCAATCTATGAATATTATCATAGTCATAGTACTCATTATGAGGGGCATAATGACATTCTAGAAGAAATATGAAGCTAATATTGTTATTTATTTACAGGATTATGACCAGTTTGACCTTGCTAACGAAGTGGACACTTTAGAGCAATTCTTGAAATTAGAAGTACCACCAGAAGTACCCCTACAGTCTGAAAATGACAATGTAAATGTTAAAGTATTGTAATATTATTCTTTTTTGAATTGTTGCATTTATAAAACTGTTCAAATAAAACTGTTGCTTTTTTTAGGAAACTTCAAATGGTGTGAATGTTGAAAATGGTGATGTAGCTAAAGATTCAAAGGAAAACTCTCAAGAAAAAGAAATTCCAGAGACTGATAAAACTGAAAATGAAGTCACAATTGAAAAGGAGAAATCCCCTGTTAAAGAGGGAACTCCCTCGAGGGAGACAACACCTGCAAGAGATGATAATGAAAAGCCAGCAAAAGAAAAGACCCCTGAGAAAGAATCTTCAATAGAGAGACAGAAATCTGCTGAGAAAGAAACACCAGCTGAAAAAGAGGCATCACCTGCTAAAGAAGTTGAGGAAAAACAGATATCGAAAGAAAATACGCCAGAAGTTGAATCTGTCAATGAGAATGGAACAGTCAGTTCTCGCAATGAATCTGTGGAAAAAGATGTCACAGAGCCTGTTGAGAGCAAAAAGGATCCTTCGGAGTTATTGATTGATAGTGAACAAGCTGCTGCTGAATAATGGACTGAAGTATTTCTGCTTTTCAGCTCAAATAAAGCCCCTATTAGCACTAAGCAAACACTATTCACTAAGTTCTGTTAACCTAGTTGGCTTCTTTGACATAATTAGTCATTGTATATAATGCAAAGAAGTTTTGTTGAGAGCTCATTTATGTGGCGTTGTATGGATATGTTATTCGAAGTGGCCTATACTAGTTATTAATCAAATTTTTTATGAAGTTCCAGAGTAAGATTTCTATTTAACATTTTTACTCTTTTTATTTAATTTGCTTGTATTGCATACTTAAGTATTAATTTGTGTATTTTTTTTTTAATCATATCAATCATTCATGAAATTTTTAATTTAAGTTAAAATCTTTTAAAATAAGACTTGTATAACTCATTATTAGTTAATTAGAATTACAAATTACTTCTTATTTGCTGCCATGTTAATCATCTTTGTATTATTTTAAGGTACTACACAAGTACTGCATGTCAACCAAAATGGTGTTATTTATTATCATTATTAACTTTATACACATCTAATATTAGATAATTGCACGCTTTTGGTTGTAATTAATTATTGGCTCATGACAATTCTTATCATCAATTTATTAATATTTATAGACATTTTTTAACATTTTTCAAATGAATTATATAAAATACTATCACTTGGCTTGTTTTATTTAATAACATTTTTTGCAAAGTAGGTTATATCCATCTGTTTTCCCTCCCCATATGTGGATAAAGAGTTAGGGTAGAGTATTTTTCGTGGTATTGTGGCGAAACTGAAAAGACACAGAAATTCGTTTGAAAGGTTTGAATTGGCCTGTCTACATAAGCCTAATGGTAACAAATAAAGAGTGAATGTAAGCGAAACTGTTTTATTTCAAAATGAGTATTTTGAGCAAACTAATTTTCTTAAAAATTTACAACTATGTTTAGCTTATGTCTGTAAAATAAATAGTAATGGAATAACATGATATAAAATCTATTATGGAAATGTAAAACATTCAGGTAATAAGTATCTTACTCATTGTATAAACAAACAGGCTACAATGAAAATATGTCTATCACTAAAAAATATTTAGTTAAATCTTTTTCTTAAAATTGGTGATGGGGGATTACTAAAATGTAAAGAGGGGTCTCCAGTGAAGTCTGGTAGGATGGGATCTACGGCGAGATCCGGGATAGTCCTTCGTCGGAACTCCGTGTCGGGAAACTCTTCTAGCAGACACGCTTGAATATTTTTATCTGTAGTTACTAATCTTTGGCGTGAGTTTTTGTATTCTTCGACTATACTAAGATTCCTCTTGATACCGTCAACGAGTTTGACGACTGAATACTCTCCCATGGCCGCACCTTCTTGCAGCTTGGTGCCAGCAGCTCGCGCCACGGCGGACTCTTTCATCTCGGTCGCCAGCTGTATCACCCACAGCTTCAAGTTGTTCAGAATAGCGAGGGGACCTTCGTAATCGTTAGGAACGATGCCGTCCACTTCAGATTCGAAGAACGACAGCAACGGGAACCATATTCTGGTCCTGCGAAAGATGAAAATTATAAAAAAAGCTGTAGATATTATAAATATTTGTACGGAAAAGGGGTGCTAAAAACCTTAGGAAAACACGATTCTAGCACGTTTAATGTATGTAAGTATGTTATATTGAATTTCTATCCGTATCTGCACACGATTGGCTTAAAATCTACTGGAACTATTTTTTGTTGTGTTTTATCACGTCCCACAACGGAAATGGGGGGAAAAGTAAACATCTGTATTGAAACTTAAAAATGCGTGGTGTGAATTTCTTGAAACTTGATTGACAAAATAATTTGACGTGTTTTATTCAAAATAACCCTTAAAATGGGGCAAAAAGAAAGGGTTGTATGGGAAAAATCATATAATACGTGAGTCTACTTCAGACTTAGTTCATAAAACATAGAAAATATATTGATATTAACGATTCTTTACTAAAATCCAAGACGATCGCAAACTGGAAAATCAAATTCAAAATAAAATCACCACATCGAATTGTCTGCTTATACGGTAGTGAATCTAGGTGTCGGTTCCTCCTAACCCCAATTCAAGAAGAATATGACCGGAACCTCAGGTCTTATTTTTTTTTTTGACGATCCCTGCTAATTTTAATATGGATGCCGAGTCGAGTTGGAGCAGATTCATCTCAAGCTTTTCTGTCCTCTAAATAATCAAGCTTCATGAGATAGATTCTGTTTTATTACGATTATAAATTCCAGTCGTAGCACAGTAGCTGCACACTACAAGAGTAGCTGGTGCAGTTACTCAAGCTACCATGTACACACATGTATGAGCTATAGTAGAGTCTAACGACGCATAAATTAATGTGTAACGTAGAGCATTGCCTTCTGAGTCACTGTATTCAAGTGAAGTTAAGTCACCTGGAAGAGTCATTCTGCATGAGCGCTTGGTTGTTAGAGAGCGTGTGGTAGTAGAGGAAGAGTCGCGAGGTGATGTAGAACGCGATGAACACGTCGATGGAGTAGTGCTCGTGCGCCGCCAGAATGAAGAATATGCCGAACATGTTCATCACCCACGTCAGGATGTGTAGGAGGTACAGGTTACGAGGCGTGTCTGCAACCAGCACAACATCAAGATACAAATTCCCTGTTATAGAGTTTATAAGGAAAAAAATAATGTACAGCCAGTTGCAGTTATCCCTGTAAATGTCACAACTTTCAAAATGGTGTCATGTCATTAAAATAAATATTGACAGGAAAAATATTCAAAATGTGTACTATCATGATTTTTAAGTTATATTGTTGTAAGTACATTTTTTGTTGAGTCTCTGGCTCAACAACTTCTTAAAAACTTTCTAGTTTTTGCAATGAATACATCCAGTGCAGTCGACTGTACATTACGCGAACAATGAGAACGATGTTCTAGCTTCACTAGTTTTGTAATAATCTAACAATAAATAAATAATCCTGGACATTTCACACAGCATCATCTGGCATCATCATCAAATATATACTTATTATATATAGAAACACCCAGAGCCGAGACAAATACTTGTAGATCATACAAACATTTGTATGATCTACATGTAATGTAATGCAATGCAATGCAATGTAATGCAGTGGGTCCGGCTGAGACACAGAATGTTGCGGGTTCTCATAACACAAGCTCTGCATACTTTAGGGCTATATCGATGCGTGGTGGAATGTCTAGCATTATTTATTTATTTAATATATCTAGAGGGGATCATTTAAACCTCAATTTAAACATGGTGAATTCGTGAGAAAACGCGTGCCTCATTATGTGAGTTGAATAGTCAGTCCTGCTACCGTGCAGTAATAAGTGCAGTGCACCGTGCAGTACCATACGTAATAAATACTCGTTATCTACTAAAACCATATTAATTCTATCGAAAAAGTTTAAAAAATATTTCGTAATGATAGTTTTTACAAATAAAATGTTATTACTTATTGCGCGTTGTTATTAGCGGATATTATTCTAAAGATAAAGCATGTTTATTTAAATAAACATATGTTCAAAGTTCAAGCTGTTCATGTTCATGACATTGAGATTAGATTATTGACCTACATATTTATACAAATCAATGGTTCACGATAAATCTTTCCTAGACGTTTTAATCAAACAGTTTCTCTCCATGCACTCGAGTATTATACGAGTACCTACGTGAAACAAAGCGTTTTGCTAGGATGCTTCTACTAAACATCTTGCAACATAGGTTTTCTCAGAGTTATCTGATTATGAGTCGCTACCGTAAACATAGCGGTAACTATCAACATACATTGTTCGTGTAATTAGAACACCCACTGCACATTTAGCGACTACTTCGTCGTATCTTCGTCGCATCTATAAATCAATTGTTAGGATATTTTAGAATTGAGTCACTACTCCCCCTCTGTAGGTATTTGACACTGTAGCCGAGTGTCGGCGACTATACGCGGCCACTACAGGATGTATAACAAATTTGTTACGTCTGAACTCAATTGCAGTATGTGATGGGTGGTACCTGACACGCTGTCCGCAACACCCTTGGAGTACAAATGCCGACCTTTCTACGAAGTTTCTACTTACATTCAGTGATGAAGAAGTTCAGCAAAGTCAACGCAACAGTGTGTCCTGAGAACATGTAGTCGCCACACGTCCTGACGCCCCGCACAGACATGCCGGCGCCGCTCCAGATATCATAGGCCTGCCGCAGCCGCCGGCCCCACACCGTCAGATCATCCGCCGGGGGATACGACCGCGGCTCGCACTTCAAGTGTGAGCCAGGCACGGAAAGAGATGTGATCAGCATTGTGAAACATCGCAGGAGGAACACTGTGCCGGCGAGCGCGAAGAATCTTCTTAGGATTATAAATCTGAAACAATTTGCGAGATTTATTTGAAAAATCTCAAATTGTTTAATTCTATGTAAATCCGAGAAGTTCCCCCCATCTCTTTAACTTAGGACAGACGTGACGTCACATCGTGACCGAATTCATTTTGCTCTTAAACAGGCGAATTTTAGATCGATTTTTAAATATCTGCTTTACTTACCTACGCAGTCGCAAAAGAACGACATTGATTATTTATCTAGGTGGGTAGGTAGGTAAATATTACCATAATTATTACGTTTTAGTTACTATTCAGTATCTTGATTTAATTTAATTCAGAATTAAAAAAATGATAGTACCTAATGCGCTTGCTCGTTAATCTCGAGTAAAACAAAAAGTAGGTACTCTACCTACTATAGTTATTTTTAAACAGGTTTAAATAAGCAAGTACCTTATTTACTACATGCATCGTATGCTTCGTAGTACACAGATATCACTGCATACAACTTTATTTTACTTTATTTAAAAACATTTACAATAGTTTTACTCTATCGATTCTCGAATCGGAGCACAATATTCGAGTTACGGAGCGTGATTTGACGTCTTTTTCGAATGTTTGTTTGTAAGCGCTCAATAGAGTAGACGTAAAATGCATGTTATTTGTTTTTGTGATAAGTAGGTAATCATTGTTTTTTAACAAGGCAAGTTGTGACCAAATGTCCTCCATATACTATCAAGTGAAAAATTTTACATATACGAATCTACAAAAACTAAATGGATGAGATAATAATGCAAAATTGTCTGCGTCAGATCCAATCATCGATTTTTTGTAGGCACTTTACTTCTTAGTACCCTCAGGAGTAATGTGCCTATTAAATCATCATCATCAAAAACAGATCACCATTTGAAGTACCTTAGAGGTATCTGGGTAGGTAAGTGCTTCAAATGATGATCTATCCTTATAATGATGACCTCTGTGGCGCACTGGGCTAAGGTCCAGCTGAGACGCAGAAGGTTGCGGGTACGATTCCCGCCGCTGGACAAATGTTTGTATGATCTGCAAGTATTTGTCTCGGGTCTGGGTGTTTTTAGGTATAATATATATGTATTTACAAAAAAATATATAAGTAATATATCAGTCATGTGGTACCCATAACACAAGCTCTGCTTACTTTGGGGCCAGATGATGCTGTGTGAAATGTCCGGGATTATTTATTTATTTAATGTAACAGTAGGTAAGTACATTATAAGGATTCAACTGATACTTAATTAATTTTTAATTCATATAACAAAGGTAGACTATTGAATAAATAACTCAATGATTCATACTCAAAATACATATTCCTAGACAAATATTTTTGTTTATACTAAAACGTGGACGTGGACGTAGGTATGCAGATCGCCATGTTGAAGTGGAAATGGGCGGGACACTTGGCGAGAATGGAAAACGGGAGATGGACAAAGGCAGTAACGCAATGGTAGCCAAGGCATGCTCAACGGCCAAGAGGCAGGCCACCCGCCCGATGGTCGAACGATATAGTTAGCGCTTTCCGGAACCACTGGATGAGACTTGCTAGGGACCGGAAAGATTGGCATAATAAAGAGGAGGCCTATACCCAGCAGTGAGTGCAATCGGGCTGAAATGATGATGATGATGATGATGATGATGATGATATTAAAACAGTCATAAATCAGATACCTTATCAATAAATATAGATCAATGATATAATTATGACTTGAGCATTTTATAGATGCCTACTTGTACTAGTGTTTACTGATTATTACAACTTATAATCATATTAACATACATAAAATAAGATAAGAAAGAAATTAATTGTTTAAGTATGTGCCGATGTGCCTTAAAAAGTTAAACAGTCTATCAGAAAAAGAGTAAGGTTTGAGGAAACATTCAAAAACCATTTTAAAAGTGTTTTTAGGTATAATTATTTCCTATTTATCATAAACACAATAATAATAAACCTACCTGTATAACGAGTGTAAGCATCTGAATAATGTAACTAACTGGCTATCAGAGAAATTATTTTTGTCTTATGCTTTTATTTTAGAGTAAAATTCTCCTATCACAGAACTAAATACTTTAACTATGAGTTTCTGAATGATTTTATAAGTCAATGTATTCTGTTATAATGTATTTTTTCTTGTGTCAGTAATATCTATTATACTAAATACATGCAATTTAAATAATTTATAAAACTGTCTCAGGTTAGTGGTCATTGGGGACAGCTCAAAATCATGAATACTTGATTGGTCTTTGGAATTCATGATACCAACAACATTTAACAAAGACTTATCTAGTGACCTTTATAACCATTGCATAAGGTACAAAAGTCACTGATCAGGGTTCTTACGGAAATGCAGTATCTATAATAACATATGCCATAAAATGAAAGAGTTGTTGCCAATAAATTATGTAAATTGTTTTGTTGTTGTCAGTGCTTGTTCAGAATAATGTAATATGGAAATACCAACTGCCATGCTTCATGTAAACATTCATATTATTTACCTTCATCAACTACACAACTAGACATTTAAAATTAATTTAATGAATAAATAATTCTGGACATTTTTCCACAATATCATCTGGCTTTATAAAAAGCAGAGCTTGTGTCATGGGAAACACATGACAGATATACTACTAAATTATATTCTTTTATTTTTTGGAAAAAGATACTTATTATAAATAGAAAAACAAGCATATTTGCAGATTATAAAAACATCATACCTGCAGCAGGAATCGAACCCGCAACCATCTGCATCTTAGGAAGGCCTAAGATGTCTGATTTAATAAAATATACCTACTTATAGTAGAAAATGTAAATTATGTTGCAGGTAGTGAAGTGCTCACATTTGATACAATTCTTACCTGTGTTTATGGAAGACTAAAACAAGTAGCCAAATAGCCATGAGGAAGGAGCCAGTTATTTCACACATATCAAAAGCCCATGGAATGTGTGGCACATTATCTAGAAATAAGTCTGGCAGTGGTGGGTACTTCTTCATATCGGGAACCTTGTCATGTACTATTACCATAACAACTGCAGTGACCCATGTTACTAAAAATACATAGCCTGAAAGAAATGATTAGTTATCGAAGAGCATGAACATAGTAATGATGCAACATTGTACTTACAATGATGCAAACAAAGAGACTTGTAACACACTTATTATTATTTGAATACGGCCCAAATCTTTAAGAATCTAAATTTTTGGGTGATGTGTTTTTAAAAATAGATAAATACAAACCTAAAGCAATAGCAGTCTTCCAAATTTCAGGCCTCAATCTTGACGCTTTTGCTTCTGGAGTATATGTTGACACACATTCTGTTTTTTTACTATACACCTCACTAGGCAGTTTATTGTGAAGATTGTAACTCAAATGGGATAAATTAGTTCCAAGAAAATTAATATTTGTAGAAGGATTACTGAGCAGCAAATCATCACAAAGACCGAGCTCGAACATTGCAGTACGATTACTCTTCTGTAGTTTCTTTACCAGCAGAATAAATCTCTTTTTTTCACCAAGTTTTATGTGATTAAATGGACTCTCGTAAAAGTCTCGGTCAGCTAACGATAAGACGCATTGTCCATCTATATCATGAATCTTGCATATCTCTATAACAGGGTCAGAAATGTTGTCTTTACGTAATAAATCTAGCACTTCTTTGTTGCTCCAATTGATGATATCAGATTCCATTGTGCCCAGTCCAGTCCAGCACTTTCGTTTTAGCACATGTAATATTTTATTGAATGAAACTACAAATACTTTCAGAGTTACATTAGTGAATAGGATTGCATTTATTATAAAAAAATTACACTAAAAATTGTATTTAAACCACGAGCAGAGAAAACATTGAAATGATTTATTGTTGTTTAAAATTGCGGAAGTAGAGTTCGTTTTGCACTGATCTGACATTCCTTTATTATGACAGCTAGTGCTAGAGAGCTAGAGAGTTATGACTTATACAGTAAGTAACTAGGGACATTGACAATGACAGGCAAAACGAAATTTTACTTTTTTTACTATTGCAAAGCTGATGTCTGTTGTTACCAACGCAACGAGATAAATAGATTATTTTCAGCCAGTTTGCGATGTAAACATTGTGCTCTTATATTATTTATTTTTACCGAGTTATTTCAGGTTGTATTTGAATTAGGCTTGACTTTAATTTCCCGTCGCACGAATTGGAGGGTGAAAAGGCTCAAATCTGGTAGGGTTTTGTTTACTGATTACATATTTATCACTTTTAACTTTAGGTAATCCTTAGTTTTCGAGAAAATAATAAAACATTTCTAACCTCAAATCTGATAAAACATGAAACAAAACGTAAAAATTGACAGATAATAACCAAACTTGTCGTATTTGTTGTCTGTGGTTTAACATGTTGTGCAAAATTGATGCGAACGAAACGTAAAAAACCTGTCATGTGCCATTCTTGAAGCCGTCATTATCTAGTAGGTTAAATTGGAGTAAACTAGGAATCTATATACAAGGCAACTCCTTAAGTCATCTGAGATTCGCAGATGACATAGTTATACTCTCTGAGACGAGCTCGCAGCTACAGGTCATGATCGAATCCTTACAACTAGCTAGTGCAAATGTAGGATTGGAAATCAATCTCACCAAGACTATGGCAATAACAAACATCTATCGAGTACCAATAAAAGCTAATGGAAATCCACTGGAATACACAGAAAATTACATCTACCTACCTGGGAAAATCTATTAGTTTCGACAGAAAAAACAATGACTTAGAAATAGAAAGGAGAGTACAGCAAACATGGAACCGATACCGGAGCCTAAAATAAATCTTTAAAAGCAACATGCCAATAAGTGTGAAAACTAGGATCATGAACTCAAGCCTCCTACCAGATCGAACATACGGATGCCAGACGTGGAAATTTACAGCAAAGGCAAAACAAAAAATCAGCACCTGCCATAGAGGAATAGAGCGTAGTATGCTAAAGATAAAGAGACTAGACTAGATATAATACGACACACAAAAATAAGAGCAATAACAAAAGCAACAAACGCCTTGAGCTACGCACTAAAGCTGAAGTGGAAATGGGCAGGTCACATAGCGAGGCTTACAGACCAGATGGACTGCAAAAATAACCATGTGGACAGGCCCACACGGCAAAAGAGGTAGAGGAAGACCTCTGACACGATGGAAAGACGATATTATAAAAACAGCCGGCCCAATCTGGGACCAAATAGCACGAGACAGAGACAAATGGGCATCTTTGGAGGAGGCCTTCACCCAATCTGGGGTTCTTGCAAAATAAAAATAAAAGTGAAAAACTAAATAATAACTAGGTACTAACCAATAATTTAACTTAACTAACAATTAAAAAATTCCTAATGGCGGCTGTACACACTCGTCGAGATACCCCGAGGTACGCCGAACGCGAGTGTGTACAGCGCGCTCTCGTCTCGTCTCGCTCTCTCGTCCTCGTCTCGGTCGCTCTCGGTGGCTTGTCGGTTTTTCGCGCCCGAGTCAAAGGGTCTCGTTGGCTCTCGCGAGGTAAACGAGAGCGATCATGCACACCTGCACACACTCGTTCATTTAGTTGCTTTCCAGTATTTATGAACAGTCGTGTTTCACTATGTGGTCTAACGAACGAGAATTACACTTTTTGGAGTGCTATCAAACAGAACCTGTTTTATGGAACTCTTTTATGTTTTACATTAACTATACTATTCATAAGGTTTTATTATGTATTTACCTGTTTCTATTGCGGTGCATAGTTATCATCCACCATCTTCTTTTTCTCCATGGTTTACGAAATTTCTTTTTATAGTAAATGTTTAAAAAATTATAATAGCTCACGGCACAAAGACAAATAGCAGCAGCAATTTCTACGTTCATTGTCGCGTAAGTCTTCAGTTCAAATGTTAGAACGAGTGTGTACAGGCATGCTCTCGACGAGAGTGTTCTCGGCCGAGGCTCTCGGCGAGAGGCCCTCGTCGAGTGTGTACAGCCGCCATAATAGTAATAAGTCACAAAGTCACAAATGTAAAAAATGCAAGAAATAAAAGGCTTTTTATTTTTATTTTATTTAATTTTTTATATCAAGAAAGTGTTATCTATTTACGTTGCGAGGAATTCACGAGAATTAAATTAGTTAAATATGATAGGTACAGGAATATACCTACTCCGAATCTATCATTTAGTTTTGATACTATCGATAGGTATAGCCGTTTATTTCAAATTGCAAGTAACACGGGAAAACTTCGGTTGTGATTCATTCATTTAATATAATCTCGTGTATCAAGGATGGGCGTATCAAGTTTAGTTTGAAATGAAATGAAATGAAATTTATTGAGAGAATAACAAACATGAGTAATCAGTGTACAATCATAACTTAACCTAATTAATATATTTCTATAATTATTTGGTTTTTATTACTGATTGGACGAACATTGGTACCCAAACTAGGATCGGTGTCCTGTGATATGGTGTACCAACGCCCACCGCCGGACGATTTGGTTGAGGGTAGTAATATTCATTACTAATACATTTATTGCTAATACATATACGAAAATTTAATGTATGTGCACAAAAATGTTCATTTATTTAAAAAAAATTGCGATAATCACAGTATTAACACTAGAAAAAAAAAAGAAAAATAAAGATAAACTCGCTGTTCCCACTGTTAGGCTCGCTAAAGTTAATAAGTCTTTTATAGGGCAATGTGTACGCTTTTATAACAAGGTCCCAAGCGACGTGTTAAATTTGTCAATTGGCAAATTTAAAAACGTAATTAAACAGAAACTGTCTATTAAAGCATAATATAAAATATATGATTATTTAGATGACAAAAACGCTTGAGATGAATCTGCTCCAACTTGACTCGGCATCCGTGACAAAATTGTCAAGGGCCATACAAAAAAGTGTTAAGACCAGACAAGTTTCTTGCCGGATTCTTCTTGAACTGGGGTTAGGAGGAACCTGCACCTAGATTCACTAGCATGTAAGAAGACGATTCAAAGTGGTCCTTGTGATTGTATTGAATAAAGTGATATTGAATTTTGAATTAGATACTTATATAAATTCAATTAATACAACATTTCAAGACATCTAATTTTCCTAAGATGATTAATTCAAAAAAATAGGAATTCTAATCATTAACTTACAATAAAAAATTAAAATTATATTAAAATTAAAATGAAGGCAGGAATTATAATTAAACTAAAAGGCATTGATTTTTTTAATTCCAGAATAATAAAATTGTAAGCGAATTATGTATTATTAATATAAATGGTGAGTATTATTATGTTAAGGCAATTAAAAGGTTTTCAGTCGAGTCATAGTTAAGATCAAGAAGCCAATCCTTGACAGTTCGTTTGCATTCGAAGTGAGAAAGGGAATATAATTTCAGGGTTTTGTTCAATTTTGAAAATAGGTATGATTTCATAATAGTACCCGCTCTGCCTTGCAAACAAGGTGTTAATTTTGGTGAAGTTGCACTTGAAAAGTCTTGGTAGAGTGTCTTGGATAGGGTCATAATTGAGTGTTCGGTGGAAAAGAAGTGTGGACTGAAGGATGGATAGGAGTTTGCACTCATGGTAGAGGGAAGTGGTTCTGTAGCGAAAGGGTTTAAACCTTATGACTTTTAAAACTGAACGTGCTCTTTCGGCTTTTGTAAGATGGGTCTTGTATGCTCCACCCCATACAGACACACAATAGCTTAGGATTGTCTGGCCAAGAGAGTAATACACAGTTTTTAATAATTGGAAATCCGCAACATGACGTAAGTTTTTGAAGATCCAGATAAGTTTACAGGTCCGTGAGGTAACAGAAACAATCTGAGGTATCCAACTTAACTGACTATCCAAAGTGACTCCTAGATACCTACATGTAGACACTTGCTCCAAATACAGACAATTACAAACATTTAAAGTATTGCTGGGTTTGATGCCGGTATGAGCCTGGATTTTAAGAGATGGTGTTTTATTTTTTGTATGGAGAAAGCAATATATTTCGTTATAACAAAGTTAAGTGTTAAGAGCATTTTGCGGAGCCAAGAGATAACGCTATGGAGACTATATTCAGCAGAGCTCTGTACTTGCTCCCAAGATTCTCCCTCAAAAACCAGAGCTGTGTCATGAAGGTCAAGATGTGACCATTTTGGGGGTGAATAGACACAGTTCATTGATGAATATTAAAAACAGAGTCAGGTCTATGATGCTTCCTTGAGGAACGCCGTAGACTACTGCTTCGTCTTCGCTTACTCTTTTGTCGATAGAGACACATTGGGTTCTATCAGAGGTAGCTTTTAATCAGATCTAGTGGAATTCCTCTAATACCAACATTCTCTAGCTTTTTCACGAGAATGGGTATCGAGACAGTGTCTAAAGCCTTTGCCAGGTCCAAAAACAATGCAACGCATTTTTTGCGTTTGTCCACATGCTCAACAATAAAGACGATAAGACCTGAAACCGCCATTTCAGTAGATTTTTTTGCCCTAAAACCGTATTGGAAGTTGGCGAGTAGGTTTTGGCTTTCAAGGTAGGTAGTTCATAAGTCTCTTGTTGAGCAATTTTTCTATTACTTTGGACAATGCAGGAAGAATTGATATTGGTCTTTAATTGTTGACACTGTCTCTTGATCCACCCGTGTGAACAGGGAGAATAATGGATTTTTTAAATGCCTCTAGGAAAACACCATACAAAGCTCAGGTTCATGATGTGTGTCAATGGAGGGACGATAGCAGCCTTAGCCATTTTCAATAGTCTTGATGAGATTCCGTCCCAACCAGAAGCATTGTCATTTTTAAGACTCAGGATAGTGCGTTTAACTTCACTCTGGTCAACCTCAAGTAAAACAAATGAATAACTATGAAACTGACTTTTAATCTCACTACAAATATTGGTGATTTCGGCAATGTTTGCGATACGTTCTGCTTGAGTTTTGCCAACATTTGAGAAGAATGAGTTAATGTTGTTAATTGCTGTTTGCGAATTTGGATTAGATAGAAACAGTTCGGTTGGTGGTGTTTTGTTTTGTGCTATGTTGGTAATTTGCTTGATCACTTTCCATGTTTGTTTCGGTTTCCCTGTGGCTTTTTCAAGTTCAGCGCGTTCGTACGCATTTTTTTGCTTTTTTATTAAAAGTTACGATATCTGCGGTAAGTAGCTCCTAGCTAGGATAATATTAATTGGGCATTTATTTACCTTCGCATGCATGTTGTCTCTGTGACGTTTGCATCTTAGCAAACCTGGGGTTATCCAAGGCTGAGAGATGCGTTGTCTGCAGGGAATTGGTCTCTGTATTGTGTTAAGGTTAATAGCTGCCATAAGGGCGTTTACAAGAGAATTAGCTGCTTTGTTAGTATCGCTCATTTGAAGCACTTCTTTTAGTGTTGAACTTTCTAGAATGGAATTAACAGCTGCATCATAATTAATTCAAGTATCAGGCAGGATTTTCGTGGTGTTTTCGGGGCCTAAACTTAGGCATAGTAGTACTGGTAGATGGTCAGTGATTGCAGATTGTAGGACAAATGAGGGCTGTATTTTTTTTGTTTTAACGAAAGCATGATCCAAACAATTGCCGAAGCGCGTAGGAAATATATTGGCAGGTAAGTATTTATATTCGGCAGTTAAATTTAAGTAATCTGAGCTCATAGGTTCACTGTTATTTTGTTTAATATCTATGTTTATGTCGCCCATGATAATTGAATGTTTAAAGTGCTTAAGTGGTTTAAGGACAAGCTCAAGGGAGTTTATAAATTTGTCTATGGTACGGTAAGAAGGAGACCTGTAAATAGCGACTAGATTAGATTAGATTCTATTACTGTATGATCAGCAACTTTGACTAGAAGACAGGTAGCTTCGTCAAAAGATAGTTCGGATATCACACAGGACAAAGTTACTAAAAACAACTAGGTATTCCATCATATTTGTTTGAGAATTTCGTTGAGGCATAAGAGTTATAATTAGGTAGTGATGGGAGAGGCTTAGTTTTAGATAAATGGCATTCGTTCAGAATGATTATATCGCACTCTGTATTCGAGGATGATAATAATATTATAAAATTGTCCAGATTTTTATATATACTTCTTATATTTTGCGTAATTATTTTCAGATATTTTTTTTGGTCTCCTAATATTTTAATGCAATCAAGGGGAGAGCATTCAACGGAAGTGGCAATTTTTAAGTCATCTACTTGTTGGAGGATTTCGCTATCCATTGTTGTGTGTAGGCTTGGAAACAGAGTCTGTATATGTCATGTGTTGGCACGGTTTATCATAATCAATCGTTTCAACTGGTTCATTAGATAAATTAATTAAATATTTAGTGCCGCAGGCATAGCATTTAGATTTGTAAATTCTGATATTGTTGTAAATAGTATTGTAATTGTTACAGTTGACACTCGAGCTTAAAATAATCAACACCTTATAATTAAAAGAATCATTATCATTGAATAAGTTCATGCATACAAAATAAGTAACATCAATTAGAGTAATTTGTACTACTTTTCCTAAAATCTTAATTATTTTAAAGGTTTCAGATTTGCTAACTGCTCCTCATTTTTGATCCAAATTATAGGGGAATCATCAATTTTTCTTAAGAAAACCTTACCATTCGAGGTCCAGCAGTATTTGAACTAACCAGCTCTCAACAACTCTCGAGCAAGGTAGTAAAGGCGATTTGCCTTGCTGGTAAGGTGCTCTACTACAAATACCGGGGAGCTATGGCCCCTAAGGCCAAGGTGAAATGCATTTAGCTTGCTAATTTTGTTCACTATATTGAAGTTCTTGACTGATTTAATGATCCTGTTTTTTTTTAATCTGATCCTGTTTAAGAAAAAAACAAAAACGAATTAACTTAAACTAAATTAACTAAACTAGTATTTTAGTAAACAAAACTTAAACATTCGGTTGTTCTCCGCTCATAACAGCTTGTCTTTCGACAAAGGCCTCCTCTAAGGCTTTCCACTTGTTTCTGTCCTTTGCTGTACGTAACCATTCTGGGCCTGCTACTTTCTTAAAATCATCTTCCCATCGCTTTGACTGTCTTCCTCTGCTTCTTCCGCTTTCTCTAGGGTACCATTCAGTTATTATTTTGGTCCATTTCTCTTTCTTTTCTCTCAACATATGTCCCGTCCAGCGCCATTTCAATTTTCTGCATACTTCTTGAACTTTTTTGAACTTAGTCTTTCCTTTTATTTCTTTTAATTGTACTCTATCTCTTCTCTTTACTCCCAATACGCTTCTCTCTATTCCATTCTGACATACATTAAGTTTATTTTGTTGTTGTTCTGTTAATGCCCAAGTTTGGCATGCGTATGTCATACATGGCAGGATACAAGCATTAAAAAGTCTTCGTTTCTCCGATATAGGCATCTCTTTGTTTTTCATTATTTCGCTTAGTGACCAGAATCTTTTCCAAGTGTTAGCTATTCTTCTTCGGACTTCTTTCTGCATGTTCTCTGTTGGTGATACTAACTGCCCTAAATAAATATACTCATTTACGTATGCTAATTGATGGTTATCGATTCTAATAGTTTCTTTTTCTGAAGAATTGCTCATACTTTTGTTTTTTTTATGTTCATAGTTAGAACTGCATTTATACTCTCATCTGATAATTGTTGTAGCATTTTTTCCAAGGTTTTCGGGCATTCGGAAAGAAGTATTAAATCGTCAGAGAATCTCAAATGACTTAACTTCTGAATCTGAAAATATGCTAAGGAAAGCTTGTTTCATTGTTTTATTTACCTACTCTTATTTATACTGGGGTCTCATATCAGTTGCAGGTAAGTACACCAATGCAATAAGTCTTATTAGAAATCATCACTCCATAATTCCCATTTAATTGCCACTCAGCTCACTTGAGGTACTACACCTCTGCCTTCTGCTCTGTAGGTTGTAGGTTCGAATCCCTACCAGGTTAAACATTTGAGTGATAAACATAAGTATTTGTTCAATATCTTGGCGTTATTAAGTATTATAAGTATGTATTTAAAAATATATAAGTATTCTGTCAGTAATCTGATACCATAATACAAGCTATGCTTAGTTTAGGGCTAGATGGTGTTGTGTACATTGTCCACCAATAATTAAACTCCTTCCTCATAACACGAAAGGAGGATTACATGAAAATGGAAGTGAATCTGCAGCCACTTACATACGAGTAGTTGTTTATAATCGTACGTTACTTTAAGATTTAAAACACATCGACAAGTCACAACAGGGTCACGATCACCAGAGTGGTGATATGTAGCTGATTATGTTTTTAAAAGGATACTCGTTGTAAAGCAGCGAAGTATGAACTTGTTTGTCATAGGGTTTGCCCATCGGCACAACGGTTCCGCAGTCCAGGGTTCTGTTGCCCGCCGGTTCGGGCTCCGTGCGGCCGACGCCCCACGCCGAGTGCTTGTCCGCAGGGAGCTTCACGTTCTCAGCGCAGTAGCATTCTTTCCTGTATAGGACATAAACGTAGGTTTAGGGATCACAGAGTACTGTTCGATAGGCAATACGTATTGCACGTTGAAAACAAAAGTGACACTAAACGAAATTTAGAGGTATTGAGTTAGTGACTTCTAAAATCTACAGAAAAAACTACGTCATCTTCAAAAGACCCGTTTCTTAATAGCTCACTTATGACCTCGGCTTTGAGCTTTTAAACTAAAACCGACACTAAGCCAGTTTAGGTCCGTCGTCAGCGACAACTGTTCATGGGGTAAGTGAAAAAGTGACTTATTTTGTTTAGCGTCACTTATGTCGTAACTATTCATTAATAATTAATAATAATAAGTATTTATGTCGTATATATTTGATGATAGTTTTTTTTCATGCTCTTCATCTTGCTCTTCTGACAAAGACTTTGCCAGTGCCTGTAGCGATGACTCTCTACATCTTCGTGACCATCTTGAATCTTCTTTTGCGGGTTATCCTAGTAATTTAAATATTGTCCACGTAAATGCTCAGAGCATTCCAGCACACTTTGATGATTTTCACTCCTCTTTCAATTATAAGCTGATTGATGCAATACTAGTTTCCGAGTCATTTTTAAAATCTGCAATGCCATCCACTCAATACCCTCTCCCTGGCTATAAACTCATCAGGAATGATAGAGGAACTCATCAGGAACTCTGCTGAACACCTTTTCGTGGAAATCACAGTAAACCACACCAAAATTCTGCTAGGAGTATTCTATCCCCCTTCTTGCAATATAGATTACTTTTCCTCTCTAGAAACGAAACTTGAATTTCTTACTCCTCTGTATGATCACACCCTGCTTCTTGGGCATTTTAATACGTGCTTGATAAAGTGTGATTCACGTAGTAGGAAACTCAATTCTTTAATAACCTCTGTCAACTTGCACATTCTTCCGCTATCTGCTACTCACCATGCTCCCCATTCCACTCCCTCTCTTCTTGATCTTATTATTGTTTCTGACCCTAACCGTGTGGCTACATATGGTCATTGAATGCTTCATTATCCTACCATGACCTTGTGTACCTAACCTATAAAATCCGTTGTCCTAAACCTAAGCCTAAATTCCTTTTACTCCGCAGTTTCAAAGATATAGATCTTGATCGCTTGAAACAGGATGCGGATGGTATTGATTGGTCGGCCGTCATTGATGCGGTTTGTATTGATGACAAGGTCTCTGCTTTCAATTCAATTGTGCTTAATCTTTATGACATTCACGCACCGCTCAAACGTGTTAAAGTTAAGGATCCACCTGCTCCCTGGTTGACTAAGTCTATTAAAAGGGTTATGTCTAAGCGTAATAAAGCAAAGAGACTCTATAAGCTGACTCCAACTGACAAAAACCTGGCTACCTACAAAAAGCTTCGCAACCGCTGCTCCAAGATGTGCAGAGACGCAAAAAGACACCACATACATAACTCCATTCAAAACTGTAGTCCTCCCCTTATGTGGAAATTCTGAACTCTTTGGGCATTGGAGAAGACTCTACTGAAACCCCTATTTCTTTCGACTTAAATTCAATTAATACTCATTTTTCTTGTTCTTCTACGTCTTTGGATGCTGGAACAAAGCTCTCTACTATCGATCACTTATCTCGCCTATCTAAACCCAATTGTCCTGGGTTCTGCTTTGCGGATGTTTCCGAGGGGGATGTATTAAAATTAATTCAATCCATTTCCACTAAAGCTATTGGTGTGGATGGTATTCATGTCCATATGCTAAAAACCCTGTCCTCCGAGCTCGTTTCAGCAATCACTCATATTATCAACTTTTCCCTTGAAATGAGCTCATACCCGTCCACGTGGAAAAAAGCTTTCGTTATTCCCCTGCCTAAAACCTCTAACCCCTCCACTGCATCCCAATTTAGACTAATATCTATCTTACCCATTTTATATAAAATCCTGGAGCAGGTTGTTCACAAACAGCTTTCTCTCTTCCTTTACAAAAATAAACTCCTCAGTCCTTTTCAATCTGGTTTCCGCCAGGGCCACAGTACCGTCAGTACCCTGATCAAGGTATCTGATGATATTCGGTGGGCAATGGATAACCAGCTTCTTACTGTCTTAGTGCATCTTGATTTTAGCAGTGCATTTAATTGATTTGACTATGACATTCTTCTCTCCATCCTTTCCTCTCTTAATGTTTCCTACGAGGCAATCTCTTGGTTTGATTCATATCTTTCATGCCGTTCACAGTGTGTGCGCTCTGAAGAGTCATTTTCTGACTGGTGTGATATCACTGGGGGCGTACCCCAAGGTGGTGTTCTTTCACCTCTCCTCTTCTCAGTTTTCATTAATGGCATCACTCAAGTCATTTCTTCTAATCATCATCTTTATGCTGATGACTTGCAAATTTATAACCATTTTAAAGTTAATGAGTTCTCTGTTGGTATTAACCAAATAAACGCTGACCTGAATAGTATCTACTCATGGGCGAAGGCTTTTGGCCTTCTGGTTAATCCATCCAAGTCTCAGGCGATAATTTTCGGAAGCTCTTATATGCTGAGTTTCATACATAAATCTTCCCTACCTCCTCTAATGTACGCTAACTCTCCCATTTGTTTCACAGCTAACGCTAAGAACCTGGGTATCATTTTTGATTCTCAGTTGTCTTGGGTAAACCATATCAATGAAATCAGTAAAAGAGTCCATTCTTCATTCCAGTCCCTCAAGCGATTCCAGAAATTTTTACCTCATGAGACCAAAGTCATTCTAGCTCAAACTTTGTTACTTCCTCTTATAGATTATGCCGACTGCTGTTTCATTGATGCCACGGAGGAGTACCTTAATAAGCTGGAACGTCTGTGGGAAGGGTCGTGTATATCCTCGATCCCTTACCATCTAGAAGTAGGTATCCTAATCCTGATACCTAATAGAAGATCGATGTGGTTGCGAAGCGATGAATGATTGCGAAGAATGAGAGATAGAACACAGAATGAAATGAAGGATGATATTTTAACTAGTGCACAATGATTATATTGAAGAAAGAAAAGCAAAGCATAGAAAATAGTTACAGAATTAGTTCGCGAAACTTAATATTACGTATAGAATATAAGGCAAAGTAGGTAGGAACGCGAGTGGCGCGCGCGCAAGCCGAGAGCCGAGAAGCGAATGCCGGTGCCGGCCGACCGATGCCCGAGCGGCCGCTGACCTACTTACTGCAACGCACAATAGAAAGGTGGCGTGAGGTGTGTGGTACAAGTTATTAAAACTTTGTGAATAAAATATTATGGATTTAGTACCAACATCTCACGATACCTTTGTGGCGGAGTAGGAATGAGCGAGTTAGGTACGCCACATATTCCCCCTGGCCAGACCGTGACTACGGTCGATAAAAATCGGGAAACCGTACTCTTCTACCGCTCCGGGTCCTCTTCTCTTCAGGGGCTGGTTCCACTACAGAGGCAGGTTTGTCGGGGGTAGTGGTAGCAGGAGTAGCTAGTTCTTGTGCTGTTCTAGTTAGGTACGCTGGTTTGAGCCTGTCGACACTGACGTTTGCCTTCTTGCCTTTGACGTCCAAGGTGAAGAACTTCGGCTGCCTTTCGATGACACGGTAAGGTCCAGCGTATGGAGATTCGAGTGAGCCACGTACATGATCCTGGCGCAGAAATACATGAGATGTGGTTTGCAGGTCACGTGGCATGTAAAATGGCGAAGAGTTATGCCATGCAGTAGGTCGAGGCGACAGCTTCTGCATGTGCGCACGAAGACGAGTTGCGTATTGCGTGATGTCCTCAGCGCTGGAGTCATCAGTTGGAGAAAGGAACTGCCCAGGTAAGCGCAAGGGCTCACCGTAGACTAGTTCAGCTGCTGTCGTCTGAAGATCGTCCTTCCAGGCACTGCGCATGCCAAGCAGCACAAGCGGGAGGGCTTCCGTCCACTGCGAGTTAGTGTGGCATCTGATCGCTGCCTTGAGCTGCCTGTGGAGACGTTCGATGATGCCGTTAGCCGCCGGGTGGTAAGCAGTGGTGCGGAAGTGGCGCGCACCAACCAAGGCGGTGAGAGACTTGAAGAGCTGGCTCTCGAACTGGCGACCTTGATCTGTGGTCACACGAGCAGGGCACCCAAATCTGGAGATCCAGGTGGATACCAGAGCAGCAGCACAGGTCTCCGCGGTGATGTCTGTGAGTGGGACCGCCTCAGGCCATCGTGTGTATCTATCGATGACGGTAAGGCAGTACCTGTAACCAGAAGACAAAGGTAACGGGCCCACGAGGTCAAGGTGGATATGGGAAAACCTCGCGGAAGGGGTTAGGAAGGAGGAAAGAGGTGATTTAGTGTGTCGGGTTATTTTAGATTGTTGGCATTGCAAACATTGCCTAGCCCACTCTCTACAATCACTACGAATCCCTGGCCACACAAATCTTTGCGTGACTAGTCGTACTGTAGCTGAATTTCCAGGATGATGTAGCTCATGGATCATGCTGTAGACTTGTTTGCGGAGCTGTGGAGTTATGTACGGACGAGGCTGTCCACTAGACATGTCACAGAAGATAGGTACGTCACTATCTATAGATTTGACCTTCTGGAGCTTCAGACTGGAGCCATTAGTCAACAAGTCCTGCAGTTCAGAATCTGAATTCTGAAATCGTGCAAGAGCTTGGTAGTCTATACATGCGACTTCTTCCACGCGAGACAGAGCATCCGCGACAACATTTTTCTTCCCAGGTATGTATCTAATGTCAGTCGTAAATTGAGCTATGAAATCCAAGTGACGAAACTGACGCGGGGAACAACTTTCCTTGCAACGTAAGAAGGTGAATGTGAGAGGTTTATGGTCGGTGAAAATTGAGAAAGTACGTGCCTCGACCATATGTCTGAAGTATTTGATGGCTTCATACACGGCGAGCAGTTCACGATCATATGGGCTGTATTTGGATTGTGCGCTGGAAAGCTTATGAGAAAAGAAGCCAAGTGGTTCCCAGTCTGCACCTTTGCGTTGCTGCAACACAGCACCAATGGAGGTATCCGAAGCGTCGGTGACGATTGCGAGTTCTGCTGAAACATCGGGATGAGCGAGGAGAGTTGCCTGTGACAATGAAGTCTTACAACCTTCAAAAACACGCATCAGGTCAGCAGTCATCTCCACCGGGTGTGAACCTTTTACCTTCGGGCCAGCTAGTACAGCGTTCAACGGCGCTTGAAGCTTAGCTGCGTCCGGTATGAATCGACGGTAGAAATTCAACATACCTAAAAAACGTCGCAATTCCTTGACTGTTTTAGGAACGGTGTAGTTCTGGATAGCTTCGACTTTAGAATCTAGTGGTCGGATTCCGTTAGCAGATACGTTAAAACCTAGAAAGGTTACGTCAGACTGACCTAGAACACACTTAGACGTGTTGATCAGAACACCATACTGTTTTAGACGCTCAAACAGTTGACGTAAGTGCTCTTTATGATCGGCAAGGCTCGGAGAATATATTAGTATGTCATCAATATAGCCGTAACAGAAGTCCAAACCCAAGAGTACTTCGTCAATAAAACGTTGAAATGTCTGCGCTGCGTTCCTTAATCCAAAAGTCATGAACTCGAACTCGAAGAGTCCAAAAGGGGTAGTCAGCGCTGTCTTCGGGACATCATCAGGGTTAACTTTTAATTGGTTGTAGGCTTTCACGAGGTCCACCGTTGAAAAGACGGAACATCCTGAAAGCTGTTGAGAAAAGTCCTGAATGTGACGTATCGGGTATCGATCTGGGATGGTTCTTGCGTTGAGTGAGCGATAGTCACCGCAGGGTCTCCATCCATCATCTTTCTTCTTTACTAAGTGCAAAGCAGAAGACCACGGACTCTCAGAACGCCTGGCTACACCGCTTGCTACCATGTCCTCGAACTCCTTCTTCGCAGCTTGAAGTCGAACAGGATCGAGACGTCGCGGTTTGCAAGAAACGGGAGGACCTGGAGTGGTCCTGATGTGGTGCAGCGTGTTATGCTTAGGAGAAGAGGGTATACCTGCAGGTCTGGTGATCTCTGGAAACTCTCGCAAGAGCATGTGAAACTCCGATTCACCTGTCACAGCCTTGATTGATGCAGTGTCATCAGGTAATCCAGAGTAGAGAGCATTGACGGAAAGTAAAGTAACGCCATCAACGAGTCGCTGATTCTTGCAGTCTACAAGTAAACCGTAGAATCTGAGAAAATCAATACCAATAATAGGGCGGAAAACATCGGCAATCGTAAAACTCCAGGTGAAAACACGACGGAGACCCAAGTCGAGGTGCAGCTGCGTGATACCATAGGTATGTATTACCGAGTTGTTTGCAGCTGTCAAGGTGAATTTCGACTTGAAACAGGGCGTTTTGACAGCCGAGCGCGGGAAAACACACAAGTCGGAACCAGTGTCCACAAGGAACTGCATCTTCGAGGTGCGATCGGTAACAAAGAGACGGCCTGTAGGAGAAGAAGGGCAGTCGTTGGCCGCTACTTGCGACCGCCCTGCGAGTTTTCCGACGACTTGAAAGTGCAGGGGTCCTTACATTTCTCCGCTTGAGCTCCAAAGTTATAATGATAAAAACAGTGCGGTGAACCAGGTGGTGGTTGCTTGAGATGTGAGCGTGAGCGCGAGCGTGAGCGTTGACGGTTGTGGCTTCTCTTGTTCTCGTACTGCGAACGTCCTCGACCACCATTGTTCACTTGTTCTGCCAGCTTCGCTACCTGCCTAGTGAGTTCGCATACCTGTCTGGCCAGTTCATCGTTAGATGATGATGAAGGTGCGGCCATCGACGTACTTGCCACTTGAGGAGTAGACGGAGCTATCTCGTGCACCTTGTCTGCCAGATCAGCTAATTTATCTAGAGGTAGGTCTGCTTGGGATGCTATTACCGTCTGGATGTTCGCAGGAAGACGGCTGGTCCAAATGGTGCTGAGGAAGTCCTTAGGCACGCCTGGACCGGCGAGGCCTTGTAAGTGACGAAGAAACTGCGAAGGTTTCCGGTCACCCAATTCCTCGTGCATGAGCAGTTGCTTCAACTTCTTTTCCTGCGATGCTGAAAGGCGTTTTATTAGTTCTGTTTTCAATTTCAGATATTTGTCTGTAGCTGGAGGATTGGTGATAATATCCTTCACCTCAGTAGCAAATTGGTGATCTAGTTGGGAAACAATATAATAAAACTTCGTCTCATCAGTAGTTATCTTAGATAACACAAACTGGCCTTCCACCTGAGCGAACCATAAAGCTGGTTCCTGTGGCCAAAATGGTGGAACTCTAACGCCGACGCGCAGTACTTCATGGCTACCAGCAATCTGCGCGTTATCAGCCTCATATGCCATATTCAAAAATATAATTAAATTTGCTCACCGCTTGACACTTGTACCACACCCCAACTTGCAATATGACCGTAGATGCTCGAACGTTCCGTAGCGGTCACGCAAGGTCGTAGCGTATTCCAAAAAACACTTGAGGGTCACCAGTGTGGGAAGGGTCGTGTATATCCTCGATCCCTTACCATCTAGAAGTAGGTATCCTAATCCTGATACCTAATAGAAGATCGATGTGGTTGCGAAGCGATGAATGATTGCGAAGAATGAGAGATAGAACACAGAATGAAATGAAGGATGATATTTTAACTAGTGCACAATGATTATATTGAAGAAAGAAAAGCAAAGCATAGAAAATAGTTACAGAATTAGTTCGCGAAACTTAATATTACGTATAGAATATAAGGCAAAGTAGGTAGGAACGCGAGTGGCGCGCGCGCAAGCCGAGAGCCGAGAAGCGAATGCCGGTGCCGGCCGACCGATGCCCGAGCGGCCGCTGACCTACTTACTGCAACGCACAATAGAAAGGTGGCGTGAGGTGTGTGGTACAAGTTATTAAAACTTTGTGAATAAAATATTATGGATTTAGTACCAACATCTCACGATACCTTTGTGGCGGAGTAGGAATGAGCGAGTTAGGTACGCCACACGTCTTCAGACTTGTACATCCGATATATATTTGGACTGCGGAAGTTTAACCATGTTTCAATGCTCAGAGCCCAGTTAAAATGGCTACCCTCGGCGCCGAGATTTGCATGTGGTATCTCTTCTTTTTAACATTCTCAACAACCCTCTCTCTCCTTCTTATCTTTATGAGCGTTTCGATTTCCTTGTTCCCCGTGGTGAGTCCTGCAGAACTGCAAAATCTCTTCTTTTTAAAATACCTGCCCACTCTTCTAGTCGCTATGGTGGTTCATTCACGGTCCACTCTGTGAAGTTGTGGAATTCTCTCCCTCACGTTATCCGCGCTTGGCATTTTCAAGCGAAAAGTCAAAGAGCACTATCTCTCCTTGTAAGTATTTAGGTATATTTATTTGTGTATTATTTTATGTAGGTTTATTATATTTAGGTAGATATTTATATATATATATATATAATAATTATAAATCATATAATATATTTAGCAATAATCTTTAGGTACTTATATTTAGTTTATATAGTATTTAACTGTATTTCTCAATTAGTTAGTTCATATTTGATTTAGTTTTATGAATTTAATCTTTCTCTTTTCCTCCTTTTGTACACTTCATACCCACCCATTCGGTTTTTAATATCTCCAATTCCCAAGGTTTGCTGGAAGAGAACTCTTTTTAGGGTTAAGCTCGCCTGTTTACATGCCATAAGTGATTAAGTTTAGATTATGTTTTTTTGTGTACAATAAAGAATAAAGAATAAAGAATAATTGAATACATCAATGACATATTTGGTATAATGCCAATATTTTGAGTAATATTTGATTGACTAATTACATAAACGGCACACTATGTTTATTGTCACTTTTTCGATTATGAAACCTTGAAGAAATCATTATTAGTTAAGAAAACATAAAGCTTTATTGTTTGCTCCTTGTTTTCTTTGTCCATTTAAAAGCTATTCTGTTAAATTACGCATTTAGCTGTACGCATCAGTTGCATATTTTGCATGCATATTTTTTTGTTAAAAGAAATATATTACAACTTGGTATTCAAAAGATTAATGAAACATAAAAATAAAATTCCACAATTACAACATTTATATGCCTTATGATTCAAGAAATCAATCAACCCGCAACTGCTCTAACTCAACTGCGCGCTACCTACTGGAAACAGCAATGATGATGATTGAGACTTCTCTCCCGCCTCAGACGGTGATAGGGCGATCGCACAACTTCTACCACAAAAAAAAAAGCTGCATGTCTAAACCTCACGTCGCCTGAAAGTGAGTTCTGAAGAAATCATTTCCAGCATTGAACATATTTGGAACAAGGTTAAGAAAATCATCAATCTAACTACCAACTCCTAGTCAATTGTTAATAATCGTAGCATTTTTAATTACATATAAAATGTTTCTCAGTGCCTTAACCCTTCAGTCCCGAACAAATTATAGTTAAAAAATTTTGGCAGCACTAGCACTAGATTCTAAACTAGGCTAGACTAGACTAAAGTAGCGGCAAAAATACTGCATTGTACAAAATATGTAATAACTCTACAACCAAACCATATTTTATCATTCTGTAAAAAACAATGTGTGTTTGTATCACGGTTAATGTCTGTTCGTTAGTAAATTTCAACTTTAGCAAGGCCAGTCTGTCTGATAATCCGATAAACTCTAGCACATTGTCCTTCCATTTTTTGGCTAAAATGAAACCCACGCCGTACAAACTACCTGATTCTCCATAGTGATAGAATATGGTATCCTGCCTTTCTATGGTGTCCTCTCCTAGCCTTCTTACTTCACATAAACCCATTATGTCCCATTTAATGTATGATAGTGCATTTTCTAATTCTAATAAACGTTCCTCTGATTTAAGGGTTTTTACATTAAATGTCACAATGTTAAGCGATCTTTCGGTGTCTAGTTTAACGTTAGCCTGGGTCGTTTGACGGGGGATCGTTCCCAACCGAGGATTCTTCGCACCCCTGGCTACGGAGGCTGACTGCTTTCCGTCATCAGCAGCACCTCCATCGCCGCCGGGCACTTGGGGCCTATCTCTATGTTGTACTATCATAACTCGAAGGGGTTTGGACCATAACCCACCACGCTGGTCCAGTGCGGGTTGGTGGGTAGGGCACCAGAGCCTCGTTTGTTGTTCGGCAGGGTGTACCACGGGCCGGTGAGGTTGGCTTGGGTTACGAATGATGATGATTTTAACCCCTTACACCCCAAAAATCTGAAAAATCTGGCTCGACATAAAAGATAGCTAGGTATTTTGCTAAACGTCAGACCAAAGAGAAGCGCAGCAAGGTGTAGTTGCCTGCGAGCTTTCATTTTGAGCATATTAGCGGAGTTAAGGAAAGGAGTGACGTGGGTACGAGGAGGAATTGGGAAACAGAAACGTGCACATGAGTTTTGAACTCGTTGAATGAATTTTTTAGTTCTACTCAGTAGGCAGGGACCATAAACAGTGTCACATTAATTAAGGCAAGACAGTACAAGGGATTCACATAGGGTGACCCGCACTGCCTCACTTATATAAGGACAGATTTTATACAACTGTTTGAGGCGAAAGAAGTACTGTCGGACGCATTCAGCTACATGTGTTTCAAACCGGAGATAACTATCCATTACTATCCCAAGGTTCTTAGCCTCTGTAACACGTTTAACTATTCCTCCATCTACCTGTATTTGAAATTGTTAGCCATTCTATTTAGAGTTTTCTTTGTCCCAAACATAACATATTTGGATTTGGCAGGATTAAGGACTAGGCAGTTAGAGATGGACCACTGAGATACTTGCTCTAAGTCCTTATTAATTTCAGATACACAGTCTGCAGGTAGGAAGGAGTGATATAGCTGCAAGTCATCTGCGTAGAGATGGTATTGGCAAGAAGTTATTTTGCAGACTATATCTGCACTGTACAGGATGAAAAGGATCGGACCGAGCACTGATCCCTGAGGAACACCACGAGGAACTGGGCAAGGTGAGGATCTAAGTGACTTACCAATAGGCAACTGTAATTCAACACATTGAAATTTGCTGGCATAGGACGTCTCAAGAATCTCAAATAGTTTTAATTTCTTACTTTTATAAATTTATTAATTGCTTACTATATGTACTAGCAATATTACTACGCGAATATTATGTGTATAAGGTATTTCTTACCAGCTTATGACGGTCTTACGAATCTATTTTTTTCTTATACTGATTATTACTTAGTTAATTTTATAAATTATTTACTACTATAATATTATGTGTGTTTATGGTAGGTACTTCTTTCTTTTAATTAGGAACTAATTAGGAGTTTAATTAGGAGTCACTTCTACACAGGCCCAGTCTGAAAACCAGCTTTGCTCTACGCCTAATGGCGAAGAGTAACACTAAGCTGAGACTGGTCCTTTTTGGCATATCTACTACACAGACCTTCTTGCACCTACCTTGCTTCTTAACTACCTACTTTGTGTGTTAGTTATAACTCGTGTACATATTTTATTTTTCTTTTAGTGTTAGTAGTTAAGTTTAGTATGTAATTTTGTACCTTATTTTGTGTCTGTGTAATGTTGTGTCAAATAAAGTTTTTATCTATCTATCTATCTACATACTTTTGAAATTTTACATACCTGCGAAAAAGGTTTTAGAATGTCTGTACTAGAAACTTTAGAAATAACTAGACATAATTCAGTAGATTTTACACTGTTGAACGAATTAAATACAAGTTTTCCAAGATCACCGCTATTACGATTTCTAACTCTTTGAGAATAGATTGGCGGAATAGTACTAAATATTTTGTAATGGATTTCCGCAAAGTCACGCCTGAATCAATTATCAACACCGATATTGATAGGGAGCGAAGGGCATTATCAGTCAGTATCTTTTTACACGTGCAGTCTATGGGTTATCTTTACTAAGTGCTGCTGGAACGCCCTTCGACAGTACGATAATAGATTCAGGGTGCTGTTGAGGCTGCCATACTTCTGTAGCGTATCGGGGATGTTAGCGAATGCACGCGTCGATGACTTTTATGCGATCATCCACAAGAGAACGTCGTCCCTGATGCGTCACGTGAGGGACAGCACCAACAGATACCTGCAACTTATAGCAGGAAGGCTGGATACTGACTGCATCTTCATGATGAAGCACTGCACAGAGGTGCACCATTCGCATCGGTGATGTAATTATGTGGTGCATGCAGTCTATATTTTAATTTCTTTGTTTTATTTATATTCTGTAAGTAGGCCAAGTCAGTAAGTTGGAAACGCTTTTGCGAAACTAGATGAAACCATGTTAGCCTGGGATGGAATATTTATGTCGCCGTACCTATGCGCTAGATGAAGGGTCTGCGCGGGGATTAGGGTAGTGGCACCATAAGTTGACTGACCCCCAAAAGTTGACTGACAATACAAAATTTAAAAAAAATTAAATATCTCGCTATTTACGTGTGTGCAATATTTTTTTCCGCATATGGAAATATTTTGTTAAGTCATTTTCAATCAAAACATCAAAAGTTTTACTACAGACGCGCTCGTGGCGAGTTGTTGTACGAGTGGTTGCCGCAGAAAACCTGATTTATTAGGAAACCTACTTAAGGTAAGTGCCTTCTAAATTTAAGCATTTTGTTAGATTAAAGAAAGAAGTAGGTAATGATCGCTTTGAGTGGTTTTTATACGAAATAAGAACTTGATAAATCAAGCTTTGATTATATTTATACAAATTCTAATTTTTAAGCTTTTTGAAAAAGTTATTGACTGTTCAAGTTTAAGGTAGGTACAATTTTATTTGCTTGACCCAAAAAGTGACCATTGACCCATTCAACTAATGGAGAAATAGCATAATTTTACAGATAAGGTCTGTAAAATTATAACTTAGAATCTATCGCTTTAAGATAAAAATAAAATATCTCAAATTAGTTTTAGTTATTATATGAAGCTAATTACCAAAAGCTGAACATATGTTTTTTGTGTTTTTGATTATTTTGTTTTTTATTCAGTATGAAATCTTAATCTGTTCAACTTTAGGAATTATGTTCAAAACTTGAACTCATTAATATATTTACATTTTATTCGTTCAACTTTAAGGTGTTGTTCCTTAAAATGAACAGATTTCCCTAAGCAAAGCCAGGCTTCAATTTAATATCCCAAAGGGTACACACAAAGGGTAGAAAAGAGCCAAATAAACTGTTATCAGATGATGAAGAAGATAAATTGCTACTTCGATTTTAAATTTGGCCAAAGTTGGCTTTCCTATACACGCAAATGATGACATTAAAGGTTCGAACCTGAAACCAGACAAAAAATGGTTGCAGCTATTTTTGCAAAGGCACCCTAACATCACGAAAAGGCATGCAGAAATCGTTTCTAGTTTATAAAAATCTAAATTCCTTTTAAAAAGTTAGTTCAATTATTGGAGGCAAATCGTTCATAATAAGGGGTCAGCGTTCATCTATAGGGGAAAAATCCAAAATCTTCGACAAATAGTAATTTTGCAAAAAAAACTAGTAGACATAGTAATTTTCTTTTTCAGCAGTCAAATCTTGAGTATATACCTAAGAAATTATTAAAAAATACTGGCAAGCGATAATATCATAAAGTAAAGCAGGAAAAACTACTCAAAGCTGTCAAAAACGCTTAATCGTTCATCTTTTGGTGCCACTACCCTACGTACGCGCTCGTAATATTAAGAAAGATCTTTTATGTATTTTAGCTCTTGATTTTGTACAAACTCCTCAACATGGTGTTTACTTCTGAAAACACTACCTATATCAGAACCGGGGACAATATTACCTATTCAATGATTTATCACCCTCTGGAGGGTAATTATTGCTTCAAATCTTTAACCAGATGTTCATTCATTCTCAGGTACCTACCAGACCCGAACAAAGAACAACAGTTAAATTTAGGTCACTGATTAATATCTAATTATTAAATTACAGCAAAATGACACCACCCAGCATAATTTAAGTGGCGTATACGCCACTGCGAAGCTGATCTTCTGTAACGCCTTGAGTGCGTGACGGCGCGGCGTGCGTGAATATAGGATCTCGTAGGTACATTTAAATATTTGTGGTCTTACCACAGTCATCTATTTTTGAAATTAAGGAATGACGATGAACTCATGGCTAGATTGACTGGCAGGGAATGAGCACAAGGTGATCCACTTTCTCCGCTTTTATTTAATATCGCTACTCATACAATTTGCACTGGATATGATAACGTTCATGTATTGCAGTACGCTGATGATTTTGACACAAAATAATAACTCTGAACTAAATGAAACATACCTTAAACAAGCTTTAAATACTGCTGTCGGAATGCAGCGAGAGTTAGGCGAGTAAGCGAGTAAGCTAGGTCTTAGAACTAGGAGCTAGAGGTTTCTCCATAAAAAAAACAATGTTGTAGTTAGTTAAGAAGACGAAGAAGGATTCAAGATCCGGCCAGTCATCAGTCATTCATTTAGTTATTTATCTATCTAGGATTCTGATATTAATTTAGTTTCATCTAAAAGTGTAGCTATGCCGTACTTAACCACATTTTGTATTCAACTCTCTTTTAACCTATGTATGAATAGGTAGATAAAATAAAACATTAAAAAACAATTCAAACAAACAGTTAACATATAAATACTTTTTAGCAAATTGTTTTAATTAGTGTTTGTGTGTAGTTTATGTGAGAAGTATTTGTAGTAGAAACCAAACAAACAAACAGATTTTATTTTATTAGTATGTATAATAGATGATTCTCCGACCCACTCCGTTCTTGTTTTTTTTCAACAACTGATTAAATTGGGATGGGACAACCGAAAAAAGTGCGGATTTTCATTAATCAACTGACCACTACTAATAGGGATATTACCTTTATTTATTTATCTATCCATCCAAAAGTGTTGCATGGGCCATGAATTGAATAATCAGCCAAAATAAAAATAAAATAGGTTTAATAAAATACGTTTAATCAATATCGAACTGCCAATAGCGATTATCTTTGAAAGTAGAAATTTACAAATAAATTTCCACTTTCTAGTCCAAACTGACGCTTATTTGCGATCGTTTCACATCGTTTGCCAATAGCGATTATCTTTGAAAGTAGAAATTTACAAATAAATTTCCACTTTCTAGTCCAAACTGACGCTTATTTGCGATCGTTTCACATCGTTTGCCAATAGCGATTATCTTTGAAAGTAGAAATTTACAAATAAATTTCCACTTTCTAGTCCAAACTGACGCTTATTTGCGATCGTTTCACATACAATCAAACTACAATACTAATTAATGCAATAATCACAGTTACATTTTAAAAGACAATAAGCAACATAAATGCACTGCTTGGAACCCTAATTTACCTGTTTCCTTAAAGACGTATAATAAAGTCTGTTGCCGTCAATACAATTAGAAAAAAAGCCTTGGCGAAACGTGTTTAGCGAAGTGCCAAGCACAGATACTTGAGCCCCACTCATTTAAATAATCCAAGATTACAGATGGGCTAAATTTACATGGAAACATCAATCCTTCATAATATACATAATACATCTGATAATAATTAATAATCTGTGCAGGTAGGTAGGCAGCTAAGAGCTGAGAGGTTCTTTCACAATTTTCATCATAATGTCCAAGTAAAATCGCCATAACGGCCAATATTAACGTAACAAAACAAGATGGTGGTATACTGGACATACGAGTAACAATAATAAAAAGCTTAAGTCCAGCATCCACCAAGTAAATAACATAACATAAAACAAAGGGCGTCACAGTACAGTGTTTGGTTTCAAATAACAAAATTATAATTTGGCAGTTGATTCACTGGATTAATTGAACATGAAGCAACTCCCAAGGCACAAAAAATTGTCATCCTTACTTATAAACGTCTCTCAATTTCTGTCAAGTTCTTCTTCTTCTTTTCTTCCTATAACGAGTATAATGACATGTCTTGTCGACAATTTTGCCAGTGTCAAGTGATTGTTTATAAACAAAGTCTTAGTCGATAGTCAAAATTCTAGACGGCCATTGCGTGATGACGTTTCGAATTGACAATTAACAAACTAATTCTAGACGGCCATTGCGTGATGACGTTTCGAATTGACAATTAACAAACTTTATTAACAAAGAAATTGACTATAAAAATATGTAAACACTTGATACTGGCAAAATTGACATTATTATGTCACATGCCATTAACAAAGAAGAAGAAATAGAGATATCTCTATTTGTAAGATTGTGACAAATAGTGACAGGGCGAATCAAGTACTGTTCAGGCCGTGTTCAAGTTGATAGTAAGGCCGATAATATGCCAAAAAGAGAGGATCACAGGACAGAATACAAGTAGAAATATTATTTCTAACATGTATGTAGGTAACTTATTTCTAAACTCCTTCATAATTATGAATGTTTATAATCACAGTAATTATAAAAATACCGGGCATTATGTCCGTCTTTTTAAAGACAAACTATATCAAAGGCACAAAGACAGATTTACTTAAGAAATGCTTAATACTTATGGTTGAACTTCATCTGAAGAAGATACTTCACATTCACCTGAGCCACGTCATAAACGATGAATCTGAAAATATGCTAAGGAAAGATTTGTTTCATAGTTTTATTTACCTACTCTTATTTATACTGGGGTCTACCTCATATCAGTGGCAGGTACACAAATGCAATAAGTCTTACTGAATTAATCACTCCATAATTCGCATTTAATTGCCTCTCCGCTCACTTGGTAGTATACCACCTCTGCCTTCTGCGCTGTAGGTTGTAGGTTCGAATCCCTACCAGGTTAAACATTTGTGTGATGAACATAGGTGTTTGTTCAATGTCTTGGCGTTATTAAGTATTATAAGTATGTATTTAAAAATATATAAGTATTCTGTCAGTCATCTGATACCATCATACAAGCTATGCTTAGTTTAGGGCTAGATGGTGTTGTGTACATTGTCCGCCAATGTACACTCCATCCTCATAAGACGAAAGGAGGATTACATGAAAATGG
This sequence comes from Lampropteryx suffumata, assembly GCA_948098915.1. Lineage (NCBI taxonomy): Eukaryota > Metazoa > Arthropoda > Insecta > Lepidoptera > Geometridae > Lampropteryx > Lampropteryx suffumata. Next base: position 5,401,680 of record OX402547.1, on the reverse strand, counting down.
AAGCGAATCTGCAGCCACTTACATACTACTCGTAAGTTACTTGTTAGATTTGAATCCACACATCCACAAGTCACAACAGGGTCACGATCACCAGAGTGATGATATGTAGCTGATTATTTAAAAGGATACTCGTTGTAAAGCAGCGACGTTTGAACTTGTTTGTCATAGGGTTTGCCCATCGGCACAACGGTCCCGCAGTCCAGGGTTCTGTTGCCCGCCGGTTCGGGCTCCGTGCGGCCGACGCCCCACGCCGAGTGCTTGTCCGCCGGGAGCTTCACGTTCTCAGCGCCGTAGCATTCTTTCCTGTACCCATCAAGCACATAAACGTAGGTTTTGTAGTGTCAGAGACCTGTTCGATAAGCAATACGTATCGCACGTTGAAAACAAAAGTGACACTAAATGAAATTTGGTGGTATTGAGTTCAGTGGTATTTAAAATTTACAGAAAAAACTATGTCATCTCCAAAGACCCGTTTCTTAATAGCTCACTTAAGACGTCGCTAGATGACACTAGTCAGTTCATACTTTTAGGTTTTCAGCTTGTTCGGTAAACTAAAACCGACACTAAGCCAGTTTAGGTCCGTCGTCAGCGACAAGCGACAACTGTTCATGGGGTAAGTGAAAAAGTGACTTATTTTGTTTAGTGTCAGTATAGTATGTCGTATCTTTTTATGAAATAATTATAAATAATTGAATACATCAATGACGTATTTGGTATAATGCCATTATTGTACCATAATATTTTGAGTAATATTTGATTGACTAATTACATAAACGGCACACTATGTTTAGTGTCACTTTTTCAATTAGGAAACCTTGAAGAAATCATTATTAGTTAAGAAAACATAAAACTTTATTGTTTGCTTTTTGTTTTCTTTGTCCATTTAAAAGCTATTATGTTAAATTACGCATTTAGTAGTGCCTAAATGCGCTTTTGTATATTTTGCATGCATATTTTTTCTGTTAAAAGAAATATATTACAACTTGGTATTCAAAAGATTAATGATACATAAACATAAAATTCCACAATTACAACATTTAAATGCCTTATGATTCCAGATTTAGGATCAATCAACCCGCAACTACTCTAACGCGCTACCTACTGGAAACAGCAACGATGATGATTGAGACTTCTCTTCCGCCTCAGACGGTGATAGGACGTTCGCACAACTTCCACCACAAAAGAAAAAAAGCTGCATGTCTACCTCAAATCGTCTGGAAGTGAGTTCTGAAGAAATTACTTCCAGCATTGAACATAATCTTGGAACAAGGTTAAGAAAATCTAATCAATCTACCAGGAGTTGGTAACCACCAACTCCTGGTGAATTGTTAATAATCGTAGCATTTATAATTACATATAAATGTATCTCAGTGCCTAAAAGCTGAGTGTTTATCTTATAGAGCAATCTCAGTTTTAAGAGATTGAAAAGTACCTAAACAAAATACTACAGACCTTACTTTAAGATTTTTGATTGTCAGGTTCGTTTTACTTAGTTCTTCTTATACATAGACTAACTTTGTTATTTTTTGTTAATATTTAATAATAAGCCTGATAATTACGTAAGCAAATTGTGATTTTTCTTCTTTAGAAAACCTTTAAAATGTTTCCAAAGTAATTTTGTAAGTAATTTAGTAAAAAGAGGGGTGTTATAACCCCTCTTTTTCATCGAGGGTTAAAAAACTAGTGCAGAACTTACATATTGCCAAGCGCGACTTCACACAGCAGCATGAGACCGATGGGATTCGATTTGTTGGTGCAGCAGTAGTTGGCAGACTTCGACACCATGTCGGCGAAGTATAAGCCTTTGCCGAACATGTAGCCCGTCACTGGAGCTTCGGGTGGCGCTATGCGTAGACCTGATTGCAAATAAACACAGACAATGTTATTAACAGCTACGAAATTTATAAATATATATAAATATTGTGGACAATACACTATCTAACCCCTAAACTTAACATAGCTTGTACTATGGTGAGCAGGTAACTGTAAAAATACTTATTTTTTTAAATACATACATAATGATACTTTATAACACCCAGATACTGAACAAACACTTATGTTCATTATACACTACACAAAAGTAACAGGGCAGAAGGCAGAACTACTACTAACTGAGCTGACAGGTCAGTCAATTTGTTAAAATACATTTTCGTTCATGTATTTCATGTTCATGTTTCAACATATTTCATTCATTAATATAGGGGGGAATCTAGTTATTAATCATACCTTGAGAGAGAATTCCAGCAAAGTTTGTAACACGGGAACCGTGCCACAGTAGCTTCCTGTTGTGCAGCTTTCGGAACGGCTTGTAGCGCTTATCTTCGCCATCGCGGACCACTTTAAACACCTACAAGAAAACAACTCATCATGTTTCAACAATATATTAGAAATATAGAGCGAGTACATTTGGTGCATCTATTTGCAGCTTATCCGGTTCGAAGGACCATAGGATGTTCAAGGAAAATGCAAAAATATGTAGAGATTGAGTATACGATACGATACGATGCTATTAAATGGGACCGCGATGTAATTAAAACGACTGCTCAATGCCGATTAAGCAGGTCGAGAATATAGTTTATTATAGACTTGCACATATAATCCATCCATACTAATGTTATAAATTTGTCTGTTTTCATTTATTTTAAAATAATTAAAGAAATGTACAGAATATTAAAAAATACAAATGAAACAGTTGAGCTATTCAAGGACCGTTTAAAACGATAAGTTGAATGGCAATGCTAATAAGCTGGGCCAGATAGGAACAAGCTCTTAGGTCGATGTTTCTATCTGAATTCGTCTGTCTGTTTGTTTGTTTGTTTCGTTTTACGTAAGGTGCTGAACGGAACTGATTGATTGATTTATGTTACCCTCAGACAGTTAACTGACAGATTTGAAATTTATAAAACTGAATTTATGAAACTACTATAATCTTGTATTCGTTTTTCGTAGTAAAGCTAAGTATAGGATACCTTATATTACCTTATTCTTAAATTATGTTTTGTACATTTGTTGTTAAATTTGTTGTACAATTATGTATATATATTTGTTTGTGCAATAAAGGATTAAATAAATAAATAAAAAGCGCTAGGACCAGGACGAGTTTCTTGCCAGTTCTTGTCGGACTTGAGTTAGGAGGAATTGGCACCTAAATTCACGTAGTATGTAAGTCGTTTCAAACTGATCCTTGTGATTGTATTGAATAAAATAAAAGTACAGTTACCTCTGCAAGTTCGAGCGTGTAACTGGAGTGAGTGGCGGCGTGAGTGTTCCTCGTGTACTCCGCAATGAGTTTGAACTCGTCAGAGTCCCTGGCCAGCGGCACTATCTCAGACTTCAGTTTCAAGTAGTGAGACTCGATCGGGCTTGTTGTATCGTCGGAATCTACAACCATTGCGAATTTGTAGATCACAATCCAGCACTAATTTAAAAACAAGATTCCTTAATAACAATTTAAAATCTAATTAAAATCTATAGAAACAATACCTGTCTTCAACAAGCTGAATGCAATCTCTATTTCTAGAAGATTATCCAACATTTCAGCTTTCTTCTTAACCAACTCTACGTTGTCCAGCAACGGCGCGTTTTTTGTGCCGAAATCGTGAGGTACCAAAGTAAAGAATCTGTAAAAATAATTAAGAGGGTAAACTAACTGGCTACATGATTGGAACTTTCGTAATGATTTCAATTTTGACAATGTAGCTTTCTATAGGTGAAAGAGTTTTTAAAATCGGTTCAATAGCTTATAAGTTGACCCAATACACACAAAAACATAAAATATTTTCATTTTAAGAGACTTCAAAAAAGGAGGTGAGAACCTCCTCCCTTTTTTGGATTCGGTTGTATATGTTTTTTAATGTTTGTAACTTCATAACTCCGTCATTTATGAAAAATTTGTTTTTTTTTTCACGTGAAAAGATATATTTGGGATTAGACCCGCATACATTTCATTAAAATCGTTTCAGTTGTTTGGTTTTTGATTTTTAAATTTTAAATAATTTATCTGCTGGAAAAAATATGTCATTCATGTCAACGAAATTTCGTATTTTGCTTTTCTGTCACTTTTCAGTGGTGTTTAATAAATTGCCAAAATTCTAAAAAGCGTAATACATAAACTTTTTTAAAAAACTTCAAAAAAGAGGTTCTCAATTAGGTTGTGTTTTTATGGGCTCAAATTTCAGTCAGTGAAGTCTGTTTTCTTTTTAGTTTTTAAAACGTAATTATTATTATGAGTAATATATGTTTAGACACGCTGCAAGGCAATCGCCACTTACCTATTGGTGGCGTCTATGATCTTGCTCTGGCTAGCTGAGCCTGCCTCGATGTACTTAAGGAGTTCCGTGAGCACTTTGTAACCGTTTTTGATTTGTTTCTTCGATAGTTTTCCAAGCGGCATCTTTTCCGTATCAAGCTGTAAGAAAATATACATAATTGAATCTTACGAATACTAAAATAAAAAAACATTAACCAAATAAATACCATACGATTAAGTTTTAAGATTTTTTAAATATTTTTGGCATTTGAAATGGGTACGAGGAGTTTGTAGTTGATCTTTTATCATAAATAATTAATACATTGGGCGAGTTTCTTGCCCATTCTTCTCAGGTTTGGGTTAGAAGGAATTGGCACCTAAACTCACCTAGTATGATAGACGTTTCAAAGTGACCCTTGTATTGAATAAAGTATCTTTTGACTTTGACTTTACTTTTGATAGCACTCACTTCAAATTCAAGCAGTGTTTTCTTCATGGTGTTGATATCAAATATGGTGGTGATGAGTTTCTGTACGGGCATGGCCAGTTTGCAGCTCTTATCCACCTCCAACTTGGCTGTGTCCGCTTCATCCGCGCCGTAGTCTACATCCAGAGGGTAATATCGCCCTGGCACCTGTAGTTATCAACCTTATCATCAACATCCTTTCCACCACACCAAATACTGTGGAGTTCTAGATGAACTGACAATTCCACTTGCAAAACTTTCGCGAGTTGTACTATACATTTTGATCAACACTGGTTTTACGCACGTATTAATTTGTGAATAGAGGCACCGACACTGTTTCGATTCATATAGATAGAGAATTTTCATCAGGGTGAGTTTGATTCGCGGTCCGTGAGTTGCCGCTCCAGTGTCGGTGCCTCAAACAAACTCTGACAAAATAATACGTGAATAAAACCAGTGTTTATCAAAATGTATTTAACAATGTCAATGCAAACAATTCATATAAAAATTAAGATCTGTACTTGTATAGGTATACACTAAACTGTATTGCCGTGCTGTTAGTCTTGCAAAAACTCGAAAAAGGCTCGACTGGTTTCAGTAATACAGAGGTCTACAATCAAATTAATTTGATATGGTACGAAGTTGACCGGGTCATCTAATTTCATACAATTCACGCTTAGAATACCTCAACAAACCCAAGTACACACCAAAAAAAATAGGTATAATCTGTTTAAGTAAATAAACGAATCTTAAAATGAAGGTTAAATCATGTCCAACCGCACAATAGCAACATTGTGCTAAGAGGACTGAGAGGACATAACGAAAATGTAATATTATTTCCTATATTAAAACAAATTAATAACATGTTTTTAAACAAGAAGTAACCTTCTCAAACATATCTCGACATTCCCACGGGTTTTCAGTTTTCTCCATGTACATGTTTTCAAACTTATTCACGGCATCTTCGGCAGATTTGCAGTCTTCCAACTTGTTGCCGCCTATTTTTGTACCAATTCTGCCCCAGGAACGGAAGAGATAATACCTGTAGATATAGATAGTTAGAGTACAATCTAGCAAGTAAAGGCAGAGAAGGACACATTTGAAATAATATCTCCTTCAAGGAAATGCATCGCCATGTTGAGGAGTCTCATGCTTAGCACGTGACCTCAACAAAGTACAATCGTGTGCGATAGGTTTGATTATCACCGGGTAACGAAAGCTTCACGGCGATGTACAATGAAGTTAAAATTAAGCAATAGAGACGAGTTAACATTGCGCAATGATTAAAAGGTGAATATTGTGATGGCGCTACTTAATGCTAATATTTATCAAGATAGTAATAATAATAATAATGATTTATTGGACTCCTATAACAAAAAGGTTAAATCTATCTAAAATTTTAAGAAGAAACTTAAAAAGATTTTTAAAATCTGATATTTACCATGATATTACGAGTTTTCCTATTTCAACTGTGCTGAAATATCAGAAAATAGAAATACTCGAAAAATCTAGGTAAACGGGATGTTTATAATGAAATTATGTGAATAACCATAGTTTTAAAAGATGTTTTTAAGTTTCTTCTTTGAATTTTAAAGAGATTTAACCTATTTGTATTCAAATTCAAATTTAGAGGTACATTTTCAAACAATAGAAAATCTCTTCCGTAAGAAATGTAAAGTAGAAAACAACGCAAACATCCCATAGCATGTAAACTATGTAAGTTAGTACTGTAGGTAACATCTCTGAACTTACTTTTTCTTATCATCCTTCTCTAAGACCTGCAGTTTATAATATGAGTTCTTCTGAGCCACCACGTCGGTCTGACAGAGCGTCACCGTGTACTTAGTACCGTCGTAGTCCTTGTACACGTGCGCTACGTCCTCTAGTCCCGAGTCCGGGTCCACTGCTGTCCCTCCTGAACCAATCATAATAAATTAACCCGGACATTTCACACAGCGTTAACTGGTCCCAAAGTAAGCAGAGCTTGTGTTAAACTACTTATATTAAACATAATATATAATACCCCCGAGATAAATACTTGCAGATCATAGAAACATTTGTGCCGCGACGGGAGTCGAACCCGAAACCTTCTACGTCCCAGCCAGACTCGGCCCACTGCGCCACAGACGTTGTCAAAATTTGCAATGGATAGAGAGCAAGAATAGATAAATGTCAATGTCATAAGCGAGAGAGCTTACAATAAGGCTCACCTAAGTGCACGAAAGGAACCTCTGAGGCGCACTTTAATCCTTTCACCACACTGGTTAGAAATAACTAGTGACACTATAAGAAGAAGAATGTCATGGTCAAGAACTTTTGAAAAGCCAGGACAGAGCGCATATAAGCCTTTCAAGCACGAAACACTCATATCGTTCTATGACGTTTATTTGTTATCAGGCCTACACCTAAACATTACCTTTGATCTTCAATTTGACAGATGATTTGGATGACGCTGAAACGTACATGCTGCCGGACTTAGGGATAGATTTTCCGTCGATGACGTCTTGTGGCAATCTTGTAGCTGGCTAAACCAATTAATAAGACAAAATTATCTTAATGCAATTAAAATGGAGGGACTGAACGAGTAAACAAGCTATACCTACATGATACTCAAATATCACGGCAAACGTAGATAAAAAAAACTAAAGGCATTTGTCTGGTTTCCAAACCTTAGGTATATAATTTTAACATTTAAAAACTACAAAGGAAAGCAACTACATTGGATATAAAAAAACATTTTAGAACCTAGCGTTTTTAGAACCTCCTCCACTTTTTGAAGTCGGTAGAAAGTTATTATTTTACGCTTATTAGTAGGTTCTTTATTTAATCATTTTTCGAAATTCGTAAACACCACTAGAAAGTCACAGGGAAGCAAAATTCGAAATTTAGTTTACTAGGATGACTTTTTCTAGCTATTTTGATTTTAAAACCAAACTACTGAGCCGATTTTGATGAAATTTCTTTGGCATAAATACATACAAAACATAATAAAACCGAATTGAGAACCTCCTCCTTTTTTAGTCAGTTAAAATATATAAAAAACTACCGTTAAGCACATTGTATGAACAAGAGTCAAGTCATTTTAAAGTAGACTTACGTCAGATCCCCACTCAGCAATGTTATGCTCTTTGATGAGTTGCAGAGAGTTGGCAATTGAACCACTTTCAAATTTTATTTTGTCCAGGTATGATACTTCTACAACCTATTAAAACAAAACGAGAGATTGATTAATTTGGAGCAGTGCAGTGGCGCCAATGACTAATAATGAATAAAAGGTTAGTTATGGGCACAATATAAAGACGGATAAATGTCATTAGGAGACAAGAAAATTAGATATAAATGTGGATTGACACAAAGTAGAGATAGGCTAAAGAAAATATGGATGGGTTGTGTGAAAGATGACATAAGAAACTAAAAAAATTAAAGCTTACATAAAAGGTAGTCTTTTGAAGAAAGCGTATAAAAGACTAATTACTGATAAGAATGCATGGCCTCATGTTGCTCTGCCTTAGACAGTTAAACCAACACATTTGAAATGTATAAACACTCTTATGTTCGTTTTTTTTTAAGATGGATTATGCAAAAAAGTGCTAGGACCAAGACGAGTCTCTTGCCAGTTCTTCTCAGGCTTGGGTTAGGCTTGGCACCTAAATTCACCTAGTATGTAAGAAGTTTCAAAGTAATCCATGTGATTTTATTGAATAAAATATCTTTTGACTTTGATTTAAGACATAAATATTGGAGGACAATGCACCAAACTAAGCATAGCTTATACTATGGGAACCAGATAGAATACTTATATATTTTTAAATACATACATAAGATACTTTATAACACCCAGACACAGAACTTACTTCTATGTTCATCATACAAATGTTTATACTAGAAGGGGATGAAATCCTCAACCTACAGCGCAGAAGGCAAGCCTGACCAACTGAGCTGACAAGGTCAGTCGCAATATGTGATGATTCAGTGCAGGTGGTGCAATTAATTAGTGACTTTACCTCAATGTCCTTATCTTGAATCTCGTGCATTTTGTCTGGCATCCTTTCAACATCCTGTTTAGTTGAGACTACGGCCGCGGTAGTGTCCGTCAGTTTAGACACTACAAGACCTCCTAGTTTGAGGATACGCTTCTTTGTGTCTTCTTTGTCCTTCAGTTTGCCGTATAGGAAGAACTGCAGGTTCTTTAGCGGCGGGACTGGGAGGATTTTATCTTCGCTGTGAATTCAATAAAATAATGCAAGCATGGTCTTGTTTTTGATCACAGATAAGGTTCAACATGAACAAATATTAACATTATATGCTTCTAGAACAATATTTCTTACGTTTTGACTTCTTCTTTGACAACGACCATTATAGGGCGCGGTGCGGCTGCGAACAGTCTGACGTCAGTCTTAGGCTTAAACCTCTTGAAGGCGTCCTTGTTCTTGTATGAACTTGGTATGATCATCGGTTTCCTTTTGGGCTCTTGCGTTACGTGAGAGCATTTTGTCCATTCACTGATATTACCTGAGAAAACAAAGCTCTTTAATGCCATATTCATGCTATGAATGATCAGAACAGTTTCAAATAAGAAATACTTGGGGTATAAATCTGAGTTTCAAAGTTTCGATGAGAATTCATATTTTTTTGCGCCGTAACTGAAACATCTAGTACACCAGGTAACCACTAAAACCATGTTCTCTTGCTTTCCTGCAATCTGTGAGAGTGACTTCGTGAAAAGGGACGGATATGTATAACAGGAAGCTGAGGAAGCGCGCGCTATTTCATTTAATCAATGAGCACGCGCGGTGGTAGAGTTGGCCGTCAGATGGTCCCATTTTCCTGAGATAATGAACATTTGAATGTTAATATAGAATAGAATAGAATAGAATACAAAATATTTATTAAACGACACATATCAAATACAGTGCAAATGTAATATAAACTAGTCCATGTACAGTGACGAAAAAAAGGCTACCACTCAGCATATGATACAGAACTGCTGAAGGTGATGAAAGCTTCTGTATCGCTGGTTTTCAGTGGCGCCATCGTGAGTAGCGCAGCAGCTACTGCCACACGCCATGAGTGTACCACATAACATAACATAACATAACATAACATAACATAACATAACATACATTAACTAACTAAAATTGGCAAGTTAACAGGTGAAACTCTTAAAACTAATAAAAATATTTACATGTTTGTTAAATAGGCATTGAACGAATACAAATATAATATAAAATTAAGCAACCAGTTAAACATTGTGATAAATCCATTAATAACAAAAATAATATAAATAAATTTAAACCAAAAACGACCTCTTAAAGAGCAGACTTTTGTGCATTTAACAGGTATTTTTTAAATGAATTTTTGAAGGACCAAATGGTATAACATCATAAATGCCCGTAATGCTCACTCGTTTTTCTTCTCTAGCATGCTGCAAGATATGTATATGATATATGTTAGATATATAGATATATGTTTCCTTGATCTCCAAATATTTTTCCAGGTTTGAATTGTAGTGAATTGTACTAGTACCTTGGGTCTTCAATGTTTGTACTACATTCACGGCAAACAGTGTTTTTTTGACGTACAGAGTATTGATATTTTATTACAGAATGTTATTTACCTGTACACTTGTAGCCAAATGTGTCCAGCACAAGTTGACCTTGTTTACATTCGGTGCAAGGCTCCAGAGCACCAAACGCCATCATATCAGCTAAGCGATCTAAACACTAAAAAAATATTAAATAGATTAATAATGCCCGAAATTTCAAACAGCATATCTGCCCCCAAAGTAAGCAAAGCTTGTGTTATGTGTGTGTTATCCACATAACTAATACTACTTACTGTGGCGCAGTGGGCTAAGGTCCGGCTGAGACCAAATGGTTTCAGGTTCGATTTCCGCCGCGGGACAATTATTTTTATAATCTGCAAGTATTTGTCTCAGGTCTGGGTGTTTCTGTGTATATGTAAATATGTAAGTATTTAAAAAAGTATATAAGTATATTAAGTAGGTATATAAAAAAGTATATAAGTAGTATATCATTCATGTAGTACCCATAACAAGCTCTGCTTACTTTGGGGCCAGATGACGCTGTGTGAAATGTCGGGCATTAATTATTTATATACATACATATTACACATATAAACAACCAGACCCAAGACAAATATTTACAGATTATACAAACATTTGTCTCGCGGCGGAAATCTAATCCGCAACCATCTGCGTCCCATCTTAATAAAGCTACATGAAAATAAACAGCATTATATGCTCAAACATAAATTCAAATCAATTCAATGCAATCACAAGGATCACTTTGCAACATGATGCTAGGTTAATTCCGTCTGTGGGGGATGAATACTGATCGAACAATTGCCAATTGCTTATAACTGTATAAAGCTTTTTTTTACCTCATCTCGTCCAACTGGGATATCCTGAGAGTTCTCTTCAAGAAGTACTTCAAAGTCTGGTTTCTTGAATTCAGACAGTGCATTCCGGTGTTTGTGAAACAGTTTGTTCTGTTTTTCAATTTTCTTCTCCTTGTTTTTCTCTTCTTTGAGCTCCGCCTCGTCTTTTGGCTCGGCTTTTAATTTTTTAACAGGTACTTCATCCGTTTTGAAAGGTCTGAAATTAGAGAGCTGCTAAGGAGGGGCGAATATAAAAGGGACATATTAATAAAGAAATACGTTGATGTTAAGTTACGGTAAAAGAGAATATGGTTTAGAACGATACAAAGCGCCACCAGCACGTGCCGTGATTATTTATATTCCAGTATATCGCATCGGCTTGACATATCATATCGCAACTACATAAACTCTGGACATATGCCGTTAAATAGTGTCAAGTTTATGACCAAAAAGTTGACAGTCCAAATTATGGGCTGAGAGAACCTTCTAAAAAGGGGGACCATTTCGAGTCCATTGTCTTCGACAATGAAAAAATTCGAATATTACGTCTTCAAAACCTTAATATATACCCAAACGAAACTAACCCAAACTGAAAAACTGTTTCATAAAGTTTCTTAAATAATAAGTTTTCTACCTCTAAAATTATTTTTCAAGGTTTAATTCATAACTTTGTAGGTGTCACTAATACGTTAATAACTAGCCTACCTAGCCTATTGTGATTGCAGCTTACGATAATTCATTCTAAAGCTTGTTTTAACGTTTCCGTTTTCAGATTCCGTGTTGTTTTTTTTTTAAATTTGTGTTGATTTCGATAAAACGCGTTTGGCAACGTATTCTGGAATTACGGCACGTTATTTACAATAAAAATGGGGTTTACGAGTGTATGTACATACACATATGTACAAACATAAAGTCATTCATGTTTCCCGACGGGGTAGGTAGAAACCAAGATTTCCACTTACTACGATCCGGACATACTATTTTTGTTTACGTACAATACATCGTAATTACGTTTAACGTTACCACCACCATACCACCAGTGCTACCTCAGGTGGATCTTTTTTGAAAACTTCAGAAAATATATGAAAGAAAAGAGACGCTCTACACACACAGTGAATGGTGTGAGGGAAAGCTGGGAATATCATCATATTTATCCACAATTGAAGGACGACCGGAGAAATTATATTCCTATACAAGAATGACAAATGAGACATTTAATCACATAATTAATAAAGTGAGGATGGGTAAGCTGAGGCCAACCGCTTTGACCAATAACATTGATATTTGCAGTTGACCGCAATGTAAGAACGAAATATTTTGTTTTCACATAGCCATCGAGGTAAAAACCCACAAGTTGGCCGAGATGCGAGTATATCCCAGTGATATATCCTTCGGCATGTACATGCATCAACCGACCGAGTGAAACTGCAATCGGTCGAGGCATTGCAGTGAGGCATCTTTGCCATCTAATTACCCTCCACAATGCACGATCGTTCTTATTTGGACACTTTTCATAAAGGTGTCTATTGGCCCATTCACTCTCTTTTAATATGGTTATCGTGTGTAAAATCTCTATTAAACAATGTTCCCAAATATATAAACTCTATTACTTGTTCCACTCTGCCTCCACTGATATTACATGCTGTCAAACATTCATCTCTTTCAAACACCAACACTTTCTTGCTGACATTTATATTCATCCTTTTCCTCTCAAAAGTTGTATGTACATACATGTTACCATGTCCTCTAGCTCATCCGCCTATAACACAAGTATTACCTAGTTGTTAGCATAAAGACATAAACAAGTAACTCAACTTAACCCACAAACTTTTTCAAATTTGTCCATGAATAAATTAAACAGTCATGGTGACGCTACACATCTCTGTCTTTTTCCTTTTTATGCTTCTTATAATCAACCGTCAGTGCTACAAACAAATAAATTAAATATACTACTATATAATATAATAGAGCATTACTTGATTTCCTTCTTCACCATAGCCTGGTCCTCTTTGCTGAGGATGTTGAACCCAGGCAGGCTCTCGCCTCCTGCGAAGAACAGAAGCGTGCTCCTTTTTTCATTGAAGCATGAGACGTGATGCCACAGAGGCTGCCCGCCGTACTTACTGCCAACCTCAGTGTCAAACACCACCTTGCATATTCGTACCTCATCCTGGGACAAAGAGAAGTTGCCTGAATCAAGAGTTGCTGGCTTACTTTATTACAAGAGGTTCAAGCATTTAATCTAGCCCCAAAGTAAGCAGATCTTGTGCTATGGGTAGCAATTTAATACAATAGAAATTAATTAACAATTATAACACATAATTTTTTTTTTTTTTAAATAATACTGGAAATTTTACACAGCATCATCTGACCCCAAAGTAAGCAGAGCTTGTGTTATGGGTACCACATGACTGATATACTACATGAATACTTTTTTTTTTTTTTGTAAATACATACATATTATACATAGAAACACCCAGACCCGAGACAAATACTTCCAGATCATACAAACATTTGTCTCGCGGCAGGAATCGAAACCGCAACCTTTTGCGTCTCAGCCGGACCTAAGCCCACTGCGCCACAGAGGTCGTCGAATTCAATTCAATTCAACATCAGCATATAAGCTGCTCATCTACGAGTAAAAATAAATAAACAAGTCATTACCAGAATTTTTATACCTTGATTCTGGCCTTGAGGTAAACTGCCTCAGTTTTATAACAAACTAGCTGTTACTCACGACTTCGTATGTGTATGCTTAGAGCCTTTTTTTTATTTATGGAAGGAATGCATTCTGTGCATCTAAAGAACATCTCATAAGTTTAATCCCTTTCACCCCCTTCGGGAATTATTTTTCAAAAACATTGAAACACATATTTCCGAATACAATATCATCTTCATACCAAATTTCATCGAGATCCGTTCAGCCGTTTAGCCGTAAAAATGTAACAAACAGACAGACAGAGACACTTTTGCATTTATAATATTAGTATAGGTAATAATTATGCCTGTTTTCTATTCAAATACCTTACAAATTTTGATTTCACAGTGAGCGCAAGAAGCTCGGCTACTCTTGGAGTACTCTACACGAAAGTCTTTCAGGGCTGCATTACTAGTAGCACTTTCTTTCTCAGCTGCCCTCTTCTTAGCTGTTTTCTTCCCTTTCCCCTTCTTTTCCTCTTCAGGCATAACAATACCGGTGCAGTTTGCTGAGAAATAAAACATAACAAGAAAATACCTGTACTCACTCAATATTTTCAAATTTTAATTTGATTTGGATTAAATTTGAATATTATCTAATCATAATTTGGTGAAAACAGGAAATTTTATTCATGTTAATAATACACTCAAGTAACTATCATTTAAACATTTTATCTTATTTATGTTGTTGACTTTGTTAAACTATAATACATAAACAACAACCTCTGTGGCGCAGTAGACTAAGGTCCTCCTGAGATGCAGTAGGTTGCGGGTTTGATTTCTGCTGCAAGAAAAATGTTTGTATGACCTGCAAGTATTTGTCTCGGGACTGGATGTTTCTATGTATAATATGTACGTATTTCAAAAAAAAATGTATTTAAGTAGTAAAAGTCATCTGGTACCCATAACACAAGCACTGCTTACTTTGGGGCCAGATGATGGTGTGTGAAGTGTCATTATTATTTATTTATTAATTATTTATAATACTAATAAAAAGATACCTACCAATTTCTTCTTGTATCCTAACTTGATCAGCATGCTTGAGCTTGTTAAAATTGGAGATGTCAGATGCAGTGGTGGGTCTCTGCCGCTTGAAGAAGCACTCTTCGTGGTGCCAGTTGGGCTGCTTTCCATCATGGAATGCAGACTGGAAGATGATTTGGTGAAATCAGATCTTTTAACATAGGTAAGTAATTAGGTAAGTACGTATTATCGTGCTCGCTATCGCTACTCAGAAGTACACATTCAGTACCGAACATTCTTAGCGAATCGTCTCGAATATTCATAATACTGATGATATATTCTTATGATGACTGGAGAGATCAAGGGAAAGCATTTACCCAGCAATGGCACACAACCGGCTTATCGAAATGCGTATGTAACTACATCAAACCAAGAATCCCCTGTAATGTATCGGCTACTATTTTTCACTAACCTGTACCATAACAGCAATACGTAAAGTTCCTTGATCTATCTTTAATTTACAACCTTTACATGCAGCTCGTCCAGATTTTGCATATTCGGCCTGATACGGTAAATCTGCCATCGCGACTACAAATTCTTAGTATAAAAATTCACAATATATTAATTATGTCGAAGATATGCCCGGCACCGGCGCAACTCGAATCGAACTCGGCGAACGGAACGGCGACTCGACTTCAAGACCAAGTGAGTGTAAGTAATTATTATTAAATAGAAAATGGAATGGAATTACATCAAACAGTCAATTTTTAAAACTCAGTGTTGCCATTTGTCATGGCCTAATGACGAAATAAGTTTATTTAGTATTGTTCGGGTTTACAGGTTTAGAACCAGGTTCTATGTGCGGTCAAACGGGAATAACCATTAGTTTTAAGTTTAAACCAATAACTATTTAAACCATATTGTTGAACAATATTAAGTATCATAGCTTAGTATTTGAATCATCATTTAAATGTATATATTTAAGTACTATTTACGACGAAGTCGCGAGCAATAGGTAGTTTATTTATAAACCTGGAGTCCCTCGGTCTACTTTTTGACAGACCAGGCGCCAGCTGGTCCTGACGTCCAGCCAGGCCAGCCGGTCGCACCCAATGAAGCCTGTCGTCGCACGTCCGATCCGTTGGGAGTCGGAAGTTTAAATGCGCCGCGCCTGATATTATCAAGCTGCGGTTCCACGGTCCATTTAATTAAAGACCGCGCCAACTTGTCATGTTGAAATAGCGGTCAACAAGCCGCTGACCAGAACGACACAGGCTGTAGGAATGCTTGACACCGCCGGCCGGCGCTGGCGTAGCAGAATAGGTTTTTAGGTAATTAGTGAACCGTAATTGGAACTGAAACGTAGATGGATTGGAATAGAACGATAACCGCTGTAAAATAATAGAATTAACCCCTGGTGAGTACCGCTTCTAATCCAACTCTTGTAGCTTGTAGATCGTCTGTTGTGTAATGTGGTGACATACTTTGTCGTGCAGCAGCAGCGGGGATGAGCGATTGACTAAAGCTAGCTGGATTTGCGGAGCTTTTCCATCATTGTGCTCAGTCCTTCTCAGTAGGTACACATCCGCAATACCTAATGCTCGTGCTGTTTGTTGAAAGTTCGTCCTCGGTTACATCGGAAAAAGTGACATCTGCTATAAATCCCACAGTACGCAATAACAGAAGACGGCTTAAAGCAGAGCAAAAAAATCAAAGAGTTTTTCGTCTGCCAGTGTCAGATAAATATTGGTATGATTAGTAAATCAGTCTCGTGCCGGTATCTGTACGAAGATGTCGCGTGTAATTAGACCCCAGCCGCTCGCCCTATTCGGTGCGCCGGAGTTTCGTTAGGTATTATCCACCTAGCGGCCGGCCACCCGATGGATTTAATTCCTAGCCCTATTTATGAAGTGGAGATTGTAGCAGAAGAAGAGTTAAACCATGATTGCCCAGGGGAGTTTCCCATGGCACTTGAAGATGAGCATTATTTAACAAGCGTATCTACCGACACAATAAAAAAAGATGGCGTCGCCGCCACAGAAGTTACAGAAACGTATCGAGGTGAGAAAAGACCAAGAGACGAAGATGATGGAGAATGGAATATGGTCGAAAGAAAAGAAAAAGCCACAAAGTAAATAAATTGAAGTGTACATTTCATGCCAAGATAAATTACCTAAACAATTTTGTTTGGCGAGATTTTTAAAAAATAATGACATTAACGAAATTGAAAAGGTGAAGTATGTAAACCCATATAAGATCCGATTGGAAGTTGGTGACGAATCGAGTGCGCAGAAACTAGAAATATGCAAGAAATTTTAGGATAACGGATGGCACGTCCAGAGGCCATTCGAGCAGAAACTCTCTTATGGGGTCATTAGAGATGTAGATGTCGAAATCAACGAAAAATACATTTTAAATAGCATTTCATGCCCCCCGCCAGCCGTTTTGCTATCCATTCATCGCTTAAGTCAACGCAACAATGAAGACGATAAGGGATGGTTGATAAGCGAGTGTGTGCGTCTATGTTTTAAAGGTAATATCTTGTCACAATATGAGGCAGTGGACGGTCTAAAAATCAGAGTAGACCCTTATCTATTTCCGGTGTCACAATGCTCACGATGCTGGAAACTAGGCCATTAAGCCAAGAAATGCCCATCTACAATAGTGTAGTAAAATAGTGTGTCCAAAATGTGGTGGAAATCACACCAACTGCGAGACAACCTCGTTTCAATGTGTTAACTGTAATGGTAAACATACATATCGCACCTTTAAAGTAAAACCGTTACTAAACGAAATTATAAAATTTTATAGGAGAGCCAATGTTTGAAAAAAGTCACTGTTTATTCTCAATAAAGTCTGCGTACAGGATTATTTATGACGTTTAATGAGATTCTACGATAGATCTCTGTTTACATTATGACATGTGATTTAAAAAAGTTATTTTTTTTATATAGAGCATTATTTATTTTAATTTATATTATTATAGTAACGCTTTACCATTAATTATTTGTTCATATTACTATGAAATTACAGTGCAACTAGGAGTAATTCAATAATATTATTACATTTAAATTAACAAACAAACATTTTTTTAACAAAAACATAAACATTGGCTTTTGTTGTGGTGTTATAATATTACTAAATAAAAAGAAAACATTCAAAATCATTAATGTTTTATTACAACTTAAAGAGAGGTCCATACAGACAATTAATCAATCAGTCTTGAGAAATTTGTACCTTTAAATCACAGCGTGTACGTACCTTACTATCTTAATAATTAATTATCTTATAACATTTAACAATAGTTTGACTAAGAACAACTAACTGGAAATAACAATATAAAAATTATAAAAAAAATTACATAGTAACAATCACAATCACAGCATCATTTCCTTAACCACGAAAGCTACTCAGGGCTAACCAAAGTATTGTTGACTTGTATCACTGAATTAGAATAATGAGGCAAACCTATTGCCATATATTTTTTTTATTAAAAATAAACAAAATCTCTTAAGAAAACTTAAAAATAATGTCATCTTCAAAAAATTGTTGTTCTAAATCAATAATCAATCAATATAATAATATTATATAGCAATGCTAAAACAAGATGTTATTGTAATAGGACAATGCGTAACTCTGTGGTATTATATTACTGTCAATTAAACTCTTTAAGTCGCTGTTTTTTCTGTCACTTAATTTTAATCTAGACTGATTTATATCAGTCTAGATTCAAAACACTGCCTTCAAGCCTTTATAGGCTTCAACTGGAAATTTTGAAGATCAGTGTTAGTACGTGTTCGCAACGAACGATTATTATGGAATTGTATTTCTTTAAAATCTGTATCTAAGTAGGAAGTTTTATAATAAATGCCAACGTGGTTGGAATCTTGATGTTTTTCAAATTTGATTATATTAATGTCACTCATTCTAACTGTTTCGCCTTCAGTATTTTTTGTAAATTTACCACCGCATGCTTCTGTGAGATTTTTTATATCAACGAAGTCTGAATAGCACATTTCGGTAACATTGTAGGGATTGCCTTTCTTTCGTGCAGTTCTGATTATGGTCACGTATTGATCTGGTGTGTACACAGGACCAGAACGTAAGCACTTTTTGACGGCTTTTTCTATCACAGAGTGAACAGAATCATTTTCATTTTGTGTATGGCCAATAATTAAATATTTGTGCGTAATACATTTTATTTTAAGAACAGATACGGCATATACATACATAGAAAACATAAACTTATTTTTTTGCTGACCACAGCAGTTATCAGAATAAAATGTGATACGTAAATTATTGTCATTTATTTCTGACGCCCTCTTCGTCAAATACCTCCAGACACACTTTGCTATTTCGTTAGCTCCTCTTAATGCCTCGACCTCGCTCCAAACAAAAAAATCACAATAGTCATGTGCTAATTCACTTATAGTAAAATTACAAACATTGAGTTTACATTTGTAATATAAAGTAGATATATCTCCTTTAGGGAGAGGCAACACTGCTTGGAGGTCATAACAGGCAACAATGTAGTTTCCCTGAACCATTGTTTTGTCATTTGACTTTTCCTGGCGACATAATTCTTTTTCAAGCTGGTGTTGGTCGTATCTGTTCTGTAGTTCTATTGTTTTATCAACAACGTTTTAAAACTAATGCATACTTCGCACTGGTCTTTTTTAGGTGTGTGAAAGCCGATGTTGTAATCTTTTTTAAATACTTTTCTATATGTATGAATTTTAGCAGCTTCAACACCATCATTCAAGCAATTTGTTTGGTAGTCGATATAAAGATCTGTAAGGTTTTTACCCCCATCAATAAATTCACGGGTCGTTTGTTGTCTTAGGTAATGGGATTCTATTCTTGGGATCGAGTCTATGTGGTTTTTTATTCCTTGAATGATATCTGAGCTTACTTTGTTTTGTTTCCCATGTTTACCCCTTTTTTCTTCTTCAACCGTTCCCGCTTGGTTTTTTTTTTTCTATTACAGTTGCAATAGGTCGATTATTAATGGCCAATGTGTTCTTAAAGAAAATTTTACAGATACGATGCTTGAAATTGTTAATCTCGAATGAAAATGAATGTTTCGGTCCTCTATTGCTAATATGAACTTTATATTGATATTTAGGTTTAATAACATCCACACACTTTGCAATATAATCTCTTTGTCTAGATAAATCTCCCATTTTCCAATAATTGTCAAAAATAATTTCTCTGCCTTCATCGTTGACTATTTCGCTACACTTTAACCTACATTTTTCCCCACATGGTGGTCTTATCTGCTTCTTAGGCATAACTTTTTTAAACTTGGATACAAAAGTATATTTCTGACCACTATTACGAAGTCTTTTAGCATCTTGCCTCACGGATACATTTTTAAATCCTTTACGCCTTCGTTTGTTCGGAGTTCTGTTATCTTCTAGAGAACCCAAATTATTTTCTTGAACTAGTTGCACAGAAATACTACTTTGAGGAGTTGGGCTAAATAATACTCGCCTAGGTGGGGCTGCCGGTGCGTATTCAGGATCGCAATCAGTTTCATCAGGGGAAAAGTTCTTACCCGATTCAGACGCACTAGATGAAGATGATGAACTTGAACTTGTTGATGATGAACTCGAAGATGATTCTGAGCTAGTTGAATCGGATCTTGCTCTACTGCTAGGACCTGGTACAATAAGATCTTCTTCTGGAGTTAAGTCTGATAAACCAGTGCCGCTCAAATATGGATTTGGCATTCCGTCATCAACTGGATGAACATAACATTCAGCTTCCATAATATTATTAACGGACTGAGGCAGCGTTTGTTCTTGCAATAAAGAAGGAGATCCACAGGGATTGACAGTTATAGGATTTGCATCGCGTGAAAAATTATAATCCAGGTCGTCCATGGATATTTGTTTGGGGTTTTCAGAAACCACGGAATCTTTTTTAGATTCCATAGCCTCCAAAATGCGTGACAAACGCGGGTTTCTTAATGAGCCATGACCTGAAGCAAGTAGTTTTATTAATTTTATCATATTATTACTATAATAGACATTTTAACTTAAATAAATTTAGTTTCGTACCTTTTATTTACTTTGTTAGTAAAGTGATACTAAAAGAAATGTGTAATATTATTAACAGTTTGATATTATGAATGAATGTATGAATGAATGAATGAAATTATGAATTTGATATTATGAAGTAAGTTTTAATATTAAATGGAATGTAAACAAAATTTGATATTTTACTTCTAAAATTTTAATGCAAAATGTACGTTGCGTAAAATATAAACTGTGACTAACATAAATGTCCCACTATTATGGTTAAGCATTGATTTAATTTACTCTTTACTTATTGAAAAACTGTAACTAAAGAAATGGTACTCTTTAGATATAAACATTATTGGATTAATACTTAAAAAAATAAAGGAAAACTGTGACTATACAAACTGTAACATTTCATCAGTGAAATTGAATTATGAATTGCGTAATATCATAACACGAAAACTGTGTCTATTAAAATTGAAACACTTTGCCTATTAAAACAAATCAACAACTTACCTTTTTAGTGACGTGCCGCCGTGTTTATCCAAATAATACCACTGTTGTTTTAAACTTCCGTCGTCACTCTTCTACGTACATGTTCTTACTGGTATAGATAGACACAATATTGTAATAAATGAGCCGATCATAACTCGGTTTAGTAACGCTTTAATTTACCGCTAGATGGCGCAAAATACAACAATTTACAAAAATGACAAGTTTATCTTGCAGTTTACATGTATTTTAGATAGATGGCATTGGCAACTCAGTTTATGAAAATTTTCGTTTAGTAACTTTAAAGGTGCGATATGTCTCTTGCGAAGACTTGCCCCGCATTCAAAAAAGAGAAAAAGTTGAGAGAAATAATGGCAGAAAATAATTGTACATACAGAAAAGCAAGGTTGATCTATAGCACTCTACAAAAAGACGACATTCCAGTGGAAACATCCCACAACAAAGAACCAGACATCAATGATTTTAACTGTTTCCCTTATTTAACACCTCGCAGGATGCCTACATTCGTGGAGTCGACAATTGAATCGGACGAAGTGCCACACTGTATGGAAGAAGATTATCATAGCCAAGTTCCTCCCCGACCAAAAAAACAAGCAAGACGACGCAATCGCCACGAAGCAGAATACGAGTTTCCGCCACCTACGGGTGACGATACAAATCAAAATACTAAAAGTAATCAGAAAGAAGAATGCGATCTTGGGAACTTCAGTGAACTACTAGCTACGTTAAAAGAGATTTTATTTTTAAAAGGACTTTAAGTTATGTCGAAAATTAAGAGATTATTTAAATGTGGTGTAGATTGGTGCATTTTAGTAGTGACGAAGTATATATCAGACTGGCCTATCATAGGGACTAGTGGATTATCTGATGAACAATGGATGAGTACGTTACAGTCGTGAGGTTGAACATTCTACAGTGGCATGCACAAAGTGTTAGACCTAAGTAAGTTGCTTTAGAAAGTGTTTTAATACAGGAGACAATCCACATAGCTGCCCTATTTGAGACCAGATTAGAGCCGGACTGCCCGTTAAGAGCCTACACAACGCCAGCTCGAATCCGAATTTCACGGCCTGGCCGGTGTAGCCGCCCGCTGCGCATACGCAACTATCTCACTCGCACGAGTCGCATGAGTTCAACACGCGTGACGTCAGAGGTCACGCGCTGACTGTAGGGTAGAGTGGGAGCATTCGTACACTTTTTATTCTTAGCACTAAAATTATTATTTTTATTAGATAACCTATGTAGGTTATCTAGCTTATCTAGGTTCTCTAGCTTATTTTAAAAGCCACGTGAATAGGTGCTGAATTAAATTATTAAAAATGGTGGAAAATCAATTCAATTTAGAAAAAAAACAATATAGAATAGAATAGAATAGAATAGAATAGAAAATACTTTATTGCACAACACAAATACATTAGACTGTAATAAGAAACAATGTTTAACTACACGGTAGTACAATGGGCGGTCTTATCGCTAGATAGCGATCTCTGCCAGACAACCTTTGGATGGATAGAAATCAACATAGCTGAATCGGGGGTGATGAAAATACTATGCGTGATTTATGATAAAAATTATATGTACATACATATTTACAGGATAACAAAAAGTGAAATACATCAATACCTAATATTACCTACAAAAATAAATTAAATAATAATAATACAATAAGATAAACTAAATAAACTAATACATACATAAATAAATATACCAATATAACGTAAAGAAACAAACAATACATAGTTAACAACATGACAAAAAGTGTTCCTTGACCATAGATTTAAAGATACTATGTGATTTGGCGCGTCTAATAGCATAAGGCAGTGCGTTCCATAATTGAACAGCCTGTACTGAGAAAGAATTGGCATAGTATGAGGAGGTGTGGACAGGTGTCGCGAGTAGGAGAGTATCAGAGGAGCGCAAGGATCGAGAGTGGGTAAGGTGGAGAAATTGGAAACGTTCTTTGAGATAGGAAGGTGTTGTAGGATAAAAAGAATATTATATAAAACGTTCAGAGAATGCAAATTCCGACGAAAGCGAATTGGTAACCACTTAAGCTTTTTTCGGAATTCAGAGACATGGTCATATTTGCGCAGCCCAAATATAAATCTAATGGAGAGATTTTGAAGGCGCTCAAGTTTGTTTAGTTGCTGTTCAGTCAAATCTAAGTAGCAGGCATCAGCATAGTCTAATATTGGAAGAAGGAGTGACTGTGCAAGCGAAATTTTAGTGGCAATCGGAAGGAAGTTACGCAGTCTCCGAATAGAACCGACTGAGGCAAAAGTTTTTCGGCTGACTTCAGTTAGCTGTTGTTCCCATGACAGATTTCTGTCCATGAGAACACCTAAATTTTTTACCGTCTCACTCTGCTGTATGTGAACTCCATCAAAAATTATATGTGGAAGGCTGGACCAGTCAATTTTGGACACCATCCGTGAACCCCCAATGATAATCGCTTGGGTTTTCGTGGGATTAATTTTAAGACCGTAAGCCCTACTCCAACCCAAAATACGATTTAGATCCTGGTTGATACATGTTATAGCACCAGGCAACAACGCCACCGGAGCTTGCGTGTAGATTTGTAGATCGTCTGCATAGAGGTGGTACGATGAAGTTAAATGTTGGGAGATTGAGTTTATGAAAATGGCAAAAAGTAGAGGTGATAAATAATATTAGCTTTTTTTAAAAAAATACTCGGTTATGTAGCATTGTATACTTATTGACGTACTGAATTATTATGTATGTATGTATGTTGATATATATAATAAATATGTATGTTTGTGTGTTATTATGTATTATTATGTATGTTGATATATATGTAGATATAAATATATATATATACATATATATCAACATACGTTATTACATACATAATAATTCAGAAATAATTCATAAATTCAATTCAATTCATACATCGAGTAATAATTCATACATGTATGTATGATTATATATCAACATACGTTATTACATACATAATAATTCAGAAATAATTCATAAATTCAATTCAATTCATACATCGAGTAATAATTCATACATGTATGTATGAATTCATGTATACATCATCTACACAAAAAAAAAAAAGTATACATGTAGTATATCAGTCATGTGGTACCCATAACACAAGCTCTGCTTACTTTGGGGCCAGATGATGCTGTGTGAAATGTCCGGTATTATTTAAAAAAATAATAATGATGTGTTATAATTGTTAATTAATTTCTATTGTATTAAATTGCTACCCATAGCACAAGATCTGCTTACTTTGGGGCTAGATTAAATGCTTAAACCTCTTGTAATAAAGTAAGCCAGAAACTCTTGATTCAGGCAACTTCTCTTTGTCCCAGGATGAGGTACGAATATGCAAGGTGGTGTTTGACACTGAGGTTGGCAGTAAGTACGGCGGGCAGCCTCTGTGGCATCACGTCTCATGCTTCAATGAAAAAAGGAGCACGCTTCTGTTCTTCGCAGGAGGCGAGAGCCTGCCTGGGTTCAACATCCTCAGCAAAGAGGACCAGGCTATGGTGAAGAAGGAAATCAAGTAATGCTCTATTATATTATAAAGTAGTATATTTAATTTATTTGTTTGTAGCACTGACGGTTGATTATAAGAAGCATAAAAAGGAAAAAGACAGGGATGTGTAGCGTCACCATGACTGTTTAATTTATTCATGGACAAATTTGAAAAAGTTTGTGGGTTAAGTTGAGTTACTTGTTTATGTCTTTATGCTAACAACTAGGTAATACTTGTGTTATAGGCGGATGAGCTAGAGGACATGGTAACATGTATGTACATAAAACTTTTGAGAGGAAAAGGATGAACATAAATGTCAGCAAGAAAGTGTTGGTGTTTGAAAGAGATGAATGTTTGACAGCATGTAATATCGGTGGAGGCAGAGTGGAACAAGTAAAAGAGTTTATATATTTGGGAACATTGTTTAATAGAGATTTTACACACGATAACGATATTAAAGAGAGTGAATGGGCCAATAGACATCTTTATGAAAAGTGTCCAAATAAGAACGATTGTGCATTGTGGAGGGTAATTAGATGGCAAAGATGCCTCACTGCAATGCCTCCACCGATTTTAGTTTCACTCGGTCGGTTGATGCATGTACATGCCGAAGGATATATCACTGGGATATACTCGCACCTCGGGCAACTTGTGGGTTTACCTCGAAGGCTATGTGAAAACAAAATATTTCGTTCTTACATTGCGGTCAACTGCAAATATCAATGTAAT
Organism: Lampropteryx suffumata; assembly: GCA_948098915.1. Lineage (NCBI taxonomy): Eukaryota > Metazoa > Arthropoda > Insecta > Lepidoptera > Geometridae > Lampropteryx > Lampropteryx suffumata. The sequence continues at coordinate 5,376,136 of OX402547.1, read as the reverse complement.
TGGTCAAATCGGTTGGCCTCAGCTTACCCATCCTCACTTTATTAATTATGTGATTAAATGTCTCATTGGTCATTCGTGTATAGGAATAGAATTTCTCCGGTCGTCCTTCAATTGTGGATAAATATGATGATATTCCCAGCTGTCCCTCACATCATTCACTGTGTGTGTAGAGCGTCTCTTTTCTTTCATATTTTTTCTGAAGTTTTCAAAAAAGATTCACCTGAGGTAGCACTGGTGGTATGGTGGTGGTAACGTTAAACGTAATTACGATGTATTGTACGTAAACAAAAATAGTATGTCCGGATCGTAGTAAGTGGAAATCTTGGTTTCTACCTACCCCGTCGGGAAACATGCACGACTTTATGTTTGTACGTATGTGTATGTATACATAATGTATGTGTACACTCGTAAACCACATTTCTATTGTAAATAACGTGCCGTAATTCCAGAATACGTTGCCAAACGCGTTTTTTCGAACACAGAATCTGAAAACTTGTTTTATTTTCTTATTTTTAAAAGAGCTGAATACAAACTGAACTGAACATAAATTACACAAATTTCACACAATACTTATATTATTTTGAGTCCCTTCACGCGCACTATAGGCAGGCAGCGCGTTTTCAATACATTAGAGCGAGAGGGAGAGAGACGTATTTTCTTTCTTTGTCTCTTTATTCGACTATTACGCAAGCTATGAGTCTATACAATCACAACTATTTTTAAACCTTATTATGTTTTACTATTAGCACTGTCGGCGCAGTTAACAGTCTCCCCGCGAGTGTCTGATGACGATCCAGGCACTCAAAGCTCCAGGTTCTGCGCCGTCAAGTAGATTAATCTGGATGTTGGCCGCCTCAATGAGATCTTCATTTTTTATGTTTTTTGTTTAACTTTTTAACTCACGATCTGCTCCCACGAAATTCGTCCCATTGTCACTATAAATGATGCGGGGGGTTCCGCGCCGGGCGGCCATTCTTCTTAGCGCCATTATCATCGAAATTGTGCTTAGTGACGCGGCTATCTCCACGTGTATAGCCCGCGTAGTCAGGCACGTGAAGAGGGCTCCCCACCGTTTCGACCAAGTAGTCGACTCCGGTGCACGTAAAAGGCGGCCGGTTGTAGGCTAATCGTTCCGGCGGCAGGTTCGGGTTTTCGGATGGCGTTTCGTACTCCTAGAATCCAATACGACCGGCGTAGCTCGTTCGCGACCGCTGCGTTGCTCCCGTGATGAAAACTTCTATGATGATATTCGATCAGAAGTTGGACGATCTTTTGTTTACCATCTAAGATAGGTAGGTTTTGATTTCTATCACAGTCTTGTAGCTTTATAGTGCGACTGCGGAGGCGGAGTACGTTTTCTTCGTCTAGGGCCACGTCGATCTTCTTTATTTTACTTGGGCCTTCTATTGCCATGCCTTTCTTGAGTCTTTCTATCTCGTTTCCAAAACTATCCCGCTGACTTTGCCCTAGCAGAGCTCTCTCAGCTTTGAGTAGATATTCCCTTTCTATGGGCGATACTTACTTATTCGACGATTTTTCATTGGTTTCTTTACTTTTCTCTAGGCGACATCGGCCGGCGAACATAAACACTCTCGCCGTAGTCCTCAGGAGCTTTGTCCAAGTACTGAAGCGACTGGGATCGGGCGTCTAATCGCTTCGTTTTTCTGTGACTACGGCGCACGTAACTTTTCTTTCTTCAATATGGGATTCTTGTTTTCCTATGACTTTTGTCGGCCATTCGGACGGCGGTCGATACAGGAATGCGGACCCAACGAACCACCTTGCTCGTGCGTCGAAGTCCCGTGGCAGGTTCCTGGTGGCATCGTCGGCTGGCTTCTCCTTCGTAGGTACCCTTCTCCAAACGCACGGCGCCGCTATCTCCTCTATTTCAGCAAGCCGGTGAGCGACGAAGCTTTTAAAGCGCCGTGGGTCGGCTTTCATCCACTGCAGCACGGTGGTAGAGTCCGACCAGAAGGTGCGAGATGTGACCTTCAGGTCAGACTCCTCGGAGATGGTAGCGGCGAGCTTCGCTCCTAGCAGAGCTGCCTGTAGCTCGAGGCGTGGGATGGACGTGATTTTGGTGGGCGCTACGCGGGCTTTGCCTGCCATCAGCGAGATACTGACGTTTCCGTCCAGTAGATGGCGGCGGCGTAGGTACTTTCGCTGGCATTGACGAAAGTATGTATCTCGCCTCTTCTAGTAGCCGGGGCTAGGCATCGTGGGATTCTCAGGTCGCGCAGCGTCGCGATGTCGTCGATGTAGTGGTCCCAGGCTTCTCTCTGCTCGTTACTGATGGCCTCGTCTCACTTTACGCCCGTTCTCCACAAATCTTGGATCAATTTCTTTCCTTGGATGAGGGCTGGAGTGACAAGGCCCATCGGATCGAATGTTGACATAACGGCACTCGTCACTTCTCTTTTCGTCGGCGCTCTTTTTCGTTTGTAAACCTCGGGCGGTGTGTTTCTCAGACCGATGTTGAATGCTAGCTCGTCATCTTTTACGCGCCACCGCATGCCGAGGGTTTTCTCTTCACCCAGTTTCTTTTCATCTGGAGCGTTCTCGCCTCTCAGGTTGGCTATGGTTTCCTCTCTATTACTTGCCCACTGACGGGGTTCGAAACCGGCTTCTCTTTGGATCTTGTCGACCTGTTCAGCCATGCTCTTTACTTCGTCGGCCGTCGCGAAACTTTGTAGGTAATCGTCCATATAGTGATGACGGACGATTGCCTTGACTGCCTCGGGATGATCCTTTTCGTAGCACTGCGCGTTAGCATTCTTAACGTAGATCGCTGTGCGGGCGATGATGCGGCGCCAAAAATAACCGATGTCATTCTGAACTCTTTCGGCCGTGTCTTCGTTTCGTCGTTGCGCCACAGGAAACGCAGGCTATCTCTGTCCTCTTCTCTCATTCGTATACGGAGGAACATTTCTTTGATGTCGGCTACGACCGCTACGGGGCCCTCTCGAAATCGTAGGAGCACTCCAAACAGAGATTAAAGTAGATCTGGGCCCGGTAGTAGCGCGTCGTTGAGGCTTCGCCCTTCGTACCTCGCGGCGGCGTCGAACACGATTCTTGTTTTCTTCTTCTGTGGGTGGATCACGGCGAAGTGAGGCAAGTAGAAAGTTCGCCCCAGCGTAGAGTTGGCCGGGGCTTCCTCTGCGTAGCCACTGTCCATCAGATTCTTTAACTGTTTTCTGTATTCTTCTTTCAGGCTTGCATTTTTGTCAAATTTTCTCTCTATACCCATAAGCCGGTTGAATGCTTGGGCATAGTTATTCGGTAACTGTTCGTGTTCCTTCTTCCACAGCAAGCCTGACTCGTACCTCTCGTCTGGGAGTTGCTTCGTGGTTTTCTCCAAGACAGTGAGCGCTCGCTGGTCGGCGTCGTTGCGATGTTGTTTTATTCCGAGTGATTCCAAGTCGAAGTGCTGCTTGATCATTTCACATATTTCTTCATCTTGTTCTATGCTGCGGCAGTGGTTGACGTAGCAGACTGGCGAGGCGGCAGCTCCGGTACACCCATGTAGCACCCAACCCAGGCTGGTAAGTGAAGCAGCCGGTTGGTTTTGCTTTCCCTTCATGATCTTGCGGGACACGATGAGGTCCCAATTATCCTGGCCGATCAGCAGTGCTGGTTTTTCTGTCTCGTAAATCAGTTTATCGATCATTCCCTTCAGGTGGCTGCAATTTTCTAGTTTTCTATTTTCTAATTTTCAATTTTCTGCTTACGTACTGCGGCGATAGCATCAGTTCTTCCACAGTGCGTACTCCTCTGAAATCCTTTTGTACCTCCGGTGCGCCCCTTTAATGCTCAGGTTCATGCGTTGAGAGTTTCGATTTTCCACTATTTTTCCACCGACGGTCTCAAGTGTAAGAGGATCGTTCTCGCCGGTGGCTCCAATGCGAGCGGTTACGACTGCATCCAGGAGCGACACTGTTGACCCCTCGTCAAACAGTGCCAGGACGCGGTCTGACCTTTCGGGGCCGTAGACATCTACCGGAATCATTTATGGTAGGTCTTGGTTCCGTCTGCTGTCGCGTAGACGGATTTCACTATTCTTCTTTTATCATCTTCTGGCGTTCGTGCGTCCTCATCTAGCTGTGAGGGTTGTGCAGGGTTGCGAGGTGCGGGCTCCGAGTGCAGCATGGCGTGGTGTGGCCTTTTACACTTGCGGCAAGGCTGTCCCCTGCACGAAGATCTCATGTGTCTTCGACGAAGACAGCGAAAGCAAAGTTTATGTTTCTTCGCTACTTTCCATCTGTCGTCCGTCGAAGCTTCCTTGAAGGCTGGACATTCGGTCAGCCAATGTTCGCCCTGGCATTGAAAACAGAACCTTTTGTGGTGTTCGTTCACGGCGGCGACAGTTTCATGTTCGCGTTCGTCCGCCTCTTGCGTTGCGTGCACCGGGTATCTTCTTTCTCTTTCTTTCTAGTTCGTTGTCTCGGGGGGCACGTACGCACTATATGCTTCTGTTTCAGTGTCCAGGGGGGCGATCGCGGTAATTTTGAACGTTTGAACCAAAGCTAATCCAAATCAAAACCAAAGTCACAACGTTATTTTTGACATATTTCGTACCGCGCTAATCACTATAACGGAAACGATTTAGATCTATTTTGGAAAATACGTTGATCGAACGTTGCCGGATCGCGTCATCTTTGACAGCGCTTTCAAATTAACGTTTTTAATTCAGTTTGTGTCGAGACTTCTTATTGTTTTCTGAGCCGTTTTAATTGCTGAAAATGCTCAGAATTTGCTTGATCATTTTAGAAAGTGCGTATGAGGTAGATGTGGCTGAAAGCCGAACATCAACCCGCCGAAAAAATAAATTAATAAGGCGATCTCTCACATTCTCATATGAAGGAAACTTTGTGGAACAGTATCGTCTTTTTATGGATCTTTTTACCCTATTGGTGGAAAAGCTAAGACCTTACATAGCTGCTCCACTTCGTGCTGATGGTCTAGGTGTAGAGACAAAGGTAAGTGTTAGTAGTATCAACAACCCAAGCTACATCATCATTAAATACTGACTGTTGATCATCCCGCGTTAACTCTACTGGCGCACTATATATAATACATCTTTCAGATTCTGATAGCTCTGTTTTACGCGATGGGTTCGTACCAGACGGTGGTTGGAGATAATAAGGACCATCCAGTGTCCCAATCCACTAAGCAAGCAAGGCTGTAACGGAAGTAACAGCGGTGACTTTGGCGCCTGAGGATTATTCTTCCTGTTACGTTCAATGAATATAATTAAAATAAATAATGTTTTTATTGTTTAATGTTTTCTTTTATTCAGAATGAATTTAAATTTTCAAGTAAGTACGTTTATTTGTGAGTGTGATTTATTATCATAATTTAGTTAATTTATTAAATAAATATTATTTTTATAAATGAATCTCTGTATCTTTTCAGTATTCAAATCTTACATTTTATTTTTTGTGTGTACGATATGTTATTAAAAAAGTGCCTTGAAATGTGTCATACCATATTTTTATTTATTATTTGCAGGATGTAGTCATTGTTGTTTATTTTTTTGTATATTCCTAGAAATTGTTATAGACATACGGGAAAATAAACATTACTGTTCTACTGTGTCAATGTAGCTTTTAAAATTCCGAAGTACAACAAGAAACCTTAAGTTTTTCTATAACCGTCTGCTAGTAATAATCTCACAAGCTAATAATGTTTTACTAAATTATGAATAACAGCCTGATTTGTAAACCTTAAAAAAACTCCGTAAGCTTCGTAACAAATGTTTTAGTTCTGCTAACTAGATGACGTTGAATTGGTTTGGGTTCTGACCGTGTCAGATAAATTTGGAAATAAGTACCTAAGGTCTAACGACAAAAAGAAAAAGGTCCGGAAACAGTTAATTTATAGTTTATTTATTTTTATCCTAAGAAATGACGAACTGCAGGCACTAAAGATGTTAAAGATTGGCATACTGTTGCCATTGTTTCGGCCAGGAGTGTTATTACATCAGCCTCAGCCTGCGCTTTCGCGGCTTCATCTTGTCTCAGCGCAGACTGAGCGAGCAAGCTGTCTGTGTGGGAGCGCATCTCCTCAATGATCATCATCACACTGCGGCTCTCGTTGAGTGCACCACGGCTTGCTGTCGGAAAAAATATACATCAAGAAATAGAAAAGACAGAAACACTTTCGTGGGGTATTTTTGTATTTCACGGACTACTAGTTTTTTTTGCATTTATTGAAGGCCCACCGCCTGTACGACGCCGAGAGAGAGTAAGGCTCGTCAATTTTGATCTTAACCTACTCTGATTGATTGAATGACGAATGATTTGATCATTCCAAATCTGGAAATTTAAATTATTTATGAGGATAAATAGTTTAGGAGCTTAAGTTATAAATACCCTTAAAGTCAGATACATTGGTCCACTCTTTGGGCAGTCGCACTGGTCCTTCTTTATTCAGTGCGTCAACGCACTCCTGCCAAAGGTGTGCCGACATAGCCCGTCTATAGATCGAAGTCTAGCGTGGGCTAAATCTTTATTGGCCTCGGCAACTACAGCCTCGGCTGCTCGGCTGCTGTAGGGTGGTGGTGCGGCGTCTACCGTCCATTGTATCTGAAAAACACAAAGCTGGGCAATATATTACTTATTATTACATATAACAATATCATGAACGATCAGTGTCATGTGAACACTAGGTTTTCTTCTTTAATAAGTACACTTACTTATTGTTAATATCTCAAATTGTCTCAATTATGTACAAAAACAATACTTACTTGCCTCAAGTTCAATTATGTTAAAATAAATATGAATTATAAGTTAATACGCAATAAATACCCATTAATTCCTAAAACAATATCAACAGTGTGACCATCTTCAAATTACAGATCCTGCCTTACTTTGGTTAAAAAAATCACAAACATCCCTGCGAATTTTACAAATAAACCGCAGTAGTCGATGAATACTTTACCTGAGCTAAAGAAACTTTGTGTATAAACTCAACCTAGTACAACACGTGTACTATGTGTTTTTAATTTAAAATTATGTTAGTTTATTTCGTTGTAACAAATTAAATTCTGATATATTGTGTGCCGCCCCAGCCGCGCCGCACTGATTCAGTCGTGCTCCGGCATTCGAACGGGGAATCCGCGTCGCTCGTTCTCACGTCTGCCTCGATACGTTCATAAGAAATTAGAAGTGTAGTATGTTTGGTTTTTAAAATGAGAAAATACTGGAACAAGAAAAACGAGGCGGGATTGGAGAAAGGAAACTTCTAAACAAATGAATAAAATATTGAAGTAAGTACCTACCTATGTCATAAATGTGTTATACCTAAGTAGGCAGTTTGGTTTACACCCACCTATTCTGATCTGAGTCTGATTATGTTTTGTTGACATGAAACATGATTAGAATAATGAAGTAAGTTCCTACCTACCTACCTAATCTATACTAATATTATAAGGAGGTAAAGTTAGTATGTTTGTTTGTATGTTATGGGCAATCTTTGAAACAACTGAACAGATTTCAAAAATTCTTTCACTGGTAGAAAGCTACACAATCCCTGAGTAGGTACTATCTGTAGGTGAGTGCGTAGTATCTTATGCGGGTAGGTATCTATCATGCCTATCTATCTAGCTCCCGAGCAAAGCCGCGAACGAAAACATGTGAGTCATAAAATGTGTTTAGTTTGGTAGGTACCTAGGTTGATTGAAAGGTAGGTAGGTACCTACTTTTAATTCGGTTCGGATTGCGAGTCTTATTATTGTAATAAGTACCTACTTATTTTAAGTATCTAAGTAGACCTGATATGTAATCATTTGTATCTACCTAAATATTATGTACCTTCATATATTTTTCATTTTCAGAAATAAACAAATATTACCTACTCGATGCTGACTGCAATAAATAAATTGTACAGGACGTGTAGCCGTGCCCGTAAGTATCACCTAGCTATGTTTAGATAACTAAATTTTTTCACAGATAGGGTTACTTTGGTACCTATTTCGGTTCGCACCTAACACTACATACATTTTTCATTTTCAGAAATATACAAAATATTGCCTACTGACTGCAATAAAGAAAATATACCGGACCTGGAGCCGTGCCTGTAAATATCACCTTTTCACAAATAGGGTAAGCACAGGTTCTTTGGCTTTACCAACTAGGGAGTGAATTACAATACAATACAAATTTTATTGGTTATCCTCATATCTGATATTAGGCAGACTGGGACGTCCCAGTAAGTTCCCAGGGTCACATAATATTTAAGTCGTATGAACAAAAAATAAGTAAACCCTATTTTGTTACAATATGCAAATACCAACAAAACACATAAATGCCATTAGTTCCAAAAATGAAAACGAACCTCCTGATTTTACGACTTTACAAACTATGGAATTGTGAGTTTATGTTTATCTTAAATAATACTATATATAAATAAGAAATCTATTTATATCTTCACATATATTATTGCACTGACTCTAAATTAAAATGTATATCATATTTTTTTACAGACTTCAGAAACATTAACTGCTGATCTACACTACAGTATGAATCTGACGACGATACTACTTGGTAATTGCAAACATTTACGTATTTTTGAAAAATATGGTGTAATCTCGAATATATATGTTTAAATGGGTAACTACCTTATTTCTACGTGTTTTTACTTATAACGCCGTCGTGTGTTACATCCACGATGTTTGAGTAACATAAGTATTTAGTATGAATGTGGGTATTTCAGGTACGGAATAAGCTATTGTGATCGCGAAGCAGAAAGCATTTTTTCTATGGATGGACGAAGAATCATCGATTTAAATCGATGGCGCGCTCCCGCATTTAAAAAAAGACCTTATTCTAAACGTTTACAGACTACTTTCGTATGGAGAAGTTTACTGAGTTACGTTCTTTGATATACGAGGGCGGGTCAATAAGTCCGTGACTTTTTGAATTTCTGACCTCTTTACTGAAAAAGCAACACTACTCCTGTCAACAGGCATCTGTCAGTTGACTCCTGTCAAAATTTGAACTTGCTGTGTCAGTTAGTTTGTGTTTGACAGCTATCTTTATCAGACTACTCACTAATTTGAGGAAAAAATGGAAAAAAGTGAATTTCGTGTGCTTATTAAGCATTATTTTTTGCGAAAAAAAACCATTACCGAGACCAAGGCTAAGCTTGATAAATACTATGGGGACTCTGCACCATCGATTTCAATGGTAAAAAAGTGGTTTACTGAATTTCGTTGTGGCCGTACAAGCACTGAAGATGCCGAACGTCCTGGACGCCCAGTTGAGGTCTCTTCACCCGAAACAATCGAAAAAATTCACGATATGGTGTTGGCCGACCGAAGATTGAAAGTGCAAGAGATTGTGGAAGCCGTAGGGATCTCGCATGGCTCAGTGGTTTCAATTTTGAATGATCACTTGGGCATGAGAAAGCTTTCCGCAAGATGGGTGCCGCGTTTGCTCACAGTCGACCACAAACGCAATCGTGTAACAACTTCACTGGAAGGTTTGGCGTTGTTTAATCGCAATATGGAGGAGTTTTTGCGCCGTTTTGTAACCGTGGACGAAACATGGATCCATCACAACACACCAGAGACCAAACAACAGTCAAAACAGTGGGTTTCTAAGGGTGAATCGGCGCCAAAGAAGGCCAAGGTGGGTTTGTCAGCCAATAAAGTTATGGCGACTGTTTTTTGGGATGCACGCGGGATAATCCACATTGACTACCTTCAAAAGGGAAGAACAATCAATGGGGAATATTATGCCAACTTATTGGACCGATTCAATGACGATTTGAAAAAAACCCGACCTCATTTGTCCAAGAAAAAAGTTCTTTTCCACCAAGACAATGCAAGGGTGCACACATGTGCAGTTGCCATGGCAAAAATCCAGGAATTGGGCTATGAATTGCTCCCTCATCCGCCCTATTCTCCAGATTTGGCTCCGAGTGACTACTTCTTGTTCCCAAACCTGAAGAAATGGCTTGGTGGAAAAAGATTTGACTCCAATGATGAAGTCATCTCGCAAACAAAGGCCTATTTTGAGGACCTCGACAAATCCTATTTTTTGGAAGGGATAAAAAAATTGGAGAAGCGTTGGACAAAGTGTATAGAGCTCAAGGGAGACTACGTTGAAAAATAAAATTATTTATTTATCAAAAAATCTGTGTTTTATTCCAAAAGTCACGGACTTATTGACCCGCCCTCGTATTATCGACCTTCTGAGCAAAAAATATTACGCAGTCTGTGATCGTTCAATTTTTCATCGTCAGTTGAACTTCGCGTCGCTCGGCGGCAGTTCCGCGAACCGTGTGTGAGAGAAATATTGAGTTTTACTGGATTTATCGATAGTGAGGGGTGTTTATTATTACAAAAACGGTTTATTATGCTCTTATAAGTGTTTGTGGATAATAAAATACATAGCTACTAATAATAATAACTTTTAGATATGACGCGTAAATTTCCGTAAACTCCCGAGCGGTCAATGGCGGCCGCGCTCGCCCCATTTGATTATAAAAATAAATTTACATGTTTACAGTCTACTTTTGTATGGAGAAGTTTACTGAATTACGTTCTTTGATATATTGTCTACATTCTGAACAACAAATATAGCATAATCAGTGTTCGTTTAGTATTTTATGAATTTTCGCGTTTCGCGCGTGAGTGAGTGTGAGTGCAGTGACCGTTGATTGTGATTTGACTTATTTGATGGTGGATTTACTGGATATAACGATGGTAAGTGGTGTTTATTATTACAAAAACTGTTTATTCTGCTCATTATATGTATTTTTGGATAATCAATTGTAAGAAATACATAGTAATAACTTCTAGATAAGGCGGGAAAAAGTTCGTTGCCATGCTACTGATTTTGAAGTGATTTATTCTAAACTATTTATTCTAAAATATAGTATTTGACTAAACACGTTATTTTTATGCCTGATAGATAGGTAATATATCTATTATTACATTGTTTTTTACAGAATAATAAAATATGGTTTGGTTGTAGAGTTATTAATTTTTTAGAACAATGCAGTATTTTTTCCGCTACTATAATCTAGTCTAGTCTAGTTTAGAATCTAGTGCTTGGGCTGTCAAAATTTTTAAACAAAATATTTTTTCTGTGGGAAGGGTTAATGTCTTGTCAGAGTTAAGTAATCCGTAATCCGTAAAATCCGTAAAATTTTGAAAATTGACAATAACAAACACCACTTTACCCGATTAGTAGGCACCAATTCTAGGTACTACTTAGCTATCCAACACAAATCACTTATGATTGAGTTAAAAAAACACATGGTTACTCGTAAAAATCACACACAATGGTCACATGAATGGTTTAATGTGCCAAGCATTGTCCATAGTTCGACGCGGCACCAACACACAAACACACACAACACACACCTCATTACTGTAGGGTAGGACGTCATGATGATAACTCGAAACGGAACTCTTAAGGCGCTTCCAGTACCTAAAATAAAGACAGAAACGGCCGAGAAAGTTGACAAAATTACGCCGTAGGTGGCGTTGCCTGGCGAGCCGGTGCCGCTCGTCGCCGTCGCAGAACGTCCTTATTCTGTGCGTGTACTTATTCTGAGATTTCATTTGTAAAAACATAACCCTAGAAATGTAACAGACACGGCCGGTGAAATAAAACAAAGTAGCTCGGTAAGTTGTGAGTTGATAACTATTTAGTTACATACCTACTTACTATATATTTGACTGACTTTGATAAGTTATGCTTATAATAAGTATTTTTGCATTTTAAAATTATATATACCTACTGATTATACGAGTGGATATTGTAGACATCAATCTAAAGTAATTCTGGACCTGAAATAAATAATTGTTTACTAAACTAGGTACTTAGATTATTGATTATACCTTGAATCCTCTAAGGTTAGGTAACATGTAAATTTCTGTGTGTGTTAGAAGTAAAAGTACCTACCTACCTCACAAGTCAGAAAAATATATTACTTATGTATTTTTAATTATTAGGTGGTTATGGTCGAGGGTACAAAAAAAATCTGTTTGTCACGTAATAAACTTTATTTAAACTTTTTTTATAATCAAACAAAATTACAAAAAAATGATGGCGAGGCAATTTATACATAATTTCATACAAAATTAAGGATAGTTTACAAGTGGCAAACCTTTCCTGAATTTTGTATGAAAGAGTATTATAATTGTTTTTATAACTACGTTTACACCAGAGCCGAAAAAAATTCTACCAATTGAGATTGACCCCCGCCAATTGCCATTGCACCGGCAACGGCGCATGTATTAATGGGCAAATAATTGTCACTCAAGTTATCACCTGCTATAAAATTTTTTTATTGCAGAGACGAAATTAAAATTAAAATTTCGATTGCAGACCACTTTGTGTTTCTGAAATCAAATTGAGTTCAGTGATGCTGCATCCGAGCGGCCCATGAGTAGATATGCGTTTAAGCTCTGATAAAAAATAGCTGACGTCGATTATCCCTCTTCTACTCGTCACTGTCTTGTTTTCTGTTTCATTCTCGTATGATATTTGTAACTGCAAAAAAAAATATAAAACTAAGTTATCTAAACCACATTGGAAACTCAAGCCATTTTATAAGTTATTGTATACAAGCCTAATCTCGACCTCGAGTTTGCCTTATAAATTATAATACCCACCTCTTCATAATCGTCAAAGGATTCGTTGTTACTTGTTTCGATGACTCGTGAAGGTGATCCTGAGCGCTCTTCAATCATCCTGAAAAAATATACATTTATCATGAATTGAATAGGCAAGATATTTTGAAGTGAAAACTTCTATAGCATCGTTGTGATTTGAAAGTCGATGAAACGAAAAAGCGACAGTAAAAAGAGACAGACACATAAATTCATAAGATTTAACGTGGGAGAAAATGAGATAGGAAGCATTATACGTGTTTATTATTACGTGATTGTGCGCGCATGCGTATTACAAAGCTTGAGAAAAGGCATCACAACAACCGTGGTGTTATGTATACGTGTACGTATTATACGTTTGTTTTTTGAAGGTTTCATTTCTACTACGTGTGAATTGCACACATGTATTTTTTGAAGTATAATTTCTTTAGCATCGTTGTGATTGCGTAAGTAACAAACAAACAAACGTCTAAATATCATAGTTTATAAGAAGGAGAAAAAAAACTTTTTATTATTGATATTCAGGCAGGTAAATATTCTAATAGAGTCGACTTACAAAATAAAGCATGTACCTAATCATGTAAAATAGTTCTGCAATCAGAAAATATTACACGGCAACCTAAACCCTTGCGTTCGTGTAGTGTCGTGTCTGTATTTTTTATGCTCTACACTACATTGCAATTTTAGATACCAAAGCAGGCGTTTAGGTGTTTCCATTATGATCCACACCCAAGCGAGATACAGTTCATTTTTCTTCGCACACCGATGACGAAGTATCTACCTATTCGCAGCGATGATTCGATTATTGATCAAACAAAACATTGTAGATTTATTTTGATTAGTTGTTTGATTTACCTACCTAGGTACCTACTAGGTATCTAACACGTGATTTTTTTCTTTATAAATTTGCTAATTACCGACAGATTATCAAAATAACAAGTATTTAGGTACTTAGGTAGACAGGCAAGTAGGTAGGTACCTACCATCGAAATTGAAGTATCTACTTACCGTAAGTATTATGGTAGGTATAGTAAATAGATAGGTACCTATTTATTCTGAAGTAGGTACTTATTCGTTTTCATCCACATTCAATTGGGATGTTGTATTGTTATTTTGTCCGTTATTAGAGCATGTTCCAAATAATTCTTCTTTTCGCGTTCGTCTACAACAAATAATTATAGGTTATTCAGCTACTTACCTGTGTTTATTGTGTACTTAGGTACTTGTAAGTAACTACTGTGGTATTTACCTACATTGTAAGTAAATGAGCAGATGATTAGATAAACAAAGTAGTAAGTCTGTAGTAGGTAGGTCCTACCTAATCGTAACTCAGTAAACAAGCAGGTAAACATACAAACAGAGACACATTTGAATTTATAATATTAGTAAGTACCTACCTATGGATATTATGTATGATATAGTTTGGCAGTATGGATGATGAAAATAGCAATAATTAGGTAGATAGGTATGTACTTACATAAATTTATTCAATCTTTCTGCGTTTTGACGCCTTTGTCGTTTCACTTGTTTGAACTTCGGCATTTTTTAGGCACGTAGGTATATAAAACACATGAAAGTAGATCACTAGGTACCGACTCTAATCTAGGCAATCGAAGCGTCTTTTCGCAGTTGGTAATTCAGAGAAATGTTTCACAAATCACAATCAATACTAGTATAACCAAGTCTTCTACAAACTAAAGGTAATATAACTAAAGAGGTAGGGTAGGTATCTTGATAAACACAAAGCCTCTTTTCACAATAAACAAAAACAAAATAACACAACTAAGTACTTTTAGAAGAAACCACGAGATTGTGCATCGGCAGCCGGCCGGCCGGTGCGGATGCGAGCGACACGGGTTTCACGTCCGAGAGTTGGGGGCGCACTGACGTCCGCGCCCGCGCATTACCAGCCACACCAAAACTCGCTCAAATTTCTCGAAGTTGTATTGGGAAAAATTACAAGTAGGCAATTTGAAAAGTATTTAACGAGGAATTATTTACCTATTAAAATATCTATTTATTAGTGCAAACCGCAAATTTAAGTGATGCTAACTTTAGGAGAAGATGATAAATTATTTCCAATTTTCGTGTTGAATTCAAAATTAAATTACAGAATTAACAACAACTTTAGAAACAATTTTAAACGAGGAACTTGAAGACAAAATATTCAGCATACAGAACATATTTTTAAAATTTCGTTTATTCTTACAATTAACGAGTTAATAGCCACTTAATAGTGACCGAAAGTGTTAAGTTTTGTATCTGTCTCCAGGAAGCGCCTTAACAGGATCTAGGAAGTTGACAGCACGACGTACAAAAAATCTATTCAAAAGCAAAATAACATCCTTTGAAATTGCCGACAATTTTTTAGGGTTCATTTTTGATGTGAAAATTCAAACCTATCACAATGATGACATTCATGTTGGTAAATACTACTTTGGTTCTTAGTGAAGTTATTTTGCTTAGTTTATGCTGTAGTCATGTCACTGCTTCTTTCTTGGTCACTGAATCCTTTAACCACTCTAGTTCTGTCACCATTAATCACTAGACTCATGTATAGGCAGAAAAAAAACCAGTGACAAAACAAATTAATTCAGCACAGAGTGACCAAGAAAAAACCAATGACAGAATAAATAAATAAATTAATGAATAAAATAAATAAAGTCTTAATCGGAACAACGACTAAAAATAAATACCTACGGAACCAATTTCTGACAAAATAATAAATGCCGGCTTATTACAGAGGTAGACTATTTTTGGAATTAGCCGAGATTTATTATTTATTATGTGGATTGAACTCTTCTGATTGGTTGTTAGTTTTGTTTAACAACTTTGATAAAAAGCCGCGAAGTCACATAGTCGCACAATGAGGTGGACAGATAAAACTATGGTAAAATATGGGATAGACAAGATTTTTCATAGGAATTCAAATTATTAGATACCTAGCCTAGAAATGTTAATAAGAAATATATCTACCTACCTAGAAAAATGTTGTAGGTTGGGTACCTAATGCTTTGAATTTCTATGAAGATCTACCTACCTATGTATTCTACCTACTTACGAAAAATGTTGGTTAGATACCTACCTACCCAATGCTTTAAATTTCTATGAAGATCCAAATCAAGTTGTTTTAATAAAGAGTAGTGAACATGTTATCATCATCATCATCATAAAAAAATCCAGTTTAGTTTCAAATTTTTGCTTGTCAACAAAAATTACATGCAATAAATCCGAAAATTTGATAGAAGAATAAACAAGATTCTTATAAAATAGCAGCAATGACAAGAACACAAAATTTTACTTTCTTCTCAGAGGCATCACAATGTAGGCAACTTTTATGTTTGTGTTGCATGAACTCAAACGATACTTCATTTTGGGGTCACGCTCAGAGTTTATAATAATCTTTATTAGGAACACAACAAATTGTATAAAAAATGGTATGAAAACGATGACATCTGCTGAAGTATAAAACTGTGTTACAGACATCAACGCCCTCCTCCAGTTCAATAAACAGCTGATTTTAGGGACGTTACCATTTGTAGTAAGTGCAGTTTTGAAGCAAACTTTGCTGCTCATTTCTTCAATGAAAAACATTGAACTTATAAAAGAGGTAAAACATATATGTTGTTCTCGAAAGTATCGAGAATCGGCCGACCTCGGCATAACATACTAGTTCCGGGACACCCTGTATGTTACTTGTGATAATTTAGAAAAAGTTTCTCAAATTATGCAATTGGCCCTTAATAAACTCTCGCAGATTTTATTTGATAATGGCCTCAATTCTGTTGGCTTGCACCAACCTAACTAAATTTAGCTAAAATTCGGTTTAGAACTGTCAAATGAAACTTTGGTATTCTGCTGTTACCAACTTATCCTAATTTAATTAAACGTTCCTAATTTAGTTACATGGTACCAACCGAATAGGTTTTACAAATGCTATGACTAATTAAAATATATAAAATATATTTCTCCAAGCAAAAGTAAGACCTTTGTAGCGGCTGGAGGGCTGGTTCCGCTGATTCAAACAATGCCGGCAGACTTCTTGGATATTTATTTCACATATTTTTAAAAGAGCTGATTACAAACTAAACTGAATATAATTTTACAAATTTCACACATGTTACTATTTTAAGTCCCTCCGCACGCACTATAGGCAGGAAGCGAGTTTTCAATATATTAGAGCGAGAGGGACAGAGACGTATTTTCTTTCTTTGTCTCTATATTCAACTATTACGTAAGCTATGAGTCTATACAAAATTACAACTTAAAGAGTAGATGAGGACTATTTTTAAACATATTATATTTTATTGTTAGCACTGTCGGCGCAGTTAACAACCTTGGTATTCAGAAGTGGCCTAAGAAGGGACATGGTTAATCTCACATTTACAATCAGTACCATGAGGTTTTACTAATATAGTTTATATAAAATATCATTGATCAGTACATATTAAATATTTGGATGTATGGTTAGACTATTCTTTAATATGGGCAAAACACATTGAGTTAAAACATAAAATTTCTAAATTAATCAATGTTTTCAAAGTCTTAGTGGGATCGGGATGGGGAGTTTATCGACAATATCTAAGACGATTGTACATATCACTAATTCGAAAAGTACACCTATTCACGTAATGGAATGCGAACTCCATCTACAGCCATTATACGTACGTAGGTATTACCTAGCAGGCAAGTATTGGTTTAAAGCCGCATAAATTATAGACAGCGATATTATAGTTATTTTAAGTAAATTAAGCGAACTTAGTCATAATTTTTATTGGAGGCGAAAGAGGGAACCATTATTAATGCTTATGTATGAAAACTTTTCAACGACACCTATTCTTAAAAGTAAACATTTTGAAATGTTTTCATTAGATACATGGGTCAGTTAGGTGGATTTGTCAAAGGTATAAATTGTATAGAAAATATAAATAAGCCAAAAAAAACATATTACATTAGGAAATAAACTTTTATGTGATAATTATGTAGACAGTAGGTATTCTGATCATTATAAGATATATACGGATGGTTGTTAAACAAAAGGCGAGTGTGGTTTGGCTATTTACGACCCTCAAGTGGAATGTTCCATCCAATTGTATGTAGATGGGCGCATGTCTATTATGTATGTTGAATTAATTGCAATTGCAGAGGCTATCTCCTATGTCGAATCATTTGGTCCTGGTAGGTATGTCATATTGACGGATTCAACAAGTGCTCTTCAACATCTACTTCGATGCACTAGAAATTTCAGATGTGCTTCTATAGCTTATACGATTTTAGAGTCAATAAGGAGTATATATATAAAAAGAACAAACATATCAAATTACAGTGGATCCCATCACATGTTATTTTATTTGAAAATGAGGAGGTAGATCGTGTAGCAGGTCTAGCTTTATCAGAGGGATTAAAATCTGATTATCTACCATTCTTTTCCGACCTTATCTTCGAATGCAAGAAGAAATGTACAGAGCTTTGGAAGGAACATTTCGATGAAAAATTGCTAACTAAAGGCATTTGGTACAAAACCATTCAACCCAACCTTACACGCTCACCATGGTTTGTTGGAACAAGATTGAGTAGATCATGTAGAATTACTCTAAAAGCACACATCAACAATAATCACTTTAATAATCCACTTTACATTTATTTGTTTATTTATTTACACAATAAGATCATTACAGTAGGTACACCAAGGCGCTATGAAATAACAGTTTAACAGAAAAATTAACACAATATACTTAAAAAAAAAAAGTATTAACAGATTGAACTAATTCTACTACTATCAATCGTCTCACAATACAACACAATCTCAGACATTCTCTGCACACATTCGTCCATCGGTCAGCAAACAGATCACAAGAAGGTGTTGATGCCAGAAGCGCATTTAATAATTTTAGAGCCCGAGCAAGAGGCGAGTTGTCGTGCGCGACTGAGCGCGCCCACGGTGCAGCCAGTAAGTCGTGACTACGGGGCCTCAGCGAGTATTTAGGCACTTAGGGAACAGACAGTCTTACAACTCTAGCCACTAATTCAGGGCAGTCTGAAGTACCGCGCAGTATCTGACAAGCAGTGACCAGAAGATTGTAGTGACGCCTAGCTTCCAGAGAGTTGAAGCCTAGCGCACCAAGTAAAAATATTGTGGGTAAAAGGAAAGGATAATATCCATAGATATTTTTGTACAAGAATCTTAAAAAAGCCTTTTGGATCTTCTCCAATCGCAAGGCGTAAGTACTCTCAAGTGGATGCCATACGATAGACGCCGCCTCAATCCTACTCCTTACAAGAGCCAAGTAGACCAGTTTTATAGCACCGGCATCGTGAAATTCACGGGCATTCCGCAGAACAAAACCTAACCTACCATAACAATCGGCAGCGAGTACGTTCATATGCTCATTAAAATTCAGACGTGTATCAAAATTAACGCCCAGGTCTCTCACAGAGTTGACCCTAACTATGGGTGCAATACCTAGCAAATATTGTGCTAGGAATGGTACACGCGCGCGACTGAAAGTCATAGCACAACACTTGGCCATGTTGAAGAAAAGCTTGTTTGTAAGACTCCAATCAAAAACGGCATTAATGTCTTCCTGCAGATGTATGGAATCATTAATTTGTTCAATTTTATAGACCAACTTCAAGTCGTCAGCGTACAACAGACATTTCGTATGTTTAAGAACAGCATCAAGGTCATTTATCATAATACCAAACAAGAGCGGGCCCAATATTGAGCCCTGACTGACTCCAGACCAATACATTATAGCCTTTAACTCAACAACCTTTCTGTCTCCTGGTTCCACGACAACTTACTCTCTATCTTGCTTCATTCAACTTTTGAGAAATGGAATTCTGCAATAACAACATCAATTGACTGCTTTAATTAATGATTGAATGAAGTATAATAAAGTCAGTTCTCGGCTAAACCATTAAATAATTTACACATAGTTCTTACATAAATACGGTTAAATTCACCACATATCCATTAGTTAAATACTTAACAATTTTTAAATAGGCAAGAACTGGGTGGCGACCAATCAATTTAGGTCTTAGTTTATTTACTTTGAAATATTTTACAGACTGGAAAACTACCTACTATTTTGTTAAATTAATTAAAAATAATATTTATTAAATTACAATGCATAATAAAAAAATAGAGCAACTATTTCTAACTAAGCTTAAACGACCATAGAATCGTTTAATTAATATTTCGCAAGTTGTTTATTTAATATCAATAAAATGACAATAATCATATAAAATAACACTAGTATTTTTAAACAAGCTTACATTCGTCCATCCTGATAATACCACGCGTCCTCGCGGGCTTAAGACAATTTGATTTTTATTAATCATTTTATTACATAAAATAATGTACTTTTTGTTTCACTTTACATAGCTTGCACTTTGCAACATTCAAAATAGCTCATAGCATATTCGTGTTTACTCATTACTTGTGCACATTGCACTAGTATAACCAAGATGTGCTAATAGCCCAAGAAGTGCTCATAGCCCAAGATGTGCTCATAGCCCAAAATGTGCTCATAGCCTAAGATGTGCTTATAGCCTAAGATGTGCTCATAACCTAAGATGTGCTCATAGCAATTTAAACAACAGATAATGCTCATAGCAATTATCTAAGTAAAATAAGACACTCATACGCTCATAGCTGCTGAAAATCAAGTGAACTCTGCAGACTTTGCTTTTACCAATATAAAATACATAGTAGTACAACAGCACACCTTTTCTTACAAGTTAACACGATAAATAATAAACATGGAAATCACAATTATCCTTAAAATAGTATTTACTTTACTTTTATTCAGCGCTCTCAGAACAGGACGAATCAGTATCATTATTTTCATAACAAAGCCAAGGGTGTATTTTATCAACTGAAAATACACCTTTGTATAGAGATGTACCATTTTTAGTGATGGGTGTATCTGTGACCTTATACCTATCATTGTCCAAAACTTTGGTCACTCTATAACGCCCGGTACATTTCATCATTAGTTTTCTATTTTTCCCTACTGTATGTGTTGCCCTTTCTACTCTGACATAATCACCTACTTTATATTCTGGTGGCATTTTTCTTTTCTTAATAAAACTTATTTTTTTTGCTTTACTTGAGATTTTTTTGTATGCTGATGTACTTGGTCTCTTATTTGACGTAAATTATCAAATTCAACATTATAATTATCACCAACTGATACCGTATTAATTATACCTGACTGAATTTCTGAAACTATTGACCCATCATTGACACCTGTAAGTCTAAAGCCAAACAAAACTTCTGAGGGCGTTTTACCGGTTCCCCTGTTAACAGTGCCCACTGTACTTGTAACAACCTGTCATCCCAAAGTCTTTCGTCTTTTCCGTGATTTTCTGCTGCTAAAGATTCCAAAATGGTGTGGTTGTATCTCTCTACCTGGCCATTAGCTCTAGGCGAGGCAACCGCATTTTTAATTACGTTGTAGGTACTATTATTTCGTTAATAAAGTTTTTGATTTTTGAACTCATAAAAGACGTTCCCCTGTCGCTGACTAAACGTTTTGGTGACCCAAATGTCGCAAAATAATCACTGAGAACAGTTATTGTAGATGTAGATTTAATATTTTTCACAGCTTTTAATACGAAAAGTTTTGTGAATGACTCAATAATTACTAAAATGTAGCAGTTCTTTCTTTTCGATTTCACAAATGGACCAACATGGTCGATATAAATGGTGTAGAAGGGCGTAGTATCCTTAGGTATAGGATGTAAGTACCCCTGTTTTTTACCAGAAGGAAGTTTGTTATGTGCACACTCTAAGCACGCGTTAACATACTTTTTGACAAATCTTCTCATGCGAAGAAACCAATAATATTGCTTGATGTTGTCTAAAGTTTTGTCGAACACAAAATGTCCGATTTGGTCGTGATTTTTTTGCAATATTTGCCACCTACATCCCTTCGGTGCCACCCACATTGACCCATCATCAGTTATTCTATAAACACGTTCACGTTTAAGAGCAAAGTTTTTACGAATTTCTAGCAAGTCATCAAATTCTTTATTATAGAGTATTTTCTTAATACGCTGCACTTCAGAGTCTTCTAACTGCACAGTAGTAAGCCAGTCATCTGTAATGTTCATAACATCAAAAGTTTCTATAGCCTGAACCACACCTTCACTGTTTCTAGTTGGATTTCTACTTAATGCGTCAACATGGATCATGCCTTTTCCAGATTTGTACACTACATTGCAATCATATTCTTGGATCAAACTCCACCAACGCGCAACTCTAGGTATCATTACACGCTTTAAAAATGTAGCTCTGAGAGAGTTACAGTCAGTGACATAAGCAGTACAAGCAAGCAGTGAAAAAAGTGAAGTTTAATCCAAGTACATACGATCTAAATTTTACAAGTGCAGATATTACCACCAGCGTTTCTAATTCATACGATGAGAAATGGGACTCTTCTGGAGAGGTCTGTCTACTGTAATAAGCCACAGGTTTGAAAACACCATTGACCTGCTTTTGTAGTAATACGCTACCTACCCCGTGCTTGCTAGCGTCCGTGTGTATTTCAGTTTTAAGCTTAGGGTCATACAACGCTAGCACAGGTCGTGATATAAGTGCATTTTTCATTACTACAAACGCATCTTCTTGTTCGCGTGACCAAACCCAAACAGAATCTAGCTAGCTGTTTCAGCAAAACTTTTTATAAACCGTCTAAAAAAGCTGGCACGGCGATTAATTGTCTGACATTATGTACATCCTTAAGTTTTGGAAAAAACTTGACAGACTCAACTATTTGATTTTGAAAGAAGTAACATTTTTGTTGTTTTAATAATAATCCCGCATCTCTAAACTTCTGTAATATATTTTTTAATTTTTCAATACCTTCTTCAAACGATTTGCTTGGTAATAACACATCATCCATGTAAGCCAAAGCACTTTCGAACCGCGAGTTACCCAAGGACTAAATTGATCGCACGTTGGAAAACTGCAGGCGCATTTGCAAGCCCGAAGGGCATTCTGTTAAATTCGAATTGCCCATCGGGCGTCACAAACGAAGTCATACTCTTGGACTCTTCTGACAACGGGATCTGGTAATAGCCAGATGCCAAGTCTAAAGCGCAAAAATAATTATTTCCAGCTAAACGATCAATTTGGTCTTCTATACGCGGTCAAGGGTAGTGTTGTATAATGGTTTTTCTGCTTAACGCGCGGTAATCCGTTTATCTCCGGTTTTGTTATTCACCAATAGGATTGTGCTCGCATACGGTGATCGAGACTCCCTACCGTACCGTATTTCAAAAACTCGTCAATCATAATCCTAAGCTCGTCACGTTCGGACTAGGGCATGAACACCGGTATTCGGTATTACCGAAAAACTGGTTATACCGGACTATTTAAGGCACTTCGGAATACCGGTATTGAAGTTGCCAATGCCGGTAATTCGGTATTTTGAATAAAGCGTTTAAATTCATGAAAAAACTCATAAGGCGGCTCTAGATAACACAAAGAACAAACTCATTTTATATTTATGATTGTAAAATTGTTGGGCAGTCTACCTTTCCTTTTCCCGGTGTGTTCGCAAATTGATAAACCGACTACAAAGACATAATCGAACAAATACTCGTAGAATTGTGTAAGACTGTTTTAATTACTTTTACAGACCTGTTTAAACTGCAAATTAGTCAATATGTACCTACGAGCAAGCAGGTAGACGGGCGCAGGCTTTGAGCAACCGCCACGCTAATAGCGAGCAGAGCGTAAGGGGCATGCATAAAACGTATTGGTGAAATTAACGGCGTCAATGCACGTGCGAGTGCAAAACAAGCAAAAAAATTACAGGAATAACCTGTAATTTTTTGGAAAAAAACTGTCGGACCCGTGCGGTGCTCCTTTATTGGTCAAGCACATTTACAATCGCATAGTGCGGTCTCGCTCGGTAGGCACGTTTTATATTACATAATTGTTACTAGTCACGGTAAACAGGTAAACGGTAATCAGTGTATCGTAGTATTTCGCAGTGACAAGAAGTTCGAAAACAGTTAGTGTTGTT
Source organism: Lampropteryx suffumata (assembly GCA_948098915.1). NCBI lineage: Eukaryota > Metazoa > Arthropoda > Insecta > Lepidoptera > Geometridae > Lampropteryx > Lampropteryx suffumata. The sequence continues at coordinate 5,352,472 of OX402547.1, read as the reverse complement.
GGTTTGGTTTTGGAGACAAAAAACTATCACCGAAGAGATAAACGATGCGTAATAAATAACTATTATACTTACTGAATTGCTTATCGATGTAATTATGTTGATGATTGTAAATAGGCATAATAAGCATTCAAAACGGAAAGTATTTTCCACCTATTTCAAAAAAAGAAAGTGGTTCTCAATTCCACTGTATTTATTTTATTTTGAATGTATGTTGTTGTTTTAAAAATGGTTTTCAAATACGCCTTTTGTTTTTGAAATTTTATTAATATGTAAGAAAGACTGTTAAATTTAAATAGTTAACTATAATTATGTCAGAGAAGATTTTTAAAACAGAGTTGTAAATGTTAATTATTTCGAATCTTTATTTAGCAATAAAAGTTCAAGTTGATTTAAAAGTATTGTTTTTTTTTGCAAAACCATTTTTATTACAATTTAGGTATATTTATTCAGTCTAAAACAATTTTTCAACTTTTATTATACATAGTGAATTACCGAAAATTTACCGAAATACCGGGATCCCGGTTTAAAAAATTAGAATACCGAAAAATTACCGGTATTGTCAATAAGCCCATTACCGACATGCCCTAGTTCGGACTGACTTAACCTTATAAGGCCGATAGACGACTGGTTCTGCATCTCTAAGCTGAATATTCATTTCCGTAATAGTCGTTTGTCCGAGCTCTGATAAGTCTTTGGCAAAACAATCACGAAAATGATTCAATGTGTTCAATAATAAAAACTTCTGAACATAATTTAATTTACCATCAATGTTAAGGTCTTCCTCTGTAAGCGGAGTACCCTTAGTATTTTGTTGATACTTATTACATTATTAGTTGCAGAATTTACAGGCTTTTGAAGAACCCATGCACGTGCCAGAATGTCACGTTCTTTAATTTGTACGCAGGTTACACTATAAGTTTTGCGTAACTTAAAAAAACAACATGTGTAAAACCAAAATATCATGTTTATTGCTTTTCAAAATACTCTCCTTTACATTTTAAACATTTTTTCATGCGATCGAACCATTTTTTAAAACAGGAGGACCACAGATCTGAAGGCATGTTTTCTACGTGCTGATTGAACGCTATCACTGCCTCTTCGGAGTTGGTAAAAGTGAAACCTCTCATCAAATCTTTGATTTTTGGGAAAATAAAGAAATCACAGGGTGCTAGGTCGGGGCTATGCGCAGAATGGGTGACGAGTTGTACTTTTTCGGAAGCTAAAAATGACTTTGTTTTGTTGGCCGTGTGTGAAGAAGCGTTGTCATGATGTAGGAGAATGCGGCTTTTGGGTCGTCTTTCGCGAACTTTTTCTAACACCCTGGGTAAACAAATGGTAGAATACCACTCGGCATTAACACTCTTTTGATCTTCAAGTGGAATTGTACAGATGGGACCCGTAGCTGAGAAAAAAAAACGCGATCATTTTTTAACAACGTTTCTCGCCTGCCTCACTTTTGTTGGCCTCTTCTCATTTTCAAACACCCATTCACAAGATTGCTGTTTTTTTTCGGGTTCAAAACAATAAATCCACGTTTCGTCTCCTGTGACAATGTCATAAACAGCATTAGAATGTCCGTGGTTGTACTTCAGTAGCATCTGTGAGCACCATTCCACGCGAGCCCGCTTCTGATCCGCTGTCAGTTCATGAGGGATCCAACGACAACAAAGTTTCCGAACTTTCAATTCTTCTTGTAAATTTTTCTGGATTTGGCTGATACCAATCCCCAATAGTCCTCGAATTGTCTCATAGGTAATCCGCGGGTTTTCTTCAATTAGTTGCTTAACAGTAGCCACATTATTTTTGTTGAAGGCAGTTGAAGGCCGCCCTTCACGAAATTCGGCATGTAAAGAAACTCGACCTTTCTCAAATTCAGCAAACCATTGCCTCACGCTGCTCAAACAAGATGCTTCTCCCCCAAAAGCATTTTGAAGACGAGCGGCACAGTCTTGCGGAGAGAGAGAACTTTTAAAATCACAAAAAATCATCGCTCTAAAATCTTTTCGACTTAATTCCATTTTCGTTGCGTACGTAGAACTTTGATGTGTGATAAAAAACAATTGACAAATTATTTCCCGCCAATTTTTTTTTTTATTACTACGAAGGTTGCAACGTTTAAAAAAATATAACATTCGAAATTCAAATAGTTCCGATTAGCTAGCTAGAAGTGCAAAACTTTTAGTGTGCCCCATGTATTATACTGTTTTGATCATTAAAAATGGTTAAATAACCGCTACCATTTCTTATGTTGTAGTAACCAAGTTGGATTCTGTAATTATAGCGACGGCCACTTTCGATCAAAACCACAGCACTAAAATTACTATCAGAGTGCACTTTACACGGACAAACTACCTTCATTTTTTACATTTTTAAAGATTTCAGAACCAGTCGTTTATTTTTCAATGCGCGCCTATCCATAATTAATAATTCTTTGTTTGTTTTAAATACTTCTATGTGTGACTGCTCAGTAGCGGTTTGACCGATTAGTAAATGGTAATTTAAATACGTATCGGGAATTATAATAACTTCTACATTGACATTGGCATTGTCGATGATTAGTGATACTGAAGTTTTCCCTAAAGCATTTACTTGTGTATGCCCAAAACCTTTTAGCGTAGGTAAATTGTCAATTTACAATTTTTCAGGTGGGACTATTTTCTTTATACTATATTCTATTTTATATTCTATTATTATTTTAACAAACACACTTAAATTCCACAAAACCGCTCTAACCACAATAACTAAATCACACAGTCAGCGTCGCTTAGTCTGGAACACTCCTAAAGTCAAGACCAGTTTTGGTAAGCGATGTTATGACTATCTAGGACCATTTATATATACTAAATTAAATAAAAGACTAATTTTACTAGAACGAAATAAGAAACTGTGCAGAAAGGTTGTGCTGAACTGGCTTATTACTCTCAATTATGACGAAACGGAACTTTTACTACAAACTCCTTCATAAAACAACATACACCATAACAAATATATCCTGCTCTTATTATTACGGGTCGTACTAATTAATAGTTATCTATCTACTACTACTTGAATTTCTACCTATTTGTATTTCTGTTTTTTGTTTTGCCCTATTTTATTTTGTTTAAAATTATAAAATTGCCGCACTCTTTTTTAGCGAGTAACGCAAATCAACTTTTGTTATTTAGCTAGCAACAACGCTCGACGAAAGAGGCTAACTACCCACAACACAGGTTTTCCTAGGGTGGGAGTTAGCGTTCTTATCAATTTAAAAGTACCTACCTATGTTTGAAATTTGTAGTGTTCAAATCTTATGTTACAACTTGTTATGTTCTATAAATTATGTACCTACTGTACGAATAAGCCAAATTATAGGTATAAATGTACATCTCTGTTTACAAACAAATAAATAAATAAAAATAAATAAAATAAATTCTATATACTCATATATTAAACTACATTGACTACCAAAATCTACGTAACCTGTAAGTTGGATGCCATTAACTTTCACTAGTTTAATAAACTTGTCATCTGCATGTAATCCTACGACGCTATTTAGTCATAAAGTCTTTACTTCTGCTCTATCTACCCACACATTTCTATTGCAAGCAGGATCGTCAGGCCACGCTTGCATTTCTGACACTTTACAATGGGCTTCTTACAACCTGATACTACGTGACCCATTTCATGACAATTAAAACACTTTATAGATCTATTCAAATCATTTTTCAATGGCCTGCGCACAGATTCAATGACTGGAGGTATTGTTTTTTTATTGAATTTATCTGTACGTTCGTGTTTCACGCTCCTAAGATACCCCAAGAGTGTATCTGCATCTTCAAAACCTTCTGCCTCTGCACCATACCGAACTGATCTATCAATCGCGTGCCTACCAACTATACCACACCGATTTAACGCTATAAGCTTTTCATAGTAGTACTCTTCTAAGTTATCATCGAATTTAGCCTTTCTACCTAACATCTCCGTTAGTAAATGCCCATAATTTTCATAAGATGGGAATCCAGATTTAAGTTTTGCTACCCATTCGTCCCATGTGTGCAGTACTGATAGTTGACCTTCATACCACTTCTTTGCAGTACCAACCAGTATCGGAAGAGCGTAATGAGCAGTTTGTTTACTATCCCAACCGTAAATTTCAGAACACTCTTTAACTTTATTTAGCCATGAATCAATTGTTTGATTCTTTATTTTTGGATCAAACTCTGGTTGTGATTGCAAAATTTATCTTTAGTTGAGATATCTTTTTCTCCTTCTTCTTGAATTTTATTGAAGTTTCCTTCGAGTCGCAAACGTTTCCACTCTATTAAATTAATAATAACAACGGTCCGAATTGCGTTTCGCGCACAGCAGCGAAAGACGATCACGCCCGGAGTGTGGCGAGACCGGAGCTCAATACTGCCGCTCATAATATCTCTATATACATAATGACAATTCAGATTTCAACGTTTTTTAAATACATTTAAGCAATTCATTATTCATATAGTCATTATTATGGGCAGGTCTCGGTGTCACAGATCTATCCTGATCATCATAATACGAATCAATTGGACTACGTGATATAAAATAGCTATCTCTACGAGGTGTTCGTAGACTGTGGCGCCTCAGGTCATTAAGACTGTGATAATAATAATGTAAAATATTTTACAATAATATATTTTATGTAATTTAATAAATAATATTAATTAAATTACAATGCATAATAAAAAATTAGAGCAACTATTTCTAACTTAGCTTAAACGACCATAGAATCGTTTAATTAATATTTCGCAAAAGTAGTTGGCAATAATCATATAAAATAACACTAGTATTTTTAAACAAGCTTACAATCAGATGTTGTGTTGGCTCTAGTAAGATTTCGTTCTGGCACATTCCACTTAATAGTTTTGCATACCTTATGAAGAAAACGGAATCGCCAAATTGCACAGAATGTGATGTCATGGAAGATGTGTACCATATATTAGTGGAACGTGTCCGAAACGAGCCAGAGAGAAATTACTTTTGTTTATTAAATGATATATGTCTACACGAAGTAGGCTTTTGTAATTACATATTAGCAAAACCTGATGGTAACGTTGCTAAAATGCTATTTTATATGGTTAAAATAGGTATAAGTCGTAGATTGTAGATAAGTAATTTTAAGGATCTCGCTCGAGGGTGGCATGCTCACTGGGGCGAGCGCGGCAGCCCTGCGTCTCGCCCCAAATGGTAACGGTGTCGCGAATCCAGAGGTTTTACCTCATCTAAAAATATGCGTACCGCGCTAAAAGAAGTTTTCACTTCAAAAAAAGAAGAATAGTAAATAATAATTGTTCATTATTACTTAGTTTATTATTTACATTAGTTACCTCATAAAAATGGTACCTGGTTAATACCAGAAATATTTTGAATATTTACGTGGTAATCCACATGGTAAATATTTTAATTCAAATTTTAACGAGACGCTATCCGCGTTGCATTTAGAAATTATACAGAAACATCGATATCGATATTTTCAAAAAATATCGATACTTATTTGCATATGTGACATTCTCCTAATAATTGAGTTGCGAGTTCCTAATATTTTTGTTCAGAGCCCACTTTTACGTCGGAATATCCACTTCATCAAAAGTAATCTTAAAAACAACCGAGGAAGGAATGTTTTTTTTCTAGATTAAAAATTCTTATCCATGCCATGGTGAAAAAAGAGTTGTAGAGTGTACCTCCTCGAAGAAAAGTTTAGTTTTGTGGGTGGCTTCATTTGCTTACTATCTTCCCTTAAATCTATGCTGACAATGGTCTTGACGTACCGTTTTCAATTCAAATATATGTCTTTTGCGTAGCGTGTGTGCAATTCTCTACTCTACACTTAACAAACTGTATCGTATGATTCGTCCGTGAAAGGATGCTATAATAGAACTCACTATGAGCAGCAGAAAAGATATCCTTAAAAATTTAGGAATTCCGGAATATCCTTGGAGCTCAGGTAAGCTAGTTTTGTTATTATCGATTGCTATGATAAACTGTGTGGCCCATGTCCCTTGTACAATTTTATTGCAAATAATGTGCCAAACTGTATTCTCCACTTCAATGCACATTAGTTTATGATGTGCTCTAATGCTAACAGCTCTTCTACAAAAGCTTGGCTTGGCTCAATCAGCCGAACAATAAAAATGAAATATGTCGTACCTATCATAGATTCACATCCTAGCTAATGTTATTTTCTTTGTTCATTGACATTGGAATCGCAAGTACAGACCATACCTACTAGCACTTAGCTAATTTCTATCATTATAAGATAGAGGAAAAGTAGTACATCAACAATCTTTATTTGCTGCTTAGATAAAATTGCATCTGTATTTGCCACTTGTTAGATTATGAATTTTAGAGATTATATAATTAACATGATGGGCAGTACAGTCCTAACCCCTACATTTAAAGTTAAAAATATAAATATGCTAATCCCATACATTAGCTGGGATGTACGGCATTAGCTGTACCTACATGTTCTGTTACCAACACAACATCCAGTGTTGACCGAGATGATGATACACTTATACAGAGACATGGCCATGACAAAGAATTGTCCTATACCAGAATTTGAGTTCTATGATTCAATGGCAAGGCTATGCGTTTATTTAGATGACACAAGAACTCCGTTAGAGGTTTTCAAAATCAAAGTTTCGGACGAGCTTAATAATATTATTATTAACATATTTTATTATATAATTATGGACATAAATATTTAAAAAATAATTTACTATCATTCTGTTACCAGATGTAAATTACTTTACATTAAATTGATTTATTTCCTTTACACCCAATGGGTTATTTTTGAAATTCAGTATTAAACCTCTTTGTTAGCTTTGTATACAGCCTAAAGATACAGAAAATGGGATAGAAAAAAATACCAAACTAATAGTGATCCCAGGAGATAACAAGCACCATAATGCGCTTCAGTTACAACTTGACTACTCACCATTGTGAGGGTAGTTGAAATTCAACCTGTTATTATACTCATAGTTTGATAGAAAATAAAAATATTTCTTACTAGTTTATTTATATATGTTTTATCTTAAGAATACAAGTAAACAATCAAAAGGACTAATTGTAATGATTGATTGAATGTGTTTTTGATGTAAAATCCATAATTTACACAGAATTAAAAATACAATTAAAATAAATAAAATCAATGATAAAAATAATAAATAATATTACTATCATGAATAATACCTACCTAAATAAACTATAAAATAAAAATACAATACGGTCTATTTGACACGTTTCAGGCGCCTAAATAAAGCCCAGCATTATACGAAATTATAGTATAGGGTCGAAAATGTCCTGAACTGTTTCGAGAAAATAATGTTTCGGCCGTGCCGCTTTTTTGCTCGACTTGGCGGTGGAGATATAAAATATTATATAAAATATTTACTTTTCTGAAGCGGGCGGCGCATGGATCGAAAACTGCAGCAATCTCTCTTAGATGCCTACTGAGAACCGACCGGTCGCACCTGCCCGTAGTGTTTAGAGCGCGTAAATATTCCTCGCAAATGATCAACGCCGCGCCGGTAGCGTTCTCAGAAATTGTATATTTAGGGCGGAAGAGTATTTTAAAAGTCAAACTCAACGATCGTTTCAGCGCAGGACTAGCATTTATTTATTTAGTTTATAGGGATCCTTTAAAAATACTGATCGCATTTGTTGCAGATGATGATGAGACAAATGATTCAAGACCACTTTCGACCAGCGGCTCAAGAAGTAACGGTACTATAAAAATGCATTAATTATCACTATTATAAACGCGAAAGTTAGTTTGTGCATGCACGTAGGTAAAGCTGCGGGCAGCAGTTAGCTATACACTAATGTTATAAATTCGAAAGTTTCTCTTGTCCCTTTGTCTGTTTGTTACCACACATAAAAGCCTAAAAAGATCTTGATGACATTTGGTAATGAGATAGATTGGATATCTTGTGGAAGGACATGGGCTACGCCATTCGAATGTTCAATATTGTGGGTAAACTAACGTCAAACCATGCCGCTAATTCCTTTGAAAGTTGGGTATGAATCGGGTTCCATTATAACTTTTAATTCATCGTTATTTAATTTAGTGGCTGGCCTTCCCAGTAGCTCATTCATCAAGTTATTAGTGTTTAGGGTTTTTTTACCCAGTATGTGTATGATAATTTAGGACAGCAGCAAGCTTCAACTTCTAGTGGAATATCAGGATCTGTGTCCACCAGTGAGCAAGCTATAGATCTCATTTACTCTCTATTAAATCACACGACCCATAGAAGTGGCGTTGCATCTCACACTCCAGACACCAGCGGTAGTAGTCGGTATGTTTTTACTGAGGATTTTATTTTAGCAATAAAAAACATTTAAATTATAATAATATCGTAATATATTGCTCTCATTAAAATACTGTCGTAAATACATATTATAATAAATTTTTGTACGTATATGCTATAATATTATATACATACCCAACTCCCCACCAACATATAGCAGATTTATCGTGTTTGGGCCCATTGTAATGATCTCTTCGAATAGGTTATAGATTGATGTTTTGGTATCGGGGGGTTTAAATATTAGGTTGGGGAAAAAGTCTTTTCGCATTATAGTATGTATGAACTTGTAATAAAATCTCTTTGGCTATACTATTTGTATCTGGCTGGTTTTGGTATTATTAAAATTTTAAATTTTAAAGAACATCATTCCAAATTCAAATTAGGAAAATGTGTGATTTATATTTGATTTTCGTACTGTCAAGATGAGTGAATCTAATGAAGAAATTCGATACATTTTAAAATTTTACTACAAAAAAGGTAAAAATGCAACGCAAGCCTCTAAAAAAATTGCGATGTTTATGGACCTTGTTCAGTGTCTGTGAGAGTAGCACAAATTTGGTTTAAGCGTTTTCAATCCGGAAATTTTGATGTTAAAGATGCATTTGGATGCAAATGGATGCCATTTTTGAAAAAGTGGAGCAAGATCGGCATATCAGCAGTTACGACGTAGCTGAAGAACTGGGAATTGACCACAAAACAGTTTTGGCGCATTTGAAAAAAACTGGGTACACAAAAAAGCTCGATATTTGGGTACCTCACGAGCTCACTGAAAGAAACCTAATGAACCGTGTACTCATTTGTGATTCTTTATTACGACGTAATGAAACCGAACCATTTTTGAAGAAGCTGATAACTGGTGATGAAAAGTGGATCACGTACGACAAGAACGTGCGAAAAAGCCACTCAGCAAATTTTAAGAGAGTTTTGCTGGGAGGTGTTAATGCATCCACCGTATAGTCCTGACCTTGCACCTTCAGATTTCCACCTGTTTCGGTCTCTTCAGAATTCTTTAGGCAGTGTCAGGTTAACATCACGAGAGGACTGCCAAAAACCACTTGTCGCGGTATTTTGATCAGAAGTCCTAAAATTTATATAGCAATGGGATCATGTCCCTACCTACAAGATGGCAAAAAGTTATCGAACAAAATGGTACCTACATACTTTAGTTAAATGTAAATAAACTATATTAAAAATTGTTTTGAATTTTCTTAAAAAATGCGAAGAAACTTTTTCCCCAACCTATTATGTTTATTATGTATTCATAGTCTGGTTAATTGTAAAATTTAATTCTTGTAACGTTCTTCCTTGCCTGTTTTTGTTATTCATTTAGGTTTTACAGAAACGACGACCCGCTCGCGTATATGTCTCGTACGCCGCACACGCCCGCCGCAGAATTGTGCGACATGGCCAAGCCCGGCCGCGACACAAACATAAATCGCGTGCTGGCCTTTAAACGCATCACCAAAAACCTCAGCAAAGGCCGCCATTCCCGCAACACCTCACGAGGTACTTGTGTACTCCATCCCTTTAAATATATTTATCTTTAGATGCGGTTATGTCAACTCTGGTACGCCATCCCATGGGATTGTATAGGATTCCTATCCTTTACAATTTACAGGGTTATTGGTAATTCGACGTATTTCCGTTAGGAGGTGATAGGGGTAACTATTTGCGATAATTTTAACCCCCATATGCATTATGCAAAAGTGAACCATTTTTGAGTCTTAAAAAAAAGAACTTGTTGAAAACATTGCTTTTTTTAGGGTTCCGTACCTCGAAAGGAAAAAACGAAACCCTTATAGGATCACTTTGTTGTCCGTCCGTCCGTCCGTCTGTCCGTCCGTCTGTCTGTCTGTCTGTCTGTCTGTCAAGACCCCTTTTCTCAGGAACGCGTGGAGGTATCAAGCTGAAATTTATATCAAATACTCAGGTCTACTGTCCCTTAAAGCTGTGTGTGAAAAAATCAAACTTCTAAGCCAACGCAATAAAAAGATACAGCCGTTTTTGCCGCAAATTTCTGCAAATTTTCGACACTCGCAAGGGAATCAAAACCTACAGGGTACTTCCCGTGAACTCAGAATCTTGAAATTTGGTACGAAGCAACGTCTTATAGCACAAATAAAGGAAAAATTGCGAAAACCGTAAATTTTTTGTTACATCATATTATAATAAAAATATTTTCAATACTTTTAAACTTACTACCCCTTTCTTGAGATCTAGAAGAAATTTTGCAATAAAAATACCATAACTATGACTCGATTGTCGTGTTGAATGAACTTTTACTTATATACCTACAGGTTTGTACATAACCCTCGGTGCGCGAGTCCGACTCGAACTGGCCGGTTTTTTTCTTAATCTGCTTGTTTGCTGTTTGCATTGGCTTAAGTACGCATTAAACCTATTTGCAAGATATCAAACGGCGATTTTATGTTTAGTTCGAATACGAATTTCCGCCTGTTTCCTTTGTGATCATTTTTTTTTCAGTTTCTTTGAAATAAGTTCCTAGTTGATATGCATTGTTGGAGAGTTAAGAAAACGGTTATGTTTTTAAAATAACCTGCAAGCCAAGTTTCATACCGTTTTTTTTTGTTTAAGGCGTTTTAGTGGAAATCTCAAAAAAATATTTAAATAATATCGTTTTTCTTCCCGCATTACCTTTTGATGTTGCATTTTTGACTTATTTTGAGATAAGCTAAATAACATGATAACTCAAAAATGATTCACTTTTGCATTATGCATATGGGGTTAAAATTATCGCAAATTGTCACCCCTATCACCTCCTAACGGGAATACGTCGAATTACCAATAACCCTGTATATGGTATGATGAATAGTACAAAATAATACCCACCACCATCGAGGTAGATATTTAATCGTACCATCTATCAGACAATACCCGCGAGTCGTGGTTTTAATCAAATACATTATCAGAATGGAATGAAAAAGTATTTAAAGATCTTTGGTTAGAATAATCACTTATATTAATTATGTTAATAAACAGTTATAATAAGTTATGATCTAACCAAAACCCATCGATCTCTGGTAATAAAATTATCAAATTATTTTTGTCTGAAGTTTCTTCGTCGCACATTTATTACATATTTTACATTTATCATTTCCTTGTTCCAAATCCAGGTACTTATAGACATGGACCGGAGATTGCCCCATGTTCGGATGGAAGCATTAGGTTGCCGTATAACACTAGGGGACCTTCCAGAAGCATGATCAATATTAATATACCTGTATCTGTGCAGCAAAGTATGTATTCCTGTTATTATTATTCTCCTTGACAGCTAATAGTCCTGTAACTTGCTTTGTAAAGAAACGCATTATTCGCTTGTCATTTTTCCTGGTTTTATTTCGGTATCTAGTTGGGGTAATTCTGTTAATTTCCGTAAGCTCGATAAGCTCGTAAGCCCCCTGGTCGAGGTAGGGTACCTTGTTATATCTTATAAAATAGTATAGCATAAAACATAATTTTCACTAAAAACGGGATATTTACCATGATACGAGTAAGTGAGTTTTCTGCTGTCCGAGATTTCGGCACACTTACATGCTACATGATCGAATTTTATTTCGTTCAAATCGCAAAATATGATTATGCGCGTTTTATCAAATTACAAGCTGGATAAACGCCATCAACATTTTAAAATGCCATATTCGCATTCGTATCACGCGGGTAGAAGTTAGTGTTCTATTATAACCGTATATACATAGAGTGTAATGTATGTATTTTAATTTGTATAATGGAGGCGGTGGGAACGAACAGCAGCCGAGGTCGACCTCTGAGCGCAGGTTCCGCAGCCCCACCGTGGAAGTACAAAACTCTGAAGACTCAGGTGAGTTTCTCATCTCATCACGAGATCCATCAATATGTAGATTAGTATGTTCGTATAACAGGCACTGGGACACTATGGAGTTGGTTTCTTAATCAAGAAAAATCCCTCAAACAATATAAAAGACATCAGAAAAATATCCGAAAGAATAGCACACAGTGATAAATCTGAAACGTGGTCAATCTCCGAAGCATATTTACCAACCGAATCTGATAAAAAAGGAGGTATAATCCAAAGCATAAAGCACGATCCAGAGTTAATATATAAACGAAATAAATTTGCTAGGGGTGATTTCAATGTGTCTTTTGGAATTCGCGAAATTGGAGAAGAGTTGACGGTAGGAGAAAATGATTAAGTATTGAAAAAAATATATGAATGGGGCGAGACTTGTAGAAAACATGCATATTTTATTTTCAATACTTAATCATTTTCTCCTACTGTCAACTCTTCTCCAATTTCGTGAGTTTTCTAATGAGTAGAGTAATGAGTAGAAGAGTAGATTTTATAATGTCGAATGATAATACAATGTTCAAACATATATCAATTATAAATCACTTTAATTGACTAAATCATAAAATGCTACGAGCAACAATAACAGTGCTACACAAAAAGCAATGCTGAACAATTTTATAATAAACTAGCTGTCCCGTTTGCGACTTCGTCTGCGCGTTAAAAAAAACTAATTTTAAATCTAAAATATTCTCGAATCCACATGAACACACACAAAAAAACATTAAAATCGGTCCAGCCGTTTAGGAGGAATTTAATTACAAACACGCACAGAAGTTTTATATATATAAAGATGTTCAAACTATCTTGCTTGTATCGGAAATAGTGAAATTAAACCATACGGGAGGAATAAAAGCTATTAAAAAAATCATTTTATGCAAATAATTGTTGGATGCAGAATATGACGAATAAATTCGAATATTTTTATTCTCTTTTCTTACAGAGACTCTTACTCTTCTTACTCTTGTCTTACATACTAGGTGAATTTTGGTACCAATTCCTCCTCGTCATAGTCCTAGCTCTTTTTTGTCTGATCCGTCTTATAACTAGCTTAACTAGGAAAAAGTAATACAAAATTACAGTAGTTTATACATTGCAAATCTGTCAGATAACTGTCTGAGGGCAGAGCAACATGAGGCCATGCATTCTTATATCAATAATATAGTCAGTTATTTTATAATACTTACGCTTTTTTCAAAAGATTACCCATTATTTAAGCTCTAAATTTCTTACTAGATAGATTAAATGCATTTTCAGGAAGCTTATTATAGAAGCGCACCGTGTTCCCCATAAAGGGCTTGTTTACTTTTTTAGTCGAAACCTAGGGATGTATGATTTGTTTTTGTACCTAGTATTGATTTAATGAAGATTTTGCTGAATCTCTTTTTTTATGAGTGTATAATACATTTTTATACATCATATATTGTGAAGCTAAATATGGACCTGTACGTGGTTCTATCAACTTGTATGTACATGTAGCAATCAGCAGCTTATTTTATTTTATAACTGACAGTCCTCGTCATGGCCTAACGACTGTTATACGTAATCTAAGTGGCATGTGCGAGGCATGTTATTCCCTGAAGCACGAAATAGCTTATTTGTAAATGGCACAAGCGGACAGGTTACCCATTTAAATGTTGAAAACAACGGAATACTTTATCCGGTGTCTGGTTTATCCATCCATCTGTTCACTTTTTGCCAACCTCTCAGAGCTAAACAAAACAAGACGAGTTGGCTTTGGAATACTTAAGCTGTTTTTCTTTGGTATTGAAGAGACCGTGCTTTCGACTACGCGCTGCATTCCTCCGATGCAGGCCTCGGCCTCGTCCGCGCCCGCGCCCTCTCCCGCTCCAGCGTCCGCTCCGGAGCGTTCAGACAATCCTATCTCTGTCGAAGAAGATAACGGAATCGAGGCGCAAGGTTTGTGCAACCATAGAGTAAACCATAAAGTTTGGAAATCGGGAAAGTGAGAACATGATACTTGCGCTATTTGTGCGCAAGTATCATGTTTTCACTTTCCTAATTTCCTGCAACGTAACGTAACGTTTATCTCACCAGTTCAAATAAATAAGGCACGAGATCGCTAATATTTCGAGATGCTGAGTATAAAATAGTAGCGATCTCGTATTATGTAATTATCCTCATCATCATCTTCCTGCCCTTTTCCCACGTTATGTGGGGTCGGCACAACATGTGTTCTTCTTCCATTCTCCTCTATCAGCCGTCATCTCAACACTCACTCCTTTCTTACTCATGTCATCATTCACACAATCCACCCATCTTTTCCTTGGCCCACCTTTACTCGTAAATCCATCAACATTCATACCAAGCAATCTCCTAGTTATATGCCATTCTTCCCTTCTCATTACATGCCCATACCATGCTAGCCTGTTGCTCCTCATCTTTTCATTCACTGGCGCCACTTTCACTTCCTCTTATGTACTCATTCCTTACTCTGTCTATTCGCGTCACTCCACACATCCATCTTATGTAATTATATCTATAAATATTTTTTAACTCTTTTACGTCGGCATGAAAACATGTACATCTTGGTTTACACCTTGGTTTACACCTTAAGTGTGACAAAGAAAAGGAATGAGTCATATTTATTTAGCTAGACTAGTTATGGTCTTGGTTTTCATAGATTATTTATGATATGCATTTCTGTTTATCTCCGTTCAGTATCTTCAAACAATACATCTGGCAGCGGCGTCGCGCTCGAAGAAGAGATTGTAGAGATCGTTGACGAGCCCACCTTAGTCGATATGGTCGATCAGGCCTGCGCTTCCTGTTTCATGACTGACAGCGACCCCAATTTGGTAAGATACTTTCCGAAGAAAAAAGAATTAATAAATGGGTTCATTGAAAATATACGGCCTTACTTATAAACGCCTCTCAACATGAACACTGCTTATGATTCGCCCCTGTTACTATCTGTCACTATCTTACAAAACGGGATGGCACTATTTTATACAGTGATTAGCTTTTAACAGAAGTTGAGAGATATAAGTAAGGCCAATATAGTTCAACATGTACCTAGTCAGGTCATAAATTCTGTCACAAACATTTAATTTAATAAATCATATAAATTGTGTTTATTGTTCTAAAGTTGTACATGAAAAGAAAGATAATTAAATGTATAATACTTTACTAATGTAAAGTAACTTTATTAATATCATTCAAAATGACCACCCTGATTTTGAATACAGGCTCTTACAGCCGACGCGGCCAGTCGTCGATTGCAGCACGCACCACATTCATGTCTATTTTTGTCGCTGCTTTAACCAGAGATGTACGGAGAGATTCCACATTTTTATGAGGCTTAGTGCAGACTTTGTCCTCTAAATGCTGCCATATTTTGTAGTCCAGTGGATTTAAGTTTGAGCTAGACGAGGGCCAGTCAGCCAGTCAGCCAAATGCACATCTGTTAGACCTGAATATGACATTCCCAGCCAAACCATGCATGACGAAGGATAATGCCCTCGCCGGACCCTCTAAATACGGGCGTTTGCTTCTTCACTGCTGTGGGCGTACACTTTGTCATTTTGTTTGTTGTACCTTTCTTCGATGTTAAAAATGTTTTCATCCGAAAACTAAATTTGGCGGTATTTTTTCCCGCGTATCGTCGTATCAAAGCGCGAGATCTTTCCAACCAAATTTTTTTTAGGCGCTAATCCAAAAAATCTCCAGTATTTTTTCGATAAGCCCGTAGTCCTAGGTCTTGGTTTAACACCCTTTTAACAGTTGTTCTGCTTAGTCCCATCTGAAGAGCTAAGATTTTTTGTTTACGCACGGGATTTTGTTGGATTCGCGCTCTCACTGCTTTGACGACCGCTGGTGTCCTAACCTAGCCGCTTCCCGCGGCTTCGTACGCATGGTACCTACATAAAAAGTAGGCTATGTCCTTCTTCAAAGTACCATCTATCTCTATAGTTACCAAAATTCATGGAAATCGGTTCAGCGGTTTAGGCGTGAAAACGTTACAAACAGAAAGAAAGAAAGACAGAGTTACTTTCACGTTTTTAATATTAGTAAGGATTTATTTATTTAGTCTTAATGGCATCTTGCAACAAACTAATTTAAAGCTGTAAATCTGGTTTATAAGTTACAACATAGCTTTAAATTAATTTCCATTTATAACTCCTCAAAACCGGCACCTTGCAAGCCGGCGCTGGGGAAACCGGTGTAGTGGCAAAAATCTATTAATGAAAGGTGTATTGTTTACAGGCGTCAACTAGCAGGGCTGAAGAAGTGGATGCCCCAGAGCCAGAACAACATGACCACGGTGTCAAGAGGAAAAGACGTGTTTGTAAGTGACTGACTATATTGAGAAGACAGTATTTATTAATACCTCTTTGGGTATCATAAGTTTAACATGTGCTCGTCTTTGTCATTGTAGCTTCCACGGAAGAACCGATTTAAGTTTAGTTTTTGAAACGAAGTTAATTAACGCGGGTTGGCACAAAAAAAATTTACGCCGTTACGTTACGAAAACACGATAAGAAAAACCGTCCATCAACCATCCTTCATTCTCTCCTTCTCTTAGAAAGAGGATATGGATAACCGCGACCGATAATTAAAGAGGGGTACGTAGAGAGAATGAGAGCCTGGCACGTTAATTTTTAATTATGCCAACCCTGCATAAGAAAGGGACTTCGCGATCCAAACGCGTGTCCAGCGACATGTTCATTTTTTTTGTTTGAATGTTGACTTGACTAAAAATGTTCTTAGCTATGATTCTACAAAATCTCCAGTCGTTTGAAGATCATCAGCTCTATTCCAGTTGTAAACATGGAATAAAAGAAACTTTAACATCTGATCGATTTGAAATTCAGTATCCTCTTACACCAATGATATTGCAAGAACATGCTTACTTTGCACCGATGCTGCAAGCATCACCTAGAATTTACAAGATGCCAAACTCCTTACTAACTTACAGTAGAGGTATCGTGTTTGGGCTCATTGGAATATCATCAATTAGTTTGTTATAGATAGACGTGGTTTTATTACCTATATACATTTCTTATATATACTTATTTTAACATAAATTAATGCTTTCTAAAGTACATTGTATTAAACAAGTATGTTCTTATTAACAGCCGTAGATGACCTGCTACCACCGCCGTTCACAGTAAAGGAGTTCAATCAAGTAAGTATAAAATGTTATAACTTTACAAAGAACTGCCGTTTCTCACTTTAGTTAATCGTTTTATTTTGTGAAAATAATTTGATTTATAATTTGATTGACAACTTTTGAAATAATAATTTATGATACTTTATAACACGCAGACACCGACAAAACACCTATGTTTATCTTGGGAGAGAATCGAACCCTCAAGTATTCTATCAGTCATTTGGTCATCATAATACAAGCTTATTTTGGGCAAGCTATTTTATATTATGTCCCGGTCATTTCAAACAGCATCATCTGGCCCCAAAGCACAGAATACAGAATGGAACAGAAGGCACTTCATTCACTTCACAAACAAAATTAAATAAATAGCGACTCTTGCGGCGATGCAACAAAGCTCAATTCAGCTCGCATATCCTCCTAACGTCCTTGAGATGATTACCTAAACATAGCCAAACGCTTCTTACATATAAGGCTGTCACTGTCTGGGCCGGAGCGACGCATTTCGTAAAGGTTGTCGACTTGTCGCGTTCTGCAGCTTATTTATCTAATAATAAAAATTAATCTATCTGTGGCGTAATGTAGGAAGGTAAGTAATTTTATTGAACAATTGCATTTCAAGAGCAGGTAGAAATGTAGGTAGGTGCAAACCTAGCAATAATCCTTAAAGTATGTTGGGTCTTGTATTTAAGTATTACGTACCTACTATTTGGTACGTACGAGTACCAAATAGTAGGTACGAGTCATTTATAATGCATGGGTTCTAGGCAAACTAAAGAGATAGGCTCACCTAGGTAGGAAGATTAAAGTAGGTAGGCTTCTCGTACCTACCTAACCTTCCGACACTTGTTTAAGTTATATATACATACTTACCTAAACCAGTAAACGGCATAATATTGGTGGGCAATGTTTTAGAACAGTTTCCTAAAACATCCAACTGGCAACTGGCATCCTTGGCCACACACCGCCTGAGGCGGTGCGCCGGCCGAATATACCTAAACATCGGAGTGACACCCCCCTGCCCAAAGTAAGCAGAGCTTGTGTTATGGGTACCACATGACTGATATATTATATGAATATTCGTGTAGAGTTTGCTGCGTCTGCTGGAATGCCCGGTGTGCCTGGAGTGGATGGAGCCGCCGATGTCGCAGTGCCGGCGCGGCCACCTCGTGTGCAGCCGCTGCCGCTCCCGGCTCGCGTCCTGTCCCGTCTGCCGCACCACCTTCAGCTCTGTACGAAACAGAGCTATGGAAGGCGTGAGTTTATACACATAGATTCTAATTAACGTGTTTTTAAAGTAGGTATGGTCTTCATCATTATTACTGATGGCGAGCCGGTGAGCTAACGGTATAAGTGTTGGTTTCTTGGCGCAAATTATCCATGGGTGCCGGCGGTTTAAACCTTTGAGCTATTACCTTTTTATCGGGCTGCAACACACAAATTAATAAGACACCTATGTAAATGTTTTTTTTGTATTGTTTTTATCTGTCTACCAACTTAAAATTCTTTTTTCTTTTGTGGTTATTGTGAATGTGTGTGATTGTAGCTACAAATAAATGCTTTTATCTATGGATGCCAATGCATCACCTTTAAAACAGCGGTTAGGTTCTTAAAATCCAAAAATCGTGAAAATACCGCCCGTGGATCAGCCTAGCCGGAGAGCTGAAGATTGTATCTTGTTTTTTTATCAATAGGCACCAATCCCAGCAGCTCCATAAACGCATTTTCCTTCCCATTTCATGATCAAATTACAAAACTAACAATGATTCTAAAAATAATCAACAACGTGAAATATTGAAAATAATCTCATAAGACAATTAGTCGTAATAAGTTATTTGATGCCGGCGAAATAAACAATGTGTTGCTCTTAAATTACAAAGTTTTATTTAGCATTTTCTTCTTTATACACCACAAATTACAGTGTTCAACAGAGACACCACTATACCTGAAAATATAAAGAAAATACATTTTATGTTAATTAAAAGGATGGTCGATTCCTTTTCACATAAATAATCCTTTTTCTATTTACCTGAAATGCTCCCATCTTATCCACACGACAATACTTTTCCATCCGTCAGACCGCGCCATCTTTGGAGTTGTTTCAGAAGTAGGTTTAAGATTTTGTTTTCCATCAACGAAGAGGCGCGCGTAAATTCAAATAACATGAACAGATCTTATATCTTTATATACTTATAACTTTTAAAACTATCATGAAACACAATTTTCATTCAAAACGGGATATTTTCCATGATATGTGAGTTTTTTTGCTTCCCGATATTTAGGCACAGTTGCATGCCACGATCACGAGATATACTGAAGTCCTTGCAGGACTGTTTTGTTCACCGGAGTAATAGACTGAAAAAGCGGGTAGACCGTTTTGTCTGCCAATAACATCCACCCGCAAAGACTTCAGTGATCATGGCGCATGTAACTGTGCCGAAATATCGTGTAGAAGAAAATCTCACATACCTTTCTAAATATCCCATTTTGAAGAAAATAATATTCTTCAACAACCGAGCAGATAGCAAGATTATCGCTAAATTAAAACACATATTTTGATACACAAGGTAATTTGGTAAGGGTGCCGTTCCTATGTGTGTAATAAGCTAGAAGTTACATCAGGTGGCGGAAATGCTGCGCTACCCGTGTCGGCACGGGTGCGGACGCGAGGTGCGCCTGCGTCGCCGCACGCCGCACGAGGCCTCCTGCTCGTCGCGCAAGTACCAGTGCCCGGCGCCGCTGTGCCTCGACCGACAGCCGCTCCCGCGCTCACAGCTCGCACACCACTTCCACGTACGTTATACACACACTAACTATAGCAGTGCTCAACAATAATGGAATTTGAAAATCATAATAATTTATTCAGGCGTGACTTTGCGGAAATCCATTACAAAATATTAAACAGATACTCAAATATTTAGTACGAAAAGAAATTCGACACGTATTTCGCCTCTCCACGAGGCATCAGGAATAATCGACTCGCTCCGCACTATAACGAATAATCTCCAAGACTGCAGACTTGTTGCTTCGCCGAGTGCTGGCATGGAAGTGATGCCTCGTGCAGAGGCGAAACAAGTGTCGATTTTTTTTTAAGGAATAGTTAGGCAGGATAATATTAAATATTTGTTTAATGTTTAATATTAATAAGCCTTAAATGGCTTATTAATATTAAACATACACAACATAAACAAACACACACTTTTCAAGATGTAAACAAAAAATCAGACAGGCATATCAGGCAGTTATAATAGAGCAAAGCAGTACAAGGCTATGATTATAACAATATGTCAAATGTGAATGAATGTATAATGAATTATTATATTCTCATAAGTGGTGAACTAAACGTTGAGGACTCAGCCACGCTGGATTTCAGCCTCTCCTTAGCAGAAATAGAGAATTACGCTACGCTGTCACTAATAGAGAATTACAGCTTAATAATAATAATACATAATCTTGTTAATTTTGTTCCAGTCCAAACACATGCACATTGTAAAGATAGGCACCCTCCACCAATTCGGCATAAAGGTGAACTCCGAAGCTCACGACAACTGGTTCATACTGGCGCTGAACGAGTTCTTCCACCTAAAGGTAGATGTCGACATCCGCACATGGGGCGTCATCGTCTACGTCTCCTATATCGGCCCTAAGTGCAACGCAATGGATTACGCTTACGAGGTTTGCCATTACATCTTTTACACCTCCGAAACAAACTCAACTCCTCACCAGAGTCTACTCCATAAATTGTGTTGTACCAGAACACAATCTTTGCACAATAAAAACATAAAACATTTATATATTTTACCAAGTTACAGCAGGATCATGTTTGGGCTCATTAGAATGGTCTCACTCTATTAATAAGGTTATAGATTTATGTTTGTTCTTCGTTCGTTCTTCCTGGAAATCATTTGACCTCCCCAAATGTTTTCCAGAAAGAACGATTTTGAGCCCTCTCCATCCACCGACTTCCTGCGATCTTTTTAATGTCGTCAGTCCATCGTCAGTCAGATATTTTATAACAGCCAAATAAAGATGGCAACAGATTTTAACGCCGTATTAACTAATGTGTGGTTATAAGCTGGACCCTCTGTGTTAAGGTGACGATCGACGGTCAGCACCATAGCCGGAAAATGCAGTATCGGCGCGCCACACACAGTGATCTCGAAAGTCCTTCGCTCAACGTCAGCCGTCAGGACTGTTTCCATCTCACACTAGATCAGGTTTGTTACATTTGACATAATGGTATTGTCCTATCTATATATACAAGCACCGAGAACAAACTACGGTAAGAAGAATATATTATAGCCTTTACAATAAATTACCTAATTACATCAAAGAAGGTAATTCATTCAATTTATTTAAAAAGAAACTAAAGAACCATATTTTACAAGACTATTCTGAATTTAAAAACGCTGCCGAAACTATAAAAAAAAAAAAGTTAACTGACTTACCTACCATTTAACACCCTAAAATAGAAATACTAAATTCAAATTTTTTAATCTATCAAATACCTACAACAATCAACTAACATAAATAACTAACCATATTGTCCAAATCATACCACTTACCAATAAACTTACTCTCAAAGCAACTGCTAATTAACAAGTAATAGAACACGTAACAGTCAAAGCGACGAACGAAACAATACTATCTACCCGCTCTTACATTATTATTGTTGTACACAAAGTGAATATGGAATGTTTCCATAAAAAGTTAGGAATATGGATCTTTTATGTTGTACAAATACAAGCAGTAAGTCACGTAACTACGAAAACATCACCAACTGTTAGTAACATACTCGTAAGTCCGCTCTGTATGTTAACTTAAGATAATCCTGTATTTCTCTATAAGTGAATGTATATTCTTTTGAGAAATAAATTTCTAAAACCGTATATATTAATTCGTGAAGCAAAAACTTTGTACAATTTTTAACAAAACATGCGCGGATGGAGGAGTATAAAATTTCGCACACTTATAGTTTAATAGAGAAGGAGTGCAGAATGCTAATATTTTTTTAAATTATGCTTTAAACAAAGTACTTTAAATTTAATTATGGTCAAATTTCGACCAATGAGTGACCACTAGTTCGTGTTTATTTGACGGCCTCTGTTGTGCAGTGGGCCAAAGCCTGGCTGAGAAGCAGAAAGTTACGGGTTTGATTCCCGCTGTAGGATAAATGTTTGTATGAACTGCAAGTATTTGTCTCGGGTCTGGGTATTTCTATGTATGATATGTATGAACTTGGGGTCAGATGACGCTGTGTGAAATAGCCGGCATTATTTATTTATTATTATTTGTTAATTAATCACGCAAGAATGACTGAACGATGATTTAAATTAAATTTGGTATATATTTATCTGAAATATCATATAGGCTACTTTTGAACCCCCGAAGCAGAGGTGTTATGTTATAAGTTTAACGTATGTATCTGTGCATCTGTATATGCGTCTGTTTCATCATTCTCAACCAAGCGCGTTACTAGCTATGATTCAAGTTAATCTGTTCAGCCATTTGAAGATCGTCAGCTCTTTTCTAGGTGTACATTACGCTAGCCAAATGTTGTCGAATTTCAGGGTTCTGAGTATGCAGATAATTAGAACATTGTTTCTTGTAATTGTGCGTCCACAGAAAAAAAAGTAAAGGACAAAAAACAGATTTTTGGGAACGGTTTCAAACATTTCCCCTAGCAAAATCATTTTTTTGTTACTCCAGTAAGATTTTTTTTAAATAATGGACGTATACCATGATTCAGAAACCTGGATAATTTATGTAAACAAAGAAATGTCATGATATGTCACTGTCATAATGACAAGTCAGGGGTAGACATCATCTTTTTACCATGGATCACTATTAGTAGTAATGGCGCGGTTTTGCTTGTGCGATAGACACCTACCTAAATATTTTCTAACAAAACTTACTACTTACTTCAGAACACTGTAAAGTAGGTTCCTTCTAAGATATCTAGCGTGGATGCGGCATTGTCGGGCTTCGTTTCCCTGTGTCCAGAAGGAAATACAAATAAAACAATATAAATTAATTTCATATTTTTATTGCTTATAAAAATTACATTATTCTGACATCACAGACCCGGCAGCTCCGCTGACGGCGGCGGCGGGGGTTGAGGTTCCATCTTTGTGTCAATACAAACAAAACAGCAACAACAACAAGGTTGAAAACTTAACAAAAACTGATAACAATAACAGACAACGTTAAGGTGAAAACGAAAACAAAACAAAAACTCAACAACGTACAATTGCAGACGAGTAGCGAGAAAGGAACACATTCTACTTTGACGGACGAGCGAGAGACGAATAAAAAACACTAAATAAAATAGCGTAATGTCAAAATGCAAAAATTGTTTCGAACTTCTGTGATTTACCCCCATTTTACTCCAATGATACCAGTGTGGTAAAATATTTTCTGCTACTATTTCTTCATAAATTTATAACTTTGTCAAAAAAATTAAATAATATATAATATATAGGACAAAACCATTGCTATTTTCCATTCTATGGATGTTGATTAGAAAATAAGCCGTACCATAAGTATTTAGAAATATTTAGTAATCTTCTATAAACTTCTATTTCGAACCTTTGTTTACAAAAAATATCTAGGTTTCTGAATTCAAGTATAGCTAATGTGTAAGTGGATTGGAAGGCTTATAATTGTGTACGATTGTGCACAAAAATTCAAATTTGTGCATCCAGTGACAAAGTTAGAATTCGGCCAAAAATTAAAGTGTCGAGCTCGCTGTGTTGAAATTTTCATATTGCTGAAAATTTTTATGTTATGGTAGTTACTATGGCATCACTTTTGAAAGAGGCCGGGTTATATTAGATTATGGGATATATTTCTTAAACCAGTCTCTTGTTTGCTGAAATTGCTGAAAAGTTTAGCACACTGAGTTGGTTAGATACTAAAATTTTTGCCTATATTCTAACTTTGTCACTTGTCTAGAGCTTGTGTACTATTGAAAGAGTTTGGTCTTGACCTAATGCTACAGCATCACCTAAAATCTGCAAGATACCCAACTCCTCACCAACTTACTCCATAGGTATCGTGTTTGAGCTCATTGTAATTATCTGAATTTATAAATGAGATGTATTTTTGCATCAGGGTTTTTTTTAATGTACGGTATATTTGTTATCTATGCATAGATATGGGTAGGAACTAGTTGAACTATAGTACTATATAATTATAGTGCTTTTCATAACAAGTTTCGCGGAAATAAATACAATTGGATTATTAGGCACAAAGATGTATTTAGATCACTGATGCCTTTTGAATTTAACCTTGATTAATTTAACTGCAGATATAATAAACAATTTACTTTATCAGGCTCTAAACTTCATTCGGTTCAAGAACCGCCACTGCGACACAGAGAAGTATCTCGAATTCACCGTCATGATCAGCAAGATCGACCCGCCGCCTTCGCGGGACGATTCGGACACCTGAGAGTGGCGTCGAAGGGCTAAAGGACATATGATGCGTCGCCGTTCTTTGTACGTCCAACTTGCCCAGTTACGTCGCGCTTGTTTCTGAACAAGTCTAAACCGCGTATCAAACTATTATCCGTAGAAGGATGTTAATTGTGTTTGTGAAAACTAGTGCGTAACTTTGGCTATTGAATGTCTTGGTTTAGTGATGGTTATACTGACCGGAAGTAACGGCTCGTAACTGCCACTGGATGGCAGATGGCAGTCAGTCACCAAACTGCAGGGAGTATAGCTGAATTGTTATGATCTGTTGGAACGGCTGAAAGGACACGATGTTCACGGCACAATTTATTTTATGAAATACAATTTGTTTATTTAGTGATTTAGTGTAAATACATAGTTAGGTATTAAACTCGGCAAATAGTAGGTCTGACCTCGTTGTTACGGTATTGCTTTATATTCTGGTCAAGTTATCTCAAATAATTATAATAATTCGCATAGAGCTGTAAATCGGTACGAATGTTGGGAACACTATTATATATATATAAATAAATTGTGAAAAGTCCCCATCGGCCCTACATCTGAAAAAAAATATTCAAGGTCAAAGTTACCAAAAATTGTTTTTTTTTTTAATTTTTAAGCTTTACCGTAAATTTTATCATAAAAATAGGGCAGACAACAATAGTAGATCATGCCATTATTTATAAAAAATATTAAACCTAAACATCGCCATTTTTGAGATACAGCTATTCAAAATGTACAAAATGTTGTGTTCTTAATAGGCATGTCAATTACCTTTTACATCACTGAACCGTAATACAAGTAAAAATTGTGTGAGTGTGATGTCTGTGTGACTTATACATACAAACTGTCTCATTCTCAGACTATTATATATATATATATATATATATAAAATAAAATAAATTGTGAAAAGTTGTATATATACACAACTTTTCACAATTTATTTTTAAAAGTGTTGCCAACATTCGTACCAATGTTCAGCTCTACGCGAATTATTGTAACCATGAACGTTTTATTTGACAGGACTATTTATATCTGTGTCTATATGTAGAGCCTTTACCTCAAAGTGATGTTATTGTAAATCAAGACAATATAAATGTATTAAGTAATGTTTTTCTCACATTTCTGCATATTGATGTTGTTTAATATTTGTTTGGTAAAATATATTATATAGTATAGTTGATCTAAACACATATAAATCATATACCTAGTTACAGATTTATTGATATGGAGTTGCGGTACCACTTAATACCACTAATTTGTTTCTCCGAACCAATATTAAACTATTAATTATTTATCTTTTACTGAATCTTTATAAATGTATGAATCGACGACATCGTGAAGATTATTGGACTGGCCTCACAGCTCAGTAGGTAATAGCTCTGCCTTCTGCGCTGTGGGTTGAGGGTTCGATTCCCTCCCAGAACAAACATTTGTGTGATGAACATAGGTGTTTGTTCTGTGGCCGGGTGTTATAAAGTATCATAAGTATGTAATTAAAAAATAATATAAAGTAGTCATAGTCATCTGGTTCCATAGTACAAGCCATGCTTAGTTTGTGACTATATGGTGTTGTGTGCATTGTCACAAATATATATTTCGTATTGATATTTAGTTAAAATAGCTCATTTTCTGTAAGATATAAATAATTAACTGGTAAGTATTGTTTACATTCAAGTTTTTAAAGACACTTAGCTCTTTTAAGCTCTCAACTTGCTTTTAATGTTATTCTTTCTAGCATCTAGTAGTTCTTGTAGTATTGTCTTATTAGGAATAATGAATAACATAAGTTACTTACATGAGAATAGCTTATTATTAAAGTTTATGGGCAAAAGATACGATTAGACTTTTAAACATAACCTGAAAATAGTAGGATAAAGCTAAACAAAAAAATTGTCGAACCCACGACACTATTGTCGATCAGGCAAACCTTGATGTGGGACGAGTTGGTGTTGGTATTTTTATCAGTAGAGTAGGTAAGCGATTGCATGGTATTACAGACACGTCATATATTCGTTTCACTTAGTTCGTCTTCTATATTATTATTATATTATTGCTGCGGTTTCGGATGAGATGAGGGAAAAGCTTCCAAATTCGATTGAATTATTTTTATTTCAGATTCTAATGTTGCCACTTTCTTTTTGGATTCGTGTGTTGCCACTTTCTCTTTGGAACTGTGTGACTGCGATAACTGAACATAATTAACTCTAACTTAACTATTTAGGACCTCGTGGATTAATCCTGCCCTATCATGCGCTCTCTGAAGACGTTGAAGGAGTATTGGTCATATCAATGCAAATAGTAAACCATACAAATAGTGTTTGTGACTTCTACTTTGTTAAAAAAAGAATAATTAGTGATAACTCAATTGAACTTTTGAAATTAGGTATTTATAATGAATTTTGTAACAGCAGGCTGATTAGTTTCAAGGATTTTTTTGTGTCATTTTTAAGGGTTTTAAATGGGATTATGCCTATAAAAACCATACGTAAAAAGGCTAGTAAATCATTCAATGATTGGGTGACATTAGGTCTAAGAGTATCACAAAATAATATGAAGAATCTATACTACTTATTGTCACTTACAAACGATGAGAGTCTAAGAAAGTATTTGAGTCACTACAGTAAAATTTTTAAGAAATGTTGCTTGATTGCAAAACGTATTGACATACGAGATAAAGTTCATAACTCTAAAAATGTAATTAAATCTACTTGGACCATCATAAAAAAAGAAACCAGAAAGAGTTTCAGAAATAATAAGACAATTGATAATATAACTGGTTTTAAAAATGAAACTCTCAAATCACCTATAGAAATAGCCAACCATTTTAATGACTTATTCGTTCACATTGCTCCTACCTTGACCCAAGATCTTAAAAAATCTGAAAGTGAATCTATTAAATTTATTAACAAGTTTACACCATCGAGTTCGAAATCATTTATTCTTAAAGATATAACACCACCTGGTGTTATAAAAATTATTAATCAATTAAAATGCAAAATTTCAAATGATCTTTGGGACGTATCTACATTAATAATCAAGACAATTAAAAATGAAATAGCATTACCATTGGCAACAGTAATTAATAATTGTATACTCAGTGGTAGTTTTCCAGATGACCTTAAACTAGCAAAAGTGATTCCACTGTATAAGAAGGGTACTCATTGCGATGCGAATAACTATAGGCCCATTTCACTTTTGCCTGTATTTAGTAAGATTTTTGAAAAATATATTGCAAATGAGCTATATTATTTCATAGAAACCAACAAAATCATCAACAACAGGCACTTTGGGTTTCAAAGGAAAAAAAAACACGAATCAAGCTATAACTTCTAGTTTCAGTTTTTCTAGTAGAGAGTTTTGTGGAATTTGGACAGAAGTAAGAGCACATATGGCCTGTTTTGTGATCTATCAAAGGCTTTTGACTGTGTCTGCCATAAGATTCTCTTATTAAAACTTGAGCATTATAGTATTAGAAACAATGAATTGTCTGTATTCGCGTCTTATTTAAAAAATAGAAAACAAATTCTAGAGTGTAACGGCCAAAAGTCTGAATCAAATAATATTACAATGGGAGTACCACAAGGGTCTATTTTAGGGCCACTTCTATTCATTCTGTATATTAATGACATTGTGGTCTGTGTTGAAAATGAAATGGATATAGTCCTTTTTGCTCACGACACAACTGTAGTAGTTAGTGATAAGAACAAAGAAAAGTTATGTGTATGTATTTTGTTTATATATGATATGGGTAGGCCAACTAAAGGCACCGCTCTACGCTGCAGGTATCGAAAATATCATCGATGTACACAATTTTTTAGATTTTTGATGATTTCATAAAAATCGCTCGACCGATTTTGAAAAAGATAGACACGCTGATACTCAATTTACAAAAATGGTTTAATGCCAATAATTTACTATTAAATGTAGATAAAACGAATATTGTAAACTTTTTTTTAGGACATAAACATAATAATGACGAATTAGTTAGGCATACAATTGATAAACACTTTTTGACTACTCTTGACAACACCAAATTTCTAGGCATAGACATTGACAGTAAATTCATTTGGAATAAACATATTGACATTCTCGTTGGGAGATTAAAGTCAGCAGTTTACGCAATAAAGACAATAAGACAACTTAGTGACATAAGAGCTGCAAAAATGGTATATCATGCATATTTTCATTCCATTATTGTGTATGGAATTTTAGTTTGGGGAAATGCCTCACAGTCGAAAAGAATATTCATACTGCAAAAAAGAGCCATCCGTTCCATTTTGCTTATGAAAGGCTTAGAATCGTGTAGGCTAATGTTTAAGAAATTAGAAATTATAACAATGGTAGGAGAATACATTTTCCACAATCTGATGTTTGTAAAGCTAAACCCTGATAAATTTAACCTAAACTGTGAGATCCATAATTATAATACAAGAAATAAATATAACATTTGTCTTCCTAAGCATAGACTAGCCAAAGTTGGTAATAGCTTCTTATGTATAAGCATAAAATTGTACAATAAACTGACGCCTGAATTAAAAAACTCTGATCTTGAATGTTATCGTATAAAGATAAGAAATATATTACTAGAGAAATCGTACTATTCTCTAGACGAAGCACTTGCTGATGACATTTTTAAATAATGAATTCATTTGGAATTTAATGTTGCTATTCTATTTGTAATGAATTATTTTTCTTAAATGTTGTAACCAAACAGTAAGCCCGTAATATTATAGTGTAATATTATTATTATTAAGTATTTTTGTACCTGACTTTTCCAAGTGTACTGTACGTATCTTATTGGAATAAATAACTATTGTATTGTAATGCCCCTTCAACGTAATTATAAATGACGGCCGCTGGTCTTCAGCTCATCTCGTTCACTTTCGATTCACTATAACTCAAAACGACACTTGGTTTTAAAAATATGTCGTCTCCGTCGTGAGAACATCCTTGTATCTCAGGTACGGGCTTACTACGACCTCTTATAGCAATATTAAAATAATCATACATTGAAGTTTCGTACCACGACCTTAAATAAGTAAGCTTACTATATTGTAGGGTTAGTGCAGTTTTGGTGAAGCCACGATGAATTGTTCACTCAACGCATACTATTGTTCTAACGTCAAATCGGGCAATCTTGTAGAAGATACTCTTTCGCGGACAAAACATAATTGTTTCTCACATATTAGAACTAATAGAAAAATGTTTAAAAGATCATGGAACGAGTTGAAGTAATGTTGCTACAAGCTTGATACAAAACTTTCCTAAAACATTGCTTTTAAAACGTTCTGGTTCAGGCTTCCACTTTGACGCTTTCTGAAAAGAAGATGCGCTTCGCCACTCTACTGTCTGACGAGATATGTGACCATCCACACTAGCGTAGTTGCCGCGACATAAGATACTCCTCAATGGCACCGATGTTTGAGCGTTCCTAAACCTGTGTTTTTGACACGGTCCGACCACCTGATGTTCATGTCTCGAAGGCATCTGGCACTATCGAGTATTCGAATAAGCTTCCGGTATAAAACCCATGTCTCAGAGGAGTACAGGAGGTTTGCAACTATGACTAAATAGTAACATAATGGCAATGTGGCAATGCCGCCAGTTTCTTAGGAACGCTGCCAAGAAGACAGCTGACAGTGATCTGGATCAGTTGAGCGGTGTATAGATTGTTTTAAACGGTTCTTAGATAGCTCAACTTAGTATGCTCCAACTCGGTGACATCGTCCGCGCCTCTGCTCGACCCCGTCAAGCCGCTGCTCAATACTTTCCATTCTTGCTGTGATGTCATAGATGGAAGACCGGAACTCCAATATCGGAATTTTCGTAGCTCAGCTACAAATTGTGGGAGCTCGAGGCGTAGGTCCCGCACGTCTAGACCGGGCGCGGTAGTGTTGGTGGCAGTAGGGAGGATGGCGGGTCATCGCAGCGGCAGCAGCACGCCGCGGGGCCGGCCCAGCGGCACTGGCGTCATGAACTGCCCTGGCGGGGGTATTATCGCACTTGCGCACCTTCTTTTTACATTCGGGACACGGCCACTAATTGTGATAAATCGCCTGGCAAACGCTACAATTCGCAGCTCAATTGAACTTGCCACACACTGCGCACTTCGTGTTTGAATTTTCCGCACAAACTGTCGATAAAGTAGGAACACACCCGCAACGCGATGCTAGCGCCCGGCGATAGAGCTATTGACGGCAGCGGCCAGTCCCCAATTCAATAGGTACTAAAGACTACCGCTAGATGGTAGGGTAGTGGCACCAAAAGATGAACGATTAAGCGTTTTTGACAACTTTGAGTAGCTTTTCCTCCTTTACTCTATGATATTTTCGCTTGCCAGTATTTTTTAATAATTACTTATATACCTACTCAAGATTTAACTGCTGAAAAAGAAAATTACTATGTCTACTAGTTTTTTTTGCAAAATTACTATTTGTCGAAAATTTTGGATTTTTGGATGAACGCCGACCCCTCATTAAACGATTTGCCTACAGTAATTGAACTAACATTTTAAAAGGAATTTAGTTTTATAAATTAGAAATGATTTCTGCATGCATTTTCGTTATGTCAGATGCAGCTATATTTGCAAAGGCACCCCTTTGCAAATATAGCTGCAACCATTTTTTGCCTGGTTTCAGGTTCGAACCTTTAATTTCATCATATGCGTTAACAGTTGGAAAGTTGGAAAGCCAACTTTGGCCAAATTTAAAATCCAAGTAGCAATTTATCTTCTTCATCATCTGATAACAGATTATTTGGCCCTTTCCACCCTTTGTGTGTACCCTTTGGGGTATTAAATTGAAGCCTGGCTTTGCTTAGGGAAATCTGTTCATTTTAAGGTACAACACCTTTTGAAAAAACAAACAAAAAAAAAACAACACTAAAGTTGAACGAATAAAATGTAAATATATTAATTAGTTTATGTTTTGAACATGATTCCTAAAGTTGAACAGATCAAGATTTCGTACTGAATAAAAACATAAAATAATCAAAAACACAAAAAACATATGTTCAACTTATGGTAATTAGATTCATAGATTAACTAAAACTAATTTGATATATTTTGTTTTTATCTTTAAGCGATAGATTCTGAGTTATAAGGTCTGTAAAATTATGCTATTTCTCCATTAGTTGAATGAGTCAATTGACCGGTAATTTTTTAGGTCAAGCAAATAAAATTGTACCCAATACTTGAACAGTCAATTTCCTTTTTAAAAAGGTTAAAAAATGAGAATTCGTATAAATAAAATCAAAGCTTGATTTATCATGTTCTTATTTAGTATAAAAACCACTCAAATCTATCATTACTTCTTGTTTTAATCTGACGAAATGCTTAAATTGGGAAGCACTTACTTTAAGTAGGTTTCTTAGTAAATCAGGTATTTGGCGGGAACCACTCATACAACGACTCGCCACGAGCGCGTCAGTAGTAAAACTTTTGATGTTTTGATTGAAAATGACGGACAAAATATTTCCATATGCGGAAAAAAATATTGCACACATGTAAATATTTATATAAATATATAATTATATAATTTAAATATAAGTAAATATTTATATAAATATATAATTGTATAATTTAAATATAAGTAAATATTTATATAAATATATAATTGTATAATTTAAATATAAGTAAATATTTATATAAATATATAATTGTATAATTTAAATATAAGTAAATATTTATATAAATATATAATTGTATAATTTATATAAATACATTTTTTTTTTGTAATTTTGTTCTGTCAGTCAACTTTTGGTGCCACTACCCTACTACTAGTAAAGTATTAATCGTAAAATATTATCTAATCTAGGGTAGGTTCCAATAGGGCGATTATGGAACTCTAATTACAATCAATTACAATCAATGTCTATCAGTTTTCAAACGAATTATTGAAATTACGCCGAACTACTACTACTACTACTATTACTACTGGGCACAGATCATGGATGTAGGGCGATTATGGAACTGAAAGAACAATAGAAATAGCATGACGACTTTTTATTACGAGTACCAGTGTAGCTAAACTCACACATGTAGAAACATACACACTAATTAGAAATAAAAGTTATAATTGGCTGAAAAAGAACGTTAAAAAGGACCTAACCACAAACAAATGTTATTGATATAAAACCTTAGTATCAGAACATGGTTCAAAACTCAATAAATTAAACAAATAAATAAATAAATAAATAGCTACTTTCTTAGTGATGTGCCAAAGGATACAAGACGAATGTATCGATATCGATTATTATACTACCTACTGATGGATATCAAAATACAAATACGATGGGTACGTCAGGTTATATTTGTGGTGGGCCAAATAAACAGCTTTTATTTTTTTTAACACAATCAAAGCCAAAGAAACACAAGCGTGTGCTTGTGTTTCTTTGGCGTTGAGGAAGTTTCTGAACTTCGTTCTGCTGATAGATTTTGTGCCTGTAATTTTTAATACGTTTCATTAGATTTCGATTTTTCGTAATCATAATATAAATGAAGGTAATTAATTATAATAAACACGATAATAACCTGAAAAAACAACATTTTTAGAGTCGGTATAGCTGTGTCAACCATTTGTTTCACCATATTGTATTTGTTTCCACTTTTTTTAATTACAAAATCTTGGTCCTTAAAGCGGTCTTAAAGTGCTTGTTTTTGTAGAAACTAATTTTGTTTCCCAGTTGCATCAATCCATTTTTTTTTATGTTTTGTGCCTTGGGAAAACTGAAACCAGAAGATGTTTTATTTTTTAAAAATACTTCTGTAATGTTCATCTTACCTAACCACTGGACACCATAGGTCTTAAATACATTTAGAATAAAGTCATCATTAAAACAAAAAAAAACAACGACCTAGAAATTATAAACCTTTTAATAGGGGTAACTATTTACGTGATGAAGTTTTCGATAACACATTCTTCAGTTTTTTAGGGTCGCATCCCTAATTGAATAGCGAAAGATGAGGTTTAAGAGAAACGCGACCTTAAACGTTATGATTCATAGTCTGTTTTTGTTTGACGGTTTTGCATTTTTAACATAACTAAAATAAAACCGTTCAAAACAATAAAATAATCCTTACCGGTCATATGATATGCCCCCTTTTGTTAAATTTTTGGTTTGGCTATCGTTTTTGCACTCCAGAACAACACAATACAGCATTTTATATTTTTTGAGTTATGTTTACCCTGACAAACTTCAAACACGACTGATGTGAGCGAAGCTTGTAGTGCGCGGTATTCCGCATACTAGGTGTTACGCGGGCCCCGCCTACTTCTATCGTTCTTTCTGTTCTGTGGTCCAGGTTCTGTAGTTCTGCAGTTCTGTGGAAAACGCTAGTCATTAGTGTGTGGTGACGCACACACTAATGACTAGCGTTTTCCACACACAGCAATTCACCACCTACGCTCCTCTCAAGCGGCCGACCCGATCGCTCTCCCCCCGCGCGATTGCCAACCATCATGGCGGGAAGCGCGTTGGGTGGGAGTTGATGCATTCTTTCCCAGATTTCTCAATTATTTTGTAGGAATACCTACTAACATCTATACCTATTTGGATTCTGCTTAAATTTTTTTACTAATTAGAGTATATAGGGTAAACCACCCATATATTGGCACTTTAAGCGCTGTGAGATACAAAAATAATGTGAAAATCAAAATCTATTAATGTGGTGAGTCTAAAAATACGTTCAGACTTTTCAAATATTATTAGAGTACGTTTTTTAACTTCTAAAAGTCGGTATGTTTATACTCACATTATGATATTTTGTTTTTTTTCTTAACGTGCATTATCACCATTTATTGGCGTATATTGACACATTATTGGCATAGTGTCAATAATGGGTATCCGATGGTAATCCTTTTATTAGCACATCATACCTGGGGTATTAATAATAATAATAATAGGACCAGCAAAATTCATAGGATCCAGACATAGGTTTATTGGCAAGTATTCATTATTTATTATTCTAAGCATTAATTACTGCAAATACCTGAACAGTTCACATATTCCTAATTAAGGTTGGTACATCTATATCACATTGGCATTGAAATCAGTCTTCGTTAAATCATTACTCCTTCTCAGTCATACTTTTCCGCCAACATCTTTTCCAATTCCGATGCAGAAAATGCTTTTAGTCGTCTTTTGTGTTCCTCAATTCTAATTGCTTCATAATCCATTTCAATATCGGTTTCATCTTCATCTGAAATATTTTGTTTTTCTGTTTGTATGGATGAGGGTATCTCTAAAGTTGCGTTAACCAAATTCTTGTTCATTCACCAAATTAATATTTCTATATTTGGTTTAGAAATCATTCTTTTCGTATCTTTTGTAGGCCTTCCTTTATTTTGATTATATTTTCCTTTTTTATTTAAATGGGTTGTTTATGCTTTTTTCGCTCCCTATCTTCTTTTCTTTTTTTTTTGGTTTCATCTGCATTCTCTTCTTTTTCTTTCCCTGCACAGATATAATGAATTTGCCTCAAAAACAAGTTATTTGGTAGCACTTACCTTAGCTATAATTTAAACTAGATGCTAGATTCACTGGTCCTAGAATCCTTTACACTTGTAAATGGCATAATGGTGTCAGCGTATATGTTGCCAGTTTAGTGAAAAGTAAACCTAGCAATTATTTTTTAAATGTTTCAATATTGAAACAGAATAACAGTTAGCTTATTAAAAAGTAAAACCATTGGAGTGCCAATAAATTGGGGGGATGCCAACAACAGGGTGGTTTACCCTATATATTCTTAAGTTCCCCAAATAAAATTTCAATGATGTTCATGTAAAGTTTAAACAATTAAAATTAGTAGTACTCTCGTACATCAGGATATAATTAAAAAAAAAAACAATTTCTATGTTTAGTTTTTCTTTTATTTTAAACCTAGGTATACCTATTATTTACAAAATATAACTATAAAAAAACGCATTTACGTACATATATTTTACACAGTCTCTTTTCACACACAGCATAATTTTTTAACGCGCGCGCACGCACAAAATACCACACGTGTTTGAAGTAACTGTAATGACAACTACGGAGTTCCAGGGCCTCTGTTTTTATGTATACAGTTAGTTTGGGTCATGGACTATTGATATTGTAAACATCCGATGCATAGCTTTGTTAAATTCAGAGCACAGAACAAATAAACCAACCCATTTGAAATCGGCGCTCAAAATGAGCTTCGCTAATTTGTTCATAAACGCCAAACATTTACTTTTTCGGTAATTTTTTTTTATTTTAACATATAGTACGTAAAATTTGCTATAGGATACATGACACTAAATACTTGCCGTACGATATAAGCTTATATAATATAATATGTACGATATAAGCGATATAATACGAAATAAGCTTGCAAAGATCTAGAATTTTGCATGTTTCGCCGCCATACTACGACATCAATAGTATGGATACCTATAACTTTCAGTCGGGTGATACAACATACATTCTGGCTCCGGAGCTGGAGTAATACTAGAATCGTAAAATACCGAAATCGTTAATTACCAGAATGAGATTTTTTACAGATTCTCAAATTTCACTGTATGATTGTAAACATACAATACAAATATTTTTTACTGTCAAAAATATGTTTTATTCAATACAATCACAAGGTTCACTTTGAAACGTCTTACATACTAGGTGAATTTAGGTGTTAATTCATCCTAACCCAAGCCCGAGAAGAACTGGCAATAAACTCGTCTTGGTCCTAGCGCTTTTTTGCATGATCCATCTTATAACTACCTTAACTACGAAAAACAAGAGAGTTAAAATACAAGATAAACTAATACAAGATAGTAATACATTTCAATTGTGTTGTTAGCTATCTGAGGGCAAAGCGACATGAGGCCATGCATTCTTATCAATAATATAGTTACTTATATTATATGACGCTTTCTTGTAAAGGCTACCCTTTAAGTAAGCTTTAAATTTCTTAATAGGTAGTTTAGTTGCATTTCAGAAAGCTTATTATAGAAGCGCACCGCGTCCTCCAAGTAATAGCTCTGCCTTCTGCGCTGTAGGTTGAGGGTTCGTGGGTTCTAAGTTCTAAGTTCCTCTAAGTAATCCAAATACGCATTTCAACGAGACGCGTATATAACTCCAATTAGATTCATACGAATATTCAGACATACGTTTCCAATAAGAATCACGTAAACTCTCAAAATGTGTTCTATAAGTATATCAATATATAATTATATAAGCTTATTATAGAAGCGCACCGTGTTCCCCATACAGGACTTACGTACGCACCGGTTTCCTCACGATGTTTTCCTACGCTGGCCGCACAGTTTCCTCACGATATTTCCCTACGCCACTCGCACACACCGGTTTCCTCACGATATTTTCCTTTGCTGCATGGGGCCCGACATATAACCCGTTTTCCTCGCGATATTTTTCTTTTTCGCGCCTTTTAAAACATGAGCACCACAATGAGTGATATTTTAAACAAGTCTCAGCGGCAGAGCACGACGTGGTGTAGCATAAAGCTACATTACACGCATTACACGTGAAGTGGCTTCGCTTCTTGCAAAGCACACACTGTCGCCGTTGCTTGCCACTAGTAATATTGGGAAAAGCTGGGAGTTCCGCAGGGAAATGCGACACTACCTCCGCACTAAATTTCAGTGTCGTTCTATTTACTTCCTCTATTATGGGTCGTTTCAGAAGTTCCAAAACGACATTCATGCGGAAGTTTCGATGGGTGGTACGCTCATTTTGTTGCTGATGTATAATGTAAGCATTGAGGATGCTTACATTAATGAGGCGGCGGAAGAACTACTTTTATACTAGAACTTTTATACCAGACCTGTGGGGAATGGGGAACATAGAAAGCATTTGGTCCTTTTTGTCAACGCCCACCATGCACACATAGTCTCTGACAACGGTGGGTTTGCAGTCAGAAATGGCGATCCCATGGTATGTCGAGATCATGGCAACACGATTTTTATCGCGCCACACCATGAGGTCGACTACACACTTCACAGAATCTCATGTTGGCCTTACTTAAGTTAGTTATTTGGTCTGCAACAAGCAAGCGGTTTGTCCGGAGCGTTCCAACGCAGTCGAATCCTAGTGTCTTTAGGAGACGGGCGAGGGCTGGCGAATTATAATAATTATCCATCCAGACGGTATGTCCTGTGTGCTCCAACCCCCGCAACAACTACAAAACAAGATTTGATATACTCCACTGAATAATTCCATCGTGTGTAACGGGTTCTGAGCCCGCATGAACCTGGAACCGCCACAAATACCCCGTGCGGGAGTCGCAGACCTCGTAGGTTTTTATGCCTACGGCGGCGGCTTTGTTGGGGATGTGCTGTTTAATATCGAGCCAGCCTTTCCACTGAGTCAGTGACTCGTCGAGTGCGATATTTTGGCCCATTTTATATAGACTGGAAAATGTTTCATTTAAATGATCCACTATGGGGCTTGATTTTAAAAATCTTGGCTTGGGACCTGGTGATGGTGGCGGGAACATCACCATTGTTGGCAAAATGTAGGCAGCGGTTAAGTAGTTGAAACCTCTTCAACGTCATATTTGCGGAGAACCCAGGCGTAGTGAAAATGGACTTATCCTCCGACCAGTACTCCACCAGCTTCGACTTCACCGTGACGCCCATTGCTATGACGAGCCCAAAATACACATAGAGCTCATTCACGTCGGTGTCTTGCCACAGTGAAATATGGCTGAATGGCTTTATATGACCAGCATCCATAAGAGAGGCCGCGTATTGCTGGGCATATAGATTTGTTTGATGTGCGATGTGCTCCATAATCGGCTTATCCCATATTTGCACGAATGCATCGTATGGGTTTCCAGTTGGAGCAATCGTAGGGCCACAACTCCCAAGAAACTGTTCTCTCCTCAAAAGAGGGGAGACGGGTGGGTTTGGGTACGCCACCCAGTCAAAGTTATACAGAGATGTCGGCTGGTGAATTGGGCCCTCTTCTAAACCTTCAAACAAATCTATACTGCCGGCAACTTGACTCTCTTGCGGCGTATCTTCAACTGGTTCCAGGAACATGCGTACACTTCGGGGAACCGGCACTTCAGACTCATTATCCTCCTCCAATTCTTCCTCTTCTTCACTTCCTTTAGAAAAGCAAAACAACAGCGGATGTTAGTGACCAACTAGACACAAAAACATTGATCAAAATAATTGGTGCAATTCAAAACTACTCACCATAGTTAAGGGCATAGTTTATTTCATGGTTCCTTATGGGACGACGATGGCGAAGCAATGGGCTTACTCCGTCGGCCGTGCGAGATGGAGTTTCCTGTCCTTCGGAACTTAATGTGACGAACCTGAATTGGATTTATTTTATTTTATTTTTCTACTAAGTTGAAGCCGTCCATTGACTTTATCGCTAGCCTATTTATCCCGTACACATTGACATAGACGCAAGCAGGATAGCTATAATTTTCGTACTGTTTTTTATGGCCAAACCGCTGCATCCCAAATTGGGTCGCATACCACTCAAGCGAAATTTGACGCGACCCAGAATGGGATGCTTACCACCGTAGAGGAGCAGGGATAGATCCAAAGCGCTTGTTTCCACCTAACCACAGACTGCTTTATGTTTGTCTTCAGGAGACTCATCTATATAATAAAAATGAATTGCCATTTGTTAATCTCGCTAAAACTCGAGAACGGCTGGTCTGATTTGGCTAATTTTGGTTTTGAATTATTTGTGGAAGTCCAGGGATGGTTTAAAAGGTGAGAAATTATGAAAAAAATGCTTGCTTTTTTATTTATTGATTCTGAGGCGGTACTTACGCAGTTTGCCGGGTCTGCTAGTATTTAATAAAAGTCTGATAAAATGTAGTTATTGGGACAGTGCCTTATTTCAGTTGTACTAGTTATTTAAACACTATTTTACGAATAGAAGTAAAATTCACACGTAACGCTTTGTTTATTTTTAACACAGAGACATAATATGAGCTGACATCCGTGACATAATAAACGTTGATTTTGGTAGAGAGTCTATTGTCGTGCGAGCGGAAACCTTTGGACGCAATTTGCGTCCAAAGGTTCATTATCATTAGCTATCATTATTTTTATTTTACTAGCCTATCATTATTTTTATTTCAGCTATCTAATTGAGCTTGAGACGTATTTGAATAGTTTTCAGACATAATAACTCCTCCAGAAGTTGTCTAAAATTTCATCTAAAAATGAACTTCTGATTTTGTGTTTCATGAAACATTGACAATTAATAAACCTACCTAACTACGTTACTTTTTCTTTGCTAAGCATAATCCGAAACAATAATAAGTAAGTACGCGTACTTAACTATTTGGAACCCTCATGATACAAATGCCTTAATGATAGAAACGGTACAGAAGACGTTCCTTAGGTTCATGTACAAAAAATCATTCGGGTACTATCCTTAGGTTAGTATAGTATCTGTTATGTTAAAATAAGGTGTTACTAAATTTGAATTTAACATTTTTCATTAAACTTTTGTCTAGAAAATATTTGAAAAACGTAGAATAAAATATGACGGTGACGCGCCTCGTGAAGGCTGAATCGTTGCCGTTTCGTACCGAAGAAAGATCCTCATTCAGTTATATATACGAAAGTACCAATACAGAAGTGTCACTACTTTTTTTGTACACCGCAGACTTTTTGGTTTTTTGTCTATCCTGTCCATCCAAAGGTTGCCTAGAAAAGATCGCTGTTAGCGATAAGGCCGCCCATTGTACAACTGTATTGCTAATCATTATTTTTTTGTGTGTTTTCTTGTGTACAATAAAGTGTTTATCTATCTATCTACTTAGATTTACCGGTAACACTTCATTTAAATAACGGTACCACATTCATTAACCGTTACCACGATAATATTTTCCGGTAATTCAAGCCCTTCCCCAAACACAAAGCTCAGTCAAAAAAGTTTCGTAAACAATGATAAATACAAAAGTAGCCTTTGAGGAGCATTTA
Organism: Lampropteryx suffumata; assembly: GCA_948098915.1. Lineage (NCBI taxonomy): Eukaryota > Metazoa > Arthropoda > Insecta > Lepidoptera > Geometridae > Lampropteryx > Lampropteryx suffumata. The sequence continues at coordinate 5,311,778 of OX402547.1, read as the reverse complement.
AATTCATTCACCTCAATCGTTCAAAATAATAAATGATAATAAACAAAAAACGCGGTAAAGCTTTTGTATACAATCTACGTTCCTTAATTGCTCTATATCGCGAGGTATGGTGTAGCGATATCTCAATGTAGCGACGCCATAACTGGCATAAATTGGCCATGTAAGCCGTACCCGGTCTGAATTAGTACTCGCAATTATTACAGTTTACCAAATAAAACAAATAAAAAATGTGTATTTTGTCTTTATTTCCGAGGATTTCACTGGCGTATAAACAATTGATTGTCAAGTGACTTGTAAACTTACAATAATATAATAAGTTTACAACCTAATTTTGCTTTTCAAAACATTGAGAGTGTAATTTGTATCTAAGTAAATACTTACCTGAAAGTTTAGATCATTGTAAATTGCTTCATTCATGGATAACAATGAGATCATTAAATACAGGTCATCTTAGTAAACACAACAATTGTTTTAACATTGTTTCAAAAATATAGTCTACCTACTAGTGTAATATGTACATATATAACTAGTTTGAGCATGAATGTCGCACCACGTATTTACAAAAAATGAGTCGAATATATGTAAATTGATTATAAGAATGACCGAGCAAAGATCACAGACACAAACATATTAAATTTGATTTATATTTTGCTAATAGTCAAGTTTGATTAAATTTAAGAGAACGCATGCATATTCAGAACTTAATCTGATATTTGCATAGGCAAATAATTTAATTGTTATATAAAACTACGTCGAATTATTAGTTATCCTGGCTGATATTTTAAACAGTCATCAAACGGACTATTTCCAGAAGATTTTAAGGTACACATTAGTAATAACAATGTTATTCATTGATTTACGATTTTAAGATATGTCCACACAAACGGTTAACAAAATGTACATTGTTGTACATATAAAATTAGTTTATTTGTCTAAACATCATCACAATCGCATCACATTTCTATCGTCTATGACGCGTTATAGTAATAATAAAAGAAGTAATATTCTGTCAACACGATCTAATTAAACTAAAGGTACGATTCAAGCTCGCGACTTCGTCAAACCAGGATTTGCTACATTTGTCGATTTCAGACGATTTGGACTAGATGGAAAGTCATTTGGAAACCGACCTCTTCTAAATGGGTCTGAGTTTAATTCTCCAAACCTCGCACTACTAACTAGCTTTCAAACTAAAAAGTAGTGCCTCTGAATCTATATGTATGTGCTCTAGAGCTACCACCGTGACCTCGTGACCTCTCTAGGGGCGATAAGCCTTGGTTGACGTCGGAGGTCAACAATGTGCTTTGCAACGAGGCGCATAAGCCTTATAGTCGCGTACCATTTTAAGTTGCACCAATCATTCTTGTCAGGTTTAGGCCACCAGTTGTTTAGCTGCGATGCTTTGCCGCGCGTATTCCGTACCGACTAGCCCTCGGCAGACTAGTGAAAATTCTTGGACTGTGTCGAGCAATCTGCGTTTACTACTCTTTTCTCTGTAAACAAATGGGTATTTTTTATAAAAAATGTAGGTATTTCTCTAACAAACAAAAAAACACGTGCGTCTGGGACGCCCGACAGAAGTGACTACTTAAACTAATCTAACTAGCGCTGTGGGTTAGAGCGAGAGAGGAGGAGCTTGCCTACCGCTGCCGTATGCGTGAGAGAAAGGACCAGACAAACTGGCGCCGTAGCGCGTTACGTAACGAAGCGGTTTACTCTCCCCATAAGAAGTTATCACTTCAAAAACAGAAGAACGAGTTTTTTTCATATGAATACATATTGCCCTGGAGAATTTACACAATACCATTGTGTGAATTTGTCTTTGAGAAATTTTGCGTAGTTTGGGTTAGAACCCCAGTTAGAACCATAGAAACAAACATTACACAAAGGATCGAACACACAACCTTCAGACAGGAGAGTTACTACTACCTGAGCTGTAAGGTTAGTCAACATGGTCATGCGAGAACATGCAGATTCCAGTTGATGCTGTAACATCAGGTTAAAGTTACCTTTAACCTGATGTTACAGCGTCAACTGGAATCTGCAGGATACCCAACTCCTCACAAATTTACAGCAGGGGTATTGTGTTCATTGTGGAGCTCAATCAATTAATAGGTATCGGGACGAGTATAAGTATGTATTTATTTGAGTTCGGAGAAATTCAATTTAAAGTCGCATAACTTGTGACGGGCAGAAGTTGGTGTCGCGTTACGTTGACACCTCTTCAAGATGGCAGCTAAAAACAAGCATGTTTGACGACCTCTATGGCGCTCTGGGCTAAGGTCTGGCTGCGGCGCAGAAGGTTCGATTCTCGCCACGGAACAAATGTTTGTATGATATGCAAGTATTTGTCTCGGGGTCTGGGTTTTTCTATGTATAATATTTATTTACAAAAAAAAAGAACATAAGTAGGATATCACTCATGTGGTACCCATAACACAAGCTCTGCTTACTTTAGGGTCAAATGATTCTGTGTGAAATGTCCGGCATCACTTATTATGTTATGACTTGTGGTTGTTGTTTTTAGCCCGTATTGTCCCACTGCTGGGCAAAGGTCTCCCCTCGAGTTTTCCACTGATTTCGGTCCAATGCCATTGTCTGCCACCGACAGTCGCTAAAGGTGTCCGGCTCGTCCCGCCATCGCTTGCGTGCTCTACCGCGCCGTCTCACTGTCTCAGGGCTCCACTCAGTGGCAGCTTTTTGCTATCATGATTTATGTCTATGATTTATGTTTGACTGGCCTGTCAGCTCAGTTGGTAGTAGATCTGCCTTCTGCGCTGTAGGTTGAGGGTTCGATTCCCTCTCAGGATAAACATTCGTGTGAAGAACATAGGTGTTTGTGATGTGTCTGGGTGTTATAAAGTACGATAAGCACGTATTTAAAAATATCTAGGTATTCGATCGGTCACCATAATACAAGCTATGCTTAGTTTGGGACTAGAAGGTTACTTGATAACAGCAGCTATGAACTTGTGCTTGTGTGCGAGCGTGGCGTGCGGCGTGGGGAAGCCGGGCGGCGCGAGCGCGGCGCGGAGCCACACGCCCAGCTCGGCGTCGCGCCACGCCGCGCGGTTCAACCCCAGCAGCAGCTCCGATAGTGGCTCTATCTGGTTGCGAGGGGTCGCGCCACCTGTTACCGAAGAGTAACAATCAATAGTAGATTGTATCATAGGGGAGCAATATAACATTTTTATGGCGAGGGCGCTTTTTTGAATCCAGAGCCAAGTGAGGGATTCTAGAGTAGAATCCCGAGCGTAGAGAGGGATTCTTTAGTAGAATTCTTAACGTAGCGAGGGATTCAAAGTACGTCGCCCGAGCCAAAAATATATTTTGCGCCCGAGTGATACACTCTACTTTTCATCACCCACTATGAGGAAATAAAAGGCGCCTCATATTTTATTGTAATATTATTATTTAATGAAACATAGGGTAACAACTAAATGATGATGAAATGATGAAATTAAATATCTAATAATAAAACAACTAAAAACTTATATTTACATTCGAGACATTTTCGCAATTATGAAAATGTATTGTTACAAATTTATAAGGATTAGAGATTGTTGTAGATTTTATATATTTCTTGCGTCAGTTCTAATACTTTCAGGAGTTTTAAGATTTCTTAATAATTCTTCATAACCTTAAGAGGCCAGCGAAGGACGAATTGCCCCTACATACGTAATACCAAAATGATTTGTAACTCAAGCATATTTCCACTATATTGTTGTATTATTTGTATTTAAATAGTATTTATCTAGGTTTCTGGATAGTTTTTATTTCGCATTACTTATCAAAAATGAAATAAGAGCCAATCGCATTTTCAACATTTTTTTGCTAAAATTGACAAGTTTTCTTCCTATTCCATTGCATAGTTTTATTTACCTACCGCCTTCGAATTGTCAATGACATCAATGATCAATGACAGAAATATACCTACCTACCGACACCTACTCACACACACATAAGCACGTCACTACGGTTGTATTTAGGTATGTACTACCGCGTCCCGCGCCTCTCGCCACGCCCCGCGCCACGCCCCGCGCGCGCTTACATCATTTTAACAGAGATAGAGATATTCGGAGCGATTTTTTACGCGCCTCGAATTGATGTTGCGAGCGAGCTTCACCGGCTTCTTAATTCTATACTTTCACTGTCACTTGAAGAACTCATTTTTCAAAACAAAACCATAAATTTCTAACATTCCGTGAAAATTGACGAAAACGCGGGCTGTAGTTCGCGCGTTTTTAATTTAATATCTTTTTTTTTATTCAGCTGGCGGCGCGACTATGGGTCGTCGTACCAGCCAGTCTTTATTCAAACAATATTTGCGTTCGATTTCTTTGGTGCTGAACACTAAGATGTTCCAAATTCAAAAGAGGATTAAAAACTCATTACTGCCCGCTAAAAGTTTCTTATAGAAAACACCACCTTTGGGTGCACTTAAAGGTGCACCTTTTCGAACAGATGGGATGAAAATAAATTTATACCACACCTATTGAGAAACTTGCCCATTCCTTTTCAAATATAACTTAGAAAATACATCATTTCAGGCCTACTAAAATGCGGGACGAAAAAGTCTATGGAATTTTTATGAAATTTTTCGGGAGAGTAAAGTGTATGGAAATCCATTTCTAACGTGTTATTTTTTTTTAATTTCTTCATAGATCAGCCGGTAGCTATAGTTATTTTCATTATAGGTTAAACGACAAAAATGTTGTACTCCAAGTCCGCCAAATGATTTATTCCTCTTTTTCCCATTCGATTTCCCAACAATATTTTGAAAAAGATCCCAAGTAATAAATGCATGCGCGGGAATTTCTTCGAAATTTGAATTTGGGTTTGGTAATTTTATTAATTCTTCTTTTTATTTTCCTCGTAGGTGTAGTATAAAGCACTATGTGTCACTCGGGAGAAAGTGCGATTCCTACCGCGTGTGTTTCGGCTGGTAGGAGCAACTTAAGTTTACGCGATTCATAACTAGATGTCGCGATTAAATTGTTATTTTCTGAATCGCGCTAGCGTAGCGTTTTGACTAGGATACTACCTGCACTTCACTACGTGCAAATTCAGTTGGTTTTAAAACACTTCCAACAGTTTTCAGATACCATTGATAAATTGGTATTGCGCGAAAGGTTGATGTTGATTGTAAGTGCATACTTGTCATATGAAAAGAAACAGATAGGTACCAAACGTACGTAATACCTATCTATGAAATAATGCCTATTGCCAAACGAAACTGAGACGAGTTCTATAATCGCCATACTGGTGTACTCTGCATTTCAGGTTCCAAGTTTTAAGTGCAGTAAACAGTCAATCTGGGCATCCGCGTACATTTAGTGTATGTTGTTGTTATGTTACCGATACAGCGCAGTGCAGCGGCGAGGAGCGCGGGCGCGGCGGGTTGTAGGGCGGCCGGACGTTGCGTCGCCAGCGCCGCCAGCCAGGCGCACGCCGCTCGAGTACTGTATGTTGTTGTTATATTACCGATACAGCGCAGTGCAGCGGCGAGGAGCGCGGGCGCGGCGGGTTGTAGGGCGGCCGGACGTTGCGTCGCCAGCGCCGCCAGCCAGGCGCACGCCGCTCGAGCCGCTCCCGCTTCCCACAGCCGAATACATGTGCAACCTGTATTATACAACTATTCGTATACACATTTCAATTAACATAGCTGTTTCTAGGTATCATTTGAGTAGCATGGTGCGGGTTTTGCTATATAAAGTTTCTTTGCTTCCAAAGCGCCTCTTCACAGCGGAAACTGTGGAGAACTAAAATCGTCAGTTTCACTAACCAAAAAGTTTTCGAACGAATTAGTGCGTTTTCGCAATACGAGTTCACACTTTGACGCTTCCTAATCAGAAAGCCTAATTTTTAAGTTGCCTAAGAAGTAAAATGCCTAAATGTCATGTCTAAAAAGCAAAATGCCTAAGATTCAGAATATCTAAAACGGTAATAAGCTTAAAATGCAAATTGTATAAATGTAAAATTTCCTAAGAAGCAAATAGTCTAAAATGCAAAAAGCCTACATAGGAAGATCTCTAATCTTACGATAGTGACATATTGTTCAATAAAAGGTACCGATAGCAATTAGACAAACTGAATAACAATATTGTTACGCCATTACAACTTCTAAACAGTGTACGTAATTTAAGGAAGCGTATGTTTCGCGATGAATAAGAAGAAGGATATGATTAAGAACTTTGAATAACATTTAAAAACAATTGCAGTGTTTTATTGTACTTACTAACGTCCGCCCGCGACTTTTCTCACGTGGTACTCGGATAAAAAGTATGTTGTAGTGGGTCACTAACTATGTATGTATATTCCAAGTTTAATACAAATCGTTTTAACCGTTTAGCCGTGAAAGAGTAACAAACATCCTCACACTCTTTATTTATAATATTAGTAGGATAGTGTTACTATAGTTTTAACCCGTTATTATGTAAACACGGGGAAGAGCAATTTTAGGCGTTATTAAACTTCTTAAACATACTTGTAATAGAGAGCTTTGACAGTTTAGGCCATTTGCTTCTTAGGTATAGGTAATAAGTTTGGCGAAAATCTTTTTAGGTACCTATACCTACTCCTTCTTAGACCTTTGACAGTTAAGGCATCACACATTTTAGACCTTTTATATTTTAGGCACAATGGGACTTTAGTCAAGTTTCTGTTTAGATTTTCTGCAAAATAGTCATTTTACATTTTAGGCATTTTACTTCCTAGGCAACTTAAAAATTAGACTTGATGATCAGGAAGCACTTTGACAAGTTAGTTGAAGTAAACCTTACGTTTACGAAACCTTTTATATAGACCGTTTTCCGTAGGATGTCCCCTGCCTTAGGAATTGGCTACATTACCTACGGTGTTGCCAACAATATAATTATGTAGTATTTACCCCACTTGGTGATTGGTGGTTGACGGCAACATTATCTAAACTTGTATGTTTTACTTGCATATTTTTTAATAATTTACAGTTATAAGACTAGTAGAGTGGTAAATAATGACTCAATTTAAATTTAAATTTTTTTTAATTTTTTTTCTGACAGTAATTATCATCGAAAGAAACGATTCCAGACATATCACTGTATAAACATCATCATCATTTGTCGATCAATTTCAATTAAGAATTTACCTGTTATATTATCCATGCAGTCATCGCGTTTAAATTTTAATTAGTTATGTCAGTAAATTCGAATTACCCATACTAAAGGCATTGTGTCGGACGCTGGTATCCCTATTTTACTAACCTGTCATTGGTGTAATAAGACAACAACTGACTGACAATCAATAGTGCCAACATCACGGTAGGGGACAACATACGGTGAACGGACAATAGTATAGTAACTATAAAAGTTATTGTCATCATCTAGCCTCAAGGAAAGCAGAACTAGTGTCATGGGAACCACATGACTGATACTTACTATACTTTTTTTTGTAAATACGTTCAAATTATACAAAGAAACACTTGGGTTTATTGGTCTATTGGTGCCCGCCAACCTAGGCGTTGGCGGGAATCGAACCCGCAATCTTCTGCGTATCCGCCGGGCCTTGGCTCACTGCGCCACAGAGATCGTACTGTAGAACAAGCAAAGTACGGACGTACCAAGTTCCACCAAATCCGGTAAGAGATCGTCTATCCAGTCGAGATAGTGCGGCCTCTTCTTAGTGATAGCCATCAGCAGAGTGAAGAGTCCCTCGGCGAGGTCCGGCTTGGCGCACGCGTGCGGGGTCAACGCCCGCGCCGCGCTGCCCGCGCATGCGCGCAACAACTCGCGCGCGCCCGCCCACTCGTTGCCCACCACTATCAATACCTACGATACGTAACGATGTATAGTCAACCAGCGTTATTGTAAACAGGGTGATTGGAAATATTTATCGTTTGTAAATCGATATTTGCAGCCACAGCACCAATATTTTTTTTCCGTTATTTAGTGGCTATCTGCTCGTTAATTGAAGGATGATAGTTATCTATACCTATAAAAGAGCTTAACCTGACTAACTGATTTCATCATCGCCGAGCCGAAACCGCTCAAGCTAGAAAGCTGAAATTTGGAAGGTAGCTTCCTTTTACAGGAAAACCGCCGAGATTTTTGAAATTGAACATCTAAGAGGGTGAAAAGGGGTGAAATCGAATGTATGAAACTAATAACGCGTGGTGCGATTTGCTTAAAACTTGATATCAATATGTTTCAGGATTTTTTAAAATAACTCTTATAAAGGAGTAAAATGGGGTGGGAATGTTTATGTGGAAACTTTTTAATGGGTGGTGGGTGTGATTGATTTGTGAAATCTATCAATAAAATTTAGCAAGGAGATAAATTGCATCCTGGGAAGGGATTTGACCTATAATTCCTTTAAAAAAAATACGTACGAAGTCGCGAGCAACAGCTAGTAAAAGATATATGGTATGTAATTTCAATATTCTGCCGCCTACTTTCTCGTTTCAAATTGTTATTAGAGTAATTGTTAGTTTTATAAATTAATTATGAAATAATGTTTTTAATATTCAATTCGTTTACCCCTTTAGTCGTGAAAAGGTAACAAACTATTAGACACTTTTGACTTTGTCAGCCTCACTTAAAATCGCCTCTCAACTTAAACAGTGCTTAAAACTCGCCCTGCCACTATGTGTATTACTATCTTACAGAAAACGGATGGCACTATTGTAAACAGTGACTAACTTTAGACACAAGTTTAGAGACGTTTATGAGTAAGTATAATATTAGTATGTGTTTTTACAGGCACAGAATAGAAAGATGTTTCATTTCACTTTTAAAATGTAAAAAAAGGAATGACAATAAATGTGTGGCCTAGCAGCATCCACTATAAATGAAACGCTTTTATTTTCATATATACAGTTACCCTGGCTACCCAAATTGAGATAGCGTGTACAACTGATGAAAGTTTTACAGTCTCTGCAATGTTCTGTCGCTTTATTTTATTTATTTATATGGAAAACCTATTACTGTATATCATGTTGTAGGTACATGATATAGATTACAATATTTAAAGGGGAACTACATTGTTTCTCTTTAATTTTATGCTTTTGCGTTTGCCAAACGGAAAATGCCGAGATAACATATATTTTGATTAAAAAAGAAGCATACAATCAAGATATTAATTTACTTTAAATGAATTAAAAAAACCTAAGGGTATATAGGGGCAGGGGCAGGATAATAGAGGTTGACATACCAGTTTGACGACATCGAGGCCGGACGCGCAAGGGTGGTGGCTGCAGCCGGTGACCGTGAGCTCCGCGATCTGATCGATGTGAGGCAACACATCACCCATTAGCGCGGATACGGTTTGCTTCAGTATGCTGAACATTGGCTGCAATTAAATATGCAAAATCGAGGCTAAATTCAAGCTACTCTACGGCACAGTAGAATATTTTGTAAATAAAAACCAATAACAATAAGGTTAAAGGTGTAAAGGCTAGGTCGAGAGGTTTGGTCGAGTGTATTCCATGTCTGAGAGGTGGCCACGGTCGATGTAGGGATGACAGTTGGTTGTAATAACCATAACGAAACAAGCCAACAAACGACATAACCAGGTCGCCCATCCTGTGAAGTGGATTTGGAAATGAATACAGTGTTGAAAATTGAGTAACATTGCTCCTGTCCCTGTTCCCACCACGCTGTCAGGCAGCTCCGACTTTGCCTTCCATTCTGCTGTCATCAGTGATGACTTGTGGTCCAGCAATATTTTAGGTTTGTAGAAATGTAGGATCCTAGATTTTTAGGAGCTTGTACTCTGTTGTTATGAGTCGGAAGTGATGCTGAAATGCCTTTTTCGTACAGTACAAACAGGCCTGATATAGTTCGTGTGTTTCAGAAATACAGGCCCTAAGAAAAATTAACATCGATATTTACCTCTACAAGTGTCGGGTTGATCGCGTAGGGTGGCAGCGTGTTCGCGAGCGCTTGGAACAGGTCTGCGGCCAGCTCGGGGCGCGCCGCCAGCGCCGCCAGCAACGACGCCGCGCACTCCGCCGCACCACCCGCCGCACGCGGCTCCACCGCCTGCACACAATACTCTCACATCCTGATATCCGACAACAGGTCGGGACCAGTAGTGACGCTGTGCTATCCGCTGGCTCCATCGCCTCATCCAGCCGAGTGCTCTGGAATCGCTGACGTATCTACCGCGTCGTAGAAATGCTGACATTCTCATTGAGACAAGAGTTGTTGTTTTTTGTTGTAGTTTCTTTCTCCACCCTGTTCGCACGGACCATGTTATGGTAACGATGGCGAGCCTGTTAGAGATGGGATCGGTGCTGTATTTCGGACGGTTCCCTATGTTGAGGGCACGAGTGGTGAACACGAAGATCCAGTAACAGCACCAAATTTGTCACCGTCTTCCGCGATAACGCAGTAGCTCATCATAGCCTCATAGTCTAGTTGAACAAAATAGTGTAGTATTTGCGGGTAGTTACCTGGTGCGCGAGATCGGCGTGTAACGCGGCGGCCAGGTCTCTCAGTAGCGGCGCGGCGACGGCGAGGGGCGCACCTGCCAGCGCCGCGCCCGCCGCGCCTAGTAATTGGCGTCGCGTCCACGCCTCCTGCCCACCGCTGTTCTACACACAAACAATACACATCTAATAAGAACTATACAATATATATATGGGGAAATGCTGCTCAAATGTAAAAAGTTCTTATTTGCGTCGATGATTCGCAAAAGAATATCGTCCTTAATGCGTCGGTTGCGGGGCAGTTTCATCAGCTTCTTGCGACTTATACGAGGAAGGCAGGATGTAGACTGGTTTATGAAGCATTGGACATAAGTGCACAACGTGCACTCCATCCAGCATCCGTGCACTTGATCCAGCAAACTTTATACATAACATTGTAAGTTAAGCGCACAGCTGATGCGTTCTCCTTGTCTTTTTCACAAACACGCACACACTGACAGTACCAACCCCGATAATGGGTTTGTACCATCTGACGGCCAACTAAAACACCGCGCGCGTTCATTGCTCAAATCAAATAACGCGCGCTTCCGCGCCTTCCCGTTACAGACTTCCGTCTCTTTTCACGAAATCTTCCACAGATTACACACCAAAAATTTTAGAGATATTAGTGTATTACCTGTGCGGCGCGTACAATATCGTGTGCGAGTGCGGCGGCGGGCGCGGGGCAGTCGGCGCACAGCTTGCGAAGCGCCAGCGCGGCGGGCGCGGGACTGCGCGCCAGGGCTCCACCGGCCGCGCGGATGGCGGCGCGCGCTAGCTCCGAGCACTCCGCCGCCCCGCCCGCCTCCGCCCGGCTCTCCCCGCTCGCCTCCGACGCAGAACTCAGCCATGACGCGTAGCTGCCTGTAACCGATGCACCATATATCTTATAACTGATGCACCATATTTCTTATAACTAATCCCCAGCGCCACACCCCGCCCCGCCCTCTCTCCCCGCTCGCTTCCTACGCAGAACTCAGCCATGACGCGTAGCTGCCTGTAACCGAAGCACCATATATCGTATAACTAATCTCCTGCGCCAAACCCTTCCCGCCCCGCTCTCCTTGCTCGGCTCGGTACAAAATTTAATTTGCAAAAAAATAAATACTCCCGTAATAAAACTAAACATATTTTATCTATTGTGACCAATCCAATGAGCTAACTCACTCACTAACTTACAGCAGATCATGACACGACATACAGAACATTTGCTGTAAGTTAGTGAGGAGTAAAGTATCCAGTAACTTTCAGATGATGTTGCAGCATCAGGTCAAGGTTACCACGTGCTTGCAATATCATTGATGTGACAGGATACCAAATTTAAATCCATCAGACCTGTGGAAGTTATTCACATCTCACCATCAACTAGAAAAGAGCTGATGATCTTCAAATTACTGACCAGATTATCTTGAATCGTAGCTAAGAACTCGCGCTCAAGTCAGTTTCAAACGAAATAAATCATAATCGGTGCACCTAACATGTTAGAAAAACGTACAGAAGTGCGGCGCCAGACTAAAACGAGTTACGCGAAGAAAGAGAAGTACTATGTCGGTAAATAGAATGTTAGCCACCAAGCGCTTGTGCGAGCTGAATTGCATTTTGTTGCGTCATGGCAAAAGTCGCTATTTATATAAATATTTTCGTATTTTTCTAATCATGTCACTAGTTATTTAGAACCCGTGTCGAGAATGGATTAAAATGCGTTAAGAGGCTCTTTTCGTGCACTTAGCATATTATGTTTTCATAGAATCCGCCTTCTGTACTTGCACTAATGCGTATTCTGTGACTATTTGCGTGTACTTCAGTCAGAGCCGCAATTGCATCTTCAATAGCGTTACCTTCAGTGGCAGCGCGGAGAATAAGAAAGCAGTAAATAAAGGCAGTGAACTGACCGAGCGCATCGAGCGCAGTGTTGAGTGTTCTAGCGTGAGTAGCGGCGGCGGCTTGAGCTATAGCGTGTCGCAGCATGGCGGCCAGCGCGGCCGGCGCGCGTTCGTGCGGCGCCGCGTCTGCCAAAGCGCAGAACACGTGCAGAGCCGCCTCGCGTCGTGCGTCCGTCGTCGCATCCACGTACGCGGCCTCCACACGCGACCAACACCACTCGCCTACTATCGCGAAGCAATACATCTGCGAAAATTGTATAATCCTTTTAAACGCGCACACAAACTTTAGCTAGTCCTAATAAGCGCGCCCGCGTGTAACTTTAACTAGTTCTTACAAACGAGGTTATGTATACCGCTACCACGCGCGACCAACACCACTCGCCTACTATCGCGTTACAATACATTGCGATAGATTTAAATTCAGTCGAACATTTATTATAATAATAAAAAGTAGATAGTAAATTAATAAATAAATATAGGTGGACAATGCACACAACACCACCTAGCCCCAAACTAAGCATAGCTTGTGTTATGGTGACCAGATCGACTGATAATACTAATATATTTTTAAATACATACTTATGATACTTTATAACACCCAGACACAGAACAAACACCTGCGTTTATCACACAAATGATTAGCCTAGGAGGGAATCGCTAAAATCAACTGAGCTGACAGCCAGTCAGTAGTAGCTCTGGCTTCTGCGCTGTAGGTCGAGGGCTCGACTCCCTCCCAAAACAAACATTTGTGTGATCAACATAGGTGTTTGTTCTGTGTCTGGGATATATATAATAAGTATAAAATCAGTCATTTAGCCACCATAATACAAGTTATGTTTATTTTGGGGCTAGTTGGTGTTCTGTGGACTGTCCACCAATATTTATTTATATATTAACCGCACACACGTACATATAACTTCAGTTAGTCCTATTAACGGCGCCCATATATAACTTTAGCTAGCCTTATTAAACGCACCTAAGTAAGTCACTTCCACGCGCGACCAATACCGCTCGACTTTTATGAAGCAATATAGCAACTTCGCAAGGAATATCCTCTTTGCGAAGAAACATGGAGAAGGTTGGTACGGCGCAGTTGGCGTTTATGAAAAGAGATTATTGAAGTCCCATTAAAAATATCGAGTTATCGAGTAACTATATTATATCGATGGTTCAAAATATTAATTCAGCTAGTCCGTAAAGAGACTTTGTCTTAGTAAGTAAATGAGCTTTCTGGCGAATTATGGTGTTCCTAATATTATGATTTTTCGGACAGCAAATAGGCGGTTTCCAATTAAGTGAATCTGCACATTTTACTTATCAGAAACAAGTCAATTTTTTTCACAAATACATATTTAAAAACAGCATGTATTACTGGACAAAATGGTATCTAGTGCGTTTGTGATCACCTACCAAAGTATCGGCAATGTCCTGCCTGTAGCAACGCAGCAACTCTAGATCGTCTTTGGACATGGCGGAGTCGGCTGGCGCCTCTGACTTGCAAACCAACACGGTGAGAAGCCGCGAGAATACTTCGCGCCACACGCTGTTTACTGTGATTTTCCGCTCCATCACATTCAGGATTTCGTCCTGCGAAAAAAAAAAAATTATAATCGTAGGTACTACGATCAAAGTTTTAAGGCTCGGTGGCTCGCTCGGTGGTATGGGCCGCCATGGTCCTGGATGGTCTGGGGGGCGTGCGTACTAGGGCGTTCAGAGGGGCTAAGGCGTTCAGATGCGCCAAAGTCTCTTCATCTGCACGTCACGGGTTATCACATTGTTTCGGACGTAGCGACCGGATCCTGTGCACATCGGCAGGGTAACGCTCTGCACGGTCTGCTGCGTCGGTTAATCGCAGAGAGAGGCGCGTACCAGGCAGGGAATGCATATGTGAGTCGGGACCGGATGTAAACCTTGTAGATCTTCAATTTGGTTCTAAGTGGGAGATGCGAGGACAGGACAGGTCGAAGCTAGTCTCGAGCAGCGCGCGTTTGGTGTCGGGCGCGGTTTGCCTGTGGGCCGATTCTCTACGACCTGACGATTTCGATTCTGAGGTGACCGAAATGACTTCTTCCACTCTACATCCTGGCCCCGAAGCTGTAGCAGTTGCGGTGGTGTACGATGGCTTATCACAAAGAGCGCTGCTGTCTTCCCCACGTTGACGGTCATGCACTACTTGTCCAGCCAGAGCGGGAGAATGTTCAGGAGGCGCTGTATGCGCTTTTGACGATGGTTGGGCTGCGCAAGTTGGCGAAGTAGGCACTGCCATCCGCGAATAAGGCCAACGTCCCTTTCCAGTTTCCACGCTAAACTTTTCTGCCAAGTGGTATAGCACGCACGTCAGCTGGGGCGCTGTGTAGTGCGTGCTTTTGAATCCTGAGAGCGTAGAGGTTGGTTACGTATTGGGAGGTTTGGTCGATGGTGTTCTCCCTACTCCCTTCGCCAAGCCGATACCTCCGTGGTCAGGGCATTCAGATCAGCTTTGAGTCAAGGGCAGCGTGAGGGCGTTCTATCTGGAAGCAGTTCTTTATTCCGCTTCAACTCTCATTTGATGTGCCGTGGCAGATTGTTCTTTTTCTGAAGGCTTGTTGTTGCCGTAGGTCCGTAGAGACCTTCGTGGCAATCCCGGCGTGATTCCAGTGTCAATCCCAGGACACACAGCACCTCCCGCTCAGAGTTGTACAGTACCTTGAGATGATACATCCGGGGAATAGAGCGTGTTGGCGGGAATATCGGGTAGGCTTAACACGTTAGTGGAAATGTCGAGAGAATTTGGTATTCTTAAGTACCCGAGAGAGACAAGATAATACAAGACGATCCAATAAATTATCCTTCTTTTATTTGTTTTAGCAAATCTATGTAAAGAATATATACTTATGCATAATTCCATAATTTACTAATCCTAAAACTAAATACAAAAACAAGCCACGCCGCCGCCGAGCCAAAATATATATATATATATATATATATATATATATATATATATATATATATACAGAGCGAGATATTGAGATATTGAAACGCATACATGCCTGTAAGGTGTACCAGAAACCGAAGATGAGGTTGGAGCGTGTCTCGTGCAGCGGGTAGTACCCGGGCGCGCCTTGCGAGTCCAGCAGCAACTCCAGCAGCTGCCTGGCGCCGGCGGCCGGCTCGCTGCTCTCGCCGCTCTCCACTGCGTCCACTATGGACCGCGCGTGGGTCACGCCGAGGGCGACGCAACACGTCATTAGCGCTGATAGTAGCTCCTGTCAAGGTAAATACGCTACCTGTGAGAGCTGTGGTACTTGGTGCGTGGACTGGTTTCCGCAACTAGGCCGCAGTTTGCGTGTGTGAGAGCCGTGTTCAAATATTTAAATATGACCGGCTGAGACGCAGAAGTTCGATCCCCGCCGCGAGACATATGTTTGTATGATCTGTAAGTGTTTGTCTCGGGTCTGGGTGTTTCTATGTATAATATGTACATATTTATAAAAAGTAATGTATATAAGTAGTATATTAGTCATGTGGTACCCATAACACAAGCTCTGCTTTACTTTAGGGCCAGATGATGCTGTGTGAATTGTAAAAAGAAAACAGAATTCATTGAATGAAATTTGAGCCCATAAAAAAACCGAATTGAAAACCTTCTCTTTTTTTGAAGTCTGTTAACACTACTGGAAAGGCCCAAGAAAGCAAAATATCGAAATTTCGTTTAAATGTATGACATAGATATATTTTTATATGTATGATATATATTTCCAGTTATTTTGATTTAAAAACCACACCGAACCGAACCGATGTTGATGAAATTTCTATGGGACCAATCGGGAGGAATATCATTTTACATGTTAAGAATTTTTCAAATCAGTTCATGAATGAATAAGGCAACAAGCAAAAAAAATCTCAAAAAACAATCAAATCCAAATCGGTTTAGCCGTGAGTTAAACTGGTCACTCAGATGGTCTGACACAATTTGAGTTAGAGCAGATGTCCTTTTGTATTATTAGATCTATAATCTAAATTCATTGATAGTTATCATTAAGAAGTTTTACACAACCGTTTACTAGGACTAACTTTCACACCACACCTTTATCAAATTATTATACTTCCGAGGCCTTCCTTGTTTGGCCTTGTTTGTTATTTACCCATGTAATTCACTGTTCTTCAAACCTAAACAAAGCAATGCTACAACATTGTATAAAACATTGTAACAAGTGTACGAAATGAGCCTCTGAGGTACTCTTTCACCACACTGGATCGAAGTGAAATCATACGAAGATGTAGTAAGAACGGTGGTAAACCAGCAAAATTGGTTCAAAGGTCTAAGGTTCAAAGGTTCACACAACAATAACTTCCAAAAATAATACTATAAATTACTCGTAAGTTGTTTTTGTTACCAACTTTTACAGTTAATATTTATTTTATTTTTATATCTATGGTAATTTTAACTCCATACCAAATTTCACCAAGCTCCGAAATAGACAGACAGACGGACAGATGAACGGACAGACAGCGAGACGGACAGACACATTCACATTTATAATAATATTAGCAATTAGCAAAGGTAAATTACTATTTGACGCAAAGTCAAATAGTAAATTATGTGACATTTATTATTAATTTCGTTTCATTTTCACGGTTTTTTTTGTTTTATTGTCGTTTCATTATTTCTTGATTTCAATGTTTGTTATATTATAAGTACATTAACAAAACACTACTAGCAAAATATTGTTATTTTTGTTTCTACTTGTTCAATTTATATTTGGTGTGCAATAAAGTATTATCTATCTATCTATTAACATAAACATTCAATACTACTTTCTTTCAACCGGGGATAGTGATTCGAATGGTTAAAAAAAATTTCAAATCGGTCCATAGTTTCGGAGCCTATTCAATACAAACAAACAAATAATCAAATCTTTCCTCTTTATAATTTTAGTATATATCAATAATAGCACGCGCATAGCGGGTAGATTACATTGAATCTATAGAATTTGTAACGTATTTTTAAATGTGTAATGATGCAATAAATATACTTTGGCAGATGCTACAAGCGGCCTATACCAGCAGTGAGTGAAGACGGGTGAAGACTGTTGATGATAAAGCAAGGATGGTTTAAGTGATAGTGTTACTGACTTCGTTGGGTGAGTTGGGTACGGCGTCACGTCGCATGATGGGCGCGGCCAGCGCGGCCAGAGCTGACAGCAGTTGCAGCGCGCTGGCGGGATAGCGGGCCGCGCTGCCCGCGTCTCCACAAGCTCGCGCCGCGCCCAGGCAAGCTTCGCACGCGTCTAGCGCCGTGTCTGACACTATCTCGTTACATCTACACAACAAACAAACACTATATTTTGATAAACTCTGTGGCGCAGTGGGCCAGTGGTCTTTGTATGATCTGCAAGTATTTGCCTGGGGTCTGTGTGTTTCTATTTATATGTATTTACAAAAATAAGTAGTATATCAGTTGTGTGGTACGCAGAGCTTTCAAAAGCTCTGCTTACTTTGAGATCAGATGACGCAGTGTGAAATGTCCGACAATATTTATTTATAACTAGCCCGTGCCCACTTCGTTGGGCGGTTACAATTTCACAAAAAATATTAAAGTACTAATATCATTTTTAAAAAAATAAAGCTAGCTATTCAAATTATTGTAATGATAACAGAGATTAATAAAGTTACGGATACATTATTGTTATGTTTTGTGCTGGTTAAGTTACGTAAGATAATGTCGATACAACCCCTAAAAACCCCTACAACCCCTAAAAACCCCTACAATCCCTAAAAACCCCTACAATCCCTAAAAACCCCTACAAACCCCTAAAAATCCCTACAAACCCCTACAACCCCTAAAAACCCCTACACAATCTCCATCTGAAAAAGTTTCAATTTGACAGCAAAATCCCCATTAACAAAATGATCCGCCATTTATTGAATTCATTTGTTACAAAAAATGTGATAAATGAAGAACCGCTCGACCGATTTTGTATATATAGAACAAAACACACATAAAAAGAATTAATTTAATTACCTAATGATGAAAAACATTATAGTTATAATGTATTTAATCTTTGATTGTACACACATACTTACGAAAGCGAAATTATATCAAAAATATATTATTAGAAGTGGTGAAAAAAAAAATTCTACACCTACTGTGATAACATATGCCTACTCAAATTAAAAATATAAATAATCAAAGTTTTACAATGGTACAAAATGCGCGCCATTTGTTTTTTTCCACCAAGTCGTCTTTTTGATCTAATGCAAACATTTTATATTAAACTTAATAGATATCAAACCTCTGTGGTAAATTTATATCTAAATAAAAAAGTAAAAAACAGTGCAATAATGAGATTTCATATAACATTACTGCACTGTTTTGGTTCTAAGCAAAAAATACGTCCTTTGTGATCAGTTTTGTAGTGAATAATGATAACATTACTACGTAGTTGAAAGAAAATAATAATAATGGCGGAAAACTGTGGAGGGTGTGAGAGAAGGCTTATTGTGTGAGAGAAACAGGAGACCAGCTTCAGTCTCATCCCTACTCCGTTCTGTTTACTGGGCGAGAAGTGACACCGGTAGACACCTGGGGGGGATAACTTACCAAGTGATAATTGATCAGTTATCTAGCGGGATGAAAAATTACTAAAACAACTTTTAAAAAATAGGGGTTGGTGATAGAAGGGTGAAAATTTAGGGTTTTATATATTTCTTAATGCCACAATATAAAAAAAAATATAAAAAATTGACCATAAAATTAAACAAAAAATGTTAGGGGTGGACAACCCTTATCACTTAGGGGTATGAAAAATAGATAGTAGCCGATTCTCAGACCTACTGAATATGCATATAAAATGTCATAAAAATCGGTCAAGCTGTTTCGGAGGAGTATGGTAACTAACACTGTGACACGAGAATTTTACATATTAGATTTACTCTTTATATAATCTTAAAATGCACACAACATTCCGTGATAAACTCCAAAACTGCTTTACCAATTTTATGAAATTCGGCATACTGTGTGTGATTAATTTGATCTAACTGAAATGATAGCATTGTTTTAATTTTGATTATTGACCTCAATACTTTCTATAGCATAGTCCATGTTTTTACAATACAGTGGTTGAGGTATCATTTTTTTCTTGTGTCGTGCCTTTAAAATCAACGCAGGGTGCAAAAACTAACTTTGCTGACATGGTGAACAAATAACAATTTCACCTTTCCAGCGAAATCGCTTCTTGCATGAGTAAAAGTAATTCAAATTTAGAACAATCCATGAAACTAACTGCCAAATATGACGTCATCAAGCCATTTTCGGCAACATGTAGAATTGTATAGAAATATCGGCACACCATAAATTGCGATATGGAGCTAAGGAAAACTTGTTGCTCCGGATAGATTCATACTAGTTGCCGAACAATTATCGCTCAAAAAATTTACGTAAGAGTACCTTTAGTGTAGGTTGGCTGAAAAGTTAAAACAAAAGACTCACGAATACAGCACATGCACTGCGGTAAGCAAAGCTTGGAACAGTGGCATCCTTTCAGGCAGAGCTGGTCCGATGTCAGCCTCCACTCCGTCAATGGCCAGCCAACTGGACGCGCAACTCGCAGCCGTCGTCCAAGATAATATCAGCTGCTCTGCTGGTGGCTCTTTGCTGAAGTCACTATCGACATGGAATTTCTGTATTATTGCGAATTTACGATTAGAATACATCACTCTCTTGCCACTATGAAGGATTTATTTAGGACGTGAATGTGTCGACAATTATATTACTCAAGTTGTGGATAGCGGAATGAGTAAAGAGGATAGATTTATCAATCTTTTTCTTTGTTTTGTATGGCTCTAATTATTTTGTTTCGCCGGACTATCTAAAATTTCATACGAGCTTTTTTTTCACCTTATTACAGTTTTAAATAAGTTGAAATGTTTTTTTTTTCATTAGATTTACCTACTGGATTTTCTGCATGTAGTGTTGGATATTCAACATTACACATGGTGCTATATTAGACATATTGTGACATATTAGTTTTAGCTTATATTAGCTAAAACACATCAATAACACGCCTATTTACTAAATTTAAGAAGTTTGATTAAAAAATGTTTCTCTAATAGCCATCTAAGTATAGATTTTATTTGTTAAATCTACAATAAGAACCGTACTTACTATTAAGAACTGACTTATTAATCATATTTTTAATCATATTTTCTTTTTATATTTTTTCATATTTTTATGTAAGTCTAGATATTTAAGTTAGTTTGTCAAAGCAGCAGAATCACCACTAATGTGATAAAATAGATAAAATAATGATTTTTCAATGTGCCTCCTAGTTGCAAAACACTTACTTATAAACAGTCTGTAGATATCGTAGCATGTCATCTAAAACAGCAGGGCACGCTTGTCTTAATACCGCGCGGTTTTTGGCGCGAAGTGATGTGCCCATTGTCATGCTGTTGTACTGAAGAAAATACTAACTTTATTACAGCTAATATATGTATGAAACATTATCTCATCATTACTAATTTACTAACTACAGCACAGCCACTATAAAAAATGCTTAGTATAACCATAATAGCTTCCACAAATCACACAAAAAGAGCCCATGAATGGTCTAGTTGCAGAAACCTGACCTCTTTCTTCGTTAAAAATAATAATAATAATCCGCGACATTTCACACAACATCATCTGGCCCCAAAGAAAGCAGAGCTTTTGTTTTAGTACATACATATTTTACATAGAAACACCCAGACCCAAGACAAATACTTGCAGATCATACAAACATTTGTCCTGTGGCGGGAATCAAAACTGTTACAAGTACTATAACTATATCAAGCAAACCAGTCAACGTGTAGCTGGTTCACCACAATTCATAATATTGGTGAACAATGCGTACAATGTCATCTAGCCTCAAACTAAGCATAGCATGTATTATGGTGACCACATAAAGACTGAATATTTATGTATTATCTTCTTATTGTGTCACTAGTTCGAATCAGGATAAAAGTGTGCTTCAGAGGGTCCTTTCGTGCACTTGGCACATGTCTTCCAACTTATATAGGTTCTATGTCTTGTGAGTATATTTTAAAACACATACTCAGGATATACATTTTTGCACGGGCTTTTACGCACATATTATTTTGTCTATCTGAGTGCAGACCGCAATTGGAAGCTAACTGAGGATCACTCACCCGGATGAAGATTCTCTAGATGAATCAAATCAGTGTCAGTACCTCCTGTACTGACACTGTGTCACAGTGTCAGTTTTACTCACAAAATAATATGTGAGTAAAACTCGTTTTTAAAGTGAAATAGTGATATACCCAGAAAATTCTTTATAACACCCGAACACAGAACAAACACTTAAGTTCATTGCACACATGTTTGTCCTGGAAGGACATCAAACCCTCAACCTACATTATAGAAGGCAGCTGTATTACCAACTGCCTGACAGGCCAGTCAAGTCATTGCAAAGTTTATATAGTATGATAAACAAAAAGATATAAGATTACTGGTGGATACTTACTTCTTCCGGTATCACTGTTAATACTTCCAATAACAACATTGTGTTTTCCTCATTTGAAAGTGGCCTGAGTATTGTGGCTAGGTCTACTGTGCCCTGTTGTAGTATAAAAGCAGCCAACTGTAACATCATCAGTGTTTTAAAAATTATTTAGCCTACCAGACATACAAGATATCTTCTACAGAAAAGACGCCAGGGCTTTACATGGCCATCTTCTTACATCTTACATCACTTCTTCAACAATTGAGTTATTCACAATTGGAACATGCTACTGGAAGATATTATAACTGTCTCCTCCGTAAATGCATTCAAAAATAGTCTCTACGATTGGTTATGAAGTAATAAAAAGTTCACCAACCATAATTTTAATCAAAAACTCTCAATTACAACATTGTATGTCGTACACACATCAGCAAAAGCCCCTTGTTTATAATCTAATAAATTCAAACATTGAATAGAGCTAGCCAAAAAAAAGAATTACAAATAACTTACAGCAATGCATAGTCTATTTGTGACAATTTTAGGTCCTTTTGAGTATGTGAAAATAGACTGCAAAAGTTTTTCCTTTAATTCAACATAGCTGTCTGGTGGAACTTCATTCCAACATCGCAGAATTTTTGTGTGTAATGTTGTAGCACCATAAAATTGAACTTCAGTGCCCTGTAACATTGGGAGGGATTATTGTGTTGTAAAACATAGTAATTTTGCAGTAAAACAAAGTTTCAGTGGTTTTCAAAAGTAATTAAAAATAAGGTTAGTTCATAGGTACCTTGGTTGGTTGAAGCAATTCCCATAGAAAGTTCCAAGCTTCAGGAACTCTTTGGGCTGTAGTCAGCCAAGTATGGGCTCTGGTCCTGTCGTCCTGATCACCATTATAGAAAACAGACACAGCATACTCTGCATTTGGAGCTGTGAACTCCATGTCTCTTGAGGTTCAATCGTCGCCTTCGTACAATTCAGAGCGGCTGTTTCACTCAGTGAAGATCCATAAAAAAAATATTTTCTTCACGAAACTTTCAAGAATCTTCATACATACTATTTATTTATGCTTGAATCTCATTGACTGATTAAATTATTTATTTCGTTTCGTTGCATTGCGTTGTGTTGCGTTGCATTGATTTGATTTGCTTTATCGAACGAAATTGATTGCTTGTTTGACAGTTGACAGATGTAATATTTTTTTTAGAACAAGTGAAGTGACAAGTGTGCTCCGCTAGGATTTGAATAAGAGCTTATATTTATGGCTAGGAGTCTAGTATTATAATATACTATTTCGATGCTAGGAGTAGTGTTCTGTGGACAAGTGACCCAATTTATTTTGAAAAGTACCTATTAATTTTATTTTACATTACAACCCGCCTGTTTAAGGGATCTCAAGGTTTTTATTATCAAGACTATAATTACATTAGATTTTAAACGGTTTAGTTGCGTAATCATTGGGGGAGTGCCAACTATTACCATAAATTACTAAAAAGGATGTTATGCTTAAATAAAAAATTACGAAATGCAGCATGGATATTTATTCTCTGATACTTTACTCTGAATCATTTCATTACTAGTATAAAACAAAATCGCCTCCCGCTGTCTGTCTGTCCCGATGTATGCTTAGATCTTTAAAACTATGCAACGGATTTTGATGCAGTTTTTTTAGCTCCCGACCTGTGGTACAACTGTGATGTCCAACTGGTTGTACTACGGAGAAGCAAGATTACCCATAGTTCAACTTTTTTTTTGACATTTATGATTATGACCCGTGGTGCAACGGTGGAATTATGTCCAACTAGTTGGACCACGGGGATAAGATGATCGAGTAAAACAAATGAACGTCTACAAAACAAATGACTATCGTTATGTGATCTGACAACGATTGTGATTGTAAAAAATGGTGCGTCAGAAAAATATTTCAGATCGAAACCAGTTGGTTAGGTTATGTTAGTGTATAGAAAACAACGCGCAAGGCGAGCGTGCCACGGCTGCGGCCGCCGAAGCACCAGAAGAATATAGTTCGTCTGTCGATGAGATTGAAGCCAGATGTAAAGCAGTACTGTTTCTGTTTATTACCAGTAGTTGTTCCATAGATACATTCAATTCCCAGTAGTAAAACTAGTTGGACCAAGGAGAGAACAACTCACTCGAGTTGAACCATTAGTAAAGATATTTCCCCATAGAACAACCAGATGAACCGTGGGTAACTTTACTTCTCCGTAGTACAACCAGTTGGACATCACAGTTGTACGACGGGTCGGGAGCGGTTTTTTTAATAGATACAGTAATTCAAGAGGAAGGTCTATATGTATAAAACATGCATAATATAGTACCGAAACACTGATAATTTTAGAGATTTCTAATGTGATGTCGTAAATAAACTCATTTTTTGCGCTACATTGCAAACGCCGCGCTGCGCTGGCTGAACCCTACGAGATAGATCAAAATAATGTACTACAGTATTGTACACCAAAAGGTCTATCTCTTAGTCTATGTTATTCTCTTAGATAACGTTGTATATAAGCCGGGGCGGGTCGCTAGTATCTATTAACCTCGTTTACGATGGGCCACGACAACTCGCTTTGTAAGAAATCCAGAATAATATCTGCGGCAGCAGTACTGGCAGCGTGTGTTCATTATGCCTTTTATAAAACTTTTTTATTCTTTCAACCTCGAGCAATATCGGTCGTCGAAATCAATGCTGCCTTTTTTGTTTATTCAATAATTTTAATGTTTTTAAATATATATTTGGTCCTTATATATGAAATTGACGTTTTGTTTGGGAGGAATATTAAAGTCGTTTTTTTGTAAATCATTTTTAATTATGCAAAGTATGTACCATTGTTATCTATGCACTTTTGCCATCTCATAGTTAGTTCATAGATCCCTTTACTAAAAAACTAAACTCTCTGAAGGCGGTTTCGACTGCCACATCAGAGATAATTATTTTTCCTTGTAAGAAGTTATCCAAATTCCAGAAAAAATGGTAATCTGTTGAAGCCAGGTCCGGGGAGTATGGTGGATGTCGCAGACATTCCAACTGCAGCTCCTCTAGTTTAGTAGCTGTCTGTTGGGCAGTGTGTGGTCTAGCGTTGTCCTGAAGCAGCAGAGGTCTAAAGCGATTGATCAGCCTCGATTGTTTATCAGCTAGTTCTTCTATCATGGTTTGCAGTGGCTAACAATAAATATCTGCCGTAATCGTTTGACCAGATTTTTGAATGCTGTAGTGAACGACACCGGCACTAGTCCACCTAACACAAGTATCTTTTTCTGAGTAAGTTTTCGCTTGGGGCATGATTTGGCTGGTTCTCTCAGTCATTGAGACGAGCGCTTCCAATTATCGTACTGGATTCACTTTTCATCACAGGTAATGACCCGATTTTAAATCTCTTCATTATCATGCTGGTTGAGCAATGTAACGCAGCAGTCGACGGGTGTTTGCTGGTTTGCTTCATTCAGTTCATGAGGTACCCACCGTTCATCCTTTGTTTACTTTCCCTGTTTGCTTCAAGTGGATTAAAACAGTTTTATGACTCACAGCGAAGCCTGCAGATAACTCTGAAGTGGTTTGCGATGGATCCGCTTCCACAATAGCCTTTATTTCGTCATTATCCACTTTGGTATCCGGCCGTCCATGGAGCTTGTTCTGGAGGTCGAAATTTCCAGAACGAAAACGTCGGAACAAAAAACGTACCCTGTTTTCTTTAGCCACCAGCGCACTACACATCGTAAATCCTTCGATCTGTTTCTGCAGCACTGATGCCACGGTAGAACTCGTACTCGTAAATAAAGCGATATCTCAAGTTATCCAATGTGCGACGCCAAAGAAAAAACGAATATCAAATAAACCTCAAATATAGGTACCAGTGGGTACCAGCTAAAATGCGTTAGCATCCTATAGTTTGTGCAGCTAAATGGATTTATAAATTTGAATTTAGAATTCTTAACCTAAAAGGATATATTTCAAATCAAAGCGGCCAGTAGGTAGGCAAAACGCCAAGTTCATAATTATGTAAGGACCTAATATATTACAAAAGAGACGACGCGACGTGGCCGCCGAATGAGTTGGTGGATGATATAAATTCTATACTTTGTCATCATCTACTGACAAAGATCAGCCATCCAGATGACAAAGTAGGTAGATAGAAATTACAAGGTAGATACAGTCTAGCCTAAATGAACGCCTCTCCAATTTACTCTTACATGCAATGTGTATAGTCGGAACACACGCAATTTCATAATCGTCATTCAAATTCTGCACGCTCAAACAGCCTGATCTGTTGGTCAACCGGTGCAATGAGTAGTGATAGTGACTCAAACGCGTGAAGGAGCGGATGTTTCGATCCATTATGTCGTACGTACGCCACATGTCGGGCGCCATACAATCTCAGTACCTGGACCGATAATCACCGACAAGCCGACAAGCCGACATGTGAGATCAACTTATGAGTGAGATGAGAATATTATTCCCATTGCACAAGCTATGCTTACTTTGGGCACAGAATAAGAATACTACTAATGTAGATTGGTTACCAATATACGAGTACATTTAGTACTTACTCCCTTTAGGTAGCCTAAGTAGGACACTATGGAAAAACCTGAGCTAACAGCGCACTTATCGATATAAGAGAGAGCACGGAGTATTTAAACGTTCATTGCCACACGATTATTTTGTGCACCTCGATCTGCCGATGCCGCGGTGCGCAGCCGCCGTTCCTTTGACTTCAGTACGAAAATCCACCCTAAAAATTTAGCGACCGGCGCGGCGGCAGCGTGAGTGGTAGCGGAAGTAGCATGAGACGTGTAGCGTTGGCTGTCTAGTGTCTAGTAACGCCGTCATACGTCTTACGTCATAGTCATACGAGTAGCAAACACTCACTCACTGCGCCAAGTGAAGCTATTTAACCTGTGACCTTCTAATAAGTATACTAAATTTAGGCTGTGACTCGGTTTCTTTAAATACAAAATGCACCCTGTGGACACAATCAAGATTGATCGGTCAAGATGTTTCATTCCGATTTGTTTGTTTGTTGATTAATTGTTGCGCTTGCATTGTTGTGTATGTCAGTGTCAGATCAGTTGTAATGTATGTATTTTCAGTCAGTCAGGATCAGGAATACTGTCAGCCAGTGTGGCCAAAAGTACGGTAATTGCCGTTTTGTACGGTAATTAGGCCTTCAAATAACACGATGTACGGTCCAATGGTTACTACCGTACGCTAAAATACGGTAATTCCATCACATCATAATTTATGAGCAATTTATAATACAGGTCAGAGATCGTCGCAGATTGGTTTTTTCAAAATATAACGCAACTTGATATTATCGCTATCAATGTAAACTTGTAAACCTGTCAGTGGCAGTATCAAAGATTACATAATGCTTTCGCTTCTCTGCCACAATATTTTCTATGGATGGCTGGTTGGGTGGGAAAGTCCCGAACCCCGATCCAATTCATGTAACACGCACATATAATATACCAACTGACGTAAAAATACGAGTAATTAAGCTTTTGCTCGCACAAGTAGTTGAGTTAAGTTTTACATCACTAAAGAAATAATTTTTAGCACCGTTAATCTTATTAAAACCAAATCTCGAAACCGGCTAACAACACCCACAATAAACGGAACGCTACTAGCAAAACAGCGCATACGACGAATATATACAAAAAAACGTGTGCGTCTCAGGACGCCCGGCAGAAGTGATAACTTAAACTAGCGCTGTGTGTTAAAGTGAGAGAGGAGAAGCCTGCCTACCGCTGCCGTATGCGTGAGAGAAAAGGAAGCCAGGCAGACTGGCGCTTTAACGCGTTACGTAACTAAGCGGATTACCCTCCCATAAGAAGTTATCACTTCAAAATCCAAAACAGTATAAATTTTCAGCCAACACCATCAGATGAAAAAATGAAAACAATAGATCTATTAGGACGGGAGGAGTAATAGGTAGTTAGGTATGTATATATATATATATATATATCTATTAAAAGTTATCGATACGGTAATTTTTAGTCAGATACGGTCATTTTCTCTCTGGTGTACGCCGTGTACGGGGTATTCCCTAGTGTAGCTAGCGGCAACACTGCTGTCAGCTAATCGCGTCGCGGGCATTGTAAAAGATTTTATTTAGATTGTAAACTAAAATCAAACAAGATGAAAATAGAAGAAGTAAAGAGCACTGCTAAAACCCAAAGAATATCTGCTCACACCCACATCAAAGGACTGGGCCTTGACGAGAATGGTGTTCCTATCCAAATGGCAGCCGGTCTCGTGGGCCAAGAATCTGCGAGAGAGGTAATTTTGAGAGATGATATTTTCATATTGACAAGACTAATATTTTATTACTTTATTCTAGACATCTCAACACCAGTTTTAAAAATTTTTGGCTTTGAATGTTATTGATTTATATTTAGAGGTTATATATATTTGGTTGCCATGGACACCATTGCATTCAGCCAAAGAATAACCTAATATAAAATAACTTTCTGCATTTTTAGGGCTTCGCAAAAAATGGTTGAGATTGTGCGTGCGAGACATGCCTTATGTTATACGGAATCATAGAAAATTTTGCTATTGGTATATGTTTTTGTGTTTCAATAGTGTAAACTATACCTATGTATATTTAAACATTATTTTATCAGGCTGCTGGAATTGTCGTAGACATGATCAGGAGTAAGAAGATGGCTGGGAGAGCTCTTTTGTTTGCCGGGCCACCAGGAACAGGCAAAACTGCTATTGCTTTAGCTATTGCTCAAGAACTTGGTAACAAAGTAAGTTTTCCTAAATAGCAAGTCAATCATGGTATCTTGTATATATTTGTTGTATGAACAAATGCACATTAACTATTATTTTTTAAAACTAGTGCTTAATGTTTTATTTAATAAAAACATGTTGTAGGTACCATTCTGCCCAATGGTTGGCAGTGAAGTTTACAGTACAGAAATAAAGAAAACCGAAGTATTGATGGAAAATTTCCGCAGAGCTATTGGCTTGCGTATTCGTGAAACCAAGGAGGTTTACGAAGGAGAAGTAACTGAACTGACTCCTGTTGAAACTGAGAATCCTGCAGGAGGTAAGTCCCCTTGATCACCATCAATAGCTGTTGTGTATCAAAATAATATTGAGAATTATGTTGTAAAATACAAATATCTGCCACATTGCTCCGCTTATGTGGTCATTATTCAGAAAGGTGATATTTTGGCCTGAAATAAAAACCATATTTTATTTTAATGTGTCTATTTTTGTAGGTTATGGCAAGACAGTGTCCCATGTCATAATTGGGCTCAAGACTGGTAAAGGCACAAAGCAGTTGAAACTGGATCCCACCATCTATGAATCTTTACAGAAAGAGAAAGTGGAAGTTGGTGACATCATCTATATTGAAGCTAACTCTGGAGCTGTGAAACGCCAAGGCAGGAGTGACACTTTTGCCACGGAGTTTGACCTTGAGGTATTTTGCCCATTTCATTAGTTTTAGGCTGATGATGATGATGATGATGTTCATTATTAGTTCTAGGAAATGCTTATTCCCTCATGTTTTTGGGAATAATGATTTTGTAGAATTATTTTTCAATAAATTGTGAGTTTCATTTCATTTCAATCAACCTTGCAGGCTGAAGAGTATGTTCCCTTGCCAAAAGGAGAGGTTCATAAAAAGAAGGAAGTAGTCCAGGATGTAACACTACATGACTTGGACTGTGCCAATGCTCGTCCCCAAGGTGGTCAAGACATTATGTCCATGATGGGGCAACTGATGAAACCAAAGAAGACTGAAATCACTGGTATTCTGACACAAAAACGAATGTCTAATATTTCTAGGTTCTAGAATATTTTATTAAATTAACTTTCAAAAATTTCAGATAAATTGAGGAAAGAAATCAACAAAGTTGTGAACAAATACATAGATCAAGGCATAGCTGAATTGGTTCCTGGTGTTCTGTTCATTGATGAGGTTTGTATAAGTACCTATAACCTATACCTACCTACCTGTATCTACCTACCTACCTATACCTACCTACCTATATCTACCTACCTACCTATACCTACCTACCTATACCTACCTACCTACCTATACCTACCTACCTACTCCAGCCATATTAAAGCTATAATGTTAAACACAATAACAAAGCGTTGCTAGGCAACCATGCGACGGCATGGGTAAAAAACATTTTTTTTTCAATGCTCATTTTTGTAAATGCTAGCTAAAGTGTATGATAATAGGTAATACGCATGTGGTTCAAATTTAATTGACTTTTCCCCCGTTTTTGTTATGATTTTGTATAAAATCCATTATTTTCTAATTTAGTTTGTTTATAATTTGCTTAAAATGTAAAAATAAGCGCGCGAAATTGAAGTTTGTGAATAGCGGCGTTTTAGCACACCAAATTTAAGCGATGTTTTAAATATTTGTAACTGAATTCAAAACAAAAAAAAAACATGCATATTCCCAATTGATAATGCTTATGAGTAAATAATTGAGTTTTTAACCAATAAAACTGTACGAGAAGATAAAATAAAAAAAAACGGTAGCTGATTTATTTACATTTACTATATTTTTATTTCATTTTTACTTCGCACTCATGTGGGGCTCACCAACTAAATGACATAATACAAAAATGCAAAAATGTTCACGATTTCTTCCAAAGAAGCAAGAAAGCATTAGGGATGGCACTATTATCAACCATCACAGCCAATCCTAAATAAAAAAGAAAAATACTTCCACTTACATGTGATTTGAAATGTTTATTAATAAATTTTTATCTTTTACATGACTTTACAAATCATATTATGAATAGTTTGATCGATTTGTAGGGTAAAACGATTGAAAGTGTGAAATTGTGAAATATTCTGAAGTGAAAACCCTAAAAATCTGCTGTTGTCGTTTGTTTACAAATATTATGTCTTGAATATGGCCGGAGTATATGTATATTACACCAATTTTTACCTTTTAATTTTAGATAAGTTAGTTATTATTTGACAACCTCTGTGGCGCAGTGGGCTAAGGTCTGGCTGAGACGCAGAAGGTCGCGGGTTCGATTCCCGCCGCGATACAAATGTTTGTAATTATCTCTTGAGCAAGTTATGAATATGATTATGTATTGCTTTTCAGGTCCACATGCTAGATATAGAAACATTCACATACTTGCACCGCGCTCTAGAATCTGCTATCGCGCCGATTGTCATATTTGCTACCAACCGAGGGAAATGTCAAATCAGGTATGATATTTTATAGCCATTGAACTTGGCAATACCACCAGTGTCTTGTGGACAAGATCAGCATCAGTTGAGCATATAGATTGTTTTAAACATTCTTTAGAAGGGGCTATCAACTGTTTCAAATGTACACTCGAGAGCCATGAATCCGGGTCACTTAAAGAAACCACGGAAACTAAGAATGCTAAATGAAATAAGTTGTGTTTATTAGACAATTAAATACTACATAAATTAAGGTTTTAAAATTTCTTAGTTATTGTAAAGTTAAGTCATGTATAAATCAAATTTGAAAAAGGGAGAAGACTATGATGGAACTACGAAATTAGTGCATTTGATTTTGCTTTTGTTTCTAATCTGTCATTTAAGTGGGTATATAAACCATATTGATAGTGTTCAATATTTGTTATTCAAGCTGTAATCATGTCGCTTACACCTGAAAAATGCACCAGTATTCTCACAATGCTGGAAACCGGCCGGAGTCAGCGCTATACAGCCAGGACTGTTGGTGAGTCGCTGTCAACAGTACAAAGAGTTCTCCGAAGTTACTAAAGAAAGAACTAAATTTACAAATCACTTTCGACGCCTCGGAGGTAGTAACCCAAGCGCATGAACTGTAAGACGACGACTTGCTGAAGCTAACTTGAAACCACTTAGACCCTAAACTGGAGCGTGGGCATCGTTTTTCAAGATCTCCAACGAATCAATGTTTATGCAAGCACGATGCACGATGGAAGACACAGAGTGTATAAAAGACCAGGGAAAGATTCAAGCAAGCAAGCATGCATCGAAGAAAAAGTAACCTACGGTGGTGGGGCTGTACTAGTGTGCGCCGGAATTTCATTTGAGAGTCGAACAGAACTGTTGTTCATAGAAAACGGCATAGCGTAAGATATGTGGAAGAAATCATTAATGAACTTCTATAATCCTTAATGAACTTCTATAATCCTTAATGAACTTCTATAATCTTTAATAACGTTGGGAGATTTATGGTCAATTTGGGTGAGGATGCTATTTTTATGCATAACAATGCCCAGCCTCATACAGGTTGGACTGTGAATCACTACCTTCAAGAGATAAACATTACTCGTATGGAATGGCTAGCACGCAGCCCGGATATCAACCCGATCGAGCATGCTTGGGACGACCTAGGGCGATGCGTAAATCAACGAAACCCCCAATCACGCTTCGTGAGCGCAAAATTGCTCTCACAGAGGAATGGCAGAATATTTCCCAAAATCGTATAAGGAACTTGGTATGCAGCGTGCCAAACCGCGTAAACGCAGAAATGGAAGCACGAGGAGGCAATTCAAAGTATTAAAATTCAGGAAATCGTAATGTTGTTCAAAAATGTCATCTTTCCTATTTTTGTTTTAAAGCGAGATCAGCAGTTTTTTCTTTATGTAATTTTTAGTAAATAAAATGTAGTGACTTATAAATTTTATTACTTTCATTTAAAGGGTATTATATTGTCTAATAAACACAATTTATTTCACTAATACATATTTTGTACAATGCAGTATTTTCGCCGCCATCATGTCTAAGGCGCTCCTGCTGTTAACATTTTTTATGAAATTTTGAAGTCCAGTCTCAGAAGTAAGCCAGCATTCTTAGTTTCCGAGATTTATAGGTTTCTTTAAGTGACCCGGATGCATTGCTCTCGAGTGTATATTATATTATTGTATATTATTCTGTATTAATTTCTGTAAATAAATCTATCTTGGTATAGGTATGACATTATAAACGCCTGTCTCTCTCATTTCTCCAGTGACGGAAAGGGAAAGAGCATCATGATGGGTTTATGTTGGTGCATGTATTTAGAACAACAGCTTTACTTTACGGCCGTACATGTTATTTGATTATGGCGTATCAAACTAACTTTATGTATGTAGGCATATTATCTATTACTTGGTGTTTGTTTCAGGGGCACTGAAGATATTATTTCACCACATGGAATCCCACTAGATCTCTTGGATAGATTACTTATCATCCGTACATTGCCATACAACAAAGCCGAGCTTTTACAGGTACGAAAATTATTAATAATTATGTAGCTTGAACTTTCTAGCTGTTAAACTAAACAATTAATTATTTTGTATGTTGCAGATTCTAAAACTGCGCGCTGCCACTGAAGGTATTGCAATTGAAGAAGAAGCAATTGCGGCTCTGGCTGAAGTGGGCGCAAATAGTACCCTAAGGTGAGCGTTTGCTTGTAACCTAATGTTGTATAATGTGTACACAAACACAACACAAGTACACAAAAGTATTTTCAACATCTAAAGCAAACAGAACCGTGTTAAGTTTTATGTGTGTATCTGTGTGTGTGTGTTTGTGGCATCATAGCTGCCAATCTGACAAACCGATTTTGATTTAGTTATTTTTGTTAGAAAGATGACTTGATCGAGAATCTTCTTTTCTATGATTCTCGAAAATCTGTTCAGCCATTTAAAGATCATCAGCTATTTTGTAGTAAATGGTATCCTGTTATTTTAATGATATTACGGAACCTTGACCTTCTGGGCGTTTATGAAATTCTGATACTATCAAAACATTGATACTAACAGCTTTTAGTTACTATTGATTAATGGGTATTACGGAAGGTTGATGTTGATTGTCATACATGCTGCCAATTGAATAGAAACCTCTGACCAAATAAACATAAAAAGGAAGCGCCGCAATCAAGCGAAGTGAAGGCTCAAAACCGTGCTCCTCTGTGTAAATACACTCACCAACATAAACCCAAATAATGCTCCTTACTCTTAGTACATGTCACGTCGTCCGTCCCGTAAACATTCAACAAAACATTGTACTTTGTACGCGCTTTCGGTCAAGTCCTTTGCGTTGAGGTTCGATAACATTTCTTGTTTCGAATAACCTAAAAACTTTATCCGTTTTCACCACACAGGAATCATACTTAATGCTTTTTTTGGCGATATTTAGGTACTGGCTTTGAAGCTTCTCTTTGGTTGTTCGCGTTACTCCGTCTTTATATTTATTTGGTCTGAGATTGAAACCGAATGTACGTCATAATAATCCATCTAGTCAAAATTAGTTCCAGGTACAATCAAACTAATGATTTAAATAATCTCTATTGCTTATCGAAACCGATATACATCGACTTTGTTAAATATTTTATAATCGGTATGCTGATACTGCAGCATCACCTGGACTCTGCAGGATACTCAACTCCTCACCAACATACAGCAGAGGTTTCGTGTTTGGGGCCATTGGAATGGTATCATGATTAGGTTATAGATAGATGTTTGTATTTGTGTTAGAAGCTTTCTAATTTATCACACCAAATTTGTTGTTTCAGGTATGCTGCTCAACTCCTAACTCCGGCCATGCTAGCGGCCCGCGCGGACGGCGCAACACGCATCACTCCCGCGCACATAATATCAGTCCACACGCTGTTCCTCGACGCCAAGTCATCCGCGCGAATTCTCACACAGCAATCCGATAAGTTTATGAAGTAGCTTCTCTATAACCTACCTACTAGATTCATTATTCGTACAGTATATCGCAGCTTCAGTTTTGATCAGCTGTTGAGATGCCAACCGCCACGCGTTTATTGCAGTATTCACAGGCCCACTATAAGTTCTGATCTGTGTAATGAATTATTCGCCCTCAAGGTACAGTATCTCGATAAAGCTAGAACAAAAGGAATTAAATTGAAATATTATTGTTTGATGATAAAACATTTTGTACTAGATGTATTTGTTTTGTATCTGTTGTGTTTCTATGACCCTTGAGTAGTCGTTCTTTTGGTGGTAGTACACCAAATTTGATCAGCTTATGTTGCTGTTTTATATTGCGTGCTTAGATTCTAATTATAGTTTACGTTATTTACTAAAATATTGTGTTGATATTGGTATTGACATAAAAATGGGACGATATTTGGTAAAACTGTAGAACCTTGCACCATAATATCTTAGACAGTACCAACAAGTGTGGTTTTTTTGCACTTTGGTATTAATATGAATACTAGTTTTGTTCCGTTGCAATTTGTGTTATAAGTTTTGGCCATTATTCTGCGGAACTCTCGGTTCCCTATAAACATAATTCTCAAAAAAAATTGTGCATCCACATTGGCGAAGGGTGCGTTCGCTTATGTGGATGAATCTTTATGATTTCCACACTGGATGTGATATTTTCTATAGGTGTTTTTGTTACGATTAAGCTAATTAATTGTCATAGTTTTGTCCTAGGAGGATCTTTGATTTTTGTTTAGTCTTCGGACATGTCATTAATTTAGCTAGTATTACTAAATATGTATCAATAATTTATCAATAATTATGAAGTCAGAAAGAAAGTCGTAGATAATAAATAAAAATTTATTGATAAAATGTTTCTTAATCTTATTCTAATGTACTTTAGTTCTTTAGTTCTAATCTATTTACACAACAATTTGTCCTAATCGATTTTTACAACAGAAGGCATGCAACAGTATTTCACTGGGCTCTTAAAATAAAAAGTCTTAAAAATAACAATCTTGTCTTGCAAACAAGCTTGTCCTGTACAAAATCTCTGCAAAAAATTCCAAGTATTTACAATTTGCATAACCAAAACCTCAAAAACATTCACGCTTTGTTAGAATTAGATTTGACGTCAGTCTTGAAAAAGGGAATGAATCTGGCGTCCGTTTTGGGAAGAGAGGTAGTTACGGGCGTGTGCGTCGTGGTTGGTGGGGTGAAAGTAGGCAGGTCCACGCGCAAGTCTGAGGGCGCTGCGGTGTGTCTGTACAACGCCTCGAACTGCATCTCTTCAGGGTACGAGTGACTCTTGATCTTTCGCTCGTCACGAGCGTTACTAGGATACACAATCATTATCTTTTGATTACCGTCGCTTTGTAGTGCGACTGGGGGTAAAGCGGTGCTTGCTGAAACCACAGGCCCTTGTATAACCTGCAACATTTCCGTAGGCGCTGGACGAAGCTT
Organism: Lampropteryx suffumata; assembly: GCA_948098915.1. Classification (NCBI taxonomy): domain Eukaryota; kingdom Metazoa; phylum Arthropoda; class Insecta; order Lepidoptera; family Geometridae; genus Lampropteryx; species Lampropteryx suffumata. The sequence goes on along the minus strand of OX402547.1, from coordinate 5,275,824 downwards.
CTCCGTGGTAGTCGTCGTCATAGGCGCTGCTGTAGTTGTACTTGTGGTTGTTGTTGTAGAAATAATATCGGGAATATCGGGGTCATCAGGAGTTTCTATTTCGCGCTTTTCTCCAGGTGGACCGAAAGAACGTAGTGATTCAATCTTCATCTCTAAAGTGGGCGTCGGGACCGGCACCGAACTTGTGACATTCATGTCTTCCATCGGTATATATCGGGCTGTCGGTTTAGGTAGCTCACGAGCTCCGAAAATCGGCAGTCGTGGTGCGTATGCCGACACAAGAGGTAGAAGTGTGTCTCTGGCGTATCTTTCTGCCCTCGAAATGAATGACGCTAACCTAGCAGGCAAGAATTGAACAGCAAAACTGGACTCTTCCTTTTCAGCTCTATCATCCCACGTCACGGAATCGTAGGTTGGCGTTGTGGACATATCGTAGTTTTTAGCTTTCCGTATCAAAGGTGGTTGGGTAGTCGATTTTGGAGGTTGTGTCGGTCTGAGCACCGGTTCCGATATTTCATGCCCGTCTGGGTTATCTGCTCTTTGTCTTGGGGTTTTCCTTAGTCGAGGACGCAGCACCGGTTCTGCTATTTCGACCAGTCCACTAGGAGCGGTTTTTGTGTTTGTCATTCCAAAAGCTCTTCCTGTGTTTTCTTCCTCGCCCGTCCACTCGTATGTATCTACTAGGACGAAGGGTCGTTGAGGGGACTCTTCTGGAAGCTCGTTGTCTAGATCATCGCGGATCACCACGGGTACCTCTCGTTTGGTCGAGTTTTCTTTTGTGTAGACTTGACTGTCGCTCGTTCCGTTGGATGATTGATCTTCCGGCGGAACGTCGCATTCTCCTGGGTACAGTGGCAGTTCAACTAACTCTTCAGACAATAACTGCATTCCTTTCTTGCAGAATGACGATCTGTAAGAATGTATAGGTTTTCGTTACGAATGGGTCAACATAAAATTATTATAAATATTTATTTACGGGTATTTATCCCGTTTGTTTACCTATTTTTCCCGACGTTGCGACTAGAGTCGAACGTGACCACGACAGAGTGTAAACTTATCGAAACGTCGGGAAAAATAGGTAAATAAACGCGATAAATACCCGTTAATAAATATTCATAATAATGTGTTCTGATCGCGTAAGTTTAAACAACATAAAATTGTTAATAATTAATGTTTTTTGTGATTCAACCTTGTATGGTATACCTACTCTCGGATAACAAGACGAAATGGTATCTTACGTCTTGGCAAAGCTGTCCGCAATCAGCAGCTTATCCACCAGTATTGACTTGACTCCAGCGCTCAGCCAACCGTTATAGGCTGCGTAGTGGATCGTGGCTCGAATCGGCACTCCCAGGGCTGGATGGGGTACGATCACTCGGGTGAAACGAGCACCGCCATTCGAACTATCCTCGCGTCTGAAACGTTCAGTTATTTGTCAAATCACTATTAAAGTCAGGTTACAGTTTTAGGGTATTTAGATTTGTCTTACTTTGTCATAGGAAAGGACTCGTTGAGGCCCGAATCTCCTTGTAGAGTTAGCGTTACTCTGCCGAAGTTAGCTTTCTCAGGAGCTTCGTTACCAGCCCAAATTGACACGTGGTATTGATGAGCTGAAAGCATAAATTGCACTGCTTAGTTTAGCCTAGTTATTCAGTACAGCTCTGGTAGGCTACTGGAAGTGGCCTCGCCTTCCGTTTCTACGGTCATGGGTACGAATCCGGTCGTGCACCAATGGATTTATCTGTTGTACTCTCAAACGGTATAAGAAAACATTTATTTAGTTATTTGGAAAACCAACAGCTATACACGTTTAACTTAAATAATTACATAAAAAATTAGTTTTAAAATACGCAATAAAAAACAGAAAGCCAATAACAGGTTTCCGTGAAGTGAACATCGTGAAGTGAACGCTTTTCAAAACACACGTTTTACATTCCGAGGACATCCTAAACTCAGGCATTTTTTCTATTTATTTATTTTTATCATTGGCTTACCGCAAAATGGTTCCTCTTCCCTGGTAAGAAGGTAGAGCTGCCCGCGTCCTAGCGAGCGGTCTGCGTAGTACCCCATATTCCCGCAGCGACGCTGACTATCACATGGAAAGCATCGTCCCTGAAAATCATTTAAAAGGTCAACTGCTGTGCATCATGTTTATAAAAAAAATTATATATACTCTTATACGATAGATTTATAATTTGTAGCTTCTTCTTCTTCTTTTCGTGTCACTAGTTATTTCTAACCAGTGTGGTGAAAGAAATAAAGTGCCCCTCAGAGGCTCCTTTCGTGCACTTAGGTAAGCCTTAATGTAAGCTCTCGACCTTGCCGACAGGACCCGCAGGAAAGACGAATCAGTACATGCGGCGTCGGTCGGTTCGGTTGCAGGTGCATAACGGCTGGCACCGAGCCGGGCTTGTTTCAAGTTTACCTTCTCTATTGCTAGCTCTTGATGTTTAAGTCAAGGTTACCATAGCTCAAACTGATCACGCTAGGAGTGGAAAATAACTAGTGAAGAAAAGATCAGTATTTAAGTCAGTATTATGTTTTTGGTTGCAATGTCAATGCAGCTTTGGTACTAACCTCAAGAAAAGTATCGTAATTAGCGCAGGGGAAAGCAGGAAAGTGGCATTTGGGTGATACAGAGTCCGTAAAGAACTTGTAAGCTCGTCTGTGGTTACACAGCGACCGACCCTCTGCGGACGTAGCTGCCCATGGCAGGAGGTCTGATACAGCTCCTACGAACCTGAAACCACATGCATACTCAAGTCATTCAATATGCCGTGTAGTGTATTATGGATCCATGGCTAGAGACAGACATGACATGTAATGTCAACTGTCATATCAGTTGGTGTTTACGCGCAAAGTCGAATGTCATTTTTAGAGAAAGAGAGTAAGAAGATGAAGAGCAGAACGACAAAGGTTGAAGAAAGTTGTCGAGAGGTACTGGAATTATTATCAAGGAGTAAAGTTATCTTGGATTAATGGGAAATGGCATGCGTGCAAATGCAGTCTCTACCTATTATTGATAAGATTATGTTGCCAGATCATGTAGTCAACTTGTAAGACGAATCTCTCTGCGTTTCATTGGACCAGCTAGGGTTGTTCAACCCAGATGAATGGAGTCAAGGTCTCCAAAGGCAACAAGAGACGCATCAGCCGTCATATACATTGAAATTGTCCTACTGCTTGCTGCATAAAAATACCTTGAACATGAAGTAATCGCGAAAATAAACCTACAAATTAGAGCAGCCATGTTGCACTCTGCCGCCATTCGGGTAAAAGTCCACGTGACCCAACGGCTGCGCAGCCCCCAGTCCTCCAAGAATAAGTGTTTCACCATTCGAATGTATAACGTCGACGAACTTCGCATCGGAGCGGTCCAGGCGAGCTCGAAGGTCTTGAAACTCGAAAAGAGGACCAGCTGGGTCTAAACCTGGAAATTTATAAAGACGATGACTTTAATAAATGAAAAATTCAAGGCTTAATATTTATCAATCGAATATCAGTAACGAAAAACTGTTTAAGAAACCTAGTATCTTTAAAAGTCCTTTCCATCGATAAGCCATTGATGGGGTAGTAAAATATTATAAAATCAATCCCACTTAACGTGTAGTGGAGGTATCAGTAAAAAACTAATAGTCTTCGAGCCATAGCTCTCTGATTAGGGACGGACAGACAGAGACAGACGAACATAGCGAAACTATAAAGCTTCCTTATAGAATTGGGAACCCTAAAAAGTGAATGAAGTGAAACATGTAGAGACCAAAACATGACCTGATACTCTGAATTGAAGCTGAACTTACCAGTGATTCGACTGATATTCCGTAACTCAGATCCAGCAAAGCCTGCCACGTGGGCTCCCAAACTAAAACCGATGAGATGGACATCTTCGAATCTCAGGTCTATATGCTTGGCCAACCCTGCACAAGTAAAAAACTAGTTACTTATTAGAGATAATGGAAATTAATCAAGTAATATCGTTGTATGCGGCCCCGACCAGTTAAGTTTTCGCCATATCGCGTTGATTATGTACATATATATTACACGTTTTTGTAATACCAATTGAAGGCAAACTTTACATGCAAAGTTTTGGTTTTATCATGCAGTTGAAAACACACCTTGTAGCATCATTGCTAGTTGTTTCCCCACCAATCGTGTGTTAGCGGCTGCTCGAAGATAATTTGGCATGGTAGCTCCACCTTCCCAGTCCACACATATTACGTTGCACTCTTCCTGATGAAGGAACAGAGATTTTGTTTGTTTATAAAATATCGACTGCCTGACTAAAACTAAAACGTAGAGTCAAGAATAACATTTGAGCAAAACCGACTAATCGAAGTGTTTCAAAATTACGCTTTATTTGTTAGACTTACTGCATAGATTTTTCAAAGGGTAAAATTACATTGACGTTTAATACGAGTATACTCGGCAGTGATATTTAGACCAAAATAAATTAAAACATATCATATCTAACACATCTAATCTATAACATATTCATTGAGACCGACATCAGAGTCATCGTGTTTGGGCTCATTGGAATATGAGCCCAAGCACGATGACTGCTGTAAACTTACAGCAGGAACTGCAGGAACTATAATAGAGGAACTGTGAAGTGACGAGGAACAGGGTATCCTGCAAATTCCAGGTGATGCTGCAGCAGCACGATAACAAGGATAACATATTCTTGCAATATCATTAAAGTAACAGGACACTTTTTCGAATAGATCTGACCAGTGGAAGTTGCTTAAATCAACTAGAAAATCACCAGATTTTCTTGGTGGAAAATCGGATGAAAATCGGTTCATCCGTTTGAGAGCTGCGATGCTACAGAAAGATGTTCGTTTCATCTATTTACATTGGCGTTTAAAAATGGAAAAGAAAAATAACTTTTCCCATAAGGAACTATAAATTTAATTTTAGATAAATAATTCCTATTAATTACTGCCAATATTATTATCATAAAAACATTGTAAATAAACGCAAATGACATCTTGCAATGTTTATTTATCTCGATGTTTATAGACATGAAGCTAGAAGGTCAGCAGAAAAACTCTTGAATAGCATATTATGCAAATCGCACATTATGGTTTGACCTTTCAATATAAATGAGGTATATCTGCATTTATATTATCCAAAAATGCTTGCTTTGCTTGCAGCTCAGTAAAATGTCTCCACCAATCCACACACTTCCCGACTGAGCAGGAAGTCTGCGTAAATTACAAGCATCTGAGTCAATCACGCGGCCTCATTTTAGAATATTTATTGCATAAACGACCACTTAACAGGTTTGACAACGTTCTATAAAGTTTATAAACAGTGTTGTCAGCTATGTGTACCTTAATAATAATAATAATAATGAACTTTATTGAGAATATACCATTTTAGGTACCTACGACAAACAAAATTAATGCTACGGCTACCATGTAATATGTTCTGCAAACGGCGGTCTTATCGCATATGGCGATATCTTCCAGACAACATCAGCACCTACATTTCAAAAAACTCTCGAGTTCTAATGGAATATGTAGTCTAGACAGACAGACTGTAAGATACCTAGAACAAGGAATCATTGGAAGAACTTACAACAGCCATCAAAGCAGAGCGCATCTCGTACACCCAGACGTTGTCGCAGTTAGAGCCGAATCCGTGCACTATAATACGCGTCGGACGGTCCGTGTCGAAGGCTCGAGCTGCCCAAGACCACGCTGCGGACATGTTGCTTGCAGACACAGCCAGAAGAGGCTGGTCACCTCTGAAAGGAGAATCATTGATTACTCAAAGCTGGGTCCAGATCGGGCCCATTTTTTTTCCGCAGAATCAAGATATCATTATTTTACTGCACGTTAGGTGCAGGCAATTTAACATGAATCAATACATTTCTATTATCAATTTGTGGTAGGTACTTATTACTAATGCTGCTGCCACGCTCGCACTTCGTCCGAGCATTTTATTATATTGGATGTATATCTATTATTATTATACATCCCTATTTGAATCTGATTTTGTTCACACTTTCATAGGTTTTAATTTGTTTCCGCGAAACCCAAATATAAAATGTATTTTTTTAATGTATCGTATATACTTCTTCTTCGTAAATGACATGGTTTTCATAACAATGACTCTTTTGCAAGGGATTAATTTTGGGCGTTTTGCAAAGCAAACATACGCAATGTTTGCTTCGCAATGTTTGCTAATTTGGAAGAGTCTATAGTATATAATAGTCAGAAGACCTGTATTGCAAAGCAAAACAATCGACTACCTGTATCATTAACTTATACCTACGAGTATATTATAATTAATTTATAAAACTAGTTTTAAGATTGATAATAAAAGCTTATTGTTAATATTGATAATATAATGTTGTATGTCAGTGGCCAACTCTGCTGGCCGAGTTGGTAGGCCGCTCATAGGCCTCTGTCATGGCCTACCGTGGTACCTGCTAACTGTAGAGTACATGAGGAACTGCGTGCCCACTTCCTGCGGTGTGCTTGGCAGTGTCTCCAGATAGGCAAAGGGCCCGGCATCCTCAAAGCAGCCGAACTCTCCGTAGCAAACGCTGCCTTGAGATCTCTTGCTCCTGAATAAATATAGATAGTAAATAAATAATTAATAAGCACGAATAACTATTTAGAGCTTGAATTTTAATATGTGACATCCTAATAGATAAATCAAATTGACCATGCGCATGTGACCTGATATATAGAAGTTTCTATATTATATTCAAGTATGTTTTTAAATCAGGCTCATAATCTAGTAACACCTTAATATCCATGCATGGTGCATGGATATGCATGGCAAAACTATAGGCGTTCCTTGTAGGGCTTCGAAACCCTAAAAAGTTATCTTCCGGGCAACCAATCTTGTAAATAACAATGTACACAAAGACAATGATCAAAACTTTCGTACCAAAGCGGTTTTATTATTGTATCTGCGAGGTAATTATGATGGAAGTGTTGGAAAATGAGTTTAATTTTTTTCTTTCCCATTGTCATTTTGCCTCTTTTGTTTAGCTTTAAGTGGGCACATTGAATGAAACGCTCTAGCATACCTGATTAGCAACGAAAGAAAAACTATACTACTCGGTGTAATATATACTTAGGTAGATACTATGAAAGTCTTCCCTGTGAGATTTTAAGACAAATAACGAATTCTTAGGTACATCAACTTTCTTACTTTCATTCGGAAATCAGAGGACATAAAACCAAGAGTAAATAATTGCACCATATTATTAAGTCAACAACTAAGTAATTCACAACTGTAGGTGCACGAATACGACGTGAATTTATTGAATTTGCACAATAGAAAGTTCCCATTCGCCTTACCAATGGGAACGGTGAAAGCAATATCTACTTTTAGGCACTAATCAACAAAACATAATAGATACAGTTAAAATATAAGGCAATATACTTCTAGTAGTTCGTACCTAGTCCGTGCTCTTTTCTGCTCCCACTGGTCCATGGAGTCCCTGACAGCCTCGAGGAGGTCAGCATCCCTCCGCTCGTCCTCAGCCTCCTGCGCCGCCGTCGCTGGTCGTCCTGCACCGCGCCATGACTCTAGCTCTGCATCTGAATAACAAAAATATTGGCATTGGTATATGTTAATTTATGCATGGTACAAACTTTGCCGTATTCAACTAATATGGTTCTGAATTTTTATTATTTCTTTGTTTTGTAGAGTTTATCTGCATCTGCAAATCTATAGTTCCAAGTAGATTTTTAATGGAGTGCCTACCTAGCAGCTAAGACAAATCAATTTTGTTGTGTTGGGTATTGGTAAAACAGGTTTACCGTTTGGTTATATGAAATTTATTACCGGTATGCAATAAATTGCAAGCCCACAAGACAAAATAACCGAACAATGAAAAGACGAGCGCTGTTTACAAATTTGTTGGGTAAGTTAATGGCCTTTGCGTTGCGTGGCGCATTTCAAACAGCTGCTAAAGGTGCGCTACTAGGTAACCTGAATGCTGTCACTCGTCTCCGGTTAGCTCTCCACTTTTTGCGATCTAATGTGGCCTTGATATGACAGCCCGCTGTAGGACAGTATGTAGCCTGCAAGTAGTCACAAGACCCAGTATGGACGAAAGTCGGCCGCTCCCAGACAAAGAATGATGAGAAACTCAACGACCAACCTACTTCAATGACAAAGCTGACGCATTATTGAGCCAGACGGAAGAAAGACGTTTGTAATTATAATAACCGTTACCTATATTATGTGGTTGACATACCAAATTCATTTCTGGTTATAAATCTACACCTCGCACGGATGTAGATAAATATATTACGTTCATTGCTTCAAAATGCCGATGCAGTCTTAAATAACTGATGTGTCATTTAGGTAGCTTGTGCCATAATTTGTGTTATGAAATTATTTGGTGTTACGTCATTTTTGCGAAATAGTTTCCCGGCAAAGTTAAATTTGTCAACACTGTAACAAAATTACGTAAAGATGCAATACAATGTCATTGTTTGCTCTCTATATACCTAAGTAATTCACTGAGAGATACTTACCAATTGTGTAAATAGGTGATGTCTAAAATTGTTTTTATATAATAAAAGACTAAGTATAAGCTTCAATAACAACGTGAAACTTGATTTTAGGTACTAAACTCATGTCATATCATGCTTACATACCAACTTTCTTTTCAATTGAAACAATGCGTGGGTTCTCTGGATATTCGTGTTGAAATAGCTTTTCAAATAGTACGCAATAGCGTTGGCACCGTATTATTTCCATATATGGCTCCCATTCCCACGGGAAAGTAAGTATACCTACTCCAATTATTCCAACAGCTGGTAATTTTATTTCTCTATATAATCGTTCCAGATGCAGATGTACCTACTTACAGGACAAGCAGCGTAGGCCTGGGTTGCATGATACGTTAGAGCCATAGCATGGTAAAATTACTTTTTTTTTTAAATTACACATTTAACGTAGTCTGGCAAGATTTTCAGTTTGTACCTAGTTCATTTATAAAAGTAGATACGTTTTCGTTTTCAACTCGAACGAATGGTAAGAAAGCAATGCGTCGAGTCAATCAATGACGTGCTACTTTCGCATTTCAAGGCGACTATTACTGAGTTGTAAATTATAATGCAATGCAGACAGTATTGTACTTTTGCTAAATGATCTGAGAGCGCGACTGTGATAGTAAAGGCATCATTAGGTTCGCTGACTACCTGCATACGGTGGCTTTACTCTTTCTTGCTTGCTTTCCGTTACTTTTTAATTATGGAGATAATCGTATACTTACACCTAGCAACAGCGAGCGAGAGAACAGCCAGAAGCACGGCGAGTGGCCGCAGGGCGTGCGTCGCCATCCATGCGGCCCGGCATTCACGACACCTGTCAACAACACGATCACCTTGTACCAGAGCATTTTATACATAGAGATATGAGAGATAAATGTGCTTGCCTTTTTAGCGAATTACCCTTTTGTATTAACAAAGACCATTTAGTATCCATTAAAGCAGGTAAATTTTATTACCTACGGTATTTATTTAGTTTTATTATTATGAGCTTGTAATGTTCCGAGGTCCAACAAGGAACCTTTATAGTTTCGCCTTGTCCATCTGGCTGTCTGTCTATCCCCTAATTAGAGCTCTAGCTCGAAGACGTATAGTTATACTGAAATTTTGCACGTACATAGATAATAAGTGTCCCCCATAAAGTTATGAAAATAAGAACTTTTTAATCGCTGGAAAAAATATTTTAAAGGGTACCTCGCCTAATTCATAAAGTAGGTTGCTTTTTTTACTATCGTGTGGCATATCGTTGGATAAGTCTTTCAAATATATTTGGAGGTTTCTTGAACAGATATTCTTTAAATATTAAGCTTTGAAGTCATAATTTTTGATAGAGTCCAGTGACCCCGTGGCCCCCGCGGCAAAACTGTTATTTAGGAATACGTGAAAAGCTTTTAAATAATAGCATATATGCTGAAATTATAAGGAAATCACGGCTTGTACTGCTTTACTAGATTAAGAGTAACAAATAGATTAACAATAGATTTGTAATCCTTAAAAAAAATCATATAGCTCCATACCAAATTCTTTTATTTTGTTATAGACGTTATTTCAACAATAATAACTACATACTAACAACAACTAATAACAACATACTAACTACCTAATTGTACAAACTTACAATCAATCATTATAGCCACTAATTCCTAGTTAGTAGCCACCTAGAACGTAACATAACTGCTTTATAATCACCCCAACCGGCTTCCCATTACAAACTGCTAAGTAGCCGTCGCAAACAATGGCGACGATCATAGGCTGCTAATTACCACATAACCGCGAATTTCCTGGTTGGACCTTAGAGTATGTAAGTATTAAATAATATTCGCGTCTCCTACCGTGTGGAGTTCCCATGTGGCTCTACGCTGCGTAAAAATTACGAAACACTTTAGTAGTTAGGCTAGAGGATGCATTGTGAATGTAAAGTGTATTGCAACTCAGCCAATAAACACCGAGGATACTTCAAACCAAACAAAATAAATGGTGCAAGAATCAAATACGCTAAAAACGTGTGCAAAACCAAGCACTTAACTGCCTTGGCTAAAACCACTTCAGCGTGATACATCAGTTGGTTATGCTCTTGAAATTATTGCTCACCTTTAAAACTAGGAAGGAATCATACCTAGACCTTCAGATTCAACATCCGATTTACTATTTGGCATTGCATTATGATATCGATACTTTTTGATACAATCAAACGTGAATTGCTTGAATTGAAATTGAAATTGAAAAATTCCCAATAGTGAGGGGATGATGTGATCAATCGGAGCCAGTAGACATCATTGTATTTAAAATTATATTAAGTATTCCATCAGTCATCCGGTCACGATAGCACAATATATGCTTAGTTTGGGGCTAGGTGGTGTTGTGTGCATTGTCCATCAATGTCATTCTACTAGTGGTATCGCGTGTTGAAAATAGCATAATGTACCTTAGGTACCTATACTTAAATACTTTAAGTACCTGTTAGGTACTTAAAGTATTTCTAATCGATAAGCCATGTGAATCATCTGCATCACATACGATTTTGAATGTTTTTTCGAATGATCTGGAATGATCCAGACCCATTTGACGACCTCTGTAGCGCAGTGGGCTTAGGTCCGGCTGAGACGCAGAAGGTTGCGGGTTCGATTCCCGCTGCGTAAGTATTTTGTCTGGGGTCTGGGTGTTTCTATGTATCTATTTACAAAAAAATAAGTAAATAATTAGTAATACTTATATACTTTTGACTGATATATAAGTATATCAGTCATGTGGTACCCATAACACAAGCTCTGCTTACTTTGGGGCCAGATGGTGTTGTGTGAAACGTCCGGATTATTTATTATTTATTTATTTGACAAAGTAGTAGTAGGTATATATTTTGATAAACACGGGGTTTACTTAGGTAAAATAATACGTGAGTAAATCTCGTCTTTGTCAAAATGTTTACCTAGTATAGCTTATTCTGGTTCTAGTTAATCTTATAATGTCCCTCGTCCCCTTGTTTCTCCTTCGAGCGCTTGCTCGATGCTCGATGCACTAGTGAACTCGTCACTCGTACTATACTATGTATATAATATCTATTTATATGTTTTTTTATTTTTGAATATGTTATCTATAATATAGATAACAGTACATATTATGTACTGTTATATTTGCTTTTTCTTAGATTATGTAATCACGCCCACTTTTGATTCTCTCTAACTTGTAGGTTGACTGGTAGAAAATGCTACTAGCATTAAGCCCACCTATTGTACATCTGTATATATTTGTTTGTGCAATAAAGGATTAAATATGGTAAAACTCTAAGTTTTGAAAGTGAAATAGTAGTATGTAAAGTACTTTGCCTACAGGGTCTGGACCCCAATCATTATCAGCTCACGGCTATTAACTTGCGTAATACAAAAGTGATAATTGACTGAGCGAGCTCTAAGCGCGAGCGGGTGTCTCCGTTTCTGCTTAGGCAAAAATGCTTTCGTAATGTCCGTCCGGATGTTCTCCTCTACAGGTCGCATTTCTCAACCGATTTTGTGAGCAGGTTCTATAACTATATATTTTTTTGTCGAATTAGTTTTGGATTTTTTTCAAAATGGCGGAGATAAGTTATATTTCAGACATTTTGAAAAATTGTCGCGAGGTCTAAAGCTCACAGAGTTACTCTTTTTGTCAACTGTTCTCGTCTACCCCAGGCACTAGGCACATTTTGTAATGATGACATGGTTGAATCGGTGGCCTAGGCTACCATTAAATATAGTTATGTAAACAAAGGTAAGTACCTACAACCAGTAGGTTTTAGGTAGGTTTACAAGTTACTGTCAAGTCATCAGCCTCACGCGTAGCACTTATTAAAGTGCCAAATAAGAGTAAGTCGATGCTGTGTCTGCAATTATTCCAAAAGAAGCATTCCATTTGTATTATTATAAGTTATTATGTAATATGTAGGTATGCTATTGCAAAAATACCAGCAATTTAAATATAATTTGCGTTGTGAAAAATTGCCTTCGTTTTTCTGCTTCAGCGAGTTCAACAATTAAAATCAAGCAAAAGACATTTCATCAAGATTTCGTGATCGGTAATGAACATGATTGTTGCCAGAATCGCACTGCTCCGTGCGGCTACCTACGTAAAGATACACTGGTACAGCAATGCAGTATTTCTCTACAGTCACAGCACAGTAGTTACCACCACAGAACACTTACTTACTTACTTACTTAGTCCATTGGCGCAGGGACCCAAAATGAGTCTTGGCCTCCGAAACGAGACTCTCCACCTTCTACGGTCCTTTGCAATCTCCTGCCAGTTATCAGCTGCAAGCTAACGCAGATCAGCTTCGACTGTATCGCTCTAACGGTATTTGGGACGACCAACCGGGCGACGACCAAGTGCTCGGCCCAAATATGCTCTCATGACGCTACGATCTTCACCCATTCGTTGAATAAGGCCGAGCCAACGGAGTCGGTTAGATTTATATTCTCCTATAATGTTTGGCTCGGCAACGAGGTCTTCAATTTCAACGTTTTTTCGAACCCTCCAGCTGCAATCCTCCCTCTTCACGGGTCCGAGGATTTTTCGGAGAATTTTCCTCTCTGCTACTAAGAGCTGGTTTTCCTCTTTTAAGGTCAGTGTCCAAGCTTCAGAACCAAACAGAAAAATTGGTCTATTGGAATATGCGAATTTTGGTTCTTCTGCTTAGAAGCTTGGCCACTAGTACCTTGTGCAGAGCAGCACTACGTCGTAAGGAGTTCTGTATACGCATTTGAATTTCCTCTTCACGGGTATTTGTGTCAGTTATAGTACAGCCCAGGTATTTAAATTTGGCAACTCCCTTAAACGTAATTTTACCAACTTGTAAATTTTGACTCTTTGTACGAGGATTTCTGAACCGCTTTATGTGGAGATACTCAGATTTCTCGTGACTGACCTTGAGTCCCACCTTTTCCGCCTCCACTTCTAGAACTGCAGCGGCTTCTGAGACTTCTTCGCGACTTTCCCCTAACAAAGCTATGTCATCTGCGTATCCAATTACCCTGTGCCGTTCATTTAGCACCAGTCCTAACTCCGTGCGAGCACTTTTCTGAGTACAAATTCCAGAACCAAGTTGAAAAGCATTGTTGAGAGGGCATCGCCTTGTTTAAGCCCAGTAATCACCGCGAAGTCTTCGGTTAGTTCACCTTCTACTTTCACCCGCTTCTTGCTCTCACCAGTGGCCACAACTATCATATCAACGAGATTTACTAGGATTTGGAAATTTCTAAGAATGGTGTACAAGGCCTCGCGATCTATACTGTCGTACACTTTTTGTAAATCAATAAAGAGCCAATGGATACTCTGAGCGTATTCCCATTTTTTCTCTATAAGTTGTTTTATGAGGAAAATCTGATCTACAGTACTACGGCTTCGACGGAACCCACACTGATAACCACTAAGGATTTGTTCCGCATACGGTATCATCCGATCCAAAAGCACATATGATAGGACCTTATACGCTGTGGGTAGTAGAGCTATTCCACGATAATTTGTGCATCTCTTTTTAGACCCCTTTTTGTGAACATGACATATTATTCCGGTATTCCGTTCCATCGGTTGCCTTTCTATTCTCCATATGTTAAGTAGATGCTCGTATAATTTGGACTGAACCTTTATTTCGGCTATGTCGGTCACAAGTTTTTCACTCTCCAATATTTGGGTTGTGGGTTGGTAACCTTTTTTTACGTGTGTTACTTCCTGGTAAAATTTTCTCGACTCATTATAATAATAATAATAATAATATTTATTCAGCACAATTTAAACATAAGTTATTATAACTATTTAAAAACTGGTTTTAAATATAATAACATTTAAAACATTAGATCGAATAAGCGTCTCCATGTTTTTCACCAGGCCATCCAGATGCTGTCTTCGAGCTGTCTTTATCTTTTTCTTTACCTCCAGCCTACACATTTGGTATTTGTTATCCCAACGGTCATCTTGTTCTGCCAAGATCCTAAACTCTTTTCTATTATTTATAGCGGTTTCACATTCTTGGTTCCACCAATTGCGCCGTTTTTTGTGCTTTGCTGTCCCTAATACTTTAAATCCCACATCTTTAATAGTGTGCTTTAGGCTTTACAACCCTGAATCTATATTATCATCCAACTCTAAATCTTTGAATCTATTATTTAGCTTCAATTGAAATTGTTCCCTAACTTCTTTGTGTTTCAAATTTTCAACATCTATTCGTACCACAGAACAGGAAAATATAATCTTTTCTGTGGTTACCACTGTTAAAATATTTCTAGTACCTACAACTTACAGTGTACATTCATCTCGAAAAGAAATATTGGTTTAATTAAAGTCCCAAATGAACCCTTGCACAAATATCTAGTTCTTGTTTGACTTTTGACTGGCCTGTCAGCTCTGGTAGTAGCTCTGCCTTCTGTTATAACTCAGTAAATCAACAACTTAATAAAGGTCAATGGTTATTCACCGTGCGCCAACAGTCTGTCAAATCCAGTGACCTGGAACGGAGACGCAGCAATACCGCCTGAATTCCTCAGTTGGCTGGCTATTCAGATTCGGACGCAATTGTGACTACACTGTGCAGTTAGTATGGTATTGTAGTTAAGTATGTTAAAGTAATAGGACTTGGCACGGTTGAGCTAGTGGGTTAGGTACCTATCAGTAGGTAAATCTGCCTACCTAACATCAGACATTAAATAATCTTCCTTCAGCATTCCCAGACCATAACGTGCTAAGTGACCTTGTGATTACCCGACAATTACCTAGGTCATACTGCTTCAAGTAGAGCGTAGGCCTTATGATTGCTTACTCGGTAGGTCAAATTCCTTGTATTCTCATGAATGAGGTCATTGTTTTATTCATGAGTGTGACCGGGAATAATAAAATTTTATTCACGGTCAATAATTCTCTGATCACAAGGACCGACATCGACATCGATAGACTTACCGATTAAGTTGACCATCTAAGTCGTAGGTATTCATCAAATGTAACAAGCACGCCTGGCTAAGTTTTCTTCCCAATAACTACCAATGGGATGGCACACGCAAATCTATTTGCAGATGGCAACACCACAGAGGTTTTAAAACATTTGAGGGTTATATATTTTGAACAGTGCATTCATCACGAATTCATCATAGATTAGCAACGAAAACTTTGGTGCTGATTTTTTTTGTTTAAATTTTTTCTTTGTTTTTATTCTTTGGGGATTACATGCGAACCTCTATTTTTACAGTCTGGAGCGCAACGTTACAGTATTTTATGAACAATTTGGAAATAAATCCACAAACACAAATAAACACAATACAATTTGCCTGAAAATGTCAAAGTAAAGGTGTTGTCGATAATGCGACACCAATCGGGATAAAAAGCCAGTGAACCTCCCTATTGCCGTACGAGAATCGGTACGAGTGTAGATACATTTTAGAAGCCTGTTGTTTGCCAATCCGTTCCCATAATCCGTTATCAATAGTAGGTAAGTAAGCATTTTACAAATGCAGCACGGGTGTAAGAAAAATGCACATGCCAATTATAGAGAACAATGTCAACATGATACATTTCCCAACAATGAGTAAACGTATTAAATTTAGCGCAATTTTCATCAGTTTTCTCATGTAGGTACGTACGCACTAAGGTGGCGCGACAGCCGCATTAAATTTACCACGCTAAACATTCCGTTCCGAGGTTCATAGCATTATTTATAGATACCTACATAGGGATCCAGTTACGTAGAAATTTAGTAAATTACTAATTTAGTCTTTTTAAAGTGAAAACTTCTTTTAGCGCGGTACGCATATTTTTAGATGAGGTAAAACCTCTGGACTCGCGACACTGTTACGAGACGCAGGGCTGCCGCGCTCGCCCCATTTGATTATAAACCTTAATTCACATGTTTACAGTCTACTTTTGTATGGAGAAGTTTACTGAGTTAGGTTCTTTGATATATTATCTACATTCTGAACAAAAGCATCGCGCCAAAATAAGTTTTCACTTCTGTCGGCACTCCCGGAGTGCAACCCATTTTTTTTAAGCCCTCTTACCTTTCCGACTACCGACCTTTCCGACCGACCTTTCGACTTCTTCTTATATATACAAGATATATTTTTGATGAATTTTCACTATTATAAATATGAGCAAAACTTTGCCGCCCCTAAGATCTGCCGAATGTAAATCTACAACAGCCTATGCTAATGTTATGTGTTAATTAATCCCTCACTGTAGGCACATATGCACTGAACAGTACCTTACAGTCAAGGTAAAATAAGTGGAACCTATAAATATATTTTGAATTACGAGATGTATTCGCGATTTGCATTTGATTTCCAAACCGGCTCAGTATTATGTAAATTACGTTCAGCGGAGACTTTCTTTTGTTAGCTGTAGCAATTAGCGTCGAAACGAAATCGTATCTTTCGTTTGAGACGCGCCGAGCGCAATAGAAAACTAGCAGATAACATTTTTCCTTTACAGGCGATTAAATAACAGTTAAATAAAGTTATAATATAAATTACTAAATACATCGTTACTGTTGATGTCTATAATTATCATGAAATTACATAAATACCTATCTTTGTAAAACCAAAACCTTTTCACCATAGGTTTCTTCCATTACTAAGGCAAAGGAAAAGCGATAATAAATTGTATATAGTTATATAGATAGATAGATAATACTTTATTGCACACCAATTGATGGATTGTTATATAGTTCATAATGATAATGAATTGTAGGTACATAGTACGAAAAACCATAAATAAATGAATAAATCTATATTCATTATCTTAGAGCTAAGTTACGATTCGAAAAATAATATTTATTACGATTACTATTACCTACGATTACGATTAGCCGATTGTGTCCTACTGCTGGGTGGGTTTTGAGCTATTTGGACCCAATACAATCTCTGGCTACCACGGCGCCGCCCGCCAGCGCGGTCTCGTTGTCTCAGGGCTGCACAATAATAATAATAATATTTATTATTATACTATAATACTTATTATGTAACTATACTTAGGTAAAGCTTACAATATGCCTGAGCTAGGAGAACCTGTGTCTCAGACTGAAAAAGATTATCAATATAAATTTATAGGTAGGTAGGTCAATAAACAAAAAATCAGCAAACTTTAGAGATAATAATATAATGAAATAAACAAAATTACAATATAAATGCTACACATGTCAAAAAATGCGACCCTACTTTTAACATAGAAGGTTGCAAGTTTTAAATATTACTTACATTACTACAACTTATAACTCAACTCAAGCTGTTTCTTAGTAAGATAGGGCAGGGCATGTTGTAGAGTTATTTTACAATTAGTAGAATTCATTGCATATATGCCTAATTTACGATTAAGACGAAAGGCCATATGAACACAAAAATCTCGATGCGAAAGCATGCTTTAGTGGGGTGATTATTATATCGTAATGATTTTCGTACAATAGTACGGATATCATTAATATATTTGTTTTATAATCATTAGTATATTGTCAATAGTTTCAGCACAATAAAGAAGGAATCTGTGTTGTACTAATAAACTAATTCCACCTCAATTCCATAGCAAATTGGAATATTATACATAAGTAGGTATGTTTTATTAAATAGGTGCTGTCTCGCCGCATAAAATTAAATAGTAGTTGTATGCGTAGGTAAAGGAACGCTTACACAGGCAATTCAAATTGTTCAATCTTAGCCAATACTCAATGCTCGATGGTTAAATGATATAGTCAGCGTTGCCGGGAACCACTGGATGAGACTAGTAGAGACCGGAAAGAGTAGCGTAATAAAGAGGAGGCAGTATACCCAGCACTAAGCCTGCCAATACCCAGCAGTGGGTGCAATCGAATGATGATGATGGGCAATATTTACCAATTATGACGTCACAACTACATCAAGCAATTTACGGTAATACAAACATGTAGCAATTGTATAGTTATAAAAAAGATACAGCTACACAATACTTCGATATGAGCCACACAATATGGGGAAATATAGGAAAACTAGTTGGTCCAGATTGATTCTAGTTGCCGAGCAATTATTGCTCAATACATTGCTTGTGTAAACGTACCTTTAGGTATAGCACGAGATTTTTAAGCCGTTTAACATAAAAAACTGTTGTTCATTGAATCTATGTATATATACCTAAGTTTATCGAAAAACTCACTGACCTGCATATTCTACAATTTATTTTTCTTGACTGCATATTTATTTTGTAACAGGATCCATAATAAATCGATTAAAATCAAATTGGCTACAGTGGGCGCTGTGGGTAAAAAGTAGGACAATAAGGTATAGACAGATAGTCAGCCGGTAGATGTACTCTATAATAAGACAGACAACCACATTGTAAGTTTATCATAACTTTCACTTGAGTCCATCTCCTGACCTAAGTCGACCACAAATAAACCGTGAACGTGATGATGAAAACGCTCGATATCCATTGCTCTTTTTCTATGCTTGAGAACCGGCGTAATTGGCGCTTACGCAGCGGTGCTTAGAAAACGGAACAGGAACGGGTTTAATCGTATGATATAAGTTGATGATGTGCAAGAAGTGAAAGCAAGTGCCTACGCAAACGTGGTTACGCTATGCACTTTGACACGTGGCTCATCACTGAGTAAAATTATTCTCAAAGTGCGACAGTAGGGCACAGTACAGTACATACCTATTACATTTATAATGATGAAGTCATTTGGTCTTAGTAATTATAGTCAAGTCAGATCGCCACCACTATTGATTCAAATATCTATCTATATCTAATCTAGCCGAAACCTCGTGTATAATTAAAAAGTACCTATACAATTAAACCGTAAACTACAAGAACACATCCTACTTATCAAAAACACGAGGACCTCAATCAATAAATTTATTTTATGCAAGTATGTAATCAAGGTAAGCGGGTACAATTAATTTGTTGTGCCTAGGTAGGTAGGTACTTCCGATTAACATGGTTGTAAAAAATAATTATAATCACCAAACCTTGACCTTAACATGGTAATATTCATTGAAAAGCAGAAGATTGTCAAGATCCTGTAGACATAACAGACAAGGTTGGACATAGCAAGAAGCCCGTCTAACTAATTAAGATCGTAAAAATATATATGAACCTTCTCAAAATCAAGCCTTTCTTTAATGACCTCGATCTTCAGTGAACAGAACTCTTTTATCATTCAGCTATTTAATCAATCAATCCATCATCATTAACATAACCATACCTATCCTACAAATTAAATACACAGATGAATGAAAGTGTAACTTCTTATATTTAAGTTTGGTTGTAGTTCAATAAAATGGTAGCAGTAGCCAAGAATTAATTTCCCTATCTACCTTGTACCTTGTATAGAAAATCAGATGTACATATGTATAGATAAGTATTACACGAGTAATATGCACGTCTGCATAGTGGCTTATCATTAGGATATCACACAGTAATAATGTACCTTACCTATGGGAATTTTAATATGTTTGTATGCCTGTACATATTTCTTTGTTGTTTAAAATAAGGAAATATATATCATTGTGGCTCTGCTGGTTGTTACAGCAGTCACCAGAGCCTGAAATCTATAATTATTACGGTACCATATAATAACACCATTATTGATATACAATGCATATTATTGCAGATAGTTTGGACAATGGACAATTCACATTTTTTTTCAGTAGCACGATTTTAATAAAAAATGCCTATTTGTTGAATGTTCTTACAATAATTTTTCAAGAGTAGGATTCTCAAAACCGAATGGTTTTGCGTAGACGCGTAGCCCATAGAGTCGTAGACCCTTCGGCCCATATAAAAGACTTCGACGCGCTTCTTGTGTAGTTTGTGACTTGTGTGTGAGCGAATCGAATTGTATAATACTATTATTTGATACCGACTACGAGTAGGTACCTATAGTTATTAGAATGACTTTCTTCATTCTAGATCATGCTTTATTTATTGCTGCCTACTCTTGCTAGAACAATATGTAAGAACAGTGTGTAGATGCGTAACGTAAATGATCTGGGTAAGTAGGAGTGCTTACACATAGTATTTTATGTAAGAGACTGTGGTTAAATCATCTATTACCTATTATGCGAAAGTACTTTCATTACATGAAGTGCAATCTAGAAAAAGTTGTTATTTAGTAATAAGTAAGTATAATGTGAAAAGTACATAAGGAGATAGGTAGATAAGTAAGGTATAACTTTAATTAAAATATAATATTTTATTTAAGTATAAACTTAAATTTGTAGGGTAGGTATTTACGAGTAGGGACCTAATAAATACTGTTAGTGGCGGACTATGACAACTCCATCGCATGCTATGCCTCACGCATTACACAATAATTTGACCGAGTAGCAAGCTTAGACTGGCTCCTTTTTTTCCAGTCGTTTTTGACTGTTATTAGATATAATATTACCTCTAGCTAGCCCAGAAAACAAGATTAGCATTTCGGTTTTTTCTCTTCCCAATATTATTCCTAAACATCGTATTATTGTATTTCAATATTCAACTCTCTAGATTGATAGCTGTGTGTGACAGCCAGGCGACACGGAGTGAGAAAAAAGTATACTTTTTCTTAAATTTAGACGGTACCTAAACATCACGCGTTAAAGAGCAAACAGACAACAGCAACAGAACGACCAAACAAACGACCAAGGCTAAAACTCATCGTTGAGTGTAGGTACTTGCTTACATCCAACACAAACATGCTGATCTGGCACACTTAATTTTTACATATTAACTGCTTATTGTAACTATTATTAAGTAGTTTTAGTTAAAATATTTTTTTCGGTATGTGCCAAATATACGTTGCCAAATAATTCGTTAATTCATTCATCAATGCTAAAAATGTATGGATTTTAAGTATTTTTTCTAGTTTAAGTCGTGTTTTTGTGTTGCTGTCTTCGGGTGAAAACCATTGAAATCAATTCAGAAAGCCTCTTTGAGGTTACGTTACGCTTACGACATTGTGGTTAAAATAAGACAAAATGATTTTATTGTTGTTTGTTAACGAGAGCGAATAAGCGGACAGTCTTACGACATTTTATATTCCAGTAACCGGTAGAAAGTCTGTTAAACCACCTCGAAAGCTGTTTCGTAATATTATTAACTCGTAATCCCAATATTAAGTTTATGGCTGGTATTCTGTCATTTTCCACTCTGATTTTATAACGAGGAGCCTGAGCTATTGACCGGACAAAACTGAGGTAAGTAAGTATTCAAAACTTGAGGTAGTTTTAATTCGAATCCGAAAATAACGATTGATTTTGATTATTGATTAATAACCTTTTTACAGCACCATCCAAACTAAGCAAAGGTACCTACTATGGGAACCAGATGACTAATAAAATGCGTATCAATAGATACACATAACTTTTCAAACTATCACGGTTTTAAACATATTTTTCATTAAACGGGATATTTACCATGATATGTGAGTTTTACTGCTTCCCGATATTTCGGCACAGTTGCATGCGCCATAATCACGAGAAAACTGTCAATATCGGGAAGCAGTAAAACTACGAGTAGCATAATTATGGTAAATATTTCGTTCGTATTGTTTTGAATGAAAATTATGTTGTAAATACACAGGTACTATTTAAAACCCAGACAGAACGAAGATAAATAAATATTGGTGGACAATGCACACAACACCATCTAGCCCCAAACTAAGCATAGCTTGTATAATGATGACTAGATGACTGATAGAATACCTATATATTTTAAAATACATACTTATGATACTTAATACAAAGAAACAAACACCTATGCGTTTGAAGATCATACAAATGATTGCCTTGAATGAGAATTTAACCCGCAGCCTACAGTGCAAAAGGCTGAGTTACTTAGGTAATATACTACCAACTGAGTTGTGACTGTTCTGAGGCCAGTCTAAATGTCCAAATTGGGTACTAACTTGTACTTAGGCAAGATATTGTTAGCGAGTAAAGATTATTGCTCAAGGATGACAACTCTCAGTATGAATCAGCTTTCAACTCGTTGTACACTTTCGTAAACAATTGTCAATAGTATCACGTACAACTAGGTACATACATTATACAAGGTAGGTACGTTGTGTAGTATACAATATACTTACATAGGTAGGTGAGTATCTACCTACAGGCAGTTTCATCACTAGATTTTTGGCATTAGGTGAACAGCACTACCGTTCACTGCTGTATTCGAATTTGCAATCCGTTTTAATGAAACTATTGAATATAATGAAACAAAAAACCTGCCTAGGTATTAACCTGATTGTTTGGTTTGCAAAATGTTCGATTGTCCTTGGAACGAGAAGGGTCTCTCACGCACTTAGGTACTTGAACGACAAAAGTGCACTATAGCGACAAGCGAATGATCATCAATTAAAATAATCCTACTGGGTTATTTTTATATACTTACATTAGTACAAATGGATTTTCTATTCGAAAAATGTAGATGCGCATATGTAGGCTTTACCGAGACTGGCATATTTGTGCCCTTTGAGGTCCTCAGCACATTCAGCTCTAACGAAAGTCCCCGGCCGATGGGATACGCAAGTAGCATCCCAAACCAATGGGCTACCTACATATTTCCAAGGGACAAGAGTCATACCATCAGGTCTCTTATCATATTCACGTATCAGACCGTTCGCCGTTCGGCTCGAGAACAGCTAGTTAGTATGTACGGGTAAGTGCCTGACGAATGACATGGTTATAATACGATAACCCGTGGAGACCAAGCTGGTCGACCGCCGTACCGCACTGGCACTGATGAAGGGCACCGCGCACCCAACCGCAGACAAATTAATAATAATAATAATAATAATAATAATAATACCGGACATTTCACACAGCATCATCTAGCCCCAAAGTAAGCAGAGCTTGTGTTATGGGTACCACATGACTGATATACTACTTAAATACTTTTTAAGTAGTATATCAGTCATGTGGTACCCATAACACAAATTGCAATTCAAAATGTTATAGTATCTAATAAGGTGACATTGTTAAATGATGGAAGTGCTTGTAACCAATATCTTTACTCTCATTTCGAAACGGCTAGGAGACGGCCGCGTTCTACGGAGCTTGAGCATGTTTCTAACAGATGATTTCATGTAAGCTTGTGAGCTTACATGAAACACATAGAGGACGGGCCTCTATGTGTAGAGGCCCGTCCCATTGCCGTTGGGCTCAAAGGTTCTTGGGGAGAACGGAATAACTTGGTTTATTAATTAATTAATGCGTATACATAAATTACCTAGAAGTAAACATTACTTTTGTTGATACAAACAAAACTTTGGTTATTAATAATGTCATGTCAACGTTTAGGAACCAAGACTTATGTGAGTATTTTGGCAAAAAATATAGGTTAATCATTGCGTGCACAAGGCTACTAAGCAATAAAGTGGTAATATATTGATCGAGGTAATACCGTATGAATCTTACTGTCAATGAATACTTTGATTTATCGTGATAAATCAAGAGTCAATCGTTATTTTATTCGTAACGAATCAACATTATCCACTAAAATATTCATGAAAACTGAAAACTATAAATATATTAAGTTGGGTTACCCAATGTCCTTATACAAGTCAGAAAACCAATAGCCACGAGCATAAAAAATCCTCTGGTTTGGCAGCTTTAAGCTCGCGCACACTCTCGATAGCCACTCTCATAATTTTTGTAGAGTAGGGTAGGTGAAGAGACTGTGAGACACGAGTGGCGTGGTAAGTGGCCACTCACTAGTCATCACTGGAAGTTTAGGAAACACTTAATACCTAACTCACGTCAATGTGTTGTGTTTCAAAACACAAAGGTAACCGTGACAGATCTTGCTAAAATCACAATCGCACATTTTTCGTTCAGTCGAGTAGTTTACTAGACCAAGGTAATCATGTATTTATGGCCAATAAATTACTATGGAGTAATTCAAGCCGTGGGACACTTAGTCGATTGTTGTCTCCACAATAGTCACGAGAGAAATGAAGGACATTTCTTGGAACTACTGAGAACTATATTGGGCTCTATGATCATAATCTAGAATTTTCATGCAACGGTTTTAGACTGCCTCATTGAAACTTTCCATCATGCATACTAATATTATTAATTCGAAAGTATCTCTGTCTGTCTCATTGTTTGTTACCTTTTCTCGGCTAAATTGCTGAACGAATCTTCATGACATTTAGGAGATATATCGTATCTTGGGGACGGACATAGAATACGTTTTATGTGCCTAAGTACCACGCGTGCATAACTGCAGGCAGCCACTAGTATACTTATTAAGAGTCCCTTCCTACATTAGGTGAAATAATAACTATTGAAGTGTTATTATTAAGCAGTTTTTATTAATATATAAACAGGATGTTGCAATTTTATTTCGTTATACAAATTTATGGAAAGTTCAGTAATGCTCTACAAACTTTATTCCGTATTTTCATGATTTGCATAAGTACAGTTACCTACCTTTTATTACATATTAACAGCTTAGCATTTTTATTACAATGTCGTACATAAATGACGATTATTGTCGCATACCGCGCGACCGTCACGACGCGACGCGTCGTCCGTTCGTATGCATCGTCGCGTCGTCGTCGGTCGCTTCGCTTCATGCGCGTGTTAGTGCGCGATAAACCGTATCGTGTCGGACAGTGTAAAAATGCTCTACCTACTAGATAACTTGAGGTAGTACATAAATATATAGCTGTGCTTACGAACCATATGGCATTAAAAAGAAAGTACCCTAATTCAATTTTAAACCTTTGCCTACACAGAGGCGTTCTTAAACGCGAAAGTAGTTTCTTAATTGACGATTAGTGAAAGATTAGGCCAAATTACTGTGTTGGTTATTATTATAAGCATACTCGTAGATTAGTAAACAATTTATAAACACAAACCTTACAGTTATTCCAACGGCACCAGTGCACAACTTGTAAAAAGACGATTTAAACTTTAGTTCAACACGGCAAGATTAATTGGAGGTACTGTTATAAAATCACAACACTATCATCCGACCTAGGTGAATATATACTTTCCACATGAGGTTATGTTTCACAGATAGTCCGTGATTTCGTGAATTTTATTCGCGTGAGCGTAGCCGGTTCGGAATGAAGAGACGCGCGCGGTTTCCTGCGTCGGACCGTGCACTGCGCGCGCGCACCTCTAGAGAAACTCAGAGAAAAGTGGTTTCGGCTTCCCCCGAACGACGACGTTGTGGTTACATCAATGTTCTTTTGATATTGTTTGACAAGATTTTTTGCAGTACGGTATACCTACTTAATAAGTATCTACCTATAAGTTTCTCACTTCCGCTGTTATCTCTACCTACCAACCTAGCAAAATGTTGGTAGGACACTTATGTCGTTACATATCGAAAGGACATTTAAGCAGGATGCCCTATTAGCAGAACGTCTATGTAAAATAAATACATACCTAGTTAGAGTCGGTAATGAAATCAAGTAGGTACTTAGTCTTTTTTCCTAGCTGATCAGTTAGAATCAGTTAATAACTCATTCAATTACGAGTTTAAGGGCTCTATAATATTCAACGTACCTACCCATCTATTAGTTACCCTACTGGCCTGTCAGTAGGGTAATTCCATCGACTGTGACTGCGCCAGCCTCATCTCCGCCAGCTCCATCTCCTACACCCATGCCGCCGCCGCCACTAACAGTTACAACTCGTTCTGGTCGTACCGTTAAATTTAGGACTCCTCTCAACCTGTAACTCCTTTTCTTCGTGGGTGGTGGTTGTGGCGTTTTATCAACACCACTAAGTTTTAAGTAGCACATAAGTTAGTTTATCTATGCAAAATGTCTATGGCAACAAGAGACCTACAATTGTCTATGTAATAGTTTTAAGATGATCTGTGCAACTTCCCTCTCCGCTCAAGACATTCATTCTAAAATCGGTGTAGGTTCTCTTGGGATGCGTTAGCATCCTATAGTTTGTGCTCTTGGGTCTTGGCCGCGGTGTCGGAAGGACGTCTGCTCCTAAAGCTACTTGGTGTGTCAGACACCATTTTGTGTTGTGATATTATACGTCTAATTGAACAAGGAGGTGTTTGGTATTTCTCCCTACCGACAACGCATCCCTCTATACAATAATATAAAATACAAGTGAAACAGTTGAGCTATCTAAGGATCGTTTAAAACGATCTATAATGTTATGTAATTATATTAGTACTTATATGTATATTTAGTTTATGTATTGGCACATAAAAATACATATTGGTACCTATTATTTTAGTTGATTATATATTTTTCAACACACTTGCTCATAAAGTGGCTCTATGGTCACCACAATTAGGTACAGAATAACACCCATAATCAAACTGTGACTTTTTCATTGCTTCATTCCAAAAAAACTATAACTCACTAGTGAGTTATAGTTTTTTTTTTTATTTTATTGGTTGAGGTGCTTTGTTCTTAAAAAAGTTTTTATTCATAAAAAGATCGTGTTTAATATAACAAATAAATTAATGTTCCTATTGCTTGCTCATTTCATGCAACTTCTTATTTAAATAGATAATTTTAACTCGTACGTGTTTAATAAATAAAACTTTCACTCAAATATAAATTTTGTTTGCTCTGTAATAAAAGAAAACTTTAAATTCCCCATTTTGTACGTGGCAGAATAGGCGCAAACCCTATGCGCGGAAAATAAAAAAAAAACCTCATCCCTTTAGTCTGTGGCTGATCGCAATGCGCGCGCATAGGAAAACTGATTAATTTTTCCCGCCATAGCGAATCATTTTTCACAACTCGTTTTCACTCTTGAAATTAAACTTTTTATCTACTAAATAAAATGAGTTTTGGCTTGACTTTAGTAGTGCGTCGCACGAATTGGAGGGTGAAAAGACTCACATCTGGTAGGGTTTTGCTTTCTGATTACATATTTACCCCTAATAACATTAGGTTATTCCGAGAAAATAATAAAACATTTTTAACCTCAAATCAAATAAATCAGATAAAACTACATAAAGATTGACAGATAATAATCAACTTTGTCGTATTTCTTGTCTATGGTTTAACATGTTGTGTGCAAAATTGATGTGAACGAAACGTAAAAATCCTGTCAGTGATTTTGTTATGGCTTCTTTCGACGACTTTGGCTTATCTTCACTTCACTTGGTTACTTATCACCTATCACTAAGTAGGTTATGTTGGAGTATAGAAAAAAACGCGCAAGGCGAGCGAAACGTGCCGCGGCAGCGGGCCGCCGCAGCGCCAGAAAATAATACAAGGTCACGGTATATCTCACTTGGTTACTTATCACCTATCACTAGGTAGGTTATGTTGGAGTATAGAAAAAAACGCGCAAGGCGAGCGAAGCGTGCCGCGGCAGCGGCCGCCGCAGCGCCAGAAAATAATACAAGGTCACGGTATATCTGATCTTTGTCGTATTTGTTGTCTGTGATATATCATTTTGTGCAAAATTGATGCGAACGAAACGTTACAAATTTACGAAACGTTACGATAGGTTACAAATGTTTTTTTTCTCATTTGTGCATCTACATTTATCTTGGGAGCTTTACCAGGGGTGAGGTGGACCTCTCCCTCCCCCTCCTTGGTAATTTAAACTAGATTTGTATCAATATTTTTTTGTGAGGTTAGATTACATTTATTCAAATATCTCGAAAACGGGGCAATACCTAGTATGGGGCTGGTACCAGGGGGTAGGGAGGGTCCCCCCCCCCACCCCCCCATTTTTTTTCCTTCATTTTCGTGCGAGGCACTACTAAAGTTTAACCCTTACTTGTTCTTTCTCATTTTCCCTTTTGTACGCACAATTTGTTTATAATATCTTCATTTCTTAAGGTTTGCTTTAAAGAGAACTCCTTTTAGAGTTCAGCTCGCCTGTGTACAAGACATACCTATAATATTATATATTTAAAAATATCTTTTCGGATTCGTAGTGAGTTTGTAATTTGATTATGTGAAGTCGTGTAATGTGATTACTTCTAGGTAATTATGTATCCATCTACAGTGACCAAGCAACTCCAGAAAGTTCTTAAAAGTAAGTAGGTATGTACATCATCTACTAGATGCATCAGCATATATAGTAAGTATAGTTTCTTTAGTTTCTTTTGTTCTTATTACCAAACTTCTTCCTAATCCGTTTCAAGTTACAGCTGCAGGCGCATTGCGCAACAACTTTCACCGTCCCTCGCGCCTGCGCGCTAACACCTCACGCAAACTGACAGGGAGCTCATTACTATGAATGAATAGGTAATAGGTAGTATGAATTATGTATCTACCTTACCTACAAGTACGTAATTGATTTTATCGACTACATAGCCCATCGTTTAAAATGTATTTTAAATCAGGGCACGAATCCTTCTAGTGACGACTCAGGCTGCTGGCGATCCCGAGTGCGAAGACTAACCTCATGCATGACAGTCATAACATAATCCAAATGATGATATATTTCAATTGAACTAAATAATTAACTGAAAAGCGTGTGTGAATTTTATCTTTCAATCCTAAAAATTAAGTAGGTCTACCTTCTTACAATAACCAAAACGGTTATGTAAGTAATGTTATACCTACGAGTAGTACATAATATGCTTACGTTTTAAATTTTCTATTTATTACTAATACCTACTAATATTCCTCATTTATTTCTATTTTATTCCTAATACATAAGCATACAAGAATTTATTTACAGAAATAATAAAATTACAGAAATGTAGGTAAGTAGGTACTACAGAATAATGTACAATAATATAAAACACATGTGAAACAGTTGAGCTATTTAAGGATCGTTTAAAACGATCTATAGATAGCTCAACTTATCCAGATCACTGCCAGAGGGCAGCGTTGAAACAATAATATCTAAACAATAACCTCGTGAGAGAGTCGCGAGAATGGCGCCTCTCTCTGGCAAAAAAGGAGGTTTCTCAATTCGACCGTTTATTATATTATATATATATATATATATATATATACATATGTGTGTTCGCGGATAACTTCATCGTTTATGAACCGATTTTCATGATTATTTTTTGTTGGAAAGGATATATCCCAAGGGTGGTACCATGACAAGGAAACCAGGATCTGATGATGGCATCCCAGAGTAATCGAGGGGAACCTTCGAAAATCGTAGTGGCGACTAGTGCGTTTGTAAGTTTTTTTTTTATTAAGTATTTTAAATCACTACTATTTAATGAAGGTCTGAAGTCGATCTGATAATGGAGCCGAAGGACGGTCGAGGAAACTCCTCAACGATTTACAGCATTTACTTACCTGGTATTTGGGCTTGATTAATTTGTATTGATGAGAACTTTACACCTAGATGGGTTGTGACTGTCATTAGGAGTCTGATGATGAAGACGAAGGACAGTCAAGGGAACTCCTCAACGTTTTACAGTAGCTACCTTGTGTATATGCATGAAGTCGGTTGTATTTTTAGTTTTTAAAACGTAATTATGTTTTGTTCGCCTCATTGCTGGGTTGGAGTCGAAGTTCACCGTGTCATCTAGTCCTTAATAAATACTGAAGGTAGACTGCGTAAGTCAGTTGATATAAAAAAATACATCTGTAACTAAGTAGGTAGGTACTTAAGTACTTAATTTTCACTCAAAACGGGATATTTACCATGATATATGAGTTTTTCTGCTTCTCGATATTTCGGCACAGTTGCATGCGCCATGATCACGAGATAAACTCATATATCATGGTAAATATCCCGTTTTGAGTGAAAATTATGTGCAAAACCATGATAGTTTTAAAAGTTATACTTAAGTACTTACCTACTACTGACTGCTAGAAGCTAGACCAATATTAAGGATACGCACATGGATAGGTATCTACATAGGTATCCACAGAACAGAGAATTTATATCTTTTTTGCAATAACCATTATGCAGCATGCGATATGAAGAGCAAATAAGCACGAATTATACAAAAAAAATATAAGTAGGTACCTATATCTGTTCCTGTACAACAATTTATGTAGGGATTATGTGAATGATCACTGGACGCCGGACACTGGACCCCTTAAAAATTACTTTGAAATAGGTACCTAGTAATTTTACAGGGTGGGCCCCTGTGTCCTCCCTTAATATTTAATATTTACTAAACGAAAATATATGTATCGAAACCTCCTCATATCTTTAAAAAGATCACAAAACAACTCCACTTTACATGTAGAGGCACCTACCCATAACGTTTAATTTAAAAAATATATGTATCGAAACCTCCACATAACTTTGAAAGACCAAAACAACAACTCTACTTTACATGGCACCTACCCATAAATTTTATTTTATTAAATTTTAATTTATATTTAATTTAATCACGATGAGACCAATAATAAGCGAGCAAAAGCTCTGGGGCCTACTTTTGAAATCAATCCTCATACAGAACGATGTAACGATCGATATTATTTTTGACAATCGATGTCGTGATCCTTCATAACAGACGATACGATAATTTGAATTTGACAGCGAAACAATTATCGATTCGACACATACACATACATTTGAACGACTTTATCATATCGATATATTGATATCGGTTCGCAGAGTAGACGCCTTGAATAATCAAGGCGTCTACTCTGCGAACCTACTCTAAGATATATGGCATAAAGGCAGGCAGACCGACAGACAGACCAACAAACGGACATAGCGAAATAATTTGGGTTCCTTGTGGACTTCAGAACCAAAAAACCTGAAAAAGATCGCGATTTGGCGGTCGTATTTTGAATGTAATAAAAAAAAATGGACTATGTACGCCATCTATTAGTTATTTGTTGTAACACCATGAAAATTTCGTTGCTTTTGCAGCGCCATCTTACATTGAGTAGCATGCTTATATTCTCAGTTTTAAGCTGGACAGATGTCGCTGCAAGATTCGTAAACTTTTCTTTGTATTTTCTAAAAATAACACCAGAGTTCGTTCCAAGCGCTAAAATTAGTTTTAGACATTTGACAAAAAAGATGGCAGCGATTGCCGATGATCGCCGTTCTTCGGGTTATTAATTGCGAAAATGGCGCAATTTGTGAGTTTTTCACATAAAATACAATTATAAGTGAAAATTTGTGTAGTGTGGCTTTGTGATGGTGTGTTATTTTACGTGAATGACAGTGTACTCGTGTGTAAACAAGACTCGAAACTTTCTTCTGGATATTGGATTACTTTTTATTATAAGGTATTTACTACTTCCTACGCATGAATCATTGCGATTTATTTTATATTCGTAATAAGTATTAAATAGTCTATCGATATATTGCCTAAAACACCCAATAAACAGTGAATATTACATAAGAATCGACATAGGAAGTTGACCAAGACATTTCGTAGATGTGGTGGATCAATTCATCGTACGATTCAATTTTATGATTCTAGGTCTTTTTAAAAACTTATCTCCAATGCCTGAAGTAAATGTTATTTTATGTAAGGTTTGCCTATGCTGGTTGCAAATTTATACATTCGTTACGTTAATATTGTGCCCGCATGACATCAGCAGCAGGTAAAAAACATCAATAAATAACTAGGAGTAGGAAATGTTTAGATGTTACAGTTGTTCCAGCTAATAGGACATGATAGGAGGAACGCCTAAATCATGTAAACCAGTAAAGGGGTTTCTGGCTTGATTTCAACTAAAAGTTGAAAAATAGAAGTAGTTATAACATAGTATTTTCAGCACTTCATCTAAGTGTATTCAAATATGCCACTAGACGTTTGATATAACTATTAACTTGCTGCTTTGATCCTACATAAAAGTAGCCTATGCTATTCCAGTAGGGTGATTATGGAACTCTTGATACAATCAATGTCTATCAGTTTCGATTAGCAATCGGCATCAATGTCTATCAATTTCGATTAGCATTAAGCATTATTTCAATCAATCATATACAATGTATTTAAATGCTTAGTACACTAAACACGGTTCCTACCACAATTGTACTTTGTAAATTGGTCAAGTTATAGTTTGACACCAACTTCAAATTGTAACTAGCTATAGAAGCCGATAGAAATCTATTGGCTTCTATTGGTATTCCAATTCATCAATAGTACTTAACTGAAAGCTATTAGTATCAATGTTTTGATAGTATAAAAATTCCATAATCGCCCCACAGGTCTACATCTAAACCAAGTTCATCAAGAAATTAAGCTGCAATCAATCACAGCATCAATGCACAAACAAATAAGGTTAAACATCTACATAAACTTTCCCATTTGTAATATTAGTAGGATTATATGCCTATATTACTTAGTACAAGCATTATCCTTGAGGTATGTATGTAGTAAACTATTACAATAATAAAAATAATAGATATTAGAAATAGATAGACGAAAGTACTATTGATACTAGTGCCTCTTAATCTACTTGCAATGAACAGTGTCTACTAAAATATATTGATTAAGTGTTATATTTTTATTTTCGGTTAAGTCGACTACAATAAAATAATATATTAAATAATAAGTAGGTACATCTTATTTTTAATTTAAATGGCAACATATAAGTATTTACTCCTACTATTTTTTTTTATAGTTTTGATCTACATAAGTATTATATTTTGAATGTGCTACACTACACCACTGCAAGAATTTCCCTGCCTGTTGGCTTTCTGTTACAATTACTACAATTTGTTTATTTGGCCAACTTCCAATGTAAGTTGTCTGTCTATTTCGTTTTGCATTCCCTTGTCTAGCAATAAACCTTTAAAAGAACTTTCAGCATTCATAGTACCATGGTTATCAAAATATATTTCAAGAAAAGAAACAACTTGTTTCTCAGTGAAATGTATGACTTTCCATACACAGCTATAATTTTTATTAGGTCTTTCTACACCCAAATTTCATTCTTATCTATTCTCACGTGGGAGAAATCGACTTTATGGTTCATGGTATCCAAGAAGATTGTTTGTCCGTCTATTCTAGTCTGTTACAGTTACAGCTTAAGAGTTTATGTTCTATGGCTACAATACAAAATGCATTACATGTAATAGATAACATCATAACATGTAATAAATGTATAGATACATCTATCTACCTAAGTAATGTAAAGTGTTGCCTTTGAAAGTGTCTCTGTTTGTTTGTTACCTCTTCTTTGTAAAGGGCTGAATGGGGTCTTGATGAAATTAAGGAGATAGATTCTTCTTGTGGAAGGCTGCTTTTTATGATAGTACTATGTGTGCGAAGCTGCTGGCAGCAGCTCGTATCTAAATTAAAAATAATCTTTGATTTAATATTTGCATAACCTATTGTGCCGACCGAAAGTGCTGTTCCAATTTATGATGTCTGGTCTTGTAGTGAAACTTAGAGACACATCTAATCTAGATATCAAATATTTCCAATATAAATTATCCTCAATATGGTTTGTCATTCTTAAATTGACCTAAGTAAATACTTGTTTGTAAATAGTGAAACTAGTTATGTAACAGGTAGTTGGTGTACTGAAGACTGAATTTAGGATATCTGGCGTGCAATTCGGCTGGAGCGCAGAATATCCGGTTACCGGATATTCGGCGCTCCAGCCAAAGTATTCGGCGCAGTAGTCGTGTGATCCTCGTGATCCTGAACGTACACCCTGTAATAGCGAAGGGAGCTGGAGTAAGCATAAGTATTTTTTTTGCCAGCGTTACTCGGCATTTAACACTCCCCTTTAGTGTTTCGTAATTATTACCAAAAGAACGTCACAATTTTTAATTCCTCGTCTTATAAATAAAGTACCATTAGAAATAAAAAATAAAATCACTCAAAAAAACTATAAAAATATACTTAAAACAACATTTCCATAATTCATAGTATACATGTATCTCAAAATTAATTTATGTTGCAAAGTGTATAAAATGGAGCATGCTATGTAGGTAGTTTTTAGAAGAAGTTGAAGACCTTTCTTTTTGCTGGTCAATGGGAAGTATGGGGTTTTTAATTACTAGTGAGTTCGAAATATGCGTCATAAATGACCGTATCTAAGCCGTATTTTTTGATATAGGTAGTTGAATGAAAAGCTTTATTTTTACAGCTTCAAGGGACCGCAGACATAGTATTTGATGTAAATTTCATGCGTTCCTGAGTAAAAGGGTCTTCATAGACAGACAGACCTATATGAGTTCCTTTTTTCCATTAGACGGCCACTACTAAGCATGTACTAGCCGGCATGTACTTCTACATAACCCTAAAAAAAGGCTATTGGCCGGTCACCGAATAGTAAACGGATATCCGTTACAACTCTACTGGAAAAAAAATGCCTAATTAAATGTATTCCTATCCTACCTCAGTAAAGGTTCAGTAAGGTTTAGTGCTTAGAAGGCAAACCTATGCTGTTGAGTCAGAGTTGTGGAATTGTTCTATTTTCGTTACATTCATTGGTACAAACTCTAGACTCTGCCAAATTATAAAGTTTACGACAAAAATATGCATAGAACTGCGTCATCTGACTGCCTTGTTTATCTTACTACTACATGAACGAATAGCCGCCTCGCCAATAACCGCGTTCCTTACTCTAGTTTAACTTTTATTATGCCATTATAGTCGTTTGTATTACGTATGTTATTTAAAACAGACTTTACGTACTTACAGTAGGAGAATAATAAGGTTTCTCGGAGTATTATTTTAAAAAGTTAATTTCTTTTGAATTTTGAATACTTAGTACAAAATAAATGAACACGTGTTTCAGGATTTTTCAAAGTAACCCTTGGAAAGGAGCAAAAGCCCCTCTTTTTGCTCCTTTCCAAGGGTTACTTTGTTAATTAAAGTTTTTATGTAAAAGGTAATTAGTAATGCGTAAATCTACTTCAAACTTTGTTCATAGAATATTAGAATCATATTTATAAACACGTGGTTTTCGCTTAAACTATATCGCTAAAGCGAGCGGGTTAGCTAGTAATATTATAAATATTAGCATGGATGCATCAAGCGTGATCCTTGATAATTTATTTAAACCTACCTATTAGTTACGAAACCGTTTCTACCAAGCGCTGCTTGAGTTCGTTCGTGCACAAGTGGACTTTTCAGTAATATGCTTACGAACCGCCGTCAGCGGCTTAAAGTCCTACTTTAACTTAAGCTCCATTCCGTTCCTCAAATATAAATGCGCTGTACATAAAATATAGATTAGTGTTCATCTAAGCATATTAATAATGTTTTCGATATGGATTCGGAACATACGTACCTACCTAGATTCGGAAGCAAGCAACCATGCGAATAGTTGATTGGAGGTTATTCAACTGATGTTTGGACAAAAATAGAGCGATCGCTACGTCCGCGCCTGCCTCTGTCGGCGTCCGCAAGACGACGCTGGCGCAGCCAGCGTGCCTAAGCCGCACCAGGCTGGAGTACCGCCGGGATAAGACATTTCCGGGATAAGATAAACTATACCTCACGCATGTTTCATTATTGCGTTCATGTTAAGAACTCGTTTTGCTTGGAATGTCATCTGCAGCATGCGATTGCGTATGGTCAGCATCATCGCCAGATTGTCGGCGTCGTTCTGTATTCCTTGCGTTGGGAATACTCTTACGCCCTTTTTGTTATCGTCAGGAAATGCGGAGTTTTTGATAAGTAATATGTATTTGAACCGTTACACACGCACGCCTTTGGCCCACTACCCGATGGGTAGGTATACAACGCGTACTTAAATGTCAAGCGCTCAGAACAACAGCTGCTATAGTTTTATCGTTTCTGTAATTAAAATTGCTTTTCCGGGATATTTATTATCCAACCCTTCAAAATTCCTACTTTTCATAGAAACTAGAAGGTCACTATATGAAAAATTCAATGCTCAATTGAATTTTGTCTTCATAGCACGTTATTATTATTATAACAGAGTCATCGACTCCGTTTTTTGCAATGGTGTTTGCTTTGCGAAACCAATGTTTCGCTAATAAAACGAAACGTGGGTCGATGCATCAACAGAATTAGACATCATATTTGATGTTGAGGTTTATATCTTGTCTCTATGTGATTGCGGTTGGATGCCGGTGCCGGGCGGAGACGGCGGCGGCGGCGCGGCTGCGGTGGCAGTCCGACCATGCTCGAGGGGTACGAGGGGCGATATATTTATAGAGGCGCCGAGACGCCGGCCCCACACTATCCCACAATATGTTAATTGGCTACTTGCGCCACATTTTTCTGGACGTGACCGCTCACGCCGTCAATGCCATCGAGGCGGCCACGGCTCTTCCGACCGACAAACATTGACACCTGTGTAACTAGCCTAAATACAATATCGGTTAACGTAATCAAGGGCACTGCGTGAATATGCATGCATTAAGTAAATGTGGTAATAAACGAAGAGAGCCAAGCTATGACCTTTTCGGCTAACTACCTACATGCGGATTGAGAAAAGCGGCACGTAGAAATTAACTTAGTTCACTTAAGATTATCAGCACCACCACGCAACCAAATGTCTCGTATCTTTTCATCGCAAAAGTAAAAAAGAGTCACAACATGTCATATTTTAAAGAATGTCGTGTTTCATGCGTTGATCACCAAACGCACCTGTCTGCCTTCTCATGCTCTCATCTTGCTCTCCTTTCATGATCATGACTAAACAATAAAAGCGTGTGCTAAAAAAAACTGGAGTCTATAATTATTGGGATTTGTCAAGGTTGACGAAAATAGCTAAAATTACCGCGATGTAACGATGACTCAATGTCACATAGATTGTTAAATTGAATTGTTTGAAATATTAAATGCTCCACAACTCAGCAGTTCGGAATTGTAGATAATATTGTCACAGGGAATTTACAAATCAGGAAAATATGTCTCATTTCGTTCATATACTTACCAAACTAATTTATTTGTAGTTTACGAAATCTAGTACTACGAAATAACGGATTTTAAAATTAATCTGATGCGGAGTTAAAAAAAATACTAATAATTGTATACTTAGCATGGAGCATAAATTTAGTGAACTTAGAATTGAGTGAGACCTGAATTCGACACTCTGTCCAATTTGAGGTCCTTATTTTGAGTCCATTGCTCTTGAGTATAGTTGTTTAAGATTTTATACGTACTTACGTACAATTCACAACGTCGAACCATGTTTTTGGGTCACTCGAGGGATCTTGCGCCTAAATCTAGGTCAAGACTTTCGTTTCAG
This sequence comes from Lampropteryx suffumata, assembly GCA_948098915.1. Lineage (NCBI taxonomy): Eukaryota > Metazoa > Arthropoda > Insecta > Lepidoptera > Geometridae > Lampropteryx > Lampropteryx suffumata. Next base: position 5,238,315 of record OX402547.1, on the reverse strand, counting down.
CAATCATGCTAATTGCAGTTCACGTAAAATTTATGAATCGGTTATTTTAATTTTAAATACCTAGTCTTGTACCTTCGTTTGTACTTATAAATATTCTGTAGATTCGGATAGTTTTATGTTATTTATAAGTAATTAGTTGTAATCACAGAACATATAAAATATATATTTTGTGTTCAGTGATATTTATTATCTTTTGCAAAATTAGGTATTTCAAACAATTGAAAATCGAATACATGAAGAATTCCATACGGGCACAATCATATTCCTCGAAACGCAGCTGAGAGACATTTCCTTAGAACAACGAGAGCGAAGTCGGTGTACTACACGCTGATGGGTACGTGTCCGGATATTTTAGTCGGCGATCCGATGCCGCGATGTAGGTGGCTTTACGGTACACATTTAATCATGTTATTTGTCCGGCGAACTCTGCTCATAAAGTAATGATTTTATTAATAACGTAAAGTCTTCGTCTAGGCCTGTCTTGTTACTATGCATGTTCTCTTAAAAACTAGCTTCTGCCCATGGCTTCCCACACCTACATGTAAAGTAGCTTAATATGTCGTGCTCCAAAAAACAATCTATCTTCTTATCGAATTCCGATTAACCGAACAAACAAACAGACAGACAGTTACACTTTCTGATTTATAATATTACTATGGTTTTCCTGTCGTTCAATAGCGTCTAATCATCTCAAAAGTAATTTGTTTCTCATCTAGACCAAATTAAATAGTATCGATAATCTAATTTCCGAAGGAACTTTCTCATTTGATCCAGTGGAAAGTTGGCGCACGTGCCCCGGCTACACAATTGGATCGGAGACACAACGATCGTGCCTGTATAGACGGATGTTCTGCGCGACCGCATCCCTGTTAACCATGTCTTGGCTTATTAGCATACACCGTTGCCAGCATGAATAAATTACGGAGTTCCAATTGACGGGAAAACGGCGCTCTGCCAGCTTATAAACAACCGTGGTGGTTGGAGTATGACGACTATCGCAGACTGCCGCCAGCCAGTTAATTACCTAGCCGATGTTATCTGCAGGGTACCGACCAAAAGGTATTTCCCGATATCATCGTCTCTAGGAAGCAAAGTAATATCGGGTATATTACTCCCATATCGATGTAGATACTACTATTCGTTATAGAAGAATAATTCTGTAAGAAATTAGAACAGACGTGTTAAGCAAAAATCTGTGCATGCTGTCATAGTAGGTCATGAGCGCGATTGCTTATTATTATTATTATAATTGCCCTCTAGTGGGGAAACTCATCCAGAGGACTAAATCACTGATAGTTTTCAAATACTTCTCTAGTTTTTATGTGCCTACATACTAACACCGACTACCTATTGAATAATATGTTGTATTTACAAAAAAAAACGTATGTAAGTAGTATTATCAGTCATGTGGTACCCATAACACAAGCTCTGCTTACTTTGGTGCCAGATGATGCTGTGTGAAATGTCCGTCATAATTTATTAAGAAAGAATAAATAAATAAATGATTATTATCATTATTATAGGCCTTCTCGCTACTACTAAAATAATGTAGGCAAATACAAGCATTAACAATGTTTTTAACTTCTGTTATTACGTATCTCTAAGGCATCTTCATCAATATTCAATATCCATTCAAATGATTAGAACTGTTTTCAGTTTGTTTTGAATAATTTTCTAAGCAGGTGGATTGAATGGGTGATATTGATATAGTCTTGTTTGTTGCAGTCACAATGGTCGTGGGCGAGAGCAAGCGTGCCGGTGGTACCGCCAACATCATGGACGGCATTGAAAACACAGGTGACGTGCGAATGCACGACCACCGACTGCGTCTCAAACAAAGGTAACTATGAATACTTCTCTATCACGTTGTCGCCCTCGTCGTCTCAAGGCCCAACATTTCAGATTAAATCTTGGCATGGATTCTCATCTGTACATATGTTCAAGTACCGGCAAGTTATGAAAAAACGATAATCATTCTATACTTCAGGTTTTAGTGAATTATCTAAATAGTAGCTAACTGATTATGTGGCTACGCCGCCTCGGCGTTAATTATTAAACCTATTTGTTCCAGTTTCCTGGCACTACCAGGATTATGTTCATGTGTTCAAAAATTCAATGTAATAATTCTCAGCTAACACTTAGCAAGTCTTCAATACTAAAACTCAACCTATACCGAAACGAACAGCAGTTATTGCGCTCTCCTGTAAATACAATCAAATCTGAATTAAAAACTGTAAGCAAAATATAACGTTATGAAAATAAATCATTGATGTTTATAAAAAGACGAAATCAACAAACTTTGAGAGTGTATTTCGCTATTCAGGAATAGGGTCGCGCAAGTCGTTCTACTTTATCCCAAATACTCGATTGTGTGGGCTGTCCCGTTTCTAGCTTGGACTACTAAGCTAAATTGACGCAAAAGAGATCTAGGCAGTTTATTCTAAGAATATAGCAAAACAAAAGTTTGGAATCGTCGTCGTTATACCTAATTAAAGGAAACGGAACTTTCATGTTTTGTGCGGCTAGCAATATAGAATAGGAGTTATTTAGAGAGAGCAAATACATATAGAGCTTTCTTCTTCTGACTCACAAAAGAGAAATCACACTCTTCAAGACACAGCAATAAGTTTCGGAGATCTTATGACGTCACCAATCAATGACCGATTTAAGGGTAATCGCCTACACAATGTATCTTCGGAAGTTTGTGGGCGTAAACTGTTGAGGTTATTAGTTACATCATTCAGACGTCATAAAATGCAAATTCAGCCCACTTAGCATTAAAACATTCACTTCATAATTATCACGTCATAATGCTATGGGTTCTTGGCTTTTGAATATGTACGTAAAAAATGAAGGCCTCAGACAATCTAAATGCACTCGCTTATCTTCGCTTCGAAAGGTATCCATCCATTCGAAATTGCTTATCTGCTCGAAATTCTTTTGTGTGAAACTTCCATGGCTTAAAGTGTCACTAGGCCTGTGACTTCCTGAATGACACATCGATTTGGTAATAGGGCGCGTTCATTATGTGTCCAATGGTTTCCTTTTAGCTTGACGTCATTCCGGATTCGGGTTGAATGTCATTTGGGATGTTTATTTTAGGCACTTGCTAGCTTTTGGGGACGCACCAATCAATGTCCGGAGGAGAAAAATTGTGTCAGAAACAAAATTAAGTAAATAAGGAAAATTAATTATGGTGTTATTTTATTGACCAAACCTGGGTGCAGTATTAGATGCATGTAGGTGAGGTGAATGCCTTTGCAAAGGCTGCTTCATTTGAATATCCATGCTCTACCTAGAATTATCGTGCAATATTGCGTGCATTGCCCACAGAGTTTCGCGTGGGCAGTTACTCGTAGGTGCTTTTCGTAATCTTCTGCGGTATAAGTATTAGAATTAAAGCGTTTATTATAATTACACGGTGTCCTTTTATGGAGCTTCGTTGGGTTCGACTTTCAGTTAGTACCCTAAGCTCTGACAGTAGGTTTTGTTTAGATTTTTATAACCATAATAATCTATACAAAAGTACACAATAATTATTTAATATTATAAAATGACGAGCGTTGTGTGATCAATAGCTATTATTTCTTTTTGTTTCATTGTTTGTATACAAACGTACATCAATAGTAGATATGTCATGGTTGTACGTTTTACGTACTTTACTAATGTATTTTAAATTTAAACAAAATATACATTCAAAAAACCCTGGTACTAATTTTAAATATGTTTAAACTATTGGTTGAGACCATTACAATGAACCCAAACATGATACCTCTGCTGTAACTTGGTGAGGAGATGTGTATCCTGCAGATTCGAGGTGATGCTGTAGCAACAGGACCTGGTTGCCATGCTTTTGCTATATAATTACGAAACTTCGAATCACATTCCTTCTTCAACTACAAAAGGGCTGATGGTAATCACAGCTAAGAATCCATCAAGATAACCCTTTAAGCAAAAAAAAAGATTTTAGTATTATAGCGTTAGAATATTGTTAAAACGCTCTCGTTTATATCTCGGACATGGGCCTGCGAATGTGTGAATGCTTTGCGCATTGATTTACTTTCTGATTAGATCCTCGATACTAAACAAACTGTGAATGGATCAAATTGTCTGGCGAGAGCTCTACAATTAGCGTTCAAACCAATTCGTCATGACTAAGCAAATCACTGCGTTTATAGTTTTAAACGAAGCGTGCTAGATGGGTTATCTAAATTGGGATGGGTTAACACGCATGGTACACAGATTGTTTAGTCATTAGTTGCATTAAACGAAATGCTGCTTCGAATGGAATGAAGAATCAGTCAAAGTCAAACATAATTTTGTTCAATACAATCACAAAGATCACTTGGAAACGTAAGACATTTACTAGGTGATATACTAGGTCAATTCAGGTGCCAATTCCTCCCAACCCAAGTCCGAGTAGAATTGTCAAGAAGCTCGTCCTGGTCCTAACGATTCTTTGTATGATCCTTCTTATTACTAGCTTATCTACGAAAAACTTACTCAAGGTAACAGTAGGTGGGCCTTAACTGTGTTGGCACTTTGTTTTGTTGATTTCTAAGAAAGATGCTAATGGAGTTTCTGGTACCACTTTTGTAATAATTTACATAGACAACATTATTTTTAAGCCATTCAATTTTTCATTCGTAGTTCTTGCAAAGATTAATAAAATAATTAGAAGTTTTGTAGTTTTTTGTAATATTTAAACTGCACACTCAGTTAAGGACCATCCTGTACATAGCAAATCTGTCGGAGGGCAAAGCATTCTTATCAATAATAAAGTCATATATGTTTTATAATACGCTTTTTTCACAAGATTATCCTTTATGTAAACTTGAAATGAACTAAACGAAATGAGTAGAATTCAAGAAATTCGTTCGATCAATATTTAATCTGATGGCAACGACCCTTGTAGATTAGTATGACTCGACCGTCCTTGCTTCTTTTAAAACATAATCTGTTTACTATCTGCGCCAACACCAATGCCAGTCTTTGAACTGCTAGCTGATTATTTTGGTTCTTTCAGGGTACAAACTTATCAATGTCGTTTTGATTAACACTGATTTTACGTACGTATTATTATGTCGATGGAGGCAACGACACTGTCTCGATACATCTATGTAGAGAATATTCATCAGGGAACGAGCGGGCTGCAAATTAAACTCACCTTGATGAAGATTCTCTAGCTAGATGAATCGAAACAGTGTCGATAGTTCCATCGAAAAATAATACGTAAGTTAAACCCGTGTGTATCAAAATGTATAGTAGGTACAACTCACGAAAGTTTTGAAAGTAAAGTTGTTAAACACAAATTATGGTAGAGCAAGGATCAAAATATAAAATCTTGTTTCAGGTTTGATATAGTAAGGAAACTGGGTCAGGGCACATACGGCAAAGTGCAGTTGGGTATAAACAAAAAGACAGGACAGGAGGTGGCTATCAAGACGATCAAGAAATGCAAGATCGAATCAGAAGCAGACCTTATACGCATCAGACGCGAGGTTCAAATTATGTCCTCGGTCAGACATCCCAATATTGTACATATTTATGAAGGTATGTTATATTTTTAAAGTATAATAAGCGTTTACACTTGTCAGTTCGTTATTTTGTAAAGAAGAATAAGCGTTATTTATCCATGGCTACATCATAGCATCTTCATATCCATTTGTATTGAGTAAATATATAGTATTAAGGTTTATATACCTACATATAAAATAATTATGTGACTTACATAGTGTATAATTTTCTTTCTTTTTTACACAAACATACAACACACACACACACACACACACACACACACACACACACAAACGCATACACATAATTACATACAAGCATCACACCTTGATTACTGTTGGTTTATTTAGTTAATTGTAATGTAAATCCGTTATTGGCTGTCGGTTATAAATTTAATTTTGATGTATACTATTTTAAGAGCTGTGTATTTTCTACAACGAATAAATAAATAAATAGCATGTTCCTTTTGAGAAAATCATTACTGACGAACCATGACTGATGTCTGAAAATAATTGCCAAACCATATAATATTATATTATTTCAATGCATTTTTTGCATAGTTATGCATGTTATGCAGGACAGAACACCGAAACGTAGGACGACCCCCCACCCGATGGAATGACGACATTGGAAAGTCGGTCTGAAGTTTGAAGTGGATGGAGAGGGCTCAAAATCGTTCTTCCTGGAAATTTATTGGGGAGGCCTGTGTTTAGCTGTGGACTTCTTAAAGGCTGATATGATATGCATGTTATGTAGGCAAGGTACTAAACGCAACGCTTATTTTTTTATATTTCAGTATTTGAGAACAGTGAAAAAATGATTCTTGTCATGGAGTATTGTCCCGGTGGTGAACTATACGATTATCTAAGTCAGAAAAAAGTATTACAAGAGGAAGAAGCAAGAAGGTATATAAACAAACCCACTTCATTACTACCTATAGAGCTGTAATGATAATTTATGTTGGGGAACAGTTATTTTAATAATAGTTTATTTTAACGTTTTTAAATATTAATATGATCATCGTTTTGGTGTTTTTGTTTTCAGACTATTCCGACAAATAGCAACCGCTACGTATTATTGCCATATTCATAAAATATGCCATAGAGATTTAAAACTGGAGAATGTATTATTAGACGATACTGGTAGTGCTAAGGTTAGTTTGCATTCAATATAGTTTGTTAAAACTTATTATATTTTTTCAATGCATTTTTTGCATAATTATAAAGGTATATAATATATATACTGGTAATGCCGCCAGTATCTTGGGAACTCTGCCCTCTGGCAGTGATCTGGAGCTATTGAGCTATCTATAGATCGTTTTAAACGGTCCTTAGATAGCTCAACTATTTCAGGTGGATTTTATATTATTTTGTACATTTCTGTAATTATTTCTGTAAATATACAGTTTAGCTCATGCGTATTTATTCTCAAAAAAGACTGGAGTCATATGAGCACTAATCTAACTTAAAATCAACAATACAGCTAAAAGTTACGTCGTCACGTAGATTTAGATTGCTCTTATATTTATATTCTTTATATATTACTTCTTTGGACTACAAATGAATTCTTCAATTCCAGATTGCAGATTTTGGTCTTTCAAACGTTTTCAAGGAAACGTCGTTGCTATCAACGTTTTGCGGGTCACCGCTGTACGCGTCGCCCGAGATTGTCAAAGGAACACCATACATTGGACCAGAGGTAAGTATTATAGCAACTTGTTATTCTGTGTGAATGAGCTTTTCTTAAATAATCCTGACATTTCAGTAGCAACACAAGCTCTGCTTGTGTTATAGGTACCACATAACTGATATACTACATATATGCTTGATTTTTTTTTTGTAAATTCATAAATATTATACATAGAAACACCCGGACCCGCGACAAATACTTGCAGATCATACAAACATTTGTCCCGCTGCTAATAAGCTATATGAGTGACTAGTCCACAGCTTCGCACTCTTAATAAAAGTTGTATTTTTCCTTCCTTTCATAATATAATCTAACCTTACCAAAATTCATCAAGATGTTTCACTTTCAAAACTTTCGTGAGTTGTACTATACATTTTGATAAACACGGGCTTTACTCACGTATTATTTTGTCGATGGAGGCACCGCCACTGTTTCGATTCATCTAGAGAATCTTCATCAGGGTGAGTTTGATCCGCGGTCCGCTCGTTGCCGCTCGAGATAAATATTAGAATACTTACATCTTGATGAATAACGGGCTTTAAAATAAAAATAAAAAAGCCTTTTATTTCTTGCTTTTTTTAAGAAAGTTTTCATAACAATATGCATGCAAAATTATTAAAATTATATTTTTTTTTAAATATCATTAAAAATAGTTTTTGATTTGAACCTTTATTTCTTTAGATTTTTAGTAAATCCATGTAATTAGTATAACTATAGTAGATAGAAATAACATGATTAAAAATATAGGTACCTAATTAAGATTTATAACTCAATCATAATAAACAAGAACTCATAACAAGAATCATAATAAAAATAATAGCAAGAATCCTCTCAATGAAAGGCCTCCTCCAGAGATGACCGCTATTCTCTGCCGTCCAGGCGTTTCTCCAATGTAGTAGAGGATAAACTCATCATTTTCTTCAATTGTGTTTCCATGTTTTCTAATTTCCGAAAGACTGTATAATATATCGAAGTTTATATTTTTCAAGGTTGTAGACATGAATACTTCAAACGACAAAGTTTTAACATTGTATGTTGTTCTATATTGAGTATTCTGGTGACTGTTTTTTGTACATTTTGTTTTAATTTTCTCTGGAGGGTTTTGGTCGTGATCTTCCACGGTGACCAGCCGGATTGGAAGATAGAATAACAGTTTTTACTCACGTATTATTTTGTCGATGAACGCACCGACACTGTTTCGATTCATCTAGAGTTCACGTTTCGCACAGTGCTAACCGTGAACTCTAGATGAATCGAATATTTAACCGTGTAATAGTACATCTAGTTTAACATAATATTAGAATTGATTTTATAAGACGGAAGTTCATTTTATACCAAGCGTCGTCGTCCACATACAATTTAATTAAAGGCGCTTCCAGTACCTAAAATAAAGACAGAAACGGCCGAGAAAGTTGACAAAATTACGCCGTAGGTGGCGTTGCCTGGCGAGCCGGTGCCACTCGTCGCCGTCGCAGAGCGTCCTTATTCTGTGCGTGTACTTATTCTGATTCATTTGTAAAAACATACATAACCCTAGAAATTTAACAGACACGGCCGGTAAAATAAAACAAAGTAGCTCGGTAAGTTGTGAGTTGATAACTATTTAGTTACTTACCTACTTACTATATTTTTGACTGACTTTGATAAGTTATGCTTATAATAAGTATTTTTGCATTTTAAAATTAAATATACCTACTGATTATACGAGTGGATATTGTAGACATCAATCTAAAGTAATTCTGGACCTGAAATAAATAATTGTTTACTAAACTACTTAGATTATTGATTATACCTTGAATCCTCTAAGGTTAGGTAACATGTAAATTCCTGTGTGTGTTAGAAGTAAAAGTACCTACCTACCGCACAAGTCAGGAAAATATATTACTTATGTATTTTTTTTAAATTATTAGGTGGTTATGGTTGAGGGTACAAAAAAAATCTGTTTGTCACCTAGGTAATAAACTTTATTTAAAGTTTTTTATAATCAAACAAAATTACAAACAAATGATGGCGAGGCAATTTATACATAATTTCATACAAAATTAAGGATAGTTTACAAGTGGCAAACCTTTCCTGAATTTTGTATGAAAGAGTATTATAATTGTTTTTATAACTACGTTTAGACCAGCAACCGTCCGCAATGACATCGATGATTGGAATGCCATTATTATTGACCCTGTCCTTAGAAATCGCAAATAGTCTTCGTTTTCTGCAGCCTCTTTCATTGCATCAACAGAAACATCCTCCCATTTCTGACTGACAATGTCATGGTTTTTTGCATATAATTCAGATTTAACAGGCAGGTTAAGAGCCGAAAAAAATTCTACCAATTGAGTTTGACCCCCGCCAATTGCCATTGCACCGGCAACGGCGCATGTATTAATGGGCAAATAATTGTCACTAAAGTTATCACATGCTATAACATTTTTTTTATTGCAGAGACGAAATTTAAATTTAAATTTCGATTGCAGACCATTTTGTGTTTCTGAAATCAAATTGAGTTCAGTGATGCTGCATCCGAGCGGCCCATGAGTAGATGAGTATTTGTAACTGCAAAAAAAAAATATAAAACTAAGTAATCTGAATCACAAACTCAAGCCATTATATAAGTTATTGTATACAAGCCTAATCTCGACCTCGAGTTTGCCTTATAAATTATAATACCCACCTCTTCATAATCGTCAAAGGATTCGTTACTTGTTTCGATGACTCGTGGGTGATCCTGAGCGCTCTTCAATCATCCTGAAAAAATATACATTTATCATGAATTGAATAGGCAAGATATATTTTGAAGTGAAAACTTCTATAGCATCGTTGTGATTTGAAAGTCGATGAAACGAAAAAGCGACAGTAAAAAGAGACAGACACATAAATTCATAAGATTTAACGTGGGAGAAAATGAGATAGGAAGCATTATACGTGTTTGTGCGCGCATGCGTAGTACAAAGCTTGAGAAAAGGCATCACAACAACCGTGGTGTTATGTATACGTGTACGTATTATACGTTTGTTTTTTGAAGGTTTCATTTCTATTACGTGTGAATTGCACACATGTATTTTTTTTTGAAGTATAATTTCTTTAGCATCGTTGTGATTGCGTAAGTAACAAACAAACAAACAAACAAACAAACAAACAAACGTCTAAATATTATAGTTTATAAGAAGGATCATTTTATAACGGCAACCTAAACCCTTGCGTTCGTGTAGTGTCGTGTCTGTATTTTTTATGCTCTAGACTACATTGCAATTTTAGATACCAAAGCAGCGTTTAGGTGTAGGTATAGTAAATAGATAGGTACCTATTTATTCTGAAGTAGGTACTTATTCGTTTTCATCCACATTCAATTGGGATGTTGTATTGTTATTTTGTCCGTTATTAGAGCATGTTCCAAATAATTATTCTTTTCGCGTTCGTCTACAACAAATAATTATAGGTTATTCAGCTACTTACCTGTGTTTATTGTGTACTTAGGTACTTGTAAGTAACTACTGTGGTATTTACCTACATTGTAAGTAAATGAGCAGGTGATTAGATAAACCAAGTAGTAAGTCTGTAGTAGGTAGGTCCTACCTAATCATAATTTAGTAAACAAGCAGGTAAACAGACAAACAGAGACACATTTGAATTTATAATATTAGTAAGTACCTACCTATGGATATTATGTATGATATAGTTTGGCAGTATGGATGATGAAAATAGCAATAATTAGGTAGATAGGTATGTACTTACAGGCACGTAGGTATATAAAACACACGAAAGTAGATCACTAGGTACCGACTCTAATCTAGGCAATCGAAGCGTCTTTTCGCAGTTGGTAATTCAGAGAAATGTTTCACAAATCACAATCAATACTAGTATAACCAAGTCTTCTACAAACTAAAGGTAATATAACTAAAGAGGTAGGGTAGGTATCTTGATAAACACAAAGCCTCTTTTCACAATAATCAAAAACAAAATAACACAACTAAGTACTTTTAGAAGAAACCACGAGATTGTGCATCGGCAGCCGGCCGGCCGGTGCGGATGCGGGCGACACGGGTTCCTCGTCCGAGAGTTGGGGGCGCACTGACGTCCGCGCCCGCGCATTACCAGCCACACCAAAACTCGCTCAAATTTTCGAAGTTGTATTGGGAAAAATTACAAGTAGGCAATTTGAAAAGTATTTAACGAGGAATTATTTACCTATTAAAATATCTATTTATTAGTGCAAACCGCAAATTTAAGTGATGCTAACTTAGGAGAGGAGTAACTTTAGGAGAAGATGATAAATTATTTCCAATTTTCGTGTTGAATACAAAATTAAATTACAGAATTAACAACAACTTTAGAAACAATTTTAAACGAGGAACTTGAAGACAAAATATTCAGCATACAGAACATATTTTTAAAATTTCGTTTATTCTTACAATTAACGAGTTAATAGCCACTTAATAGTGACCGAAAGTGTTAAGTTTTGTATCTGTCTCCAGGAAGCGCCTTAATTCATTTTAATACTAAATATTGGTGGACAATACACAACACTATCTAATAACCAGATGACTGCTAGAATAGGTACTTATATATATTTAAATACATGCATATGATACTTTATAACACATTGACATTCGTTCATGTAATCCCTTTTTCCAGGTCGATTGTTGGTCTTTGGGAGTGCTTCTCTATACCCTTGTGTACGGCGCTATGCCGTTCGATGGATCTAACTTCAAGCGACTAGTTCGACAGATCAGCAACGGCGATTACTATGAACCTAGGAATCCTTCCAGTAAGTACAATACGAACATATTAATTTATACATATACTAGTGAACGACCGATTCGCACGGGTGCAATATTGATACTAAATATACTACAGAATGTCTTTATATACAACGTCACAGATTTTTTGTCATTAGACATTGTGGGTTGTCCCTAAGAATTGACTTTTTATAGGATTTTATAGGATAGACCATCGAGGACTTTTTTGTAGACCTTTTTGAAGTGCACAATACTGAAGTACATTATTTTGATCTATCTCGTAGGGTTCAGCCAGCGTTTGCAATGTAAAAGCGCAAAAAAAAATAGTTTATTTACGTCATCACATTAGAAACCTCTAAAATTTTCAGTGTTTCTCTACTATATTATGCATGTATGATACATATAGATATATATTAACCTTCCTCTTGAATCATTCTAACTATTAAAAATACCGCATCAAAATCCGTTGCGTAGTTTTAAAGATCTAAGCATACATAGGGACAGACAGACAGCGGGAAGCGACTTTGTTTTATACTATGTAGTGATTAACAATGTATAACATAGTCTCTAGAGAATCTCTCAGAAAATAAAATTAAGGAATTATATAATAAGACAGTGCCTTATCAGTGCATATAATGAGAAAAGAAAAGAAATGTATGTTCAAAAAATGAATTTGTTTGAAAAAAGTAGCGATAATCAGTAATATAGAAATAAAGATAAATAAATAATTGATTCAGGCGTGACTTTCCGGAAATCCATTACAAAACATTCTGTTGTTTCGCCGGACTTGCTAAAATTTTTTAAAATATGGACGACCTTATTTTGCTACAAATAAAGTTCAAATAAGAGTACCCATTTTAAATTACAGTTCTAAAATAAGTTTAAAATATTTTTTGTTTTATTGCTATAATTTTTATTACAATTAATTCCTTTATTGAAAATAATGTATGTAATGTAAATATTGACAAAAACTGCGGAAAATAACCGCAGTTTTAATCATCACCTCCTTACATGATGACTAAATTGAGCTAAAACTACGTCAGTTATACGTTAACTTAGGAAGTGTCACTAAAAAAATGTTATTCTAATTCAGTCTTTAATGCAAACAAAATAAGATTGTTTTTGTTTTAGGAAATTTTAGTTACTCTAGCGAAACAACTGAATTGAGGCCACTGTCACGTTGCAATTGTTGTCGCAACTGCTAATTTACATAATACCAAGCCGAGCATTAAAACAGTAGTGATAGCGAACGTTTATGCCTAACAAGAAAGAGTTTTGCTAGTACCATTCTTTTTGCTAGATCTTCTAGTCGATTATGTTTTGCGTGTACTTCGTGAAAGTAATATAATAATACACCAGCCAGTTCATTAGTGATCGTTAAAACCGGCTCTATTATTAGCATTGTATGTAATTTACTAAATTAATTAGATATTCGTTACTTAAATTTTAAAGCACTAAGATGTTCAAGTACGTTCATGTTAAGTACGTTTCGTGCTTCCGTTAATAGTTTTCGATTCGTGCTGGGTAGTATTATTATGCAAAATCGCCGACATGAAAGTGTTGATTAAAAAAACATTTCACCTTGGTCAGTCCACTGAAACTAAAATTTGAATACAACACTTTATCATTCCTCTTCTTCGTTAATGGCATATGTCATAATAATGAAAATTTTGCCAGCATCAAGTGTTTATATTGTAAAGTATGTCACAAAGTCGATCTTTGAGTAAAGTAGTTCTTTTGTTATTTTATATGTAGCTTATATAATAGCTATAGCTATATATTTTATATTTTGTTCGAATCACAAAGGAACACAAAGCTTTTATCCCAATTATTGACACTATATTTAAATAAAAACACCAAAATTACTAATCAAATCGGAAATAACTCGAGAGAAATAAATAAAATAAGAGCGCAATGTTTGCTTTGCAAGACGGCCAAAAATAATCAACCCTTAATTATAAAATCACATAACTATCGTGGCGTATGATCTGTCATTGTGATGTCAATGAATAAAAATGGCTACAGATTTTAAGCAACACATAACTAATAGTATCTTGATGACCGAGCTTTGTTCGGTATAAAACACGAATAAAACGACGTTTTCAATAAAACAATTTGCTCGTTTAAAGGATTAGATATGGTTATAAAATATATCCGAACTTAACCCACTATTCTATAATCATATAACTAACTAGAGTGGCGTTAAGTATAGTCTGTTCTTGTCAATATAATGTCAATTAATAAAAATGACAACACATTTCCTAATTTGCGATTATAAGACTTTAGATTAACCTTGTGTAGTTTGACGACAGTCCTCTCCCTCGTATGTGCAGTCTATATAATTTCTTAGCTGTATCTACGGACTTGGATTTGATATTAACAATTGTCGGTTCAAGCAGGGCGTTTTTAACTTTGTTAAATGCAAATTGTAATATTTAATTTGTGTTTGTTTCTTTTTTAGTTTTAGGATAATTTCACTACTGTGCAACACTGTTCATGTCATTATTCTCTTGTAGGATTATGAATCTACTCGTAGTTTAGATTTTTTTCTTTAATACATTTTTAAGCTAAGTTGATTGCAATTTGTTTTGTGAATTTAATAGATATATTAAAAAAAAATTACCAATTTATAATTATAAGTTTTTTTTGCTAGTATTTTTGTAATTATAACGATACACTCGTTTCTGTGTTAGTTTAAACTGTTACAAATAAAATTGTATCTTCTCTAATGTGTAAAATAAAGAGGTATTATAATTGAGCTAATAACAATGGTGTTTTACTTTGTCCACAGCGGCTTCCGCCCTAATCCGCGATATGCTCACCGTAGATCCGCTGAAGCGAGCCGACATCGCATACATCTGCGATCACCCGTAAGTCGCATCTCGATAAAAGTAAAATTAATTTACCCATAGCAATCTATGGTGTTCTGCTCTGGCGGTCTGTGAAATAACTAATGGTTTTTAAATCAATACTCATTGCAGAATTGTAGCGATATCTCGTGGCTGCTAAACATTACTGAAGAGTCATATATTTTGATAGATACATCATTATTAATATTATAAATAATAATAATAGATAAAATAATAATGCCGGACATTTCTAACAGCATCATCTGGCCCCAAACTTGTATTATGGGTACCAGATGACTGATTTACAAATATAGTATGTAAGTAGTATACTTACATACTATATTTGTAAATACATACCTATCATACATTGAAACACCCAGACCCGAGACAAATACTTTATATTATACAAACATTTTGTGGCACAATCAAGCCGTATCGGGTGAACGGATTTGGTTGAAACTGTTGTAGAGGTAGGCTATGACTTAGAATAGCATATAGGCATTATAATTATTTAGATAACACGTGTGAAGCAACGGGACGGAAGCTAGTATTACATTAAGTTTGAAGTAGAGGTGGGCCAAAGAAAAGTTAGATGGAGTGTGCGAAAGACGAGTCGTTCGTCAACTCGTACCGAAAAACTCGTACCACGTGGTACCACGTGTACAGTTGACGAATTGCAAAAATAATATTATTTTCGTTGTGCAACTCGTACCACTTTTTTTTAATTTGAGCTTATTCGTCAAGGGACACTTAGCTAAGAAGGTGAACCATCATTCTACTCCCAATCGTGTGTTTTTATTGTCAAACCCAAAAACATTGTTTGCAACTCCTAATAGAATAGAATGGGTTACTATTGGTTATCATCAAAGCTAGCCTAGAATGCTGGAAATTAAAAACTGTTACCACATGTCAAACGTAAGATTTATAATCCTTCGGTTTAACACATAAACAATTGCAGCGGCACCAAAGTTTAGTCAACAAAACAGTTTTTAGAACAATGCTAGATAACTTTAATGGATTACCGCCTTTTATTTAATTTAAACAGTTTTTAGACCTTTTTTGTGTGACAGCGAGTAAGTATCAGCAATATCAATACCTAAAAAGGATTTCTTTGCTTTGCTTTACAAAAAAATACTTTGTTTTACACTTGTGTCTAGTAACTTAGTAAGGTGCTCTTCAACATGTACCTCGTGTTTTTAAAACTCTTATAATCCTGCGTGTGCCAGTATACATTGGATTTGGATACGGTTTACGAATATTGAACTGTTTTGGTAAGTGCATTTTGTTTCTTTGCATTAGATATTATTTCAAGTCAGTAGGTATTTATATGGGCTGTTTCCAAATTTCTAAAAAAAACCACAAAATTTACAAAATACACCTTACTGTGCTAAAATTGTATTATAAAAACTTGTAAATCATGGTTTTGAACATAATTTTCACTCGAAACGGGATATTTACCATGATATTTGAGTTTTATGGTAGTACTAAAACACACAATAATATAGTGCCCACTATATTTGGATTTCGAAAAAGCATAATCAAGCTATAATCAAAGTATTTCCAAGGACTCCTATGAATGGTTGTTATTTTCACTTTGCAAGGTGCTTATGGAGGAAAGCAAACGAATTAAAAATCACAAAATCGAAACTAATAAAAAAACATTCGACGTTGTTCCGTTTTAGTGCATTTACCCCAAAGTGCAACCGGAGACGGTTGGCTTTACATTATGTGCCGATCTCCAAAGGAAGCAAATATAATTAAATTCAATGATTAAAAAATGCAAAAAGAAATAAATTATTTACGAAACATTGGTTAGAAAGGGCTCTAAAATTTATCAGAAAAAATAGAAAGAATGGAAATTTATGAATATTTAGAAGGCGTACACTCGGATATTACAGATGGAGTAATTTCTGTCGACTTACATACTCGTATGCGTGGAATCGTTGATAGTTTAGGACAATTCGTGTATTTTATGTATATCAATCTTTTTAGTGAGATAAGATAAATTTTGTTGTTATTTACATTGCAATTATAAAAAAGTAGTGAAGTAAAGACTGATTTTATTGTTATTTGCTTATATAACATCAATTATGGATCTTACCTTATAGGTTAGATCCATAATTGCATGTCTTATATTATGTTATGGTATTGTATTACTTATGTATGTTAGACTTTAAGACACATATATACATATTTGATATGGGCCGTAGTTTGTAAGTATTTAACATCATGTGCTAAACTAGTGTAGCCTGAAATAAACGTTATTGTTTAAGTAGTAAAGTTAAGTCTGATTTTTGTGATTACATAGGTATATATAATAATATATCTGGCGTTTTATACATTTACTAAATAAAAATGGTACGAAAATAACACAACGAAAATAATATTATTTTTGCAATTCGTCAACTGGTACCACGTGGTACGAGTTTTTCGGTGCGAGTTGACGAACGACTCGCGAAAGACGATATTAGTAAGAAAGGTGTTAGTAATAAGAGGATGGCTGATAGAGGGAAATGCAAGAAGAAGGAAACATGTGGTGCTGGACACCAATAAGCGTGGGATAAGGGCAAAAAGTTGATGATTCTTGCTTCTCGATTGGATATGCAGAAACTACGGATTTCTACTTGCGATGTTATAGCGAAGAAAATTCAGAGAACTGTTTAGAACGCCTGGCGGAATTTTGTACCTTATCAAATATAATTATCATAAATTTTGAGAAATACGGGTTTTACTTATGTATTATTTTTGTCGATTGAGGCACCAACATTGTTTCGGATTCATCTAGAGAATCTTCATCAGGGTGAGTTTAATGCGCGGACTACTCGTTGCCACGTCAAGATTTGCACTTAATTTGTTTGTATAGTACAACTCATTCAATTATCATATTTGCAAAAGAATCAAAAGATTTTGGACCATGAGTGTGACTGTTAGATGTTTATTTTTTCAACCATTTGTCTGTACAATTTGGATTACATATCTGTTTTTACAACACAATATTTCGTTTAGATGGGTGAACTGTGGCTATGAAGCTTCGTGCTTAGAAGTGGCAGAGGCCCTAGCGGCAGAAACTCCAGTCAGGCTCGACTTACTGCTGTCGCTGGCGCCCGCCGCGCCCTCCAACTCCAACTCCGTGATGGTTCCTTCAGAGGTATGTCATTCTAATATTGAAAGGGCCATATTTTAAGTTTATTTTACCTGGTTTACATCAAGAGTCCCTCTTGGTGCTTACCACAACATTGCTAGATATTCTGTCTCCCAAGTTGTAGTGTGCAAGCATTACTGTGTTTAAGTTTAAAGGGCATTGGATCAATTTAAATTATTGGGCAAACAGACAAAAGAACTTATGTATATGACTGTCAATGTGCGTGTGTTACCTCCTAGTATTGCAAGCGTCATAGGTTGTAGTAACCACTCTCCATCAGGTGGACCATACACTTCTTTACCGGCTCAATAGTATTAAAAAAAAAGCTAACCTATAGTTGAATGGTGTAGTTAGCTGTGTGCTATTACAAAATGTGTCTATTGTTTTACAAGCGCGAAACTTTTCATGATCATTATCTGATTGATCTCTCAGCTCACTTGGTAATAGTTAAATATTTGTGTGATGAACATATTAGAACGAAACGAAACTTTTCATGATCATTATCTGATTGATCTCTCAGCTCACTTGGTAATAGTTAAATATTTGTGTGATGAACATATTAGAACGAAACGAAACTTTTCATGATCATTATCTGATTGATCTCTCAGCTCACTTGGTAATAGTTAAATATTTGTGTGATGAACATATTAGAACGAAACGAAACTTTTCATGATCATTATCTGATTGATCTCTCAGCTCACTTGGTAATAGTTAAATATTTGTGTGATGAACATATTAGAACGAAACGAAACTTTTCGTGATCATTATCTGATTTATCTCTCAGCTCACTTGGTAATAGTTAAATATTTGTGTGATGAACATATTAGTAGATATCTTTTCTGTGTCTAAGTGTATCATAAGATTGTATATAAAAAATGTTTATGTATTCTATCAGTCATTTGGTTCCCATAATACAAGCTATTTTTAGTTTGCAGCTAGATGTTGTTGTGGATTGTCTAACCAAATTTATATTTTTATATTTATTATCACTATCACATTCTTACCTCATCAACGGTTTTCAGAACCAACTAGGTCCAGAAGAGAGCGGCACAGACCTGACAAGTTCCACATCGATGGCGGTAGAACCGAGCACCTCTGCTGAGAAGAGGATACTGGACCTCGTGGCAGAAGGGGGCGAGGATGCCATCAAACCCTCCCCTACCCGCACCATCGTCTCGGCGGGAGACAACAAGAGAAAACTGGAGCTCGCTATGTCTGCCAGTGGCCTTCAGCGGAAGAAGGAACGAAATGCCAGGTTTGTCACTTACAAGACGGGACCATCGTAAATGAGATCGGCCCAAACGACCCGAGGATCTTCCTAATCCAAGTCTGAGAGATTTTGACTAGGAAGAATCGGCACCTAAATTCACCTACCATGTAATACAATTCAAAGTAATCTATGTGATTGTATGGAACAGTTTTGTATTTGAGAAGTTCGGCACTCACAGAAATTTACTGTTAGTTTAATTTAGCAACCTTAACCCGTTGACTCTGTGATGTAACAACGTTTTAGGTAGGGGTAGCTGGTAGGGTCACAAATAATTGCAATTTCCGAAAATAGTTTGTATGTTTGCTCTGTGGCCAGACACCACGGAACTGATTGGTACGGGAAGTCTCGTTCGCCCTGAAACACCACTACCCGTGCTAAAGCGACACGGTCATTCCTACGTGATTTCTTATGAACTTTCGGGTTAATATACTCGATATTAATGATAGATCTAACTTCATGTTTGTTTATCAATCGCTGTATAGTCTTTTTGTTTGGTTTAAGCAGTTTGTTGAGCTTGTTTTCTTGTTCAGTGTTGCGAGCATGGGACCTCAGGCGCCGACTGTTCCAGAAGAGGCGGGCTCCGAATCCCCGCCCGCTGAAGAGCCATCTGGAGATGATATGGTAAGTTATAAATAAAAGTTCTTATGCAATGTGTGGACAATGCGTTAAATGTTATGTGCAATATTTCATAAAATTCCTGCCGAAATAATGGACTTGACAATAAGAGTATTTGTAAAAAAAAAAAAGTGGCTTTTTGACAGAACTTTTTACACTGTTAACGAATTTCTTGGAAAGTAATGAATATAATTAATTAATACTATATACATAGTTCCATTTAATGTTTTTGAATATATACAAATTTAAATGCTAATGTTCTTTGTTGAAATATGTGAACTTAACTTAAATTTCTAATTACGCCCATGACAAACCAAAGTTTTAAGGTTAAAAGTTAACTGAACCCTATCCCAAGATACAATTAATCTGCTATCAAATTTCATAATAATCGTTTAAACGTTTAGCCGTGAACAATCAAACGAACAGATATACATACAGAGACTTTCGAATTTATTATATTAGAATATGGTGTATAGATTATAGTTCACTAATTTATTTCGAACATTGCCAGCCACAACCATGCCTCAAGTCTTCAGCAACAATTACTATCGCACCCTCTGCGGCCACTATTGAGCTCGCTAGAGACGCAACCAAGGAAATCGTCAAAGACACTCAAGAGGATGAGGCCCAGGAGATAACAGCCGCCAAATCACGAGTCCCGCCTAAGAAGACATTGGTTCTCGAGGAAAGGGCTACTGTGGAGAAACAGGAGCCAAAGGTATATATTCAGATCTTGTAAGGTAATTTTCACGAGAGTTCCTTAAAGATGTTTTTTTTGTTGAAAGAAGACTATTGAAAATCAAACTCTAGGTCAACAATTATACAAGTTGTTATTATTTAGCAGGAAGAAACCAAAGCCAGTGCAGTTGCGTCGGCCGCGGATAAACTGACGTCTCTGTCTATTGCACCAACAAGTCCGGAAACTAAAGTACCGGCCAAACCCAAGAAGTTGTCTATACCAGGTACGCATTACTGCTGGCCTAAGATCACTTGATTTTCTACCCATTCTGCCTATTTATCTCCTAAATATGATATTATAATCTTACTAATTTGTTAATGCAAATACTTTCCTAGGAGGCAACGTTAACAGTTTCAAGGATCAATTCGAGAGACGTGCTTCTTTGACGACTGCTCCAGAAATCAAGCGCAACGTCTCCAAACCAGGTTAGAATATTCGAACATATTCCATTCGCAATACAACTTAAATTCGACCGGAGCAGTGGAATATAACATATTCTTGCTGGGTAATATACAACTTTAATTCTGTTGCAGTGGTGTCGAAGATCGCTAAACCTAAAGCACAGAGCGAAGACCGCGAGCTGAGCACAAAACAAGACAACGGCACTGTCAGACTGCAACAGATCGGCATCGAGCCATCGCCGGTATGATATTTTTATGCCGAAATAATGTCTGAATTAATTGAACCTTGTCGAAAATTACAAAAAGCTCTTTGTTGCATTAAGTACATAATATGGTGCTATATTATTTTCATAGACACCGCCGATGGAACAAGAGCCAAATCGTGGAGGAGTCAAAAAGACGGAGAGCGAACCCAATCACGGCGCGACCCCAGTCGACGCTTCGGTGCTCTTGCAAGATGCTAGAAGGTAAATCACTTTTATCAAATCAAATAAAGCGCCAGCCTCTGCCCGCGGCTTTGCCTTCTTGGTATATAGATAAAAAAGGATAAAAATGATTTACAAAGTACAATATGTGCAGATTACAAGATACACTGATGAAACTGCAAAAGTTGTGAAAACTGTGAAGCAGCCTCAACACCCACCTCCACAACCTATGGAGTAGAGCTATGAATTGAATGATTTGTTTATTACCTAGATTATAATTGAAAAAAAAATAAAAAGAATATAAGTTATTAATAGATAATGCCGGACATTTCACACAGCATCATCTAGCCCCAAAGTAAGCAGTGCTTGTGTTATGGGTACCACATGACTGATATACTACTTATATTCTTTTTCTTCTTAAATACATATTATACCTACGAGTAGATACACCCAGACCCGAGACAAATACTTTCCGATCATACAAACTTTTTTGTTCCGCATATTAAACTAAATGAGGAACTAGTAATAGCAATATTATAAATCAATAAATGTTTGTTGTTTCAGGAGTCTCCAGAACTCGATGGCTAAGTTGGTGGAAGAGAAAGCAGGTGAGGATTCACGCAGACGCGCAGCCCGCGATATCATTTCATCTGCCATACGAACAGGTATGTTTTGTAAAAAACATATTTCTACCCTAATTTTCAATGTTTTCTAAAACATTTTGTAAATAAAATTGTCCGTGTAAAACCTAATAAATTATATTATTGTTTCGACTCCAAGAAAATCTATTGACAGGCGAGGGTCGAGTTGTGCAATCAATATCCTTGAATGGGATGTGCTGTGTGTTCTTATTATTTAATCATGATGTTAAAATAAATGACAGAACTGACAAATGGCCCCATCAAGTTTTAAGGTAACATCCACCCCAATATGGTAATATATTCATGTACAAGCTTCTAACATTCATCCATACAAAAGCACTAATTGTTTTGTTTTTATATGATAGGTACCTCTGATCACCTGTTAATAAAACACGAATTTACAAAATATCTAATGACTTTATACACACAAAAGGTCTACTTCTATTTTATAGACGAGCTACGCTAAATTATGGCACTTTTAAAATATCACCCAGAACAGTTTCGACTGCTAGTGCGCAATTGAGTTTCAAACATTACCGTTACACTGTAGCCCTTCAATTACGTTTTACTTGCGACGTAGCAGACAAAACGCAATTAACAGAATAGTGTGCTTACTCTCGCACAATTTTACCGTTCCGTTTACAGAGCGCTGACGCAGTCCTTGTATGGAAAGTCATTGATAGTTTTGCAAAAGTATCGTAAGATGTAAATTTAGGGCCTGGGGTTCGAAATCGTTAAGATAAATAAGTTTCTTGATAATTATCGGATACTTATTAAATAGATATAAATTTAATTATCCTTTTTTGTAACATCGTGTACCTATTTAAAACTAAACCATTAATTAATTCGCTTTGTCATATCTCGTTGATTTGCAAGTTTTGATAGCACTTGTCCGAATGATGAAAAACATCGTTCTAGTGCATCTGTATTCGCAATTGCGGACACAGAGGTAGCGCGCAATCATTTAATGCGAATTTTTCAAATAATTCCATACATTCAACATATTTATCGTGATAATTATCTCTTTGTACCCTAGGCATCAACTCGGCAAACTCTGATAAGTCGAAATGTTCGTCGAGTTCAGTCAAGTTGACACTTATTTTGTTAAATTCAAATTACCGTTTCTGTTGTGGAGGATTGCAACATCGATTGTCAAAAGTAATTTCGGTTTTAAACGAGATGAAATGTAGCTAAAAGTAGGGTTTTGCAAGGTTATTGTCCGTCAATTGGGAGTCAGTGCATCTCTTAATGATACACTAGTCAGCGGCACAAATTCGACAAATTCGTCAGTGGGCGCATCTAAAATGCATCTTAAATAAAAGTTCTTAAATAAATATACGATGCTACTATCGGAATCATTTTGAAATTCGCGTACTCCGTATGATATTTATTTACGCCCAAAGTTTTGCTAAAATACGTTATCTTTGAGGTTTATATCATTCAAACCCATATTTTTTTTACTATTTCTCTCTTAGTATCCAGTATGGTTGTCCAGCATCAGACGGTGGTGTGATCATCCTGTGATGTTTGTATGGAAAGATAATCGACTAGTTGACTCTTTAAGTATGGTGTGTTTATTTCCCCAGGCAAGCCGCCCGTGCCGTACGGTCGTTCGGCGTCGGCCGGGGTGGCGTCGCTGGGCTCGCCGCCCGGCACGCCGCCGCACGCGCGTCTGTTCCGTACGGAGGCACAACATCGCGTCGAAGACCATCGGAACGCTAACAGGTCATTTGAAACCTAGCTTCTATCAATACATTCAACGCTCCAAGCACACTTAACTCCCGCTCTATGTAAATTAACTAATATGGCCTTACTTAGTAACGTCTCTCGACTTGTCAAAAGTTTATCACTGTTTAAAATAGTGCCATTTTTTAAGATTATGACAAATAGTGATTAACATTCACAGGATTTTAGGCAGTGTTCAAGTTGAGAGTATAAACCACATGACATATCGGCTGTCATACATAAAATAAAAAATAAATATTGGTGGACCAATACACAACACCATCTAGTCCCAAAACTAAGCACAGCTTGTATTCTGGTAGCCAGATGACTGATGGAATATATATTATTAAATACATACATAAGATACTTTATAACACCCAGACACAGAACTAACACCTACGTTCATCACACAAATATTTCTCCTCGGAGAGAATCGAACCATGCAATGCAGAAGGTAAAGCTACTAACAACTGTGCTGACAGGCCGGTTAAAGATATACATAAAGGTGAAAGCGCTTTCTTGACTAAGCCTAGAAAAATCTAATAATTCTTGTAGCCGTTTTCATTCCCTAGTAACAAAATGATTTCACTAGCAGGGGCGTGTCAGTGGAGCGTATAATACCTATCAGCATGGCTGGAGAGGATTCACCCACGTCGCCGCTGCAGCCGCATACCCCGCAGACCCCGCTCTCGCCGCAAACCCCGCAGTCCCCGCAGACCCCGCAGCAGAAGCCTTCGCCCTTGACCGGACCTCGCACGCCACTCACCACACCATTTAGGTATGCTTTAAATTAAAAAGAACATATTTATTATTCGCTTCAATTCATATGATTCATATGCTTTACAGATAGTCAACACTCGTAAAATAAAATAAAGACCAGTTATTTCCATAACATGGACGTTTTAAATTGTGTACTTATATAGGAACATTTCCTGAGTCAATATCATTAATAACCAAACAAAATATTTTTTGTATTAGCTGTAGTAAACCACCTACTAAACATTCACAAAGCAGCATCTTGTCATTCGTCATTTGTTATTTTATATAAATCTAGCTGCTGCCGGCCCTGACAACATACAACGCACGCACACTGAGGATCGACGAGAAGTTGATAGAACTGGAAGAAGTAGTAAATAAATTGCACTGGGATATTATAGAGTTATCAGAAGTTCGAAGAGAGGGAGAGGACACGATAATCCTACATTCCGGCAACTTATTCTACTACCGGGAGGGCGGTCAACTTTCTCAGCACGGTGTCTGATTTCTCGTCCACAAATCCCTCGTTAACAACATTGTAAAGATCGAAAGCGTGTCGAGCAGGGAGGTATACCTTATACTCAGAATAACCAAACGGTGTTCGCTTAAGGTCAAACAGGTGTACGTACCTCACTCGAAACGTCCAGAAGATGTAGTGGAGGCTATGTATGATGACATTTCAAATGCCATGCAAGCCTCTAAAGCACACATTACGGTTGTGATGGGGGACTTCAACCGCGCGGCTAGGTGTGCAGAAAGGCGTTGAACTGAGAGTGGGGCAATTTGGATTTGGACAGCGGAATCAACGGGGTCAGCGATTGGCCGACTTCATGGAAATGGAGGGACTCTTTATTATGAACTCCTTTTTTAAGAAGCGGTCGTCCAGGAAATGGACGTGGGTTCACCCCGGTAGACATAAACGCGAGATAGATTTCATCATGACTACTAAAAAGAAAATATTTAATGATGATCAACAGGGTCAAAACCGGCAGTGATCACCGAATGGTTAGAGGCTCATTAAATCTTAATGTAAAGCTAGAAAGGTCCCGTCTGCTGAAATCTTCTCTTCGCCCAAGTCCTGCCCAAATCCAACGAGAGCTTTCAGTTGGAACTCCATGATCGTTTTCAATGCCTCGCCGAATGCGGGATCCGTGGATGAAATAAATGACGGGCTGGTGGAAATTGTCCATGCCGTTGGCTCAAAGTTTTGTAAGACCCAGCGCAAAGGTAGAACCCAAACTCTCTGAGCACACTCTAAAACTCATGGCAGAACGTAGCGGAATGAAACTGCAGTCTTTAGTGGACATGTCGAAATACAGCACGCTCAATAAACAGATCTCTAAGTCTATGCGACGCAATTTGCGTCTCTTTAATACTTATAATATAAAGAACGCAATAGAGCACAACCAAGGGTCCAAAGTGTTCGCGAGAGATCTGTCTATTGGGCAAAGCATGTTGACGAAGCTGAAGACCGACAGTGGCAGTGTCGTTTCCTCTAAGCCAGAAGTTTTACGAGAGCTCGAGAAGTTCTATGGACAACTGTACACCTCATCGCAAAGTCCTGCTACAAGCACGACTAGCGATGCCAGAGCCCGCCTAACCCGACACTAGATTGAAGACATTCCGGACGTCAGCCTATAGGAGATACGAACGGCTCTCAAGCAGCTTAAGAACAACAAGGCACCGGGGGATGACGGAATAACGACAGAGCTTCTGAGAGCGGGTGGGACACCGGTACTTAAGGTCCTCCAGAAGATGTTCAACTCCGTCATCCCCGAGGGAACTACGCCAGAGTCGTGGAACAGAAGCGTGGTGGTACTGTTCTTTAAGAAAAGAGATAACACCCTCTTAAAGAATTGCAGGCCTATCTCGCTGTTGAGCCATGTGTATAAGCTGTTTTCAAGAGTAGTTACTAATGATCTTGCTCGTAGTTTTGACGACTTCCAGCCTCTCGAACAAGCCGGGTTCCAAAAAGGCTTTAACACCATAAACCACATCCATACGCTCCGGCAGGTTATACAGAAGATCGAAGAGTATAACCGGCCACTTTGTTTAGCGTTTGTGGACTATGAGAAAGCCTTTGATTCTGTCGAATTCGGGGCTGTGTTGCATCTAAGTGTTGAAATGTACACTAACGCCACCATGACTATCCGACTCCAGGACCAGAGCACGAATCCAATCCATTGCATAAACAGGGAGATGTTATTTCTCCGAAACTGTTCACCTCTGTATTGGAGGATGTTTTCAAGCTCTTGTACTGGCATAGACATGGTATCAACATAAATGGCGAACGCGTCACTTACCTTGGAGTTGCCGACGATATAGTCATCATGGCAGAATCGCTGGAAGACCTTGGCACAATGCTCAACGGCCTCAATATCGTCTCCCAACAGTTGGGTCTTAAAATGAACATGAGCAAGACAAAAATCATGTCAAATGCTCATGTTGCACCCGTACCGGTACATATTGGGAGCGATATAATCGAAGTTGTAGACCATTATGTCTATTTGGATCAGACGATTCAACTAGGCAAGTCCAACTTCGACTAAGAGGTCAGCCGACGAATCCAACTCGGATGGGCAGCGTTCGGGAAATTACGGCACATCTTCTCGTCACAGATACGGCAGAGCCTCAAGACGAAAGTCTATAATCAATGATGCCAGTGATGGCATATGGAACTCAGACTTGGTCGCTATTGGCCTAATACACAAGCTCAGAGCCGCGCAACGTGCAATGGAGAGAGCCATGTTGGGTGTTTCACTACGTGATAAAATCCGCAACGAGGAAATCCGTAGAAGAACCAAGTCCAACCAACGGGGACTCAAATTTTGACTCAAAGTTGAAGTGGCAATGGGCAGGCCATATAGCTCGCAGAACCGATAACCGTTGGGGAATAAAAGTTCTCGAATGGCGACCAAGGACAGGAAAACGAAGCGTAGAATGACCCCCAGCCCGATGGACTGACGACATTGTAAAAATCGCAGGAAGTCGGTGGATGGAGAGGGCTCAAAATCGTTCTTCCTGGTAATCTATTGGGGAGGCCTATGTATGTTCAGCAGTGGACTTCTCAAAGGCTGATATGATGATGATAGCTGCTGCATCGCACCCGTGGTACCCACATAAATAGTAGCCTATGTCTTTCTCCAAGTTCCAATCTATCTCTATACCAAAATTCATCAAAATCGGTTCAGCTATTTAGGCGTGAAAATGTTACAAACAAACAGAGTTACTTTCGCATTTATAATATTAGTAGGGATGGTGCATTTCATATAAAATAGCTACGGATTATTTTTGCTCGAATCACAAAAACCTAAAACTTTTATTCCAATTATTCACACCCGAGTCAATAACTCTAGCTCTATTTAAATAAAAGAACCAAAATCACTAATAATACTTCAAGAAAAATAAATTAAATAAGAGCACAATGTTTGCTTCGCAGGACGACTAAAAATGTTCAACTGAAAAGCTCTCGCATTTTGCTCGGAGTGTCATAATTACCACTGACATTGACATTGACTTATGATTTCCAGACGTCTAGCATCAACCGAGTCGGGCGAATCTTGCTCCAGTCCAGGCGAACCCATCAAGAAGTCAGCACGCGAGTTCATAATCCCCATCGCGGTGGAAGGCAAGGGCTATGTGACGCCGCGCCAGCGGAGCTTGGAGCCGGAGTCGCCTGTAGCGCATCGTATTCAGCGTCCTATGCGACACAGGCGTATCAGGTAACACACTCTTTATTATCATCCTTTACAATCATATATGTCCACGACAGGAACCGAAACCGCAACCTTTTGCTTATAGACGAGCCTTGGCCCACTACGCCACAGAGGTCATAGTTAAACAACTATATAAAAAAGTTAACACTAAAATATTTGAGTTATGTTAGATTTAGTAGCATACTAAATCTAACATATGAACCAGAGAGACGCAGTACAGGGAGAATTGGAAAAGGTTGGGGCAGGCTTTTTCCAAGAAACAACCGGTCAGTTAGGAGTAATAATATTACCGGACATTTCACACAGGCCAGATGATATTGTGAAATGTCCGGCCGGCATTTATTTAGTTTATAATTGATATACGTCATATTTGAACTGTAGCAGCCTGGTGAGCGGTGGCGAGTCGGAGGAAGAAGATGACAGCCATATGCTGCGACTGCGGCCCTCGCGCCTGGCGCGCGCAGACTCCGCCTCCTCCGGGGAAGACGACGAGGAGGACGAGGGCTTCCATCTCCTCACCGCAGAGAACCTCTTCTCTACTCTACTGCATCGGGTACTAACTATATTACAACCATCCACAAAACGAGATTAATAGTCAAAAATCATTTATTTCAACGATCTACTTACGAGTAGGTAGGTAACAAAAATATTAACCCAGAGATATACAGAGTGGACTTTTGGAATGGGGCAATGAATGCTACCTTAACCGTTATAGCTACAGGAAAACGGTAATAGGAGACTAGACTAAATTTTTAATGATAATTTGAGATGCATTCACTAAAAAAAATGTACAGTCAGCTAGAAAATGGGCAATTTACATAAATACTTTTTTTTATGACAATCAACCTTGTTTCTTATAGAGAAATATTCTATCGGACTGACTGAATTTGGAGTTCTAATGTTGTGGGAAATCGCTTAAAACTTTCTATGCATAATAACCAAATTAGGTATACCTTTTTGAAATATTTCATACAATTTACAAAGTAGATAAGCATATACATTTAATATCAAAAATAAATAAATTTCAAGTGCGTATCTTATAAAGTTATTAAAGTTGCTCAAAGATGGCAAACATTTTCACATTATTCTTTTAGTTCATTTTACTATCGATATTTCTATATTTTTGTATGTTATTAGATACATACATATACTAAATGGCGCCTCAAGAAAAACAAGACCGCTTGCGTTGCGTTTTGGAATTTCTATAAATATTTGGCGATACTTAACCTGATTAAGAGATTTATAATAATAGTAGGATTCTAAAAGTCTCTTCTCTTCGCTCTAATAAATTCTCTCTTATGTGCAGAAACATCAGATGAGAAGTAGGACCTTTGTATCCTGTTTTGTCCCGACGATATTTGTCGCTATGTCGCTATACATAAAGAGGAAATGGGTGCGAGAAACAAGCGTAATTTCGAGTCTTATTCTATAAGTTTGATGAATATTTTTGCAGGTTCGCGCATTAACTAACCGTCTCAACGGCGAGGAAGGGCCTGGCTTCCCGCAACATCCGCACTCACTCTTCAACAATCTGCAGTCGCCGTTCTTCACTAACAGGTAATCATCGACTCATGGTAAATTTGCTTTTTGTAATTTTTCACAAGTCAGCCAATTTAACAAATAGTCCGGTTGTTCTCTCAAAAATAGGAGTAAAGTTACAATAATTCGCATTGATCTTAAAATTGGTACAAATGTTGCGGAGAGCAGAAGATTGCGGATTCAATTCCCGCCGCGGGACAAATGTTTGTATGATCTGCGAGTATTTGTCTCGGGTCTGGGTGTTAATGATATGTATGTATTTACAAAAAAAGTATATAAGTAGTATTTCAGTCTTGTGGTACCCATAACATAAGCTCTGATTACTCTGGGGCCAGATGATGCTATGTGAAATATCCGGCATTATTTATATTTATATGCTCAGAATTGTACAATTTGTATGTATAAATCGCGAAGACTAATATTTTTACCTTTATTATGGTCAATGATGTATGTAAAGGTAATTGACATGCCTATTATGAAGTTCACAACTTTTGCATTATTTTGAATATCTAAGAATTGGTGATTCTTAGGCAAAATAGTTATTTACAATTCAAATCTGACCAAATTTTACGGTAAAAGTTACCGTTTAGCCGAAAAATGCAGAGAATTTTTGCGAACTTTTTGCAGATGAGATTTTATCGATTAGGACTTTTCACAATAATTTATAGTGTTGCCAACATTCGTACCAATTTTCAGCTCTATGTGAACTATTGTAACCTTAAATGTCTTTTTTGACCGAACTAAAAAGTTAATGACATTCTTGATTCAATATCTAATATAGTACCTTTGTCTAATTACTCATATTATGAAGTATCCTACTAATTACTAATGTAGAAGTATGTTTTAATGTTTGGATCATTTGTTACTTAATCGCACAATTTTAGCTGAGTCGATTTGAATGAAATTTGGTATATCTATAGATTTGGACATGGAATCACATATAGGCTACTTAATATCTATGTACCACGCGGGTATGTGGTAGCCGCAGGCGGCAGTTTGTTAATAAACCTTGAGAATATCATATCATAGTAACTTTCGAATTGGATCATTAAAACGATATAATTTCAAATAATATTTTTAATAGTTTAAAAGGATATATTTTTTCATTTTTCTAATTCATTGCATGTATTTTAAGTTTTTGGTGATTTATCATACTAATTATGTTAATTTTATGCATGCAGCCCACACTTACCCAGGAGGCATCTCTTGTAAGTATTACAACTTTATAACAATTTATATTCATTAATGTATGTCTACAGAAAAAAATCCATCTTCGTCAATATTTCTTTCGGGTCATTGGTTCAAAACAAAAGTCATACCTATAATAAACTATCGAATATTTTATACGTCATGATGACAATTTTATTGTGATTTGAAATTTTCCAAATACATTCTGGTTTTATTACAATTCTAAATGTAGGTATATATAAATATATATAAGTATCAATAATGTTATGTAAGTTTATTGCGTTTATTGAATACAAAAATATTTAAATCATAGCTCTTAATTAAGTGCACCACGACCAATTTTCCATTCAAGGATTCTCTCCATCCAAAGGTTGTCTGGAAGAAATCGCTCCCTTAGCGATAATACCGCCCATTGTAAATATATTTTTAGGTATTCATAGTTGTCAAATTGCTTATGTGCTAGTTTTAAGGTGTACAATAAAGTGTTTTCATTCATTCATATATACAATTACAATTGTTTATATAGTTAGTTTATAATAAAATCAGTAAGATTATTAACGGCCGGCAGATGTCAACTCACGATAAAATTTGCATTATTACGTATAAATATTCGGCAGTTTATTATACATTATTTTACTTTTCATTCAAAGTTACATACACAACCAAAGACCCGAAACAAATATGGACAGATATGCAAACAAAGCAATTTACCCTGAACCTCTAGCTCTCGTCGCAAACCGTGCCACATACCTAATACTCTACCAAAATATATGTTTATTACCTAATATTATCATGAATTAACTTTACCTACACGCAGCACGCATAAACATGTGGAAAGTAAAAGAAGTGTATCGGAAACGTAAGTGTATTTTGTTGTCTTTGATTGAGGTTCGCTATTGGCAGATAATCCATTTGATGAATTCCCCTGATTATGAAACATGGTTTGAACCAAACATTTTGAAAAACACGGGGTTTACCCACGTTTAGTACTTGTTGTTATAGTTGTTGAATATTGATCTGTTTAGGGTGCTAGCTAGGTAGGATGCGATAATGAAATAAACAACCGATCACTTTAATTACTAGTATTGGTAATAATTGGTTAAAGGTACAGATTACATTTATAAATTCGACGGTGAATGTACCTATCGCGTATGC
This sequence comes from Lampropteryx suffumata, assembly GCA_948098915.1. Taxonomy (NCBI): domain Eukaryota; kingdom Metazoa; phylum Arthropoda; class Insecta; order Lepidoptera; family Geometridae; genus Lampropteryx; species Lampropteryx suffumata. Next base: position 5,206,215 of record OX402547.1, on the reverse strand, counting down.
CCTCTAGGCATGTGTTTCCGGGGGCGGGATTGGAACTGGTGACTGGAATAATATTTTTTTAAATGCAGAATCGCCAAATGTGCTTTACAAGCGAACGCTTACATAAACTGTGTCACCACACACGTATTATTTTCACTGTTTCATCTAGAGAATCTTCATCAGGGTGAGTTTAATAATAATTAAGTGTAATAAGCGGTTCCAGTGTCGGTGTCTCCATCGACAAAATAAAACGCGAATAAACCCCGTGTTTTTCAAAATGTATAGTAAACTCACGAAAGTTTTGAAAGTGAAATGATTTAAACCATGTTTAATTTTCGTATTATCTGAAAAAAAATCTAAAAAGATATTGTAAAAAAAAAATATGGCAATATTCAGATATTTTTATACTCAATCTATTAGTGTTTTAAGCTGCTAGGTAAAACGACGCAAAACATATGACTGTTTAACTTTTATACTTTAGTTGTAGACAAAATGTTAAAATTAAATACTATATTTTGTTTATAATTATTATTCCTTCAAATAACAACCAGATATCCACTAAATAGCGTCATAAAAGACACATTTTTTCCATACAAAAGCTCATTTGCTGAGACTACAGCATGTGGTACACGGTTTGAAACGATGGTTGAAAACAGATGTTTTAAACCGTGTAGATAGTGGTTTCATATCAAATTTCGCATGACCTTTAAACGCCCTTGGTAGACAGGCGTGCCCAGCAAACCACTGGCAGAAGCGGTGGTTTAAAACTTGTTTCAAACCGACTAGCCGCTTGTTTAAAGCCACGCGTACCACAATCGCGCCGCTGCAGCCACCGAGCGCGGACGTATTGCGCGCACGCACTGAATTATGGAGAAAGAACGTGAAGTTATCACTGAATGCATCGAGTTATTTAGAGACCTACTCTGTCTCTGAAACTTAACGTGTAAGGAGTACAAAGACTCCACCCAAAAACAATGTTTTTTTTTTCTTCAAATGCACACAAAAGTGCAATACAAACTCAAAACTTTAGAAATTTTGATAAAAAAGGAGCCATGGCGTCTTTGTAAATTGTAATAGTGCAATACAAGCATTCTGCACATGTCTATTCAGCACGAGCGTTTTAAACACACTGAAGTTTGGGGTTTGTTTTAAACCGTGTAGACAGAAAACGTTCTACCAAGGTCACCTTGGTAGAAACTGTGGTTTCAAACCGTGTAGCGCATGCTTACCGTTTTACACGTCTTGTGATACAATGATTATGTGCTTAAATTGTATGCTTTATGTCACAGGCGCGAAGGTTGGGGTTCCCGTGACCTGCACGCCGATTTCGACTCTATGTTCAACAAGTCTCGCCAGGCGCCGCGAGGTAAGTGACGCCGTTGGCTTGAGCGCACGCTTACTACGCACGGGGAAAACGTTGCCAATATTACACGCTTACAGATATCACCAGATAAATCACTGTAAACATTTTGCAATATAGACTCACTGACTCGATTCTACAAAGAATTTTGATTTAAACTCTAAATTCAACGTCTTAGAGGGCCGGTTCCCGTAAAGCGTTTCCAAGTTTTTTGTATAACTTTGTATAAATTACTAAGAATCTATTACCGTACAAATTATCATCACGATAAGACTAATAGTAAATGAGAAGATCAGGGGTAGGTAAGGTAATAGGGTAGTACGTAGTATTCAATTATTAATAAATTGTAGAGTTACAATGCCCCAAATAATAAAAAACTGGACCAAAAAAAAAGTTTTGGTAATCAAACTGTGTATTTAAACAAATCCTGTCTCTTATTGTCAATTTATGGAAAACCTTGTACAGAAACCTTCTTAGTAGCAGTTCTGATAAGATTCTAGGATATAATAGATCCAAAATTTAAAACTTTCATCCATTTATCACAATCTGGCTTTGATTTGGCATTGATAGATTGGAGCATGACAATTTATTAACCCTCTATGAAATTCTGTTAAAGTACATTAATTCGTCTGTATTGCTGATATACTTATTAGATAAAATACAAATTCAAGTCCTTATGTGTAAGCAAATATAAAATAACATTGTTAGTTTTTATCATAAAAACCATCTAAAGATTGAAGAACTTGAACGTATGACTTTATTCTTAATTTTCTTCTTTAAATTATAGTATGTGTCAACTTGCTAACTCACAAAATGTTTCATTGTTTTTCTGATTAGTGTATTACTCACTTAGTAAAGTTTGTCAAAGTATTATATCGAGAGCACAAGTAGCATGAAAGCGCTGTCATTCATCACACGTAGTTAGACGCTAGCGCTCAGCACTGGCTACGAAACTCACAAGAAAGCTAGCTTCCACTAAAAACAAATCAATTAACTATCAACTCATTCCATAAACGAGTATTCTCATTCAAAATGATTCGGCCACGAATATTTGTAACGTTTTCCGCCGCGCCATTCCAATTTAACATCTACGTGGACTACGATTACCATCAATGTAGTCTCTACATGTTTCTCTAATGTGTGTATTTTGTTAGTTTTCACATTAACATGATTTTATTAATGATTTAACAAGTTTTTTTGCATTGTAGTGTTATATTTGTATTCAATTTGCATTCTTTGTGCAGGTGTTGACTTTCTCCTACCTCGCTAACACTAGCAGGAAAATGTTGCGTTGCTCTAAGTTGTCATTCGATTCAGTTTTTACTATGTAGTTGAATTTGCATGAAGGGTACACAAAAGGCATTTCACAATTCGTATACCGTTCGGCATTGCAGTCAGTAGAGATCAAATTCAAAATTTAAGATAAAACGTTCCACTAAGCTATCAATTTGCAATAATTTAAAGGCTGAAGTTAATTAATTTGTTTAGAGAGTGATCATCGCCTAAATGTGTAGTAGATAGTGGATGCGGTAGCGCCTCGAGGGAGGGGGGAGTAGGTATAGTGACGTGTGCGTTCGCGGACTGCGGCTGGCGGAGGTACGGGGGAGAGGGAGAGAGGGCGAGAGGGCGAGGGCGAGGGAGTGGGGCGCGGGAGAGAGCCAGACGAGTGAGCTTGTGTTGGTGTGGTTGCAGTTGGGTTGCGCGTTACACTGCATGCTCCGACCAAATCTACACTTCACAGCGGCACCAGCGCCAACCACAAACCCGCCACAAACGCCACACAGGAATAGGTACTAAACTATATTATTATTTTATTTACATTCATGTGTTTTTTACTTTTGTGTTCCGCACGGTGCGCCGCGGCTGTTACAGAGTAGAGATGCCTCTATTGTGGAATATTTGATATCGCTGATGCCATTTTAGTATGCATTCTGGTAATTTATCAAAAGCAACATTTTAATGCATTTTTGTGATTCGGTTTGGCACATCTAAAGCTTGAAGTTTGCTCTAATACAGTCGTCGTAGAACTCATTAACCTCTAACCGCAATCGCGACCGCTCCGGGCGAGCCCCGGGGCGCGCCCACTAACGGCGAGCGCGCTCGTTCGGACCGCCGAGCCGAGCTCATCTCTAAACCCGGCACTGTACATACGCCATCCCAGCGAGCGTTCTGCATGATCGAACGTGTGTTTTTCGGTTAAATTTCAGGTAGTAGTAAGAGATCGGGCCGCGATCGCAGCGCGGCGGGAGGGGCGGTTCGGGCTGGTGAGGCGGGGCAGGGAGGGCAGGGAGGGCAGGGTGGGGGGGAGGCGGGGGAGGACAGCGCGCTCGACCTGTCCGATCTCGACCTCGGCTCCATCGAGTTCTCGGAGCGCGAGGTGCGCGCGCTGTGCGGCCTCACGCCCGCCCTCTCGCGCCGGCTGCAGCGCCAGCTCCTCGCCTCGCTGCCGCCGCGCGCCGCCAGACATCTGCGTCGCACGCTGTCTCTGCACGCGTCCGGGTCCTCTCCCGCCGCCGCCGCCGCCGACCTCGACCGCGACCCCGACCCCGACCCCGACCAGCCGGCGGAGGAGGAACGCGACCCGCCCCACTACTCCACGCTCCCGCGCTTGCGCCGCCGTTCCGCGTCCCGCGACCCGACCCCGACTCCGAGCCCGCCCGCCGAGGAGGGCGGCCGCCGCGGCTCGGCCGACCGACCCCTGCTCAGCAAGTACTTGACGCCGGAGCGCGCGCTCTCGGCGGAGGAGCCGGCCGCGGGGGAGGAGGGGGGCGGGGGGCCCGCGCGCCGCCACTCGCTGCGTGGAGCCGGTGACGCGCCGAGGAAGCGCGTCTCGCGGTTCCTCCGCTCGGACTTCTTCGACCGGCCCTCTGCCGTCGGCGCCGAGGAGACCCTCTACGCGAAGCACAAGAAGGAGAAGGAGCTCGAGACGCAGCGCATCCTGCGCGAGATCAGGGAGAAGCGCGGGCGCGCCGAGGCGGGCGCGGGGGTGGGGGCGGGGCGCACGTTGGACACGCCCCCGCCGGAGGAGACGGTGCGCAAGTGCGGCTCCCCGCTGGGCTCGCTGCTCGGCAAGGAGCGCAGCCGCTCCGGCACGCCGTACTTCCCGAGCTTGGACAACATAAAGGAGAGCGCGGGGGACGAGGGTAAACACCGAGCGCGCTCCGAGGAGGCCGACTCGAAGCTGGTCCGGCCGAGGAGCTACCCGGTCAAAACTCTCGACTCCATCGACGAGCCGACCGAGAGCTCCCCGGCCGCCCTCTCCGCCGCTAAGGAAGCCGATCCCAAGGACAAGCGGGAGTCGAGGCTGATGCGGCCGAAGAGCTATCCCACCAGCAGCCCGTCTCCGGAGAAGGTATACGTAGCTCGCGCGGTCAAACCTGAGGGTGGCGAAAGCCTCGCCCCCGCAGTAGAGGTCGCCGGTCCCGAAGTAAAAACTGACGTTGAAGTTAGTTTCAGTATAACTCTACCTAAGAAAAAAACGGATGTGGCTCCCAAAACGGACGTATCGATCGATAAGGAGATCGGTGATCGGAATGAAACAAAAGTTGATAATGATAAAAAGTCTACTGGCACGTTAGTTTTAAAGAAGTATCATATCGTGAATAGTGCTTCTTCGGATAGATCCGAACGGACGGATCATAAAGCCAAAAACGGCAGTGTGATTAACGGCGGGATCCCCGATGACGTCGACAAAAATGATGCGAAACCGAAGATTCCCAAAACGGATGAATTTAAGAAAACAGCTGACTCCGAATCGAACGACAAGAAAGGTACGATAAAGAAAAAGATTATAAGAAAAGTTTCATCTAAAACGAAGACTGATTTAGCTAGCGGTCAGGAAGCCGGTGATGTAAAAACAACGAAAAAGGTCACAAAGAAGGTGAAGGAAAAATCTACAGATGACGATGGCGCTAAGTCTGCCACTGTTATAAAGAAAAAATCTGTCTTGCAATCAATAGGCCATAAATTAGAAAAGTTTGCATCCAGTAAATCTAGTTCACCGGAAAAAGTAGCCGATGTTTCCGTAAATAGCGATACTAAGAAGAGCACATCCAAACTTAAGAGGACTCAACGAGAGCAATCCGTGCCAGTGATCGTGGAGCCCCCGAGTGAATCAAATCTCATCAAAAGAGCTGTCACCATAACTGACGTAGCCGCTTTAGAGAATCAAGCTCCTAGTACTAACAAAACTACAGTCTCCAAAGTATTAGGTCTTTTCAAAAAATTCGAACCTAAGGATAAAATAAAACCAATCATGGAAAAATCCCTAAGTGTAGACAACGCCGACATAAGCACCATAAATGAAACAACGAAAGACTCTGATATTGATAACTTAGATAAGGATAAACCCCGAAGGCCTACGTCGTTACTTTTAAATGGATTAGGACGTAAAAATAAATACGGTAGAACTTCCAGTGACAGCGTGTCCAGTGTACCTACGGTAAATGATCAGCCCACGCTAAAAACAGAAAATGAAACAAAGAACAAAAATAATTTAAAATTAGACTTCTCCAAATTGCCAAGAGTTAAAAAAATAGTTCCTACAAACCCTGTGATAGAACCGCAAATAAATTATTCCTCTCTTGACGGCGAGACTGAAAAAAAATATATCTCGGAAAAGATTGCCCGTGCTCTAGAAAATAGCAATAACAGCGATCACACGAATTCTCAAAGCCGCAGCCGATCGAGAAGTAGATCGACTATTTCGAACTCAGAATTAAAATCTGATCTCAGTGCTGATACTAAATATTTAGATAAAACTCCTTTATCACCTTCCGAACACGGTACCTCGCACCCACTACGAAATCACGAAGCCACTTCGCCCGAAAAGGAGGACATGGCCGACAGAATACGAAGGAAGAGCTTCTATTCGAGGTTCAACGAAAAGAAACAAAGACGAAAGAGTAGCCTCGTAGGTCCCGGCGCGACGGAATACGATCCTCTCGCCAGAATACAAGCGCCGCCGACCGAACCCAAGTACGACGTCTCGCCCACCTCCCCTGGGACCTACGATGTGTCCCCAGGACTCTCAGCAACATCCGACCTGTCACCGTCCGCAGAACGCTACAGAACTCTGCTAAGTGAGCTGCCTAGAACTAATCTCAAATACGAAAACTACGGACTCAATGATAAAATTGACACGTACCGGTCTCTCGATAGAAACGACTTCAGGAAGTACCCGGGAACCAGGAGCTATTTAGATTACGATCAACCGTCCTCTTACACACAGAGATACTCGCGGACAAAATCGCTTCTGGATAGTTCTGATGGAACAGAAAGCAGTATCATGTACTCGCTTAGAGATCCACTGAAATATAACAGAACCATCTCCATGTATTCGCCCGGTAACTACGCAACTTACAGGCCGAAAAGAACTCACAATCCCGCTATCATACTGAAAGAGAGCGAAAAAGAACCTAGCCCCGAAAACATTCTAGACAAAATCAGACAGAGGAAAAATTTTTCAATCAGCGTAACCAGAAAACCTGACCGCGATACAGAATCAGCATCAAGGTATGTTCTGTTTCCTACTGTCACGTGAATAATTCTAAATAACTCCCCAATCACAAATATTACCCTGCACGCTTCACGCTTTTGAATTAAATTTTACGGCACTAATGCTTAAAGTTTCAAATACCTTTAGAGTTAGTCATCTTTGCTGAAAATCAGACAGGTGTATATTATTTTACTCTAAGAATTGTGAATATTATTTTAGCTAGGAAAAACATTGCAGTAAGAGCAATTATGTAGTAAAATGCTAGTTTGTGCTATAAATACATTTTAATGTCGTATCTAGCAGTATTGGACCAACAGTTTCCAGTTTAGGCATTATGAATGTGACACATTACAATTTTGTTTTCAGATCCCCTGTCCCATCTAAAGGCGAAAGCAACGGTACAGAATGCTCTGAGAAAGTTGACTGAGAGGAACTATTGATTGTTATCTTGGATTATCATTTTGATTTTGTGATTTATGTTAGCATTTTGTCGACAGTTGGTGTATTTGGTCAATAGGTCATATTCCAGAACCATACAGGCATATACACAAACTCAAATTGAGACGTAGGTAAGCATAGATTATTTGTCAGTTTTACATTATGAACAATCAATCAATAATCTATGTTATTTATCGATTCTAGTTTCGAGTGTGGATCTGGAATACGGATTTTAGTTGGTCTTGTCCTACGTATTTATTGAACGCATTCACTTGTTTTTATTACACTCTTTATCCAGAGCGTGGCGCGTGATTATCAACGATTTGATTGAGGCTGAACCTGTTAATTCTTGCCAAAATGTCCTAATCGCCTTATATTTAAGAATTCTTGTTAGAATCTCATTAGCAACGGAAGCTTATAGCAAGACTGTCTTTGGTGGCAAACTTCTAAAGAGGAGAACATTATAGAATCTCTACTCAAGTATTTTATAGTCGTTAAAAATAGAATCGCGAATAGATTAATTTAATGTTAACTATAGAAGTTAGTGATTCACGAATTTTATCAGATCAGTTGACTATTGAAGTATTTATTACATTTTAATTTGTGACATTTTAAAAGTTCTCAAAAAGCCGTTGTTATCTGCGGCATAGTGTAATCATTGAGCTTCTCAAGCTTAAGATATTTTATCAATAACATTGATATAATTGACGTATTTGTAATAATATTTTGCAGTGTACTTTGTTATGCGTTTAATGTAAATGGATTATTATGTGCCTTTCTACAACCTAAATGACTGGATTTAATAAAGTCCTTTTATGAATTATATAAAATGACTCAATGTTAGTGTGTGTTTGCACAAATATGTTTACCTAATATTGTTTTTAACATATTTTCATTAGTTGTTATTGACTTGCGTTTTATTTATGCTAATCGAGTCAATTTTAAGTTTAACTTTATTATAATCAAATAGTATTGAACGCTAAGTAGTCCATTGAAAAGTTACATTTGGGTATGCATTTGTCAGAGGACGCAATTTTATTTTTTTAATGTGTAGGGGGGGTCAGTAGAAGCTTAAGTTCAAGTTTGTGGGGTCGGCACCCTTGTCCCCCGGCCGCCATCTTGGAAAAGGGGGTGCAAAGGGTTTTCGCGCTGTATCTCGTAAACTAGTTACCTTACAGAAAATTTAATCAAACATAAAATGTAGCAAATTAAATTTCCTACAATTTTATTTCTATTACTTTTTATCGTCAAGTGACCAACAAAAAAGTTATAAACAAAAATAAATGAAAATTTTGTTTGTTTGTTCTAGGTTTTACAGCGCTCCAAACTTAAACGGATTCTCGAATGCTCATAGGGATGCAATAAAAACTAAAAATTAGGCTTACTTTTCTATCTATATTTTTTTTATTCATACAATTTATTATGATCTTAACATTCCTATGCTATTATTGAACTATGTTTGACCCTTTTACCCACCACCTATGAGGTATAACATGGGCAAAGTCAAATTTATAAAAATTTTGCAGAAGCATCCAGAGTTAGCAAGTGGAACTAAATTATTTATGAGTGAGAAAGTCGAGTCATCGTTACTCAGTGTTGTTGGCGAACGTTTTTTCGTCTTTTTATATGGCGGAAATAAAGACGATACTCTAGACACTCTGCGATACAAACGATTTGCTAAGACAGTGACAAAAAATGCATTAAAAAATGCATTAAATTTTTATAAATTTGACTTTGCCCATGTTATACCTCATAGGTGGTGGGTAAAAGGGTCAAACATAGTTCAATAATAGCATAGGAATGTTAAGATCATAATAAATTGTATGAATAAAAAAAATATAGATAGAAAAGTAAGCCTAATTTTTAGTTTTTATTGCATCCCTATGAGCATTCGAGAATCCGTTTAAGTTTGGAGCGCTGTAAAACCTAGAACAAACAAACAAAATTTTCATTTATTTTTGTTTATAACTTTTTTGTTGGTCACTTGACGATAAAAAGTAATAGAAATAAAATTGTAGGAAATTTAATTTGCTACATTTTATGTTTGATTAAATTTTCTGTAAGGTAACTAGTTTACGAGATACAGCGCGAAAACCCTTTGCACCCCCTTTTCCAAGATGGCGGCCGGGGGACAAGGGTGCCGACCCCACAAACTTGAACTTAAGCTTCTACTGACCCCCCCTACACATTAAAAAAATAAAATTGCGTCCTCTGACAAATGCACACTAAGGCCTAAAAAATGTAACATTTTAATGGACTAAAGTCACATTGTAACAGATATCGAATAGAATGGTGCTTAGAAGATTTCTTTATTAGACTATTTATAGATCAGTTACTATTAGACTCCCATTACGTGTATTAATAGTTATATATTTGCGTTCCGTTTTAAGTGTAAAAGATCTATTCCGCTAATGAATTTGTATTACATTAGTGTATACGAAATACGGTGTTGTTTGTTGCCATTGTCCATTACCAGATATAGCATAGCGGCTAGATCGATTGCAACAGTATTTTAAAAGCAATATTATTATAAACTTAATAATTTTCATTATTCATGTATTTCATTTGGAACTTATTTATTTTGTAATAGATTTGAGCTTATTTATTAGTGTGTGGTGATTTTCAATATAACTAAGAATTTATGTTAAATTTTCAATCACACGTGTTTTGTATTGAATGTGAATAAATTATATAGTTGACAAGTGATTCTTATTTACGCCCATCCATACTAATATTATAAATGCGAAAGTTTCTTTGTCTGTTACGTTTTCACGGCTAAACGAATCTTGATGAAATTTGATAAGATGTTGCATTTGGGGGAAGAACATACGCTACTTTTTGTCTCAAAAAACCACCTTGAAGGGGGTAAAATAGGAGATTTTGTTTGGACAATTCATATTTTCTTACTAACTAATGTGTTGTTTCAATAAATAAATAAATAATACCGGACATTTCACACAGCATCATCTGGCTCCAAAGTAAGCAGAGCTTGTGTTATGGGTACCAGACGACTGATATACGTTTTTTTGTAAATACATATTATACATAGAAACACCCAGACCCGAGACAAATACTCGCAGATCACGTTCATTGTTAACGACACCATCGTAATGTTGGGATAACATATCGTTATCGAATATTATATCGAGCTCTCTCAATGGTTCGAGTATACTCTCAATGGTTGATAGACATATGCATTGTATATTTTTATCTATTTGAATAGTGCACTGGCTGATAAGGTTTATGACGTTCAAAAGATCAATTATATATACTGATTTTGACGCTTCCTATAGTCAAAACTAGGGTACTCAAGATACTCGAGATGCTCTATGAACAATACACAAACTATAGGATGCTAAGAGCAATGTAACTATATACATGTTTATTCTCTTGATGTTAACCTCTCAACATCACGAACGGTTCAAATAAGCAAAGAAGTTTGTATTCAAACTGAGAATAATAATTGTGGAAAAGACAATGTCAGTACACAAACTCTGGAAACGGCTAATGACGCAAGCCTACAAGAAGCAATTTAAGGTGAATTTATTGGTCACAACGTACCAATATTAAAGAGAAGACAGATTAAGTTTGAAATAATAAGAATTATTACGGATCGTTCAAGTTTAATAAAAAATATGTACCTATCCAAGTTCTTTTTATTTAACATTTTGGTATACGAAAATATATCAGGGCAACACCACTATTTATTAATCGTTTAGTCCACAAATCCTTTTTGGCACCGCACCCCTATGGGTTTCGATTGGGGGTGTCAACAATGAACGGCAGATCATACAAACACTTGTCCCGCGGCGGGAATCGATGTTATCTGTTCATTGACATTAGAATCCGGGCTGGTTAGCCCGTGTATCTTATCGCTACACTAGCTAATCATATGACGATAGGAAATGAAACAAACATTACAGTAAAACATTTTATTATACTTATACATTCAAAAGTTTATACTCGCTGTATAGTGTACGTACGCAAATAATTGAGATCACGATTTCACAACAATTAGATCTTTGAGTTGTTGGAAGTGCACTGAGTCCGCAGCTGCTATTCCGTCGAGGATGTCGTCAACCGAGGTGTCGGGGAAGCGGTCCACCCACGACGCGATCATGCCTTCAGCGCTGGCAGGGTACCGTTTTAGCTCCACATCGGTATCTGTTTATAACAAATACTAGTTAACCGGACTGACACGAATAAGATACCTCCTAGGTAATTAAGTCTAAAGAGTATTGTACACTCAATTCGATATTCTAACACCTACTTTGGCTGTATTTCGTTAGCAGCAATCGAGACTTCTGAATTCTCGATCATAGCCCTACTCGCGTTCGCGTGTTTATCATCGGCAGGACCCCATTGAAATAATGTAGTAACTTCAAAATACCTACGAATCACTCACTTTAGGATCCGATCCGGCTGCGCCACTTAGCTTAGACTTAAGGATTATAGGCCATTATTTCGGGAAACAGGCATATCTTAATGTACATGGAATGGTATAGTAAAAGAGTATCTAATTTAATATGGCGTTTAACCGCACCTTTAACAGCTACGGTGTTGGGTTGCACGAAGATGTTGCGTGGCTGCTTGTGTAGCATCACAATATCGCGCCAGCGGCTCCACGGCGCGTCGAGACGACTGTACTTGTCGAAAAGCGCCTCACCGGCCGCCACGTCCGCCGTCGCCTTTATAACTTGCAGCTTCACGAGGAAATCACCTGGTCAAACAAAACAAACAAACTGAGAATAGTACTAGTCGTCCGCTCTTAAAAGTATTCACATAATCTGCATGCTACATTCCCTTTTTTTTACTTTTAGGAATAGTTTGCTTGTTTATAAAACAAACTTTGATATATTTCCTACTAGCTGACCCGTGCCCACTTCGCTGGGCGGTTACAACTTCACAAAAAATATTAAAGTACTAATATCGCTATTCAAAAAACATTCAAATTATTGTAATTATTACAGAGATTAACAAAGTTACGGATAACTATATTGATAGATGTATCTAGCGGCCACCCGCGGCTTCAAACGCCCCGTTCCCATTCCCTTTGTTTTTCCGGGATAAAAAATAGTCTATCCTAATCCAAGTTTCATTTTTTATTCAGTTTCATCCAAATCGGTCCAGCACTTCTCGAGTTATAAATGGTGTAAATAACACGACTTTCTTTTATATATAACTAGCTGCTGCGCGGCTTCGCACGCGTGGTACCTACAAAAAAAGTAGCCTATGTCCTTCTCCAAGGTCTCATCTATCTCTATACCAAAATTCATCAAAATCGGTTCAGCGGTTTTGGCGTGAAAATGGGACAGAGGCAGAGTTACTTTCGCATTTATAATATTAGTAGGGATTACTCGTTTTCTCTAAAGCAGATTGTCGATAGAATTTAATAACTTTAACCGTTAAAGTACCAAGCATAAACCAAGTCGCGACATCGTGATAGGAACAATAGAAAAACTATTGTGTTCAGAAAGTGGTTTTCTATAGATTAAAGCATAAAAACACCTGCTGCGTTTTAATTAAAGTGTCAGCTACGAAAGCTAGAAAACTTACCGATAATCTTCTTCCCGTCAGTGGCAAGTCTGTCCTTCTGCAGTGTGAGCAGTAGGTTCTTGCCTGGCTCTGTTTCAGTCACTGTCAGGATGCCGTTGCCTTCAAGTTCCAACAGCCGCATTAGAACAAAACGTGCTCTTGCGTGCGCCTAAAATAAGATACATACTTATAAGCTAACTAGTGGAGCCGTCGGCCACTACTTTTTTTTTATATTAGTGTACAATTCTTAAAATTATACTCTAATATTATTACAATCTAGCCAAGTATACACAGAATAAACGCTATACAGCGTTTATTCTGTGTATACTACAAGTGTAGAAAACACCCTCGAAATTTAAAGTCTCTACAACCAGCAGTCAGAGAATTGATTGATATAATGTTGATGATTGTGTGCTATCCCGAGCCTGCTAGCATTCTACTAGCGATGTCGCTAATAGATGAGGCCAAAATGTTATTTTTTTTATCCATTATACAATATTAAAATTTTATATTTTATAGCAATGTTTATAGTTTGAATGTTACTTTCTGTACATGGCGTAGCCTCAGCCCCTTGCCCTCAACCACGCGCGTCTTCTAACACTAATATAAAAATAAATCCAACTTAACGACATCAAGACTCAACAAACAACCAATTATATTATTGCAATTATTGTTGAGAGTAGGTATATTATGTTACCTGTAGCCAAGTCTTAGTAGACGGCTGGTACATTTCGGTGGCTTTGGCAACCCCGTTCCAGAGCAGGCTCAGCCAGTTTACATATGTCACGTTTGCCGCCTCCTCGCCTTCGTAACCGAAGATTCTATAAATACGAAAAATGTAGTTAATTTTCGACACGAGCAAATTCGATTCGACCCAATATTTGATTGTTATACAAAGTTCAGTGGAACGCGGTTTTTTACTCATGTATTATTTTGTCGATGATTGCGTTCGTGATTCTGTGTCGGTGAGTTCACCGACATAATAATACGTGAGTAAAGCTCGTGTTTCTCAAATGTATAGTACAATTCACGAAAGTTTAGAACGCCTAAGAATTACTGGAAGGTAGGTATGTAGTTTCTAATACCTGCTTGACAGTGAGACATCAGGTCAGTGGGGCGATTATGGAACTTTAATACTATCAAAACATTGATACTAATAGCTTTCAGTTACTATTGATGGATTGGCATTACGGATCGCTGCTATTTCTATCGGCTTCTATCGCTAGTTACAATGTGAAGTTGGTGTTAAACTATAAACCAATTTACAAAGTACGATTGTGGTAGGAACCGTGTTACTAGCGTACTAAGCATTTAAATACATCGTCGATTGATTGAAATAATGCCTATTGCTAATCGAAATTGATAGACATTGATGCCGATTGCTAATCGAAACTGATAGACAACGATTGTATTAAGAGTTCCATAATCGCCCTACAAGTCAGATGTATGTATAAGTCTTGATGCTATTTTAATTGAACTCACTTCAAGATCTCGGGCACAAGTGACAGGTACAGACCGACGGCCTCAGCGCGACATTCCTCGAACGCCGACCCGAGAGTCGTGAACTTGCTGTCGTATGTTTCGCCTTCCGTGTACCACGATTCAATCGGCTTACCTGAACAACAAGTAAGACAAATAGCTATATTATAATTTCTGCTATAATTTTTGGTCATTTGAAAAAATCAATATGTTTGGAACATTTATAATTGGTAGGATCTCCATGTTGAGGTGAAACATTTGCTTACCAGTTAGGGGGTTTTTGACCTTTTCTTTATCAAAGTTGAAAGATTTGTCTTCCAGCTCACGTAGAAGTTTCCCGCTTCCGTGCCCGAGCAACTCATGTAGACCGACTTGCACCTTGATATACAAAAATAACATAATGTTAGGACTAATACGAGTCTCTACATAGTTTACGAACCGCGGGTTTTAATTACGTGTTATTTTGTCGTCAAAGGCACCTTTTAAGTCGCCAAATCGAATCGCCAAAATAACAAATGTGTTAATAAAAGTGTAAAGCAGCCTCTACACGTCAAAAGATGCGTCCGGGGACTCTGGCAGATGCATTTCCACGAGCTGTCCTCACGTCTGTAGGTCGATCAGTCTATGTTCATTCTCGACAGACGCCACACGCCTTCGCACATTAACATTTTTTTATTTTTTTTATTTTTTTATTTTATTATTTTAAATTTTTTTAAGTGAAAACTTCTTTTAGCGCGGTACGCATATATTTGGATGAGGTAAAACCTCTGGATTCGCGACACCGTTACCGTCTGGGGCGAGACGCAGCCGGCTGTCGCGCCCCATTCGATTATAAACCTTAAAACACATGTTTACAGTCTACTTTTGTATGGAGAAGTTTACTGAGTTAGGTTCTTTGATATAGACGCAGCCGGCTGCCGCGCTCGCCCATTTGATTATAAACCTTAAATCACATGTTCACAGTCTACTTTTGTATGGAGAAGTTTACTGAGTTAGGTTCTTTGATATATTATCTACATTCTGAACAAAAAATATTGCATCATCTGTGTTCTTTCAGTATTTGATTGGCAGTCGCCATAATTACAGATTTTGAAAAAAAAAATGAAAAAATGAAAAAAAAAATATTAATAGCAAAACAACAAATTTAAAATTTACAGGTTTAGCTTTGACGATAAATAATATTTGCTTAATGCAAAGGTAGATGCTTATAAACTATTCAGCGGTCTTCACAGTAGGCAAGCCTGTATCGTGAAGACCTGTAAGCAGCAGGTTAAACTATATCAATATAGAGATAACGGTCGTGCGATTTACATACATATGTTATACAAAGCTATATTTTATTTTAGAAAGTAAAAATATTGTTACATAGATTAAATATCAAAAATGTATGATGTATAAACAAAATTGCATAAATATAATATATATTTAATAATAAAAATTAATATATACAATAATTTCTAAGATTTCATAGATATAATAAATAATAGTGTAGGAAACACATAAAGATACATGTTTGTTGGTAGGGTATAGGTATTATAATTGCCTCAAATTATTGTTTTTAACATATCTTCAGTAGTATCATAAGAAAGAGATGATAACCACTTATTTATTACACGTTTGCAATCATAGACACGTTTATTTTTTATGTCGGAATGTTTTAAAACAATGTTATACACATGCGCTCGTATATATTGGCCAAAACGCTGTGCAAAGGAAGTGTTGCAGAGAGGAGTAGTTATTTTATAGTTTCTTTTTTTAATTAGTGCTTCGTAATCTGCAGATGTCAGTAAGGATTTGTGGACAGAAATTGAGATTTTGGAGATAAAAAGCTGTCGTACATTTAGAACGTTACTGTCCTTATATAATTCGATTGTGGGGTATCTGTATGACTTTTTGTACATCACTTTCAAAACGGCACATTGAGCTCTTTCTAATTGAAGCAAATGCGTTTTAGCGGCACTACCCCAGCAAGTGACACAGTAAAGTAGAAGTGATTGGCACAGGGCAAAATATATAGATTTAATTAATTGCCCACATGCAACATCTCTCAGATTTCGCATAATATGAGTAATTTTTGGTACCCTTGACGCAAGAGCTACCAAATGAGGCTTGAACGTTAGATTTTCGTCAATTGACGACCTCTGTGGCGCAGTGGGCTAAGATCCGGCCGAGACGCAGAAGGTTGCGGGTTCGATTCCCGCCGTGGGACAAATTTTTGTACGATCTGCAAGTATTTGTCTCGGGTCTGGGTGTTTCTATGTATAATATGTATGTATTTACAAAAAAAAAAGTATATAAGTAGTATATCAGTCATGTGGTACCCATAACACAAGCTATGCTTACTTTGGGGCCAAATGATGTTGTGTGAAATGTCCGGGATTATTTATTTATTTATTTATTTATTTATTTAATTAGTACTCCAAGTATTTCACAACTTTGGTTCTAGTCAGAGTGCTACAGCCACAGTATGAAGTGAGACCGGAGCAGGTCACACCGTGAATTTTAATTTCTGTTGTCATTGGAGGTGCAGAAGCTAATGTCTTTATTTTGATTTTGATGTGATTTATTACTAAACTCTAACGCGCCAAAATAAGTTTTCACTTCAGTCTTTTTTTTTAGATTTAGCCTGAAAGTAGCAAATAGATTATCTGTTTTAGTTTGTGTACTAGCACACCCATCGTGTCAGCGATACGATTCCACGAATCATTAATCTGAAATGATAAATATAGGTAATCATCATCACAATATCATGTACTGTACGTATTTTAGGTAGGTTAGAAATCAAATTAGTTTTACAGCTACTTAATACAATAGTATGTTAGTTATAGTATACTTACAATATTTTTATTTCTGTGATATTTATTTTTAGGATTCCACAGAGAGTTTTCAGCTTGATATAGTTACCTAAAAGTTTCTCGGTACTCATATTGTTAGTCATTTCGAACGTTTTTACGAATGATGTGCCAAGTAGGTACGGGAATTAAACCAGAAACTCGCGTGCACTCTCAATCGCAACTCCGATCAAACTGATGCGTCGCACAGACGTGTGGACAGACACCGGACGTTCACACCGAAATCCTTATGCCTCCTCTACACGTCAACAGATTTATCTACAGAAGTCATCGGCGAATGCGTCCGCCGACGTGTAGAGAGGGTGATTTGCGCGTCTGTGGTAGGTATTTAACGTCCGCAGATGCGTCCGCCTCGAATCCGTTTGTTGTCGGTTTTCGTGGCACACATCAAAGGGTTTCGGCGCTAACGTCCGGTAACGTGGACAGACCTACAAGTCTGCCGACGCATCAGTTTGGTCGGAGTTTGATCTGTGTATAGCCAGCATCCACCACCTTCTTCTTCTCCATTTCTTTTTAATAACTCTACTGAGTGTACATCAAGTAGTAGAAAAGTACTAATAAATAGCTGCGGCAGCTACAATCTCAATATCAGTTTTTTAAACGTTAAAGTGCGAAGGCCTGTTGCGTCTGTCAAGAATGAACATAGACTGATCGACCTACAGACGTGTGGACAGCCCGTGGAAATTCATTTGTGGATGCACCTGCCAGAGTCCGCGGACGCATCTGTTGAAGTGTAGAGGCTCCTAAAGATGTGTGCCACAAAAACAACAACAATCGGATTCAAGGCGGACGGACGAACCACAGATGCGCAAATCACCCCCTCTACACGTCGGCGGACGCATCCGCAGATGACGTCTGCAGATGCATCTGTTGACGTGTAGAGGAGTCATAATACATACTCGTTTTTGAAGTGTGTGGCTGTTAAAGTTATTTACCTCAAAAGAAGGCACTCTGTATTTCTCCAATAGCTTCTTATCGTTTTCTGAGAGGAATGGAATGACGGACTCCTTATAGGCAGCAGGAATGACGTTCCCTAAGGATACGTTCTTGAATCCTTCATTTTGACGGATTTCATCATCTAGGAAAAGTTTCAAAAGTAAGCTCTCGTTACTTCATCAACGATCGAAAATTGAAATACACAAGCCGCTTAGAGAAGTTTTTATAGAAGTATAGCCAAACACTCACAGTTAGGAATATTGATGCCAGCCGGGATACCACTTCCCGAAAAGGTCAACACGTCCAGGCTTGTGAAGTCGGGTCTCAGAAACGTGTCTTTCTCCAGATCGGTGCCCCAGGGCAGTAGTTTGATGAAGTTCTCCGCGCCATCGACAAGGTTGCCGAACTTCTTGGACATTTCCTTGTTGACCATGGCCACGAAGCCTTCGAACTCACCGCGCTGGCCGCTCGGGTCGCGGTACGTCTCGATGAAACCTTGATACCTGTTGGAACATTATTTTATTCGAAACGAAAGTTCTGCGCAAACTACTAGTTTATTTTGATCCCCATTTATCTTTCTTCTCCTTCACATCTATCTATATATAAATATATAGATAGATTTTGTTTGTTTGTTTGTTTCGACATTATGGGTAGCCTCGAGCAAATAATCACGATCACTGTAGTAATCACAGTGAATCAAATACCTAACTTAACAGGTAAAGTAGGTACACAATCAAAGCAATTGAATAAATCGAACAGACACGTCCGCTCGAGCGAGCGAGCTCGGGTGGAACGCCCCCTCCCCTGCTCCAACGGCCGTATTTAAGCATGACTCGCTGTGCCGTCACGCTTGCGTTTGGTAGTGGGTACAAATCAGAGTTGCCACTGCCTGATTGTAGATAGCGCTACTGCGAAATATATATAAATGAAACCATATTTCCATTGGTCACGGCATCATGCGTGAACGGCTAGACCGATATTGCTAATTCTATTTTGTTGTGCTTCTTATTGTTAGGCGAAGGTTCTTATGAAAAACATAAGAACAAGAAACAAGAAAGTTGCGTGGAAACTTAGAAAATTTAAGAAAACCTAACGACGAGATTAACTTTTCTAATGTAACCTTAGAGCTCTTGACAATATTACTTAACTTTTCTAATGTAACCTTATGGCGTTTGTAATTTATAACTGTCGGCGCTTGACAGTTATATATTATACCAATTCGAATTCAATATTCATACTAAAGAAAAAAAAGATTATTTCGTGTTTTATGATACCATTTAAGTACTTATGAACTAACAAGTATAAAGTAAATTGACAGCAAAATTAGTCGTCACTCAGCATGATTGAGTTATAAATAGCGTTTGGATCGAACTTATAACGCTGGTCTTCCGTGACAGAACCATTTGGGGCTAGATTTTGTTGCAAGCATAGCTTGTACTATGAGAAACAGATGACTGATAGAATATATATAAGTTAAAATACATACAAGATACTTTATAACACCCAGACACAGACTAAACATCTATGTTAATTACACTAATGTGTGTCCTGGCAAGGAATCAAGCCTACAACCTACAACGCAAAAGGCAGAGCTTTTTAAATCCAAGATTAGGTTCGATACTTGCGTTTCAATGATAGGTCCCTTATCCTTGATCCAGTATCTGCTGCCTTCCTTATGCTCTTCCAAACTGCCTTCCTTAAAACTGTTCACATAATGCTTCAGCATATTTTTCTCATTATCATTCGACGCGTGCTCTTGAGCCTTTGTTAGATTTTCGTTCACTAGTTTCAGTAGAGATGAATAGTCGCCTCTCGTCACTTGGAAGTACGCGTTTTTGTACATTTCTTTTTCCATAGTCAGAGGGGGTTTTCCATCTTTGTCAACACTTGCATAGCGGATTGTGTAAAGTGGCACTGAAACAATCCACCCATTAATAAATCTAGTGTTACCGTCTGTTGTTACGTTTTCGTTAAACAGCTGAATCGATCATTCAATCATTCAGGTTAGGCTCCTCTCCTTCTAAAGGTTGTCTGGAAGAAATCGCTCCCTTAGCGATAAGACCGCCCATTGAACATATATTTTTAAGTATTCTTAGCTGTCAAATTGTTTATGTGCTATTTTTAAGGTGTACAATAAAATGTTTTCATTCATTCATTTGATCTTGATGACACTTGGTATGGAGATAGTTTGTAATCTCGGGGAAAAACATACCAAAATTTTTCGTAGATAGGAAGCACCACGCCTGCGAAGCCGCGGGCAGAAGCTAGTCAATATTAATAATATTATTAGTAAGCAAAGCTTGAGTTATGGGTACCATATGACTGATACACAGATCATTTTAATGCATGTTTTATTCAGTAATCTTAGCGGAATTTTAATGAATAAGTTGTGACTACATGGGACAAGTATGAACAATTGAATTAACTGTGTATTATGGTGCAGTGTGATTTGAACAACGAGGAATCCCAAGAAAATTTTAGACGGCCATTCCGCGTGACGTCTAGAATTGACAACTGACCATCGACAAATTGACTATAAACAAACATAAACACTTGACACTGGCAAAATTGACATTATTATGTCACATGCCATAAACAAAGAAGAAGAATGTATTAGTATTACTTACGTCCGTCGTTTTCTATAGTCTTAAATGTACGGCAAATGTATGCCTCAATGCGCTTAGTTTTCAACCAGTCATTGACTAAGTTCGAATCGGCTTCACTGCAGTTACTAGAAAAATATGTTGTTACACCCTGCAAAAATATTAAAGAGTTTAATAAAACTATAGCAGGAGGGACCTGGACGAGAGTGGCAACAGATAGAGAAACATGGAAGAGGCCTTTGTCAAGCTAACAGACAAACAGAAACCATAAACAAAACATTGGAATAAAAGAACACTAGATAACAAGAAAACCACATATTTTTTTCTGAATAAAATGCCTTATTATTATTACATATTATACAAATACATGAAGCAAAAACTTTGTACCCCTTTTTCCGAAAATTACGCGGACGGAGGAGTATGAAATTTCGCACACTTATAGTTTATATAGTGCAGAATGCTAATATTTTATTTTTATTCATCATCACAGCCTCTATGAAGTCCACTGCTGGACATAGGCCTCCCCAATAGATTTCCAGGAAGAACGATTTTGAGCCCTCTCCATCCACCGACTTTCTGCGATCTTTACAATGTCGTCAGTCCATCGGGTGGGGGGTCGTCCTACGCTACGTTTTCCTGTCCTTGGTCGCCATTCGAGAACTTTTACTCCCCAGCGGTTATCAGTTCTGCGAGCTATATGGCCTGCCCATTGCCACTTCATCTTGCAAATTTTGAGCGCTACGTCGGTGACTTTGGTTCTTCTACGGATTTCCTCGTTGCGGATTTTATCACGTAGTGAAACACCCAACATAGCTCTCTCCATTGCACGTTGCGCGACTCTGAGCTTGTGTATGAGGCCAATAGTCAGGGACCAAGTCTCAGTTCCATATGTCATCACTGGCAACACGCACTGATTGTGGACTTTCGTCTTGAGGCTCTGCGGTATCTGTGACGAGAAGATGTGCCGTAATTTCCCGAACGCTGCCCATCCGAGTTGGATTCGTCGGCTGACCTCTTTGTCGAAACTGGACTTGCCTAGTTGAATCGTCTGACCCAAATAGACATAATGGTCTACAACTTCGATTATATCGCTCCCAACATGTACCGGTACGGGTGCAACATGAGCATTTGACATGATTTTTGTCTTGTTTTTATTTTTATTACGCATAAAAAATACATTAATTATTAATTAATTATGATCGAATTTCGACCAGTGGGCGACCACTAGTTATTATTATTATTATATGTATAAAAAACTAACAAAAAGAACTACTTACCTAAAAAAAACAACATCTAATGCTCCCAGTAAAAAAAATACATCTATAGTAAACCTGGTTTAGTAATGGTAAACATTTTTGCAGCTATGTCAAAAACCCAATTGAGTAATGCCACAAGTGCTTGAGCTATTAATAACACAATAATGCCGGACATTTCACACAGCATCATCTGGCCCCAAAGTAAGCGGAGCTTGTGTTGTGGGTACCACATGATATACTTTTTCTTTAAAATACACACATATTATACATAGTAACATCCAGACATGAGACATACTTGCTGATCATACAAACATACATTTATCATACATTTGTCCCGCGGCGGGAATCGAACCCGCAACCGAACCGAACCTTAGTCCACTGCTCTACAGAGGTCTTGATAATGTTTGGATGTTTATATCTTTTTACGGCTCAATCACACCATAACAGCTTAAGAGAATTGGATGAAATTAGATATTGATTTAGGGTCTATATCATAACCACTCTAGCTAATGAATTGTTTAAATATTATGCTATCTTTATTCTTTGAAATTAGAATGACAAGGAGTGAGCATACATAAGATCCAAGCTGATTAATTATGTGTTTATACGATAGAGGGGTAGGCTTTGACCTTGAATAACTGAACAAATACTTTTTTATGTAGTCACCACACGTGTGAAGCCACAGAGAAATCCAGTGTCAGTGTCATCATCATTTAACCTGATTGCACCCATTGCTGGGTATTGCACCTCTTCTCATCTTCTACTCCTCCACTCCAACGCAGTGGGCCTAGCTGAAATGCAGAAGGTTGCAGGCACAATTCCCACATTGGGACAATGATCTGCAAGTACTTGTCTTAAGTCTGGGTGTTTTTATGTATAATATGTATGTATTTCAAAAAAAGTATATCAGTTGTGTGGTACCCATAACACAAGCCCTGCTTACTTTGAGAAATGTCCGGCATTATTCTTTATTACGCCACTCTTTCCGGTTCCGAGCTAGTCTCATCCAGTGGTTACTGACAACACTGACAACTATATCATTTGACCATTGGGTGGTCTGCCTCTGTTTTTGAGCTCCCCTTGGCCACCACTCCGTTACCGTCTTTCTCCATCTCCCATTATCCATTCTAGCCATTCAAGCCACTAGGGATCTAGTGTAAAATATAATAAAAGAAACTTCTTTTTACCTTATCGGCAAGACCGAGGCTGGTCAGCCTGGGTTCCAGACTGTATAAAACTGACTGAATCTCTTCCCAAGCCTTGGTTAAGTGCACATTGTCTTCTTGGTAAGCTTTTGATGCTTTCACAATGGATTCAAATGCACTCTTAGACAAATTTGGAATGAATTTAGTATCCCCAAAGCCTTTGTAGTTCCCGCTATTGGCAAATATACCACCAGCGTAAACCAGGAATGCCTGAAAACCACAATGTTAAATAATACTATGTCATCTAACCACATACTTAACTATAGAGGATGTGGTCATTTTCCTTATCTAGATTTAGGTTGAATGAACTGTTAAAATATATTTTTTACAGTCCATTTACATTTGAGGACTTCATATTCCTATAAGTAAAATCAGTTATGTAGTCTTCATCATCTCCCGGGTGATTATGTTTTTTGATACTAACAGCTTTCAGTTACTATTGATGAATTGCTACAGTAGGTTGATGTTGATTGTAACACTTTATTTACTGAATTGTACAGAATGATTTACAAATTTTTAAAAATAATATAAAAAAATGTGAAACAGTTGAGCTATACCTATAGCACTATAGAACTGATCCAGACCACTGCCATAGGTCACATTTAATGTAAATTCACTGGGCCAGATAGGAACTAGCTTTTGGGTCGCCTGAAATTTTCTTTATCGAAAAATCAATTGCCATCAAACTTGGTATATATACAGTTGTGAGTCTGAATTAATATTATTGGCTACACTACACATACCACACAGGCAATGCTGCTGCAGCAGGCAAAAACCAATAAGACAAATAACAGTATGGATAACGGTTGTAGAATAGAATTAGGTATGGGCAGTTATGTACCTGAAATTCATCTTCAGAGACATTTTCTAAAGCAGACTTTTTAAGGTTCTCCAATGATTCACCTTGGAAGACTCTATGAAGTAAAGAAAATATCTTCGGGGATTCTGGACTTGTTTGGACTAAGACAATGAGACCCCCATTCCACGCAGCCTGAAAAGATTTATTCCAGTGGGTTATTTAAATGGTCATTATTGACTAGTAAGCATTATAGATGCATGACTTTGCATCATCAAAAATTATTACGAGAAAAACATTGTTACTTACCTGGCTGAGGTAATGAGCATACAGTTTTTCTTTGTTAGTTAAATTATTAAATGCTTCCGAGCTATCCAGCTCAACAAATCTTTGATTGTTTGGCAGCAAGAAGTTAGATTTGTCGACAGCCATTGCTGAAATGATCAATTATCACTTTCTAAATAAATAAGATAAGATTGGTATACATTTTTTATGCTTATAGTACATATTTCCTAAAAAAAAATATAAATGAGGTTTTGTTTTGAGATTATGTTAATTCCCAAATATATCATACATTTTGTGCACTTAAATTACTGACCGTTATTATTTTTTGTAGATATAGACTGAAGATTTCCAGACGAGTGTCTACAGCAGTATTTACCACTAAATGAATCAGCAATATTGAGCCGCCGGCATTTTATAAGGTTAGCAGTCAGAGTCCGCAACATTGATAACGCATTAATAAATAGCGTCACTAATTAAAGATTGTAGGTAGGTACTTACTGTGCTACCGAAAACTTAATAATTTATCTAGCTAGGCTCAAAAGTTACCAAAAAGAAAAATAACAAGTCTTCCAGTTCCAGACTTATCTCGATTTTCGCTCCGCTCCGAGTTTTTTATTTTTCTCCTACGTTGCTTGGATTTTAAAATTTTTTGGTTCTTGCAGACAATTTTTCCAGTTTATGTCATTGTTGCGTCAGATTCATCTATTTGTCAATGTCCTGGCGGGGAGGGAATCTCAAAAAGTAGTGACGTACAAAATGTACATCTGATTGCTTTGTTTGATACATGGTTTAAGGTTATAAACCCCTTTTGCATTTATTTGAATTGTCGTTTATCGAAATAGCCCTGTACTGTACACATATATGGCTTGGCATACGAAGTGCAATTAATTAAGGCCAATTTACCAATATTCATTTATATCAGTGATAGCGTATCAGTCAAATAGCAGTATTTACCACTTTACCACTTTACCCGGACTATCGAAAAATATCACGAACCCCATAATGAGTACCTGCCTATCCTGCCTGCCTCCCTTCGCACTTTAGTATACTTATTAGAACATGTATGTACCTACCTATGCATGTTCTAAGTGCAAGGTTTGACGACCTCTGTGGTGCATGCAGTGGGCTAACATCCGGCTGGGACGCAGAAGGTTGCGGGTTCGATCCCGCCGCGGGACAAATGTTTGTATGATCTGCAAGTATTTGTCTCGGGTCTGGGTGTTTCTATGTACAATATGTATGTATTTTCAAAAAAATAAAAG
Source organism: Lampropteryx suffumata (assembly GCA_948098915.1). Taxonomy (NCBI): domain Eukaryota; kingdom Metazoa; phylum Arthropoda; class Insecta; order Lepidoptera; family Geometridae; genus Lampropteryx; species Lampropteryx suffumata. The sequence goes on along the minus strand of OX402547.1, from coordinate 5,180,732 downwards.
TATTTAAGTAGCAGGTATATCAGTCATCTCGTAACCCATAACACAAGCTTCGCTTACTTTGGGGCTAGATGATGCAGTGTGAAATGTCCGGCATTATTATTATTATTATATAATATGAGTTTTCGGAGTTACGCGTATTTACTCGGAGGAGCACGGTTTTGAGGTTTCATTTTGAATGTTTGCGGCACTTTGTCTTCATAATTAATTGGTTTGAGATACAAACCAAACGTACGTACTATGTAGTTTTTACAAGATGGATTAGCCATCTTGTCAAAACTGGTTCCAGTTACAATCTAACTAATGATTGAAATTTCGACTATTGCTAATCGAAACTAGACATTGATTGTATGAAATGTTTCAATATAAATCACCGGAGATTGGTTATTTTTTGAACTCATTGATGTACTTGAAGTTTGCTTTATTATACTGTTTGCTTCGCTGCGCTCTGCCAAAAACCGGCCGCCAACCAAACAAAGCAACGAAAGTAAAAATGCCCCCCCACCCCCCCCCAATAAAAATGAAGTAAACATCTAACATGGATGGTTTTCGATTGTTCACAATCACATCCGTATTCTAGGTCAAATATTTTCGTTATAAATGAGTGTTATGTGCTATACAGACGTTATTGAAAATTAGTGAAAATGTCTTCGGAAAGGTAATTTTGTTGACTCTAATTGTGATCTAAAAGTTGACAAAATGCTTCCAATATCCGTGGTCGAAAGTTGCAAAATCAATAAAGTTACGCGGAAACGCTAATGTCACGCCCTGAATTTGTAGTTTGTTGGTGCTGTGAAAAAAAGCCGGAGTGAGTTTGAAGCGTGTGTGATGTATTATTCCAGGGTGGAATGGGTGGAGATCATCGAACCGAAGACAAAGGAGCATATGTATGCTAACCTCACCACAGGAGAGTGCGTTTGGGACCCTCCCGAGGTAATAATATCGCCAGAGTCAGATTTTTGTGAGTGGTCGGTCAGAGACTTCCAGGGGGCCTCCTAAGCTTTGTAAAAAGCATAGTTTAGGTGCAATTCCCTTCTTATTATCTAGCTCAAAAATAAGTTTTTGCTAAAATTCTGTTTCTCATTTCTCTTTGAAACACAGTTTTTAGTATAGAGATAATAATAAAATAGAATAATAGAATTAGAGCAAATTAGAGACTGGTTCTATTAATTTGACCACTGGCTCACAATTCTTCTTCCACTGTCACTGGTCACTGGTCCGTTGAAACCAGTGTGGTAAAAATTTTAAAGTCTGCATAGAGTTAATGGCTCTTTTTGTTCACATGGCATATGTCTTCACAATAATTCTACTATATTAGTAAATTAAATTATCATTGAGTAAGCATGAGTAATGAACTATAATTCTTTTTAACCAGAAATTGTTGAAGACCATATATATTATTTTAGCCTATATATAAATTAGAGAACCCATCAGTAATATTTTGATGATATTCATTATTATTGAATGGGGAAAAGAAAATAAAATTAACAAGATACACAATAACAAGACAATAACAATAACAAGAGACCCCTGGAAAGCACTCTCTCTGAATGCTTATCTTCTATTAAAGACATAAATAAATTTACTAGAACACATTTTGACTGTAGATGCAGCAGATACTTGTGAAGCAATTTTCTTATAATGTATGTAGTAACATTATCCCTTCTATAGTCATATACTCACCACTAGTGTGGTGCTTAAGTTTGCTCTGTTCTTGTCATTCTAATTTCGAAGAAAAGAGATTGCAACAGATTTAAACAATTAATTAAAATTAAATTAACATTTTCTTTTAAAAAACGAATTAAATTTACTTTAGTTGATCATAAAAAATCCAGGTTGCTTGGTACGGATGCCCCTTTTACATGTTAGTATTTATTTATTTTATGTAATGCATTTATTTAATATATTTATATCTTTGTTACATCTTATATTTTTGTATTATTTTTGCCACTTATATTTGAAAGGAACTATATTTTTTAACTTCTATAGCGTAATATATTCTCAAAGGGTCTTGTGACGGCTATGGTCTCGGCAGAATAACAGCGTCTACTGCGAAAACAGTAGGCATCATGCTGAGTCGGGGCCAATTTGCTGCTGTAGCATACACATACACATACCTATGCATAATTGTACCAATTTTTACATAATGGTACATAATAATTGTAAGCATTGATAGTACCATGTGCCTTTTTTTATTTTTATTTTATTTTTCTTGTATTCTGTGTCTTGTGTGCTAAGAAGCAAATAAATGTCTGTCTATGTCTAATTAAGTAGTGTGTGTTTATAAGATCCTAGCTATGTTGTCAGTGACTTTAGTTAATTTTTTTCAGGGTGTTAAGGTTAAGCGCACCGATTCATCACAATGGTGGGAACTATTTGATATCAACACACACAGGTTTTACTATTACAATGCTTCCACCCAGGTGAGTTCTCATAGTTTAGAAAGAGTTACATTAAGTAGGTATGTCTATAAACCATAGTAATAATCCATCTATATCAATATCCATGTTTCTCTCTCACTCTGTTCATTTGTTACCTTTTCTGATCTTATTGAAATTTGGTAAAGATATTGTATCTTGAGAATGGCCATTAGCTATTTATTATGTATCATATTAGGTACCATGAGTGATGCACCTTATTTAAGTACCAATATCTCAACATTCTGACAGCTTTAATTGACCGAGTTTAATTGAAATTGGACCAAATCATGAATTCAACAAGGCGATTATGGTACTCTACATTGTCTAACAGTTTCGATTAGCAATAGGCTTTCATTTGTGGATTGGTGTTACGTATGTTCAGTTTCAATCTCAGTTTCTATTCATTTGACAGCATGTGTTACAATCATCATCAAACTTCCGTAATATCAGTTCATCCATAGTAACTGAAAGCTGTTAGAGTCAATGTTTTGATAGTATCAGAATTTCGTAATCGCCTGGCTGCATATAAGTTTTTCATCATGCTATCAGTGTTGAGAAACCTGTGTAAGAAAAGAGTTACTAATTAAATGACGGATGATGCTCATAATTATGATTGTATAAGCATAACTTGTAATGGAGATTTCCAAATCAGTCAATCAATAACAAACAACAAGCGACAAACAACAAGTTGCTTGGTGTAGAGATCTCTACAGGGCTGACTGGTTTGGCAACTCAAGCTTTGCACATGAAATACGCACCTCCTAGTATATAAGTAACACATATATCAGTCATGTGGTACCTATAACACAAGCTCTGCTTATTTTGAGGCCAGGTGATGTTGTGTTAAATGTCCGACATTATTCATTATTTTATATATCACTAGCTGATGGCAGCGGCTTCGCACGCGTAGTACCTACATAAAAAGTAGCCTATGTCCTTCTCCAAGGTCCCCTTTATCTCAATACCAAATTTAATAAAAATCGGTTCAGCGGTTTAGGGGTGAAAACGTAACAAACAGACACGAGTTACTTTCGCATTTATAATATTATTAGTGATTATTATCATGAATGTAAAAGATTGTTTTTATGTTTGTTTATTGCTCTATCGCGCCGTAATGTCTAACTGATTTGTAAAAAGCTTGGTTTAGATATGGATTTGTAAAGAATTACATTTATGTATCTTTTTATGTATGTATAACGGGCAAAGCCACAGACAGAAGCTAGTTACAAAGATTATAAAAAGGGCTAGTATTCTGCAGACCTGTCTATTGTACTAAATTTACATATAACCATAGCTGAGTATCCAAGTACATGTCCTCTGTTTATTGCTGTAATAAACACAAGTGAAGTGATGTCACACTGTATGTGTCGTAGTTTATCTTGATATGTCCATTACTGTTGCTGTTCACAAGATTAATTTGAATCACAATCATGTGACCTATTTCGTTGATTGGGTAATCTTGAAAACTATTCTGATAGTTACACAAAGCTAGGGCGAGTTGCCTAACAAATATGGGAACTCCCACAATCTATTTTGTATGAAGCTACTTTTTTATCTTGACTCTGTTTTAAATTGAGCTTTGCGAATGCTTTTCTTATTGCACCTCTAGTCAGAAAGGAGTTTGTTCTGTATTTGTGAGTAAAAAAGCTATGCTTTTGTATTCTATTATAATCTAGTTGATTGGACGACATCAGGCTTGATCACAAACATACTGTTAAAATGCAGGGAATTTAATACATGTATAAAAACCGATTACTTAGTTGATACATTCATCTGGTGTGGATACTTCGATTTCATCACGAGCCAAGGATGCTTTATTAAGGAATAGATGGATGTTTTTTTGTTGTTAAACCAATTTATTTTTCTGTAACAGTTTTTAACTATTTCATGAGGGGTGAGACCAACTTTTAAGTATAATACTTGTGTTAGATGGTCTCGCCTCTTCTATATCTTATGTTAGGTACAGTAACAGTTTACGTACTCGTAGGCACGTACAAATTACAAAGTGAATTCGTACATGCTTACTGTCTTTAAACGGATATGAGATTAAAAAATATATCTTTATAGTCTACCAATATTTATTAATGGTAAAACAAAGTTTGCCGGGTCAGCTGTATAGTAAGAAATAATTCCGCTAGTAAGAAATTATTTAGTGAAGTTATTTTGCTTAGTTTATTCTGTAGTCATGTCACTGCTTCTTTCTTGGTCACTGAATTCTTTAATGTTAAGGCTACATACAGAAAAAAAACCAGTGACAAAACAAATTAATTCAGCACAGAGTGACCAAGAAAAAACCAATGACAGAATTAATAAATAAATTAATGAATATAATAAATAAAGTCTTAATCGGAACAACGACTAAAAATAAATACCTACGGAACCAATTTCTGACAAAATAATAAATGTCGGCTTATTACAAAGGTAGACTATTTTCGGAATTAGCCGAAATTTATTATTTATTATGTGGATTGAACTCTTCTGATTGGTTGTCGGTTTTGTTTGACATCTTTGATAAAAAGCCTTCACGTGACTTCACGTCACAGAGTCGCACAATGAGGTGGACAGATAAAACTATGGGCAAATATGAGATAGACAAGATTTTTCATAGAAATTCAAATTATTAGATACCTAGCCTAGTATATGTTAATAAGAAATCTATCTACCTACCTAAGAAAAATGTTGTAGGTTGGGTACCTAATACTTTGAATTTCTATGAAGATCTACCTACCTGTGTATTCTGCCTACTTACGAAAAATGTTGGTTCGATACCTACCTACCCAATGCTATAAATTTCTCTGAAAATCCAAATCAAGTTATTTTAATAAAGAATTGTGAACATGTTATCATCATCATCATCATAAAAAAATCCTGTTTAGTTGCAAATTTTTGTTTGTCAACAAAAACTAAATGCAATAAATCCGAAAATTTGATAGAAGAATAAACAAGATTCTTATAAAAATTGCAGCTGTTCTCAACAAGAACACAAAAATTTACTTTCTTCTCAGAGGCATCACAATGTAGGCAACTTTTATGTTTGTGTTGCGTGAACTCAAACGATACTTCATTTTGGGGTCACGCTCAGAGTTCAACAAACAGCTGATTTTAGGGACGTTACCATTTGTAGTAAGTGCAGTTTTGAAGCAAACTTTGCTGCTCATTTCTTCAATGAAAAACATTGAACTTATAAAAGACGTAAAACATATGTTGTTCTCGAAAGTATCGAGAATCGGCCCACCTCGGCATAATATACTAGTTCCGGGGCACCCTGTATACACACAAAATTTCATAAGATCACTCCTCCGAAACGGCTTGATCAGTCAGTTTCGGAGGAGTTTTGTTACAAATACTGTGACACAAGAATTTTATATATAAGATTAGATTTATTTCCAGACAACAGTATGGCACAGACCTACCGACTGTGACATCATCCCGCTCGCCAAACTGCAGACATTGAAACAGAACACAGACCCACAGAAGAGAAGAGAGTCTTCCACCCAGACCAATCAAGTTACACCTCAAGTATGTTCAATAACTTCAATAGCAATTCAATTTCTTTCTGAGACGGAAGTTATCGATATTAAAAGTGTTAAGTCATAGTACTCCTATAGTAAGGTTTTACACGTTTATTTATATATCGCGGTTGTGAAAGGAACATATCGTAAAATATTGAAACTATAATGTTATTTCATTGTTTATTTTTCGTCTATTCCCACTAGTTCAGTTGTCCAGTTCAGTTGACTGAACTAGTGAGATTTCTTTTCTCGTTTGTTCAATTGAAAATAAGACTAGCTTTTGCACCTTGTTATATTTATTATTATTAATTTAATTTACACGAAGTTTTTCCAAAAAGGTAGCCATTTAGTTACTGCATTTGTACATGACGAATGAATTCGTCGTTTTCGATTTGAATTTCTGTCCTCTTCTTTGTCAATTTTTTTTTTGTAAGTACTGCAAAAAACGCTGCGTCTTGTTTTATATTATTAAGAAATTGAACAATTGTTGCTGGTCTTGTTTTAAACATGCCGTTGATCGCACGATGCCAACCTTCTGCATAATTCGTAGTTCTGTGGCGCCTCCCGAATACATTCCACGAATCTTGGCGTTTCATCCAAAACCCCATGTACTGTATAAACTTTTCCAAATCAGATTTATCCTCGAAATCATAAATTTGTGAAACAATGTAATTAAACCCGTCCGTAATACAATCTTTATGCAACAAAGGTAAAACACAACATAGTCCCACTATTCTATTTTTACGTTTACGTGTCAACTTGAAACTCTTGGCTTTTCTCCATAATGTATTTGTAAAGTGGTAGTAACAGCCTTGGTGTTCTGCATTTGGGAATAACTATTTAAATGCCTGAATAACGGCTTCTTCAAAATCGGTGATAAACAAAGTTGGTTCCCATTCAGGAATTTGAGATTTTATAATGCGAAACATTTTAAGGTACGTTTCCTTAGTACGATCACTCAAGAGAAAGTAAATTAACGGCATTATCGCCGTATTATTTTCTGAACTATTTAAGTCTGCGTGTATAGTGTACACTCCTCCCTTGAATGGCTGTGGGTATATTTAAAGGTGCCATCGCCAAGATAAATTTTTAATTTACGCAACTTGTCCCTCGCCTCTTTCGAACAAAATACTAAAACGCGTACGTCGTCATTAAAATCTGCCAATAGAAAATCGGAAAACTTTGATGGCACTACCACTGCCATAGCACTGTCTCCAATGTAACATGTTTTCTTTACTTGGTGTTCTTTGTTCCTTTGTCGATAAATAGAAGACTTTATTGTTTCAAACGACGGTATTTCATTAATTAGATCAATCCCAGAATCTTTTAAGCCAGTTACTGTTTTTTTGTACACCGCAGGCGCTTTGTCACTACCAGAAACAATTTCTTGTATGCTATTATTAATAATGATCGACATCGTCGCTTTATTTATATCAGGCACACATAAGTCGATGTGTTCCGTTCTTTTAACTACTGTATCTTCATCCTTTAAAATAAACAAAAAATAAAATAAAAAACAAAAGGTTCCGTAGCAGCAAATCAAAATACCAGAGTTGCCGTATTTTGCAACGGAACCCTAAAAATGGTAACATTGGTGTTAATAGTGGGGCAACATTTAATAAAATGATAAACATACCGCTGAAATGGTTATTGTGCCATTGCAATTTAATTTTTTGTAGCTCGCACACCGCCACAAAGTATTTTTGTTTTCATACCCACATATGCGATAATATTCATGTCCAGCACATATAAGAACATGGCCTCTGCCGCGTTTAATAATTTTAAACTCGTTTTCATTCATTTTAGCACATTGAACAAACTGTAATACATGTAAAAGACTAGCTGAATTGTCATAGATGCTAGTCAATTGTTTTTTGAAAAGCAGATTAGACAAAGAGTTTACATATCGATTTTAAGTGGTCAGCACTCTAGAGGTGAGAGGTAGAGTTTACATACATAAGAATGTGACTACCAATATATAGTATATAACAAATTGTAAAAATGTTTGTTTGAGTATATGTAGGTAACCTAGGTACCTACCTAATATTTTTTTCTATTTCTGAACTGAACAAACGAGAAAAGAAATCTCACTAGTCCAGTCGACTGAACAAACGAGAAAAGAATTCGTTATAGTGTGAATAGACGTTATTTTTCATTTATTTTCAAAATTTCGTACATATATTGTTTTTTCTAGAATCTCTCATCTGCAGATATATTTCTACTTACTTATTTTTTTGTGGCTACAATTGGAAGTTTAAGTTAACCCTCTGTAAAGTATATGTCTTGCATAACATATGAAATGTCTCATAATTAACATGTACCTACATACTCGTAGCTGTATTCCTAAAATGAATAAAATAAACAATTATTTAACTGTGAAAAACCACATGCGGTTTTCCTTTTGTATTTATTAATATTATTTCATGTGTAAAAAAATTTAATCATATTCAAATCATATCATATTATTCTTTTATAATTATTGTCTGTGGTATGGGATGTTATTTCCCTATGATAATTAAAACGACCGCTCGTCGCCGAGTTGTGATTTCAACTGATAAATTTAAATTCAAATTTCAAATTTACAAACTAAAAGTGCTTGTTATGCTAATATGCTGAATGTACGGGTTTGGGCCGTACATATATTCTGTTTCATTCATATCGTTATTGTACCAGGTAACGGCAGCTATCGACCCAGTGAGCAGTAATGGCAACAGCACTGTTGCGAGCGCTAGCAGTACTAGCAAGTTGTCGCCGGGCAATGCGAAGAACGTCACACTCACGCAGACTAGCCCGGTGCGAACGCGGCGGTCCCACTACCATCATAGGTGAGGAATATGGAGGATGTACCAACTGAACACAGTTAACCTACTAATTTTACAAATGCTATAGTATGCGTAGTGGTTGTTTTATTTTTCACAATATCATCTGGCCCTAAAGTAAGCAGAGCTTGTGTTATGGGTACCACATGACTGATACACTACTTATATAGGTACTTTTTTTTGTTTTGTAAATACATACATTCATATAAACATACATAGAAACACCCAGACTCGAGACAAATACTTGCGGATAATATAAACATTTGTCCTGCGGCAGGAACCGAACCCACAACCTTCTGCGTCTCAGCCGGATCTTAGCCCACTGCGCCACACAGGTCGTCTAATTTGTAAGTTTGTTTGCGAATCAATCATGCTGACAGCATATAGGCTATTTTTGATATTTTGAGGTACCATGCGTGCGAAGCGGCGGCCAGGAGCTAGTCAATAATACCGAAATGCTTGTGGCATAGCTAACTTAACTTTTATTACCTGGGTGGTTAAAGCCTAGCACGCACTAACGAATCAACATGCGTAGTTTAAACCGCGCTATTCAGAAGTATGTGTGTGTATGCGTATGCCTTCCTCTGATTCCATGTTCCACATAATAGCGAAAAACATCGGATTAATCACTAATTACTGGTATTTTTATCTGAGCGCGTACGTGTTTCGGAGGGCTCGTTAAACTGTCGATCCCAGCTTTTCAAAAGTTTACGCCATGATATAAAACTCTGTCTATACAGTTGTGCATTGACTTCTACCAAGTAGTAAGCTATCAATCAGTTAGTAATCGCAGCTGTCGCGAATGCGATAGTAAAGAAGCTGTACTCGTAAATGAATACCCACACCTACAGTCGCACATACTTGACACTACATTATGAGATATTAATATCGATTTTCGCCATCCATTTTACACAGGTCATTAAAAATCGTAGATGACTAATTTTAATTTCGCTTCAAAATAACGATCAGAATTATCGCACTTTGTACTGGCATTGAAATTCGTGCAACCAAATGTTTTAAACTGGTGCTTTGGGCTGGTTATCACCTAGCAGCGACTGAGCATTTTCACGGTCGATTTTAGACACCCACGACACGCGACCTGCCGCCGCACGACAATAGTCGAATAATTTAGAACTTTCTATTTAAGTCATATGCGGCGTAGCTGAATTTCCATTTAGACAGTTGGTGTAACTTTACCTGTGAATTGCCCGCATTAGGATCCCCTGTTATGCAGGTCCCATCGACATAGGAACTAATAAAATCAAGATAATGAAAAAACGTATTGGCCCAAAGGTTTATTGACATCCCTAACTGTATAACTAACTGTATAGCTAACTAACTCTATAACTAACTTAGGTTTCTGTTATTGTTATTGAAATATTCATTCAGCCACAATGCAGCAATAAAACCATAATAGGCCCTACCGTATACTGGCATGACTAACAAACTACTAACAGTACTTAACTAATAGATAGAGTATGTATTCTATTCATGCTTGAGTAACTACCGAAGTTATTATGTAAACCTTATTTTGAAGAGGTAAAACAACAAAAACTGGATTTTGTAACTGCTACCACCGTTTGATATATTTTTATATATTTCACTTTCAAAACATTCGTGAGTTGTACTATACATTTTGATAAACACGGGCTTTACTCACGTATTATTTTCTCGATGGAGGCACCGCCACTGTTTCGATTCATCTAGAGAATCTTGATTGATCCGCGGTCCGATCGTTGCCGCTCGAGTTCACGGTGCACGGAAGAGTGAGATTCTCTAAAAGAATTTAAACAGTGTCGGTGCCTCCATCGACAAAATAAAACGCGAGTAAAGCCCGTGTTTACAAAAATATATATTTTTATATAGTTACAATCGTAACCCTTTCCAATTACGTCAATATCTGCTGTAAGTACTTTTCTACACTTCACGCATTATTTTACATATATTTTTGTTTTGTGTTAGTAGTATAAGTAGGTACGACTTCTGCAACATACCAAAAACGAGCAGCCACTACTAATATTTTTCGGTTTCAAGATACCATTATATTTGATTAATCTATGATTTTTTGCAGAAATAGCGGAGATGCCAGGCGCGGCCGGATGAGCGAAGATGGTTCAACGCAGCTCTGTCGGCACACAGACTCCGGCAGATCCTCTGATAGCAGCATCAGTAGTGCCCAAAGAAGAAAACAGGTAGCTTATACGATCGGGGACATAGATTACCATGTATATCCCGGTGTTTAAAATAGTATTGTAAGCCTCATTGCGTAAAAACTGTATTTATTGACATTTGTATGACCAGGATTTAGTAAGCAAATAAGTACTTTTAAATCCTTATCCCACTTTATGTGGGTTGGCACAACTTATTCTTATTTTCCATTCTCCTCTAAGAGCCATCATTTCATTATCCACTCCATTTTTACCCATGTTGTCTCAGACCCAATCCATCTATGACTTCTTTGGTCTTAATATTCTTCTTGTCACATGACATTCCCATACCACGCTAGGCTTTATATTTTTTTATGTGGAAAAATCGGTCCCAGACGCTACAGCTGCTACCACAGTGACTCTTTCGTCACTGGCGCTACTTTCAGACTTCCCTTGACATATTCTTTCAATTCCATATCTTGTTTATTTTTGTTACTCCATACATCTATGTCAACATTCGCATTACTGTCGGATGCACTCTGCTTTCATCGCCGTATTACGTTTCTCACGTATAACGTTTTGTTTTTGAATTAGTGCGGAACCCACTATTAAATATGTATTAGATTGTAATTTTTAAAATATTTTTTTTATTATTATTCATAATCATATGCGATTTTGAGGGAATTATGTAAGCCACAACCAAAAGAAAACCAAAAGACTATAAAATAATTTATTTTCAAAGTTACAAAATTACGTAAAATATTCTAAAATACGAAACGTTCTGTTGATGTAAATACCGAGTATAGAATGACGATACCTGCCATTGTATCCGATGCTCTGCATTTCTAGGTAAATTATGTAAATGCGGAATCGGCGTTCGTACTGTACCGGTCGAACTATATATTAAATGCAATGTTGCAGTACAAGTCGACAGATTAGGTATGTAACAATGGTTTGATTCCCTCCCAGAATAATCAATTGTGTTGTGGTGACACATGTTAACCAGTTATTACCAATACTAGTAATTAAAGTGATCGGTTGTTTATTTCATTATCGCATCCTACCTAGCTAGCACCCTAAACAGATCAATATTCTACAACTATAACAACACATACTAAAGTGTGATGAATGAACATAGGTGTTTGTTGTGTTTGTGTAATACAAAATGTCATGTAATTTTACTTTCGAGCATCTGTAGGGCGAAAATGGATCTTTGATACTATCAAAACATTGATACTAATAGCTTTCAGTTACTATTGATGAATTGGTATTACGAATAGCTTAGCTGCGATTTCTATCGGTTTCTATCGCTAGTTACAATGTGAAGTTTGTGTCAAACTATGCATAACTCGACCAATTTACAAAGCACGATGGTGGTAGTAACTGTGTTTCGCATACTAAGCATTTAAATAAATCGTGTAATACGACTTAATTTGACATCCATAAATTACTAATACAAGCTATGCTTAGTTTGGGGCTAGAAAGTGCTCTGCCCATAAATATTCATTTAAAACGCTCAATAAGTATAGACAGTACACATACTGGTATGTTATTGGTAGTATGTGATTGCAGGAGCTCAACGCAGTAGCGTGTAGCGCCCCGGTGTGCACGCCACAGCTCAGGAAAAGGAGCAGTGCAGCTCACGCTCACGACAGTGAGAAGTGGTCACCTCATTCTGGTATGTTCGATAATTATATCAAATATAATTACGTTTTAAAAACTAAAAAGACAACCGACTTCATGTATATAAAAAATATTATCGATGTATACAATTTTTTGTTGAATTTTCAAAAACCGTTCGACCGATGTAAACTTTAAATGGGACCACTTGGGAAGACCCTTTGAAACAAGAAAATAAGTTTCCAAATCGTCGTCTTGTAATTCCAAATCGGTTCAGGCGTCTTCTGGGTTTAAATCGAACAGAATTTGCAGTATAATACATAATAATTATTATAAATATAAAGAGTAACAAATTATTGTAAAGCTATTGATCATAGAAAACACTTTCTATCAACCATTATCTTAATGTGCTTTTATATAAACTAGTGGTCGCCCACTGGTCGAAATTCGACCATAAATTAATTAATAATTAATGTATTTTTTGTGCATAATTTAAAAAAAAAGTGTGCGAAATTTCATACTCCTCCGTCCGCGCAATTTTCATAAAAAGGGGTACAAAAATTTTGCTTCAAGTATTAATATATAGATTACCTTGAAGGATTATGAAAATCCAAAGTAATTATTGTGAACTCGAATTTGTCTTTGTCTGTTTATTTTGATAATTACTTAAACGGCTGAACAGATTTTAATGTATTTTGGTACGAAGATAGATTGTATATCTATCGAAAAAAGGGTATTTTTATGTGGGTACCAAGGTCCAAGGTCAAGCAAAATGGTTAGAAGGGACGACGGGAGATGGACAAAAGCGGTATCAACGGATACTCAACGGAAATAATAAAAATTAGTAGCTCTGTGAGCTGTAGACCTCGCGAACATTTTACGAAATTACTGAAATATAACTTTTTTTACGTTTACTTTTTATTTCCAAAAACTAGATCAACAAAAAAATCTATATAGTTACAGAACCCGCTTACAAAATTTCACGAGATTTGGTTGAGAAATGCGACCTGTATGTAGAGAAGAACATCCGGACGGACAGACATACGAAAGCATTTTCCCCTAAGCTAAAACGGAGACACTCGCTTCGCTCGAATAAGCAATATATTCGTCGTTCATATATATAATTTCACAAATTAAATGGTTTTCAGGATTGAATCGTAGTGGCAGCTTCATATCGCCTCGCAAAGACGCATCTGATGATTCGATGCATGAAAAGTACTTCAAATCTGTTGAGAGCACTCCATTGACTAGACGTAAGGTTCGTATTGTTGTTTGTGCTGTTTTGTGAAAAAAGTTAGTAAGTTAAAGAATACTTATCTCCGTGTCCAATAAACACCCTGAAAAGTTATTATTTTAAAGGCTGATTTATGACAGTGCATTCCCACCGTCCACCTCCCTGAGACCATCTGGGTCAACTGTTGAATGTTTTTTTTACAACAGCTCACATTTGTTCACCTGGGTGATCATTGGGAAATATTTAGTTTCCACCGTCCACCTTGTTATCAAAACTTTTCAGATTTGAAGTGCATAGAGATTATTTAGGTTACAGATTAGCAACTGGACAGAGTTATGTATTTGGACAGACCAAACTATATTCTTCTAGCGCTTCGGCAGCCGCTGCCGCGGCATGCTCGCTTTGCTCGCTCGCCTTGCGCGTTGTTTTCTATAACATAACCTATCCAACTGGTTTAAATCTGATAAATTTCTCAGGTGTATCGTCACCAATATAAAGTTTAATCTGAGAGGTAAGTTGTAAAAAAAACTTTCAATGGTTCACCCAGATGGTCTCATGGAGGAGGACGGTGGATAAGCACCTATTTATGAGTTGTCAGATATGTCAATGTCAAGTAAATATATGAAAATAATAACAATATATATATAAAGGTCTTTCGAAGTTTAAATTAATTCTATAAAAGTCCTAAATCATTAAACCAATTTTTAATACAAACTAGTGAATTTAATAAAAAAAATATTGGATTATTGTTTCTTAATAAATATACTATTAGTGCTTGTTGCAAGCTACATAGTCGTTGCTAACAAATCATCTAAGACAAGCGAAGTCAGTATCTGGATATAGAGATATATATATTTACATTTATTTAAAGAAATGTACAGAATAACATACAATAATATAAATTACATGTGAAACAGTTAAGCTATCTAAGAACCACCCCTATCGATCTATACATAGCTCAGCTGATCTAGATAACTGCTAGAGGGCAGCGTCCCCAAGACCTGGCAGCATTTAATGGCAATGCTAATACGCTAGGCCAGATAGGAGCCAGTTCTTCGGTAACGCGATGTTTCTATCAGATGCTGTGAAATTATTTTAACTTGTGAGTGTTTTTTCATGTGACCGCTTCCAAGTTTTGGAGAGCACATTAAGCTTTCGGTTCCAGCTTTTTAAAAGCTGTTGGCTCGTGATAGTGAGCCAACAACAAGCTTTTAAAGGCGAGATATCACGAGAGTTAGCCGCTGACTAAAACGCAAGTAGTAGTATTAGCGTCAGTAATGCTAGTAACTGTTGCAGTTGAAACAGCAATCTGTTGGCGGCTCGTCGGGTGAATCCGCGTCGCCGCAAAGTCCCAGCAGTCCGCTACAGAAACCACAGCCCACACCCTTTTTGCAGGTGAGATTCAACATTTATAATGAGCTCTACACAACACTCCACTTAACGATCTCAATGTCTTATGGCGCATGGCGCATATACCACGCAGTCTTTTTCACTTCTGTTACAATTTATTTTTCTGTTTGTACTGTTTGTGTGTGCTTCAGTAAAAAATAAACAAGTCTACGAGTATATTTGTGTCAAAACCAATCGTTAAACTGCTATTGTATTGTAGCCCGAATATCAAGTTGAGAAAAGAGGTGTGTAAAGTAGTTTCTAAATTGCCGTCTCCAAGATTACGTCGCGAAATTCGTGCTTAAAGACCTAGAAATGTTTACCAGGATGTCTAGATTACATTCTGAGTTCTCAGAATGTAATTTTATGTGTTATTTTTTACTCAAGCACAACTCATGACAACTCATGCTCAGAATGTAATTTTATGTGTTATTTTTTACTGAAGCACAACTCATGACAACTCATGCTCAGAATGTAATTTTTTGTGTTATTTTTTACTGAAGCACAACTCATGACAAATCATGCTCAGAATGTAATTTTATGTGTTATTTTTTACTGAAGCACAACTCATGACAAATCAGAGAGTTAGGAATTTCCATTGTTGCGGCATCGGATACGACGTCACACAACGGGGTAGCCTAAGATTAAGATTTTTGTATTTAGCGTTTCTTAGTCGTGAGCGAGCATGTTTGCTTTGCTCACGGAATTCTGACATTTATTTGGTTGATTTTACATATCTTTCCTCACATATTTTGTGAATACTCTCCCTAACAGGAAATCGCTAAAGCAATACATGTACCTTGCTCAGCCACTAACTAGATCTAACGTTACTTATTTAATCTTCTGTCAAACCGTACGTTACATACATCCACACACATTTTATGAATTCGAAGTGTCTCTGTCTGTCTGTTTGATTTTTAGCTTTTTAAACTTATTTAAGTGTTTCAATTTAAGTCCTCTTTTTGATGAACCTACAAGAAACTACAGTCACTAACTACAGCCACTTGTCTAGATAACATTTATTGCAGTTGCACAGCAGTTCATAAGTGTGTACTAAAACATTTGAGTTCTGACCATTACGGTCACTGCGCCACCTTTTCTTGTGATCGTATAGTTGAAGCTCAGAACTTTACTCACCGACCTATTACAGAGAGCCGCATCAAAACATTTCAAAGTAGAATTGAACACAAAGTTTCCCTTGTACCATGCATCGATGATCCAAATGATCTTTTCACCACATTGTCTAATTTAATAATTAAAGAACATGCTGATATATTTACAGTAAAAACATGCAAAACAAAAAATTGTGCTAGATTTGTCGACTGGGCTACACCGGGTATTTATAGAAGTAGGAATACATTGTATGAATTATATGCTACCAGAGAGACAATGTTAGATGATCCAGTTTTTATCTTATATGTTAGGAATTACTCAAAAGTCTTCAAAAAAGTTTGTCATGCGGCATAAGTCACTATTTTGAGAAAAATAATAAAAAAATCAACAAATAAAATAATAGCAACTTGGATATTAATTAATAATGAAACAAGTAAATCAAGGGCTCGCAATATACAGTTCAAATTAAATATAAATGGTACAATTTTGACTAAAGAACAGGATGTTCAGAATGCATTTGATAGTTTTTTCTCAGATATACCAAAAATAGTGACCAAATCGTTAAACTCTTCAGCCTCCAGAGCTTCCGTTCTATTAGAATCTAGTGTTGCAAAATGTAAGAATGAGTTTAGTTTTAGCTACATTAACGAGGCTAGTATTGTAAAAGCATTCAAGTTAATTAATATAAAAAATACAGAAGATCTTTGGGGAATGTCTACAAAGGTGCTGGGTGTCATTATCTTAGATATTGCACCATGTTTAGCTTATATTTTTAATAGATGTATCGACGAGGGAGTTTTTCCAGATCTCATGAAACACAGTAAACTCATTCCTATGTTTAAGTCTGGAAGTGAAAGTGATCTCGCTAATTATAGACCGATATGGATATTACCTGCTTTATGTAAAATCTTTGAAAAAATAATTCCTAATCAGTTATTATACCACTTTAACGTTAACGGCCTGCTACATAGTAATCAATACGGATTTACTAAAGGTCGATCAACAGCTGATGCAGGTATAGCGCTCTTAAAGCATATATTTGAGGCCTGGGAGAAGTCACAGGATGCAGTTGGGGTATTCTGCGATCTATCTAAGGCCTTTGACTGTGTGAGTCATGCAACCCTAATCACAAAGTTAAAATATTATGGCATTAAAAACCGGGCGATTTACCTCATACAGTCTTAATCTATCCAATAGAGTCCAGAAAGTAAACGTGGGTGAGAGGTCTTTGGGATCAATTATTTATATAGGGGTACCTCAGGGATCGATACTAGGCCCTTTTTTATTCCTAGTATACGTTAACGATTTACCTTTTTTTGTAAAAAATATTTGTGATATAGTTTTATTTGCAGACGATACGTCTTTAATTTTTAAAGTTGATAGAGGTAAAACCAGTATTTGCGATAACGTAAATGAATCCTTATCGTTAGATCTTAACTGGTTCACTGTAAATAATCTTTTGCTTAATTCCAAAAAAACGAAATGTATCAAATTCACTTTGCCAAATGTTATTCATAGCCCGTTCAACATTGAAATAAATGGAGAGGCAATGAATCTTGTAAATTCCACGATCTTCCTAGGTCTTAATATTGATGCAAAACTACAGTGGGGACCAGAAATTGAAACGCTTGCTGGTAGGCTTAGTTCCGCTGCATATGCAGTTCGTGCGATATGGTGGCTTACTGATGAAGCTACAGCTAGACTAGTTTATTTCAGTTACTTCCATAGTGTTATGTCACACGACACCATTCTCTGGGGGAAAGCAGCTGATATTGGTAAAATATTTGTAATTCAAAAAAGGGCAATACGTGCCATTTATAAAATGAAACCACGAGAATCTTTGAGAGAAATATTCAAAGAAATTAATATTCTCACAATAGCTTCACAATATACATATGAAAATTTGTTATACCCACATAAAAATAGAAATGGGATTCAGCAAAATAGTGACCTTCATAAAATCAACACTAGGAATAAACATAAATTATACATCCCTAGGTTTCGACTAGAAAAAGTTAATAAGTCATTTATGGGGAACACGGTGCGCTTCTATAATAAGCTTCCTGAAAATGCTACTAAACTACCTATTAAGAAATTTAAAGCATACATAAAAGGTAGTCTTTTGAAGAGAGCTTATTATAATATAGATGACTATATTATTGATAAGAATGCATGGCCTCATGTCGCTCTGCCGTCAGATAGTTACCCGACACACTTGAAATGTATAAACTTTCTTGTATTAGTATTTCGTAGTTAAGGTAGTTATAAGATGGATCATATAAATAAGCGCTAGGACCAAGACGAGTTTCTTGCCAATTCTTCTCGAGCTTGGGTTAGGATGAATTGGCACCTAAATTCACCTAGTATGTAAGACGTTTCTAAGTGATCCTTGTGATTGTATTGAATAAATCATCTTTTGACTTGACTTGACTTGACAAGGCCAAAAGGATCTTAATGAAATTTGGTAAGAATACAGATTGTATCTTGGAGATCGACATAGGTAATTTTTACGTATATACCATGCGTGCGAAGTTATCTTATAAATGATTGTTTTACCCAATAGACAAATGCTTCTCGACCGTCGTTAGTGTCCTCGATATCGTTGGCGACGGATGCGGCGGGCGCCCGAGTAATGCACAGCCTCGAACGACCGCATCAACTGTCTCGTCATGCGAGGGAGAGGTTCTCTGATCGGTGAGCGAGTGTTACTTTATACTAGTCTTTATCACATGGACATAATGTGGATAATGCTATGCAGTGTCGAGCGGCCTCATTTAAAAATAGTGGCGGATTGACATACAACATTTTTGTCGCTCTTACTTCTACAATTATCAGTTTCTAGTCCTAGTCATTAAGGACTGTTTTTTTAGGCAGTCTTACAGAAATCAGAATTATTTCCGTCTGACGGTTTTCTGTCTTGCAGAAAGTAGTCTAAACACATGTCAGCAAACTTTAATATTCTATCGTAAAACACCCAGTTAGCGTCCCCCAACCAGCTGTCTCAATTAGAGTATGAAATATATGATACCGTTGAATATACATGGAAATGAAAGTACTTACAATGAAAGGGCACTATGAAAAGTGATCGGAAAAATATCATTTAGACTTTTCTGCAAGACATCATAATTATTATATCATTTAATTATATATGTAAGATGGCTTGAAAAAAAAAAGATTCAGTCTCGAAATTTACTGCCCCTAAAATCTGACGCCCTACACTCAAGCATATCTAGCCTCCTGGTAAATTCCCCACTGTCCATAGATAAGATATTGGATCTTACTGCTCATGACATAGTGTCGATAGTGCTATGCTGTCTCGAGAGGCCATACTAGCTGTCTCGGAAGTTAATGGAGAGCGAACGTTACTATATATATTAGACCTTACTGCATTTGACATAATATTGTTATTGGTTGGCTACCTGAATATTTTTTGTCACCCAGGCATCTTGACAAGGATCGTTTAGCTGAGTTGGAGCGAATGGACAGGTACCCTGAGAAGCAAGCCGTGTACAGTGTAGACAAGCCGTTCCGTCAGACCAGCCTCGACCTGCGACACAACGCTTCCAACTGGCATCCTACCAGGGACTTTACGAGGTGTGTTGCACTGGATCAATTATCGCGAAATGCGGAAATATGATATGATGCGGAAAAATGATTTTCGCCGCTTACTTGGTTTATTGATAAAGGCTGACCAGGCTTTATAATTATTTAAAAATTGTAGACTGAAAAGAATGAAGCTTATGGATTCAACAACGCAACTAGGCATTGATTCGATTCAATGGGTCTGATTTCCGCCGCGAGACAAATGTTTGAATGATCTGCAAGTATTTATCTTAGGTCTGGTGGTATAATACTTATGTATTTAATAAAAAAGTATATAAGTAGTATATCAGCCATGTGATACCCATAACACAAGCTATGCTTACTTTGAGGCCATTATGATGCTGTGTGAAATGTCCGGCATTATTTATTTATTTGATTGTAAGTCCTTACAAAAATGCGTTTGGTTCAATGTGAAGCCACCGTCGCGCCGTAATAAAGCAATTCACATTAGCCGGACAATTTTTGTGTGATGAAATGAACACAAACGCTTGTTCTGTGTTTGGGTGTTATAAAGTATCATAAGTATGTATTAACAAGTATAGAAATATTCTCTCAGTAATGTAGTTCACGGTTTCTTTCGTTTTAAGCTAGATGGTGCTCTGTCAAATTATTTCCAATATTTATTTAAGATTTCATCCTCAAATACATTTCTAATAACATCTTGGCGTGTCTTAAAAAATGCATTCCCAACTTTGGCAGGGTATGCCAACCTTAATTAGTCAAAACTGTGTCCACAGACGTCAACAAGCCGAGCCGGAGCGGTACACATCGAGCAAAACTTCAGTGTCGTCCGGCAGTAGCAAGCATCGCACGCCGTCGCATGAGTCTCATAACTTCATGCGGCTCTCTTCAGCCAACGAACAGGATAATGTCGCGGCTGGTATGTACTACTACCTTCCTATGAGTCAATCGTCAACGGGTACTCTCGTGACGGAGTTAAGAGCCCTTAACTCCGTGGATTACATAACGTCCGTGTTTCTTTTTATTAAATCCCCAGTTTAGTTCATAGCGGCCTCGCCTTTCCTAATCTTTTCTAATCTATTTATGTAAAGCCAAAATTCGAAGTTTTATGAAATGCGCGACGGCACTTTTTCAAGCTCACGGATTGAACAACTATACTAAGCAAACTTAATGAAAAGTATATAGCGGTCAGTTTAAAGCGGGCTCGGCATTTATAAATGTGTTTGGAAAATCAACAAAAATCCATAAGATTACTAAAAATTGTTTATGTTTCTAGAAAACAGCAAAATTACTAATAAAACCGAAAATAAATCGAGAAAAATAAATAAAATAAGAGCTCAATTTTGCTTTGCAAGACGGCCAAAGATAATCCTGTCAAAAGCTAATCACTGTTTAAAATAGGGCGAACCATTTTTGTAAGATGATGTAAGTGACAGGGACGCAGTATTCAAATTAAGAGGCGTTTATAAGGCCGCTAGACTAACATATAAGCTAGTCTTTATGTACGTACCACGCCGTTAACATCATCATCATCAGCCCGTGTCAGTCCACTGCTGCACATAGGCCTGGCCAAGGATTGGAATGCTTTGCCGTCGTCTGTCTTTCCTGAAAACTACAATCTAGGTCTCTTCAAGTCTCGAGTAAATAGGTGTCTTCTAGACCTGCGTGCCCCATCGTCGGCCACATCGTCGGCCACATCGTCACTTAACATCAGGCGAGATTGTGGTCAAACGTAGGTTTATTGTTGATAACAAAAAAAAAGCCTCTCCCATGGCACGCTTAGCTCGATCTTCTCCTCTCCTCCAATCCTTGCCCGCTGCCTTACGAATATCATCGCCCCACCTATCTACAGGGCGCCCTACACTACGTTTGCCGACACGCGGCCTCCACTCAAGAACCAGTCTACCCCAAAAGACACTGCGCCGATAACAGCTGGTATTTATTTTTTATTTATCCGCTCATGGGCTGATGTTATTCACAGTAAACTACAAGTTGAAGTGCGTCAGTTTGGAGCCGCCACTCACGGAGCCGAACGTCCAAAAGCACAATCAGAGATTAGAAAGGACAGCAGTACCCAAAGATCGCACTAAATCAAGGCGTAAGTTACCCTTTATTTATCTCTTGTAGCATTTGTCTTTTTATTTTTTATTGTTGATATTACATACTAGTATTAAGTACATGATAAGTATTTTTTTAATTTATCTGTTACAAATATACATATAAAATATCTTTTTATAATAATATTAATTTCACACAGCATCACCTGGCCCCAAAGTAAGCAGAGTACATGTTTTTTTGTAAATACATACATATAATACGCAGTAACACCCAGATCCGAGACAAATACTTGTAGACTCAGTAGTTTCTGAGTTTATCCGTTACAGACAAAAATATCAAACCTTTTCTTTATATATTATGGGTTTCAATTAGACTAGGGATGGGCAAAGGTAACCCTTATAATTACGCTATAGTTATAGTCTGTTTGTCCGCTCTTAAAGCTTTTTTGCCTGCAGGCTCATTGTGGTCTCAATTCGATGAAATATTGCACTGTTATACCACAGATAACTCAATACTATACTACACATCATACATAATACTATAATAGTATTGTTTGAGTTGACGCACATACAAACATCATAGTTTTACAATAGTAAGATTCTAGTTGCGAGCCCACATCCGCTTATCGGTATAACAGCTGTATAAAGGTAGATCATTTTTGCCTCCAGACAATAAACGTGCGTCGGAGATGGAGGATCCGGCGGAAGGGGATGAAGAGGACGAGGAGGGTTCGCCCCTCTATTGCAACTGGGATCTACGCGGCATGCAACATCTGTTGCCGCTTCAGGATTATATCATACAGCAGGCCAAACTATCGAGTAACTACACTATTTATACTGTTACGAGCCGGGTACTGATAAATTATGAAACCGCTTGATTTTACCAAATAATAACTTTAATTTCAAAGTTACCACACACAGAACTTAATCCACTGATTCTATTAGTTAACTTCTCAATAGAACACAATAAGAGTCACAACACTACAACACAACTGATAACACTTCAAAACTTTCGCACTTGTATCACTTGCTTAGCCGAAAAATAGACTGACTATATCCGCAAACCACCGCTGTATTTATACGAGCGTCGAATAAGTCGCGTAAAACCGCGATGCTACTGGAACGTTCGAGAACGAACCGGAACGCGCTCAAACGTTCGATTGCAATAGAGAGATATTGCTATCTCGTTCGCTCCTATGCATTCGATACGTGTACTTTGCATCTACTCGATACCAGATGGCGTAGGTGAATATTTAATGTGTCTGCCTGCCAACAGATGGAGCTATGTATCGGGCGCAACACTATCCCCTCCTAAGACATGCTCGTCCCGAGCATCGTTAGACCCGTAATATTGCGCTAGTCGATCCACATGGACAATCTTAGGCTTGCCTCGTAACCCCTTTTTAATCCGGTACGTGACATCGTTGATCCTGTTCACAATTCGATATGGTCCGTCCCATTTCGCCTGCAGTTTAGGACACTTTCCTTTACTGCGTACAGGGTTATGTAACCACACCAGTGATCCTTCACTAAAGCCCAAGTGGGTTAATTTTCGGTCATGTCGAGTCTTCATCTTTTCAGACATTTGTTGGCTGGATTGGCGAACGTGTTCGTGTACATCGTTCAATTTGTTGCGAAGGTCACTCGCGTACTCTGTTATATTGCGTGGAGACTGGGGAGGAATACCTGTTATAAGGTCTGCTGGCAACCGTAGTTCTCGTCCAAAGTTCGCCGAAGCTGGAGTGACACTTGTACTTTCGTGAACTGCACTTCGATATGACAGTAAAAACGGTTGAATGTGCTTGTCCCAATCGGTCTGCTGGTTTCCCACTACTTTTGCTAGATATCTTTCCAACGTTTGATTGAACCTTTCAACCATTCCATCGGATTGTGGCCGATAAGAGGTGGTTCTTGTCTTATAAGTGCCCATCACTCGACATGTTTCCTGAAATATTTGGGACTCGAAATTCCTCCCTTGATCACTGTGAATTTCCAAGGGTACTCCAAAACGACAAAAGACCTCATGGACTAATTTATCGGCTACTGTTGACGCTTCTTGGTTTGGGATGGCAAAGACCTCCGGCCACTTTGTAAAATAATCCATAACAACCATGAAATACTTGTTTCCATTTTCTGTAGCAGGGAATGGTCCCGCAATGTCCAAAGCTATCCGCTCCCATGGCGCTCCCACGTTATAAATCTTTAATGCACCTCTGCTGCGTGTATGGGGTTCTTTCACTGCTGCGCAACTCGTGCATTTTCTGCACCAGTCTTCCACATCATCTCTGCAATGGATCCAGTAAAATCGCTCACGTATCTTCAACAGAGTTCTCTTTACCCCCATATGCCCCCCGGAGCATCCTTCATGGTAGAGTTTAAGCACTTCAGATACTTTAGCCTTTGGAACAACCATTTGCAGATGGCAGTGATCTCCGCGAGCATTTTCCCATGTACGGCACAATACTCCATCGTGGATAACCAGACTGTCCCATTGTGCCCAGTAGCTTTTTGTTGTTGTGCTCATTCCAACCACATCACTCCATACAGGTTTAGAAGTTCCAGCCCTTATCCATTCGATGATTGCCTTAATATCTGAGTCATCCGTCTGCGCTTTCTGCAGGGTTTCCTTCCACTCATCACTTAGATCCGTGCTCAACATTCTGACGGGTACCACTTCTTTGAACTCTTGTTTTACACAATGTTTACATTCTTCTGGACAAGGTCTTCTTGACAATGCATCCGCATTACCGTGAGGTTTTCCACTACGATGCTCAGTTTCATAGTCAAACTCCTGTAGCTGTTCAATCCACCTTGCCACTTGTCCTTCAGGATTTTTAAACTGTAGCAGCCATTTCAATGCAGCATGATCCGTGCGTAGATGAAATTTACGCCCCAGCAGGTATTTACTGAAATGCTGCAAAGTTTTCACTACTGCTAAAAGTTCCCTTCTAGTGACACAGTAGTTTCTTTCCGGTTTAGATAAAGCTTTGCTGAAGTAAGCTATCACGATCTCTTGATCTCCTTTGCGCTGGGACAATACGCCTCCAATACCAGTATTACTTGCATCTGTGTCTACGATGAAACTATTCTCGGTGTTAGGGAAACCAAGAATAGGTGTATCACACAGGCGTCGCTTTAACTCTTGGAAGGCAATATCACATTCTTCGTCCCAGCTGAACACTCGTTTCTCTTCGGTGAGTTTATGCAAGGGCTTAGCAACATCTGCAAAGTTTCTCACAAACCGTCGGTAATAGGAACACAATCCTAGAAACGCTCGGACTTGTGTTTTATCCTTTGGGATCGGCCAATCCTTAACAGCGACGATTTTCTCTGGATCAGTTTGCACACCATCTTCTGAAATAACATGCCCTAAGAAGCTTACTTGTCGTCTGAAAAATGAGCACTTCTTCGGACTCAATTTAAGATTGGCTGCACGAATTTTAGCTAGTACTCGTTCCAGATTTTGAAGCTGGTCTTCAAACGTACGCACCACTATAACAATGTCATCTAAGTAGACAAGACAGGCGTCTCCAATTAATCCAGTTAGTACCATTTCCATCAACCTTTCAAAAGTTGCAGGGGCATTGCACAACCCGAACGGCATTACATTAAATTGCCACAGACCCTTTCCCGTAGAAAACGCCGTTTTCTCCTTATCTTTAGGGTCTATTTCAACCTGCCAGTAGCCGCTTTTCAAGTCTAGGGTTGTAAACCACTTCATCCCTGTCAATGTGTCCAGTGTGTCGTCAATCATTGGAAGTGGATAACTATCTTTCTTCGTTACGTCATTAAGTCGACGATAATCCACACAAAAACGCAAGCTACCGTCCTTCTTCTTGACTAATACCACAGGAGAGCACCAGGGACTGGAAGAAGGTTCTATCACTCCGTCTTTTACCATTCCTTCAATCATAGTCTCCACTTCCTTTTCTCTTGCGACAGGTAATCTTCTTGGTCGTTGACGAATCGGTGACTCGTTACCGGTGTTTATGGTGTGTTGAACCAGCCCAGTCTTTCCAATGTCAGCATCATTCGAAGAGAAAATATCAGCATATCGATGTAACATCTTCTCAGCCATGGCAACTTCCTCTTCAGAAAGATCTTTGCGACAATCTTTCAGCAATGATGACACATTGTAATTAACTTCTAATTTATTGTCACTGGATAATTCTTGACATCTTCGCATCCAGGTAACTTCTTCACAATTGCCCATTAACATTCCCTTCTTAATGAGATGTTCCTCTTTACTCGGGTTCAGTATTCGCACTGCTGAGATGGTGGTTGCCTTTACTAGAGTTCGTGCCATAATCCATGGTAGGTCACTGTCTAACCTTTCTATCAATACACATCGATTTCTCTCTGATGTTTGCAACAGGCGTACTTGTACCATGGTTTCTGACCTTGGAGGAAGCACAATTTCTTTCAGGCAGTAGACTTTTCCTGAGGATCCTCCTTCCATAAAGACTTCTTCTGTACCGCATTTTAAAATCCCTTGATTTACGTCGATCTCCGCGTGGTGTTCTCGCAAGAAATCCAGACCTAGAATGCACTCATCAACTATGTTGGCAATGATGACGTTATGATGGTAAGTGGTCTCCCCTAATTTCATCTCCACCTGCATCTCGCCTTGAACGGATATGTGCTGGCCGGTTGCTGTCACGAGCTGAACTCTGTTACATTTGCTGGAAAAGTCCCCAAGAAAGCGATTCGCAAGTTGGGAACTCACTACTGTACGAGAAGCACCAGTATCCAAAGTCATTTTACAGGTCGTTCCATTAATTTGGCCTTTGATGATCAGGCTGTTCCCATCGTGGGCTTGTGAAATCGAAACTCTTGGTGCTTTATCAATATCCGCTAGCACCCGCCACGCAGTCCTGACGTTTTCCTGCTGCTGGGGAGATGAAGTGCTCACCACCTGTCCTTGAGATCTGTCGTTACTCTTTTTGTATCGTTTCGGGCAACTGGACCTCAGATGACCCTTTTCTCCACACCCATAACATTTCGGACTGAACTTTGGACGACCGTCGCAGCTGGACTCCACCACTTCTCTGATGTGATGTGCTCGAGTGTCCATCCGTACAACTTCCACTTCCAAAGCATGGGCCAAGGCGTTCTTCAAAGACTCGTGATGGCCAAGTCTCACAGTAGCTCTGACTTCCAAGTCACGTATCGAGCAATATCTCTATCTTCAGATTTCAGCAGATCCACAGCTTTTTTTACACTTGCAATCTGGGTTTCTGCTTCAGAAATTCGGCTATCATGGTGCTGGATTTGCTCCTTAACATCCTGAAGCTCCTTGCCAAAGGCTCCATGCAGGTCCTTTATAAGGCGAGTCTGTTCTTCTTGCCGGCGAAACAGTTCCTCCTGTTTAGGCGAGCTTGGTCCTCCTGAGGACGAGCCTGTTCGTCCTGCCGGTGAACCAGTTCCTCCTGTTGCTGGCGAGCTTGGTCCTCCTGACGACGAGCCTGTTCGTCCTGCCGGTGAACCAGTTCCTCCTGCCAGCGTTTCTGTTCTTCGCGTTGCTGGCGAGCCTGTTCCTGTTGGTGGCGAGCCTGTTCCTGTTGCTGGCGAGCCTGTTCCTGAAGCATCGCCATTAAGGCAGCAAGGTCCCCTGCAGCAGGAGCCTGAGCCACAGATGATGATGGAACTCCCGATAACTCACCAGTTGACTCCATTGTTGGCTGAAGAACCAATTGAGATTCTTGTGATGGAGAACCCCCAAACCGTCTCTCATCCATTTCCTGTTGACGCTGACTCCTTGTCCGGATACCGTCTGTGTCTGTGTCGTCCTTTGGTAAAACCGGCATTTCTTTATCTCCGCTTCTGACACCAATTTGTTACGAGCCGGGTACTGATAAATTATGAAACCGCTTGATTTTACCAAATAATAACTTTAATTTCAAAGTTACCACACACAGAACTTAATCCACTGATTCTATTAGTTAACTTCTCAATAGAACACAATAAGAGTCACAACACTACAACACAACTGATAACACTTCAAAACTTTCGCACTTGTATCACTTGCTTAGCCGAAAAATAGACTGACTATATCCGCAAACCACCGCTGTATTTATACGAGCGTCGAATAAGTCGCGTAAAACCGCGATGCTACTGGAACGTTCGAGAACGAACCGGAACGCGCTCAAACGTTCGATTGCAATAGAGAGATATTGCTATCTCGTTCGCTCCTATGCATTCGATACGTGTACTTTGCATCTACTCGATACCAGATGGCGTAGGTGAATATTTAATGTGTCTGCCTGCCAACAGATAGAGCTATGTATCGGGCGCAACAATACTAAAATAAGTTTCACTCAATCAATCAAATTTCAATCTAGTTATCTGGTTTTCACATCACGTATAGATGAAATGGCGTTAAAGCTGCTGCCGTCTTTATTCATTGAAATTAGAATGACAAGGACAGGTCGTGTTTATCGAGCGTTTTAAAATAAAAAAAGCGTTTGAAAAGTTTTTATGAATTAGACTCGATACTGTCTCATTAAAATGTTTTAAAATATGATCTTATTTTTTTTGCACTAAGGTCTGAATAAGATTAACAGTTTTATAGTAAGTTAAAATTGATTTGTCGTTCCATTATTGAATAGATCCGCAGTTTTGATCATTACCCAATTGCATGAGGGCTGAAATGTGATAAAAAACACGTCTATTTCGTAAATTTAAGAAGAAATGTTTCTCTAATTCAGACTGTGTTGTAATCAAAATACGATCGTATATTAGGATATTTTAATTAGTCAGGTGAAACAAAAATCAGTCACTGGTGGCAATTCGGTTGGTTCATTTCTAAAATTAGGAATTGTCTAAAATATATTTAGTTAGTCATAGCATTTGTAAAACCTATTGCGTTGGTACCATCTAACTAAATTAGGAATTTAGGAATTAATGTTAATGTGTCAATAAATAATAATGTTATATTTAGATGTCCCTATAAAATTATTGTAAAAAGATTTATTTATTTATATTTAATTAAAATACTCATGAATAGTATAAAAACATTTGTTTATAAGCCACTTTTTAAAAACAAAACCAATTAGGTCTTTATTGTTTGTAAACGAGTTGTAAGCAAATAAAATAACGAGCGAGCCTTACAGTAGTCGCATATGATGTGTAACATCTGACATCTCAGGAAAATGTGTTGATACCATCTGGCGACTAACTCTACCACCGCATACGCTCATTGGTCATCGCTCACTTCCGTCCTTTTTGATAAAATGACTCCCACTGATTGCAAGAAAGCGTGTAGAAAGCTGTTTAAAAAAAGTCTCAATTCAATGATGTCGTAGGTCGCGGCCGATACGGTGGCGGCTCGGCATCGGACGGCGAGTCTGGCTCGTCCCGTTCCCATTCCCGTTCCGGGTCGGAGCGTTCCCTGTCCGGACACGAGCCGGACAACGAGTCGTCGGACGGAGGCGCTCGAACACCGGACGACGACGACGGCTCGGGCGTCTATTTACCACATGCGTACGCACATCGTCCGCACGACGTCGAGTACATGAACCATGGAGTCTCTTACTACAACACGTTCGTCGGATTTGATAGAGATCGCGCCTCGCATGAGATACATCGGGTAACTTATTATTATTAGTCTAGTTATTACTTTGTGGCGCAGTGGGCTAAGGCCCGCTTGAGATAAAGAAGGTTGCTGGTTCGTTTGTATGATCTATTGTATGACATATTTGTATGATCTGCAAATGGACGACGTTTCGACGACATCTGTGACGTAGTGGGCCGAGACCTGGCTGGGACGCAGAAGGTCGCGCGCTCGATTCCCACCGCGGGACAAATGTTTATACGATCTGCAAGTATTTGTCTCAGGTCTGGTTTTTATTTTTCCTTTCATAAGAACCTCTTGACAATAACAAACAGAGCAAAAAAAAAATTAGCGAAATCGGTCTAGCCGTTCACGCATGATGCCGCGATTAAGAGAAATAGGGACTCATCTTTATATAAATCTCTGGTAAAACGTAATTTGGCGTAGAATATCCGCATAATTTAAGCCGATTTAAAGCAACTTTATAAAACTTTCGGTATTCAATGCAGAACTTAGCGTTTGCTTGCAGTTCTTGAACGAATGACTGCACTAAATACTTTTTACATTACGAAGTCGTAATTTCAGGAATCATCAAAATACTCACCTAAGATGTTCATTCACTGTTTTTATAATTGCACTTTTTTTTGTTAATATAGGGTACAATATTGATCATAAGTTAAATAATATTACAATCTAGCCAAATAAGCTAATGAGTAATGTTGGTTTAATATAGTTTTATAAAATAAATTATACCTAAGAATGCTTAAAGATCTAAGCATACATAGGGACAGGCAGACAGCGGGAAGCGACTTTGTTTTATACTATGTAGTGATGTGTATTGTATAGACCCCCGGCGGGCCGTCCCCCCCGCCCCCCGCGGGCGCGCCCTCGCTCTACTCGCCGGTGCGCGCGCTGGCCGCGCATGCGCCTCGCGCGCCGCCGGAACAAGATATCGAGATCTTCGCCAAGGACCATCTCAACTTCAACAAGGGCATATTCAGGCGGAAGGTAAATATTGCGACAACTCACACATCTTAAGAGACTGCTGCTATCGGAAGAGAGCACCCCACCCGACAGGCCTCTCCCATGGCACGCCACACAGAACTCGATCTTCAGCTCTCCTTGCCTTTGTTGCCTTAGGAATATCATCGCCCCACCTAGCTACATGGCGCCCTACAATTCGTTTGCCGACACGCGGCCTTCACTCGAGAACCGGTCTGTTCCAACGCCCATCGGTTCTGCAGCATATGTGACCTGCCCACTTCAGCTTGCTAATTCGCTGAGCTATGCCGGTGAGCTTTGTTCTCTGGCGAATAACTTCGTTTCTGATGCGATCCCTAAGAGAAACGGCGAGCATAGCTCTCTCCATAGCTCGCTGAGCGAGTAGCTAGATGGAGCGATGATATTCGTTAGGCTGCAGGTAAGAGATTGGTGGAGAGCTGAGGATTGAGCTCAGTGCTATGGAAAAGTTCTGTGTCCAGCAGTGGGTTGATAAACACAAGGGTCTCGATCTCGAGGGGAGGTGTCTGGCGAATTTTTTTGTTATCTCTTCGTACTCCTTTGGCTTTGAATGCTAGCCTTATTGTTTTTTTAGCTGAGACTCAAAGTTATTTTTGTGATTGTTGCCGAGTTGATAATCCCGGAACCAGTTCGCACTTAAAATAGCTAAGAACCATCCCACAAACACTAACAAGATCTGGCATACTGGCGAATTATAGATCTCACCGTGGTTAAATGTGTTTTTATACCCCCAGGCGTCGGTCCGCGATATGCTGTCGTGGACGTCATCGTCTATCTCTGCCCCAATGGTAGGCGCTGACTGGGACAAAGCTCACAAAAAGGCCGCTACAGATCTTTTCCGACTTGTCCAGATATACATGGGCGACCGTAAGGCTCGACCTGGGATGACACTCAATTCTGTCGCCCAGGATATGCTTCATGCGACATACGCCAACCACAAGTAAGAAATTATTTATTTAACGGAGGGTAAACACGGAAATTAATAATAATAAGATAATTTATAAACCTATAAAAGAGCTTAACCTGACTGACTGACTGGTTCATCATCGCCAAGCCAAAACAGCTGAAGCTAGAAAGCTGAAATTTGGAAGGTAGCTTCCTTATACAGCAAAACTGAGGCGGGATTTTTTGAAATTCAATTCCTAAGAGGGTGAAACGGGGTGAAAACTAATGTATAAAACTTTTTAACGCGTGGTGCGATTTGCTTGAAACTTGATATGAATAAATAAAATGCAAAATAAATGAACACATGTTTCAGGATTTTTCAAAATAACCTTAACAAAGGAATAAAGTGGGGTATCAAAGTTTCTATGGGAACCTTTAAACGGGTGGCGTGATTCCTTAGAAACTTGGGTTTGGATACTTAAAATACAAAATAAATGGAGACGTGTTTCAGGATTTTTCAAAATAACTCTCATAAAGGAGTAAAATGGGGTGTGAATGTTTGTATGGAAACTTTTTAATGGGTGGTGGGTGTGATTGGTATGAAACATATCTATAAAATTTGGCAAGGAGATAAATTGCGTCCTGGGGAAGGATTTAAGGACTCTTCAGGAAGCACAGTGTTAGATATTCTACCTCCAAACTGTGTCCAAACTGTGTTTAGATTCGTAGGGTACTGAAGCAAGTGAAATAACTGTGCGAGTAGACATAACTATCTGAAATCGGCAACGTTACGTCTGGTATTGAATGCGTCCATAGGTCACAATTTGATTGAGGTTACAAAGGTTACTAATTGATTGAATTTGACAATTTGAGACGGTACGCTCCCTCAGCATTTTGTTTGGAAAAAATAGTCCCTCCTTTTTACCATTATGTCTGCTCTTCAATTGATTGAATAAAAGTTATATGGTATGTATTTTCAATATTTTGCCTTCTACCTCCTCGTTTCATCGTCAAAATAATCAATAATCTGATGATTATCTTCTTCTAAAGTTGACGTCGTTTTAACTTGCAGTTTACACTAATAGACGGAAAGTAAGCTAATTCATACATACCCGTTGAACTTTTTTAAGAACTTCTTGAATGTTTTCTGATTAAAAAACACGCGATTTAGCCCCGATACGCGTCAAGATCATTTTATTAAAGAGTTGCCTTAACTCAAAAACTAAGAAGATACTTAAATAAAATTGTTGGGTAGGGTAAATAGGTCCCCGTGTCAGTAATAGCTGAGAAATCAGTCGCAAGGTCCTAAAATATTTAGTGGAAACCAGGCACCGGTTAATATCTGAAAGTTCGTCTTTATAACCACATTATTACGAGTATAATGGCTACAATTCTGTTGGCACCAACCTAACTAATTTTAGCTAAAATTAGGTTTAGAACTGTCAAATGAAACTTTGGTATTCTGCTGTTACCAACTTATCCTAATTTATATTATCTAGTTTAATTAAGCGTCCCTAATTTAGTTCAAATGCTATGACTAACTAAAATATATTTTAGACGATTCCTAATTTTAGAAATTAACCATCCGAATTGCCACCTAGCATACTAAAAGATTTTTAGACAGCGGTGATAGCGAACATTAGACACAAGAAACCGGAACTTGAAAAAATGTTCGCCTTTGAATATACCACTTTTAAATTAGAATTTGTTAACCCCAGGCTTCGCGACGAGCTATACGTCCAGCTATGCAGACAGAGCACAGAGAACCCCCTGAGGGACTCGTTACTTCGTGGCTGGGAGTTGTTAGCCGTCTGCCTGGCTTTCGTGCCTCCATCCTCGGCCTTCCAACCGGCGCTTACTAACTACGTGAACAGACATCGAGATCCCGCATTTGCAGACGCTTTCCCTGAGGTAAGGAGCCTTTAGAATGAAGTATTTACTGTATAGTGTTCTTAAATACTCTTAAATTATTCTTAAATATTAGTTCAAATATGGATTTAAAATCAAAATTTATTAATTTCAGAAAACTTACAATGTTTTAGTTTAGTTTGGTTTGTTTGTTGTGTTTTTGTGCGTTTTCTGAAAATAATATTATGAATGTTAAAGTAAAGTATGTATGTTAAATGTTTGTTTGTTGCTCAATCACTCTTTAATGTATTACCCAATTTGCATATATTTTGCTATAGTTATAGATTTGAACCTGGAGTACCACGCCGGCAAAAGCTAGTAATAATAATGTGTCTTAAATAGTAGAAAAAACTGTTTTTCGGACGGGGTTTTCTTAAATCGTCTGCATTGTTTGAGTTTTTTGGAAGTAATTACTTCTAAAACTAACACAAAGGTTACCAAAACTCTGCCTACTTATTCGTAATGAGTCAGTCAAATTCTGTAGTTTCGCAGGACTAAATAAAATATCGCAAAATACGAACAACCTTATTTTGTTTGCACCAAAGCCCAAATTAGATCGAACAGTAACGATTTTAAATGACATTTCTAAAATAAGTTACAAGTTGACGTTGTTGAATTTTCCTGAGTTGAAACAACACCAAATTACATGGCGTCTATTAGAAGCTAAAACATGGCACTGGCCTCAATTCTGTTGGCGCCAACCTAACTAATTGTAGTTAAAATTAGGTTAAGAAGTGCCAAATGAAACTTGATTCTACTGTTACCAACTTATCCTAAATTAATTTTATATAATTAAATTAAGCTTTCCTAATTTAGTTAGATGGTACCAACCGAATAGGGTTTACAAATACTATGACTAACTAAAATATATTTTAGACAATTCCTAATTATAGAAATGAACCAACTGAATTACCACCATTGAGTAAATAAAAGATGTGTCATTTAAAAGTGTTATTCTGATTTAGACTGTGCTACAAACAAAATAAGATTGTTCATATTTTACGATATTTTAGTTTTAGTTAAATACCTCCTTCATTAAGTAACATTTTTTTAAAAGCCGGAACCGATAGATTCATCATTACGTTTTAAAAACTAAAAATAAAACCGACTTCACTTAATCAAATTTGAGCCCATTAAAATACAACTGAACTTAAACCTCCTGTTTTGAAGTCGGTTAACACCAACAGAGAGTGAATATCGAAATTTCGTTTATTCGGATGACATATTTTTCCAGCTATTTTTATTTAAAAACCCAAATTGCTGAACCGATTTTGATGAATGAAACCACATTAATTTCTATGATCATAATAGAAATGTATATAATTTTGCATGACATTTTTAAAATCGGTTCATAAATGACGGATTTATGAGGTAACAAACAAAAAAAAATACAATCGATAACACAAACCTGCTCTTTTTTTTAATTGGATAAAAAAGTTACATTAAAAGTGCAGTAATTTGTTGTTTTACAGGTTGGTAAATGGCCTATCCATGTACAAGTGTCACATTACGCGGGAGTGGCGTGTAAGCGGCTAGAAAGAATAGGCTTCGGAGGCAAACGGCAGCCGCGGAAACCTACGACGGAGGACATCGATCAAGCCAGGGTGAGAATTTGATGATAAAATAATATATATATTTGATTTTGTCTCACAACTCAGGTGGAAGTAGCCCTGCCTACTTCCAGCGGAGGGTTCTATTCCTCTCAGGATATACATTTGTGTCATAAACATGTATGTATTTAAAAATATATATGTTTTACAGCTGACCGGGCCGAGCATTGCTGTGGCTGTGGCAATAATTCTGTTGAAGTTAACTTACACTCCGATCTGTTAGAAACTTATGGAACTTATTTGATGTTTTCCTCATTTAATTTTCAATAAAAAAATATTGAGGTCAATAATGAAGATTAAAACTAAACTATCTCTTAAGTATCACTAAATTACACACAGCAAGCTAAATAAGAACTAAGAAGAAATAAGACCTTGTACCAAATTAATATTAAGAACCTGAAAAAATTATAATTACATTTATTGTTTTGAGTTTAGGTGTTGTGTGAATTGTCCATCAATATTTATTTATTTTGCAGATACAAATCTTCCGCCAATCAATGTTCGGCAACACGCTATCGGAAGTGATGACTCTCCAAAAGGACCGGTTTCCGAACCGTCAATTGCCGTGGGTGCAAGTCGCGTTGTCTCAGCAAGTGCTGGCGCTCAACGGCCGGGAGACGGAAGGGATATTCCGGGTGTCAGCTGATGTGGACGAGGTCAACGCCCTCAAAGCGAAGATTGATAACTGGGAGTTACCCGACGCTTCCACGTTGACCGGTCAGTTCTGTTACCAGCTTGAGAATAGCTCAAATAGCTTTAGCAAACTGGGGGCTGTTAAAAGTTTAACGTGTGTATCTGCGCGCTTATCTGTGGCATCTGAGCTCCCAAGCGGATGAACCAATGTTTTTATTAAAGGTAATGTTTTTAGTTATGATTCAAGAAAATCTGTTCAGCCATTTGAAGATCATCAGCTTTTTGTAGTTGATGAAGGGATCCGAGCTTCCACTGGATCACCAATTTCGATTAAGCCGGGGAATAAAATCACTCATCCAGCAAGAGCTTACTAGGGTTTCGAGGTCTACAAGGAATCCTTATAGTTTAGCTATGTCTCTGACGACCTCTGTGACGCAGTGGACTAAAGTACGGCTGAGACGCAGAAGACTGCGTGTTCGTTTCCCGCCTCGGGACAAATTTATATAATCTGCAGGTATTCGTCTCGGGTCTGTTTCTATGTATAATAAGTATGTATTTACAAAAAAAAAAGTATATAAGTAGATTCCCAGTCATGTGGCACCCATACAACAAGGTCTGCTTACTTTGGGGCCAGACTATTAATTGTATCGTGATGAAATTACGGAAATACGTATTAGTGACAAAGTTATGAAATTAAAGTTGGTTTGGGAGCTGACCACTCGTCATTCCAATCTTTGCTGACTTCGGAAGTCTTCACTGTTCGTGGCCACATGTGCTTGGCCAATTTATATTGAAACTAGCTGCTGCTTATGGCTTCGCACGCTAGGTACCACCTACATAAAAAGTAGCTACGTCCTTCTCCAAAGTCTCATATATTTCTATACCAAAATTCATCAAAATCGGTTCAGCGGTAGGCGTGAAAACGTAACAAACAGCCAGACAGACAGAGTTACTTTCGCATTTATAATATTAGTTAGAGATACTTGGACTTATTGTTTTCATTTCCCTTTCACTGCCTCTATTCAAGAAGAATCCGGCGAAGAAACGCGTTTGGTCTTAAAATTGTTTTGTATGCTTCAAATTTTGTTTCGCGTGCCAAGTCTAGTTGGAGCAGATTCATCCAAATTTTTTGTCATCTAACATATCTGTTATATTCTCTTTTTATTACGTTTTTAAATTTGCCATCTACAAATCCGTGGAACCTTGTTATAGAAGCGTACACATTGAGAAATATATAAAAGATAAAATATTTAATAACTTTAGCAAGCCTAACTGCGAGCTATGTTTGTCGGACTTTCCGGCCTAATCTTGCTTTGCTCGCAGACGATTCTATTTATCGTGGTGAAATTGCACGGAAATATGTATTAGTGACCGATCCCTACAAAGTTATGAAATCATAAAAAAACGTTTTTTTGGGCAATGTATATAAATGTAAAGCGAGGTTGAATTTGACTACCCCATCGTGTGGCATATCGTTAGATAGGTCTTTCTAAGATTCTGTGAGTTTTAAACAGTTTTATTTATTTATTTATTTATTTATTTATTTGGTTTACCAACGGTTGCTACAACCTTAAAAGCTTAAAAAACATTATAATACTTAATGCTAATTGCACAACCAATTACAGGTAAACACTGCATGCAGAAGTAAAATTATACTTATTATTAAGAGACAATAACTTAATGAAACTGGATGAAAGTAGTGTACCTACTTAATTTACTTAATTTAACTTAACTAATGTGGGTAGGGGGAAACTTGCGTACATGTGAACTATTTTAACTAGAAATAAACAAATTATAAAGTGAACCAGAAACTTAGAAAACGTTAAGTTATGACATAGTATTCGGCAAGTTCTCAGTTAAGAACTTCCGGAAGTTATTGAGTTTTATCAAACATATATCTATCGAATCACAATATTTAACGATGGCTTTGCTGATTCTAGGGATGGGTGAGTTGTTACCAAGGACTGTAGTGCGAAGTGGTGGGAGTAGGAGAGGGATGGGCCGGCGGGGGATTCTTCGAGGGACTCTAAAACGTATTTTGTGTAGTAGTTGTGGGCAATCTATTTTATTGTTAAGTAATTTATACAGAAAGATTATGTCTAATTGTATTCTTCTTTTTTCTAGAGAAGCAATTTTGAAAAACTCAAGTCTGTCCACGTATGAGTACAATGTTTTATGTTTTTTATCCACGTATGCCAAATGCCGCAAAAAACGTTTTTGAATGCGTTCGATTTTTAAAATGTGAGTAGCATAATGAGGCCTCCATACTACAGGACAGTACTCTAGGACGCTACGTACTAAGGTATTGTATAGCAGGATTTTAGTATTGGGTTTTTTGAATATTTTACTGTTTCTGATAACAAAGCCCAACATTTTTGATGCACGTTTGGTAATATTGTCTATGTGCGGCAGGAAGGTTAACTTTCTATCGAGTATCACGCCCAGATCCCTAATCGTATCGACTTCACGTATAGGCTTACCGCCTATAGAGTAACGAGAATTCACAGTTTTTAACTTGCGGGTGTATTTTATAAAATGGCATTTTTCTGTGTTAATGTGCATTTCGTTGATACAGCACCAATCGTGTAAGCGGTCTAAGTCATGTTGTAGTAAGGATACATCGACATCGGAGTTTATTATGCGTGAGATTTTAAGATCATCGGCAAATAGAATTGGTTCGGAATACGCGAGGCAGTTTGGGATGTCATTGATGAAAATATTAAATAAAATAGGTCCTAAATGGGATCCTTGTGGAACGCCCGAATGAATATTAAAAAAATCTGATTCAAAGCCATTGACCACGACAGAAAAAGAACGATGCGATAAATATGACTCAACCCATTCAATGAGACTACCTGTCAACCCATATGACGACAGTTTTCTGACAAGCAATGTATGAGAGACCCGGTCGAAGGCCTTACTAAAGTCCGTGTAAATGACGTCAACTTCTTTGCGCTTATCTATGGCTTCAGAAAGACCCTCAACGAAAGTGACCAGGTTTGTTGCAGTAGATCTGCCCTTTACAAAGCCGTGTTGGTATTCCGTTGTTAACTTGTGAAAATGGCTTTGAATATATGGGCAGACCAGGGATTCGAATACCTTACCCATGGTTGAAAGGCGATACACGATACAGATATAAATAAATAAAATAAATAAATATTGGTGGACAATGCAAACAACACCATCTAGCCCCAAACTAAGCGTAGCTTGTATTATGGTGACCAGATGACTGATAGAATACTTAGATATTCTCAAATACATACTTATAATACTTTATAACACCCAGACACAGAATAAACACCCAAGTTCGTCACACAAATGTTTATCCTGGGAGGGAATCGAACCCTCAACCTACAGCGCAGAAGGCAGAGCTACTACCAACTGAGCTGACAGGCCAGTCAGCCATTTTTATATTGTTTGATAAAGATGGTCACATCAAAGCTTAACCACACTGACCTCAAACCGGCTAAACTGCTAAAGACAATGCTAAGAAAGTAGCTTAAGAATCGGTTCGATTTCAGGTGCATATAACTAGGGTTATTTACGATTGTTTCTTAGTAAAAGTCTACTTGTTACATAGGTACTACGGATGTGAAGCCATTCAGTAGGTAGTATAGATGATGGTAATGTTGTTTAGACGCGCATGCGCCTGCGAGCCTGCTGAAGCTGTGGTACCGCGAGCTGTACGAGCCTCTCATCCCCGACGCGCTCTACGGCGCATGCGTGGCGGCCGGCGCCGACTACACGGCCTGCGCGCGCGCCCTGCAGCGTCTGCCGCCCATCAACAGGCTCGTGAGTACATCCACTCCATCACTCACTACCACCGTATTATACGAGTAACCGACTGCCTGCCGCATCAACAGGCTCGTGAGTACATCCACTCCATCACTCACTACCACCGTATTATACGAGTAACCGACTGCCTGCCGCATCAACAGGCTCGTGAGTACATCCACTCCATCACTCACTACCACCGTATTATACGAGTAACCGACTGCCTGCCGCATCAACAGGCTCGTGAGTACATCCACTCCATCACTCACTACCACCGTATTATACGAGTAACCGACTGCCTGCCGCATCAACAGGCTCGTGAGTACATCCACTCCATCACTCACTACCACCGTATTATACGAGTAACCGACTGCCTGCCGCATCAACAGGCTCGTGAGTACATCCACTCCATCACTCACTACCACCGTATTATACGAGTAACCGACTGCCTGCCGCATCAACAGGCTCGTGAGTACATCCACTCCATCACTCACTACCACCGTATTATACGAGTAACCGACTGCCTGCCGCATCAACAGGCTCGTGAGTACATCCACTCCATCACTCACTACCACCATATTATGAGTATCCTACTGCCTGCTGCATCAACAGACCTATGAGTTCATTCTAATCGGTTCAGCCATTGTTGTGTTTAAGCCACAAACAAATATATAAACATCCAAATCTTTACACTCATTTTAGGATATACTACTTTCTCCCCGCGGCTTTGCCCGCGTTGTACATACTTAAAAGTAACAACTATAACCTAGATGGCGCCATAGAAAAAGTTCGAACGCGTGCTATCTATGCGTTCTGGAATTTGTTACAAACATTTTGCTATTCTACTACTTATTGCAAAATAACCGAAATGTCTAATATTATAAAACACCATTAGGTATTGTATTTATTGTCGACCAATATCTATTTATTTTAGCATGTAACGTGGTAATGCCGCCAGTGTCTTGGGAACCTGCCCTTTGACAGTGATCTGGATCAGTTGAGCTATCTATAGATCGGTAAACGGTCCTTAGATAGCTTAACTGTTTCACATGTATTTTATGTTATTCTGTACATTTCTGTTATTATTTATTGATATAATTAATTATATTCCAGGTACTAACATATTTGATAAGTTTCCTGCAACAGTTCACGACGCCGGAAGTGGTGCTAGCCACCAAGATGGACTCGGCCAACCTGGCGATGGTGTTCGCTCCGAACTGCCTCCGCTGCACCTCGCAAGACCCGAGGGTTATCCTCGAAAATGCGCGCAAAGAGATGACCTTTCTCAAAACTCTCATCACCAATCTCGACACTTCGCACGTTCAAGATCTGCTGTGACAGAATCTCACTTACCGGAATAATAATAAGGACTCTATGTCTACGGAATTGTAGCGAATTTTACAAGCTTGGTCAGAAAGCGCTTTACTCTTGCAGCGTACCGTTCGTTTCCATTGAACCGTCTAGTCTTTGTATCCTTGTCGTGAGGTTGGAAGCGATCCGAATTATACGACGGTACGAATTATTCCATATCTTTCTTCAATTATTCAACATTCTTGTAAGTATATTGTTTTTTGTATTTTTGTATGCTATTTTTAATTTTGGTTTTATCCAAAGATATTTAAAATATGTGATTTTAATTATTATAAGCTTTACAAAAGTGTAGCAATGTTTCTCGTGAGTTGTATGAGCGCGTTTGTTATTAAGTTGCGAATGTATTGTCATTGAAACGGCTTTTATAAGGATTCTATTGTTTCTATTCTAGAGATCTAAGTAACATGGTTTTGTAATAAAATTAGTTCGCACGTTGATTGTGAACCGTATTTCACGAAACTCGCAAACATGTTTTTTTAATTCTTTATTGGAATTCGTAAAAAAACTCTTTACATACTAAAAAGTTTGGCTATGCTTCTTGAATAATATGGACGCTAGCACAAGAGAACTTTATTTTATCACAATGAATTTAACCATACATTATCGTGCGAATAATGATTATGTACAGTAATATAAATTTAATTGTGTGGTGAAATCTTAAAATCATTTTGAAAATATTTACATCACAAAATATTGTTTAAGACTTTTTTGGTATACCTGTGGCTTTGACCTATTGGTTAGTAGTTTATTTAATGTAAAGTATTTTACAGAGATCCATTTGAATCGTTTTCAGGAAAAGGTGAACGATGCGCCTGTTCTCGCGACCAAGCCTAGAAGTAATCAAATCACAAATGAATAATCTCAAATATATTAATAAAACTACAAAACTTTACCGAATAAATAAAGCTTTGATACAAGTCTATATAAAAAGTTACTGCATTATAATAGAATATTTGTAATATCAGCTTTAAAATTGTGCAAGCTTCTATCGAAATGTTATAAAGATGAAAATTGATGATTCTAATAGAAAAATTACATAGATTTCAAAGTCGTATTTAAAATTGTTATCTCTTCTAGTATTTACGAGTGATAGTTTCTCGGCTAGTACAATATACATTAGGCAGTTTTCTGTGGTCCTGTTAAATTCTAGATTTTTCAAAATACTTGAGACTATTTTATTAGAAGTTTAGATTTTATAGAACGAGTAACGCCAACTAAATTAGCCTGAGACTGCGAACACTGGATTAGTACAATAGCACCGTGCTATTTTTTTTTTTTATTCCATAAACTCACGCAGCTTTCCCTGCCTATTATAACACCATTATTGCTTTAGAAAAATTCAGAAATGAAAATGAATGAATTGAAAACGATTATATAACCTATCGAAATAGTTTGAAAGCATTTCTTGTAGTGTTATTAGGCTACTCGATTTTATTATATTTCCGAATAATAAATACAGAACGTATGTAATGTATATGTAAGTGCAATAATTAAAATAAACGCAATAAATATATTTAAATAATAAAATATTTCTAGAGAAAAAACAAAATACGCATAAATATGGCCTTCGTATCTCCAATTTCGTGTAGATTATTAAATTGTTAAAGGTTTTATATTAATACAAAATCAACGACTTATAAAAAACATATTTTATCCTAATTAAGTAAATTACCTAACACTTTTTTCTCGCAGTTTTCAATTTTTTCATAAACCAAAAATCTCAGATGTTTCTTAAAGAGCAGCCTTATGCATAGTCTAAAATATATTTATACAATTATAGATATTAGATGTATGTACATCATTTATATTTTTTTACTGTGTAATTATGTGTATGCATCACATTTATATTTAAGCTATACTAAGTACTGCTCAATTGCAGCTACATTCTCGTATTTTATGCAGCGCACGAGATACAAAACTTGGCAACCGAAACGCGGTTCCCAAATATCGCAAACGTCACCAACCTTGTGTTTTGCAATTCCCATATGTAATAGAATGTGAGAATTAGCTGCTGATCAGTATCCTCAGATTTATCTTAAATGTAGGTAAAAACATACCGTTTGTGCCATACGAGCAATCTCGGACCGTCAACCATTAAAATGGTATTCTATGTCAAAACCGCTGAAGCCGGTGCTATCCAAAACTGGATATGATGTATCAACCAATAGAAGTGACATATATATCATTCCCAAATTATTTTAAGCTATCCAGGCTACTAGCTTTGCTAGCTGGTTTACTAGCATAAAATATTGAAAAAAAACTGGCCCCGATTCTGTAGTTTCGCCGCCCTAAAGTTTTGTAAAACTCGAACGATCTTATTTTGTTTGCATCAAAGCCTGAATTAGAGTGACATTTGTAAAGGACATTTCTTAAATTTACTAAATTAACGTGTGTCTGGCTTGTTTTTAGCTCGATTTAGTCATCATGTAATATGTTGAAAAAACTGCGGAAATTCCTAGGAAAAAAAATCAATAAAGGAACAAAATGTAAATTTTAACTTATTTTAAAACTGTAATTTGATTGGTACTGCAATTTGGACTTTGGTGTGGGCAAAATAAAGAACGTTTGTGTTTTACAAAATGTTAGTCCAGCGAAATTACAGAATCCGCGCAAAATCAATTGGTATTAAAAATCTTAACTTACATTTATTACTGGCTGCTAATTCTGCTGGGTTGTGTTATCGATCAAAACTGTAATATGTATAAATTTTTATAACATAATAAGAATACCACTAGTTCTGTAAAATAGTGTAGGAATTCCGCTTTAGTAATCATATAAATATGTGAAAAGAGCACAATTATTTTTGGTGTACATTAATTAGTTAGTTATTTATTAAGCATGTTACTATGGCAAGTGATCTGAGAAGCTCGAAGCATACGGCCAGGCGAGGCGCTGCGTTTGAAAACACGAATAATCTGTTGTCATTCTTAGCAGTCATCTTTGAGCAAGACGTTGTGTTGTCATTCTCGAGGCACTATGAAACTTACGTTCCTTCAGCTATCTGTTTTTTTAATTAGATGGTGCCTTGATAGTGAACTCTGCTTGCCTCTGTTTGTAAAGTTGTATATTGCTTGTAAATACAACAGTACACTGATATATTCTATACCAATTAAATAACATGCCTATTTTTCTGTATTGTTCATGACAATATATGCCTACGATGTTCATAATGTAGATCACCACTGTGAATGAACGTTCAGAGAAAAAATATATTTCTGATTATCCAGTGGATAACTGCAAAATACCCGTTTTGTTTCATTTCAACCAACTGTTAGGTATAGGTAATTATTGTTTGTAAATACTTTTTCTATTTTCTGTCGGATTGTATTTCCTGCGAAGTCATGAGGTTGTATGGCAAAAACCAACCAAGCAGCACTAATTATTTTCTTAAATAGGTATCTGCTTATTTTTCGTTAGCAATTTATATACATTAAGCGTTTAGTTTAATTTATGTTACTTTATTTTTATTATACCAACTTCCTGCTTGAGACATCTTGGTTGGTTTTTGAAAGGAGACAAGAAAGGCAATATGGCGGGGGAACGGACAGAAACTGCCGTCGGGATCGATTGGAGATGTTGTTTAATGTATGGAATGCTGACGGTTACATAGAAATAAACAGTTAAAGTGATTGTACCTACACCTGTTCTTGGATTTGGATTATCTGACCTGCAAAACAACACACCTTTATAAATAATGCCAGACATTTCACACAGCGTCATCTAGCCCCAAAGTAAGCGGAGCTTGTGTTTTATATGTAGTACTTGACTATAAATAAACCTATACACATTTAAATAAAACAAAAATTGTTAGTAAAGTTTAATTAAAATAATTTGTTGGTTCATTTACAACAGCTATATGAAAATACAGCATCTATAAGCACTTGTCGATCCCAATTACAAACTTTGTGGTTACCAAAATATACAAAC
Organism: Lampropteryx suffumata; assembly: GCA_948098915.1. NCBI lineage: Eukaryota > Metazoa > Arthropoda > Insecta > Lepidoptera > Geometridae > Lampropteryx > Lampropteryx suffumata. Next base: position 5,136,180 of record OX402547.1, on the reverse strand, counting down.
CGTAGCTCAGTTTTATTCAGATCGGTTAAATCTGTGAGAGCATAGTAAACGTACGTATTAGAATCACGAATAATAGTATACTAAATATAGCGCATCTCAAGTTATGGTGAATCTCGTTACCTGCGTTATACATTATAAAATTTTTGGGCGCAAGTCTCTTATAAAATTATAAACAAGGTGTCTACAAAATAAGTAGGCTTTCAACCATGTTTACATACCTTAAAAATATATCCTCTAACTGCAGGCATGGGTACAATAAGTTTATAAAATTAAATAGGTACAATACAAAAGTTATACTTTGGAACAGCAAGGGTCACATAGAAAAACTTCCATAAATTACAGTAACAAGAAATATTCATATAAAAAGTAATTAATCTCAATTTAAAAACAGTAACATTGAACTTATATATCATCCAAAACAACTTTTATTGTAGTCAACATTTTGTGCTATCGTTTCAATTATGTGCAAACATTTTGGTGGGATACTGTTTGAAAGAATACATTATTTAATAGTTACTTAGTACCTATTTACAATACTACCAAGCTAAGGTACTTACACAATATGGTTGTGTAAATACATACATCCAAAGTTTTCATTAGGATCTGTAAGTATCAACAGTCATTTGTCTTGCCTGACCCTACACTAGGATTCCCTGTGGCGTCGTGAGTGTAGACACTACGTACTACGTACCGACCCATAACAAATATTTCGGTTTTGTCCCGCACCTCAGTCATTTCGTAACATAAGCAGTATAAGAGGCTTTCTTACAACAGTTACATGTATAACACAGGAGAATCATACTAATCAAATATAATAGCCAGTTAGCCTCTCTAGCAAATAAATTTTGTATTCAAAAATATTTTGGACATTATTTACAAACATGCTGTCATACATACTTTGAATTACCATGCCAGTTTTTTAAGATGATTCATAATCACTAACACGTTAGGCTGTTGCATAAGAACGACCTTGTGTTCTAAAGTTCAATTTTGCCTGTTCCTCTTCGATAATTTATGTTTCTAATACGAATAGTTTAGCCACCGACTATCAGTTGACATATAATTGCGTTTTGATACCTCTATGAATAATGTAACAATATTTTAAGATAATTGTGGATATAAACGCAAAGGTTTTAATTTATTACTTATTAACACGATCTGCTGCTTGCATTACCAAAATATTTAACTAATTATAATAATTTTGCAAAAGATAATTTTACACTTGATAAGAATACGCTGCGAGCTGTTATACCACCACTGTAATATAGTATGATTAACTATAGATTTATTGCTCTTATTTGCGTGTTACAGTAAGCCATAATAAACTATAAAGATACAAAAAAATAGATAAATGGGATTACAGTATTACATCACCTCAATCCGCTCTATTACGTCATCGTTACAACTAACTAAACAACAACATAAATTACAGAAGGTATGTACTAATAGAAATATATTAATAATTTAACCATTATATAAATAGATCATTTGTTCAAATGTATAATTACATAAATAGAACGAACGATATTTTTTTTATATTTTGTAGTTTTAGTTTAAAATCACAATTTAATAACACTGTACACACAACAATTATTACCCTAACTATACACATAATAATCATTGACTACTGAAGACAAATTTCTCATTTCAACTAATACTAACAAATCTAACAATACAGTACTTCCCGTAAGGTAAAATACAACAAATCGTTTCATACAAAAACTAATTACATAATGTAATTTTATTCAAAAATATGGTATACGGCAGGTATTTACAGAAATACTGAGGCAGTGGCTATTTGGCTTCAGTGCCATATGAGGAACCTTGGCTTATTTTCGTCATACCGAGGGACTTCTGTAAAAGTATGAAAACTGAAAAAAAAAACAAATGCTACATTAATATTTCTAATTTATAATCATTAATATAATAATATAATATAAATATTGTTAGACAATGCAATCCAGCCCTAAACTAAGCATAGCTTGTATTATGGTGACCAGTGGGGCGATTATGGAACTTTGATACTATCAAAATATTGATACTAATAGCTTTCAGTTACTATTGATGAATTGGTATTACGGATCGCTGCGATTTCTATCGGCTTCTATCGCTAGTTACAATGTGAAGTTGGTGTCAAACTATAACTTGACCAATTTACAAAGTACGATTGTGGTAGGATAGGAACTGTGTTTAGCGTACTAAGCATTTAAATTCATCGTATATGATTGATTGAAATAATGCCTATTGCTAATCGAAATTGATAGACATTGATGCCGATTGCTAATCGAAACTGATAGACATTGATTGTATCAAGAGTTCCATAATCGTAGAATCTATACTAATATTATAAATGCAGAAGTGTCTCTGTCTGTCTGTTTGTTACGTTTTCACGGCTGAACGGATCTTAATGAAATTTGGTAAGAAGATGTATTGCATTCGGGGGCTACTTTTTGTCTCAAAAAACACCTTGAAGGGGTAAAATAGTGGATGAAAGTTTGTTTGGGTCACTCATATTTCCTTAAGATAGGGATCTGAAAATTCATATTTAGGCTTTTGGTAAGAAATAAAGAAATATGTGTTTGAACCTTTTTGCAAAACAATTCCCGAATGGGTAAATTAGGGGAATAAACTTATGAGATGTTCTTTAGATGCACAGAATACATTCCTTCCAAAAATAAAAAAGGTTCTAAAAATACGCGTACGAAGTCGCGAGTAACAGCTAGTACTTATAATTTACACAGACATAGAACAAACACCTAATTTTCAAATTAAACCCTTAACCTACAGCGGAGAGGGCAAAGCTGAGCCAACTACCAACTGAGCTCAGAGGTCAGTAATTAGACGTTGACTTATTCGTCCACGTAATGGCTTGTTACAAAACAAAACCGCAGTCAGACCTATCCGTTCATGTTTATTTAATAGATTAAAAGTTGCTATTGTTTATCATTTTTATATTCCATAATTAGAGTTGCAATCGATCCAAATATTTTAAGTAGACAAAACAACGCTGTTTACTTTATTTATTGCAAAATAAGATACCTAATTAAAGTCATAATACATTTTATTGTTTTAATTTGTTTGTTGTACATGTTTATTCTGCTGATAATTGGACATCATTGCTACATACTTTTGAATGATTGATTAACAAGTTTTATAGACATTTTTTAAGCACTGAAAGCATTTAAGTTCTTATCTCAGCCGGACCTTGGCCCACTGCGCCACAGTGGTCGTCATGAAAAACATGCGAATGTACGCGAATGTTATTTGTTACATCACTAACGATTACAGAGACGACGATATTATACTTCATGCATGTACGAGTTCGCCCTCAACTTAACTTTCGTAAGGTTATTCAAGGTGGTCCCAATCAGGGGCATGCATTGCGTTAGTCTGATAAGATTAATAAAATTACTAACAACCCAAAATATAGTAGGTACTGTAATTCGTATTTTAATGAATTTTAATGAACGTCTCAAGTCGTTGGGAATGTTAAACTTATAGCCGAGAAAACATAGTCACGAATTCCAGAGGAGTCAGAAATAACAACACAAGTATTTATAAAAACATTCAAAAACCTGTGGTAATTGCTCAGATTCCTTCAACTAGAAAAGAGCTAATGATATTTAATCGCTAAACAGATTTCCTTGAATCATAGCTATACAAGTGCTTTAAGCACTTACTATGCATATCCTTATGCATGCTTTACTTATTGCATTATACTATGGGTTTCAGTAGCACTGCTCTGTTTGCTTCTGAGGCTGAAATCTAACTGTTTGATTTACCAAACGAAGTTGTAATGTAGTTAAGAGACCAACTGAAGAGTAAATATTTCGTGAACATAGAGCACATGACTAAATCAATAGCGATAGATAAATAGATAATAGATCTTACTTATTAAATTATAAATACTAAATTTGTGTGTTTTTTAGTTTTTTAACTATTATTTATTTTCTACTTTTTAGTTTTAGAATAATTGTTTTTTTTTCGAATTATTGCATTGTCATCGGTCTTTGACAGGTGTGCAAATTTTGAGTGAAATCTGGCCGTTTAAAGTGGGTCAAAATCGCGTCCTAAGGAGTCGGTTACAAACATACAAACATACATACAAGTGAAGCTAATATAAAGCGTATATCTTAAAAAGCACCCCACGCTTTTTTTTTAATAAAACATTTTTTCTTACTTACACTATTATTCATTTACATTTATTAGAATTTTTTATCGAATTATCGAATTATTGCATTGTCATCGGTCTTTGACAGGTGTGCAAAATTTGAATGAAATCATTGCATACATACATACAAGTGAAGCTAATATAAAGCGTGTAATTAGGAATTGTCTAAAATATATTTAGTTAGTCATAGCATCTGTAAAACCTATTCGGTATTTGGTACCATCTAACTAAATTAGGAACGCTTAATTAAGTTAGATAAAATTAAATTAGGATAAGTTGGTAGCAGCAGAATACCAAAGGTAAATTTGACAGTTAAAAACCAAACTTTAGCTAAAATTAGTTAGATTGGTGAAACAGAATTGAAGCCAATAAAAAATCTGCCTTGTGCAAGCTATTCTGGCGTGCGCTGCAAAAGCCGTTAGAACTACACGAAGTACTAATCCTGCGCAGACGAAGTCGCGGGCGCCAGCTAGTTTATAATATTAGTACAATTACTGAGTATATAATCTGTTAATGTACTTACACGCTCCAAAGATCGCGACGCCAATAGAGAAGTACAATAGCCTTCCACTGAGCAGGAGCCCCAGTAGGTAATACAGCATAGGAGTCAACGTGACGAACGCCCATCCAATTGCGTTTAGCAACGAGTAGATGCGAGGCGCCACTTTGAAGGGGTCTACTCTTGATACTCCGGACTCTTTGAAAAAATCACTCGTATTCAGGAAGGAGTCTTGCATTTTATCCTGAAACAACATATACATGTAGTTACATAATAATAATAAATAATGCCGGAAATTTCACACAACATCTGGCCCCAAAGAAAGCAGAGCTTGTGCTATGGGTACCACATGACTGATATACTACTTATATACCTATTTTTAGACAAATACTTGTAGCTTAATAGGTGAGCACAAAGACTTGGTTTAGACTTCAATGTCATTGATTTAAAATTCTAAATGGCCTATTACATTACGCCCGTGATGTTTTAATTATATGACCATTATTGGCGTTCTTATTCAAAGAAGCTAAATCTATTCGACAATTTTGAGATTGTATTATGTAGAATAGTTATTAGTTTAGTTCATAGCGGCGTTGCTTTTTCTTGTATTCTCCTATAGCATCTTTTTTGGTATAGGCTACTTTTTATGTAGGTACCACGCGTGCGAAACCGCAAGCAGCAGTTAGTTTTATATAAAGTCAAAATTCTGACGCAAAAATGTGCGGCGGAATTTTTTCATAAGATGTGCGACGGCACGTTTTCACATGGATTGACTACTGCTAACGAAATGAAAATTATATAATAACATCTCTTAAATAGTGGTTGAGTTTAAAGCGGCCTCGGAATTCAGTTATACCTATGTATGGGATATCTACAAAAACTATTCCACTCAAAACCATAACCACTAAAAACATTCACTATTTAGCGGTAAATTTCTCCTTACTACAATAATATTATTAAGAGTAAACTAGCCGATTAGCTTTTCATACATTCATGTCGAAAGTTGATCACTCCACCGTCTGATGTTTTACAACCAAAACTATGAGTAATATTTATTTGGCTCGTTATTATCTATGTTTGTATAGCAACATAATCGTAAAAAAAAAAGATATGAGAGATTCATTATGATGATGGAGACGACTGCGATAGTCTTCAAATTATTGGGGGTTAGTCGCCTGCTGACTAACAGAAGAGCTAGCAATAGAGAAGGAAAACTTAATACAAACCCGGCTCGGTGCCAGGCCACTCTGCCTGGCACCGAGCCGGATTTGTTTCAAGATCAGTACGATTATGTTTTATGTACGTCAGTTGGGAAGAAACTTTATCCACCTCAGCTTGCTTGAGTGGATCCCATGAACGAAAGTTTTCAATTACAATTAACTGCTCTCTAACTTTACTGACGCCACCTAAATCATCTCTAACAGATGAACAAAAGCCAATGATGATCATCAGTTACTATTGATGAATTGATATTACGGAAGGTTGATGTTGATTGCAAGACATGCTGTCATACGAATAGAAACTGAGATAGAAACCGAACGTACGTAACACCAATAAATAAAATAAAGTCTATTGCTAATCGAAACTGATAGACTTTGATTGTATCAGTTCAATGATAGCCGTGTGATCTCTTTCCGAGTACATCATAAAAATAATGTCAGACAAATGGTTCTACCCTCTTTTAATACGAACGAACGAATACCACCATTCGTTTAATTTAAAATGGAGTTACGGGAAAGAGAAAAACTCAAATACCTTGGTACTTGTAAATGTACGGATTATAGTGAAAATTACGTAAATAACCATGAGAGTTTACATCTAAACTAGCTGTTGCTCGCGACTTCGTACGCATTTTTTTAAAGGAATTGTAGCTTAAATCCTTCCCCAGGATGCAATTTATCTCCTTGCCAAATTTTATTGATAAGTTTCATAACAATCACACCATCCATTAAAAAGTTTCCATACCCTTTATGGGAGTTATTTAGAATCCTGAAGCACGTGTCTATTTATTTTGCATTTTAGGTAACCAAAGAAATCACACCACCCGTTAAAAAGTTAATATAAAAACGTTAAAAGTTAATATACAAACTTTGACACCCCATTTTACCCCTTTGTTAGGGTTACTTTGAAAAACCCTGGAACACGTATCCATTTATTTTGCACCTTATTTATTCATATCAAATTTCAAGCAAATTGCACTACGCGTTAAAAAGTTTAATTCAGTCGTTTTTACTTGTTTTTACCCTTTAGGGGTTGAATTTCAAAAAATCCCGCCTTAGTGGGTCGTTTTGCTGGAAAAGGAAGCTACCTTCCAAATTTCAGCTTTCTAGCTTCAGCGGTTTCGGCTCGGTGATGATGAATCAGTCAGTCAGGTTAAGCTCTTTTATAGGTATAGATTGAATAGTACACGCGTATTTTGAGCTCAATGACTTGGTCATGACTTCTATATCATTGATTTAAGATTCAAAATGTAATGGTCCACGCGTCTTTGAGCATAAGGTTAGGTCGTGTCTTCTGTCATTGATTTAAGATTCAAAATGCAATGGTAAACGCGTGTTGGAGTTCAATGACTTGGTCATGACTTCTATGTTATAGATTTAACATTCAACAAAATGCAATGTTTTACGCGTATTTGAGCTCAATGACTTTGACATCACAACTTCTATATCATTGATTTAAGATTCAAAATGGAATGTTTCATGCGTATAGAGCTAAATGACTTGGTCGTGACTTCTATGTCATAGATTTAACATTCAAAATGCAATGGTTCACGCGTATGACTTTGAAATGACATGACTGCTACATCATTGATTTAAAATTGAAAATAGAATGCTTCACTCATATTTGAGTTCAATGACTTGGTCACGACTTCTATGTCATAGATCTAAGATTAAAAATGCAATGGTTCACGCTTCTGAGCATACAAGCTTGGACGTAACTTCTATGACATTGATTTAATATTTTAAATGGCTTCACGCGAAAACACAAGCTAATACCGATTACCGATAAAATATAGACAAATCTCAGACTATCATCAGAGTTGTTAATTTCGTTAATAAGATGACACTTTGACCTTACGTGACATTTTAACTGGATACCACGCATCGTGCGACCTAAGTTTAATAGAATCCAGTTTGGCATAGACAGTATACTTTTTTAAATTAACAAGTCCATTTTACGCTGTAGTTTTTATTCGTGAACCGATCGGAATGTAATCGTTCTATCGGTCGTTAAAAAGGTATTACTTGGGATTGTTTATTAATTGATCGGACTGCAAAAACTTCAAGCGCATCTTAGTAGGTACTTAAGTCACTCTTTAGTATAGAAACGACTTGCCAACCATTAAAAACTCGTGATTGCGGCTATGAGAACTTTTAATCGTGTGTAATTAGTTCCTTCGAACCAGTGTGGTGAAAGGATCCTCTTTTCTTGCACTTGGCACTTTTCGAACTTGTACAACAATGTTGTACAACATTCCGTTTTCTGACTATCTTTTCCTATGCTATGAGTACTTAGTCTAATTCAAGTACTACTTACAACTTAGTCAAGTGCTAGCCTTGTTTATTGATTTTTCACGTGCGTTTGACACTCTGAAGCATAAACAATTGGTTAATAAATTGGATAGTTGTGGAGTACGAGGTCCCTTACTCAAATGGTGTGAAAACTATTTAAATAACCGAAAGTCTTCAGTTAAAATAGATAACATTTACAGTGAATCTATTACAGCAACTGAGGGTACAGCCCAAGGTTCGGTGTTAGGCCCCCTTCATTACCTGTCGTATGTTAATGAAATGAGCAACTGTATTAACTCCTGCAGTTGTTATCAGTTCGCCGATGATACGTGCATTGTAGCAGCTGATAAAGACCCACTAAAGGCTTGTGCTCTTTTGCAACAGGATTTTAACAACTTATCAAGATGATGTCATGATGCAGGCTTAGTGATTAATCCAAACAAAAATTAAACTATTACTCATTAAATCCCCCTTTATTAAATTTTCTCCCCAAATAAATATAATTGCTCCTAATTATAACTGTTTTCATGGTCTCAATAATAGTAAATGTGATTGACCCTTTATAGATAAGATAGATAGATAGATAAAAAAATGTATTTGGTACTACAAACACACATACAATTTACATTTTAAACATAAGTAGGTACAATTAAATAGTGTAGGTAAATTTGTGTGTGCTGCAGCACGACAAAAAGGCCATGGCTCAGTGAAATTTTTTGCTTAAAAGCAAAAACACTGAGATATTTAATATTATTTATAGAAACTGTAAATAATATTAAATATCTTAGATTAACTATAGACCATAAATTCAATTGGTCAAATCACATTGATCATGTATCCAATAAATTAAGACAGTTCTTAGCAAATATTATATTACTTAAAAATCCCTTTCAAGCTTAAGTTATTCAAAAAATTCAAAATTCAAAATAACTTTATTCATTACAATCACAAGGACCACTTTGAATCGTCTTCTTACATGCTAGTGAATCTAGGTGCCGGTTCCTCCTAACCCCAGTTCAAGAAGAATCCGGCAAGAAACTTGTCTGGTCTTAACACTTTTTTGTATGATCCTTGACAATTTTGTTACGGATGCCGAGTCGAGTTGGAGCAGATTCATCCCAAGATGCCGAGTCGAGTTGGAGCAGATTCATCCCAAGCTTAATGTTATGTAAATGTTATGTACCAGTAACATAACAGTTAATGTTATGTACCTACATACAGGCAGTATTGCAATGGACATCTAATAAACGGACGTGTCTCGTGATTCTACCTTTCATTTATAAACACGCACAATACTCAGTAGAGAACACGCCATATACGGCACAGTGGTGACCCGAAAGCGAATTGAACACCTCCGACTTGATTTAAAACATTTTTGCTTTGTTTGCCCTGTTCACGGGATCTTAGCAAAATGTCACAAAAAGAACAGAAGAAGCTGTTGTGACGGTATGATCAAAAATTCCAGAATTTTGGTGCGACCAGCCTCGATTGTGGTTTGTTCAGTATGAAGCAATTCTGGGACCTCAAAAATTTAGTGATGAAGCAATGTTTAACCTAGTGGTGACGAAATTGGGTAAAGACGTAATCCAGCAAGTCAGCGATATTCTATTGAAACCACCAGAATCAAAAAAATATGACGCCCTGCGGGAACGTCTGTTGAACGTGTACGAGGAATCAGAAATAAGGCAATTCCAGAAACTTTTGAGTGAAATGGATCTCGGTGACCAGAAGACATCCCAGCTGCTCCGGCGGATGAGAGATCTAGCCCGCGAAAAGATACCAGATGAGACACTTCGGATCATGTGGCAAGGACACCTGCCTTCTTCAGTGAGAGCGGTATTGGCGGTCAGCGAGGTGAAGGATCTTGAGAACTTAGCAGCCATCGCAGATAAAGTGATGGAAACTACGCGGCCTTTGCAGTTAGCGGAAGTACAGGCAACGCCGAGTACTAGCATGGATACGACATTAATTTTGGCTGAAATCGCTAAATTAAGCCTAAAAGTGAGAGACATGGAAAATAGTCGAAATCATTATAGAAATTTTAATCGCCATGGATCACGATCGCGCTCTGCATCACGCGGTCGTAACTCGACCCATCGGTCACCGTAGCATCCAGATTGGCTATGTACCTACCATTTTAGACATCGCCATAGAGCTAGAAAATGCGAAGAGCCTTGTGCCTGGAAGAAAAAAGAGAGTACGGAAACGGTTTCAGAGTTACCATCTACTACCAGCTACTTGGATTAAGAGCAAGTTTAAGAAACGATACACAAATATCTGCTGCGGAAATGATATACGGAGAACCGATCAGGTTACCTGGAGATTACTTTCAACCCTTAAAACAAGAAACATCCGATAACGACGTTTTTGTGCAAGAATTGCGTAAGAAAATATCATTTTTAGCATCAATACCTAAAAAGGAATCACATCAAGGAAAAATATTTGTTCATCCAGATTTTAAAGATTGCAAATATGTTTTTGTGCGATGTGATAAAGTAACGAGACCCTTAACTCAACCATACATGGGACCTTTCATGGTTATTGAAAAGACAGATAAATATTTTAAGGCAATGCAAGCAGACTCGGAAAAAGTCGTTAGTATAGATCGATTGAAGCCTGCTTTTATGATCAAGAGTGAGGAATGCATCTCCACACCAAATAAGGAATCAGTTGATATAAACAATCAGCCTAAAGTATCGAGATAATATGGTCGAACGATCAAACCTGTGGTTCGTTTTGCACAGTGAATAAGTGGTACCTACCTAGTTGTGGAAAGATAGGAATGAACTGAAACTTTATACTTATTTTATTGTTTTTTATAAAAAGTTATATTAAATGTTTTTTTTTAATATAACTTCTTTAAGTAATCAAAGTATGTAACCAATTTTATTTTTTTGTGAAATCAATGTATGTAATCTATTAATTTTTTTGTGTTGTTACCCCAATATGTAAACGAATACTTATAAAAAAAATAAGGGGGAAGTACCTACTGTACCTAAATACAGGCAGTATTGCAATGGACATCTAATAAACGGACGTGTCTCGTGATTCTACCTTTCATTTATAAACACGCACAATACTCAGGAGAGAACACGCTATATACGGCACAGTTATATAACTCTTTGGCTGAATCCTATATTCAATATGGAATTAGCAGCTACGGTCGTATATATAATACATATCTTAATCAAATTTACAAACTCCAATTAAAAATATTAAAAAAACATTGTTTCAAATAAAATCAAAATGCATTTCAACGGAAATGACCTTGGTCTTTTTAGGCATTGTAAAACCTTACTTGTTCACACACTAGTTAAATATACGTTACTTAAGGAACAATTCTTCATTGAATCACTTCGTAAAAAAATCAAACACCTGTATACACGCGGGCAGTTGCTCAGAACCAGTTATGTGTGCCGCGCGCTCACAATGCATACGGCGAGCGAACAGGTAGGCATATGGTACCTAAACTAATTAAAAACCTGTTGACGTACGCGACAGTATTACGCAAAGTAATATTAAACTAAAACTTAAATCATATTTTTTAGCTAATTTATAATTATTAATAATAATCACCTATCCTACTTACCTAACTTACCTAACAATTAATTTTAATATGCGAAAAGTACTTACCTAGCTCCAGTTTTTTACATACTTAGGTGTTTCGAGTTAGATAGTTATTGTTATTTATTTTAGTACTAACTACTTACTTAATATTAGTAATTACACTAGTTTTAATATATTTTGTAGACTTATTGTAGCATTATATTACAAACCTTAGTGGTTTTTTGTGCTATATTTACCAATTTTTATTGTAAACTTTTTGTAAACTAAAAAAAATTGACGACTCATCAATATTTTATACGTTTTAAAAACTAAAAAGAAAACAGACTTCGTTAAATATAAAAAAAAATACAACCGAATTGAGCAGACGGTAAAAAGTTTTTATTTTACTCTTTTTAGTATCACTTTTCGAAATTCGGAATTGGAAAATTACAGGCAAACAAAATGCGAAATTTCGTTTACATATTATATTATAGACATATTTTTTCAAACTATTTTGATTTAAAAACCAAACTACGAGTGTTTTTTCGTCGGGGTGCGGAGCGAGTCAAGTGTTCCTGAGGATGCCTCGTGGAGGGGCGAAACATGTGTCGAATTTCTTTTGGAGGTTGCATGTGTGGATTGTGTGTGCTTGCCTTTTACTAACGCTTTGCATGGCTTTTCAATTGCGGGCGGGAGGGAGGTGCATGCGTCTGCATCGTGTCTAACTCTTTGGGAATCGATTGGCAGAATAGTACTAAATATTTGTCCATCTATTTAATGTTTTGTAATGGATTTCCGCAAAGTCACGCCTGAATCAATTATCTATGTACGTCATAATTAGAATTATGATTATTATTATTTTATTTTAACTTATTTCTTTGTATCGTGCCGTGCCGTTGCAAATGATAAAATTATATTCTAATCTAATGTGTTTTTTTTAATCTGTTGCAATCTTAATTAATTAGAATGACAAGAACGGCCCATGCCAACGTATTATTATGTGCGTATTAATTAGCGATACACAATTTAGACAGTATAATTATTAAAATAATGTATGTGTTTGCGTCAGAAGTACGTTGTATCATGAAACGAAGTATTTTACTATATTATTGATAAGAATGCATTGCCTCATGTCGCTCTGTCGTCAGACAGTTAACCGACACACTTGAAATTTATAAACTCTCTTGCATTAGTATTTCGTAGTTAAGGGAGTTATAAGATGAATCGTGTAAAAAAGCGCTAGGACCAAGACGAGTTGCTTGCCAGTTCTTCTCGGGCTTGGGTTAGGATGAATTGGCACCTAAATTCACCTAGTATGTTATACGTTTCAAAGTGATCCTTGTGATTGTATTGAATAAGGTATCTTTTGACTTGAATTGACTATTGTATTGAATAAATTATCTTTTGACTTTGATTTTAATAAGTACCTACATTACATAAAGCAATTATACAAATTTCATACATACATCCGTAAATTCATGAAAGTTCACTTCATACAATCTATCTACCTATATAAATAAAAGGCGATGTATGTATGTTTCCTTAAAGACTCCGAAACGGCTGGTCCGATTTCGATGAAATTTTTAGGTTATCTTCAGATTGGCCTAGCGGATGATCCTGTGAATTTTGGTAGCGATCGGATCAACAAAACTTTTTTTATTTGCATCCATCAAATTTGTCATGGGTATAGATTGTATATAAGGAACGGACATAGGCTGCTTTTTATGTATGTATTATGTTTGAGAAGCCGCGGGCAGAAGTCTTATATAAAACAGCGCGACAAATAACTAAACGAAACATCCGTCGTGCCAGTTTTCTGGTTCTTCCGAAAACGCGGACAAACTACGACAAAAATGTTTACTTTCGAAGGCTTTATTACCGTCAATTAAAAAAAAACTGAGCTCATTAAATAGTAATCATACTTACACGATAATCTAAGTCATAATGGTACTTGGATGTAGGTATGGACCTACTTTAAGGTTAAACTTTTTCTCATGTAGGCGACAATACTTGTCTTTTTGCAGTACATTTCTTTAAATCTACAATACCATATATGATACTAATTATGTGGTTAGATTTTAATTCTTACTAATTCAAAGGAACTAATGACTATAAGAGGAAGAACTTGCTGATGATTGGTTGTTGTACGGGACACTAGCTAAAATTTCCTAAACTACAAATAACCTTGTTTTGCTATCAGCAAAGTCCATATTAGAGTAACAGTTTTAAAATAAGATAAAATTGTAGTATATTTCAGAAATGTGATTTAAAAGTTTTACTCTAATTTGGACTTTGGTGTAAACAAAATAAGATCATCCGTATTTTATTATATTTTAGTTAGTCCGGTGAAAGGACAGAATTAAGGCCATTGTTCTGTGTCTAGGTGTTATAAAGTAATGTAAGTACTTATTTATTTAAAAATATAGGAAATCGAACCCACAACCTACAGCGGAGAAGGCAGAGCTACTACCAAATAAACTGACAGATCAGTCTATGAAAAGCAGCCTATGTTATTCTAGTGGTTCATCTATATCACGTTTTATTCAAATCGGTTCAGCCAATATTCCGGAATTGGGCAGCAAACAAATATGCAAAAATAATTTTCACTCAAAATGGGATATTTACCATATGTGAGTTTATCTGCTTCCCGATATTTCGGCACAGTTGCCATATAGAGAAGCAGAAAACTCACATATCATGTTAAATATCCCGTTTTAAGTGAAAACTACGTTCAAAACCATGATAAATAATAATAAATAAATATTGCTGGACAATGCACACAACACCATCTAGTCCCAAACTAAGCATAGCTTGTATTATGGTGACTAGATGACTTATAGAATACTAATAAATTTATAAAATTTATAAATACATACTTATGATACTTTATAACACTCCGACACAGAACAAACACTTATGTTCTTCACCCAAATGTTTATCCTGGGAGGGAATCGAACCCTCAACCCACAGCGCAAAAGGCAGAGCTACTACCAACTGAGCTGACAGGCCAGCCAGAAATACATCCAAAAATTCACACAATTTTCACAAACTTTGTGGATTTATCAAGCTGGCTGATTGGATTTATATGAAAGTCAAGTCAAGTCAAGTCAAAAGATACTTTATTCAATACAATCACAAGGATCACTTTGAAACGTCTTACATACTAGGTGAATTTAGGTGCCAATTCATCCTAACCCAAGCTCGAGAAGAACTGGCAAGAAACTCGTCTTGGTCCTAGCGCTTTTTTACATGATCTATCTTAAAACTACCTTAACTACGAAATACTAATACAAGAGAGTTTATAAATTTCAAGTGTGTCGGTTAACTCTCTGACGGAAACTTATATATAGAGGTAGTCTGTGATCTGGGATAATATATAGGCTTTATGTGTAGATAGCACGCGTGCGAAGCGACGGGCAGAAGCTAGATAACGTTTATCTCACTCGGTAACGTATTTAATTCCCGCTTCGAACGAAGGATTCCCTTATATAATACACTTCTTTCACCCCAGTCAAAGCATGCCAATACTTACTTTTTTAACAAAAAGCTGATGTAACCATTTGGAGGCTTCCTCTTCATTTTCTGGCACTGTTTCAACGGGAATCCTTTCAATGTACAAGTGTGCGTGTACTGGCTTTCCGAATAGTAGACTTGTGAGTGTCGGAGGAGTCTGGAAATAAAAGTATATGTACTTCGATTGTTTGAACTATTATATATCTCATACCAATCCTATGCTACTAAAGCTTACTTATATTATAGAAGCGAACGTCTCTGTAGATGTTTGGAAGTTTATATATTTGGTACAAATTTACAAAATCGGACATCCTCGTATTATTCCAAAAACTGGCAGCAGTTAGTATCAAAAGAAGAAGTATTCCCGTGTGAAGAAAAAAAACTCGCCATTTTATTACCAATTATATTATACCAATTATATCTTAAATAATTAATTACTCTTAATTCATATGATAAAAACAAAGGTCTCTTTTTAATGCTCATAAAAGCATCAAAAACGCACGTGATAGCTTTATTTATTTCTCGAAAAGCAGACCAGGCACTTTAAAAATCATATTTTTTATTACATACAATTACAATTTACATACAAGTCTTGATGCCAGTATGAACTTATGGTATTCAACTGTGGGGCTGTACCAAAAAAAGTAATCGAATCATGCAACGATTTCCAACTTAAATACGGTACATCGTGAACGCACTCTGGTAAAGAAACTAACACCTTCATTGGGGCTTTAACATGGACTTCGTCGACATTCTTATTAGAAAATATGCAGAACCTTATGGCCACCCGGGGGGGGTGGCCATGAGGTTCTCAAGATACGCAGATTCATGACTCTGGCGAGACGACCTCGAAACTTATATGGTGGCAAATTAACAAAAGTTCAGGAATAATGAAAAACTTTAATCTAGATGTATCTCCTAACCCCAGTTTAGAAGAATCGGGAATGGGACTTTTATAAGAATATTGTAATCTTATTGGAATACGTATATGCATGTTATTGGAATGCATATAGGAAATTTATTGAGATACTTATAGAACACATTTTGAGAGTTTACGTGATTCTTATTGGAAACGTATGTCTGAATATTCGTATGAATCTAATTGGAGTTATATACGCGTCTCGTTGAAATGCGTATTGAAATCTTGTATAAGAATGTTATTTGGATTACTTAGATGAACCACGAACCCACGAACCCTCAACCTACAGCGCAGAAGGCAGAGCTATTACTTGGAGGACGCGGTGCGCTTCTATAATAATCTTTCTGAAAATGCAACTAAACTACCTAATAAGAAATTTAAAGCTTACATAAAGGGTAGATAAAAAAGATAGATAAAAAATTATTTGGTACTACAGACACACATACAATTTACATTTTAAACATAAGTAGGTACAATTAAATAATGTTGGTAAATTTGTGTGTGCTGCAGCACGACAAAAAGGCCATGGCTCAGTGAAATTTTTTGCTTAAAAGCAAAAACACTGATTTTCAGTCAAAACCTGAGCGAGTGCGAGCAGAACAAGTACAAACGAACAATGTGTAGTAACCAATTATTGCGATTGCGTAGCAATAGTGAAAATTATTCGTGTGATTGTGTTGCAAACTATTCATGAAGTTTTTTAAAATTAAAGTTGAAATAATCTATATAAATAAAAATATTATAAAATAAAAAGAAAAAAATACATGAAAACAATGTGTTAAAAAATAATAATATCTATTAATGACAGTTTCATTTTTGGCATACGAAGTGCCTGGGAATTCCTTCCATTTGCTTTTGCAATAAAAACTTTTTAAATTTTAGTTTAAATGTATTCTTAGTTTGAACATTGCGGATAGGGGGAGGAATATTGTTCCAGCACTTCGTTGCCGAATACCTGAAACTACCCCTAAAAGCAGAAGTCTTGTGATTGTGATAGAGAAGTGCAGATCTAACTGACCGTAATCTATCACCAGAGACGAAGTTAAGTTTTGAATGCAGATACTCAGGCTTTTTAAACTTAAAACATCAAAGAGCAGTCCTCCTAGGTGCAGTAGCCTGCGTGATTCCATATTCAACAAGCACATTTTATTCAGGAACGGTGTTATGTGACTACGAGGCGGGATATTGAAACAAAAGCGAAAACAAGCATTCTGCACTCTTTGTACTGCTCGCTGGGTGCTCGCAAGTAAACGAGGACCATAAACAATATCCCCATAATTAAGTTTAGAAATGATTAGAGATTCACAAATAGCGATACGAGATGCCTCAGTCAATTGATTCCTAACTTTGTAAAGTATCTTTAGGCGGTAAAAACAAGTTTTTACCAAATTAATAACATGATTTTCAAACCTGAGATGACAGTCAATGGTAATTCCGGGTAGCATTTTCAAGAAAGCGTATTATAATATAAATTACGATATTATTGATAAGAATGCTTGGCCTCATATCGCTTTGCCCTCAGATAGTTAACCGACACAATTGAAATGTATTAACTCTCTTGTATTAGTTTCTCTTGTATTTTAACTCTCTTGTTTTTCGTAGTTAAGGTAGTTACTTTGGGGCCAGATGATGTTGTGTGAAATGTCCGGGATTATTTATTTATTTATTTTATTTAGTTATAAGATGGATCATGCAAAAAGCGCTAGGACCAGGACTAGTGTCTTGCCGGTTCTTTTCGAGCTTGGGTTAGAAGGAATTGGGACCTAAATTCACCTATGACGTTTCAAAGTGATTGAATAAAGTATCTTTTGACTTGACTGAGCTGACAGGCCAGTATCGCGACTTCGGTACTTGAGGGGTTACAAATATTTTCAGATGTTTAGGTATGTAGATGTACTTCATTATAAAATGAGATAAGCACAATGAGGTATACTATGATATCGATTTTGCTTCGTGCCAAATTAAACACTGCGTATTGATAATCATTTTATCACTGTCATGATACGTTAGATAAGGCCGACTGGTAGATTTGAATCAATAATTCGGTCACCATGCATAAAAAATAACTTTTACCTAGGAATATTAAACTACCAAACTAACGGTATCTCTTTGACGCAGAAGATTGCGGGTTGAATTCCCGCCGCGGGACAAATGTTTGTATGATCTGCAAGTATTTGTCTCGGGTCAAAAGTATGTAAGTAGTATATCAGTCATGTGGTACTCATAACACAAGCTCTCTTAGCTCTACCGGCGCTTCGGCGCCCGCTGCCGCGGCACGCTCGCCTTACACGTTGTTTTATATACTCTAACATAACCTAACCAACTCGTTTTTTTTGCCGTAATAGAAATACTTAATGGGATATAATTTGGAAAAAACGCTAGTCCCACTTTTTCTATTTTGTATATCTATGGAAATAGTGGGATACACCCGCCAAGAAGACGGTCTTCGCGTGGTCTTCTAAGATTCAGCCACTGAGTCACGAAGTAATTAGTTCATGTTGTAATAGTAACTCCATTGTTTAAAGATACTTTATTCTCATGAAGAATTACAAAATTCACTTACATGAGAACTTAAAAAATATGTTTAGGTAGTATATCAGTACCCATACCCATAACACAAGGTCTTCTTACTTTGGCGACAGATGATGCTGTGTGAAATGTCTTCAATATTATTGTTATACCTACAACCTATGAATGTTTTGTCTAATTGCGATTTCACACACAAACTAATGTAATGTAACTAACTATGTAATAGTTTTACGCATAACAATTCATCTTATAATTTTTAATCTAAAAAATGTGGGTAGGTTTATTAGTTTGTGTGTGAAATCGCAATTAGACAAAACATTCATAGGTTGTAGGTATAACAATAATATTGAAGACATTTCACACAGCATCATCTGTCGCCAAAGTAAGAAGACCTTGTGTTATGGGTATGGGTACTGATATACTACCTAAACATATTTTTTTGTAAGTTCATACATCTATACCTATAAAAGAGCTTAACCTGACTGACTGACTGATTCATCATCGCCGAGCCGAAACCGCTGAAGCTAGAAAGCTGAAATTTTGAAGGTAGCTTCCTTTTACAGCAAGTTCATCCACTAAGGCGGGTTTTATTGAAATTCAACCACTAAGAGGGTGAAAAGGGGTGAAAACGAATGTATGAAACTTTTTAACGCGTGGTGCGATTTGCTTGAAACTTGATATGAAAAAAAATTTGGAAAACAAATAGACTCGTGTTTCAGGATTTTTCAAAATAACTATAACAAAGGGGTAAAATGGGGTGTCAAAGTTTGTATGGGAACTTTTTAACGGGTGGTGTGATTTCTTAGAAACTTGGTTTGGATAGTTAAAATGCAAAATAAATGATCATGTGTTCAGGATTGTGACCTTGATGGCGCATTGTGCCAGGCATTGGCACAATGCGCCATCGAGGTCTACAAGTAAGACTAGGTGTACAAATTTAAACGCGGTCACTAAGGCACGCTAAGACAATACCGACTTTTTTTTATTATCATAAGCGCCGTCGTCTGAGTTGACGGACACATACATAGTAGTAGTGTATCGTCTCTGTGTTGGCTTACCTTACTGCTGCTTTCGAATGCCAGTTGTATATTGTATATAGCCGGTATCTTCCCTCTGAAATGCTGTAAACTAGTCGTGAACCCTTTTGTGCGCGGCGTTAGATGATGCTTCAGTAGAGGTAGGTTCTTCTCTTTGGCAAACTTTAGAGATGCTTCGTGCTTCTGTTTCGTGTAACGGGTACCTTCGGGGTTCAGTAGCAGCTAGAAAGGAAATGTACTGTTAGGGCGAGTGTTTATCAAAGCGAGATGGGTGAAATTAATTAATACCAGGCTACGCGCTCTCCGCACTTTAGTTGTAAATACATTCGCGGGCTACAAGTACATTCAGCTACGAGTATATCAGCGGGCCCACCTTGCTGGGCAAATTGGTGGAAAAGTATCACCCCAGACGAGATAGAGGCACTATGTTGATGAATATAATGTTAGTCACTAAGCCTTACTATGTTGATAGTCGATTGGCCTCATAGATTAGTTGGTAGTAGTTTTGCCTTTTGCGTTGTAGGTAACAAACATTTGTGTGATGAATATGGATGTTAGTTCTGTGTCTGGGTGTTATAAAGTATCATATGTATGTATTTAAACATAATAAAAGTAGTATATCAGTCATCTAGTCACCATAATACAAGCTATGCTTAGTTTGGGACTAGATGATGTTGTGTGAACTATCCACAAATATGTACATATATATTTATATTTTAAGTGCTCGTGCGAGCTGAATTGCACTTTGGTGAGACGTCGGAAGAGTCACTATTTATTAACCCTCGACGAAAATGAGGGATGTTGTAATTTTGTAGTTTGTATCTGTGTCTGTCTGTGTCTGCAAATAGCTCCTGAACAGATAAACCGATTTTGGAAAATTCCTGCCCTGTTACATCACTAATATTGCAAGAACATGGTAACCTTGACCTGATGCTGCAGTACCACCTGGAATTTGCAGAATACCTAACTACACACCAACTTACAGCAGAAGTATCGTGTTTGGGCTCATTGGAATATTCTCAATGAATAGGTTATCTATTCATCTATATATCTGCCTCTCATCTTTGCTTTAAGGGATACACCCACATACAATAGTTTTGACAAATCAGTATTAGTTCTCTAAGGTAATTTTAATATAAACGCACTAGCTGTAACACGCGACTTCGTACGCGTATGCTTAGAACCTTTTTTTATTTTTGGAAGGAATACATTATGTGCATCTAAAGAACATCTCATAAGTTTAATGCCCTGTTTTACCCCCTTCGGCAATTATTTTGCAAAAACGTAGAAATACCCCTTCAAGGTGTTTTTTTGAGGCAAAAAGTAGCCTATGTTCTCCCCATCTTCTTACCAAATTTCATCAAGATCTGTTCAGCCGTTTAGCGGTGAAAACATAACGAATAGTCAGACAGAGACACTTTCGCATTTATAATATTAGTATAGATAACTTAATTGCGAAAATGGCGGTGATATCGCTATCGATAAAGTGCTTAAGAGATTACTCACATCATTATCATGATTTGCGATATTCTTTTACAGCCGGGATGGTTTTCCCGGCTGTAAAAGTTTGTTTTGTTTGTTTGTTTACTTAGTCTAAATTGCTGTTTAGATACTTGGGTAGCAGGTAGGTATCATCCCTTATGAAGTCCACTGCCTTCACATAGGCCTCCCCAATTGATTTCCAGGAAGAACGATTTTGAGCCCTCTCCATCCACCGACTTCCTGCTATCTTTACAATATCGTCAGTCCATTGGGTGAGGGATCGCGCTACGCTTCGTTTTCCTGTCCTTGGTCGCCATTCGAGAACTTTTACTCCCCAACGGTTATCAGTTCTGCGAGCTATATGGCCTGCCTATTGCCACTTCAACTTGCAAATTTTAAGTGCTATGTCGGTGACTTTGGTTCTTCTACCGATTTCCTCGTTGCGGATTTTATCACATAGTGAAACACCCAACATATTTCTCTCCATAGCTCGTTGCGCGACTTAAGCTTGTGTTTGAGGCCAATAGTTAGCGACCAAGTCTCAGTTCCCTATGTATTTACTGTTAGATAATATGATTTGCCCTCAAATAAATAACGATTGATTATCTCCGGCTGGGGCTTCTGCATTACCAAGTATCAAAAAGTGCATACTCTTTGAGCACGAGCGAGTCTAAAGACCGAATAATCACTGATTATTTTATGAATTATATTATCTTTTGATAGTAACATAATCGTTTTATTATTATTGTTTTTGCTAAGACACTGACATTACGATAAAGCATCAGGTACTTAAATAATACTATTGTATTAGGTATTTCCTACAAATAATTTCCACTATGCTAGTGGAAAGGAAGCCGCGTATTAATTCGGCTTATGTTATTTTTCAATGTCATTTCAAAGATATTGAATTGAATTTAGGAATTTGTATCCATGGATACAATTTGTACAATTTGTATCCATGGATAACCTAACCTTTTAGTCATGTAGGTAGTACTATGGTAGGTAAAGATCTGAGGATATGTCTATCAAGCCTGGCAATTGCTTTCTTATAGTATTATGTTTCTTTGTGTTTTAGTTACCTCAATAATCTGTCGCCTTAGATTGGGTCATTCGTGTACCCCTGAATTTTTAACTAAACATAGGATTAGGGACCACTCTCTGTGTGAATGTGGTTTGGAAGAGGGAAACGTGGACCACATATTTTTTAACTGTACTAAACTTCGATGTTCTCTATAATGATATCCTTCCCCCCGAAATTCCCCGACCTTTATCCCTAAAATGTCTACTTTCCCTCACTTTTTCTCCCCAAATTAACTATATTTTATGTAAATTTCTATATATGAATAAGATAAAATCTTAATATTACTTAACCTTGTCTACATTACCCAAGGGTACAATTTTATTTACATACGATATAGTTTATTTGGGGAGAAAAAAATTAGGGAAAGTAGACATTTAAGGGTCTAGCTAACCTACTAACATTATAGGTAACTCAACAACAAAATTTACCTTATTTAGAATCTATAGTTATTTAACTACTTACTTATTTATTTATATACCTACATATTAACCTTGATCATATTTATATATTTTTATCCTAAATCAAATGCAAAATTGCAAAATGCAGAGGTTGCCTAATTTTCTAAACTAACCATATTTTCCTACAATCCACAAATAGTTCACAAAGCGTCATGAAACAGACACTGGCATAATTGTGACACCAAGCCACAGAAGCCATAATCAAAGAATTGAATTGTTTTTTAGTTACAAAAAAAATGTGATTACTGCGACTTATTTTTGCAGTTGGAGAATGGACCGTGACGTACTTGTAAATCGATGTATGGGAGAACATCGATATACGAGTTAAGTTTGTCCTTCAATCCGACTTCCTTGTCGGAACCGTCAGAGCGCGAGTCGACTCGCAATTTATCCAGTTTTTTTTGTTATTGTATTCATGGCTGACCGTGAAGGTAGGCTTAACTGACCGCGAGCTCTATTAACATATGTAATTATGTAAGCAAAATCAGTACTGGATACGTGATTGGCTGACGTAACAGTACAAAGTGCGGTAGGTATGTGAGGATGTCGATCGCCTTTTTGCAGCATTCTCTCGTGTTTAATTGGAAGCCCGTCCGGTCCTATTTAAGTCCCACTGACATTACAACATGTTCGTGTTTATAATAGGTACCTCAGGCTTATTACGCAATTAAGGTACGGAGTTACAACTAAATTAGCGCACTCAACCTGTTGCACAAATTATTAGAGTAGTGCCGCGCCAGATGAGATAAGAGTTACGCGATAGAAAGGCACTATGTATGTAAAAATAATATTAGGCACTAAGCGCTTGTGCGAGCTGAATTGTACTTAGTTGCGTAGCAAAAGTTCGCCTTCTGTAGATACTTGTGCTTACATGCAATTTTAACTACTATGCGAAGCATGCAAATATAATTTTGCCTTTGTAACTTTAGAGATCCATAAAGAACTAGGTAACTAAATAATGCCGGATAAATTTACACTGCATCATCTGGCCCCAAAGTAAGCAGAGCTTGTGTTATGGGTACCAGATTTTTTTTTGTCGGACTGGTCTATTGCTGTTAGATTGTCTGACAACCTGTGACAGCGTTACACGGACTTTTGGCGAGCGCAGATGGCGCATGACCTAAAAATGGGTACCAGATGACTGATATACTACTTAAATACCAATTTTTGTTTTTAAACGAGAGACATGAAGTGTCTCCCGAGCCCAGGGATTACAGTTTTATGTAGTTATGAAAAACTAGTCTATACTAGTTTCTACCCAAAATAATAACATTCATATTGCTAAGCAACAATATAATCTTGAATCCTATTGATAGTTTATCTACCTAATTAGTTAATTAGAAATTTATAATTGGAGCTCAATTAATATGAATGGCCATCTTAAAATAAACAATAAGCAGGTATTTATGACTTATCTTCATCATTATATGATAATGATTAAAATTATGTCATTGACTTACCCAGACAGGATCCGGATAATCGCAAAGCTCAGATATCTGCGTCTTAATGGTTTCTCTATCTTTGTCAAAGGATCTTTCTAGAAAAACGAATTCAGAGAATTTCCACATCCAACCAATAGGTGGCAAGTATTGGATAACTTTTTTCGCGTATGCTTTGCAATTCTGAAAGGGCAGAGGTGATTAGACATGGTACCATAGAACAATGAATTTGAAATGATACACAGAGCACAAAATTAAACAGCATTGGAGTAGCCAAGGTCTAGTTAATAAGCCACCTGAAAACCTTCTTCTTCTTCTTCATTAATGGCATCTGTCATAATAATGTCAATTTTGCCAATGTTTATGTTGTTTGACATATTATGTCACAAAGTTGTATCTTGTCATTCGTCAGTTGTTATTTTATATAAAATGGTGCCTTACATATAAAATAACTATGGATTATTTTTGCTCGAATCACAAAGCTTTTATTCCAATTATTAACACCCGAGTCACTAACTCTAGCTATATTTATATATTAATATGTGAAGCAAAAACTTTGTACCCATTTTTACGAAAACTGCGCGGACGGAGGAGTATGAAATTTCGCACACTTATAGTTTATATAGAGAAGGAGTACAGAATGCTAATATTTTTTTAAAATTATGCATAATAATTACATTAATTATTAATTAATTATGGTCGAATTTCGACCAGTGGGCAAATTAGTTTAAATAAAAACACCAAAATTACTAATAAAACCAGAAATAACTAGATAAATAAATAAAATAATAATAAATAAAATAGTAAAAATAATAATAATAAAATAAATAATAAATAAAAATATTAAATAAAATAAATAAAATAAAAGTGCAATGTTTGCAAGACGACCAAAATAATCTACCTCAAAAGACACATAACAGCTATGATAGTACTAGGACACATTGTGTCCTTCAGAAACAAATGGCAAGAACGCATGTCATCACCAATGTGAAGACACTGCAAAAAGTCTTGGTCTTTTTTATTCTGTTTTCATCTATGATCTGTTAATAAACTATGTGCAGGTACAGTGTGGGACTGATTAGGTTTTTTCTACTGAGCATTCTCCTGTTTTTTTTTTGCATCATGCTACAGCCAGTTCTATGTCTACATAGCCTCTATGGGTTAATGATAATGGTCAGCTTTGTAGCTAGATGACTTGGGTGCACTCAGGCAACTCTTGTACATACTTAAATGAGTAGAGCTTAACTACATCGCTGACTATGTTGACATTAAGTACTAGGGTACTAAAGGGGTTAATACTAGTAAAATTTATTGTCATGTTATTATTTTAGAAATAATTTCTCTAATTATTATTATTGCATTAATTGAAACAAGTTTAATAGTCAATCAATTGATTTAAAGAAATGTGGTTTATTAGTAATAGTTGCTCAATTAATTGGTATTAAGACCTAGAATGACTCGTTGGTTGTAACAATGTGAGTTAGACAGTCGTTGTTGAGAGAGAGACAAGGTAACAAGCCTTAGAGAGTATAAATAAATTGTAGAAGTTGATTGAACAATGCTGTGTTTTTAATATATCCTGACCTTGCCCAAAAGTTACTTAAGTTCACTATGCATTATGCCTAAGTATAATTAAATGACAGATGAAACTTACCCCAAGGACTCCAATACCATCGCAGAACTGCCAGCCCATCAACCAGTCTATTTCATAGCTGTGGTTCATGATTAGGTAGCCATGTTCTTTGCCATAGAACTTCTCATATTCATCTTTGTTGACGTAAATCGAGAGCTTAGTTCCTGACCACCATTCTGACATAAACACTAACTCTGAAATGAACTAAGTGGATTAAATATGGACCATTAAAAAACATCAATTCAAAATCTATGTATAAAAAAAAAGTCTCGCAATAGATCATTTTGAACATTTGTTTTTGTTTTGTTCATACAATTAACTTAATATTTAGTAGTAAATATATATATGATTGAAAAACTTAACTTTAAATATATATAAAAGTTACTTACGGCTGTAAAATGAATATGAGAGATAGTAGTTTATTTTTCGGTATAAAGCTTTATTAAAAGGCTTTAGACAAACATACAAAATAGCCTGTATAAAGTTCAGAATCAATCCAGATGTGAAGTATGATATAGCAAAACATAGATGCACAACAGTAGACTGTTTTAAAACGTTTAAGTTAAACATGTTGGTGTCGTTGTAATCATAGAATCTGGAAAGAAAACCATGTTTAGAATACAAGGTGGTGCTAATGTAGTGAAGTCAATAGGAACTATTCTGACCAATCCTTGTCATGTTCAACTCATAAATTAACATATAAATATTATGGTAAGTATGGTCTTTATATGATGGCGGGAACTGGGAATGCAGTTAGCATACCTACACCTACATGATTGGAATCAAATCAGTGTATCAACACACATGAACAACAATATAGGCTAACAAATATATACATTTTTGTTTTATATTATTATTTGTTTATTTTGGTTCAAAAAGGAATGAGCACTTTGTTTGTAGTACAACAACTCACACTACCTAATTACTTAAAATTAGTTTAAGACCTACTATTTTTATAAAAGCCCCTATCGGCGTAATACCACAAAAATTCAATGCTGTTATACCTACTAGGTGGATAATGAAGTGGGTTATGATATTGTTACTATATTTAAGTTACCTTTAATGTAAAATATTGTATATTGTAACTGTTTATCGTCCCTAAATAAATAAATAAACAAACATTGCTGAAACAGGGAAATGATCCAAAGAAAATAAAATCTACTTTTAGACGTTTATGAAATTTTCTACAAGTCTTTTGAGGTTAAAACTTAATGGTACAAGGAGCATAATATTTACACGTATATCCACTTATGTATTACATCCGAAAATGTAGGCATATGATAAAACTACTTTGTTTAAATAACTGTTTCGACATAAAAGTAGTTTATTGTAAATCCAATGCAAAGTGTTGAAAATGGACATACCACAAATCACAAACGAATGAGAAAATAATATTTAAAGTTACCTGATACTAAATTAATTCTTACTACAAGACCTTTTCGATTGAAGATTTAACCACGAACACACAAAAATAATTTCGGTCTATCTTTTGGAGGTATGTATTTAACTAAATAAATCCTTCCTTCTGTTCGTCGATTGACTAACTGACATGACAGTTGCAGGGTCTCCAGATGTGATTTGCAAAATTACCCTATCGGTTCAGAATATTTTTACCCCAAAATTGTATATCTCGAAACTTTTCTCTAACCCTATAGCTCATAAACACATTATTAGCTAGCGTGATGTTAAGGTACATAACAGTCTGCTGCGACTTGAAAAAGAGAAAACGAACTATGCTAAAGGGCTAAACGTGATGTAATGGAAGATATTAATAATATTAATAATTTATTTATTATTATTATTATTATGATAATCAGGACAAGGACGTATTTATAATTATTTTTTAAATAAATTTGTTTCATTATTTTAATGACGTTTTATTATTGAACCCAAATCTATACTGAGCCTAGCACCTTGTTTTGTGGTGTTAAATTAAACTTCTGGAGTTTCATTGTCCACCACAAAATGATAGTTAAATCAATACCACTTAGGAATTGCAACCGTGGGTAGGTCAGGTCATTCATCGATATCGATAAATTTTAAATGTTATTGCTGAACAGCCCTATTTCGTTTATGTTTGGTTGGCTATATAAGTTTATCTAATTTTTGACATGGATGTTAGGATTCGTCTATATTAATCTATGGTGTCCCGTCTCTTCTTATAGGATATTGCATACTCTTTGGTACATAAGGTTGGTCCTTGTCATTTTAATGTCAATTAATAGAGACTGCATTAAATGTAAATACCAGATTGTCTAATGTGTGTATATAAGATAAATAATAATAATAATAATAATAAGACCCTATAACATGTTTTGACTAGACCACCTGTTTCACTAATATTTATCAATAATTTTTTTTAGTCAATTGTTAGTAGGTAAGGCCCTTGATTTATATTCGAACCCCTCAGCTATTCAAAAACGTAAACATATTTTAGAATATAGGTAATTGATTTTAATTGTCATTTGAATCCGTAGAAATTCGTAAAGAAGTGCCGCGCCAGGCGAGACAGAGTAACGCGATAGAAAGAGGGGCACATGTAGGTATGTAATGCTAGATGCTAGGCGCTTGGTACATTGTTGCGTCGTAGCAAGAGTTGCTATTTATATTAATGACAAATTGTCAACTCAATGTCAACACGCGTCATAGTTTTGCTCCGTATATTTAAATCGAAATTTATTGCTTAACGTAACATTTATTAGTTGTGCTGTACACAATTGTGAAGTGGGAAGTATACATCGTATTTTAGGGCTTGACTTTAGTAGTGCGTCGCACGAATTGGAGGGTGAAAAGACTCACATCTGGTAGGGTTTTGCTTTCTGATTACATATTTACCACTAATAACATTAGGTTATTCTGAGAAAATAATAAAACATTTTTAACCTCAAATCAAATAAATCAGATAAAACTACGTAAAGATTGACAGATAATAATCAACTTTGTCGTATTTCTTGTCTATGGTTTAACATGTTGTGTGCAAAATTGATGTGAACGAAACGTAAAAATCCTGTCAGTGATTTTGTTATGGCTTCTTTCGACGACTTTGGCTTATCTTCACTTCACTTGGTTACTTATCACCTATCACTAGGTAGGTTATGTTGGAGTATAGAAAAAAACGTGCAAGGCGAGCGAAGCGTGCCGCGGCAGCGCCAGAAAATAATAAAAGGTCACGGTATATCTGATCTTTGTCGTATTTGTTGTCTGTGATATATCATGTTGTGCAAAATTGATGCGAACGAAACGTTACAAATTTACGAAACGTTACGATAGGTTACAAATGTTTTTTTTTTCTCATTTGTGCATCTACCTTTATCTTGGGAGCTTTACCAGGGGTGAGGTGGACCTCTCCCTCCCCCTCCTTAGTAATTTAAACTAGATTTGTATCAATATTATTTTTTGAGGTTAGGTTACATTTTTACACCTTACACTACACTACAATAGTATAGTAGTACACACATTACACCTAGTATGGGGGTGGTACCAGGGGGTAGAAAGGGTCCCCTATTTTTTTTTCCTTCATTTTCATGCGACGCACTACTAAAGTTTAACCAGCTATTTTGTCTTGCGTTGCCTGCAAGCTGCACTTTCATATCGACTGTAAGGGCTATGAAAAAAGATACACAGAAAAAAAGAACAGGTAACTGTTAGACGCCGAGCGTAAATCACAATGGCAGTGCGATTTGTGCATCAGGAAAAAGTCCAATAATGCACGGACATTCTTGGTGCCAGTGCAGACACCATCGCCAAAATCCTCTGCGAAGCCAGTAGCACTAAAAAGTTCTGAAAGATGCGCCAAGCCTGCTGGACTACAGCCGGAGGCCACAGTTTCGGACCTAAGTGAGGATGACGAGGTTGTTGACCCCTTTCATAATGTTACACTTCGAGAAAATTCTCAAAAACTAAAGCGCAGAAGTGTTTGTTTTGATGATGAATGCTCCGCCAAAGGTGAAACGGCTCTTGAAATCACCTCTGCCTTAAAAGAATACATCGCAGAGCAAATGGCAGCGTCGAATTAATTTATTTATCATTTATTTATGCTACTCATGATAATCTTAAGATATCGTATATCTCAATTTATAAGATTAATTAAATATAATTATTCATATTATATTTAATTAATCTTTTTGATATACATGCGCCGATTAGGAAAACTATAATAAGAAATAAATCTCACCCTTGGATTACATACAATGTTAGGGAGATGATGAAGACACGCGATAAAGCCCATACCCGTAGTCGTTTAACTAATAATGATGCTCATAAAAAATACTATAAAGACTTGAAAAGTATTGTAAATGTAGCTCTCCATACTGAAAAGAAGTCCTATTTCAACTGTAATGTTAATCAAAACATTAAAAACCCTCGTATTTTATGGAATAACATTAAACAAAACGTGGCAAATTTTAAAAACAAATCTTTGGACCTTCCTACGCATCTCCAAGATCCTAATATTATAAATAACCATTTTCTATCACTGCCCGGTAACAATAATGTAAATATGGCGGATATAAAGTACTTTGAAACCCATACACATGGACCTTCAGTCTTTAGTCTATATCCCGTCAATGAGTGTGATGTGGGTGAAATAATTAAATCTTTTTCCACTAATGCCATAGGTATTGATGGTATATCTATGGATATGATCATACTCACACTTCCGCAAACACTTCATTTGATAACTACAATAGTTAACACATCAATAAAATCACAAAAATTTCCTTCCGTATGGAAAACGGCCATAGTCAAACCGTTACCCAAAACTAACCATCCAACCAATTTGAAAGAACTGCGTCCAATAAGTATTTTAACGTTCTTATCCAAAATTATTGAAAAAGCTATATGTATTCAGCTTACTAGTTATCTGACAGCTAATAATATATTACCTAAAAAACAATCAGGATTTAGAAAAGGTCATAGTACAGCAACAGCCTTATTAGATGTTGTTGACGATGTTCTGGCGGCTCAAGATATAGGGGAAGGAACTATTTTAATACTATTCGACTTTACACGTGCTTTCGATACAATTAATACTTCTCTCCTATTATCTAAGCTCAGATATTATGGATGTGACTAAGCTACAGTTGAATGGTTTGCGAGCTATCTCAGCGGGCGTTCTCAGCTAGTTGAAGTCCGAAAACCAGATGGCTCAATCTCTCTATCTACTACAATGCCTGTGACTCGAGGAGTCCCTCAGGGTTCCATTCTAGGACCATTACTCCTTGCTCTTTACTGCTCAGATATAATTCACAAAATTCAAAAATGCAAATACCATATTTACGCCGATGATCTACAACTCTATATATCTTTTAGGCCTAGTAATTTGAATGCAGCTATAACTGCTCTAAATCAGGATATAAGTAGACTGGTTAGTTGGTGCGAGTCCAATAGTTTGGTTTTGAACCCTGCAAAGACGAAGTTTCTCGTTCTTGGGTCGAATAACCAAATTAATGAAATACTTTCAAACGATCCTAAAGTTGTTGCCAATGGAGTGTTAATAGAACGGGTTACAGAAATTCGTAACTTAGGCCTATTAATGGACAGTTCATTGCACTTTGAAAAGTACGTTCTTCAAACAGTTCGTAACTGCTTTTACAGATTATCTGTTATGTATCGTGTACGCGAATACCTTGATACCGATTTGCGAATCACACTTTGTGATTCGCTTATTCTATCCAAGTTAACGTACGTAGATAACGTTTTTGGTGGTTGTCTGCTAGTCCGTTCAAAGAAACTCATACAGCGGGTACAAAATGCGTGTGTCCGATTTTGTTTCCCTATACCGAAAAGAGCTCACATTTCTCCATACATCAATAGTAACGGTCTTTTAAACATGTCATCACGTCGTATACTTCACTTTGCAACTCTACTTTTTGGAATTATAAAAAGCCAGGTACCAATATATTTGTATGAAAAACTAAAACTCTCTACTTGTAATATTCGCTTAGCAATTCGTTTAATTTGTCAAAGCCATAAAACGACTGCATTTCGTGGCAGTTTCCGGTATGCTGCCACAAAATGCTGGAACAATATTCCTCCTCCCATCAGAAGTTCCATTACCATTTGGTCCTTCAAAAATTCATTTAAAAAATACCTATTAAATGCACAAAAGTCTGCTCTTTAAGAAGTCGTTTTTGGTTTAAATTTATTTATATTATTTTTGTTAGTAATGGATTTATCACAATGTTTAACTGGTTGCTTAATTTTATATTATATTTGTATTCGTTAAATGCCTATTTAACAAACATGTAAATATTTTTATTAGTTTTAAGAGTTTTACCTGTTAACTTGCCAATTTTAGTTAGTTAATGTATGTTATGTTATGTTATGTGGTACACTCATGGCGTGTGGCAATAGCTGCTGCGCTACTCACGATGGCGCCACTGAAAACCAGCGATACAGCCGCCTTCACAGTTCTGTATCATATGCTGAGTGGTAGCCTTTTTTTCGTCACTGTACATAGACTAGTTTATATTACATTTGCACTGTATTTGATATGTGACGTTTAATAAATATTTTCTATTCTATTCTATTCTAATGTTTTCGTGGACTCCGCCTACTGTACTTTTACTAATAACTATTCCATTGTATTCCGTTGCTACGTTGTATTAGACAACATCACTCAGAACCATATTTATTTGGTTTGATTGAACTCACAAGTGGCTTACTTACATACCAATAGTACTTATTTCGTTAATTTCACCATACAATATTTTCATAACTTGATATCTCACAACTTAACATATCTAAATATAACATAACTAAACATATGCTAATCATCAACCCAAAAATTTAACCAATATTGATTTTTTCCCTAGATTCGCGGATAATACTTCTAGTCGGAGACTCAGTTGTCCGTTCAACATCAACATATTAGTGATGTAATGATGGATTCTGTGATTGTATACTTTTTTTATAAATAGCAGTCATCTTTGTAGGTGTTATTAACTCAATTTTATATAATGTGTAATTAATTGCGTACAATATAATTTGTTATTGATAACAAAGTATTTATGTATGTATACTGGTAAAGTAAGTAGACTATTGATGATCTCGATTCAGTCATCCCAAGCTTCTGTTGTAATCGATCCTACAAACCCCTCAATTTTCTCAAAATACCCTTCAGTATTTGAATTTAAAAGTCAACAGAATCCATGTCAAAAGTTATTTATACATATATCATTTATATATTTATATATATTATAAGGGGTTATTTTCTGGTAATATTTTTTTAAGATTGGTGTTTTAACCTAAGTTTTTTTCAAGTTCGCACTAGTTTATTTTACTTACGATGACCGATGATGACTGATGCTCATATAGCGCAATGACGAAAGAAGATGGTAACGTAGCTAAATATCATCGATATAAAAAATTACTTTCATCATCATCATCATCATCATTATATCAGCCTCTAAAAGTCCACTGCTGAACATAGGCCTCCGTAATAGATTTCCAGGAAGAACGATTTTGAGCCCTCTCCATCCACCGATTTCCCGCGATCTTTACAATGTCATCAGTCCATCAGGTGGGGGGTCGTCCTACGCTTCGTTTTTCTGTCCTTGGTCGCCATTCCAGAACTTTTATTCCCCAACGGTTATCAGTTCTGCGAGCTATATGGCCTGCCCATTGCCACTTCAACTTGCATATTTTGATTGCTATGTCGGTTACTTTGGTTCTTCTACGGATTTCCTCGTTGCGGATTTTATTAGGTAGTGAAACACCCACCATAGCACGTTGCGCGACTCTGAGCTTGTGTATGAGGCCAATAGTTAGCGACCAAGTCTCAGTTCCATATGTCATCACTGGCAACACGCACTGATTGTAGACTTTCGTCTTGAGGCTCTGCGGGTCTGCGGTATCTGTGACGAGAAGATGTGCTGTAATTTCCCGAACGCTGCCCATCCGAGTTGGATTCGTCGGCTGACCTCTATGTCGAAGTTGGACTTGCCTAGTTGAATCGTCTGACCCAAAGGCGACTAAGGGAACACACACCGGGGGATTGGGCAACAGCACCCCCCGAGTACTTAATACTAAATCTGTGGTCACCAATCCGCCTGCCAAGCGTGGTGACTATGGCTAAACCCCCCAATAAATGATAGACCCAATCAGAAGCCGGCCCAAATAGACATAATGGTCTACAACTTCGATTTTATCGCTCGCAACATATACCGGTACGGGTGCAACATGAGCATTTGACATTATTAAGGACAATATTAAGGTCGCTGAGCATTGTGCCAAGGTCTTCCATCGATTCTGCCTTGAGGACTATATCGTCGGCAAATCGAAGGTGAGTGATGTGTTCGCTATTAATGTTGATACCATGTCTATGCCAGTGCAAGAGCTTATAGCTCATAGTCCACAAACGCTAAACAAAGTGGCTGGTTATACTCTTCGGTCTTCTGTATAACCTGCCGGAGCGTATGGATGTGGTCTATGGTGTTAATGCCTTTTCGGAACCCGGCTTGTTCGGGCAGCTGAAAGTCGTCAAACCTACGTGCGAGACTATTAGTAACTGCTCTCGAAAACCGCTTATAGACATGGCTCAACAGCGAGATGGGCCTTTAATTCTTTAAGAGAATGTTATCCC
Source organism: Lampropteryx suffumata (assembly GCA_948098915.1). Classification (NCBI taxonomy): domain Eukaryota; kingdom Metazoa; phylum Arthropoda; class Insecta; order Lepidoptera; family Geometridae; genus Lampropteryx; species Lampropteryx suffumata. The sequence continues at coordinate 5,101,777 of OX402547.1, read as the reverse complement.
CTTTCTTAAAGAACAGTATCACCACGCGCCTGTTCCACGCCTCTGGCGTAGTTCCCTCGAGGATGACGGAGTTGAACAGTTTCTGGAGGACCTTAAGTACTGGTGTTCCACCCGCTCTCAGAAGCTCTGTCGTTATTCCGTCTTCCCCTAGTGCCTTGTTGTTCTTAAGCTGCTTAAGAGCCGCTCGGATCTCGTATAGGCTGACGTCCGGGAAGTCTTCTGTGTAGTGTCGGGTTAGGTGGGCTCTTGCATCGCTAGTCGTGCTTGTAGCAGGACTTTGCGATGAGGTGTACAGTTGTCCATAGAACTTCTCGAGCTCTCGTAAAACTTCTGGTTTTGAGGAAACGATACTGTCACTGTCGGTCTTCAGCGTCGTCAACAGACTTTGCCCAATAGACAGATCTCTCGCAAACACTTTGGAGCCTTGGTTGCGTTCTTTTGCGTTCTTTATACTACACGTATTAAAGACACGCAAGTCGCGTCGCATAGACTTAGAGATCTGTTTATTGAGCAAGCTGTATTTCGACATGTCCACCGAAGACTGCAGGTTTCATTTCGCTACGTTCTGCCATGAGTTTAAAGTGTGCTCAGAGAGTATTTGGGTTCTACCTTTGCGCTGGGTTTTACAGAACTTTGACCTAACGGCATGGACAATTTCCACCAGACCGTCATTTATTTCGTTCACGGATCCGCATTCGGCGAGGCATTGGAAGCGATTTTGGAGTTCCAACTGAAAGCTCTCGGGTTTTTGGATTTGGGCAGGACTTGGGCGAAGAGTTGATTTCATCAGACGGGATCTTTCTAGCTTTACATTTAGATTTAATGAGCCTCTGACCAAGCGGTGGATCGGATCACTGCCGGTTTTGACCCTGTTGATCACTGAGACATCATTAAATATTAGCTTCTTGGTCGTCATGATAAAATCTATCTCGAGTTAGTGTCCACCGGTGTGAAGCCATGTCCGTTTTGTGGACGACGGCTTCTTGAAAAAGGAGTTCAGCATAGAGTCCCTCCTTTTCTATGAAGTCGGCCAATCGCTGACCCCGTTGGTTCCGCTGTCCAAATCCAAATTACCCCACTCTCAGTTCATCGCCGTTCCTCATACCTAGCCGCGCGTTGAAGTCCCCCATTACAACCGTAAAGGGTGTTTTCGAGGCTTGCATGGCATTTGAAATGTCATCGTACATAGCCTACACTTCATCGTCTGGACGTTTCGAGTGAGGTGCGTACACCTGTGCGAATACTGTTTGGTTATTCTGAGTATAAGGTATACCACCCTGCTCGACACGCTTTCGATCTTTACAATGTTGTTAACGAGGGACATGTGGACGAGAAAGCCGACACCGTGCTGAGATAGTAGATCGCCTTCCCTGTAGTAGAATAAGTTGCCGGAATTTAGGATTGTCGTGTCCTCTCTAATTACAACTTTATTACATAATTTAAGGCAATGCAGCCGTTCGATCCGTTGTCACTGATCTTGAAACCACTATAATGCAGCTACGCCAACAAATAAATGAGCAAGATCAACAGTCTCTGGCCAACGATGTCGAGATTTCTGGGTTGCTTGAGGAACCCGGTAAAAATTCTACCCACATAGCGTGGCAGCTAAACTAGGTATTAATCTGGATGAACGTGATGTTATCTATGCAGAGCGCGTTGGACAGAAAAGGGAAAATAGTACGGTGGTATCGGGTGATGACCCTGCGGCGGTTACAATGACGCCGCGACCGCGAACCCTCGTGATTCGGTTCGCACGACGCGCACTACGTGACGACCTGTTACGGGCTGCAAGGGTGCGGCGCGGTGTAACCTGGGCTGACGTTGGACTCTCTGGAGCATCCCGTCGTTTTTATGTAAATGAAAGGCAATCAAGGCATAATAGACAGGTATTTTTTAAAGCTAGACAATTGTGCCGTGAACGCAACTGGAAGTATGTCTGGACTAGATCTGGTTTAACTTTTGTCAGGAACAGGGTAAAACGGCTTATCGTGTAACAAACCTGGAGAACATAAATCGTATTTTTGGTACCGATTAAGTTAGTGACTCAGATAATCTGCTTAATAATACTTTATAATATTACCTTGCACATGTCTCTTGTCTTTCAAACATTATTATTTGCCGCTTATTGTTCTGTTATATTATTTATTTGTATAATTATTTACCCTTTACCATGGTATGTTTTTGCTATTGTTATAGCGAAATGTTCTTTTTGTAATCGATGTATTCGTGTTGTGGGTCATTGTAGAATTGTGTGGCTCGTCATGACGACTTACTACTGTTTAATTATTGTCAGCACTTGGCATATTTTATATGGTTTAATGAAGATTCTTGTATTAATTTTAATGGTTAAAAATGATTTATAAAACAATTTTTTTAAAAGTTGGCTTATTTAATGCAGGCTGTTTAAACACCAAACATGATGAGCTCATATCTGCAGTAGAGCGATACACACCGGATGTACTAGCCATTAACGAGACCTGGCTGAGGAGTGGAGAGGAGGAGCGCGCGCCTACTATTCCTGGCTACCGGCTTCGTCACTCACCTCGACTCATGCCACGTTCTGACTCGGTTCGCTCAAGAGGTGGAGGGGTGGGTTTTTATGTTCGCAAAAATCTGAAAGTCCGCATACGCTCACATCCGATCAGCCCTTCTGTCGACCAAATGTGGACCTCGATGTCGGCAAATGGTTTAAAACTTGTCATAGGCTCTGCTTATAGTCCTCCTTGGCAAAATTCTGATACCTTTCTTGACGCCATAACTGACTCTATATCTTCCTTTACATGTTATGATTATTTGGTTCTTCTCGGCGATTTCAATATAAATATGTTGGTTACTGATGACAGTGATACAAAGAAGTTAAATGGATTCCTGAGCTATACCAATTTAGTTCATGTTTCTAAGCCTACGCATTTTACTGACCATAGTGCAAAACTGATTGACGTAGTGTGCACTGATGCTCCTGTGAGACAAATTCATGTAAGTTATATTCCTGACCTTGGCGCTCATGCTTTTATCACTGCTGAACTGAATTTAAAAAACCAAAACAAATAAAATCTTATGTCATACCTTTATGTACCTTTGAAGGATATTTTGAAGGATTTTTTTAGTAAAGACTTGGAGAGTATTGACTGGAACTATAACAACTCTTGAAGATGTGAATGAAATGATAACTCTTTTTAATAAAATGATCATAACCCTTTTTGACTTGCATGCGCCTGAAAAGTAAGTATTCTTTCGAAAACAGTGATTACTGATACCTTGGAAAAACCTTGGATTACTGATACCTTGAAGCAGATGATGCAGCTCAGAGATGATGCACATGCTCGGTATCGGACCTCTGGGAAGGAGACTCATAAAAAATATTATAAAGATTTGAAAAAAACTGTGTCTAATGCTTTACAAGCTGATCGTCGTGCCTATTTTGACAAGTATATAAACGCTAATTTAAAAAACCCTGCAAGTTTGTGGAAAAATTTGAAACACAGTATCTTCCCCCTAGACAAATGTACTGAACTACCCAATCACCTGAATGACCCAGAAACCATAAATGATAATTTTCTGAACGTTCCTGGTTCTAATAATATAGATACATCTAATTTAACATTTTACGAACACAATAGGTTCTGTGATGACTCTTTACAATTAAAAACTGTTTCGCCTGATAAGGTCTATAAAGCTCTCCATTTACTGAAATCGAGAGCTCAGGGATTCGATGATATAAATCTAGACATGATTTTGTTGACTCTCCCATACTCTTTAGAAGCGATAACTCACATTATAAACTTCTCTATCTCTACGTCCACCTTCCCTGACCTCTGGAAAATAGCAGTTATCAAGCCTATTCCCAAAATAGCGAATCCAGGTAATTTTAAAGATCTTCGACCAATCAGCATTCTACCTTGTCTCTCTAAAGTCTTGGAACGAAAAGTCCATGATCAGGTCTCTCACTATGTAGAGTTAAACAATATTCTTCCAAAAGTTCAATCTGGTTTCAGAAAGGTTCACAGCACTGCAACTGCTTTACTTGATGTCACTGATAATATTCTTGCTGCACAGGATCAGGGCATGGGGACTTTACTGGTACTTTTGGATTATTCTCGAGCCTTTGACAGTATAAACACAACCATTCTTATTTCAAAGTTAAGTTACTATGGATTCGATAGTAATACTACAAATTGGTTTGAGAGTTATCTCCGGAATCGTTCGCAGCTTGTAGAAATCTCAAAGCCTGATGGAGAAAAGGTTCTGTCTTCACCTCGTTTTGTTCCTAGAGGCGTTCCTCAGGGCTCTATATTGGGACCATTGTTGTTCGTAATATACTGCTCCAACATTGTAAAATATATTCATCACTGTCAGTGTCACATATATGCAGATGATCTGCAACTCTATACATCTTTTCTTCCGAAGGATGCATCGCAAGCATTGGATGAACTAAATGAAGACCTTGACCGTATTGCTATTTGGTCAACTAATAATTGTCTGGTTATAAATCCTGCGAAGTCAAAGTATATGATACTAGGATCAAGGAAGCAAATTGATAACATCAAACTCAAGACACTTCAGGTGAGACCCACTGTTTGCAAAAATGAATCTCTCAATCTTGTAGTAATAATGGATAGTGATTTGCGGTTTGAAAAGCATATCACTGATTGTGTTAGGAGTTGTTTCTTTCGGTTAAAAGTTTTGTACCGTATTCGCAACTGTTTGAGCGTTGATCTCCGTGTCAATCTCTCTGAAGCTCTTGTCCTTTCCAAATTGAATTATGCTGATACTGTTTATGGCCCCAGAATATTTTCCAGAACCGAGAGATTGATACAACGCGTCCAAAACGCTTGTGCCAGGTTTTGTTTTAATATTCCACCTAGAGCACATGTAACACCTTATGTTAACAATGCCAAGCTGCTTAAGATGTCTTGGAGAAGGTATCTTCACCTTGCTATACTTTTGTTTGGGGTGTTTGGTGAGTATCTTTTCAACAAAATGCGCTGGCTCCAGGATGATAGTAGGTACAAAACTAGAGCAGGTTCTGTTTTACTAGCAACACCGTTACATGACTCTGCTGCATTTAGAGGTAGTTTCCGCTACGCTGCCACAAAGTGTTGGAATGACATACTACCACCATTTAAAAATATATTGAATGTTAATCTTTTTAAAGTTAAATTAAAGGAACATATTTTTTCCATACAAATAGACCAGCCCTGGCATAGGGGAAGCTAGTTTTTGATACTGTCCTCTTAGTTTGTTCTGTAATGTAAGTAAAATACTAATCTTATTACTACTGTTGTTTTTTATTTTTGTTTTGGGTTTGTGTTCATACTTTGAGTACCTATTAATTTGTATTGTGTGCTTTTTGATGTTGTATCTTGTGAAGTTTGTTTTATATATTAAGTTACTTTTGTAAAAAAGTGATTGTAAGCCCTGATTCGGGTCAAGATGTCCGTGAACTCAACACTGGCCTCAGCGGAAGATCAGCGCTGTCACATGGCAACATGCGGCAGCATTATGCTGAGCTGAGTACCATTTCGCCACCACAGTTTATTATTGTTATTATTATTGTAAGTTTTGTTTTGTAAACTTCCTATTCCTTATTTTTGTTATTTTATTTGTGGTGGACTGAATAAATGCTTTCTTTCTTCTTTCTACATAATAAAATTTGAGTGTGACCTACTAACGAAATTGCTGTTTTGTACAAAGGAATAAATTTTTTATATGTATATCAATATCAATGCATCTTTACAAATGCAGTGGCAATTTATTAATGCCATTCTTGAAGAAGTCAGCTGGACGGGAGGCAATAAACTCTTTAAAAGCATTTTGTACTGCCTTGTATTTTGCAGAACGGAAGCAATCTAACCAATAACGGGCCGTGCGTTCGTTTATTAAGTTCGCTCCGCATACGTTGTTGATGTTGCGTACCGTTAGCGTCGCACAGCTACCGGGACGGAACTCGTATTCCATGATTGCTCGTATTTTCAACGAGTCCATGAACATGATTCTTGAAAATGAAAATGAAAAAAAAATGCACTCCGGAAGTGCCGACAGAAGTGAAAACTTATTTTGGCGCGTTAGACATTTTTTTAGATGGGTACCTACTAGGGATATTGGGTTATTGGGTTATGAATTGCATATTATTTATGAAATGTATTTTATTAGTTATTAGAAACTTTAAAATATATTTAATATTCTATTATGTTTTTGTTCAGAATGTAGATAATATATCAAAGAACCTAACTCAGTAAACTTGTGAATTAAGGTTTATAATCAAATGGGGCGAGCGCGGCAGCCCTGCGAGACGCATGGTAACGGTGTCGCGAGTCCAGAGGTTTTACCTCATCTAAAAATATGCGTACCGCGCTAAAAGAAAACAAAACAAAAAAACACCTATCAATAAACCAATATGACCAAATCTGAAAAAAAAAATACATGTTTCTTAGATTTCATTCATTTGAAATTATAATTCTCAGCTAATCATAAAAAAATACATTTCAACGAGCAGTACTACTTATATATAGAACGGCAACTTCAAAGACCTTTACTAAGGTACGACGTATACGAGTACAAGTTTTCTAGCTTGCTTATTTAGCACTTTTTCGGAATTTTTCGCACTACGAAACGAAAGGGTGAATAACGAACGCATGTAGGTATATGCACAAAGATATTTATGCGCGTTTCCGCTAAATTTATCTAAAAATCTACTTCCAAGGTCAGCACTATTAAACCGCGCAACGCCGTATCTTCTAAATTGTTAAAAGAATGTACAGGTAGAAAAATCACAAGATAGCATGTACATTCTTTTAACAATTTAAAAGATTTTATACTATTATCCCTACTTATATTATAAATGCGAAAGTAACTCTGTCTGTTTGTCACGTTTTCACGCCTAAACCGCTGCACCGATTTTGATAAATTTTGGTATAGAGATAGATGGGATCTTGGACAAGGACATAGGCTACTTTTTATGTAAGTACCACGCGCACGAAGCCACGGGCAGCAGCCAGTTATTTATAAATAGCTTGAAAAAAATAAACAATATAAAAGCAATATTTGAACCGCAAGACTGCCAAAATGATCCAAATCGTAAGTTATAGCTATATTAGGTCAAGGCGACAAAGTCCAAGACATACATCCAAGCCTATGAACATGGCCATAATTATAAAAATTGCGGAGTAAACATTGTGCTCTTATATGAAGTATTTATTTTTCCCGAGTAATATCGGGCTTTATTAGTGATTATAATCAATTTGATTGTTAATAAAGTCTTAGCCGATGGTCATTTGTTAATTCTAAACGACATCGCGGAATGGCCAGCTAGAATTTTCTTGGAATTCCTCGTCGTTCAAATCACATTGCATCATAATACACATATAAATCAATTGTCCATACTTGTCCTATGTAGACACAATTTATTCATTAAAATTCCGCTAAGGTTACCGAATAAAACATGCAATAAAACTAGTAAAAAATATTAAATTAGCAGCTCTATATTACTTCATGATATGACAAACGAAGAAGAAGAAAAAATTATGAATGACATTTACAATTTACATGACATGACATGAACTCATGTCATGAAGGAATAAGTTTGGCGAACGAATCACAATCAGCTTGTTATGTAATTCGAAAGTTATTTATTTTATAAAATGTCTTGTTTATGAAACTTACGAAAGACATAAAATTTACCCTTGAAACGGATGAAATTATTTTACGCAAGACAAGGAAGTATGGTCTTTAGACTTTAGCCTGCTCATATGAGCGAAAAAAAATAATTATAAAATGTCTGAATCAATCACACAACAAATGTCTAGCATCCTATAGTTTGTGATGTCTTTATGAATTGAAAAACAAACACACCTACAATAGAAACACAACTCTGCAGTAAGATCAATAATCTTAAGAAGAATGCAGTATATATAATATACATACTGAAGAGACTACAATACGACGAAGGAGTACAAAATTACAATTTACGCGACATACTTTATTTTGGTCAATTTGTATCAAGTTATGATACTAAAAACTTTTAAAAATAAAAATTTGCTCTAAATTCTAAGCTATGTAAATATCATGTAATTATCAGCTTCATTCGTTATTATTACAAACCAAATAAAAATATCTTTAGGTATTTGGTCTGAGTTTATTATATATTATTATTTTTGAACATTATGAATATATGTTACGTTCTCAAGTATTTCAAATCGGTAAAAACATATCGAAAACATGGCTTCCGAGGGCTATCATACACGTCTAATACTCTTATAATGGGCATTGAAACTTCATGTGACGATACCGGCGTTGCCATCGTGAATGGAGTAGGTAACATTCTAGGAGACACGCTGTATTCCCAGAAAATCATACACCTACGTTATGGCGGCATAAATCCTATGATAGCTTATGAATTACACCGGCAAAATATGGAAAAGGCAGTTCAAGAAACACTTAACAATGCTTGTCTAAATATGAAAGATATTGATGCAGTAGCAGTAACCACAAAACCTGGATTATTAATCAGTCTTCAAGTTGGAGTGAAATATGCCAGGTTCATTACAAAGAAATACCACAAACCTCTAATACCGATTCATCATATGGAAGCTCATGCTCTTATAGCCCGTATGTACAACAATATCCCATTCCCTTTCATAGTACTACTTATATCTGGAGGTCATTGTCTTCTCTCAATAGTCAATGATGTTGATGATTTCTTGTTAATTGGCAAATGTTTAGATAACTCACCAGGAGAGATGTTAGACAAGGCTGCAAGAAGGATGAAATTGAGGAATATACCAGAGTATTCAAAAATGGCTGGAGGAAAAGCTATAGAAACAGCAGCTAATTATGCTAAGAATCCCGAACTATTTAAGTTCACAATGCCATTGCTTAAAAACAGAGATTGTAATTTTAGTTTCAGTGGGCTTAAAAATTCATTAGAAAAAAAGTTATCACTAAAAGAGTCTGAACACAATGTTATGGGTGATAGTATTATACCAGAAGTGAATGATCTATGTGCGGGTTTTCAACTAGCCATAGCGGAACATCTAGCAGTAAGGACCGAGAGAGCTATTTTATTTTGTGAGAAAAAGAACCTCATACCCACTGCTTGTAAAAACATTGTTGTGTCTGGAGGAGTAGCGTGTAATGATTTCATATTTAACTCAATAAAAGTGATTGGTGACAAAACAGGATACAATGTATACCGTCCCCCTCCAGAAGTATGCACTGATAATGGTGTTATGATAGCGTGGAATGGGATTGAAAGGGTAAAGAAGAAATGTGAATTACCAACAGTTACTTTAGCAGATTTAGACCCAAAAGCATCAATGGGTAGAGATATAATAAAAGAAGTTCAAAAAGCAAATATACCTGTCAAGATTACTAGATTAAAAAAGTTATACAACACATAGGTAGAAATGGTTTTCTTTTTAAAAACCCTACCAAATATAATAAAAATCGAAGTTTAGTTTAAATTGATAAATAAATATTGCTAGACATTTCACACAGAAATATAAAAGGCAATGGTATTATACCTACATAGGCTAAATGTAGGCACAGCTTATGACTGGCCTGTCAGCTTAGTTGGTAGTAGCTCTGCCTTCTGCATTGTAGGTTGAGGGTTTGATCCCTCCCTGGATAAACATTTGTGTGATGAACTTGGGTGTTTGTTCTGTGTCTGGTTGTTATAAAGTATCATAAGTAAGTATTTAAATATATATAAGTATTCCATCAGTCATCTGGTCACTATAATATAAGCTATGCTTAGTTAGGGGCTAGATGTGCATTTTCCAACAATATTATTTATTTACTTATAGATAAAGACTTAGGTACATAACTGAGAGCAGTCCAGAAGTGTGTGTTAAGTGCTGAACTAAGCAAGCTGCTGGCTTTTTTGGAGGGTATCTGGTGGTTTGACTAACAGATTACATCTGTCACAAAATGGGCTCACCAGAGAAGCCTAATTGCATGAACCTGTCTACTCTCTGTGTTAATAAATATCGAAGTAGGCTTTTCTCTTAACTGAACCAATTAGTATAAAACTGATTTTGTTATTTATCGACTGGCCTTTTAGCTCAGTTGGTAGTAGCTCTGCCAACTGTTATAGGTTGAGGGTTTGATTGCCTCACAGGATTAACATGTGAGTGATGAAATAAAGTGCCATAAGTATGTGTTAATAAATATATAGGTAACCTATCAGATGTCTGGTTCTAATAATGGGCTAACATGGTGTTGAGTGAATTATCCACTAATTTAAATTTATTTATTTATTCCTAAATATGCCTAATGTAGGTATATGTTTCAGGAGTATAATGAATACATAACATACACTTTTAATGTTTTATTTTATTAAATAAGTGCTTCTACAATAAATTAAATAGTTGTTGATCATCATGCATGTTGACAAAGTGCTTCTTTACTACTTGGCAGGTGCTTGGAGATCTGAAACATAAAATTATGATTATAATAAAAAAAGATTGTATTTGTACAAAGTCTAAAGTAATATCCATACAAAACTTGGATTTCTACAACACATTTTTATCACACACATGCTCAAATTTTTCAAACAACTACATAGGTATCACATGATTTGTACCAAACACTTCTGTATTTTTTTATACTGAAAGATGTTAAAAATAGTTTAGTAGATACAGGTATTTCAAACTTGGTGTTAGTTCATTATAGACATACTCGCAAAACACACCATTTTTAATGATCTGGTTTCAAAGCAAAAATGCATTAGAAAAATGGCTTAGACAATAACTCTTGTTGCTGAACCTAACTTACACCCAACATTAGTCCTTTTCATCTGGAAAATTAGAGCAATATTTAAATCATTATACAGTTACCAAGTTGGTATAGTGTAATCAATAATTCAATATTCATTTTGAAAATTTAAAAAAGCTGGCATATTCTGGCGAAATATAAATGGTGATCAGCTAAATCTGGTATATTGAGAATCATTGAGTCAGTTAATCAGATTATTTTTAAACAATATTGAGCTGGCTGAGCTGGCTTACTATGTGTACTTCTACGATCTTAGACATTAGATACAATAGAAGCATAGAGAGGATTCAATTCATTTGATAGAACCTGATCAAAACATTGGAGAAACCTGGTGCTAAATCGCGTATCTAGCTCGCCTGGTACCCAGATGTCACCTTCACCAATGTTCTGAATACTAGGCCCAGTTAAGTACCCAAATGTATAAATTAATAATTCGTAGGGTGGGTAGGTACTTACGTGCAGCTTTGCCATTAACCCATGGGGTAATTCTGACATGGGATGTGTCTCGTTTCAGAGCATCAGCACGAAATTCAGGCTTCAAGGCCTTTCGTAGAACTTTAGCAGCTACATTGGAGTAGTTTATGTAACTAGAAAAGATAACCTATATGTCAGCAGAAAATTCAGAAACAAATGTGTTACAAATGATTAGCGATACATACTTTAGACCAACTTGCCTCCAAGAACTCATTTTGACTATTTATTCACAGCTAAAAAGTTGCAGAAATCTTCAAAATTGCAAAAACGAACGCGAACGAACGAATTGACTGAAGTGATGCCACTGTCAATTTTCAGAAAAGATACGGAAGGTAATTCAAAATGGTACGGTTCTTGGCGTCAAAGTAAGGGTTTCAATAAAAATAATTACGCACGGAAGTAAAAGAAAATCGTTAGAAAACGTAGGACGGAGGTTTGAAACTCAGCATTGACAAATTATGTTTAAAAACTACGTTAAAAATGCAAAGACTACACCTAAAATGTTAACTAGAAGTAACGGAAAACACGTAATAAAACGTATGGTCAACACTGAAGTACAATCTATCTAATACGGCCGGCTGTTAAAAGGTACGGGAACCGTATTTTTTAGTACTGTACTGGCAGCGCTACTTGACTGACATACGTATTATGGGCAAAAAGTCTAGTAAAAGTGACGTAATCTAAAAGGTTTATGTATTATCATTATGCTTGCTTACTTACTTTCATGCATTATAGACATATATACGATGCCGACGATATTATTATTGATTTCAAACATCTAAGAATATATTGTCTCCTGCATGTAATATTTTATTTATATATGAAAAGCGGACCTTAGCAAGCCCAAAAGAGCGAATAATCGATCAAATATCTATTGATCAAAGCAGCTTCCTGCTCTCGATACATATGTACACAAACCTATAGGATGCATAGGATGCCATAGGTAGGTAGTTCATCTATCGAAATAGTGCGATAGCATAGCATGGAAGCAATGACAGTCTGCAATAGTGGCTTAAACTCTCTCTAAACAAGTGACAGTACAGTGTCGATATTTGATATCGATATCCCTGAAATAAATTACTTGAATGGGTCCTGCCTGAGCTATCTGCAATACATACCTACAAGACGATCGAAAATACTTGCCTAGATTAAGGATTTTCGGAAGCCTATAGGTAATATACAAAATATCAATTTATTTATATTTACTTCAAAACCAAACAGCATATCAAAATATTATTTATTCAATAAAATCACCAGGACCATTTTCTTCTAGAAAAATCCAGCAAGAAACAAGAATGTCTTAACGCTTTTTTTATGATCCTTGCTAATTTTGTTACAGATGCCGAGTCGAGTTGGAGCAGATTCATCCCAAACTTTTTCCTCATTCTAATAATCAGATATTTTATAATAACGTTATTATAAGTTTGCTAATGATTGTAATTATTGCATTTTTATAAACAAAATGGTATCGTTGTGAACGCATATTTTTATTTCATATAATTCATATAATATATAATTTCATATATTTTTATATGATAGTTTCATATACTGACTGACAAGACTCTATCACAATATTTAATCCCATAATTCTAATTCTCCATCAAATGCTTGTATCAGTCGATCTATGATAACAACTGCTTTTCAAATATGTATAGATATTTTCGCCCTTTCTCTTTCTAAATTTAAGCTCGCATTATGGAACCAACTGCAAGCTTCGCATTCTTTTTAAGTTACTTAGTGTTTAATTTTGTTTATTTTTTACGTATTATTTTCCTTGTTTTGTTAAAAAAAATCTTAATTTTAAGTTTTATAAATTAGTGGAGACTTCATTGGATAAAGCATTATCAATAAGATATTTTGCAATATTGTAATTAAGTTCTGTTTGTTTTAAATTGACGACCTCTGTGGCGCAGTGGGCTTAGGTCCGGCTGAGACGCAAAAGGTTGCGGGTTCGATTCCCGCCGCGGGACGAATGTTTGTATGATCTGCAAGTATTTGTCTCGGGTCTGGGTGTGTCTATGTACAATATGTATGTATTTACAAAAAAAAGTATATAAGTAGTATATCAGTCATGTGGTACCCATAACACAAGCTCTGCTTACTTTGGGACCAGATGATGCTGTGTGCAAAAAAAAAAAAAAAATTATGTGATTCTGTGATGATGATGATGTATATTCAAGATCAAAGGTCACAAAAATCAGTTTTTCGCGATTATCTCGGTTGCTATAGTTCCAATGATGTTTACATAGGGTAAACCACCCTGTTGTTGGCATCCCCCCAATTTATTGGCACTCCAATGGTTTTACTTTTTAATAAGCAAACTGTTATTCTGTTTCAAATTTTCAATTGAATAGAATAGAATAGAATAGAATAGAATGTTTTATTAATTATAAAAATCACAAACTTACATTTTAAAAAACAATATTGATTGAAGTCTGTGGATTGAATAATATTGTCAATTTATATAAACATAACATAATAAGTAGGTTCTCAAAAACATTATAATATAAAGAATAACAAACTAATATTATGTACCTATATGTATCTGTAGTAGAATCGTACAATAACATTGTTTTATTTGTGTGTAGGGGCATTAGTTATAGATATATCTACATTGTTCGACCTTAAGTGGCTGTAGTCATTTTCTAATTATTCTTGTATGCTGTAAAATGTCGTATCTAATAGGAGAGTCCTAACGTGATTGTTAAAATAGCGCTGATTGGGCGATAGTTTGATGAATTCCGGTAGTTTATTGTATAACTTTGGACCAATAGCAATAGGCAGTTTATTCGAGGTTCTTAGACGATGTTCTGTTGGTTCTAAAATAATTTTCTTTCTTATGCTTCTTTGACTATTCGTTTTCCTAACCTTGTATTTGTCGAAATGTTTTCTTTCATATTTAAGTATATCTAGTCTATATTGTGATACTGAGGTCAAAATTTGCAAGTCCTTAAAATGTCCACGGCACGAGTCTTTGTATTTAGCTCCCACTAGTGCCCTGATTGCACGTTTCTCCATTTTGAGTACTCGCTCCGCGTCCGATGAAGCTCCCCACAAAATTATACCGTATGAAAGTATTGAGTGTATATAAGCATAGTATGTTTCTTTTAAGCTATCTGCAGAAATAATTTGTTTAATTTGTTTAATTGCATGTATGCCTCTCGCCATTCTTGTACACGTTGTATCAACATGCTGTCTCCAAGTCAGAGCGGGATCAAGTTCAAAACCCAAAAGCCTAACCAATGCAGATGACCTACAAACTGTACCACAGTACAGTAAAGTGATGGATACAGTTGGTTGATTTGGGGATACACTGTTGAAAAACATTACATTCGTTTTGTCGGCATTTAACTTAAGGCCATTGACTCTGAACCACATGCTCAACCTTTCCAATGTGTTTCTAATTGCAATTTCTAGATCTTCGCTGGTTTTTTCTGTGAGTACAATTGTCGTGTCATCCCGTCTGTTCTTATACATGTTCACCCACCGTGTAGTATTTCTCTATGGTATGCACGTAGTAGGCTAAGTTTTGTTTATATTCTCTTTGCCAGCCAGCTGGATAGAAGAAATTCTACAGATTTGATTGTCTTGTCTTAATTGTAATGTGAATTTGTAGAAAGTATGCTGAATTAACTGTGAAGTAAATGAAATATAAGTAATACAACGAAAGTGTTATCTGAAAGAGCTTAAGAAGCTGATAAAAAAGTACGAAAAATTGTATAAAACATGAAGTCGCCATGAAATTATTGAAAACTCTTTCTTTTTACCTATGACATCAGGTGGCATCTGAGTTGGCATTTCAATTTATGAAGTTCTGTCTGCCCCATAACCCAGAGATTAGGTATCAGTAATTTGGACTCGACTATGAAATTAAGTCCTAGGTTAAATCTTGGATTTAGTCATTTGGTCACAATTATAACTTTTAAGACAGTCTTAAAACACCTACATTGGTAACACCTCTTTCTTTTTTAGAAAACAAAAATGGATCCAGCAGACAGTCTATTGAAACATGAAACATTGCCTTCAAAGGCCAGTTTAGAGGAGCATGATTTGCTGAAGCAGAAGCCAACAGGAGATAAGTTAGATATTGTCAATGAGTGCCAGATGTTCATCAAGGCTGAAGAGGGTGGTGGTGATGCTCATTTGAACTTAAATGGAAAAACTAATCAAGAAAAACCTGGTAAAAATTAATTTATCCTTCGCATATCCATAAAAATAAAATGTATATCAGTTATTGTTATAACTGTAATTACATACAACCAAGGTTGTAAATATTAGTAAATATATCTTGAAATTTACAAAATGACATTTAGAAAATACAAACTGAACATTCATAATTGTTTTCGTTTACCTAGGAACCAGGGTTGGCACGATTAAATAATTTTGATTTAAATCATGATTTAAATCACGATTTAAATGATTTGCTAAAGCAGAAGCCAACAGGAGATACGTTAGATATCAATGAGTCAATGAGTGCCAGATGTTCATCAAGGCTGAAGAGGGTGGTGGTGATGCTCATTTGAACTTAAATGGAAAAACTAAATCACGATTTAAATCAAATGATTTTTTCAATAAAAATCAATGATTTAATCAAAAATGTTTAATTTCACTTTCTTTCACAGTAATCAACATAAAAAAAACAGATTTAGAAATTATAGTTAAGTTAAAGACTAGGGTCATTTAAATCTGAGAAATCAATATCATTATTATAATATTTGAATATAAAAACTAGTTTTCTAGCCTTTTCGATTCCCAGTCGGTTTCTTAATTTGCTCTGAACTCTGAATTTGCTGTTTTCCAAAGATGGAAAACACTCTTTCCACAGCAGCTAAAGAAGCTATCGCCCCAAACAATTGCTTCACCACTGGAAACAATTTAGATTGTTCCTCTTCACTAATTATATTTTTCTGTGACATCCACCACTCTAGTGGGGTCACATTTTTTACTATTTCTTCTGCAAACATCACACTTTTGAATGGTTTTGATTTTGATTTAAGTTTTACTATCAATGGTAACAAAACTGAACCATCATAGATAGTGATTTCGTGCTTCCTCCAACGCACTTCATCTGTCAGTGTGAATTCTGTTTGGGTTGGGTCTAATAAAAATACCAAAAGTGACTGTCAAAAGTGAAAGTGAGGGTCATTGCTTGCTTATATCTCTTTTGAAATTTCGATATTTGGCTATTATTTAAATCAGTTTCCTCAAATTTAGCTTCAAGCTTATTCCAAGCCAATACAGCAGTAGACAAATTTGCATTATTTCTTTGTAAAGTATCCAATGTAACAGATATTGGCTTCAAAATTATTAGATAGTGTTCCACTGACCTCTTTACGACCATGTTTTCAACTTTTGCTCTAATAACAGGATCTATGACGTGAAATTAAATAATAAAATGAAAAAATCTATTAATTATGATTTATTTTTAAAATCATGCTTTATTAGATTTTTTCAAAAAATCATGATTTTTTCCAACCCTGCTAGGAACTCAAATATTTAGCGGTATTGGCAATAAACAATATTTAAGCTAAAATATATCACATTACCAAGCATCCAAGATCCATTGGTCTATCTATAATAATTTTGTATTACATATCTGCCCATACATTATGTTTGTTACCTAATTAAATTAAGACATGTGCCAGTTTCATAGTGCTTCTATTTTATCACTGTATATTCTCACAATTGACCATTACCACTTTATGACATTCCAACATAACACAAACATAATTTTTATTGTCCCCAGAAAAGCCCAAGTTAGTCACATCAACACCAGATCCAAAGAAAGAAAGCCCATCTGATAACCAAATTGTTAATTCTAACCCGGAATGCGATATGGAAGGTATAGTTCTACTAATCTAATGCACTTCTCAAATAGCTCAAATAAGCCATCAAATGGAGTTAGGCAACTTTGTAAGACAGTACCAGGACAAGTTTCCACAGTGGCATTTTCTATCGGAGTGTCAAAATTTGTAGTGCAGTGGATTAACTCCCATCTGAGATGCAGAAGATTGTAGATTTGATTCCTGCTGCAAATGTTTGTTGATCTGCAATTAATTGTCTGTGGTCATGGTTTTTTTATATGTCTAATGTATTGTAAGTAGTATATCAGTCATGTCCCATAACACAAGCTCTGCTTACTTTGGGGCTAGGTGACGCTGTGTGTAATTCCCAGCATTATTTATTTAGATGAAGAGCACTATCAGCAATCAGTCCTGACTAACATTGCTAGTCCATGGTAGATCCTTTCAGGCAGTCTTTTAACTCTGTCAGAGCTGTTTACTGACTCATATGAATGTATGTGTAATTAAAAAGCACCTACCTAGCTTATTATAGAAACTTCACTTCTGAAGATAGAAGTTCTAAAGATTAATGTGATACTATGGTTTCTGTATGTCAAAATGTACTGAATATTGACAAACTTATAGGCATAACAAAGGGTTAGGAGCTTTACGACTACATCTCTATTTAACTAGGCGACTAGATCGTTTTAAGACTAAATCGCGATATGACTATCGCGTTGGGGTTAAATAGCGGAAAATTAACACAACACCATCTAACACCAAACTAAGCATATCTTATACTATGGATATCAGATGACTGATTGAATACTTATATATTTTAAAATACATACATACATTTAAAATACAATAGTCAAGACACAGAACAAATGTTTATTCTGAGACTCAATCAATCTACAGCATAGAAGGCAGAGTTAGTACGAACTAAGCTAAGAGGTCTCTGAATCCTAAGTGTTACAACCACTTAGTTTATAGTTCAAGGTGTAGGTGCAAGATATTGTACCTAATGTGATAAAAACTTTTCACCAATTTTGTTGGGTCATTGCAGAATAGTTAATGTACTTCTATTATAGCCAACTTCTTCTCATTTACTAGAAGTCCCTGAGCTACCAAGTGATGATGGTCTACCTGACACGGTGACAGTATTAGACGGCCCCAACGGTGGGAAGGTGTATGTGGTAGGCACAGCCCACTTCAGTTTGCAGTCACAGGAAGATGTGGCTCGGGTAAGAAACATAGTAACAACTCTACACTGGAACTGGAACTAGATGGTGATGACAAGAGGATTTTTATTATTATTGATTGTAACACATGTCATATCAATTACATTTTGGTTTCTATTCATATGACAGCATGCGTACAATCAACATTGACCTTCCGTAACAGTAAATCAGTAATAGTAACTGAAAGCTGTTAGTATCAATGTTTTGTTAGTATCAGAGTTCCATAATCGCACGCCCGGCTAATACATTAGATTTTTAACCGACTTCAAAAAAATAAGGAGGTTCTCAAATCAGTTGATTTTTTAAAAATATTTTTTCATTTCTTTTATTTATGCTTCAATGTACATTCTTAGCTTAGGTCTAACAAAAAATGCTGTGTGTATTGTTACATTGTACCCTGTGAGGGTGTTGCAGAATAGGTATAATTGATAAGTTGATTAGTTGGTACATCGAGATAAGTTAATTTCCTAATTAGGTATTAGGTACGAAAATTACGAATTTGTTAGCTCTATAACTTATAACGTCATTTATGAACCGATTTGAACAGATTAATATTATTTTATTTGAACGCTTATACATCAAAACCAGTTTGGTAGTTAGGTTTTAAATTTCGTATTTGGCTTTCCTGTGGTGTTTCCGAATTTTGAAAAAAGACAAAGTACTATAAAAAAAAAGCGTAAAAAAAAACATTTTTAACCGACTTAAAAAAAAGGAGTTGGTTCTCAATTCGGTTGTACTTTTTTTTTATATTCAATGAAGTAAGTTTTCGTTTTAGTTTTACAGACGTGATTATGTAATGTTAATATTACAGGTAATTCAAGAGGTGCAACCACACATTGTTATGGTGGAGCTATGCGAGCAAAGAACCAATATCCTCTTACTAGACGAAGAAGTCATACTTCAAGAGGCCAAGAATATCAACATTAAAAAGATAAGGTTGTTTTTACTTTCAATACCAATTATTTATTACCTATACCTTCCTACTATCAGTAATTATATGATTACTGGTAAGTTTATCATTATTATTATGACTGGCCTGTCAGATTAGTTTGTAGCTCTGTCTTCTGCGCTGTAGGTTGGGGGTTCGATTCCCTCCCAGGATAAACATTGGTGTGATGAACACAGGTACTTGTTATGTGATCTCGCTAATTATAGACCGATATCGATATTACCTGCTTTAAGTAAAATCTTTGAAAAAATAATTCTTAATCAGTTATTATACCACTTTAACGTTAACGGCCTGCTACATAGTAATCAATACGGATTTACTAAAGGTCGATCAACAGCTGATGCAGGTATAGCGCTCTTAAAGCATATATTTGAGGCCTGGGAGAAGTCACAGGATGCAGTTGGGGTATTCTGCGATCTATCTAAGGCCTTTGACTGTGTGAGTCATGCAACCCTAATCACAAAGTTAAAATATTATGGCATTAAAAACCGGGCGATTGACCTCATACAGTCTTATCTATCCAATAGAGTCCAGAAAGTAGACGTGGGTGGTGAGAGGTCTTTGGGATCAATTATTGATATAGGGGTACCTCAGGGATCGATACTAGGCCCTTTTTTATTCCTAGTATACGTTAATGATTTACCTTTTTTTGTAAAAAATATTTGTGATATAGTTTTATTTGCAGACGATACGTCTTTAATTTTTAAAGTTGATAGAGGTAAAACCAGTATATGCGATAACGTAAATGAATCCTTATCGTTAGTTCTTAACTGGTTCACTGTAAATAATCTTTTGCTTAATTCCAAAAAAACTAAATGTATCAAATTCACTTTGCCAAATGTTATTCATAGCCCGTCCAACATTGAAATAAATGGAGAGGCAATGAATCTTGTAAATTCCACGATCTTCCTAGGTCTTAATATTGATTCAAAACTACAGTGGGGACCACAAATTGAAACGCTTGCTGGAAGGCTTAGTTCCGCTGCATATGCAGTTCGTGCGATACGGTGGCTTACTGATGAAGCTACAGCTAGACTAGTTTATTTCAGTTACTTCCATAGTGTTATGTCATACGGCATCATTCTCTGGGGGAAAGCAGCTGATATTGGTAAAATATTTGTAATTCAAAAAAGGGCAATACGTGCCATTTATAAAATGAAACCACGAGAATCTTTGAGAGAAATATTCAAAAAAATTAATATTCTCACAATAGCTTCACAATATATATATGAAAATTTGTTATATACACATAAAAATAGAGATGGGATTCAGCAAAATAGTGACCTTCATAAAATCAACACTAGGAATAAACATAAATTATACATCCCTAGGTTTCGACTAGAAAAAGTTAAAAGTCATTTATGGGAAACACGGTGCGCTTCTATAATAAGCTTCCTGAAAATGCTACTAAACTACCTATTAAGAAATTTAAAGCATACATTAAAGGTAGTCTTTTGAAGAAAGCTTATTATAATATAGATGACTATATTATTGATAAGAATGCATGGCCTCATGTCGCTCTGCCGTCAGACAGTTAACCGACACACTTGAAATGTATAAACTCTCTTGTATTAGTATTTCGTAGTTAAGGTAGTTATAAGATGGATCATATAAAAAAGCGCTAGGACCAAGACGAGTTTCTTGCCAATTCTTCTCGAGCTTGGGTTAGGATGAATTGGCACCTAAATTCACCTGGTATGTAAGACGTTTCAAAGTGATCCTTGTGATTGTATTGAATAAATCATCTTTTGACTTTGACTTTGACTTATGTGTCTGGGTGTCAAAGTATTGTATAAAAATATATAAGTATTCTATCAGTCATCTGGTAACCAATTTGTGGCTAGATTGTGTTGTGTGCTTTATCTACCAATATTTATTAATTTATACTAAGGGCACTAATTTGGTTTATAATAAAAAGCTATGCTGTTATTATTATACCACAGATCAACAATAAAGCAGAACGGAATGATCAATGGACTAATGTACATACTCCTGTTGAATATGTCGGCGCATTTCACTCGTGAGCTGGGTATGGCTCCAGGGGGAGAGTTCAGACGCGCTATGGCTGAGGTAAGTTATAATAGTAATAATTGGACTATTCTTATCGTGAGCTATTTCCAACCAGTTTTGTGCAAGAGTTCGCCTAAGCTGAGCAGATACGCGTACGTGCTCAGGATGCTTCATGAGATTGCATCAATAAAAGTATAATTTAGTGCTTTTCATGGTTATGTCGGTTCAGATATGCATTATGGCTTCTTGTTGTGGGGAAACAGTGTTAAAACTGAAAGCTATCAGAGCCCAATAAAAGTATTCGATCTTGTGCGGAATTCTCTTTTTAGAGCCCTTTGATCTAAGAAGTGAATATGTTCTCAATAACTAGTGACACAATAAGAAAAAGAAAAGACCTGTGGGCCTTTGTTTAAAATAAAATGTCTATATTAAACAAGCAGCAGGCTTTGGTTAGCAACCTGAACTATTTCAAACAAATCAGGACTTTCTATAAAATGACACTAACACAATGCCAAGCTTATTAAATGTGTAAAATTTTAATAGGTTAAATGAGAACATTAAAAGACTTAAATCATTCACGAACAAACTAATAAACGACTATTTGTGTAGGTATCTAAATACTCTCTGTTCGTTAAAAGAAAAGACATTACATTAATGTAATGTCTTTTCTTATGTAATGATCTCTTTCTTTTGTAATGATTAATCATTGCATTTAACCATACAACTCTTTTTTTATTGAACACACTCTACTCTATATGTGTTTTTTGTATTTGATTTTATGTAAAATTGAAATTGTAAAAGAGACATTCAGACAAATGTTTATAATTAGTGAATGTTTGAATTGTATGTACATGTATGTGGTTAAATTATTATTGCTTGATGTATTTTTATGTATTTCATTTAATTAAAATTACATTGACATTATTATTACCCAATATACAATTCAATTGTGACATTCTGTTATATGTTCAAATATCCTTACTAATATTATAAATGCGAAAGTAACTCTGTCTGTCTGTCTGTTTCGCTTTCACGCCAAATCTACTGAACCGATTCAAATGAAATTTGGTACACAGATAGTCAGCCTGAGAAAGGACATACTACTACTTTTTAATTGGAAAAAAGTGTTGTAAAGGTTTGAAAAGGGGGATAAAAGATTGTATGAAATTATTGTCATTTTCAGAACTACAAGCATTAAATTTTAGGCTGTTGATTCCTACTAATAAATACCTACAGTATAAATGGTGAAAGTAACTCTGTCTGTCTGTCTGATACGTTTTCACGTCTAAACCGCTCAACCGATTTTGATGAATTTTGGTATAGAGATAGATGGGACCTTTGAGGAGGACATAGGCTACTTTTTATGTAGCTAGCATGCGTGCGAAGCCGCGGGCAGCAGCTAGTATCTAATAACCATAGATATTTAGACAATTTCGCCTCTAGACGAGGCATCCTCAGTAACAATTAACTCGCTCTGCACTGTAACGAAATTACACCAAGGCTCTTCTCTGCAGACTTGTTGCTTCGCCCAGCTCTGGATTGAAACTGAAGACACAGCGTTACGTTTTTCATCTGTTTAATGTTTTATAATAACCACTTCTAGACACTTAGGAATTATGTATATGATTTAGATCAAAATTGGAGATTCACTGATAATAGTTCTCTATAAAACATTTATAATACCTCCCCTACGTGTTTGATACAAGTGGGGTTGATTTTTTTTATTTGTTTCAACAGGCAAAGAAACTGCCTAACTGCCACATACACCTCGGCGACAGAGCCATCAACGTGACTTTGCAAAGGGCCATTGCATCACTGTCTTGGGGACAGACTCTCCGTTTTGTGTGGCATTTGCTGACGTCTAACAAAAGCGTTAGGTAAGCTGGAAATCTAAACTTTATTTTATAAAGAGGAAAGATTAGATTTTTTGTATGTACTGGATAAACTGAAAATAGCGACTGGACTACATAACTGGATTTCACTTTCAAAACATTCGTGAGTTGTACTCGCATATTATTTTTCGATGGAGACACCGACACTGTTTCGATTCATCTAGAGAATCTTCATCAGGATGAGTTTGATCCGCGGTCCGTGAATTGCCGCGAGCAATCGCGGTTCGCACACTGCGAAAAACCCGTGTTTAAAATATCAAAATATATTGTATTTTATTTAAAAAAAAATTGAGATCCATATGGAAATTGCGATAATGAATATATATGTATTCTAATGTATCAGTGTAGGTAGTACAGTCAAAATATACGTTTTTTTGGTCAACTTTGCACTAAATTTCCGATCCAAATTTTTTTTATACGTTTTAGGTTCACTTACTGAGCATAAAATCACAAATTGCTGACAGATCCAGGTGACGCTTCAAGCTCCATCTTGAGAAAACGTTTTTGGCCGATATCTCAGAAACTATGCACTTTAGGGCAAAAGTTATGGAGACCATTATTGTAGAAAATAAAATTTCGCATCTTTTGTTTCTAGTAAACTTTTTTGTAAAACTTACCGTTTACGATTTATGGCCCATTTAATGAACCGGTTTTTCTATCGCGGCCGATTACTTTTGAAATATTAGATTAAGCAATAAAATGCATCAATCCATTTCGTAACTAAATCGTGTGCTGAAAAATTATACAGATGTGAAAATATCCCTTTTATGCTCAGTAAGTGATCCTAAACATTATAAAAAAAAATATTTGGATCGGAAATTTAGTGCAAAGTTAAATGCTATTTTGACTGGCCTAAGGTGTGTGTCTCTCTGTTGCGTCACGTTCCAAATTGATGAACCGATATTGATTTAGTGTTTTTTGTTTCAAAAGTGACTTGATCCGGAATAGAAGTTAACAATATATATCGCGTATTATGTTTTATATTTTTTCCTACTTTTCAGTTATGATGCAATAACTATGGTCTAGAGGTAATATTTTGCCATCGACATTGACATTGACATTCAGTCAGCCCGCGAACACGGTTATGGTAACATAATAGAAACGTTGGGAATAAATTTAAATATACGCAATAAATACCCGTTTACTACTACTCAACTTGTTTTCACTTGGAAACGCAATACAGTTGATTTTAGACTTTAAAAGTGTAAAGGTATTAAGAGAAATTGAATAAATCAAAGTGATCATCAAACGTGATGTCGTATTATATTTCCATTCGCCGTAATATTTGTATGGATTTTCTATTTTGTCATGGTTAAAATTAGATTTTTTGTTTATAAAATTGCAGTGTGGAAGAAGTGGAGAAGTGCAAACAGAAGCACATGTTGGACGACATGTTGGAAGAAATGGCGGAGGAGTTCCCCACTCTCAAGCAGGTGTTCGTTGTGGAGCGCGATATGTACCTATGCCACTCGTTACAAGTCGCTGCCAACGCCGTCACTAAACGCCGTGAGTACTCATTGCATTCGATATCCGACGCCCAGCTGCATGCTCCTTGGAGAAAATGATCACAGGCATCCACTTTACAATGCTGTCCCACCAAGGAGGCGCATGTAAAGTCGAAAGAGTTTGCTAAATATAACTTCAGCTCCGGTAATCACCGACTTGTGTTGTATGGTCTTCAAAAACCCTACGTACATACGATAACATACTAGCTCCAAGTAAATTCAAATCCGTCCACACGTGAGCGTAACGAAGTAACACACTAATCCTCATACGCACAATCTTTCGCCGTTATAATATAAGTAAGATTCCAACTTTTGTCTACAGACCCAGAGCCGTGCCGGATAGTAGGCATTGTTGGGATCGGCCACGTGAGCGGCATTGTCGATAACTGGGGCAAAGTGTTACCAGAAGATATACCTCCACTGCTCAAGTAAGTAAAACATCACAAGCAACTAACATTCCATGAACTGACACAAGGTGGTCTACCTCTCGAGAACTACACTTACTAAAAATAAATAAAAAAACGAAGGATCCTTACAGTAGTCGCATATGATGTGTAACATCTGAGATCTAACCTTGGTAATAAGCAACATTAATATTATATCCTGAATTAGTTTATATAACAGCACACTTTATACACAACGCTGTAGCTTAAGCGCGCAGGTGATGCATTTTCCTTCGCTACATTCCTTTCTCTTTCTCATCACACACATACGCTCGCACTGTTGGCTGACGGTACCAACCTCTCGGATAATGGGTTGGTAATATCTGACGGCCAACTGTACTACCGCGCCCATTTATTGGTCAAATCATATAACGCGCGCTTCCCTGGCTTCCTGTAACGAATTTCCATCCCTTTTCACGAAATCACTCCCACAGATTGCAGGAAAGCGAGAGTAAAGATGTTGTATATCAATAAATATTCGTAGACATTTCACACATCACTATCTAGCCCCAAATTGAACAAAGCTTGTACTATGGATCAAGATGACTGATAGAATACTTTAATATACTTTTGTATACATACTTAAGATGCTATACTTCGCATGGTGGCCAATCATTTTGACGAAGTTAATAGGCCGCTCATAAGCCACCGTTCCGTTATAGTTTAGCATCTTTAGTAAAACCAGGACCGGCAGTGTGCTGCTTAGTATACTCATTGAAGCTCGGTAGCGTTGAGATGAAAAAAGTTTCTACGCTCACCCAGCTACTGACCACTCACAGCGTTGCTTGATGTCGTTGATCCGATAAGAAAACTGAGTCGGCTATACCATGAGCGGG
This sequence comes from Lampropteryx suffumata, assembly GCA_948098915.1. Lineage (NCBI taxonomy): Eukaryota > Metazoa > Arthropoda > Insecta > Lepidoptera > Geometridae > Lampropteryx > Lampropteryx suffumata. Next base: position 5,075,871 of record OX402547.1, on the reverse strand, counting down.
CAGCATCTACGGCTAGTTTATGATAAGAGAGGGCCGACTATACAAGACCACTATATATTGGCGATCGCGCCTGCGGAAAATCGGATTGTATGGCACTGGCTTCTGATAAGTCACGTGCCTGAAGTGTGACTTTTGCTGTCATTTCCATACAATTTGATCTTTCCGCAAAGGCGTTAGCGTAAAAGAAACTAAACTAAGCATGATGTATTTGTCTCGACTCCCAAGTCTTTTGAAGACCTTTGAAGTTGCCGTTCTATAGTACTGGCCATTTGAAATGTAATATTAATAAATAATTAATGCCGGACATTTCACACAGCATCATCTGGCTCCAAAGTAAGCAGAGCTTGTGTTATATGGGTACCACATGACTGATATAAGTACTTATATCAGTCATGTGGTACACATATAACACACGCTTTATATACTTTTTTGTAAATACATACATACATATTATATACATTGAAACACCCAGACAAGAGACAAATACTTGCAAATCATACAAATATTTGTCCCGCGGCGGAATTCGAACCTGCAACCTTTGCGTCTCAGCCAGCTTGGCCCACTGCGCCACAGAGGTCGTTCAATATTTCTTGGCTTCAAACTTTGAATTATAAATTAGTTAAATTTAAAAAACATGGTATTTTATTTTCATTAGCTTATTTAGATATTGTTTTATTTTCATCGTATTTTAATAATTTCTATCAACATGGACACGTTAAGAATTCGAGTAATTATAAAATACGAGTTCCATCGCTGCATAAGCGCGGCGCAAACGGCGCGCAACATAACGACATATACAGAGCGAACACTTAAAACGAAAGCACTGACCATTATTAGTTTGAACGCTGGAAATTTTTATTTAAAACTTAACCTCGTCTGAAAACTATGTTCGACAACGAGGAATTAATGTGGTTTGTGTTTGTTCAGGGTTCCTCCCGCATCCCGGTCGACGCGTGTACTGCGCGTGACGGTGCGTGTGGCCTGCGTGGCCGCCGTCCTATACGGAGCTTATAAACTCATCCCGCGCCGCTGGCTGCCCTGAGTGGTATGTACCAATAAAAACAACACGCAACCTACCTAATTATGTTATTTATTAGAATTTCCAACAAAATGTAACCATGACCTTATTTTAATAAATTAATTGATTTGTTAATTATTAAAATGACACAGAGGCCTGTTGTATACATGGATAGCTATCCACAACTCATTTGCATGGCACGAACGTCGTTTTCTTTAGGCTATGCCGACTGCATAGAATAGAATGGAATGGAAATTGATTTTTTTGTAACAAAATACACAGAGAGTAGATTAGTACCTAATACATAAATTGGTTTAGTTTTGTATGTTAGTCTTTTTTTTCCTACTATGTATAAAATATAAACGCCAATAATAATAGTTGTAAAGTTATTTATACATTGTTTTTGGGTGACACTTGGTTTTACATTAACTAATACTGAGTTGAAACAAATTCTAAATGGTGCACCTCTTTGCTTACAGGATATCATCGGCTTTGACGAAACTTACAAATTTGCTCAAATGGCTTGTCGAAGACATCGCGCACATTGGATTCATCGTAAATTGTTCTCATTTTAATACTGACGTCAAACGAATTGCGTGTATTTAAATTATTAAGCGTACAATGATGGCCCTACGCCATTTAATTTAGATCGAAGGGTTTGAGATTTTTTAATTATAATATTATTATTAGCTTTTGCTCGCGGGTTCGTGGTCTATAGCTTATTATGCTGGTTCATGACTTACCTAATACCAATTTAATATATAAATAGGTTTGCCTTTCGGCGTCATTGCACCTACCACATACCATCTAAACATGTAGACTTCTAGTATAAATTTGTATTGTATGCTGCACCTTTACTTACACAATTATGCTAGCTGTTGCCCACGGCTTTGCTCACGTGGTTCGCAGATAAATAGCCTGTATCCAGGTTCACATCTATATACCAAGTTTTATCTGACTGGCCTGTCAGCTTAGTTGGTAGTAGCTCTGCCTTCTGCGCTGTAGGTTGAGGGCTCGATTCCCTCCCAGGATAAACATTTGTGTGAAGAACACAGTGTTTGTTCTGTGTCATAAGTATGTATTTAAAAATATATAAGTATTCTATCAGTCATTTAGTCACCATAATACAAGCTGTGCTTAGTTTGGGGCTAGTTGGTGTTGTGTGCATTGTCCAGCAATATTTATTATTTATTTATCCAAATTTGGGCGTTTACTCGACAAACTGATTTCGATCGAAAAGATAGCGTTTTTGAATATTCGTAGAATTCAATTGAATTGATAGTTTGGTTGCCAAATTCAAATTATCGTGTAGACTGTTGTTGGAGAGATTGATTGTTAAAAGTGATGCCGGTCGTTCCATAATTAAGATTAGGGTTTTGCACGTTTATTGATCCTATTTATCATTCGTTTTGCCGAGTCGACCTCCTGATCAGCTATTGCTGCGTGATGTCTTAACTATTTATGTAATTTATTTACAGAAATATATACAGAAATGTTCAGAATAATATAAAATACACGTGAAACAGTTGAGCTATCTAAGAACCGTTTAAAACGATTTATAGATAGCTCAACTGGTCCAGATCACTGCCAGAGGGCAACGTTCCCAAGACACTGGCGGCATTGCCAGGCTGAATGGCGATGCTTATACGCTGAGCCAGAGAGGAGCCAGCTCTTGTATCTACCAGAAGCCGTGAAAAAAATTTGGAAATTTCGTTTAATTATTGCGTGATTCAAACAAACAACCAAATTTCATTATTATGGTATAGGTATGAATGCGCGAATATGATTTGAAACTGACATTTGCGGCGATACCAAAAAACCATTAAAGTCATTCAAGTATGGAATTTTTCCTCGGAACTTCAATTATGTTGTGTATTATTTTTTTCTTTCCGATCATAGCGAGTAACTTGCCCGGTGCATCAGAAATACGCTTTACAAATATTGCACGAATTTAAGGAACTGAACAAATGTGTGCGTCTCGGGTAGCCCGACAGAAGTGATAACTTAAACTAATCTAACTAGCGCTGTGGGTTAGAATGAAAGAAGAGGAGTCTGCAGTAAGGCAGGCGCGATTACGTAACGCGTTACGTAATGAAGCGGATTACCGTCCCATAAGAAGTTATCACTTCAAAAATATCGAATTCATTGCCTTTTAGAATCAGATAGAATATCTATGTAGCATACATAAACTTTGATTGTTTTCAGACATCTTTACAGTACATTTCCGCGGAACTTGCAAAAGTACCTACGTAATGGCCAAACTGAATTGAGTTCAAAAGAATTAGGCCAGAACATTTTGTTTTCCTTTAAAAGAGTGATTAAACTACACTAATAAATATATTATGATGCGACAAAAATGAAGAAAGAATTATTTAAGTTTTATCTTTTCTATTCTCTAAGGTGTTTTATCTAAGCTAGTAGAGCTTATATTTTTAAACCTAAATAAAATTAAGTGCATTGTTTTCTCCATATTGTATTTTATATTAGTTCGACATCATTGGCAAGGCTTGAATGTTTGTGATTAGAAATAGGGACTGTGATAATTTAATGAATTATTAAATGTCCATCCTTCTATATAAGTCAAACTTATAATATTATTGTAGGTAGTTTATGGCCTGAATGTCTTTAAATTGGGCAGATTTGGGACCATAGTTTAAGTAGGAGTCCCATATGCGGCCTTGTAGACAAGTGCCAGTTATTATTTAGCAAAAGTCGATCTGAAATAAAACATGGATGATTACATCTGTTGTTAGAAGATTGTTTACGAAAAATACGTCCTGAGTTGACAACGTACAATCGATTTAGGACACATCCGCCAGATTCCACATTTGCCATATTATATCAAAAATATTTTAATTTTAGTTCAGTTTGGTCATTGATGATGATGAAACGGATGAAAACACATTCGCCAGAGTTTATGTATCTAGACAGACGAACTAATTATATTCATCTGGCGCTTCTGTGGCCGCTGCCGCGGCACGCTCGCTTTGCTCGCTCGCCTTGCGCGTTGTTTTCTATACTCTAACATAACCTAACCAACTGGTTTCGATCTGATTAATTTCTGAGGTACCGTTTAGGAACACACACGGTCCATTCCTAGATATTAATGAAATCTTTCAAATGTGGAATCCATTCTTATTTTTTACGTATTCGTAACTATAACAAACGCATGAAATCTATCGAAATCTATGAAAATCTATCGAATGAGGAATCATGAATAATATCTAATAATAAATAATAATAAATTTATTTGGTAATAAACATTATCTTATCATATATCGTTTCGCCCGAGGTTGAAAAAATTTACGAATGCGGAAGAAATAAATGATCCGACGAATGTGTCCCTAACCGTACAATCGTACCTAACGTATAGAAATGTCGACAGGGCGCGGAATAATCGATGTAAGTATCTAGTTTTATTTGAGATCTATGTATCAACCTATAAAAATATCAAATTTTTCTCTATATCGTGTATTGGCATTTTGTCGAGGGGCTGGAGTCTCATCGTGTGTTCAGGACTTAAAGACTTACTTTCTATAGTTGTAGTTATTATTAGCTAGCGTAGAACATTTGTCTTCTAACAATGTGGAGTAACATGATTCAATTATACATTTGCATTTAATGATAATTGATTTTAAAATTGCAATAATTATAATGTAGTAACTAATATTAAGGACTTAGGAAGCACTTCTGCTGTTTCAGGGACGTTTTTAATACAACGCGATGTTTGTGGACATTCATAGGGCGCATACACATCCGAGGGAATCGCACAATGCAACCATCGAGTTTTTAAATCGATGGGTGCAACTGCTACCGTTAACACCGTAACAAAATAACCGTTAATTTAAAGCTTATGGTTGCATAGTATGGTTGCACTCTTAGACAGATATTCTATATTTCTATACTGATATGCATTATCACAATACTTTTTACGAACGATCCTACCTATGATCAGTAAGACGTTCTAGAGTACGGACTTATCAAGTGCCGAGGGCATATTATCATCGCGTTGTGTCAGAATACGTCCTGAGTTATATAAATATCAGAAACCACTTAACTAAATTAAGGTAATTAAACTAAACCCACGGTTTTTTCTCAATATGTTACCTATAAAATAAGTGTTATCAATGAACATGTTACGGGCACAAGAAGGGTCTGAATCGTAGAAGTAGTGGAGTTATGTGAAGATGTAGGTAATATTATTGGAATTAAATAAATTATCATGCTAAATTGATTTTCTTATATAGTATTACAAAAAACATGAAGAAATTGGAAGCACCATTGATAGTGATAGTGTCGTTATTCTTGCCGTGAAATTTTTGTTTAATAACGGTTTACATTTGAAACATACCGCGTTTGTTGACGTTGCAAAACATTAAGGTATAGTTAATAGTTTGACCTCCTGCCATGCTCTTACCAGCTCTTAGGCAAATCAGTGATGCGGACTTTATATTAGCAAAGAGTGCGGCAATCTTCTAGGAACCGGATTTGTATAAATGATGCAAAGTGCCGCAGACCATCCCAGGAGTGGGAAGCCACCCCTGCGCACCCTCCTGCGGTGTTTACGGTAGAACACGTCACACAACATGTTAATTGCCGCATTTCCCGAGCCCGCGAACGGATAGCCGGGAGCCCTCACTTCGACCACGGACCCAGTGCGCCGCCACTCTGTCTCACAACAATCTAAAAGAAACTGCGTATACCGTGCGGCGGGACGTCGGCCAGGGAGATCCCATCTCATAAGCCTCCTGAGTGTATCGACGACACTTACTCGCAAAAGTGCCGCCTCCCGGTCAGAAGCAGATGGGTTGCAGAGTACTCTGCCAACTTCCATCCAGGTACATACACGCCAAGCTCATTCCCGCTTCAACCACTGCAACCTCAATAAAGAAACACGTAGAAAAAGCCCCCATCCTTTCCGCCACTCGGTCCCACTAAGGTCTGACGATCCAGCGAATACCGAGCGGTCGGAACGCTGGCGAGGAGGAAAATCCCCCTTAGCCTGCTGGGTGCATGCGACGACACATCCTCGCATAGTGACGCGGCCCCTCCCGAAGCCGAATATCGAACGGACGGCCTAAACCGCCAACATTACTCGGTCCCACGGGTCTTCCCGACACTATGTGTGGATACCGAGCGACCGCAAGTCATAAAAGGACCAAGGCGAGTGTCCTTTCTCAACAAGCGACTGGTAAATGAACACCAAGCACGTCCCTGCTTCGTCCGCTGTGCCCACTTCCCTCAGAAGGACGCGCGGAGAAGCTCCCGCTCCTCAGGTTTATGGTCATCCGTCAACAGGATCCGAGGGAGAAGTTATTGACGGACATAACAGGGTGCACCGTACTATGGTAAATCCATCCATCCAACCATCTCAAAATTTAGAGATGTCACCTCCATATTAGAAACCTCAAAATGTTAATCGCGTTGGCAGTTCACTAGAACCTTTACGGTTGATTTAATTTTAAAACTTCTGACAGGTCGATAAGAATGAACGTATGACATTAGCTTTTTAGGTTAACCCAAATTTGCGAGATACTATTCTCTCAAAAATGGACCCACCGTGCATTAAATAAAATTTACATCCAAATCAAATAAGTAACTACAATGTTTGGTCATCAAAATTATCCAAAGAAATATGGTATATCATTCAAGCATTCTCGCCAGACAGTTATTGATAAAGAGTCTTGAAATTGTAGTGTTTAAAAAACGCACGAAAATATTTGATCTGTGTAAGTACCTACCTACACGTATTTTATGCAATAAGATGGCGAAGCGAGTAAGTAAAAATAAATTACTGGCAAGACCTGTAGGATGCTTATAACATGACTGGTCTGTCAGCTCAGCTGGTAGTAGCTCTGCCTTCTGCGCTGTAGATTGAGGTTTCGATTCCCTCCCAGGATAGGTAAACATTTGTGTGATGAAGAACATAAGTAGGTGTTTGTTCTGTGTCTGGATGTTAAGTATCTCCATCGTTTTTCTAATTGTTTTATAAGCAAATGTTACTTGTTCCTAAATAAACATTTTTTTGAATTTGATCTTAAGTACCTATATAATTTGAATAAGTATCCTTACAGTTATCTGGTCACCATAATACAAGCTATGCTTAGTTTAGGGCTAGATGGTGTTGTGTCCACCAATATTTATTTATTTATTATTAATACCTTGCCATATTAATAGGTGCCATATAATAGAAGTTTGTCGGATCACGCTTCGCCATCAATATTTAATACCGATTTCAGAAAACCAATGTTTTTTTATTTTTTATTACCTACATAATTTTATGCTTCATACCAAAATGAAAGACTTATTTTTAAGGTAAGTTTTGTTTTGGACGCTGATTGTTTATTTAGTTGCTGGCAATTCAGTTTTGGCGAGATGCTATAGTGGCAAATCTAACTGGAACTTACCCGCGTCTGCCACGTTACTCCAAGATGATCAGCTTGCTACAGTCGTATTGTTGGGCACAGTGCATTTCAGTAAGCAGTCTGTCGAAGATGTTTCCACCGTAAGATCATACTATATGAATATTTTATCAACTAAATGCTATCCGCGGTTTTGTCCACGTGGTAAGTACGTAGATAAAAAAGGTATTTTATATTTTTATCCAACCGGGCGATATACAGTTTTGATATTAGATGTAGTATTATATCATTAATAAGACATGCTGTCTTTGAATAGAAAATGAGATGGAAACCAAACTTATGTAATCCATGGAATTGATGCCTATCGATAATCGAAACTGATAGACTTTGATTGTATCAAGAGTTCCATAACCCCCCAACAGGTCCACATCTATTTCTTTACCAAGTTTAATCTATATCGGTCAGTCCGGCTGAGACACAGAGGTTGCGGGTTCGATTCCCACAGCAGGACAAATTCCCACTAGGTTTTGTTGAATTGACAATTATTTATTAGGCGGAATCTATCACGGATTTGTCTTTTGTTGAAGAAGTTATACTTCTTCTTCTTATCGTGTCACTAGTTATTTCTAACCAGTAGGTATGGTGAAAGGATTAAAGTGCGCCTCAGAGGATTATGACAATAAAGTAGTAACTACCCCGGGTACACGAATGTGTGTAGACTGTAGACCCGCACTTAATCTCACTTTTTTCGTAACTTGTTAACTTTCCGTACGTGCCTTACAATGATATTCCTATTAATATTTTTTTCGAGTAAGCTTTAGAAGCGTCGTTTATAAAGTCCTTACTTATAAACGCCTCGTAAGTCGTAACTCAACTTATACACTTCCTAAACACTGCCTAAGATTCCCCCTGTCACTATTTGTCAATATCTTACAAAGAAAGATACTATTATAAAAAGACACTATTAAAAAAAGTTATTAACTTTTGACAGAAGTTGAGAGACGGTCATAAGTAAAGGTGGTAAGTAAAGGTAAAGGTAAGTAAAGGTGTTACATTAGATAAGTTATAGCAGCTGTAACAAAGGTGCAGCCTAGCACGGCTGCTAAATGATATTCACCATCATTGGCCGTAGTTCATCTGTTGAAGATGATTTAGGTGGCGTCAGTCATGTTACAGAGCAGTTATTTGTATTTGAAAACTTTCGTTCATGGATCCACTCCAGCAAGCTGAGGTGGGTGAAGTTTTCTGTCTACTTACGCCACTTTGCCTGGGATTCTGTTTGATAGCGCAGGCCTTCCCAGGTTACCCACACTAACCTCTCGTCCTTTCCTACAGAAGCCGCAGGAAAGACGAGTCAGTACATGCGGTGTCGGTTCGGTTGGAGGTGCATAACGGCTGGCACCGAGCCGAGTTTGTTTAAGTTTTCCTTCTCTGTTGCTAGCTCTTCTGTTAGTTAGCAAATGATATTGCTAAATTGTATATAACAAATTAACAATGTACCTACTTATATTTATAACCTTATAGCTATAATATTTATGTAAGTATAGTTATTTTTTTCTTAACAGATAGTAAAAGTGTTAAACCCAAATGCCATATTGGTAGAACTTTGTCGTCAGAGAGTGTCGCTTCTAGAGTTGGACGAAAAGAAATTCTTAGAGGACGCGAAGAACTTTGACTCGAGGAAAGTTAAGTAAGTAAATTACCTACTACCATTTCTATAGAACCTATCAAGAGTCTTAATACTATTTGGATTGCGTTTTGAACAGGCAAGCGGTGAAAGGACAGACCTTTGCGTCCGGAATGCTGCACGCAATGCTTCTTAAAACGTATGCTGATATTGCTAAAGAGTTAGGCGTTGCGCCCGGGGGCGAGTTCCGAAGAGCTTATCACGAAGTGAGTGAATAACCTGTTCCAATACATAAACTAATCTTAAATGACGGTTTTACTGGCTTAAACAGCTCACAAGCTCGACCAAGACGAGTTTCTTGTCAATTATTCTCCAACTTTAGTTATGAGGAATAAAATAAAATAATTAGAATTTGACCTGTTTTTATATCTAAACTTTCGTAAAATACGAATGAAAATTAATTTAAATAGTTTAGTTTTCTTTTAATTGTTTCCAGATGAAAAAAATTCCCGGTTGCAAGCTATACCTCGGAGACAGGCCCATACAGATCACAATCGCGAGAGCCTTCCAAACACTGAGCGTATACGAGCTGGGACAAGTACTATACCACCTCTCCACCACCAAGCCTAAACCACTAGAGTATGTGAGCACGTAAAACATACATTTTTAATACCAATAAAAAAACGGTCAAAACATTTCACCTTTCACCATTTAAATTACGAAGTAAATTTCGTGCTTCGGCCTCAGATCATCACTTTCGTAAATCCTTCCAGCAAACAACAATTGGAGAGATACAAGGACAAGGAGTTCGTTCAGGCGCAATTTGAAGAAATGACACGGGACGTGCCGGCGTTCAAGAAGATATTCCACGTTTTCGTCGATGAAAGGGACAAGTGTCTCTCGTATTCGTTGCAAGAGTGTGTTCGTGCTGGCAAGTATACATTGCAGCAATCCCCCCAAGCACGAATGTACTGCCGTTTTTAGAAATGATATCAGAATACAGGATACCTAACGCCAACTGTCTTTATAACTGTTATGTATGTGGGTTGCTTTTTCAAAGAATAAAATCAGTCGTTTGTCAACTGTCAATTTACGTGTTTTTGAATACAGCGTGTGATACAGAGGCGTACACGCTTCTTTAGTAATAAACTACAAAATTTAATATAAATCAAGAGAGATAGCTAACAGTTGGCTTGCAATACGATAGTATAATCGTGCTTGAGCTTCAGTTAAACTCAAAAGACCAAGTGATGGTGCAGTAGAGAGATTAATTTTTCTAACACTTTTTTGTCGTACCCGCTTTATCCGCCTAGCTACTTACTTTAGCGACATCTTATCATATCTTTTACTTTTAGGCACCATTACCGATTTTTTTTAATTTTTTTTCTGTTTTAAATGTGTCTGTAATCATGACTTATTGTGGTAGCAAAATAAACACAAGAAGAAATTAATAGTTGTAGATTATATAAACAAAAACACTATTTCACCTATCGACATGTGTCGGTAGGTGAAAGTGTTTTTGTGGATATATATGTGTATATCTATATTATGAAAAATCACTTTTGACCTAGACTCCAAGACTTTGCTCTAGCAATCCGCCTCCTATTAATCGTGATGAAATTTTGCATAGTATTAGATTAGTAACACTTCAAATGTTATGAAATAAAACATTGAAAGAATGTTTCTGGACATAGCTTCCCTTTATGTAAAGTGGGGTAAATCGTGTGGCATATCATTGGATAAGTCTTTTTAATATACTATAAGGGTTCATGAACGGTTTTTCGATACAGATTAAGCTTTAAAGTGGGCATTTTTGGTAGAAGTTATTTCTTCCCTCCAACCCCCTTGGATAGTTGGATAGGTAACTATGTATGTGATGAAATTATAAGGATAATTATCACGGCTAGTAAGGCTTTACTAGGTTTCGAGTAATCGCCCGATTTGTAAACCTTAAAAAAAACATATAATATATTTTCTCTGTTGAATTGGTTTGGGACCTGACTATTAATTTTTATCCATACTGTCACGTCTTTTCCCACCTGTTCTGTTGGCTAGTTCTGTTGGCAGAACTATTGAGATTTTTTTTAGTTTTTTTAGTCACAAGGTTTGTGAACAGACCTACTGGGAATTATTTTCCCATTTGTTCTGCCAACAGCAGAACTATTTAACAGAACAGGTGGCAGTAGACTTACTGCCAGCCTTCACTAGGTACGTGGTACGTGGTAACATGCGCTTGACCAATTTATATGTAGTTCAATTAATGAAGGTAATTTTAACGAATGTTATTTCCCGGTAGTTAAAAAACCACGTGTGCTCGCTGTGGTCGGGATGGGTCACGTTGACGGTATAGTCAAGTATTATGGCAAAATGCGACAAGATGACATTGTCCCGTTACTGTTGTGAGTATTTGATACGTTTGTTTTTTTTACTGTAGCCTAACAATTTTATGTCTTAGAATATTTATCTGAGTGTTCATAGTTCTTTATAAAAGAATAAGTTGCCACTTATAAATAGATTATTTAATCTTGGTTTTAGAGGTGGAGACCAGTTCAGGTGAGGAACATACCTATTTATTAAATTTCAATGTAAGATAAGACTCAAATAACCTATCAATACCCTGAAGCATATGTGTAGTACTCAAATATATATTTATTTTATAAATAAGTACCTATCTAAATACAAAAACTGTTTTTTATCGGGAAAACTATAATTATCTGCCAACACTCCAACAGGGTGTTAATAATAATTGTTAAATATTATTTTTTTAAAACATCTTTAAACTTAATTTTATTTCAAGGGAATTCTGGTGAACCGATGAGTTCACTGGGATACCTTGGGGGATCGGGTAATTAAACACATACGTTTCGTAACGCATAATGTCAATTACCTAATATGCATTGTTATGAACCCAACGATTATTCAGTGTGTCTCAGGAATTGAAATTAACTTTAAATTAACTTACAGAAATTCGTAGAGCGTGATACGGCTATGCAACGACTTCCTTTCTTCCATGGCTCTAATTCTTGGAGACACCCTGTGTAAGAAAGAAAACATCAAAATAGGTAGGTTTTTAGGTAATTTACGTAGGTATTTATGTTAGTAATTTGTGTGTTTTTAAAGCCGTTTTATTTTGTTTCAGTTTCCCTCGAAAGCCTATGTATATTGTGGTACTGAGGAAAACTATTAAATATGGGTTTATCTTTTTAGTGTTCTCATTTTTTTATCGACTAATTTTTGGATGACCTTGCAATAAAGTTTATTTAACAATATAACAAGATACTTTTGTCTTTCAAGATATGTACCTACCAAAATAATATTTTACAAAACTATTGCATGGTAGGGCAAAGGTACCGACCATAGAAAAGTTACTCCCTGAATCTTTATAGTTAGTTTTGATTAAAATCTTTACGTATCTGTGGGTATAGACGGGTATAGGTATAGCCTTCTTTGTGGTACTCTGATGAGTGATGATGATGACGTTCTGTAACTGCGATCCTTGATGCTTTATGGATGGAAAATATAATGGGTGAAAGCTAAGTTATACTCAAAGAAGTAGAAGATGGCAACTTCTGGCGAGAAAAGAAAAGAGAAAGACTTCTGGCGCCGGTGGCCTATTAACTCCATCACCAGATATGACCACTCATACGAAAATGAAGCCGTTTCGCTAATGTGGACCGATCATTGACCCATTAAACTTTCGATTCATGCTTATAATAGGATTTAGGACACATCCGCCAAACTCCACATTCGCTAAAAATCAAACTACTTAGGTACCTACTACATAAGTATTGTCAGTCATCTGGTCACCATAATACAAGCTATGCTTAGTTTGGGGCAAGATGATGTTGTGTGCATTGTCAACCAATATTTATTTATATTTTTATGTATTTATTTAGTTATGTATCTAGACAGACTAACTATATTCTTCAGGCGCTTCGGCGGCCACTGCCGCGGTACGCTCGCTTTGCTCGCTCGCCTTGCGCGTTGTTTCTTTAATCTAACATAACCCAACCAACTGGTTTCGATCTGATTAATTACTTTATGACAAACGCGAAATCTGTCGAATTAGGAATCATGAATAATATCGTTTCACCAGAGGTTGGAATAATCTGACGAATGCGGAAGAAATAAATGATCTGACGAATGTGGAATCTGGCGGATCTGATCCAAAATAAAATTAAATAGAATATTATTATATTTCATTATTTTTATAACGCTTTAGACTTTACGAGGGCGGAGTTATAAGTCTGGTAAAAATCTATTTTGGAATAAAAGTATCGCAAATTGCATCATATCATAACTCAAACTCTTTTGAAGGTCGAAATTTAAATATTCAGCCAGTACCGCCGGTTAGTATTTTTTTTACAGCTTAAAGGAAATCAATTGAACGCATTTTCGCAAACATGGAGATAAGTGAATTTCGTGTGTTGATTAAACATTATTAAAAAAAACTTAAGACTTGATAATATGCTGAACGTCCAGGACGCCCAGTTGAGGTCACTATTCCAGAGATTATCGCTAGAATCCATGACATAGTGTTGAATGACCGAAGAGTAAAAGTAAAGGAGATAGTCGAGACAGTAGGCATCTCGGACGACGTGTACGCAAATCTTAACATTTAGATATATGAAGAAGCTCTCCGCGCGATGGGTGCCGTGTTTACTGACTTTTGATCAAAAACGCATACGGGTGACCACTTCGGAGGCAGGTTTGGGATTGTTTCAACGGCATAAAACTGAATTAATGCGTCGTTTCATAACAGTAGACGAAACATGGATCCACCACCATACACCAGAAACCAAACAACAATCAAAACAGCGGATTGTACGGGCGAACCAGCTCCGAAGGCACGTGGGATAATCCAGATTGACTACCTGGAGAAGGGTAAAACGATTAATGGCGAATATTATGCCAAATGATTGGACAAAGGACAATGGGAAGAAACGTCCCCACCATCCAACAGATTTGAAACATGTACCCTTTAAAAAACTTGATATGGCGACATAATTCAAATACGTGGGGCTTAGGTTTTATACAACTTCTGATGCTTCCATTATGCAGTTATTAATGCATGATCAAACTCCTTTGCATTGGTTTTTAAACAGTGGTGACGTTTTTATAGTAGACAGGAGCTTTAGAGATAGCATTGGTGATATCCAGTCCTGTGGCTATGAAGTCCACAATGCCTACAAAGGACCGGAACGCTAGTCAGCTGACAAGAAGACAGGCAAATAAGTCACGATTGATTACGATTTGCAGATGGGTTGTTGAGGCAGTCAACGGCAAGTTTAAAAATAGGTTCAGGTTGTTGCGACAAACGTATTTTAACCGTGCATTAAGTCATATGTTCTGTGACTTTAAAATCGCAGCAGCCATAATAAATGCCTTTTATCGTGTCGCTGTTGATAACAGATTCGCCGCCGAGATCATAAATATAATTCATTTTACATATTGAACATGTCCAATTTTTTGCATGATTATGTGCATATGAAAAATCTTTACAGATAGAGAGTGAGTTTTGAGGCCATGCAAACAAATACTCCTAACTTCGAAGACTTCCCACGTTTATCTGAAGATGAAGTGTTTCTTTTCGCGCTAGGGAGCTGTCATATTAAGCTTGCCAAGTCTTACGCCAAACACCTTCGCGATGGCCTTTATAATATAGAACTATAACCGTGATAACAAGTTAAACGATTTACCGCGATGCAATATCCTGCTAAATAATGTGCGGTGTTATGGCTAGTCAAAGTACGGATTTAGTCACGCCATGTTCATTCCCGTATTTATTATATTTATATTTGAATAGACCGGGATTTGGCTGACAGACATGCTATTGCGCATTGGTACTGCACTTGCCTTACAGGCAATTGCACTGTGGGAAGTTGTGCGCACATAGTTTCCATTGTATGGTATATGGGGTTAGGGGGTCATATTGACTTTAATGCACCAGCACAAATGCTTGATAATACTTTAATAGACGACCTAATGTAATTGTTAGTACAGTCAAGTGCTTGTCAGGCACTAGACCTGTTTTTATGCCATGCAGTATAAAAGTCAGAGCTTAACTTAACCTAGTACTGTACCGTTTCACATGGTTTTAGCTGTACTAATGTTTTAATAGGATATACAATCGACATTAGTTTTCGTGAAATATGCTTTTGTGTTTGTGAAAAAAAAAAAAATTGCTGAAAAGTTATTTTTTATTTAAAATAAACCCAATGGTTTTTTTAACTAACACTGGTACTTTCGACATTTTTGCGGGCTTGACTTTAGTAGTGCGTCGCACGAATTGGAGGGTGAAAATACTCACATCTGGTAGGGTTTTGCTTTCTGATTACATATTTACCACTAATAACATTAGGTTATTCCGAGAAAATAATAAAACATTTTTAACCTCAAATCAAATAAATCAGATAAAACTACGTAAAGATTGACAGATAATAATCAACTTTGTCGTATTTCTTGTCTATGGTTTAACATGTGTGCAAAATTGATGTGAACGAAACGTAAAAATCCTGTCAGTGATTTTGTTATGGCTTCTTTCGACGACTTTGGCTTATCTTCACTTCACTTGGTTACTTATCACCTATCACTAGGTAGGTTATGTTGGAATATAGAAAAAAACGCGCAAGGCGAGCGAAGCGTGCCGCGGCAGCGGCCGCCGCAGCGCCAGAAAATAATACAAGGTCACGGTATATCTCACTTGGTTACTTATCACCTATCACTAGGTAGGTTATGTTGGAGTATAGAAAAAAACGCGCAAGGCGAGCGAAGCGTGCCGCGGCAGCGGCCGCCGCAGCGCCAGAAAATAATACAAGGTCACGGTATATCTGATCTTTGTCGTATTTGTTGTCTGAGATATATCATGTTGTGCAAAATTGATGCGAACGAAACGTTACAAATTTACGAAACGTTACGATAGGTTACAAATGTTTTTTTTTTCTCATTTGTGCATCTACCTTTATCTTGGGAGCTTTACCAGGGTTGAGGTGGACCTCTCCCTCCCCCTCCTTGGTAATTTAAACTAGATTTGTATCAATATTTTTTTTTGAGGTTAGGTTACATTTATTCAAATATCTCGAAAACGGGGCAATACCTAGTATGGGGGTGGTACCAGGGGGTAGGGAGGGTCCCCCCCCCTCCTCCCCCCTATTTTTTCCCCTTCATTTACGTGCGACGCACTACTAAAGTTTAACCTTTTTGCGTCCCAATGAACAAATTGACACGTATCCCTTGACTGTTGCAGGGTGGGGACAGGGTTCATACAAAATCCCCCATTGTCCTTTAACAAAATTTTACTTGAGAAACGACCGCATTTTTAATAAGAATTAAATCCTCTTCCACCAAGACAACGCACGAGTGCACACCTGCGCGGTTGCCATAGCCAAATTCCATGAGTTGCGCTATGATTTGCTTTCTAACCCACCATATTCGCCAGATTTAGCTCTTTGCGACTATTTTCTGTTTCCGAATTAAAAAAAATGGCTTTTGGGAAAAGATTTAGCTCCAACGAAGAGATCATGAACGAAACCAATGCCTATTTCGAGGAGTTGCATAAATTGTATTTTATGGAAAGTATCGGAAAACTAGAAAAACTCTGGTTGGAGTGCATCGATTTAGAAGGGAGCTATGTGGAAAAAGAAATATTAATTTTTAAATAAAATTTACTTGTTTCATTTTTACAGGCTTATCACTCCGCCCTCGTATTTCGATGGACTGTCTGCTGTCTGCTGTCTGATGATAATTAACTTCTGCCACCTGTTCTGATAGATGGAGTTGTTTCTGTTGCCAAAATTAACACACACAAAGTTTTTGTGTGTGTTGTTTTATTCAGTAATCTTGGTGGAATTTTAATGAATAAATTGTGGCTGCGGGGCGGGTATGGATAATTGGATTGCATGTGTATTGTGGTGCAGTGTGATTTGAACAACGAGGAGTCCCAAGAAAATTCTAGACGCCATTCCGCGTGTCGTCTAGAATTGACAACTGACCATCGACTAAGACTTATAACAAACAAACTGAATATAAACTTTATACACTTGACATTGGCAGAATTGACATTAGTATGTCACAGGCCATTAACGAAGAAAAGAAGAAGGTTTAATTTGTTTGTTGTTGTGCTTGAATTTAAATATTAAGATTTCATACAAAAATGTTGATAATTAGTTTTATCTGCTTTCTGCTGCAGTTGCGTGCTATATACAATAAGGAGACTACCTGTGGCTGCAACGTCGACCGTTCACAGAGCGTAACAAATAGCGATACTGATAATTTTAAAGAACGTTTGCAAGACAACGAACAGTGTTCATCAGAAAACATAGAATATAATAAGTATCACTTAATTAAAAATGCTGATAGAATGGTAATGATCCCAAGTGGAGAATATCAGTTAGGAACGGATGATATAGTTATCGAGAATGATGCTGAGGGCCCAAAAAGGATTGTTCAAGTAAAAAGTTTCTATATAGACAAGTATGAGGTATCCAATGCCGAATATTTGAATTTCGTTACTGAAACTAATTATAAGACTGAAGCGGAATCATTTGGAGACAGTTTTGTATTTGGAATATTTTTAAATAGCACCTACAAAGAGGCCTTGAAAGACTTTCGTGTAGTACAAGCTAAGTGGTGGTACAAAGTACTCGGAGCAGATTGGAAGCATCCATATGGGCCAGACTCTGAGATCAACGGTATCTATATCACAGTTTTATATTTCGTTACAACTATTTAAGATTCTATTGACTAAAGTCTACAACCTGATACTATTGTATTGCTATATCTATTTTGTTTCTAGATGTGATGGATCATCCTGTGATCCATGTGTCATGGAGAGATGCTAAGGCTTACTGCAAATGGCGCGGGGCTCGTTTGCCGACTGAGACTGAATGGGAAGCAGCTTGTCGAGGGGGCCACCAGGAGACTAAGTACCCTTGGGGAGACAAATTATTCCCAGGAAAAAAACATATGTAAATAACTCTTTATTGTTATACCACACAGAAAAATACAAAGACGGCCTTATCAGTAACAGCAATCTCTGCCAGGCAATCTTTGGATGGATTTGACTATAAATAAACAGAGAAGGGGCATATTGGTGTGATGTTTTGGCAAATATAATTCTATATTTACTTACATAATCTTTAAATAAACGAAATATAATACTGATATAAATAAATACATACATACATACATAATAGGTATAATAATAAACATATAAAATCATAAAATCATAGCACAAAAATAGGTATTATATTATGATATCAACAATATAGAAATGATTAGGTATAACAGTATGACAAATAGTGTTTCATGACCATATTCTTGAAGATGGGGAGAGACTAACTACTAGCCAAACTTTTTGACACAATAACTGATTGTCATTGCCACTTGCTACAGCTTGCAGTTGCTAGTGTCTGGCATAATTATGAAAGCTAGAAAGTATGTTGATCATGGTCATTAGGTTTTAAATCCTTTGCGTATATTCTTTAGAGATAATATGCTGTTCATATCAATTTAACAAATGTTGTAAGGCTATAGAAATCCAGGCATATTAACTTCAGTAATTCAAATAATATTGGTCCCTTGTGTTTTCTAGGGCAAATATATGGCAGGGGACATTCCCACATCATAACTCGGCTAAAGATGGATTCATAGGCACAAATCCTGTGCATTTGTATCCTGCAAATGGTTTTGGACTGCACAACATGGCTGGTAATGTTTGGGAATGGACAGACAACTCATGGACTGATGACAAGGTTTGTTATTATAGCTATACATAATCGTCATGTGGAATTATGTTTTTCAAAGATATTAGGAGGTTTAGCAGACAGTTACAGACTCAAACTCAAATATGGGTTTGTTTAATACAATCACAAGGATCACCTTGAACCGTCTTACTTAATAGGTGACTTTAGCTTCATCCATAAGCTGCCGTATCATACAAACTGCATATTCAGTTGTACTTAGTCTACCAGCAGGTGTTTAGCTTGTGGTCCCCACTGTAGTTTTGCCTCAATATTAAGACCTTAGAAGATTGTGGAATCTACATGATTCATTGCCTCTCCGTTAATTTGTTGGTTGGGCTATGTAATTACAATTAGCAAAGTGAATTCGATACATTTAAGAACTAACAATAGGAGTTCAATTACGTTATCGCAAATACTGGTTTACTTTAAAAATTATAGACATGTGGTCTATCTTTAATTAAACACACATTAATGAATTGTTTCAATCTGTTGCTATCTCTATTCTTTGACATTAAAATGACAAGGATAGAATAATTAAACGTCACGCTAGCTAATTAATAAGATAAGTAATACTGCTAAGTCAGCAAATAAAACTATTCTTATGGATCAGAAGTGTCCTTAGTTTTAAAACAAAAAGCCGAACTACCTTAGAAATATTGGTTTTAATTATAATCACAAAATAACAATCAAAGAAATTAACTATCGAACTCAAATTTAGCACTATATACCTAGCACAATTTCGTCCGTTGCACCCGAGCGCCAACACAAAAGTGGACGTCCGTCAGGTGCGCACCGACCGATCACGCGGCGCTTTCCCTACCGTTGTGTCACGCGATGGTCCCGCCCTCTCGTCTGATAATTCCTCTAAGACTATATAGGTATATCACAAAAATTTTGATATATATACATTGTCTCAGAGGAATTTAGAGGAAGATATTTAATATTTTTTACAACCAAAGAAAAGGCAGATTGTTTACGTAATCTAGTAAATCAGTATGATTAAGAATGACTATTGGTCATAATCCAACTCGACACCATCTCAATAACAGAAAAAAAAGTATTGGCCTTTTTGAATTTTTTAAGGTTAACAAATCAGTATGTTACTCAAAATCTTAGTAAAGCCTTACTATTCGTGATAATTTTCCATGTAATTTAATTATAATATCCAACTATTTCGTGAAACATTTCGGGTTTCTCCAAACAACGGTTTAGCCGGTAAAGGGACACTGACCTCTATCAAAAATGGCCACCTTATATATGCTTTTTCAAAAGAATATCATAAAAAAATTAACCCCACTTCATTGCATAGTATAAAACAAAGTCGCTTCCCGCTGTCTGTCTGTCCCGCCGAGGTATGCTTAGATCATTCAAACTATGCAACGGATTTTGATGCGGTTTTTTTAAATAAATAGAGTAATTCAAGAGGAAGGTTTATATGTATAAAACATGCATAATATAGTATAGAAACACTGTCAATTTTAAAGGTTTCTAATGTGGTGTCGTAAATAAACACTTTTTTTGCGCTTACATTGCAAACGCTGGCTGATCCCTACGAGATCAAAATAAAGTACCTACTGCAGTATTGTACACCTTACAAAGGTCTATACAAAAGTCCGCAATGGTATATGTCTATCTCTTAGTCTATGTTATTCTCTTAGATAAAGTTGTATATAAAGACATTCTGTAGTATATTTAGTATCAGCATTGCACCCGTGCGAAGCCGGGGCGGGTCGCTAGTTATGTATAATACAGAAATGGTATCGTAAATGGTGGTGTCGTAAATAAACACTTTTTTTGCGCTTACATTGCAAACGCTGGCTGATCCCTACGAGATCAAAATAAAGTACCTACTGCAGTATTGTACACCTTACAAAGGTCTATACAAAAGTCCGCAATGGTATATGTCTATCTCTTAGTCTATGTTATTCTCTTAGATAAAGTTGTATATAAAGACATTCTGTAGTATATTTAGTATCAGCATTGCACCCGTGCGAAGCCGGGGCGGGTCGCTAGTTATGTATAATACAGAAATGGTATCCCTATTTATGTTTTTATTTCATATCTTTGTAGAGGTCACTAATTCGTACTTACAGTGCAAAAATTAAATTAATAGTCTGCGAGCAACAAGATTAAGGACGGACAGACGGTCATAGTGAAACTTGTAGCCTACCTATGTATATACATAATATATCACTACATATTTATTAGTAGTAGATATACTATCTATTTATAAGTACTTACTTATTAGAATAACATTTAAATGATTATCATTATTATTAGGTACACATACACATTATATATATATATATATATATACACACACATATACACATATATATATATAAGTACTTGCTATATTTACATAAGCATAAATAAACTATAATTAATAACACTCCACAATATATACAATATAATACTTGCACACGATGTTTTATCGTTGCGCCATCAACCGTACGGCTTGTGGTGCATTGGAACCAAACATCGTGCAATCCAAAACAGTGCAGTTTTGAGCAGTCGTCAGCATTTTTCATTGCAGACACAGGTGCAAGCGAGATGCGCGAGCGCAACCGTCTTGGTCGCCGCAAGAGCGAGCGAGACGGATGCCCGCGCGCATCACCAGTTGATTAGAACAAAACTACGCATTATAATTGATTGATTGTTAACTTACTTTTAGATCCAAAATTCCAGGGAGTACGTACACAAAATCAAAGAGTATGCAATATCCTCACAAAATCTTGGAAAACCACTTGAAAATTTTGAAAAAATTATCGAAGTAAATCAAAACAAGACGCACAGAACAAAAATTTGTCCACAGATAACGTTAAAACTGCAATTATTTGTTTCTACCTATTGCCGCTCTGTCGCTAGTGGCGCTAGTGTTCATTGGAAAAGTGCATTCAGCAACAACTTAGCGATAGGCGGGCGATAGGCTTGCGTGATACGGTTTTTAGTAAAATTTTGAAAGCGGTCGCTGTCGCTTTGCTGTGCCTGTTACTGCAAAGTTTTACATAGTAAGCCTGCCGAGCTTACACCCGTGTCGCGCGTCCTATATTTCGCAAATACCAATTCCCTCTCGTATTCTTGTGTATATCCTTAAGACTTTCTTCTACTGTTTCTCTTACTCCTTCTAAAACTATAGTGTGTTGTGTGAGCTTGCTAATGTACTGACTAGTGTAACCTGTGCCTATCTAACTATGCAATAAACTATTGCTATTACCTATTGCTTACTACTGGACTGCTTATTTCTCCTTGGACCTGCAGAAGCTACATAGTACATCACCATAATAAGGTATACTACCTACCTCTCACCACCATGCACGATTTAGAAACAACATGAGTGAAGAAAGCAGCGATTCTGAAACATCGCAAAATGGCGGTAGTAAAAATGTTACCAAGCGCAAGGTAACAAAAATGTACGTTTCCACTATACCATCCGACTTTTATAAATTAAAAATAAAAGTTCATCCATTTAGTCCTGATGACCCGGAGATATGGTTTGCACTTTTGGAAAGCCAATTTGAAAGTCTTGGCATAACTAATGACGCCGATAAATTCAATAATGTCGTCACGAAATTGGACTTGCAACATGCGAAGGCTGTGAAGGACCTCATTATTAGGCCTCCGGCCCAGAATCGCTACAAAAAAATTAAGACCGAGCTGATTCGTCGCTTATCAGCTTCCTACGAGAAGAAGGTGAGACAGCTATTAACTCACGAAGAACTCGGTGATCGGAAACCGTCACAGTTCCTGCGCCATCTACAGGATTTAGCTGGACCCTCCATGCCTGAGGACTTCATCCGGACCATCTGGAGCAATCGCCTGCCCAATAACATCCAGACAGTGTTGGCATCACAAACTAGCCACTCTCTGGACCAGCTCTCTGACCTGGCAGACCGTATACAGGAAATAACTGCAACATAGCGGCAACGTCATCCGAAGCAGTAACTAGTGGCGGCACATCCAGTGAAATCGCAGAGCTGAGAAAAATGGTGGAGCGTCTCACACTGAAGCTAGACGAGCACACTCGCACTTACCGCTCTAACGAACGCTCTAACGACCGCTCCAACGATCCGTTCCGTTCCGGCCGTTCTCGATCTCACCATCAACGCTCATCTTCACGCCACCGATCCAGATCAGCCTCGAATTACAAGAAGTTCCCGGTATGCTGGTACCACACGAGACACGGATCGAAGGCTCACCACTGCATCAAGCCATGTGACTACCACAAGGCGGAAAACTCCACGCGCAGTCGCTAATGGCGGCGGACGATTGCTTCTCCTCTTCAAGTCGCCACTTCGTGACCGACCGTACTACAGGTACCCAGTTCCTGGTTGATATCGGCAGTGACTTGTGTGTTTACCCTCATAGTGCGCTTCGCAAACGACGAGCCAAGCAGATGGACTTTACTTTATGTGCCAATGGAACCCCTATAGAGACATATGGTTATACACAACTAGATTTAAACTTAGGCTTAAGACGTAGCTTTCCATGGCGTTTTACTGTTTTCATGTAACTAAACTCATCATTGGCGTCAATTTCTTAAGTTTTTATAATTTAATGGTAGATGTACGTAATCAACGCCTTATTGATAACACTACTACTTTGTCTGCCGTGGCTTCCATTGCTAAGACTGATGTATTTTCTGTCAAGGTTTCTACGGGCGACACGAGGTATCATAATTTGCTAAGTAAATTCCCGGAAATTACACGCCCTTCAGGCACACCGTGGATTCCAATGCATAACACCGTTCACCATATTAGAACCACACCCGGCCCGCCCATATTTTCTACCCCCCGTAGATTCGCCCCCGATAAACTCCAGATAGCTAGGAAAGGAATTCGAACTCATGCTCTCTAATGGCACTGCACGACCTTCCGAAAGTTCCTGGGCTTCGCCGTTACACCTAGCACCAAAAAAGGATAACGGCTGGCGGCCTTGTGGCGATTATAGGATGCTTAATGCGCGGACCATCCCAGACCGTTATCCAATTAGGCACATCCATGACTTTGCCCAAAGTATTGCTGGTTCTAAAGTCTTTTCCACAATTGATTTAGTCAAAGCCTATAATCAATCTATGAGGAAGATATTATGAAGTCGACCATTACTACCCCTTTTGGAATGAATTCCCATTTATGTCCTTTGGTTTGAGAAATGCGGGACAAACGTTTCAAAGATTTGTTGACGAAATGACCATAGGCCTTGATTTCGTGTATTGCTATTTAGACGATTTTTTAGTTTACTCTCGCAACGAGACCCTACACGAAATTCACCTCCAGCAACTTTTTACCCGTATGAAAACATACGGCATTCTCGTCAACACTTCTAAATGCGTTTTCGGAGTAAATGAGGTAACCTTCCTGGGTTACCGCATTTCCCAATCCGAAACCAAACCTCTCGAGTCTAAAGTGGAGGCCATAAAGGAATTCCCAGTCCTTAAAAATCACCTTCACACGTTATCGCAATTTTTGCAATAATTTATTTAAAAAAGTAAAACATGACTATGAACGTGATGAGCTTCGGAGGGCCAGGAATAATCCTAAGGCTACATGGGACCTCGTTAAAAAAATGGCAAACCTTGATCGAAAACACCGCACTTCTGATCAGTTACTCAAACTTGACACTACTCCTGCAAACTCAGTAAACTCCGTCAACAATTAACTTCTGTTACTTTTCCCACTATATTCAAAAAAGCTATTGTCCATCCAATACATAAAAGTGGCGACAGCGACAAGTTAATAATTATAGACCCATTTCTGTCCTAAGCGTTTTATCTAAAATTCTTGAAAAAGAGACTTGTTGATTTTCTGAACGACAAGCGCATTTTAGCTAATAACCAATTTGGATTCAGGAGCGGTAGGTCTACTGCGGACGCGGTTATAGAACTCACAACTTCAGTTGTCAAAAAACTTGACAAAAAACTAAAAACTGTCGGTATCTTCCTTGATCTCACTAAGGCTTTCGACACTGTCTCTATTCCCTTGCTTTTAAAAAAACTGGAACAAATGTGCATTAGAGGCAGTGTCAAAAACTTGTTTGAAAGTTATCTTTCTCACCGTGTGCAGGTTGTTAAGATTGGTAATACATACAGTGATGAGGAACCTATTACCTATGGTGTTCCAAGATAGCGTTCTTGGTCCGACACTCTTTCTCATTTACATTAATGACCTGTGCAAACTCTCACTGCCCAACTGCTCCATTTTCACTTACGCCGATGATACCGCCCTAATCATAGAAGAAAGAAGTTGGGAAGAAGCGCTATCTCATTGTTTTAAATTGGCTATCTTCAAATCTTCTAACCCTCAACGTCAACAAGACAAAATATATCACTTTTTCCTCAACCTAGGTCTAGGTCCTAATCCTCTTCTTCTTCTTCGATTCGAGCCCATTCTTGCTTTAACCTAATTACTGGCATTTGTACCTGCCAGACTCTAGAACATACACTATCACTAAAATATCTTGGTGTTGTCCTAGAGAGCTCCCGCTCGTGGTTTCCACACATTCAGTGTACAGTGTCTAGAGTCCGCAAATTGATATTTGTTTTTGGAAGGTTAAGATGTGTTGCAGATTTGGACTGGCTCAAAACCGTTTACCACGCTCTCGCGCAATCTATCCTGTCATACTGCAACATTGCATGGGGAGGAGCTATAAAAACTCAACTATTGAGAGTAGAACGAGCACAAAGAGCTGTTCTAAAGGTGATGTTGTCCAAGCCGAGGCGTTTTCCCACTAGTTGTACTCACTGGTTGTACTCAATCTGTGAAGTCTTAACTGTGAGACAGTTATTTATCTTAGCCACCATTTTACGAAAGCACTCTCAACTAAATTTTGATCCTAAACTTAGTACCGTAAAACGTCGCTCTGACATGGTGTGTGGAATTATATCTCGTAGAACTGCAGCGGCCGGGCGTTATTTCTGTTATTTAAGCCCTTCCCTGTACAATAGAGTCAACAAACTACTTAAAATTTAACCCCTCCCATAATATTATAAATGCAAACTTGTTTGTATGAAGTGGCTCCAGTCTCTCTCTTATGAGGAAACTGAAGACACTCTGAGTACACCAATGTCGTGTTTATTGGCAAAACATGGTTAAATGCAAACCATACGTTTCACAGACATGGACCGATGACAGAGTGGCCTCCGCCTCAAAAGTTCCATCGGGAAAAGGAGCTCGCCTTTTTATATGTCACCCTAGCTCAGCTTCTTAAGGATTTATTCCAGACAGCCTCCTCGCATTCGCGTCTAAAACTACGAGTGATTACCATGAGGAAATGAACGAAATGAATGAAGTGGTTTGAAAGGCTGCTAGTCAGCCAATAACAGCTGCTAGTCAGCAAATAAAAAACTAGAAATTCTCTCGTGGCTGGAAAGGAATGGTGTGGAAACAAATTCAACTTTATTAAAAGTTGAGTTGTTGAATTTGGTAAAAGCCACTAAGCCGCCCAAGCCTTGCTATAATAATCGATGAACTAGCCCTAGAGCATGGACACGACGTTATTCGATTACCTTCCTATCATTGCCAGTATAACGCTATCGAGCTTATTTGGGCACAAATAAAGGGTCATGCAGCGCGTAACAATACTGAGCCACCCTTCAGTACTGCAAAAATGTTGGCACTGCTACAAACTGCGTGTGCAGAAGTCACTACAGAAGACTGGAGAAAAGTCGTCGAGAAAACAAAGAAAATAATTTCAGATGATTTTAAACGAGATGTGAGAATAGACAATATGGTTAAAAATGAATTAATCATAACTCCGAGTGCGGACAGCAGTGATGACGATGACAACACTAGCTATTATTCAAATAGCTCAACTGAATAAATACATTTTTTGCTACACTTGTACTTGTCGGAAGAGGAGAGAGGAAGAGGGCGCTTCAGTCGGGCGAGCAACAACTGTTCTGTTACGAAAATTAATTAAAAATTTGTCGAAAACCAGTGCAAAAATTGAATGGACCACGTAAAACATTGACAATATAAGGTTAAAGTGAAGTGAAATAAACTATTACCATCACGACATCACACCACAAACACAGGTCATACAGTATAGTGCTCATATGGTACACAAATAATCAACAGATATCCCATAAACTGGCATAAAAGTGTACTCCATACAATATCCACGGACCATTTATTTATTACAAATTGACGGTAGCAGAAAAACTTATTACCAACAAAATGTGTACAACTTGAACTGACTCCCTAATTCGCCGCACATTACGCAGCGTTGGCCTGGTTCGTCAATAGTGCCAGTACCTGCTTTGCTGAATTGAGGCCGCGAATTCGAACCTCTGCTGGCTGAAGACTTTTTGCAAAGAAAAATTTTTCTGACTATTACTAGAAAATAGTAACACCACCTATCGTCAAGTAGCCAAACCGAACCAAACATCTTAGCCAAAGTTATAGCATATAGCATATACTAAGCGAATACTAAAAGGGCGCTAAGCGAATTATAACCAAATATGGATGAAATAAAAAATATGCAAATTTATAAGCAAGATATAAAAAAGCAAAAACAAGACATGCTAGAAATGTAAGAAGATATTAAAGGCACAATAATCAACAGCCTCAACGAGAAGTTTTATAACTTAGAACTGAAAAATGAGCTTTTGGACGAAAAAATAAAGGAGCCATCAAATAAAATTAACAACCTAGAGAGACAGTGTAGACGCAAAAATCTGATCCTTTTTGGCGTAGAAGAGATAGAAAAGTCGTACGATGAACTGGAAAAATTGTAATAAATATAATAAATACATACATAAAAATTTCATGTGACACTTATAACATAGAAGCTGTTTGAAGATTGGGGAAAAAGGGTGAAAAAGTTCGACCGATAGTATTAACATTCAACACCTTAGGTTTCAAATTAAAAATACAAAAAAACCAACATAACCTTCAAAACACTTTATATTACTTAAAAGAAGACTACCCAATAGAAGTCTTAAATAAGCGTAAAGAGCTACAAGTTCAACTACAGAAAGAAAAAGATGCAGGACACACCGCTTTTATAAAATACGACAAAATTATTATACTGAGCAACAACCCCCACAGAAACAGTCAAGCAAAAGAAACCTATCAGAGTCCCCGGGGACGCTCCACCCTGTCAACCAAAATGTTCAACAGACTAATAAACAACCACCTAAGAAAAATAAAAGGGACATGATGAATTATATAATACATAAGCCCAAACTAATTCTCGCTCAGACAGAATCAACTCAACGCCAATTAAAGACATCAGACCACAACACAGCATAGCAATCAAAATCGGACCCTCTTCCAACCCCTAATCTCCCAGTACGGCCGGTCACCGCGGGAGAGTTCGACCGAAACCCCCCAAGAACCATTAGCAAAACGAAAAATACCGTCTACATTTGCACCCTCAACGTTAGATCATTATCTACTGCAGGGCTATTGGCTATCTTTTTCATTGCCAGTGACTCACTGGCTTCCAGAGTAGGTTTTCTAGTAAAGAAGAAACACAAAGATAACATCATAAAATTTACTGGAATATCTGAGAGAGTGTGTGTACTGGAAATCAAAATGGAAAACCTGTGTTTTGCAGTAATTCAAGCGTACGCCCCCACTGAAAACTCAACACAGGAAGAAAAAGACAGTTTTTACGAAGACTTGGCGAAAGCTCACGATTCCACATCTACTGAGTACGTATTTTCTATAGGCGATTTTAATGCTCAAATCGGAGTTCCAGAAAAGTACGAACGTTCCGTTACAGGAGAGTATGGTTACGGCACCAGAAAGGATCGAGGCACGAGACTAATTCCATACGCGCAAGAGTACAACCTAAAAATTATAAATACAATGTTCAAACTAAAACCAAAAAACCGCTGGACATGGATCTCTCCAGATAAAAACACAAGAAACGAAATTGATTATACCATGACCACGAAACACCACATGATCTCTAAGTATGAAGTACTACCATCTTTCGCTACTGGATCGGACCACAGACTAATAAGAGCAGCAATATACCTAAATTCAACAAAGAATAGTAGGCGCAACCTGCAAAGGAACACCTAAGAACAAAATCCTATCCGCAAAAGCGCTTGAACTCATGAAAGAAAGAAGCGAACTACAAAATAAGCCCAAATTAAGCGTAGCTGCCAAAGAAAAACTAAAAACTTTGTACAAACTTACCAATAAAGAAATAATAATTACGTTTTAAATACTAAAAAGAAACCGTCTTCATTGAATGAAATTTGAGCCTATAATACATTTATAGCGGAAAGTAGATGTATTTTGTATATTATAATATGGGTAGGCCAAATAAACGCAACGCTCCGATGAGACAGCGAGGTATGAAAATACGTGAAAACATCATCGATGTATACAATTTTTAGATTTTCGTTTATTTTTCAGCTCGACCGATTTTGATAAAATTTATATGGGACCACCTGTGAAGTATACCCTTTCAAACAAAAAAATAATTTTCCAAATCGGCTCAGCCGTTTTTGAGTAATCGGTGAACGTACATAAAAAAAAAAAAGATTCCGACGAATTGAGAACCTCTTTGATAACTTTTTGATAAAGTCGGTTAAAAAGGTGCTACGCTACCTACAGAACAACAATCATTCAAAGACACCTCAATAATACTAGATCTGCCAAAAAGGCTTATAAAGAGCTAAATCAAGCCAAAACATGGGTTCTTTTGTCAAGTCGGGCATCAACAAATTAAAATCTCGCACAGAAATCATAAATGCATGCTACTGACCTCTACGCTAATCTATACAGACAATCAGGCACACAAAATCAAAACATGGTTTCCTATAGCTACACAGATACCACTCCAATAAACCAGTTTACAGAAAATGAATTATTGAAACAAATAATGAGACTTAAGCCAGAAAAAAGCCCAGGACCGGATGGAAAAACCAACGAATGTATCAAGGTTGCGAAGAATCTACTACTGACACCAATCACTACCCTATGGAATAAAATACTTGATGAAGAAGCTGTGCCACTTCAATGGATGACATCGGAAATTATACTACTATATAAAAAAGGTGACGCAGCTGATATAGGCAACTACCGTCCTATAAGCCTAATGCCTTGTTTTTATAAACTTTTTGCCTCTTGTCTACTTGAAAGGATAGCCCCAGTCATCGATGCTCACCAACCGATCGAACAAGCAGGGTTCAGAAGCGGTTTCAGCACGATGGATCATATCCAAGTGGTTGACCAGGTGATAGAAAAATATTTAGATTTTAATAAACCCCTGTATTTAGCTTTCATCGATTACAAAAAAGCATTTGTTTCAATTTCACACGAGAGTATCTGGGAATCGCTGAAAGCACTAAACACAAACCAAAAGTATATCAATATCCAAAAAAATATTTACTCCAACAGCACAAGTAGAGTCAAACTGGATAGAGTAGGCGAAGTAATCAACATAAAAAGAGGTATCCGGCAAGGAGACCCGATCTCACCAAAATAATTCATAGCCGTCTTACAACACGTAATGGGAGAGTTGCCATGGTCCAGCAAAGGTATTAATATAAATGGGAATTCTTTAAGTCATCTCAGATTTGCCGATTACATAATTTTATTTTCGGAAACCCCTTACCAATTAAACAAAATAGTAAACGAATTAAACCAGGCTAGTATAAAAACTGGTTTGGAAATGAATCTGGAAAAAACTAAAATTATGTCTAACCGCAGGGCAACGCCCATCTTAACAAATAACACACCTCTCGAGTTTGTCAACCACTACATATACTTAGGAAAACAAATTTCCTATAGTAAGAAAAGAAACACTGAGGAACTTAACCGAAGAGTGGCGATTACCAAGTGGTGCCAAGTGGAACAAGTTCTGGCACCATAAGGAAATACTAAAAACGCAACTTCCGCAATCGACCAAGAAAATAGTCATGGATACAGGACTTCTACCGTGCCTCACCTATGGATGCCAAACTTGGACCTTTGATCTCAAAACCAGGAACAAAATTCAGACTAACCAAAGAAGAATGGAAAGAAGTTGCCTAGGTATAAAATTGAAGGATAAGGTAAAGAACGTTGACATTCGAAAGAAGACAAAAGTATGCGATGCCTTAACTTTTGCAATGAAAGCTAAATGGAAGTGGGCGGGCCACGTAGCCTGTTACAAGGACGATAGATGGACTCTACGGTCGGTAAAGTGGTCTGGGCCAAAAGGCATCAGATCAAGAGGCCGACCAAGGCCCAGATGGGCAGATGAAATTGTAGCGTGCGCGGGCGGAAGTTGGCTTAACATTGCTAATGACAGAGAAGGATGGCATTCCTTGGGAGGGGGAGGCTTTTACCCGAACGGGGTCCATGCATTCAAAATTAGGTAACTGATAATTTGAAGCAAATTAAAATTTAAGTAAATAATAATTAAACTAATTACAAAAAAAAAAGAATTTATAAATTAGAAATCATACTCATCTAAGTGTAATACGAGGGCGGGTCAATAAGTCCGTGACTTTTTGAATTTCTGACCTCTTTACTGAAAAAGCAACACTACTCCTGTCAACAGGCATCTGTCAGTTGACTCCTGTCAAAATTTGAACTTGCTGTGTCAGTTAGTTTGTGTTTGACAGCTATCTTTATCAGACTACCCACTAATTTGAGGAAAAAATGGAAAAAAGTGAATTTCGTGTGCTTATTAAGCATTATTTTTTGCGAAAAAAAACCATTACCGAGACCAAGGCTAAGCTTGATAAATACTATGGGGACTCTGCACCATCGATTTCAATGGTAAAAAAGTGGTTTACTGAATTTCGTTGTGGCCGTACAAGCACTGAAGATGCCGAACGTCCTGGACGCCCAGTTGAGGTCTCTTCACCCGAAACAATCGAAAAAATTCACGATATGGTGTTGGCCGACCGAAGATTGAAAGTGCAAGAGATTGTGGAAGCCGTAGGGATCTCGCATGGCTCAGTGGTTTCAATTTTGAATGATCACTTGGGCATGAGAAAGCTTTCCGCAAAATGGGTGCCGCGTTTGCTCACAGTCGACCACAAACGCAATCGTGTAACAACTTCACTGGAAGGTTTGGCGTTGTTTAATCGCAATATGGCGGAGTTTTTGCGCCGTTTTGTAACCGTGGACGAAACTTGGATCCATCACAACACACCAGAGACCAAACAACAGTCAAAACAGTGGGTTTCTAAGGGTGAATCGGCGCCAAAGAAGGCCAAGGTGGGTTTGTCAGCCAATAAAGTTATGGCGACTGTTTTTTGGGATGCACGCGGGATAATCCACATTGACTACCTTCAAAAGGGAAGAACAATCAATGGGGAATATTATGCCAACTTATTGGACCGATTCAATGACGATTTGAAAAAAACCCGACCTCATTTGTCCAAGAAAAAAGTTCTTTTCCACCAAGACAATGCAAGGGTGCACACATGTGCAGTTGCCATGGCAAAAATCCAGGAATTGGGCTATGAATTGCTCCCTCATCCGCCCTATTCTCCAGATTTGGCTCCGAGTGACTACTTCTTGTTCCCAAACCTGAAGAAATGGCTTGGTGGAAAAAGATTTGACTCCAATGATGAAGTCATCTCGCAAACAAAGGCCTATTTTGAGGACCTCGACAAATCCTATTTTTTGGAAGGGATAAAAAAATTGGAGAAGCGTTGGACAAAGTGTATAGAGCTCAAGGGAGACTACGTTGAAAAATAAAATTATTTATTTATCAAAAAATCTGTGTTTTATTCCAAAAGTCACGGACTTATTGACCCGCCCTCGTAAATGTAATTGGATTTTTTATAGGTTAATAAGTTACCAATTGTTATCGTCTTATAAGTACTACGTATGAAATAAAATAAAGCTTTATTATTATTATTATTATTGTTAGTTCCCTTGACTGTCCTTCGTCTTCATCATCAGACCCCTAATGACAGCGACAACCCATATAGGTGTAAAGTTTTGATCAATACAAATTAATCAAGCTCAAACACCAGGTAATTGCTGTAAATCGTTGAGGAGTACCCTTGACTGTCTTTCGGCTCCATCATCGGATCGACCTAGAGACCTAGTAGTGCTTTAAAATACTTAATGAAAAATTAACAAACGCACTAGTCGCACTACTGTTTTCAAAAGTTCCCCTTGATTTCTCTGGGATGCCATAATCAGATCCTGGTTTGCTTATCATGGTACCACCCTTGGGATATCTTCTTTCCAACAAAAAAATAATCATCAAAACCGGTTCATAAACAACGAAGTTATCTGCGAACACATCTAAAAAATATATATATACTGTCGAATTGAGTAACCTCCTTTTTTTGAAGTCTGTTAAAAACTAAACGCTCATGACTGTTATCCCTGATCTCGGTAAAAACCTCCTTAGATTTCTACTCAATAATTTCTTTGAGTACGTCTAAGACCGATAGTCAGAAGCACGTCTAAACATTATATTTGGCACAGGTTCTAGAATCGATGATCATCGTGACAAAAACGGTTCGGTTTTGTCATGATGATCATCGTTTGAGAGCACTGGCATTGCACACCAATTTTTCACAAAAAAATAGCATTTGTGGTCTTGCACAAGGTTCTAAACCACGGCCTTATGATCGGAAAACAAGGGTGCTACCACTACACCATCAGAGCTTCACCACTATATAACCATTCATTCACCAGTATATTACCATTGCTTCACTTGCTTGCATGTAAAAATACTCGTAAAGCAAGTTATATTTTAATAAACTAATTTACGTACGTTTTTGATATCATAAGCAAGTGATAATCATAAAATTATTTATATTGCTTTATATTAACTATTTATATTAGCAATATATTTAGATATTGCTAAATGCTTAGCTTTGACAGTTAGCTCCTATTTATGTATTCTATGAATCAATCTTCGTTTGTCATGTCATGCGAATTAAGTAATGATTGTAGATAATTCTATATTTATGGATGCTGAGCATTGCATTGGCACTCCTTATTTCATAACATGCTAAACCAGTAGCCTTTCCCCAAGAGTGATATCTTACTAATCTACGTAACCACCTGACTGCAATAAGTAAACTCGGAATGGTTTATGTAGGTAAGTATTTACTTCTATTTATATATATATACATATAATTTTTTGGTACCCTTAATTTTCGTTACTCACAAGTTATCTATAGTCATTTGATGAAAGCGTATTATAATATAAATAACTTTATTATTGATAAGAATGCTTGGCCTCATGTTGCTCTGCCCTCAGACAGTTAACTGACAGATTTTAAATGTATAAACTCTTTTCTATTAGTTTTTCGTAGTTAAGGTAGTTATAAGGTGGATCATACAAAAAAGCGCTAGGACCAGGACGAGTTTCTTGCCAGTTCTTCTCGGGCTTGGATTAGGAGGAATTGGCGCCTAAATTAGCTAGTATGTAAAACGTTTAAAAGTGATCCTTTTGATTGTATTGAATACATATATTTTTGACTTTGACTTTGACTTTCGAGCAACGTCTTTAGGATGATTATGCAGCTGCCATGGTTGTGGAGTGCGTGCAGTGTAGCCATGCGCGAAATGTGTCAGTGAAAAGAAAAGAATGAAGTATATCTTTCGGCTAAGTGAAGTAGTTCATTGATTTAGTTCAGTAGTTCATTTACTTCAGGTATATCGTTTAGAACGTTTAGTTCTTAGATAATTATTCTGAGTAACTGAACGAACGAAATGAAGAAATGAGTTGCTTCCTTAGTGCTATGAACTATGAAATGTTTTTATTTTTATATCTCGATTTTCCTTCATACTTTACAGGCTTAGGACTGTCAACCAGAGGCAAACATTTTAACTATAAAATAGGTAGATAGGTAGGTAGGTAGGTAGATAGTATGTTTGTTGTAAGAAATTCAGGTTGGCGTAGGTACTTAAAAATTGAGATATGTACCTACAATGATTTAAATTTACAAAATATATAGGTACATAATTTACATTGGTGATTGCCAATGCCAATCATGTACAATTAGTAATTATAAATAGAAGTTGTGACAACTTCTTTGTTGTCAGTCTTGTTCTACGCTCATTTAGAATATGTCAGGTTTTTGAAAATATTCTCTCGCATGGGAGTCATGGGACCAAGGTGGCGAGTAAATGCAGTCTCTTTAGAGCATATTTAAAAATAATTGGATAAAATGAACGACGCTCGTGCCACCAGCGCAGTGGGTCAGACGCGCTCATAATCGCAAATAACGAACTAAATTAAATTCAAACAATTCAAAATAGGTACATACTTTCTTGCTCAAACAAAACATTAAAAATCAAAAAACCAAACGTACGTAAACAAAGAATCAAAGCACTTTATTTCAACGGCGTAAGGGTTTGTTTTAATTGTAAGTTCTTAGAAAGAGATACCATATCAGCTATCACTCTTTACTCTTACACTTCGATTGTTGAAAAAATTGTGCAAAATAATCTAGTCCTTATGTACACGCCATAACACCGTTTTTTCTATCCGTGTCGTCTTTGTCGAACGTGATGCTAATGCTAAAGTAAAGCATTGAAGTAAACGACTAGGTACTATAAGAAAGAACAGGCTTATGGCAAAGAACACAAGATACGTTTTCGTTTGCAGCAAGGCAAAAGATACAAAGTGAACTAAATGAACTAGAGACACATTAGAATGAGTAGTGAAGTATATGACAAGACAATCTTCCGTATGAAGTACTTCGTTTACTTCACTCGTTCGCGAAGTACCCATGACTAGTGCAGTGCATCTGGGATGTTTACGGAAGCGCGTACGGACGGCTATTCATCGATTTTTATAAACCTAAATACATTATTATATCGATAGGTACCTACTTGAAAATTCGCTTTCTATCAGCTATTTATATTAAAGCCTTTAATGGCGTAAATTTCCTTATCCATACGCACTAATATTATAAATTCGATGGTGTCTCTGTCTGTCTGTTACCTTTTCACGGCTAAACGGTTGGAACGGATCTTGATGGTATTTGTTAATTAAATCTTGGGGACGTGTGGACATAGACTAGGTACTTATTATGTAGGTATTGTAAAATGTATTTTTACCTCACAACCTCCAAAAGTTTCTGTATAACATTCGAAACTTGAGTGTATAAGTATTATTCGACACTAGTCGAATATTTGTTATTTTTTTGTTCTATACCGCCAATCCACTAAAAATGCATTAATACTTATATCGTGTCAGTGCTCCAACCTCTATTTTTGAATAAACGCACTGGCCAGCACGACTGCTTGAAAACGTTTTTTCAAGCAGTCGTTTTTCACACAACTTTTCACCTCACTGTAGTCTGATGAAAAGTTTCGTGTTTTGCTCGGCAGCAATGTTATTCTGCGTTTCGTACCTTTGAAACCCTCGCTATGCTCAGGCCCGTAAAAAGTAGTCTAGACTTTTTTGAGTTTTATCTCCAGATACAGAACAAACCTGTGTTCATCACACAAATGTTTATCCTGGGAAGGAATCGAACCTCCAACCTACAGCGCAGAAAGCAGAGCTACTGAGCTGACAAGCCAGTCTATTACAGCAATAGTGACTGAATCTGTAAGACTAATGAAATGACTCTTATGCTTATTTCTAGCCTCAAGAAATGGTGAAGAAAGGCGGTTCCTACTTATGCCATCACTCCTACTGCTATCGGTACCGATGTTCAGCGCGGTCACACAACACCGAGGACAGTTCCGCTGGTAACTTAGGGTTCCGTTGCGCTAAGTCTGCACAGTAGGATTTCTAAGATTAAGAAATAACTGGAATTCCCAGTGAAGCTTTATGCGTTGAATCTCGGCTAGAACAGTCGTTTATAACAGTGGCCAGACCGGCCACTAATTCGTACGAATTTACTTTTGCAGCATATTATAATCGTTTAGAAGCTTTTTGAAGAACTTACAAATAGGTACCTTATAGGTTTATTAACTCGATGTACTTAATTTTATAGATCAATTTACTATCATGACCTGTTTTGTTATAAATTTATATCTTAAGTTAAATAATGTGATGTATGTAATGTTCCTGAAAATAGACTATGTGTAATGCATTTAGATTTCGTTTTGGTATACTTATACTGTTAAGGATATTACCAACAGTAGATAGGCCACTTGACTGCCATCTAATATTGTAAATGATTAAACTTAATATTTGTATATCCATATATAATGTGAAATAGAAATAAAAAAATGAATTCTTAGTTAGGTAAACTTATTATTTATTTGCATATTTTGTATAAAAATTACAATAGGTAGAGGTACATTAATTGATTTCCACAATTGATTAAACAGTGTATATTTACAAAATGGCGAGCTTCAGCTATGACTGCCTGCTTTCGTAGCAGACTTTTGTTCGGACTACAAGCACCTTTCAATTTAGTAAGTACAAAATAAAACGGAAGACTATAACAAAAGGAAGATCTGCGAATGTTATTGCTACAAAACCCGTTTAATATAAATAAAACATAAATTAAAATAAAATAAATAACCAGCACAACCTCTTTGCATCTAAAATACTCTTAAACTACATTGAACATTATAACGCAGTACAAAATATACATACAAGTACATAGTGATTGTACTCGATTAGTAAAAATAGTGTACGCGGTACACATTTGCGACGTTTCACAGCGTAAAGCCGTGTCAATGCTACTGCTTTGCAGTATTCATTCACTGAATTTGTCTATATTATGCTAATAGCAACGAATATTTACTAGTTGTTCAAGAAATCATTTATAATGTAGGTACAAAATTTGTCTAACTACATTACTTTAGTCCATTGTCATTTATGAAGTTGATGGAATGCATATTGCATATATTTGTTTATAAAAAATCCTTATTCCTTAGTAACCTTAATCTCGAATTTTGATCGTTCTGTATTTTCCTATTTTAAATATGGCCTTAATTAAGTAGAAAGAGTGAGCTACTGAGATCAGTATATTTTACGTATCAGAGTAGTTCGCTCTAGTTGTATTTTATTGATCCACTGCAATACAAATGGACTTACAAAGTTTAAAGCTACAAATTCAGCTATTTGTTGCGTTTTTTTTTGTATTATTATTTATTGTGAACTAACATTTTAGAGTGTACCAAATGCTGTTTACAACTATTGAGCTTGTAAAATGTTATTATAAAAGTCACAAATATTACAAAACACTAGCAAACATGATGTAGTTCCCTATAAATAGTATATTATAATCACAATTTGCATTCTGTTCATTTTAAAATGATACTAATAGAATAGCATACTTTGTTATGGCAAGGCACAAAAATATTTTACAATATATTCTTCGGTGGCAGATTTCATGTGCTCATTCAAGCCACTATGAAAATATAGAACCTTGTGAAAAATGTTTACAAGCTCATCTGGAAAAATCGGAACAGTCCAAAATACAAGCGTCTTACAAAGAAAGGTCTTTTAAAAAATTCTAAAAGCAACATAGTTCTAAATGATTAAAAACGCTATGCGATCACAAATCTAGCTATACGTTATTAATAAAATAAAATTTACACCGTCGATACCGCTTAACCGTATGTACACTAGATAAATCACATTTCTACACCTCTAGAATAACCGCGGACCCGCTATGAGCTCGCTCCCGACACCGTTCCACACTCTCACGCTTCAAGGCACCACTTGTGAGTACGCTTCACACAAAATGAGTACAAACGTTAAAAAGTGCGCTGTAATCAATAGCTTCCGTTACATACACGAACTCTTAATTTTTATTGTCTAATACACCGCTAATTAGAATAGAACAAAAATTTCGGAGTTTAATAAGATTCCTTCGCTGCATTACTTAACAATAAATAAGATTACAAGATAGCTTATTCCGCAAGAACTTAATTTAACTCAAGATTTATAGACAGTTAAAAAAAACTATCCGGATATTATACTCCAGTCTCACGTTTAAATTAAGTTCTGGAATAGTGCTTGACTGCAATACTGAATAGAGTTAATTTCATGCTTAAAACGATTGTATGGGAGTAACTAGGCATAACCACCATGTGTGAATAACATGCTACACTTCCAGATCCACTTGCACAAAACAATTCTTTTCACGCGCTCAAATTTGAGGGTCACACCAGGATTAGTCGACGCGGATTTGGATTAATCCAATTATTTCTAGTGTCGCGTATGTTGTGGCTACGAATCACAGTTTAGAACGGAATGGATGGGGCGCGACGGAACTCAGTTCCCGGCTGGCAGCACGGTGCGGGCTCGCGGCATCGTGCCGTTCACGTGCCCGTTGCTGAACCCATTCTTCAGAGTGCCATTCTTGTAGATTTCTTTGATCTCCGTCGTCTCAGGCTTCAGTGATATCTCTTGAACCTGGGAAATGTTATTAAA
Organism: Lampropteryx suffumata; assembly: GCA_948098915.1. Taxonomy (NCBI): domain Eukaryota; kingdom Metazoa; phylum Arthropoda; class Insecta; order Lepidoptera; family Geometridae; genus Lampropteryx; species Lampropteryx suffumata. The sequence continues at coordinate 5,036,847 of OX402547.1, read as the reverse complement.
GTTAGTTTTTATCTAAATATACAAACCCAAGGCAGCCAGGCTAAATTAAAGCTTCATTATGATTTGCCTTATAGCTCAGTTGATAATAGCTCTACATTATATGTAGATTGGGAGTGATGAACAAAAATGTTTGTTTTGTGTACGAGTGTTATAAAGTATTTGATGTACTTAAGTATTTCAAAGTACCAATATAAATATTCTATCAGTCATCTTCACTTTTATTTTATCAGAAACTTTAGAATTAAATTATTAATTATTAGCGGGAATCAAACACAAAACCTCTCGCTTCTCAGCCGTGCACACATCTAGAATACTACATTGCCAAAAGATCAATCGCTAACGACTTATCCTATCCGGCTGCGCCAAATCATATTGACTATAACTGGCGCAGCCGAAACGCAATAAACTGGCGGTGTTTGTTACCTTATGCTTTGGCCTCCTGCTGTAGGACTGGTTGTAAAAGTCTTTGAACAGGAAGAAGAACATGACGGCGTGCATTCCGATCCACCAGACGAATGCGCGCGGGTAGTTGCAGTCAATGAACAAAAGTTGGAACGCGTGCACCATTATACCCACAAATTGAGCCTGAAACAAAATCATTTAGTTTAATAGTATATATAATACGTTGGAATAATATATATTTTGTGGTAGAAGTCCGGTTTCAAGTATGCTGGTTTTGTTTGACAACATTGAAGTTAGGGTTGGATTACATGTGCGACGTAGCAAAGCGCTGAGCGCATAGTGCGTTTGATTCGTATACTCAAGAACTGAATTGTCGTAGAATTTGTACTTAAATATGGTATGACCGCGATATGCTGATTGATGCGTGCTGTGATAATTAAACGACCTAACCCTTATACTTTTTTACTTTTTGTTTTAACTACAATACTTGGAGATAAACAGTAAGTTGAATAATTTGCGTCTCTATAATTAATATTGATAGTACAACAATAAAGTAGTATTGAGTCAGTGGGTATGAATATAATTGAGTTAATTATCCTTGCTACAAGCTTGTCCAAAGTCAATGCTGTATCCTTGATGTTGGAAAGGCATTGCGCAGTAAATTACAGATTGACTTGAAGATTTGAGGCCCATTGATTTGTGATTGGTTAGGCCTTGTGTATGTGGCATATAAGTTTCATAATTGTGTCTTTTATTTTACTTAGTTTTATTAGTACGTGTTGACATTTTAATGTAATCGCACGCGATGGCATACTGCAAAAATATTAAAAATTAATAACTCCCCGCAACTTCGTACGTACGCGATGTTATTTTCTAACAAACTACAGGGTTTAAACCTCTTTATCATGCTCTTCGAGGCAAACCTCGTTCGATGTGTATTTGATCGAAAGCGGCGAATCCAAAAATATATTGTGAAACTTATTTTAATACTTTTTTTTACTAATCAAAAGCACCAAATGGACGAAGCGCTCTTGTGTGCAAATAATCAATATAATTATAACAAGGATAATGTTATTTAACTGTATTTTCCCACAGAAAAGCATTAGTGAAAATTTTGACTTCGGTGTCTACACCGAAGTCATATAAAATGTATACTAAAAATTCTAAGATCGAGCAGTTCTGAATGTCGCCGTCATTTAGACTTACCATTTGTAGCGCCGTCAAGTATTTCTTCCACCAGAGGTACCTCCTCACTTGCGGGCCGCAAGCCGCTAGCATGTAATAGCTATACATGATAATGTGTACGAAGGTATTGAGCAACCCGAAGAACGTGGAGTGACCACCAGGTGTGAACTTGACTCCGAACCACACGGACATTGGCATCACACCGTGATGGATCACGTGGAGCGTTGAGACATGATCGAACTTCTTTCGTAGGATAAAGAAGAACTGAAAATAAGAGATTTTTGTTTTTTTTTACTGTGCAAAATAAAAGTGAGTTTGCATTATTCAATACAATCACAAGGATCAGTTTTAATCGTCTTAAATGCTAGGTGAGATTATATTCTTCGATTGCCGATATCGATTCTCTCTAACCCAAGTCCGTAAAGAGTTTGGCAAGAAAGAGATTTTGATTTAGGGAAAAGAAACCCCTTTATACACTTCGTTGTTAGTCTACATGTCAAGACTCTTTTTCTGAGGAACGCGTGGAGGTATCAAGATGAATCTAATATCAAATACTTAGGTTTTAGCTATGATTCATGAAAATCTGTTAAGTCATTTGAAAATCATCAGCAATTTTGTAGTTGATGAAGGGGTCTGCGCAACTTCCACCAGTCTGATACAAAATCAGCATCGAAATTTTGGTATCCTATTACTATTACTGATATTGCGAGAATATGGTATATTTGACCTGAAGCTAAGGCACCTCCTGGAATCTGAAGGATACCCAATTCCTCACAAACCAGTGGTATCCTGTTTGGGCTGATTTGAATGTAATTTTCACACAAAACGGGGTATTTACCAAGATATGCGAGTAAAATGATCACGAGATAAACTGAAATCTTTGTGGGTGGATGTTATTGACAGCTGTAGTCAATCGATTACACTCCTGGTGTTTCGAGGAATCATGTCTTTACATGAGCGCAGGTAGTGTGAGATCTTTAAAGGAGCAAAAATCGGTTTTATAGACAATTTTTGCAGGACTTTCGCAATTTTGTGTTCCTTTGATGTACGGTTGAATTGCTGGTTTTCGTTCTACTACATATCTTTGGGGTTCAGGCCTTTGTCGAGCTGGAAAATCGTAGATAATCGTAGATCGTAGCTTATACTCATTTTTACGTAGGACATGCTGGACATGAGCTAATTCACTCTTTATAGAGTCATCACACAGGTCGAAAGCATTGTTACGCACAGAGAATTACAACCGAGTTAAGCTGCCGAGCGTGATGGTGTGAAGCAACATGAAGATACCGATCAGTATGTGTCGGATTCCTATAAACCGAATGGCCCAAGCTACCATCATCACGAATCTGTACCATCACGCCCAGGAAAACCAAACGTATGTACGCCATTCAGCTATGCCAAAAGGAGTTCAATCTCTTGTTTCTTACCTCTTAAAATACAGATAATATCATCAACATACCTTTTCCACATCTGGCAAGAGGGCAGAGGATAAAGCCAGGTTCTTAAAATATCCAAATATTGGCAGGAGGACTGGACATCTAATGGCTATATCATCAATTTGTAGGTAGTCATTTCCCATATAGAAGAAATAGTTTGTGGCTAGAATATTATGTTAAAGCTTGGTATATTCTGCTGGGAGATACCATTTTTCTGTATTCTAGTCACCTTCATACAGTCGTCAATAACATCCACCAGCAAAGACTTCAGTTTAACTCGTGATCATGGCGCATGCAACTGTAGAACCGTAATGTCGGGAAGCAGTAACTTACATATCATGGTAAATATCCCGTTTTGAGTGAAAATTATGTTCAAAACCATGATAGTTCCAAAATTTATATCTCAGAAATCAAACAAAAGTCTCAATGAATACGTTATAGTACCTAGATCCTTTGATTTTTTTATATTTATCCTGGTTGGGCTATTATTTTCATTATTACTTACAGTGTCGAAGAATTCTGTGAATTTGGAGAAGTAGTACCACCAGCATACATTAACCATCTGAAAATGTACGAATACAATGTCAAGTCGCATTTACATTAAATAATTAATTAGATTATAAATAATTAATTATGTAATTCATCAATTGTTTCAATCTAACCTTTAAACCGTATTTGAATGTTTGAATTGATGTAAGCATTTTTTATTTTTTTTAAACATCGAGGAATTACAACGCAATTTATTTGCGTACCAAACTATAATGTAGGTACGTTGTATAACAAATTAACGTTTCTTTATTTGTAATTTTATCAATAATCTTGCAATCATATAAATAGTATGACAATTATTTACAATGATTTGAATGAATAATTAGGATTAGGCATCAAAAATGTCGCATGGATTATGATTGATGATGTTAAATGATTTTAGCGAATGATAAACTCACGTGACAAATTATCTGAAATCTTCGTTAGTAGATACCGCACTGATATGCTCTATCTAAGTATAGATTTCAGATAATGTCCGCATGGTCATTACTTTATTAGTATTGGAATGACTGAAGGATGGATGACGTGTTTTATGAGATTTACAATGGCATGGGTTGTGTATGTGATTGTTATTTAAAGGGACTATTTCGTTTTTGGGGGAGGTAGGAAAACAATCAGAAGCATGATAAATCGGGAAATCTCTCAAAAAAAAAATACATACACGAGTGTAGTAAAATTCGTACTTGTTGGCATCCCATACAATATTTCGTGGACCCTGATATGAATCTATTGTATTGGACGACAACATAATCGGGAAAGCCAAAAAAATACGATGTAGTGATGCCCGCTTAACTGGCGCCGCAGGCGTGATTTGAATATGAGTGATACACACACAGTTATGAACCAAAATCGAAACGTTTTCGTGGGGATGTGGGGACAAGATATAAAATAATTCACCCTCATTGTTTGTGGATGTTTGGAGTGGTCGACCGGTTGACATTGAAAGTTATACCTGCCTGTGAACCAGCCTGATACGCCGATCTGAAACAATACGCCGTCACCAGGTCCGTGAGCAAACTATGCAACACTATTTTAAAATTTTGCATACATTATGCCATCGGCACGCGTACGGCTCTTGAAGATACATAGGTAATTGTCCGTGTTAATAGTTGTCGAATATGTGCATGTGAAATTTTAAGCAATGTCACTTAAGAAATAATGTTAGTAATACCTTTCTACAAGTCTAACTACTTATCGCCATGGAGATATATACATTGTAGTCCTGAAAATAAAAGTGATTTGTCTATTTACACATGTGACTTGGTTAGTTCTGGTCTGCTACCCGTTCCGGGGCAACAGGTGACCTTTAACTTACTCTTTTGGCCATTGGACTGTCTGAGTAGTCCACGGGTTGGCATCGAAAGCTGTAATGATTCAGCCAGCCCCCCATCATACTCTGGCATGGCACATAAATATTCTTAGTTTTTGTCCAGCAAAAACAACTTAAATAAATAGGTAGATACTTACGTGAAAATACAACTTAACATAGATAGAGAATGAAGAAGAGTCATCTAAACTACACACATGCAGGTACATTTATAATGTGAGCAAGGAATTTATTCTGATCATTTTTTGTTAATCTATTTTTAAAGATTAAATTTAAAAGTACTAGTATGTATCTGAGAAATATTAAGTATAATGTTTCCATTATACATAATATTTCTCAGATACATACTAATAGTACCATTTATACTAAAAAATAAAATAAGGCCCTCTACTACTCAAAATACATTCATCATGTAAATATTTGGTTAGACATTTTTAAATAAAGAATTAAATTGTTTTTAGTTAAAAAAAAAAAAACATTGCATCACATACTAACTACCAACCACACAGATAAATCAATTAGATAAAAAATCACAAACCAAAACACTCACATACTATGTACTAGTCAAGAACTAATTAATACCCATATAATGTAACCACAATTGAATTTTGAATTTTTTAGAATTTTACATCAAATGTGGTTAATTATATAAGTAGAATGATAATAGAGTATATTAAGACTAAGTACTAGCTTTTGCCAGTATTTTTGTTCAGGTAACATGAATCAACGTAAACCTGGCCACATACAGAATCTGTCCAAAAGCATTGCGTTTGGATTCAATGGTTTGTGTGGATGAAATCAACATCCACGCAAACTGTCACATTTATTAAAATAAGATAATTATTAAAATAAGTAATAAAGAAAAAAATAATTACCTCATAGAACAGCCAAGTACTGAACACTACTTGTAAAGCGTTGTATAGAATTAATAATTTTTTAAATTCTAATGGTTTTCTGTTTTCCATAAACTTTGGACCTGCAACCTGGAAAAAAAACTAACTTTAGTACACATGTCAGTATTGCTAGTGATTAAGCATAACAAAGTTCCTCTTTTGTTCTAGGGTCTATACTATAATCTCACTAGCTTATGTATTTTAATATGTTGCCATTTCTATTAATTTAAATTATAATAACATTAACAAACCCCACGCTAGGTAATTTTGTTGTTATAGGATCAAGGGTCTGTTTTTAGTTTAGTTGTCTATTTTAGCTTTATTCACAACCAGAGTTATTTTATACATACCTTGACTAGATAAACATAACTTAAACATATTAATAATGTAGGTAGTGGCGAACTCATCAGGAACCACGGATTCGTCCTCGGGTCTGAAAAAATACACAATTTGACCATTACTTTTTATTATTCCATTTTACACTGGATATATAAATAGTAATTAAGTTATAGGTATGGTAGTTGTAAATATAATAATGATAATCACTTGGCTAAGGATTCTATAAGTACCAAAAAACTGCAAATTGAATTTCAAATTGTAGAGATATCATTTTAATTACAATCTTTGCACTAAATATTAGTATGATAAAGATTCAGCAGACAGACTATGTGGGTCATCTATAAATAGTGACTCACTCATAGTGACTAGAAATTAGACTAGCTATGAGAAGTATTTGTGGTGCATAGAGCAAAGTTAAAAAAAAAGTGTTACAATTCCACTGTTATTACTAAACAAAGGAGCGCAATTCTTTAATTAAGCTTTAGAATCCAATGCAGAATAACCAGTAAGTAATACTCTATTATATCATAGTATCCACTTGCTTAGTGCTTTGCTGCTGATACAATGTTGTTCATCTGTATTAATATACAGATTCCACACATAATCAACATATTTTACAATAGACACAGTTTGTACCTACACCGACAATAAACTCAGAGAGGAGTAGAAAATACTAGTACTTAGGTACTTTATTATAATTATTTATTGATTATTGTAAGTCCTACGTATAATGTATCTAAGCAGATAGTTTATATGTAGGTACTATAGGTATGATATAGGTACATAAGCCTGATCAACTTTGCTCACCTCCATATTTGTCCATGTAGACTTGCATATTGTTCAAATACTGTAGTACTAACGCCATTATGACGATATCTGAAAAACAAAATCGAATCTGAGACTAATTTCATTGAAACAATTGCTATTAAACCTGACAATAATTGACATCAAGGAAGTGGAAGTGGAAAAATAATTTATTTTCTTATTACTTTACCTGGATGACGACAGTAGTATCGGGCGAGCGCAACTCAAGTTAGAACATTATAATTCAGTCTGATTTGTGTAAGAAACATGTAAAAAACTATTTTCCATAGCTAAAATCTCATGACAAAATAGGTTAGAGAAGCGACGTACTTAAGTACGTACGTAACACATCCATCACATCACATCACGCAGGAACACATGACACACACACACACGCATACACAGATCTTGAATGAAAATGAAGTTTGTTGTCATTTTCATTTTATTCTGTAATCTTAAATTTCATCATTGGCTGACAGTTGAAGTTGACAGCCAGAAACAACGCGGGCGGGGCGGGCCGAAAAAGAAAAAAAAGTGATATTTTTTAAAATCTCTATTTGGGAAGCCAGCCTTAAGCCTAATTATAATGTTAGTTCGATTCAGGTTGAGGGTTCGCTTCCCTCCCAGGATAGACATTTGTGTGAAGAATATAGGTGTTTGTTCTGTGTCTGGGTGTTATAAAGTATCATATATGTATGTATTTAAAAACATTTTTATGTATTCTATCAGTCATCTAGTCACCATAATACAAGGTATGCTTAGTTTTGGTACTAGATGGTGTTCTGTGCATTGTCCAGCAATATTTATTTATTATTATTATTTATTTGTGAGTTTTGAGAGTGACACACTACAGTCAGCTAAAATAAAGCTAAATTCAAGGACATTATTTACGTACTAGGTAGTAGATTATTAGATGCTAATTTTGATTCTGCTTAACTTTGGATGTTGAAAATTCACCCGCTTAGTTCAAAAAGTGCGTGCTTATTGGTAATTTGGTGAAGGACAAAGGTATTAACAAAATGTATTCTTTTGTCTTGCGACTTGTCTATAATAAAAAGGATTCTCTGCGTCTAAACCATGATTTGGGTCAAGGTCATGTGATAATAGGATAATAATGGTTAGCATTCCTAAAAAGCACGTTGGTAGATACCTATAAACATATCTAAAAAAGGAACTTTAAATTTTTCTACCTACCGACAGGTAGAGTTTGATTTCAGTTCATGTCTATAAAATACCTTCCTATAAAATGGACTTTCTCAATTATATGAACCTATCTTCCAACTTTACGTACTTATTTTCACTATTGAATGAATTTAACCTTATTTACTTATGTAACTACCCACCATCGGCATCGTAACGTAACATAGTGCCTAAGTAAGGTTTTTGAAAGTTCATGAAAAAAAATACCTAGGTAATTAATAAGTAATATTACAGTACCTGGAGTAGGTATTAGAAACCTTAAGAATTTAGGGGACATACCTTGTAAACTTGTCTTCAAGAGTCAATTGCGGCTTCGCAGTTTTACCTGTAAAGAATATTGGATTTTTTATAAATATCGTCACAATAGATAGATAGATAGAAAATACTTTATTGCACACCACAAATACATTAGACTATTATAAGAAACAATGTTTAGCTACACGGTAGCACAATGGGCGGTCTTATCGCTAGATAGCGATCTCTGCCAGACAACCTTGGGATGGATAGAAATCAATATAGGGGATGAAATATGGGGTGATGAAAATAATATTAGTGATTTATGATAAAAATAGACAGTATCAGAGGAGCGCAAGGTTCGAGAGTGTGAGAGTTGTAGAAATTGGAAACGTTCTTTGAGATAGGTAGGTGTTGTGGGATTAAAAAGGATAAAAAAATCAAAGAGTGCAAATTCCGACGAAAGCGAATTGGTAACCAAATTGAGCTTTTTTCGAAATTCGGGGGCATGGTCATACATGCGCAACCCAAATATATATTGAATGGAGAGATTTTAAAGGTGCTCAAGTTTGTTATGTTGCTGTTCAGTCAAATCTAAGTAGTAGGCATCAGCATAGTCTAGTATAAGAAGGAGTGACTGCGCGAGCGAAATTTTAGTGGCGATGGGAAGGAAGTTAGTCGAGTCTTCGAGTCTTCGAGTCGCAGTCTTCGAATAGAACTGGCGGAGGCAAAAGTTTTACGGCTGACTTCGGTTAACTGTTGTTAACAATAGTTAATTTTGAATCTTTAATGTCTTCTACGTCAAACAATAGAGATACCCATTCAAAGGCGATGCTCCACCGAATGACGGTAGGTGTTCTATTCATCGGTTCGTAGAAACACCACGGTCATTGTCGTCGTTCAATTAACATCGGATAAACATGGCAGATTTCCTCATTATTTCGTAATCTTCATAGCTCATAGAACAGGTTCCCTTAAACGTGAAGGAAAGCAAGATTGAACAATGTTCAGCACAACTGCACAATTACTTTTTCATGTAAGACATTATAAAGTAAGTCTACTTACCTACATAGGTAATCTACAATAAATCTACAGCATAGCTTCGATAAAAAATATCGTATCAAAGATCAAAGTGTAAGAAGTAAGTACCAACATGCCTACTAATTTGTGACCTAATTTTGGTGTGTCTGCTCGACAAGATAAGACGTATGATAAGACACGTGAACGTGATGTACGAGTATATATAGATGCAAGCACTACTCGTACGTATCAGTCACAATCAGAAAAAATCTAATGATAAGAACTTGAACTAGAAATTATAGATACGAGAAGTAGATTAGATACCTAGTATATTTGAAGAAACCTTAATCATTTAGCATAATTTGATTTGAAACACACCCATGTTACGTAAAGCACGGATGGTACGGGGTATTAATTAGAGTATCTACCTAAGTAAGTAGTACTGTTCAATACTTTGATCACCGGCCAATTAGGTATATCAGCAGCGTCGTGTTTCGGCGGCCTGACTCTCTCGTGTCGTAGAGTTCGAGTCATCAAGCAGAGAAGATAATATGATAGATCTCGCATTTTCACTACCAACTTTAATCGTCAATATCACCATCAATATCACCATCAATATCCAACGTTTATCAGGGGTGTGACTTGGATGAAATAGCCACCTGTGCTTGTAAGGAAATGGAAGGTAAGTTCGTACGTTGTTTCGCACTCGCGACTGACTCGCACACTCCTATGCTGAGCGCAAAGGGAAGTTGTTATGGAAATGTAAGTAATTAAATAGGTACCTAGATTAGGCCGGATATTACCGGAATAGTGGGTAAGTATATTACTATTGTGTAGCTTAGATTTGACCCTGATCGTAGATAGGGTAGATTGCTTACATCGCTATACATTTCGTTAGAGCTTTCGAAGTCCTCATGGACGTTTGCACGGATTTTTGTTAGTCAACCTGTTTAAAAAACAACATTCGTGAATTGGAAATTTTGCAACGCGTAAATCTACCTATCTGACATATTAATGGCATAAAACCAATTAACATAAACCACATAACGTTATCTGGGATTGATTGCCTCAGATTCGACATTGAACAGATGCGAAATTATATCAAGTTCTGTAAAATTCCATTGTTCTAGATACCATACCCTGTCTAGCTCTACGTTTAGACATGCCAAGCGCGGAGTTACGAAATGAGCCTTGGCATTCGATATGAATTAAAATTTTCTGGTAGAGGTCATTTGAAAAGTTCGTAGCACAGAAACGGTGGAGCTATTAAAAATAATATGCATATTAATCGTAGTTCTGATAATCATTTAGCGATTAGATTGTTCTGTGGTTCATAAAACGTTACTTTTTAAGTCATATTTTTGCTCAAAGCTTTGCGTTTAAGCTCGCTTAATATTTAAATAAGTCAAATTATGACAAATATGTCATTCTTTAAAAAAACCGCATTATAAAGTATTGTGTATCTGTGGTATTGAATGTGGTGGTATTGACGCATTGAAAAAATTAGATGAAATATATTTTTTTTATTAAATTAAATTAAATGTAAATATAAAGCCCTCAGCCCTTGCCCTCAGGAAGTGATCTGGATCAGTTGAGCTATCTATAGATCGTTTTAAACGGTCCTTAGATAGCTCAACTGTTCAACGTGTATATTATATTATTCTGTACATTTCTGTAATTCTTTCTGTAAAAAAATATTATTATTACAAATACTTCTCTTGAAAATCTTTGTTTTAACAATGTGACTTCATTTTGAAAATTGAAAAAAATATACATTCCACTGCAGCCGACTGTACATAGGTCATTTACCTACATATTAACATGATGACAAGATAAGTAGGTACGGTTCTTTTATGATTATCTCGTAAGAATACTGTGTAGTATTCACAGGAGTAGGTACGTACTGTATTATCCAGCCCATTGTCGCTGTGGTCGCCGCGTGGGAATAGACGTACATACATGGAATATAAAAATGTATTTACATTCTTAACTTGCACACGTTTGCATAAGTAGGTACTTAATGTAGTAAGTATCTACGTAAGTACATGCTTTTAACCACAAAGCAAGTGAAGCTATTAATCAGTATATACGCTTCTAGGTGCGCTTGAAGTTTACACAAAGACTTAACAAGTTGAGTGAGATCATTACTACGAATTGCATCAGCGGGTTAAGAATGACAAACTATTTTTTTTATACAACAGAGCCAGCAATCAGGCATTCGATCCACCTGATGGTGGTTACCGTCTAAGACTACTGTACAGTTCTTTTGTCTGTTCACCCAGTAATTTAACTTGCTCGCAAGTTTTACACGGTAGAAAAAGAGGCTAGATGTAGATAAATATAAATATTAAGTAATCAACAAAGTGCGATCTAAGTTGCGCTTTATTTCGTCGTAACAAGAGTCACTATTTATTTAAATGGTTTTTGCGGAGTCAGCCTTTTGTACCGTGGTATTCCGTGTCTCAACACAGTAATGCTTGCACATTGCGAGCAGTAGCTAGAAGAAGTCAAAGTCAAAGTCAAAAGATACTTTATTCAATAAAATCACAAGGATCACTTTGAAACGTCTTACATACTAGGTGAATTTAGGTGCCAATTCATCATAACCCAAGCCCTAGAAGAATTGGCAAGAAACTCGTCTCGTCTCGTCGAAAGACTAGGTGTATATCTAGCACTGTGGTGGTACCAAGAGGAACTGCATGGCCTCATGTCGCTCTGCCCTCAGACAGTTAACCAACACACTTGATGTATAAACTCTCTCGAATTAGTATTTCGTAGTTAAGGTAGTTATAAGACGGATCATGCAAAAAAGCGCTAGGACCAGGACGAGTTTCTTGCCAGTTCTTCTCGGGCTTGAGAAATGAATTGGCACCTAGTATGTAAGACGTTTCAAAGTGATCCTTGTATTGAATTGTATTGATTGTATTGAATAAAGTATCTTTTGACTTTGACTTTAACTAACTCTTACTATCTGTAGAGTACTACGACCAGGTAAAATTTACATACATACGAACGTCAAACTACGGTACGAGTATATGACTACGGTTAAACTTGACCTATCAGAGATTAATGTTGCCAACCAGCCTTCGGAAGTACCGATGCATGCCTTGTAAATAGTGTAGTGTAGTAATGGCACAGGTTTGGCTTGTAGGTAAGTAAAATATTTTGTCAGTTTATTTTATTACGAAGCCGGGATAAGGTCCGGCTGGGACGCAGAAAGTTGCGGGTTCGATTCCCGCCGCGTGACAAATGTTCGTATGATCTGCAGGTATTTGTCTCGGGTCTGGGTGTTTCTATGTATAATATGTATGTATTTACAAAAAAATATATATAAGTAGTAGGTAAATCAGTCAAGTGGTACCCATAACACAAGCTCTGCTTACTTTTGGGCCAGATGATGCTGTGTCAAATGTCGGGCATTTATTTATGAATTATTATTTATTTATTATTACGTACCTATCTGAACCAGCAAAGCAAATGAACGTTATTACTAGTACACACCTATATATAGCTCGATATAAATAAAAAAATATGTATTATGGTAGGTATAATATACTTAGTATATTAGTATGTAATTTTTTCTTGCAAATTCTTCTTGGATTTAGGTTAGCAAGAATTGGCACCTTAATTTATCTAGCATGCACTTTTCAGTTGATTGTATTAGACACATGAATTTAGTGTTCGAATAAAATAATTATTGCCGGACATTTCACACAGCATCATGACACTAAAGTTTTTTTAAATATATACAAACAGATCATCCAAACATGACTGACTGAGGTACTGTCAGCTCTGTTGGCTGTTGGCTTCTGTCAGTCTTCTGTGCTTTAGGTTGTGGGTTCATTTCTCTCATGAAAAACATTTTCGTTATGCACATAGGTGTATGTTTTTTCGTCGGGGTGCGGAGTGAGTCAAGTGTTCCTGAGGATGCCTCGTGGAAGGGCAAAACACGTGTCGAATTTCTTTTGGAGGTAACTCTTTAGGAATAGATTGGCGGAATTGTACTAAATATTTGTCCATCTGTTTAATGTTTTATAAAGTATCATAAGTATGTATTTTAAAATATATAAGTATTCTATCAGTCATTTGGTCCCCATAATACAATACAAGCTATGCTTAGTTTGGTAATAGACGATGTTATGAGGATTGTTCACTAAAACTTATTATTTATTTGTTACTAGCTGTTGCTCGCGACTTCGTTCGCATTTCTATTAAAGTAATTGTAGCTTCATTTGTAGCATCCCTTCCCCAGGATGCTTTATATCTCCTTACCAAATTTTATTGATAAGTTTCAAACCAATCACACCCATTAAAAAGTTTCCATACAAACATTCACACCCCATTTTACTACTTTATGAGAGTTATTTTGAAAAATCCTTAAACACGTGTCCATTTATTTTGCATTTTAAGTATCCAAACCAAATTTCTAAGAAATCATACTACCATCCGTTCAAAAGTACACATAAAAAATTAGACACCCCATTTTACCCCTTTGTTATTATTTTGAAAAATCTGAAACACGTGTCCATTTATTTGGCATTTTATTTATTCATATCAAGTTTCAAGCAAATCGCACCACGCGTTAAAAAGTTTCATACATTCGTTTTCTCCCCTTTTCACCCTGAATTTCGTTAGTAACAAGCAAGCAACCTACTACATTAAAGAAACTCTAAACTATTACTCAAGGACATTCACTACTATGAATAATAATAAAAAAGTATGTTTAAATGAACGCATAACAAGTTATTTGACTGTGCTTGTGCTGTAGCTATTGGTACTTCGTAGACGGGTGCTACGCTACTAAATACCTTACAATAGACATCAACGCGCTCCTTTAATCACGATAAGGGTATCTAATATCGTTTCTCAGTACTTATATCGCCTTTATTTGCCATAATGCAATGATAGAGGGTTTTAGCTGGCACTTTCACGATAAATTGAATATTAAATTATATTAGTTTAGGAATTCTGGCTTTAAACGACGCTGTAGAACGACGCTTCAGAGAGGCTGGGGTTCTACTCATGAAATCGATAAACGATATATCGGGTCAATAATCGTGCAAAATCCTAATCCTAGCTACATCATTTTGACTCGTGTTGAGCGATGGAATAACTGACATTACTTTTGACAATCGAAGTTTTACACAACAGACGATGATGTAATTTGAATTTGACAACGAAACAACAGTCCATTCGATTGAATTCGGTGTTCATTTCAACGACTTTATCGTTGGATAAGGATACAGGATATAATGATATACGGATACTATTGTTAGGAATAACATATTTTTAGTATTCCATACACGGCTTGTATGCGATAAACTTTCCTATACTAGAAAAAAAAACACCGTTCTGGTATAATTACTGAGAATCCAACAGACATGAAAAAATGTAGTGAATCATATCAATTGAAATGCGTAGTGAGAAAAACCGCTTGGGGAAGCCCGTGTAACATTATCTTTATTACAAGTGCTTAGGGTCACTATTGATTCGACTATGAGAAAGAGATTTATAATTAAAAGACCCTTTGTTCTTTTATGCTAACTATTATCCAGTTTTCTTAGTTTCGCTTTAAAAAATTCTAGATAAATCGAACCAAAGTCAGTGCCTTCATCGACAAAATTGGTATTTACGTGAGTAAAACCCGGGTTTTTCAAAATGTAATGTTTTCTTAGTTCTTTTCTTAGTAGTTTTTGATTTGATTAATTGGTATAAAAACTCGTACTGAGGTGATTATAATTTTAGCAGTTTAATGCGAAATATCTCATAGTTCAAAAAACATGATTATGCACAAAATCCGAGTAACTTACCTACTCACTAAATTCTTATATATAAACATACAACATCACATGGAAGGTGTAAGTATTTCAAAAATTATGAATGATATATTATGAGTCATTGAAACATTATTTCAGCCACGCTGCCGTTGTTCACGTGTTAGTCAATGACACTAGCGAAATAATTATAAAATGATTAATTGAAGGTTAAATATTAAAACAGGTTATTGCAAATAATGTTTTGACTGCCTTCGTATCATTAGGAAGGTTGTTTAGTGGTTGTACCATAACTGTACAAGGTGAACAATCTAATTGTACATAGAAACGCAACTCATTTGGAATATTCCATTTCTGTCAAAATTACCTTCGAAAATACCAATGCACAGCAGTGTGTCGTAAAATACTTATTAGGTACTATTGCCTTTACAGCCCATTCAAGAGTTCGTTTAAGACTCCTCTACAAGGCCTCAGATAAGTAGGTATTGCTATAGCGTTATATTGGATATTGGATAGATGAAGGAGTAGGAGTTAGGCCTAAGAAAAGATACGGAATGTGAATATGGAGGTGACAATTATATGGGGCAGAGGGGAAGAAAAGATCCAGATGAGACCGCTCACTGTCGCGCGAGCCTGAGTGACGACGCTTACCCCTGCCATACATATATGCACATTCTAACGGCTATAGAATTATACCTAGAGTAGGTAAAAGTAACGCTTGGCTAGACTTTAGATAGATAACGATCTATGTGGTTAACGCTGTGGGTCAAGGCCCGTCTGAGACGCAGGAGGTTGCAGGTTCGATTCCCACCGCGTAACAAATGTTTCTATGATCTGCAAGTATTTGCCTCGGGTCTAAGTGCTTTTCTATGTATAATATGTACGTATTTAAAAACCAATATGTTTAGAATATGTATTTACAAGAAGAAAAAAAAGTATATTAATAAGTATATCAGTCTTGTGGTACCCATAACATAAGCTCTGCTTACTTTGAGGTTAAGATAGTATTGAAATCAACTCTAGGTGCGCGCGCTTTAGTTTCGTTTCTATTAGATAGTATTGAATGCTAACAGCGGCTGCGCAAGGTAAATAAGAGTTTAATTGGTAAGTAAACGTGAGTGAGAGTAATTAGAAGTACCAGTGTAATGAACACAGAATAAATGTTCATAGCTAAGTATAGCTAGCTAGAAGAGTACCTAGTTATTTTCATGACAATTTTTCATTGTTCGTTATTATTGCTCTACCAACTCCTATTAGAAGAAACATTGATTACGATGAGCATAGTATGTAGGTAAGTACCTATAGATTATTAGCCATACTATGGGAATACATTCATATCCATCTAAATCCATATCCATACTAATATTATAAATTCTAAAGTGTCTCTACTGTTTATTTGAATTATTCGTTACGTTTTCACAGCGGATCGGATCCTGATAAAATTTTGTAAGTAGATAGATTGTATTTTGGGGAAGAACATATGCTACTTTTTATGAAGTACCACGCGTGCGAAGCCACGGTATACTTTTATATCATGTGCCTGTAATGTACAGAATAATATACAATAATACAAAATACACGTGAAAAAGTTGAGCTATCGAAGAACCATTTAAAATGATCTATAATTGAGCTATCTCAACTGATGCAGACCACTGCCAGAGGGCAGCGTTCCCAAGATAATGGCGGCATTGACACGTTGAATGGCAATGCTAATACGCTGAGCCAGATAGGGCTAGCTCTTGGGTCACGCAATGATACCAGACGCCGTGACATAATTTTGAAAACGCGGTGGGCTCCTGTTCCCCACGGGCTCAGGTTCTGTGCCTGCATGTTTGTTTATTTATTACCTCTTCACGGCTAATTGGTAGGTTCTCCTGATCAGATCAGATCTTGGTGAAATTTGTTGACAAGATAGATTGTGTCTTTGGACATATGCTACGCATTTTATGTAGGTAGGTACCACGCGCGTATAATATGTCTCTGGTAGTCTGAAGAACAAAATTAGATTTAATGTTTTATTTAGATGGTTCTTAGGCAACAGTGGCTCATGGTTACTACTGTTCGTGGCTGTCTTACAAATGACGAGCTAATTTTGTTAGGTAGGTAGGTATAGTGTCTACGTGAACTTGACCTACTCAATAATGGTATGCACAGTCGTAGAATGCGGGAGGCAGAAGCAATGATAACATTTTACCATATTTTACTATTTCTTCTATTCTCCTTTTTTTGTGTCTTAATCATGTACCTAGATTTTGCCAATGTCAAGTGTTTATACTATTTATATTATGATGTCACAGTCTTATTTTGTCGTTCGTCATTTGTTATATTATATAAAATGGTGTGTTTTATATAAAAAAATATAATACGGGTTATTTTTGCTCGAATCACAAAGATATGTGTCTGAAATGAAACTTAATTAATGATTAAGTTAAGATTATGTTTTTCTTTGTGTACAATAAAGAATAAAGAAATGCTTTTATATCAATTATTCACATCCGAATCAATAACTCTAAGCTTTATTTAAATAAAATATGCGTGAGTGTCGGTTGGAACGAAGTTCCTATCGTAGTATATTATTATTGATAAACGTATTATATTATTTATTAACAAATACAAATGAATGAATTACTAAGGTCTGAGAGTAATTAAATGATACGCAGCAATAACTAATGCATTAAAGGAAAATATATTAATTTTACAATTAATATATTTTCATTCAATTCATCTACTTCATTCTCATTCGTTCATCTATTAAATTAATTCGTGTCACCCTATGGATAACCGTCTACTCTAAAGAAAGGATCGTGACGGAAATTCGTGACGGAATTTTTTTACACATTTTTTCCGCCATGTTCGTACCGTGCATAAGGAACTTCGTTCAAAAACACCAAAAATACTAATAAAACTGGATATAACCCGAGAAAAATATAAAATATAAAAGCGCAAATATTTGCACGCAAGTCGGCCAAAAATTATCTCTCTTCTTTTCTAATAATGGCACCTGTCTTGACGACAGTTTTGCCAATTTTGCTCAAGAGATTATTTTGATAGATTACCGTCGGGATTTCTTCGTTTGACATTTAACAGAATTAACATAGCTCTTCTAATTTACGTTCACACGTTCTTCTCGTGTTATTTCATGTTTTATAATTAATCAATAAATCGGAATCTTATTTAATCAATAAATTTTGACTTCTTTTTGACACATACAATTCAATTATCGACAATAGTGCTATATTGTCGATAATTGAATTGTATGTGTCTGGTTATTTCTATGTATATAATATGCATTTGCAACAAAAATAAAGTATATAATTATCAGCCATAACGCAAGATCTGCTTAGGGGCCAGATGATGCTGTGTGAAATGTCCGACATTGTTTATTAATTTATTTATGTATTTTTGTTATTTGTACGACGAGGAATGCAAGAAAATTCTAGACGGCTATTTAACGATGACGTTTAGAATATACAAAAGAAAAAGAAGTATATAAGTATAGTCGTCGTCTTTCATTATTTGTCTGTACTAAACGTCATCGCTGAATGACCGTCTTAGGTTTTCTTAGATTCCTCGTCGTACAAATCACAAAACAGCAATACACTAATAACTCAATAAACACAAACACAAATAGTGGATTTGACATTGACATTGGTAGTATGAAGTTCTCACGCAATGCTTAAAACTATTTATAACTAATTTACTCATAAAAACTGCGTTCCAATCATGAATGTTTTTAAAACTTGCGTTATTAACCTTTGTACCTGCTTAGTGGTATACCTACTTATTATTTTAGTAGATCTACCGTACGGACATATGTACTGTGTTAATTTGTTCAACAAATAACTATCTACCTAGTTTACCAACCCGGATCGACTACATTTTTTTAAAGAACTTAGAATTGACAAAAATCTCGATCTAGGTTTGAGTTTTGTTCTGCAATAACTGAACTAACTGGACTAAATGTTTATATTTTATATTCTCGTTGCGGGACAATTGTTTGTATGATATTCAAGTATTGTCTTTTTATGTTTATTATGTATGTATTTACAAAAAAACTAAGTAGGTATGTAAGTAGTAGGTACCTAGGTATATCAGTCATGCAATACAGTCATACCTAATACAAGCTCTGCTTACTTTAGGGTCAGATGATGCTGGGTGAAATGTTCGGCATTATTTATTATAGCTGGTGCCCGCGACTTCGTCTGTACGGGATTAGTACTTCGAGTAATTCTAACGGTTTTTGGAGCGCACGCCAGAATAGCTTGCAGATGGCTGATTTTTTTCCTACTTTCTTGACACTAATCGTTATATTTTGGACAATTCACACAATATCTTTATAAATTATAGCCTATGTGTTATTCTGATGTATAAGCTATATTATTGTAAAGTTTCATTAAAATCCATTCAGTAGTTTTTGCGTGAAAGAGTAAGAAACATACATACAAACTTACTCGTTTATAATATTAGTAAGGAAGTAAGGTTTATGTAAGTTTCATGGCGTACGCACTCGCACATTTTTCGTATAAGTATCGTATCGTATACATCATCATCGTATAATCGTATCATCGTATAAATGAGTATGGCGTTTACTCGATGAACTTTGTTGTTTAGGTTAACGAAATTATTTATAAGGTTCACACTCAGCATACATATACTAAAACACGTTTGAGACCAACACAAACGTTTGTGGCCGTTATCCATAAAAACTGAATGAGCAAGGTGACGGAAACGACAAGTAGGTAACCTTCAAATAAGAGTGTTTCGGGTGTCAGAGCAATTAATGGTTAATAAGTAACTAAGTCGTTGTTTGCTTAGCATAGATTTTCAATGGGTTATTATTTTGACATATTATGAAGTAGGTTACATCCTTACTAATATTATAAACGCGAAAGTTTGTATGTAGGTATGTTTGTTATTCTACGCAAAAACTACTGAATGAATTTTAATGAAACTTTACAATAATATAGCTTATTCATCAGAATAACACATAGGCTATATAGATTTATAAAGATATTACGTGAATTGTCCAATATATAACGATAAGTATCAAGAAAGTTGGATCAAATTCTGGCGTGCGCTGCAAAAACCGTTAGAATTACACGAAGTACTAATCCTGCGCAGACGAAGTCGCGGGCACCAGCTAGTAGATCATAATTGAACTGAATTTGATATCGTGAAGCAGAAAGTCTCACATACCATGATAGTTTTGAAAGTTATATAATATAGATCATAATACATTTATTGGGCGTTTTATTGGGTAATCTTAGCGGAATTTTAATTAACAAATTGGGACTTGTCGCTAATAGCACATGTGTGATAAGTTACTTTGAGATTTGTACGACGAAGAGAAAATTCTAGAAGGTCATTTACGATGACGTTAATAGATAAATGATGTTAATAGATAAATGACGTTCGACTGCCACTCTGACGTTGTTATAACAGATATAATTTTGGGCCGTCTTGAGAAGCAAACATTGGTCCCTGATTATGTTGATTTTTCTTGAGTTATATCCAGTTTTAATAGTAATTTTGGTGTTTTTATTTAAATAGAGCTAGAGGATTGACTCGCGTGTGAATAATTGGAATAAAAGCTTTGTGTTTCTTTGTGATTCGAAATCAATCCGCATAATTATTTCAATTACTTTATTGATAGTAGGTATATAAAATAATCACAAACGACAAGATACGACTTCGTGACATCATACTATTTACAATATACTTGACATTGTAAAATTGACATTATTATGACACATGCCATTAACATAGAAGAAGAAGAAGAAGAAGAAGATATTATAACAAAACAACCACACTTTACATTAGCAAAATTAACATCAAGCCGTTTTCGTATACAAAATTAATACCAACAAGCAGGTATTTGATTTAGCTTTACGATACGATATGGCTTTAATATTATTATGTAGACCTTGAAGAGTTGCCAAATATAGTTGTTCCGGATATCGGACACACATAACAGACATACAGGTACAGGTTGACAACCAAGAGTTCATATTACAAGGTCACCCAGCACCTAGACCCTGACTTACAGGTCACGACTGTTGACATGGCACCGAATAAGTTCGATACTTCTATCGACTCACAGCGTTTTAATCTTCTTTGACAATAAATACCGTTTTCTAAATTGTTAACTATTTGTGTAAAACTTATTTGGCCTTATTTCTTAAGTATTTTCATTAAGTTTCTGTAACGCTGTTGTTTTACCGCAATAAAATAAAATAAAAATACTGTTGCTTACTTTTGCACCTATACTATTCTAAACATAAGGTTAATAAGGTTCTATAAGGTTCTCCAGAAGTTCCAGGTAAAGAAGTGCTATCAAAAAATAGTGGTGATGTGCCATAACATCAGCCGAAAACAGTCCAGTTTATATTTGCCTTATAGGTATTCAAATAGCAAGACGTTGACCGATGTTTTTGATCGGATCTCTGACGGTACCTACCCACTCTGTGAGGATTTGGATTTGATTCAGTTCTCATTTTTAAAATAATACCAATACTTCTGGTACTTACATAATAGAGCTTCTGACTCTTCTGAGACATTGACTCAAAGATGGAATTGTATATTTATCGTTAGAGGTTATCATAATGTTTCCAACGATATGAAAGTAAAAATTCTACCTCATAAACTTTGGTACCTGTTTTAGGGTAAAAATGTATTTACAGAAATAATTACAGAAATGTACAGAAAAATATACAATAACAAAAAATACATGTGAAACAGTGGAGCTATCCAAGGACCGTTTAAAACGTTCTATAGATAGCTCAACTGATCCAGATCACAGCCAGAAGACAGCGTTCCCAAGATACTGGCGGCATTGCCACGTTGAATGGCAATGCTAATACTCTAAGCCAGATCTTAACCATAAGTCACGTAATGTTTGTATCAGACGCCGAGAAATAATTTTAAAAACGAAGGGTTGTCTTCGTACTAATAGGTATTAAAATATCGACGTGACTATTATTTGTATCGAATAAGCAGGTTAACCTCTATATTATTTAAAACAGCATGCTAAAGTAGAAATTTTTAACTACCTTGAATATTCTAATCATATTTTATGCATGAAAATAGGTTTGGCAATATAAAAGGTATTCATTTAGCTTGTACGTAAAGCATTGCCCTCAATCCTATCGTAGCGTATAAGTATGTCCTTGTCATTCCATTATTAAAAAATAGAGATGGTAACTGACAATTTATTTTGATTTATTTAATTCCCTTTGACCAAAAATTCTAATGTATGTGACATGACACGTGTATTAATTTAATTTCTTTATTTGTATTTTTTGTTTTGTTCTATTGCCGTTTTATTATTCTTGATTTTATTATTTTTTATTATTAGTATTACCTATGTATCAATGTTTAACATGCAATATTTATTTCTTCCTATCCTTATTATTGCTTATTATTTTATTATTTCAGAATAATATTTTATTTATATTATTGTAAACTTTAAATAATTGCACGCCCATAAAGGGTAGATTACATTGAACCTATATAAGTTGTAACATATTTGTAAACATGTAATGATGCAATAAATATACTTTGACTTTGACAAACAACACATTAGTGTGTTTTTGTAAAATAAACCCAAACCCACCCTTTAATCACATATTTAGCTAGCGTGATGTTAAGTACGTTAGGTCCTTGTTCATCACTACATAGTATAAAAGAAAGTCGCTTTCCACTGTCTGTCTGTCCCTATGTATGGTTAGATCTTTAAAATTACGGAACGGTTTTTTTTAATGGATAGAATGATTCAAGAGGAAGGTTTAAATGTATAATACATGCATAATATAGTAGAGAAACACTGATAATGTTAGAGGTTTCTAATGTGTTGTCGTAAATAAACACATTTGTAGTATATTTAGTATCAGCATTGCACCCGTGCGAAGCCGGGGCGGGTCGCTAGTATAATATAAATTAATAAAGATTAATAAAGCAACGGATTAAGATATACCTAAAAAAAAACAGTGCAGGATGCATTGAATAATTATTTCATTATAATGTAAATTAATATAGATGGTAACGGATTAAGATAGACCCTAATACTATAAAGAAACAGTGCAGAATGCATTGAACAATTATGCTCGATTTGGTAATTACAGTTCCGCATGTGGTATTTATTATCAACAGTTTAATTATTGTTTGTTTGTCTGTCCGGTACCTGCTTAGATCAACGGCATCTTTGTCGACTCAGTACTTACTAAATTGTAAGTTCTAATGGCGTAAAATTCATTTGATAATTACATTTCGAAAACTAAAAAGAAAACAGACTTCATTTATATAAAAATACGAATTTTCGTTTAAATGTATGTCAAATTATTTCCAGCTATTTTGATTTAAAAACCAAACTACTGAACCGATTTTGATGAAATTTCTATGAGATCAATCGGAAAGTATATCTTTTAAAAAAGTTTTTTCAGATCGGTTCATAAATGAAAGAAAGAAAGAAAGAAAAGTTTATTTTGTGTCTTATGATATCATGAAATCTTATGAACTTATAAACTAATTAAATTGACAGCAAAATTGGTCGTGTTATAAATGTGTGTTATAATTAACGTTTAGAACGCTTCTATAACGCTGGTCTTCCGTGACGCCGCCGTTAGTATGCGCATCGGCACTGTGGTAAATGACGGAGTTATGAGGTAACAAACAAACAAAAACAACTGAATTGAGAACCTTCCCTTTTTTGAAGTCGGTTAAAATAGTAAGTATCTAGGCTAGAGATTATTCTAACACATAATTATATTCTAACTTAAAAATAAAAAACAATAGGTATTTCAACTTATTGAAGAGAAAACTTCTTTAGCATCGTTGTGATTTGAAAGTCGATGAAACGAAAAAGCGACAGTAAAAAGAGACACGCATAAATTCATAGGTTTAACGTGGGAGAAAATGAGATAGGAAGCATTATACAGTGTTTCTTATATTCGTGGTTTTAAAACTTTTGAAGGTTTCACTTCTATCACGTGTGAATTGCACACATGTTTTTTTTTGTTACAAAATTTCGACAATTTCGATCTTGATTTGTTTTCACTAAAGTTAATATTAGCATTAAATTATTAATGACATTATGCATTGATTTTCCTTGGATTTTCCGCAGTTTCATTGAAGCATTAATTAACATGGCTATTATTATATGAATTATATCATAATTATATGAATTAAATAAGTCAGACACATTTTACATTAGTGAATTTGAGAACTGTATATGTTTACGACAATTTAGACTGTGAGTGAACAAAATAAGATAGTTTTTTTTCAAATATTTCTTATATCATTTCATATTTTACAAAGTTACAGTTAGTCTGGCGAAAGCACAACCATCTAAAACAGCTGTTATGTATACAAGGAGATGATTGGCTTAAACCAGCTGATTGAAAACAATAACTTGCTCTCATAAAATGCTAAAATTTAAATTTAAAATTTAATAAACAAATAGTCTTATTCGGTACTAAAATATGAATTTTATTGTGGTTATTGGAATTTTATTTTTTATTGTGTAAAAAGAAAAGTAAAGGAGTTTTTTTTTTCTATTTAGTATATATAATTACATTGTACAATTTTATTTCTATTATTTCTCCTGTGTTCTTTTTGTGTACAATAAAGTGTTAATCTATCTATCTATCTATCTATATATATATTTGTATACATATATTTTTTATATACCAACTTGCTTTACCAATCTGGTATTATGTACGTACACGCATCGCATACACATTTTAGTATTTATAAGAAGCGGAACCCTCAGCAAGACATTATAAACACGCACTTAATCAATCTAGAATTTGAGATGTATCATAATATGAATAATATGATAGGTCATCAATGTTTTGATTGCTAGTTAGTGGGTCAATCGAATTATATTTCACGAATTAATTCGAGGTTATTATTGCATTAAAAGCATGTGGACTCGCCTTGTGTAAAATAAGTGATAGGTAGAGTTTGTTTCGGTTTGTAAATGCTTAACTAGCGTGACTGGAATATTTCAAGTTTTTAATTTACTAGGTAGGATAGGACTGTACCAATAGGATTTTTGGGCTCTTGCAGGCAGGTGGGACAGTGTTCTGCAAAGTTTTTGGGTGTCAGCCCTGATTAACCCTTTTGCTCGGCAAATTTATTATAAGTATTAATTAAGGTAGTATTTAGGTTAGTTGGAATAGTTTTTAACATTTAATTTAACTTATTTACTTTGCTATTGATCAATGATTTTATTTTATTTTTACTTTTATGGATGAAATGGATTTTAGTTATCTGAATAAATAAAAATATAATTATTATTATTATTAATTTCTTGTAGACATAGAACGTGTGAATCAGGTATGACGTGATTATGTACGTACCTAGAGTCTGTTCGTTGTCGATCATATGACACTCGTATTTACATATGTATAACTCTATCAAAAGTATTATTTTTAACCGACTGCAAAAAAGGAGGAGGTTCTCACTTCATCGGAATCTTTTTTTATGTATGTTCACCGATTACTCAAAGACGCCTAAACCGATTTGGAAAATTCTTCTTTTGTTTTAAAAGGAAATCGGTTAAGCGGTTTTTAAAAATATCAAGAAAAATCTAAAAACTGTTTACATCGACAATATTATCATATACCTACATGAAGTCTGTTGTATTTTTAGTTTTTAAAACGTGATTATTAATGTTCAATTAATACATTAATGAGTAGAGTTTTGACGTTGATTGACGGTGCCATGCGTTAACGCAACACCCGGAGGTGATATGCGACCGTGAACTCAATTCTCGATCATTTTGCAACTATCGTTGGTCGCTGGACATCATCCTCGGAGTAAATGTAAACATTTGCAGGCGGGAAGGCATCACGCGAGGCCGCCGCGGACGTGCCGGCGTGAGAGCCTCAGCTCGCCTTGATCACACCCCTCTAATTATCAACCAAAACTATCCCTACCATCGCTGTATCGCGTAGAGGCGCACACAGAATATATATAACCAGTATCTACTGTGGAGGTCATGTGTCGTTGTCCGTTTGAGTCGAATGATAAAGAGTAGGGATCAGAGTATCCTATCGTCTTGAGGTGACTCTTGACTTGTCCAATCTCTTTGGTTAGACTGTACTTAATCAAAAAAACTAATTGCGATCCCTACTTTTCTACTAATATTATAAATGCGAAAGTAACTCTGTGTTTGATGAATTTTGGTATAAATATACATGGGACCTTGGAGAAGGACATAGGCTATTTTGAGGTACCACGAGTGCGAAGCCGCGGGCAGCAGCTAGTCTTTTAATAAAACTTTTACAATACTTTACAAACTTGAGAAAACACTTCAGAGTTAAGTTCTAATCTAAGTTAAGTTCTACTTAACTAGTATCCTAGTTAAGTTAAACAGAACTCCTTCGAAGTTCAATTTGTAACAAGCCTTTTCTTTTTCTTCTTCTTCCTTAATTGCATGTGTCCATATGATGACAATTGTGCCAATGTCAAGTGTTTATAGTAAGACGTCACAAAGTCGTATGTTGTCGTTCGTCGTTTGTTATTTTATAAAAATTGGTGACTCTTTATAATGGAATTAAACGGATTATTTATGCTAGAATAACAAAGAAACACAAAACTTTAATTCCAATTATTCACACTCGAGTCAATAAATAACTCTAGCTTTAATTAATAAAATTACCAACATTACAAATAAAACCCGAAATAACTCGGGAAAAATAATTAATATATGAGTTTGTTTGTTACAATGTTTGTTCCGCAAAACGGTTAAAAATAATCGACAAGCCTTTTCAAAATACAAAATATAATTGTCTGTTAAATTATGATGCAAATGAATCTGAAATATCCGTTAAGATGGCCATTTATAATGAATAGGTTTGTCACAAATCTAACGTAATATCCTCACGGACTGCAATTCTCTGTGATTATACGCTACATTGTTTAAAACAATGGATTGCTTCCAAGCACCGGCTGCTAAGTCTGATAAACCCGATACATAGAGCCCTAGTCGTATTGAATATGCATGCATAACAGGGTCTTCACGACAGTGGAATTTCTATGAGTAACTATAATAGACTTTTATTCCATTTCACGAAACGCTTGCAGCATATTAATCTGTCATACCTAAGAGATCAACGAAGTTAAGAGACTCTGTGCGTCGCCAGTATCTGGATCGGTGACTATAGTGTTATTTGCATCTAAGCCTACGATCGTGCGATGGGTCTTAGCAAATTGTAGTTTAATTGATAGAGGACTTCAGGTGGTATATTTACTTTGTCACCAGACTTGACCAACTTATTCATTGTAGTAGGTATTCCATTTTACGTCACAAAATTAACAAGGATCATACAAAAAAGCATTAGGAGCAGGTTTCTTGTCAGATTCTTTTTGAACTGGGTTAAGGAGGAAATAGCATCTATATTCACTTAGTACGTTAGAAGACGATTCAAAATAGTACTTTTGATTTTATTGAGTAAAAATCATTTTGATTTCGACGATCTCGATGTTGAATTATTGGATTATGAACCATTAAACAATGACATAAACTTAATCGCACAAGATTTAATGTTAGGTGACCTCTGTGACGGGCAAGACCCGGCTGAGACGCACTAGGTCGAGGGTTCGATTCCCGCCGCGGCAAATTTTTATTTTTATATGCAGTATTTTTTATAGGCAATATTTTTTGTATGATCTGCAAGTACTTGTCTCGGGACTGGGTGTTTCTATGATTAATATGTATGCATTTACAAAAAAAATAAAGAACCTATATAAATAAAAATAAATAATCAAATGGGGCGAGCGCGGCAGCCGGCTGCGTCTATATCAGAAAACCTAACTCAGTAAACTTCTCCATACAAAAGTAGACTGTAAACATGTGAATTAAGGTTTATAATCAAATGGGGCGAGCGCGGCAGCCGGTTGCGTCTCGCCCCAGAGGGTAACGGTGTCGCGAATCCAGAGGTTTTACCTCATCTAAAAATATGCGTACCGCGCTAATAGAAGTTTTCACTTCAATTAATAAATATTGCTAGACAATGCACACAACACTAACTAGCCCCAAACTAAGCATAGCTTGTATTACTAAATGACTGATAGAATACTTATGTATAATTAAATACATACTTATGATACTTTATAACAACCCAACAGAACAAACACCTATGTTCGTTACGCAAATGTTTATCCTGGGCGCGAATCCAACTCTCGACATGCAGCGCTTAAGGCAGAGCTACTAACGAATGAGCTGATAGGCCAGTCACAAGCACACAAGTTCTGCTTACTTTGGGGCCAAATGAAGCTGTGTGAAATGTCTGGCAATATTATTATTATTATAATACTAATATATTATAGGTCCTTAGATAAAGTCTTTACAAGAAAATACAAAAGAAATTACTTAGTAGTAACCTCAGATAAATATGCAATATTGTGTACTAGTATCAAATGATCAAATGATTTTGACGTGTTTTTAAGGAACTCAAATCGTATTTTTTTAATCAGAACACATTCAAATAAGAATTTCAGAAAAAAGCTGTAACGGGTAATGTTTTAACTGGCTTTCCGCCTGCAAACTGTAAACTGCAAGTTAAAAGGACGTCAATGATGATGATGATTCAGATGATGATGATTATAGAATATTTTTAACATTATTTCATAATTAAATTTCAAAACATACAATTACTTTAGAAACAATTTGAAACGAGGTAGTAGGAATCAAAATATTGAAAATACATACCATATATCTTTTAAAACGATTATTACTTCAATTAACGAGCAGATACCCACTAAATAGTGGTAAAAATGAGACTCATTTTTTATATACAAAAGTTCATTTGCTGAGGGCATCGTCTTAAGCTGCCATGTGCTTACTTGGGAAGTGAATGGACAAATAGTTTAACAGATGCAGCCTGACCGACTAATAAGGGATCTGCGCAGTCATGAACAAACATGTATTAATCAGGGCCATACTTTATCTACTTAATCCACTTAATTAATAGTTCTAGAATGAACATCTACATTTTTAGATCATTGAAGGAAGGTAAGTTACGTATGAAGCTTGGTACTGTTGCCTTCATTATTATTGTCATCAGAATATAATAATAATAATAATAATGCCGGAAATTTCACACAGCATTATCTAGCCCCTCAGTAAGCAGAGTTTGTGTTATGGGTTACCAGATGACTGATATACTACCTTAATACTTTTTTTTCGTAAATACATAAATATTATACATAGAAACACTCAGACCCGAGACAAATACTTGCAGATCATACAAACATTTGTCCCGCGGCGGGAATCGAACCCGCATGAGATTGACAAGGAGAGATCGTACTTTAACACCACTGTAGCTCATCATGTGATGATAAAATAGAAGGTAAGTATTTAATGCGGAAGCATGTTAAATGCAGGCTAAATGGTATTATCAATTAGAAAATTGGTTATCTAAACTCTTTTAAAAACTAGTTCGGTTTGAATAAATGGGTTAAAAATAAATAAAACTATTATTATTTACTTTAAATAATAGTTTTAAAAAATATATGGTTTGTATTTTCAATATCTTGCCTCATATTACCTCGTTTCAAATTGTTTTTAATGTAATTTTATGTTTTATAATTTCATTATGAAATTATGTCTAAAATATTTAATAATAAATATCAAATCATCTTATGTTAAAGTTGACGTGTTTCTAACATGCAGTTTACACTAATAGGTGGAAAGTAATCTAATAAAAATTTTACCCGTGTAACTTTTTTCAGAGTTCCTTGTTTTAATGTTTTCTAATAAAAAAAATCGCAATCGCCGTGAATACGTGTCTAGATTATTTGATCAGGGACTCGCCTTAAGGAACGGTTTCCAAAGAAGTAAGGACAGTGATGCCCTCTATCCTATAATCACATAATTAGTTAGCGTGCTGTTTAAGCATGCTCTGTCCTTGTCATTCTAATGTTAAAGAATAAAGAGGTCAACAGATTTAAACAATTCATTTGCTTGTATAAGATAGACTCATAAACTGTAAATGTTTATTTATAGTTGGTCGAATCAGTAGGTTACCTGACCTCCTAGTACTCGTTCTAGGGCGCACTTTAATCCATTCACCACACTGGTCCGAAAGAACTAATGACACAATAAGAAGATGGTTTGAATTTGAACATCAACTGACAAATGGTACACGTAAGTAGAATAGAGTTTACTAGAAAATACTCTATTGCAGACCACAAATACATTGGCCTGTTACAAGAAACAATGTTTAGCTTGACGGTAGTATAATGGGCGATCTTATCGCTAGATAGCGATCTCTGCCAGACAACCTTGGGATGAATAGAACTGAATATAACTGATTAAATTGAAAATAAGTACATACATTTTTTTTCGTGTTGTTTTCTTTGTATGAGGTAACTCTGATAAATAGTTTAATATGATAAAACTTTTAAACAAAAAATTAAACTGCGAAAAAACTGAAAATCAAATAATTATGAAGCTTTTTTATTTTACCCTAATAACTAAGTTCTGAAACTAATTAAACTTTACTAATTAAACAACCTTGGGATGAATAGAACTGAATATAACTGATTAAATTGAAAATAAGTACGTACATTTTTTTTCGTGTTGTTTTCTTTGTATGAGGTAACTTTGATAAATAGTTTAATTTGATAAAACTTTTTAACAATAAATTAAACTGCCGAAAAAACTGAAAATCAAATAATTATGAAGCTTTTTTATTTTACCCTAATAACTAAGTTCTTAAACTAATGTAAGTATACCTTAGTAATTTTGAGTCGACTCAAAATTACGGAGGTTGAATTTTTTTTTTGTTAAAAAGTTTTATTTTATATTTTATTGTGGTTATAATCTACCAATTACTACATGCTTTATTTTTGATTACCATTAAAATAGCTACCTACCTTACTTTAGCTAACATACATTACAATCAGTGAGTGAAAAATCAAACATCCCCTGTTTTCCTACCCTTAGGGTTGGTATTTTTTCTTTCTTTATGTGGGACCAACTTCGGGGTACACCTAGAAGTAGCACATGCTGTGATTGATCCTTTTTGGCCACACTAATATATTTTTTGGTTTGCGGGAAGGGCTATTTCTTGCGCATGGTACGTACCTACTTGTTCTTTTTTTTTGTTTTTGTATAAATTTCTCCTTGGGGCCTATTTTAGTCATTTTTCGCTCATGTTTACTCTTTTCTTTTGTGTGTGTGCTAAATAAATCTTTAATATCTTTATTTCTACAGGAAAGGAATTACGGAAATACCTATTATTACGAAAAATACATCTGGCTCAGCGTATTAGCATTGCCATTCAACGTGGCAATGCCGCCAGTATCTTGGAAACGCTGCCCTCTGGCAGTGATCTGGATCAGTTGAGCTATCTATAGATCGTTTTAAACGGTCCTTAGATAGCTCAACTGTTTCACGTGTATTTTATATTATTGTATATTATTCTGTACATTTTTGTAATTATTTTGGTAAATACAATTTGTTATTAATACAAACATATCAATTCATATCTGATAAACTACGCTCTGAAAGAACGTCTTCGAATGACGTCACTACTTCATAAGACCTGGTTTACTCGGCTTCTGCTAATAACTCCGACAATACCTGATGGACGGACGGTAACAAATATCTTGCGTAATCACCATCTGATTACATATTTCCATAGCTGTTATAACGTGTAGGTATACAATTATTTGCCGTTATTACCCCTAATTATGTTACTCTGTCAAGGTATCAGTAACATCCCTAGTCAGGCCAGATTTTTTAGTTCAGTGTTCAGTCTCAGTGGATCCATTGTACAGATCCATAGTGGATCTAGTGGGATATTTTTGTCCCTGTAAAGAAGAGAGAAAAAATCTGAGAAAAAATATCTCACTAGATCCACTATGGATCTGGACAATGGATCCACTGAGATTGAAGGGATTTTTTTCGCATGGTACGCGAAAATAACCCTTGTAGTCGTAGATATAATGTTTATTGGTTAGTGACTCCTTACTGTCTGCGCACACATATGCATCAAGGTCGAGAGGGCTTTCCTCCAGGTTCTTGGGTGACTGAATTACATGTCCCATAAAATGAACTGTCTGGGCCAGTGATGGATTTACACATTACCTAAAAAGCCTTATTGTCTTCTAATTCTAATTCTTCTTCTTAAATGGCATGTGTTATTCATAATAATGACAATTATGCATGTCATGTGATTCGTAATTTGTTATCTTTATATATATAAATCTTCTGTGCGTGTGTTGGTAATTAAACTCCTCCTAAATGGCTGGACCGATATTAATTAAATTGTTTGTGTGTGTTCAAGTGGATTCGTGAATGGTTTAGATTTAGAATTATATTTTTTTCCTTTTTAAACGCGCGGACGAAGTCGCGAACGGGACAGCTAGTATTATATAAAATAATTGTATAAATATTTTATATTATATTTGCTCGAATCACAAGAAATACAAAACCTTCATTCCATTTATTTCCCGAGTCAATAAGCTTTATTTTCATTGTGTCTGTACCAAATAAATGTCTATTCTATTTTATTATATTCATTATAATATATTCTTTATATAGAATCACCAAAATTACAAAAAATACGTAAATAACTCGGGGGAAAAATAAATAACATCAGAGTGCAATGTTTGCTTTGCAAGACGGTCAAAAAATAATGACCTTTATTGTCAGTTCCTAGATTATGATAACATTTAGCAGATTTGAAGGGCGGCAAAATTGGCGAACGCATGTTTTTGTCTGACTGTTGTCTGGGGGAAAAATGTAATATTTACGATTACTTTTCTTTTTGGTAAAACAGTTTGCAGCCCCCAATCAGTAAGTAGTAGGACTTGGATGTGTGGCAAAAGTGTGTAATATAATTTAATACCGTTGATTGTAGGTACAATGAGAGCTTAAATAATAACTTTTTTAATGAAAACTGATTTAATTGAACAAAATTTGAGACTATAAAAATACCACCTCCTGTTTTACTCTTAGATGCTTGTTTATTGTTTCAAATGTATTTATATCTATAATTCCGCATAAATACATTTCTCAATTAAAAGGCCATTTCTCCCCTATTTTTTAACTTTGGGGTGGTATTTTTTCATTAAATTTAAATGAGACCAAACGGGAAGAACGGGTCAAATCGTAAACAAAAATCCAAATCGGACTTTTACAAATATAAAAAATAATACAAACGAATTCAGAACTAAAAAATTAGGATTTTTGAAGTTGGTTAAAAAAGAGGTTCGATCACCAAATTTACCATTCTCAAAAGCTGCTCAGTATGAAGCAGGCCTAAAGCCTGAAGCGTAACTAAGCACACTGGCGATGACTGACGGGTTCTTTCCCGAAAAATATGAGAAATACGTAATTTGTGTGTTTGCGTACAGACAGAACGGAACATATTTCGTTATATTTTGGTATAGAGATCGAATATAATTCGGATAAATAAATATTTCTAATACCAAACCGAGGGCAAAAGTTACTGCGAATATATCTTTTTTACTTGCGCAAAAATTCATGCAGTAATAAAATTCGTCTGGGTCGCTTTATAGCCGAATTGTTGGTAATAAAATAAATTAATTGGAAGTTTAATAGGTAACCTTAGCTTAGGTATTTAGTGCTGGGTCTCGTACCCAGTATTACGACACTAGGACTAGGACCAAGATCACACAGCGTCATCTAGCCCCAAAGTGAGCAGAGCTTGTGTTATGGGTACCACATGCCTTATACACTCTGTTTTTGTTGCAAATGCATTATTATACATAGAAACACCAAGACCAGAGACAAATACTTGCAGATCATACAACCGTTCGTTCCACGGTGGGAACGAACGGTTCGAATCCGCAAACCTTCTGCGTCTAATATAATATCTCATATACGCACTGAGTCAAATTCAAAGTCAAAGTCAAAAGATACTTTATTCAATACAATCACAAGGATCACTTTGAGTATAAACAATCGTACGATTTCTTATACTCCACTCTCCGAGCGATACAATAACTTCAGTGCGAACCGCGAGCGCGAACGTGAGCAGACGATATCGCAAGTATCGCGGCCCGAACCTGGATACTCTTCATCTTGATAGAATTAATACTAGGAACAGTAACAAATTACACATTCATATTTTTCGACTAAAGAAAATTAAATAAGACCTATATGGGGAACACGGCGCGCTTCTATAATAAGCTTCCTGAAAATCCAACTAAGCTACCAATTAAGAAATGTAAAACGTATATAAATGATAGTCTTGTTTAGAAAGCGTATTATAGTACAAATTACTATAATAATGATAAGAATGCATGGCCTCATGTTGCTCTGCTCTCAACCAGTTAACTGACCGTTTTGCAATGCATAAACTATCGTTACGTTATGTTATTATTTTTTCGTGGTTAAGATAGTTATAAGACGGATCATACAAAAAAAGCGCTAGGACCAGGACGAGTTTATCGTGAACTCTTCTCGGATTTGGGTTAGGAGGATTTAGCACCTAAATTCACCTAGTATGTAAGACGTTTCAATGTAATCCTTGTGATTGTATTGAATAAAAACATGTTTAAATTTGAATTTGAATTTGATGAGGCTGGCGCAGGACCGAAAGGAATAGATCATACAAAGGGAAGCCTATACCCAGCAGTGGGTGAAGTCCAGGCTGTGGATGATTATGATGACATACATACATACTGCAAACTGTTCGAATATGAAGCAAAGTTTCAAGTGAGCGATATTATTTACATAAATAATTTGAACTTTTAGCATAAAATCATGCCAGGTACGAATCTGGGTAGGGTATACGGTACCTACTCGTATACCCTACAGATACACGTGGATGTAACTGACAACGTAGATATTACTTATCACTACTTATATACTGAAAACTTTTAAATTAGTGTGACACCTACGTTTAAGCCTATTTGCAATCCATCGCTAAAATAGGAGACACACCCATAATACTTATTTAAACAGAATTAAATCATTATTAAAAGGACCATTACATTAGTAAACTCGATGAAGTTTAACGTAGAAATGTAAATATAAGCCTAGCACGCACTAGCGCGTAAGGACTTTATAGCAATATTAGATCATTATGTGATAATGACTTGCTCATCGATCACAGGTCATCCGAAGACGAAGACTACTATTTTAGCCAGACCACAGACTAAAGAATCCATAAACTTATAAATCTATATACCTATGGACACTAACCAATTATAAACCTGATTCAAAATTTCATTGACGTCATAGTAACGGAAGTTTTTCATAGGTCTCTTAACAGACATCATACTATCTTCTTTATATTGATGGCTTTATTATTGTGGAATATTTTGAGCCGGACGCAATTTATTTTTACCTAGTTTTTAACATCTCAATTACCCAGACAAAAAGTACATACTGCATGAGTATACGCTACTACCTATTTGACTCGGGAGTCTACCTACTTGACTTTGGTGAGTTTAGAATTTGTATGACTGGTTTGTTAAATTTATATTAGTTAAATTTACATTATAAATAATATTTAAAAATACTTAGCAATCATTAATTTTACTTTTGCATGCATTAGATTAGCATGCTAATCTAAGTTCAAAGATTACCAACAGGTAGGTAATTAAACAATTACATTGTGATTAAAAGTAGGTACCTACATAAAGTAAATAGGTAATGTATTTAAACATTATATGGAAATGTATTTACATGAAAAGGTACTTTTTCATTATGTTACTTATGTAAATCAGTTCCGGGCATAACTCGTTAATGCTTATTTTTTGTTTTGTTTCTACTTTTTTATTTTAAAAGCAACTATCTAAATAGGTAATAGTATTTTTTGGATTCTACCTACTGGTATTTATACCAGAACAGTTTACTGTTACTATAATATTATACATTTTAATATTTGTCTGTCTTCTTCTTCGCATGACATGTACATTATGTCAATTTTGTCATTGTCAACTGTTTATACTATTGTGTATGGTATGATGTCGATTATTTTTGGCCTTTATGCGGAGTAAACATTTTGCTCTTATATTATTTATTTTTCCAGAGCTTTTCCAAGGACAGGAAAACGAAGCGTAGAACGACCCCCATCCGATGGACTGACGACATTGTAAAGATCGCAGGAAGTCGGTGGATGGAGAGAGCTCAAAATCGTTCTTCCTGGAAATCAATTGGGGAGGCCTATGTCCCAGCAGTGGACTTCCTAAAAGCTGATATGATGATGATTAATTATTTTTCCAGAGTTCCAGAGGTCCAGAGGTATTTCGTGTTTTATTTGTAATTTTGGTGATGTTAGGTACTCAAATAAAGGTGTCAAATTGACTCGGGTGTGAATGTTGTGAATTGGAATAAAAGTTTTGTGTTTCTTTGTGATTCGAGCAAAAATAATCCGTATTATTATTTTATAAAGAGATACCAATTTTTAAACAATAACACACTTCGAACGACAACATACGACTTTGTGACAATGTTTACTTCGCAAGACGTTTAAAAATAATAATTTCTCTGGCTGTTGGTTTGTTTATGAGTTTATTTGTCACCTTTTAACAAATAAACGGCAGAAAAAATCTCGATGAAAATTGGTAAGGAGATAGATTTTATCATGGGGAAAGATATAGGGTACTTTTTATGTAGGTACCATGCGTGTGAAGTAATACTATGTTTTCCTTTAGATATTTTCCCCTTTTTCATCATTGACTTCTATAGTCATAACACCCACGTACCCCATGACGTATGACGGAGTGAAGATAAACTTTTCAAATCTTTCGTGTGTTGCACATTTTGAAAAATACGTGAGTAAAACATGTGTTTATCAAAATGTATAAGAAAACGTTTTCTTAGACTTACCTAACTGAATGGACTTCTGATTGATTATAAGAAGTCGATTCAGCCGTTTCAAGTTTATCAGCTCTGTTAAATTTTTTAGAGGGTCTGAAGCACATTTGCAGTTAGTGTTTACGTTACTATTTAGTCAGAACTTTAACACTTTTCTATTAGACTAGCTGTACGCGCGCAGCTTCGTCCGCGTTGAATATTTTTCCCGGGACAAACCAATTTTCCCGGGATATAAAGTTGCCTATGTCACCCGGGGATAGTGTAGTTTTCCAACTGTAAAATATTTTTTCAAATCGGTCCAGTAGTTTTTAAGTTTATTCGTTACATACAAAAATACAAATATTTCCTCTTTATAATATTAGTATAGATAAATACCTACTTAGACCCCTTCTAAACACACGCTATGATGATAAGCAGAAATGAAGATCGAAACCAACAAAAATAATAATGAAAGGATCGACGTATTCTTTAATTCAAACGCAGTTTTCTTAAAGTAGGCTTAGAAGTTGCTGATCTTGGCGGAACGGTTCTTAGGCGGAATTAAATTCAAGTTTCACCTTCCGTCCGCCATAGTCATCCTCGTCTGTCTAATTAGACATATTAACCCATTTATAATAATTACGTTTTAAAAACCAAAAAGAAACCGACTTCATTGAATGAAATTTGAGCCTATAATACATTTTTAGTGGAAAGTAGATGTATTTTGTATATTATAATATGGGTAGGCCAAATAAACGCAACGCTCCAATAAGACAGCGAGGTATGAAAATACATGAAAACATCATCGATGTATAAAAGTTTTATTTTCGTTTATTTTTCAGCTCGGCCGATTTTGATAAAATTTATATGGGACCACCTGTGAAGTATACCCTTTCAAACAAAAAAAGAATTTTCCAAATCGCTTCAGCCGTTTCGAGTAATCGGTGAACATACATAAAAAAAATAAAAATAAAACATTCCGACGAATTGAGAACCTCCTCTGTTTTGATAAAGTCGGTTAATAAATTAATAAATACTGACACACGCACAACTAAGCAAGGTCATACGGGGACCAAATGACTAATACCTTTAATACAGAACACAGAACAAACAACACACAAATATTTGTACTGTTCGGAGCTACAACTTGCAGCGTAGATGGTAGAGTATTTGACTTGAGCTAATTGAGCTAAGAGGCCAGTTTTTTTTCAAGTTAGTGATGTGACATCAGGCTGTTATCCCTAGGGGGCAAGTTAGTCTCGTGTCATGTCAGTGGCCAGCCGCAGCCGTAGTGACCTTACGTCACGCGGCCACCGCTTCTCGCCGCCAAACGCGTGGGGAATACTAACACCACCAGAACGCCTTGGCGAATCCTTGGCTTCAAAACCGAGCTCCTTTCATAGTTTACTATTGCGATCGTTTCGTTCTACACTACTTATTTTATCAACTTCGTGGTTAAAAGATTCAATCAGGATCGTTTAAACAAATATTATCTAAAATAGTGTGGGTTTAATATATGTAGGTATCATCGCTTATCAATCGTCGACCTAGTCGAAGGTTTATCATTGGATTGGATTGATTTAATAAAGCGCTGAGGTCGTCTAATTAGTTTCGATATTTAACAGGTGCCGCCTACGAATTGACTTCGCTTGATCTTTACGATTTGACCCTCGATCGGATACCTCTCGCTCGGGAGGGTCGTTCACGTAGTTGCGTAGTTTATTAATGCGATATGCTGATGTTTACAATAAATAAAGTATGCTAATATAGCGGCGGAGCAGTCGACAGACGACTCGTCATTTCTAGATATGATTCGCTGTTCTTTGATTATGTTCGATTAAAGTGAGGTGTGGCAAGATGTTTGTGCTATAACGGCCGTCAAAAACGAATACCGCTTTATGAAAAGCACTGGCTTGAGAACTCGACAGGTTATTCGTGTGGTTCGAATATTGTCTTTGCTCGATACTTATCATCTATCCGATGTCGTCACGAGATTATGTTGTTTAATCTTTCGTGTGACTCCTATAAACAATAGTGTGTTGACAAATAGGTTGGTTGGTAGCTACCTACATAATTACAGTTAATCGTTAATTTTGCTATATATGTAATCATAAAGAATTTGATGACTGTACTGTTCTAACTGATAATTCAGTTCTACTTATTTGATGTATATACTTATGTAGATATTGTAGGAACGTGTCATTAATGCTATAGAATAAATTACTGAAACTATCAGTTCAATATCCAAAATAAGATAAGGTTCAAGAGATAAGGAGATTTTATCAAAACGCTAGAATTTGTCACGTTTGAAACGTGCGATATTCACGTTAAAGTATTTTTCCAATAATACCGGGAAAGTACTTACGGCAGCTGCGGTTGCGTGAGGTAAGATGTTACAGATCTTGAGCAAGCTCGGCTTCAACACTGTTAATTCAAGATCCATTTGGTGTGAGAAATATGGTTATTTACCTGGAAGCGATCAATCGATGAGGTTGGTTTTACCGGCGGGATACACGTCCTAGGTAGATGCACAATCACTTGGAGATGAAGACATGAAAGTACTTAGTACGAGTGGGGTGCGTTAGAGTGCGTAAGTTGTCGCGGGTTGCGCTCTGTGCGCATGCGATCGACGTGGTCGCGAGCTCAGTACTGAAGGCGCGCGCAGTCTCAACGCGCTTTTATCACATTGGACTTCACGCGCCTTCAACTTGACTTGGTCCTTCTAATACTGGACACAGGGACATTTCATGGTAATCAGCTGGAATCAAACTGAGTTTTCTATTTCTATTACTAAGAAATCCCTACTATATTTATATATAATATAAAAATGCGAAGGTAACTCTGTCTGTCAGTCTGTCTGTCACGTTTTCACGCCTAAACCGCTGAACTGATTTTGATGAATTCTGGTATAGATGGGACCTTGGAGAAGGATATAAGCTAATTTTTATGTAGCTACCCCGCGCGCGAAGCCCCGGGCAGCACCTAGTAAGAAATAAATAAACGAGGGATCGCGATTCATTTGTTTATTGAACTACACACTCTGCATGCACCATGTGCGGTCAACCCAGGGCATCGCTTGACATTTGTAATCTTAATCAGTTTGATACTAAACTCTTAAACTAGATTGACTTGATGGTCGTAAGTTCGTATTTAAGAACAAAATTCAAACTTAGTTCAAGAAGTTAGCATTATATTTTTTTTACAGTATTTATTTTAGAACTGCTAGGAAATCTGTTTAGTTTTATTTTGGAATACGGCCTCTTTAATCGGTACCTTAAATGTATGTTAAGAAAACAAGTATACCTACCTCATCATCACCAAACCCATATTCTTATGCTAATTCCACTGTAAGTGCAATCACATCATGTTCTACCAACGTCCGGGAATGGAACCGGGAACTCTAGAGCTCAAATGGTGATCTACGCATATCCAAACAAGGGCTAAGAACTTAGAAATGTGCAATCCACTTATCCGAATTGAGTCCTAACCGGTTCCGGAACAAAGTCAAAGTCAAAGTCAAAAGATACTTTATTCAATACAATCACAAGGATCACTTTGAAACGTCTTACATACTAGGTGAATTTAGGTGCCAATTCATCCGTTACGTTACTTATTCGCTGATCCTGATCATGATAAACTCCAGATAACTAATACAATTATGCAAATCTCCGTTATTAACAGCCTGCTTAGAGTTTCATAGGGAAACCAACTAATGATTTTATTTAATATACACAAAAACAATTCGACGGCGATATTACTGTCAACGGTTACTTGATGCTTAGCGGTATCTTGACCTTGAAATTATATATACCTACACGACGCTCAGTTTGGTATAAGGGCTGGACTGTAAACTATCAACTGGACTGTGAAAGTGCCATATTTGTTCTTAAGAAGACCGTCACTTACTACATGAAAAGAAAAACAGTGTATGGGTGCTTCCTAGATTTATAGACCAGGTATTTTCTATTTGATAGGACACCAGGTCGAATGCTATGGAATAAGTTGGCAGCCGCGGGAACATCGTATGCAATGTAGATCTGTTCAAACGCTGGTATGTGCACAAGAAATATTTGTAGATCATACAAACATTTGTCCGGCAGCGGAATCGTACCCCTAACTATCAGCGTCTGAGTCGGGCTTTCACCCACTGCGCCACAGAGGTCGTCTGAATGTGGGGTGCGCCAGGGGGTTAACATCCCTGATGCTTTTTATCCTGTTCATGAACGAGTTGATGACCATATGGTTAATGGCGCTATATCAATATAATTGGTCAATAGCTACGCCGTCGACATAGTGAGCTCGTCTGTCTATGTCCTGAAGAGGTTCCTAAACGTTTGTGAAGACAATGCAAAATCTCATGGGCTTAAATATAACAGCAAGATTAGGGAAATTGCAGATCGTGGCAACTTCCCCAGTTTCAACCCCCCCCATATCTTGATCATCATAAAATGACTTTTGTGTTTCTTTTGGGTATTTAGGTCACTTGGTATCTATAGAGCGTAAGGCCCCGGTAGTATGTACAAACATGCTGGCTTGCAGGTTTGCTCATTGCTAAAATGAAGTAAATATCACCCTATTTCAATCATTCTGTCAATCGCTGTACACCACCGGCCTACGGTCAGGTATACCAAAAGGGCTTTCAGCGCTTTACGAGTCTTTTATAATAATTTGTTCAGAGTACTATTGGGCTACTTAGAGTCTGCAGCGCGTCGAGTATGTCATATTGAAGACATACAAGCTATAAAAAAATGAATCCATTAAAAATGTACTCTGGCAGATTTGATAGTCTTCTGCAAAGGTATTGGATGTCAGCATTAATTAAACCTTATAAGCCAATTTATTATTGTAATATAATAGAGATTTCATGATGTTTTCCTATTGACACTATATAATACACTGTGCAGTTCATCTTTTATTTTTTGACTTATGAATCACTAGCTAGAAGCCCCCCGACTTCGTCCGCGCGTTTGTACGAAAAACCATCTTTTCACCCCTTTTCACTCTCTTTATGAGGGTTATTTTAGAAAATCCTAAAACATGTTTGCATTTATTTAGCATTTTAAGTATCCAAACCTTTAAGTTTCTAAGAAATCACAACACCCGTTAAAAAGTTCCCATACAAACTTTGACACCCGATTTTACCTCTTTGTAAGGGTAATTTTTGAAAAATACTATAACACGTGTCCGTGTTTATTTTGCATTTTAATTATTTAAATCAAGTTTTAAGCAAATCGCACCACGTGTTAAATAGTTTCATACATAAGTGTTCACCCCTTTTCATCCTCTTAGGGATTGAAATTCAAAGCTATAAAAGGAAGCTTCCTTCCAAATTTCAGCTTTCTAGCTTCAGCGGTTTCGGCTCGGAGATGATGAATCAGTCAGTCAGGTTAAGCTCTTTTATAGGTATAGATTAGAACGCGCTATCGTTGCGTTTAGGAATTTTTATATATTTTTTTATTTATTTTATTTTTTTCAAAAGAATTAACGAAATATTATAACAGACCGATTAAAAGTTTTTCCGATACCTGAATATGAAATTTATTTTCTATGAGAATTTTCCTACTGACACTATATATATCTCTACCTATGTACTGTTATCTTTTATATTTTGACTTATAAGTCATAGTCATCTCAATAAAATACATTTTACACATTTTTACACATTTTAATTTAAATTTAATTTTGAATCAAGAATCTGACAATAATAGTACATACTTAAGGATCAAGGATAAAGTATAAGTATTTTTTCTATAAAAAATATAAGTGTAATAAATAAAAAATAAAAAATAATAATTAATATTATTATTATATTATTATCTCCCCCAAGCCGACTGGTCATCGTGAGGGAAAATGACCACGACCCTCTAAAGATAAAAAATAACAAGAAACATAACATATAGCAACTATAAATAATGATAACATATAGCAACTATAAACTGTCGATCACTAGGAACCACAGAAAAACTAGAAGAACTAGAACTAGCATTAGATGAAATAAAATGGGACAATGGGATTTAGCGAAGGGAGAAGAATTGGGGAAAGAATAGAAGACCATGGGAAATACATATTACACCATATTGGGGAGACGCCCGGATTGTACGGAGTCGGATTCATGGTTAAAAGGAACCTTGCCAAAAACATACAAGAACTAAGAGGTATTTTAGAACGGATTGCACTTCTCAGCCTTCAATTACCTACAGATTTGGAAGACCAAGTATGGTCAATAATCCAGGCGTATTCGCCTACCGAATCAAATACAAAATAAGACATAGTAAAAATCGAAAAATTCTACGTAGATTTACAATCCACTATTGCAAACACATCCAAAAACATAATAGTTATGGGCGAGTTTAATGGAAAGATTGGCAAACAA
Organism: Lampropteryx suffumata; assembly: GCA_948098915.1. NCBI lineage: Eukaryota > Metazoa > Arthropoda > Insecta > Lepidoptera > Geometridae > Lampropteryx > Lampropteryx suffumata. The sequence continues at coordinate 4,993,527 of OX402547.1, read as the reverse complement.
AAAATTGGAGAAGAAAATATCATAGGGAAGCATGGACTTGGCAAGAGAAGTAAAAACGGCTCACGACTAGTATCCTTTGCTACTGAAAATAAATTAAGCATCCTAAACAGTTTTACCGAAAAGAAACGATCAAAGAAATGGACATGGATCTCCTAATGGCCGGCATAAGAACGAGATCGACTTGATTATGTCTAACAATATAAAAAAAAATAAAGATTTGTCTGTTTTAAACAACTTTAATTTTAACTCAGATCATAGAATGGTAAGGGCTAAACTATCACGGACACGTGTCAAAAGAGCACGACTACTTCACAACAGAATGAAAGCCATTGAATGCACCGGTAACGCTGATTTACTTCTGAACAACCTCGAAATATCTTTATTAGAGTCTTAGAGTGTGTATATACACACTCTAAGACAAATTATACAGAAATATAAAGAATATAATAAAACATATTACCTAAGGTTCGTTGACTTTAACAAAGCGTTCGATACATTGGAACATGAGTATATATGGGACGCTCTTAAAAAACATGGGGTCCAAGCAAAATACATACGAATAATTAAAAACGTATACACAGCGAGCACAGCACAAATTAAACTGAAATCTACGGGTAACGAATTTCCTATTAAAAGAGGTGTACTCCAAGGAGATCCTATATCACCTAAACTATTTTCAGCAGTACTGGAGATGATCATCAGAAATTTAAACTGGACCAAAAATGGGCTCAATATAAATGGCGAAAACTTCAACCATCTACGTTTCGCCGATGATTTGATTTTGTTCGCAGAGGACGCAGGAACTTTGGGACTAATGTTGCAGCAGCTATCCGATGAAAGCGTTAAGGCCGGTCTGACAATGAACCTAACTAAAACCAAAATTATGACTAATTCTCAACAAGCAGTAACCAACGAACAAATAACAGTAAATAACGAACAAATAGAATATGTAAATGAATATAATTATTCATGCAATTATCTGTAGATAATTGCATGAAGAAATAGAACGAAGAATAACTAATACTTGGAAACGGTTTTGGGCTCTTAAAGAAGTAATGAAGAATAAAGAAATGCCAATGAAAGAAAAAAAGAAAGTATATGAAATGTGCATTATGCCATGTGTACTATATAGATGCCAGACATGGGCGCTAACAGAATTACAAGAAAATAAATTAAAAGTCTGCCAAAATGGAATAGAAAGGAGTACTTTAGGTATAAAAAGAATTGATAAAGTAAAATTACAAAAAATAAAAACAAAAACTAAATTAAAAAATGCACACACTGCCTACAGACAGCTTAAATGGCGTTGGACGGGGCATATGTTACGAGACAGTAAAGAAAAATGGACTAAGTTAATAACAGAATGGTACCCAAGAGATGGCAACAGAAATAGAGGCAGACAAAGCAAGAGATGGGAAGATGACTTCAAGAAAGTGGCTGGTCCGGTATGGACCCGTTTAGCAAGAGACAGGAATACGTGGAAATCTTTAGAGGAGGCCTTTGTCGACAGACAAGCTGACCTAAACAAACATCCAGATGCCGATAGTTCAAATAATAGAATAGATTAAATCAATTAAGTGTTTAGTAAGTAGGCATGTATATACTAATTGTAAGGAAAAAGCAGCAATAAAGGCTGTTTTATTTTTATTTTATTTATTATATTATATTATTATTTATTACTTATTGATTAATCTATGTCTGGTTTGGTTTCTTTAGACTGCAAAAGAGCAAATAGGTATAAAAAATACATTAATTATTTTAATGAAAACTATGTAATTACGTACGTAAGTAAGGAAGTTACTTCATAATTATAATAATCGTTTGTTATATTTAATCTGTTGTTGTAATAAACATACTTGTACACCCTGATCTGTTTGTTGGCTTAACTTGTATCTTGTCTAAGTAGAGACTTAGACACGTCTCTAAACTTCTGTCAAAAAATAATCACTGTTTAAAATAGTGCCATCACTATTTGAAAGATAATGACAAATAAATAAATAATGCCGGATATATCATACATTCCATTTCCTCTGGCCAGGACATTTCATCTGGCCCCGAAGTAAGCAGAGCTTGTGTTATGGGTATCACATCACTGATAATACTACTTATATATGTACTTTGTTTTTTTTTTGTAAATACATACATATTATCAAATCACGATTTTTTATCACAAAACATTCAAAATAACTAATTCGAAAAAAGTTTATCGGGTAATGTTTCAATTAGCTTACTTTCCGCTTGTTAGTGTAAGCTGCAAGATAAAACGACGTCAAATTTAGGAGATGGTGATTATTGAATATTCTAGACATTAATTCATAATGAAATTATAAAACTAACTGTTAATTTAAAATCAATTTCAAATTGATACATACCATATTTCTATTATTCTTTCAATTAACGACCAGTTAGCCAAAAAATATCTGTAAACAAGACTATTTTTTCATCCAAAAGTTAATTGACTGTGGGCACCGTCTTTAGCTAAGAAGCTGATCGGGTTACATAATAGATACATAATAGATCCCCAAATTACGTGCTACGAACTTTGAATTACAAGCTCTACGAATGCCTACGTCGCTACGAGCGCTACGAGCTATAGGCTGGTTCCCTATCGCCCATACTTACGCCGCCCGTCCGTTGGCATTATGGAGTTCAAAAGTCACTGTTCCTTAGGTTAGTTACAGCGACGCATGTTAGATCTGTTATCAATATAAGTTCTGAAAACAAACATGAGCTAGTTAGTTACGTCTTTTGGAGTTCCGAGGTCAAATAACCCTTAAAATTTCAATAAAATTTCAAATTGTTTCAGGCAGTCTAAACATGACGAAATTTTAACTTATTTTTTTTTACCTGAATTAGAGTTTTTTTTTAATCTTAATACCTTAGTAAATAAATCAATATTGGCAGACAATATACATGACACTATCTGGTGTACTAAGCTAAGCATAGTTTGTAATATAGTGACCAGATGCTAGATACAATTTTAAATACATACTTATTATCATTATAACACCAGATACAAAACACATACCTATGTTCATCACACAAATATTTGTTCTGGGAGGAAAACAAACGCCCAACATACAGCGTAAAAGGCAGAGCTACTACCAACTAAGCTGACAGACCAGATAGGCCTAAGTACTTAAGACAGGTATTTATTTTCGAGTAAATGCCTCTTGAAATTAGATAGATAAAACATTAATTGAATTAACCAGCTAACACGTACAATCAATGGTAATAACATAATGGTAACATTCATAGACGGAAGCTAATGAAGCCTACCATATATACAAATCTATAACAGATTATTTAAGTCATAAAATATAGCCATACCCAATCTCGGCCTGCTATAACACCTTCAAAATAAATAAATAACTAATTTAAAAGTCTATTAAAACTATACGGTATTAAGTAGTAAACCTTGTAATGCCTTGTTTTCCTGTACAATAGCGCCATCTTTGTTGATTAGTGTAGGCGAGGATTTACGCCAAAAATGTCTCTCTGTATCCTCTATAACTACGGCCGTCATTTGGCAGTCTGGGATTTTTAAAGTGACATTTAGATGTTTATCGACGTAGGTCGATATACAGTAACGTGACCCGACTGACGACCGCAACGTGTCGAGTGAGGGTTGCATTGGTATTCAATAGCAACGGTTTTTGACACGTAGTCAAGTCAACCTTTTTAACTTGTATAAAACCTTTTTGAAAGGTGTGAAATCACAGGTTTAGTTGATAGACCTTTGGTCACTTGATATATTCGAATTTTGTATTCTGCACACGAGGAGACGAAAACAGGTACAACGACGACAACTTACATATCTCGAAGTGGTCGTTTTAAGAGTAAACAGTAAGCCGCATCTGACTGTAAAATCGGGTTGGTAATTTTCGCTGAATAACACTTCGAGTGAGGATTTCTACGTGGAACTGATCCTAGATGAGTGCTTCTTGTAGACTGATGATGGAGACTACTGCGATAGTCTTCAAATTATTGGGGGTTAGTCCCCCTGCTGGCTAACAGAAGAGCTAACAATAGAGAAGAAAAACTTGAAACAAGCCCGGCTCGGTACCAGCCGTTATGCACCTTATGACCGACATCGCATGTACTGATTTAACTTTCCTGCGAGTCCTTTCGGCAAGGTCGAAAGCTTACATTAAGGCTTACCTAAGTGCACCAAAGGAGCCTCTGAGGTGCACTTTAATCCTTCAAAGCTTCAAAAAACATCGAGGTTCAACACTGATTTTAGTGCAACTTTGGGCATGAATACGGAGTGTGCAAACTCCTAAATGATTAGAATACAGTTCAATTCAATTCAATTCATTTGTTCATCTTTAATAATACAATGTTCTTACATGTCTGTACAATGTACAATATAGTTGTTATACAAGTATAATTAAGTAATTATATGAGTATAATTTTCCATACATTATTATTTATCAGCAAAAGCATCGTTATATCTTATGGTTCACTTATAAATACCTAAACAGCATCATATCGAAACACTGATAAAATATATCTACTAACCTAACTTTAACCTACACACAACAATGGACAAAATGGTTGTACTGATTGTAACGATTTTTGTGTATGTCCTTCTAAGTCCTCATATTGCCCAGGTTTTCTCTCACATGTACTAAATTTTGAAAGATCTATTCACCAGTCATTGTTATTATGTCTAATTCTTTAAATCGCTATCTACAAGAGTCCATTTGGTTTAAACCTATATACATATATCTCACAGCTCGCTTTAGCAGTGTGAATACTCTAGCAGCATCAGCCGCTGTGCCTTAAACTAATATTCTATATGTCATAATAGAGCGGAAATATGCAAAGAATACGTGTCTAGCGGCTTTCTTTCATTCTAATTCCTTAATTTTTTTAACAGCAGAACACAATTTTCAACTTCGCAACTTCATCTATATCATTGGACCATATCAGCTTACTATCTAAAGTTACACCTAGAAATTTGACATTGTTAGTCGGTGAGGTATTAAAGTTATCTAGGATTTCTTTAACATAATCCGGAGTGATTTTATCTATTCTAGAACCTAGTGCGAATTCTATTACATTTGTTTTATCCACATTAACGCTTGTTATTGACTGAGAACCATTTTTTGATGCAAGGTATGGATTCCCTTATACTACTACTCACAATTTGCTTACTCCTGTTTTTAATAATAAGGCTAGTGTCATCAGCAAAAATTGTTATGTCAACGTCCTGAAAAACTACAGTAATACCATTTGTGTAAATTATGAAAAGAAGGGGCCCTAATATGGACCCTTGTGGAACCCCTACATTTATTTTATTCCTATTAGATCTAACGCCATTTAACTCTGTCACTTGGTCTTGTCATTTTTAAGGTATGATTGAAAAATGTTAAGTTCCTTTCCATTGACCCCGTAATGGAGTAACTTTCCTAATAGTATCCATGAGGGACACAGTCAAATGCTTTAGAAAGGTCACAGAAAATTCCATACTTCTTCTGTTTACTCTCCTAAGCCTAAAAATATATCGCTTTTTGAAATCCAAATTGCCTATCGTTGAGGAGTTGGTGGTCGATCATAATAATCTGTCAACTCCTCTACAATACATTTTTCATGTCGATAGTTATTACAGTAAGTTGTCTTGCCTTTTTTATGAATAGGACTTTAGCAAACCTCATTTCTTCGGGGAAATAGCCTTTTGAATTAGATTTTTTGAATAAAAGGTTAATTAGGAATAATTTGTATAGAGATACATGGGACCTTGGAGAAGTACATAGGCAACTTTTTAGGTAGGTACCACGCGTGCGAAGCCGTGGGCAGCACCTAGTCATATATATGTCGTTTCAGCAAGAAACTGTCAACGATATGTAAGAGAGGATGTTTCGATTGTAGACTAGTCGGAAAGTGAATATTAAAGTCACCTCACAAAATTATTGTCTTGTTATTATTTTTAGTAATCTTGCTAATACAATGATCAAGTTTTGTCATAAATATATTTAAGTCAGCCGTTGGTGACCTATAAAGAAGCATAGTTTATATATTAAATAAATAAATATTAAAGAACTCGAATAACTTTATATGGATAGTTTTACATGAGAACCCTTGAACCAAAAGTCTGTTTAAGATTTTTTACGCAGTCGTTTTATTTAGAAATGAGTCTAATCTAATCATATGATTACAAATCATAATATATCCCTACTATTACTATCCAGTATATCTATCCATTTTTCATTCTATAAAGAAATATAAATTCTTTCTATAAAGATATATAAATTCTAGGTAAAATAGCATGAATTCTAGCTGCGCCCACTGACGAGTTTGTGCCGCTGACTAGTATATCCTTAAGAAGTAGTATCGGAGTAGAGACTGCATAAATAAATAAAAAGTGATTCTGTGATATTTATGTCCAAGATATACGGCACAAAATGCATGCATTTATATTATTTATATTTACGAGTTCATTACACTACTAGGCGGATTGGCCACTAGACCAAGGTTTCATGCAAAGTTTCAGTGGCATAAAACTTTAATTTGTTACTAGCTGACCCGGCAAACTTTTTACCGCCTCAGAATCAATAAATAAAAAAGCAAGCAGTTTTTTCTTAGTTACTCACCTTTTAAACCTTCCCTGGACTTCTACAAATAATTCAAAACCAAAATTAGCTGAATCAGTCCAGGCGTTCTCGAATTTTAGCGAGACTAACGAACAGCAATTGATTTTTATTATATAAGATACCAGCACACACATACAATCAATGATAATCTATACTACAAATTAATAAAACTGACATGTGTATTCGTAATGTCAAAATATAAGCTTTTTTCTAAATGCACATAAAAGTATATAAGACATTAACAAAAAATTGTTTTTTTTTGTTGTCTGTAAAGTCGGTTTATGGACGATAGTTCAACGTGACAACGTTAAACTATCGGCCGTAAACACTATCGGTAAATCGGCACGATCGTAAGCCGATCGTGCGTTTCGCTCGCTCGTGCAGAGCTCTCGCTCCGATCGTAACGTTACAATGGGCGTAACGGGACCATGAGTCATCCTTTTTCGTGCGTGCAGCCGGCGTTCATCGATTTATTAGACGTTGTCACGTCAATAATTTGATTCCGTGCAAAAAATTAAAACACATGAAATTGTGAACAGAGTCCGATTCAAATAGGAAAGTAAACACACGAAGTCGCCTTTGAGACGGCTAATGGTACGGCATGATAAAATAAAACTTAAGGCAAGACACTCGATAATTGAAACTAACAGTACCCACGTGTGTTATAGAATTTCAAAAGGGTCATAGCTCAGCGATAATTATTGCTTAAAAAGCGGACACTGAATTTCAGCTATTACCATGGAAATGGGCCGAAAACGAGCGCAATACATAACATTCAGTGTACCTACAGAGTGCGAGTGAGTGAAAATATGCAATTATATGCAAAAGAGTGAATTAGTTAATAAAACGTACATTCTCGTTCAACTTGCAATACCTACTAATGCGTCATCTTTCTCTAGATCTCGTAGTTTTGGGTGCGAGTCGCGGTCGCTCTATCTAAATAAAGAGCCTTTTGGCGCTTTAAATTCCTATGCCAACCTTGTAAATGTTAATATTAATTAGCTACATTATTGTAATATGGCAATGGGCAGAACAAAAAGTAGCCGGAAAGAATTTATAAGTTGGCCTAGATAGCACTTCGACGTGGGCTACTAAATTCAAATGCTTATTTCGAGTTAGTCGGAAAATAATTATAATAAATAGACGCATGAATACTAATACTAAAACCATTTAAATTTGAAGGCTACTTAAATGACGATCCTGTTAATTTTCTCATATAATTTTGAGAGATATGGGTGTCTTAAACGTTTGCGTTGGTCTCAAATGCTGATAATGATGAAGTAAAATATATATACTCAGAAAGAAAGAAAGAAAGAAAGAGAAGACAAGCAAGATATCAGTCATCTGGGTCGACTATGCTATGTTTGGGGCTAGATAATGTGTGAATTGTCCATCAATATTTATTTATTTATTATTGAATTGTTTTGTTATCCTTATCTAACCTTACTTATTAAACGTCTCTCAAATTAAACACTGCCTAGGACTCGCCCTGTCACTATTTGCCACTATCTTGCAAAAAGAGATGGCTCTATTTGAAACAGTGCTTAACTTTTTTGAAGTTGAGATACGTTCAATGTAAGTTCACTGTAATTTATTAAAAAGCATGTAAAACAGGATATATTGCTAGCAATGAGAAAAATGATAGTAAATTACGACAGAAAACATTGTAATATTTACCCAAATATACTGCGTCTAGGATCCGTTGCTTTCATAATATGGTATCAAAATGTTGTTATGACGGCAAAATGTACATAAGCAAAATGTTATGCCGGATGGTAGTATCTTACGTTCTTACATATGTTTTACCAGATACTGTCTACGTGGTATCGATATCGATCAAATCGATATCTATACAAAGTTTCATCTAAATCAGTTCAGTTTTTTCGTACATCAAAGTAACATGCACATTATTAGTAAGCTGTATGATGGCAATGATTACCTTCTTGAAGATTTTATGTGCGAGTATATCTTAAGGCCTAGGTACTTCATTTACTCAAGAACAAATTGGAGAGGTCTTGCAACCGGTACAGCAAGACTTGTGTGTGATCGATTATCTCTACGATTAATTACTGCATAGGAATGTGTGTAGTTTGGGTACCTACAAGTATAATGAATAAGCAAATGACCGTCTATGGAAATACAAGCTCCATTTAATATCGTCCGCTCTTATCGTTACAGGAACGATAATGTCGTTAAATTGTTCGAATTCAGTCGAATTGACAATAGTTTCGTTTCAAATTCAAATGATCGTATCGTATGTTATCGTACTACGACATCGATTCTCAAAAGAAATGTCGGCGGTTCTATTGTTCAAAACGAGTCGACACGATGATGATAAGAGTTGGGTTTTGCGACTATTCTATCCCGACATATTGTTTGTCAATTTCAAGAGCAGTCCCAGAACGCTGAACGCTGAACGTTCAACGATTTTACGAATGTATGGCTCTTGGAGGCCATTCAGTTATTTAGTTTTACTTCATCTGTCGTAACCAGTTCCTGCCTCCTGCCTCCATTTAGGTCCTTTATGCGGAAATGTATTACATAAATGTACATAATTTCAAAAGGCTCAGCGATAATATTGCTAAAGAAGCAAACATTGAATAATATTTCAGAATAATAATACAAATAATACGAATAATAATACGTCCGCGCGTTTTAAAAAGAAAAAATATTATACATATAATTGTAAATCTAGACTATTCTCGAATCCACTTGAACAGATACAAAAAAATTCACCAACATCAGTCCAGCCGTTTAAGACGAGTTTAATTATAAACACACGCACATAAGATTGAAACTCTTACAAAGATATATATAATACAAGTGAAACAGTTAGAAAAAGCTATCTAAGGATCATTTATAACGAACATTAGATCAGCTCAACTAGTCAGTATCAGAGGGAATCGTCTCCAAGACATCGAAGGCTTTGCCACGTTGAATCGCAATGCTAATACGCTGAGCCAGGTTAGAGGCTCGTGGTTCCCGCGATTTTTCTACCAGTCGCTGTGAAATTATTATGTCAACACAATTGGCCCCTGTTAACCACGGGCCAACTGTTATTTGGTCTTAACTCCAAAAGGCCAAATGTAGGCTCTATTTATGCGGTCTCCAGTATCTTTCACCTTTGTTCGAATGCGAATCTCGGCTTTGACACGGTCTAAAGCGTGGTGTCAAACATGAGCATTAATTAGCGCTATTTTAAGGAAGGTTAAAGCGTATCGCAGACTGCGCAGACTTACAAGTAGATGTCACCTAACACGTGTGTTGGTACGTGTACAATCGTTTGTATTTATATTTACCGACACAACAGCGGTATTTGCTTAATTTGAATATTTTAAGTGCAGCAGAATACTTGTTGCTTTATAGTTAGGTGGGTACTCGATACTGACGTCGTTGCAGTATCCGGTTCGACCGGTTTAGCGACGTTGCAAAATCTGGAACGTAGTACAATTATATAGACGGACCATATGTATTGATTAAGAATGTGCAAATTTTTGATAGTTTTCGTCAATGACTGTAAATAATGTTTTATTATGTTAATAATAAACTGGTTTTCTAAAATCATTCGAAGTTCACAACAAAGTTTCTGTATAAATATTAAAGGCAATTTTAATTAACACCAATTTACATATGCGTCTTAAATGAGTTAATACACGTCAATAACACGTCAATTTAGTAAAACTATGAAGTTTTATTTTAAAATGTTACTCCAATTCAGACTTTGGTGCTCACAAAATAAGACCGTTCGCACTTTAAAATATTTTAGTTATTCCGACGAAACAACATCATCAGGAATCACATGCATATTCTATATCGAACCTACCTATGTATTATTATAGCGATAGCAATTCTTTATAATTTACCACATCAATTATTGCAACAAGATTACATGGCGTTGTCAATTACACAGGTACCTAGTTAGCAAAAAAAAACGAAGATTTTATTCTAGCAAATAAATTATATACAATTTTCTTTTTATGTTGTTTCTTTGAAGGCTTCTTTGAATCGACGGGATAGCATATAATGGAAAATAATTACATAAGTATGGATAGTATTGTGATGTGTGTATTAGTGCACGCACGCGCAGGATCACTTGCGGCAGCCAGGCCGTCTACTCTGCGAAGAGATTTCGATATATCGAAACGATAAAGTCGTTGAAATATACGTCGAATTCAGTCGAATTTGCACTTGTTTCATTGTGAAATTCAAATTATAGTATTGTATCCTATAGAAGATTACCTACGAAGATTATTGTTGGTCGTTTTGCGGAGTGAACTATTATTTACATTTCCCGAGTTTTATTTGTAGTTTTGGTGATTTTATTCAAATAAAGCTAGAGTTATTGACTCGGGTGTGAATAATTGTAATGAAAGTTTTGTGTTTCTTTGTGATTCGAGCATAAATAATCCGTGTAATTATTTTATCGTCGTAAAGAGACACCTTTTTTCATAAAATAACAAACGACGAACGACAACATACGACTTTGTGACGTCTTAATATAAATAATCTAAACACTTAACATTGATAAAATTGTCATCACACATGCATTTACAAAGAAGAAGAAGAAGAAGAGGATTACGACATCGATTGTCAAAAAAATTGCGCATAAAATGACCCGCTTTCCCACTGCCGTCCGATTTCCGATAGACACCTGTTTTTTAGTCTGTGAATTAATTCTCCTTCCTCTGTTCCGTGTCATAACACGAATAAAACATTGAACCGCTTTAACGAGACGCCTGGAGTCGTGACATTTTAGAAGTACCTAAAAAGTTTTTTTTACAAAAACGTATCGCAATAGTAGGTAGTCCTTACGCATCAATTAATACCTGAAAGCACAATGCCGGATCCTAGCGTAGCTCAGGTTTCCAAAGCTCTTACTTTAATTGAAAATGGTCGCAGTTATAAAGAAGTGGCTCAAACATTGCGAGTTTCTAAATCCGTCATCTTTCGAATTGTTAAACGTTACCGGCAGACTGGAGAGTACACGAGACGTGCAGGGCAAGGTCGCAAGAGAGTCACAACAGCGAGAGACGATCGATTTACGGCGAGCAGTGTTCTGAGAAATCGCACTTTGACTTCTTCTGAAGTCAGATCTACGCTCCAGGACGTTCGACAGGTGACAGTTAGCACTAAAACCGTAAGAAAAAGAATTAAAGAAGCTGGAATAAAGCCGTACTTGCCAGCTAGAGGACCCTTACTTACCACAGAACATTGAGTAGCGAGCTACTTGATGTTCTGTGGTACTTGACTCCTATTGCTGAGTTAAGTAATATGGAGGGAGATTATTATCTTACCTACAATGACGATGATAATCGGCCCTTTTATTTTTACAGAAGCACTGTGCAAATTGATCATGTGGTGACCAGCAGGTCAAAACTTTATATCTACCCGCAAAGTTTTGTAAACCTAAAACAATTAAAAACAACAATAATGTTCTTTATAAGAACTGTGGCAATTATTAGGTTGTATTTAAATAATAAAATGGCGTATAATTACTTCATAACGCATTTCAACTTATGTTACAAAGGATTCTGTTTTCCTGTGGCAATAAAAGGCAAGGAGGTAGGTACAACCATTACAAATACTACGGTAGATTCTGAAAAAGGGTGACCAGTCATAATGATTTTGAAGACTTGTATCATAAAACACCATTAATTACAAAGACATCATTGTTAGGGTTTGCAATTGATAATGTTAACATTTAGTGGTATTGTTATCTAAAGTCATGCATGCATGGCTGGCCTCACAGCTGTTAGAGTCAGTGGCGGATTTGCCAGCAGGTTGAGTAGGATTAAAATTGAGATTATTTGTGGTCGTCTTGTGAAGAAAACATAGCGCTCTTATTTTGTTTAGTTTTCTCGAGTTGTTTCCAGTTTTATTAGTAATTTTGTATTTTTATTTAAATACAGCTAGAGTTATTGTCTAGGGTTTGAATAATTGGAATAAATGCTTTGTGTTTCTTTATAATAATAACAATATAATAAAGTAAGGCCTGGCCCCAAAGTAAACAGAGCTTGTGTTATGGGTACCACATGACTGATATACTACTTATATACTTTTTTTTTATAAATACATACATATTATACATAGAAACACCCAGACCCGAGACAAATACTTGCAGATCATACAAACATTTGTCCCGCGGCGGGAATCGAACCCGCAACCTTTTGCGTCTCAGCCGGACCTAAGCCCACTGCGCCACAGAGGTCGTCTTTGTGATGCGAGCAAAAATAATCCATAGTTATTTTATATGAAAGACACCGTTTTATATAAAATAACAACTGACGAACGATAGGATATGACTTTGTGACATACTATAGACAATATAAACACTTGACATTGGCAAAATTGATATATTTATGACACATGCCATTAACGAAAAAGAAGAAAAATTTTAGGGTTGGCAAATTTCGAGAAATTCCCTTTTTTAAGCCCTCTTACGGCAACGTCTGAAAGATGGCTTTTAAAAAAGGTTTTAAGACGGTTCTAAAATGTCTTGCAGAACGAAGTCTTAAAAGCATTTTTCCGATGACTCTACCCGCTTCCAAATCACACTCACTTAGGTACCTTCTACATTCATTCATGGGATGAATCTGCTCCAACTCGACTAACTAACAAAATTGTCAAGGATTCACAAAAAAGTGTTAAGACCAGACAAGTTTCTTACCGTATTCTTCTTGAACTGGGGTTAGGAGGAACCGGCACCTAGATTCACTAGCATGTAAGAAGACGATTCAAAGTGGTCGTTGTGATTTTATTGAATAAAGTTATATTTAATTTTGTTTTTTTTTTAATTCAACGCTACTGCGAACTTTTATAATATTGTTTGAAAAAACTCAGTTTGCAATTGGCCCCTTAGCCTTCGTTCTGAAAGGCTCAAAAAATGTCAGTTCCAAAATCTGGCAAATGTAAAAATTATCAACTAAATGATAACTGATAATAAAATTGTAGGGGGCGGCGAAAATAGAACAGCCTATAATTGCATAAATCCGCCACTACCATAAATGTTGTGGGTTCGATATATATGAACATAGATGTTTGATCTGTGTCTAATAGAAACAATGTCGGTGCCTCCATCGACAAAATAATACGTGAGTAAAGCCCGTGTTTATCAAAATGGACCGGTTTTTTACATTCCGTTCGCATCAATTTTGCACAACATGTTAAACCACAGACAACAAATACGAAAAATTTGCTTGTTATCTGTAATTTTTTACGTTTCGTTTCACGTTTTATCTGATTTGAGGTTATAAATGTTTTTATTATTTTCTTGAAAACTAAGGATTACCTTCTGTAAAGGTGGGTCCACATTTGTGACAATTCATCGCACTGTGGCTCCGTGATATGTTACGGTACTTGCTACAGTAAATGTGGACCAGGACTGTAACAGCTTGAGAGATCGTGTCGTTTTGCCGTGTCTGTCAGGGTTGTGCTCGTGGCCGCGGCGTCATGTCGTCAGCAGTAGCGAAAGAGTTAGCTTTAGCAAATTACTATTTCGCTTGTGCTAGTGCATCATTTATATATCTTTGCGCTTTAAGAAAAAGAAGACAGAAGAGACTCAGGCGATGATGGCAACTCGAGATTTTTAAGAAAATAAATAGTCATGGCGGAAAAACATTACTGGAAGATTTAGATTTTCAACGAATAAGCGGAAAATACATCAACTTCACTAGAATAGCGCCAGAAGATTTTGAATATCTAATCAATCTAATTGGCCCCAAGATACAAAAAAATTATACCCATCTTCGATTGGCCAGAGTCCACTGCATATTCATAAAAAAAATTAACCAAAAATATACACTTGTAGTTGCAAGTTGCAACAAATACACGCAACAACACACTGATGCAAGTGAAGTGATGCACTAACCGCGAGACAAATGTTTTTATGATCTGCAAGTATTTGTCTCAGGTCTGGGTGTTTCTATGTATTATATGTATGTATTTACAAAAAAAAAAGTGTATAAGTAGTATATCATGGTACCCATAACACAAGCTCTGCTTACTTTGGGGCCAGATGGTGTTGTGTGAAATGTCCGGCATTATTATTATTATTATTATTATAACTACCCGACGTCAGCGGGGTGCGGGTGGCGGGAAGGAACACCGCAGCGCACCGACTCGCGCGCCGAGCCGATCCGAGAACAGTGCAGTGACAAAAAATAATTGCCGCGTGTCTGTCACGCGTTGCAAAGACGAAAGTGACGAAGACGGCTGCATTTACCCGGACAAGGACAGAAAATCCATTGAAAAAACCGCCTTCCGAGGGATCAGCTCGTGACATGTGACATTGGAGCTTGACAGTACAAAAAAACCATCCACACTCGCTACAAAGGTTACGCGTTCATGTGTGCGTGTCAAGCCACAAATTTTATGTTACGGCGAAATGTTCATGCCTTCATATGTGGGGTTCTGAGTGGATCGCTGCGTGACACTAGGTCGTGCCACATGTCCGCATGACAAAAACCTTCCACATTTATGTTTTTGTTACGCGTAACTGTTACAGCTACAGAGCCACGGTGCGTTGAAATGTGTGGACCCAAATGTGGACCCACCTTTAAGAGTGGTTTAATATGTAATCAGGAAGCAAAACCCTACCAGATTTGAGCATTTTTACGCTTCAATTCGTGCTACCGGAAACTAAAGTCAAGCCAAATATTTTCTTTTTAGTTAGACGATCCAAATCTTGCTACAGATATTTTTGTTTCTTGGCTCCAAAATGTAATTATATCCAATTCAAAACTTTTGACTATATCGCTCCGAAATATATCTAATAATAAATAATCTCTATTTCAGGAAAATGTCCCATATTGTACATACACCTACTTAAAAAAACCTAACACAATAGGTACACACAGAAAGTATATTAATAATAATATAAATGATAACTACACAATTATATTAGGTGGCAATATCCACCCACCGTTTATACATTTTCGTCAGTATAAGCCTTTCTGCTGGCAGAATCTATATGGCTACAATATTATTATTATCTGGACTCTTGATAATAATATTGTAGCCATATAGATTACCTGGTACTAGTAAGATATAAACGAGTAAAACGAACACCTAATAATGTAATTCATAAATTAACTTACAAAAGATATCACAACTTTTGTAATAATTTAATTAAAAAGTTAAAACCACAGTACGATCGTCAACAACTGTTGCAAGCTGGCAGAGACAATAAAACAATTTGGAAAGCAATTAAACTCCATCACAAAATAGAAACGCCGAAAAGGAATGCTCATATGAGCTTTTATCAACTGCAACTACTCCAGAAATTTTATCTTTTCACACTGGTTCGAAATAACTAGCGACTGGATAAGGAGATGAACAATAAGTGCAAGTTTATATTAGTTTGGGATTGTCTGTATTTGAGCATAATTGAACACAGGGGGTGCAATTATACACTAATTACAGGTAAACATTATTGTAGCGAAGTAATAATTAAAATGTTGTTTCTTTATTTTAGTTTTCGAGATGTTGAAATCAAGGTCAAATATTTTTATGCAATACTAGCTAGAATGTAATATCTATAAACGAGCAATTCTTGTATATTACATATGTATATAATATAATCTGAATCTCGGAAACAGATCCAACGATTTTCATGAAATTTAGTATTTCGGGTGCAATAAATCGATCTAACTAGATTTCATTTTTAGAAAACGTCGTTTTATCCGTGTTTTATACCGGACAAACCTCAGATCCAGGTACTAACTATAATGTGCTGACTTTTTTGTGAGTAACTATGAATACTACAAACATGTAGTACATTATGATTTTATGACAGATGATTTTATGTATCATCAATAGTTTTCGCAGCGCACGCCAAATGACGGCGTTTATAGGCAGATTTTTATAATAAAAATAAAACCATTTATTTCAAGCATGTTTTATTTTCGGAAGCAAGGCGGGTTTTTTTAATACTTGATGACTAAGTAGCTATCGATAGATGAATTTTAAAATCGGTTAAGTTGCTTTATGCAGTGGATAATTAGTAGTAGTGGTAATTAATAGTTTGTGGTTTGCGGATTACAAACCAACGTCAAACCTTCTCTGCTTCAAAGATTCGATCCTTGTCTAAACTAATCTAAACTATGGGAACGCTGCCCTCTGGCAGTGATCTGGATCAGTTGAGCTATCTATAGATTGTTTTAAACGGTCCTTAGATAGCTCAACTGTTTCACATGTATTTTATATTATTGTAAATTATTCTATACATTACTGTAATTATTTTTTAATAGAATATAAAAAAATAAAAATCTAATCTATTATTAAATAGTTATAATAATTAAATTTATTTACAGCTATGTATCTAAGGACCATTTGAAACGATCTATAGATAAAATAATTTCACGGCGCTTGGTAGAAACATTGCGTGACCCAAGAGCTGGCTCCTATCTGGCTGTGTCAATTTTCAACTGTATCAATTTTATATTATTGTATATTCTTCTGTACATTTTTGTTATTATACAAAAGTTTAGATTAGTTTAGACAAGGATCGAATTTTTGAATCGTCTTATATGCTATACTAGCTCCTGCCCGCGGCTTCGCACGCATAGTACATAACATACATAACAATAAGCATATGTCCGTTCTTAAGATACTTAAGAGATTTGCAAAAAAAAAGAAAATCTCTGTTTATCCGATCGCTACCAAACTTCACAGGATCCCCGCTAGGCCAATCAGAATATTTCCTAAATTTTTTATTGAAATTGGTCCAGCCGTTTCAGAGTCTATAGATGTGTCTATACACACATCGCCTTTTATATAGAAGATGAATTTAGGAGACGGTTCCTCCTAATCCAAGAGAAGAATCTTGAAAGAATCTTGTCGATAAAAAATTACAAGAAACGTCTTGGTCCCTTGTGTGATATATTTTATTAATTTATTTTTATGTAGATTTTGTATAATTCTTCTTATAACTAGCTTATCTACGAGGTTAATAGTAGGAACTATAATATTACTTAAATAATTTATAAGTAGGTACGTCCATATAGCCCAATTATAGATCTGACTAGACAAAATGGAAAAGTACAGACCTGATGACTCTGCATTACTGTGGCGCAGGTGATTAAAATATACCTACTATTAGATCTTTTTGTGTCGTGTGTTTTTATCGGTGTTATTTATGTTTATTGCATTATGATTTGGTAAGCCATGTATACCTTGTATGTATAATTTTAATCTAAAGTGGCCAACCATAGTGCATACTTAATCCTACGGTAATGCCGCCAGTATCTTGGGAACGCTGCCCTCTGGCAGTGATCTGGAGCAGTTGAGCTATCTATAGATCGTTTTAAACGGTTCTTAGATAGCTCAACTGTTTAACGTGTATTTTATATTATTGTATATTATTTTGTACATTTCGGTAATTATTTTTGTAAATAAATGCATCCTACTTATTAATATGATAAAATTTATAATACTTAATGCGAATGTTTGTATGTATGTTTGTTACTCTTTCACGCAAAAACTAATGAATGTATTTTAATGAAACTTTACAATAATATAGCTTATACATTAGAATAACACATAGGCTATAATTTATAAAGATATTGTGTGAATTATCCAAAATATTACGATATCTATCAAGTAAGTAGGAAAAAATATGCCATCTGCGAGCTATTCTGGCGTGCGCTGCATAACACGTTTAGTATTACACGAAGTACTAAACTTGCGCAGACGAAGTCGCGGGCAAAAGCTAGTAATAAATAAGTCACTCGAAGGCCATCAATAACGGTTGTTATTGAAGCGACGGCGTGCTCTCTAAAGTACGGAAGCGCTCAGAGAATAGGCCTCGCGATTAGTCATCAAAATGATAAATAGGTTTAGCATACTCGTCGATGACTGCAGTCTGGACTGGACGATCACAAATCGTCAAGGCCAGGGGAGGGAAATTTCAATCGGTGCCGATGACGACTACCATAGGCGTAGCGCAAGGCTCATCGCTATCGAATATATTATTTTCTCTCCTCCTGAATGACCTGCCTGACTGTATTTCGGATGCGCACATTCTTATGTATCCTGATGATGTAGCAGCGATCGTGGAGGCTCCTAAGAGGGATGTCTTGGAGTGCAAGTTGAACGCGGTAGTCAACGATTTGCAGAAATGGTTCCATCAAAACGGCTTGATGCTAAATGTGAGCAAGAACAACCTTTTTTATTTTAGCCTTGCAGGCCACCATTGTTCGCCACTATCAGTGAGCCTGGGCGGACGTGCTCTCAACCAGGTTAACGTTCTTCCTAGGATTTACCGTTGATAGAGGTCTCACATGGGAGGAGCACATCGATAGGCTATGCAAAAAGATAGGAAGATCATGCTTCGCCTTATGGCGCCTCTCAGCCACTCTAGACCGAGATATGGTGAGAAGGTTTTACTTTGCCTCGGTCCACTCGTTTCAATACGGAGTGGAGGTCTGGGGACGCGCCGCTGATTGGGAGCGCGTTTTCAGGCTTCAAAAGAGAGCAATACGGGCCATTATACGAATTCCACAGGATATGTCCGCGCCGCCGTTATATAAATCGTTAGGTATTTTAACCGTACCTTCCCTTGTCATACTTCAGACTGCGATAAATATTAGAAATAACTTAGATAAATACGCAAAAAACTGTGACGGTAACAGATATGATACAAGGCATGCGAACAGGTTAAAAGCGCTCCCACGACGACTCGCCAAAACGTCGAAGTTGATACATGTGATACAACCGTATTCCGACTAGCATTACTGACGCTCCCTCGACGCTATCTTTTAAGTACCGACTTAGGAAGTGGCTAATCGATCAAACAATTTATGATTATAATGATTTTATTGATGCAAAATGTAAAAGTAGTTATTAAATTAAATATTGTTTATCATATATATATTAAAATAATTTACCCATTTAATTGTCTACAATCATATTTTAAAATGTTAATAATTATTAAATCATATAATTACGTATTGTCTTGATTTGTTTGACCTGTAACTTTACTGTTATAATAAATGACTATAACTATGAACAGAGAAATTTAATGGAAGGGGCATTTTACTTCATTCATTCATGCACTGTTCATTAAGAAACTGTCATAAACTCTAAATCAGCCCTACGTACTCGTAGCTCGTAGCTACCCTACGGTAGCTACCCTACGGTAGGTTTATCACATTCGTTGTCAAAGTCAAAGTCAAAAGATACTTTATTCAAATCACAAGGATCACTTTGAAACCTCTTACATACTGGGTGAATTTATATTATAAATTTATATTATAACTAATTTATATTTGGGTGCCAATTCATTCAAAAAGCCCGAGAAAAACTGGCAAGAAACTCGTCTTGGTCCTAGCGCTTTTTTATATGATCCATCTTATAACTATCTTAACTACGAAGTATTAATACAAGATTGTTTGTCTAATACAAGTTGGGCTTGTCATAACAACGGCTGGTAAGTAATAATTATCTTAATTAGTACTTACATACTTAGATGTAAGAATCCCACAATTATGTCCTTAAAAGCACATTGCATTGTTCAAGAGCAGTCATTTAATTTAGATTATCTACATTTTTTATCAGAACTATTTATAACAGAAATGTACTGAATTATATAAAATGCATGTGAAACAGTTGAGTTATCTAAGGACCGTTTAAAACGATGTATAATATAAATAAATAAATAATCTCGGACATTTCACACATCATCATCTGGCCCCAAAGTAAGCCGATATACCTTTAACATTGGATTTACCATATTATAGATAAATTATAAGCCGCAAAATGAATAAGACGCTACCATTCCGCAGTGGAATTTTTTGATCAACGCTAGAAGTAAAAACAATTTAATCTGTTTGATTCAAAAATAAAATACCTACTATTTTACTGTCGAATAACAATGTTTTTTATTAATAATGCTCGTCAACTCTACTAATGAGTAAAGTAAAGACCAAATAATAATAACAATACCTAATAATAACTAGAAAAACGTGTGTGTGTGTAACTAATCTTAAAAAGTGTTATTGGTTTAATTAAAAAAAATCATGAATCTGCGTCGCTGTTGTATAATTACGTTTTAAAAACTAAAAAGACTTCATGTATATACACAAGGTAGCTACTGTAAAACGTTGTGGAGTTCCCTTGACTGTCCTTCGTCTTCATCAGAGCCCTAATGACAGTCTCACACAACCCATCTAGGTGTAAAGTTCTCATCAATACAAATTAATGAAGCCCAACCACCAGGTAATTACTGTAAATCGTTGAGGAGTTCCCTCGATTGTCTTTCGGCTCCATCATCAGATCGACTTTCTTAATTAGTAGTGCTTCATTAACTAGTAGTGCTGTAAAATACTTGTGTTGTTGTGTTGTAATGAAAAAAAATAACAAACGCAGTAATCGCCACTACGATTTTCGAAGGTTCCCCTCGATTTCTCTGGGATGCCATCATCAGATGCTGGTTTCCTTATCATGTTACCACCCTTGAGATATCCTTTCCAATAAAAAAATACTCTTCAAATTGGTTCATAAACGACGAAAACATCCGCGAACACTCATAAAATAAATATATATTTATATATTTATAAATATATATATACGGTCGAATTGAGAAACCTCCATTTTTGAAGTCGGTAAAAAAAAGTACCCAAAAATACCATTAATTTTGTTATTCTGGCTATATATTCGTGTGTACCAATTTTTTTAAAGATGACGTAAATATACGAACAAATCAGATACTTATGTTCTAGTCCCAGTACCAGCTCATGAGCTGGCTCCTATCTGGCCCAGCGTTGCCTTTCAATATGACAATGCCGCCGGTGTCTTCTTTATGAGTTAAGTTATCTATAGATCGTTTTAAACGGTTATATTATTCTGTACATTTCCTTAATTACTTACCTATACCGAAACAATGTTTTGTATAGTAATACGACAAAATTGGAGACATTTGTATAGCAGATGTAAATAGGATTTCCTATGTACCTATTCAACTACTTTGAATTGACGACCTTTGTGTCGCAGTGGGCTTAGGTCCGGCTGAGACGCAATGAGGTTGCGGGTTCGATTGGGAACCCGCAACGGAATGCGGGAAATGTCCGGTATTATTATTATATTATTATTATACTTTTTTCATTTGAATTTTCGAGCAATATCGAGATTTTTCTATAACTAATTTAGTAAATTAGTACACTCTCATGACAACAATCATTTATTTACAGAAACAAACAATCAAATAATCCACAATTTAATTAAAATACAATTGACTCAATCGTTTGATAAAATTATGTTAGTTGTTTTAAATCCCATACAAGAGACTACAAATCTCACTATAATACACTTTTTGTGGATTACATGATCATATAAAAGATGTTTTGAAGGCACATCAAGGTGATATTGAAAAATAAAAAAATAAGCGGCTATACTAAATTACTATAAACTATAAACAATTTTGTTGCCGTAATTACACAATTACTTATAGATATAAAACAGAGTTCAGTAACCGCATGTAGACTGCCCAAAAGGCTGGCAGATTGATATCGAGGTGATCGCCTTTCATCATTGGTTCCCCCACTAGTCTCTTCTCTGAATAAATATTTGCTAATTCATAAAACAATATTCAGACATCATTAGTATAAATTACATGTTAAAATGATGTCAACTGTAAGAGAAGATGATGATAATTGTATTTTTTAGACCAAATTAATTATAGAATTAACAATAAAAAAAATATTAAGGAAGTTTGATGCAAAAAATATGTAAAAATTATATAAAATAAAATTATTAAATTATTATTTCCCTAACAAGCCACTAGAAGGCAAAAAAAGATTCATTTTCCATACAAAAGGTCATTTACTTAGGTAGTAACAAACATACATCATAAGTACAAAAAAAAATCATTATTTAAGTAGAAGGATTAGTAGGATAACTCGTAGTTTAAATAATGGTATATTTTAGGTAAATAAAAAAAAGAAATATATCAATCATGAGGCATAGGTTTTGTATATAATTGAAGAAAATATGAATTCTTCCACGGTCGGTGTTTTCTGAAGACAATCACTACGAATTACGAGCATTACGATCACATTACAGCACAATAGGTAAAAAAGAAGTGTCTATATCAGAATAACTAAACGTAACAAGAAATAGTTACGAACTGTTTAAGTTAAGTTAATTTAATAAGCCGTTTGGAGTCGAGATCTTGTCTGTGGGGAATAGCAGCCCATCGCGTTTTCAAAATTATTTCTTAGCGTATGGTCGAAACATCGCAATCGAAAGACCTTAGCTGGCTCCTATCTGACCCAGTGTATTAGCATTCAATGTGGCAATGTCGCCAGTGTCTTGGGGAATCTGCTCTAGGGTAGTGATTTGGATCAATTTTGGTTATCTCCAGAACATCTTAAAAGGTCCTTAGATAGCTCTAATGTACCACATGTATTTCATATTATTGTATATTATTATATTATTCCTTACATTTCTGTTACAAAGCAAGAATTGTTATACATATAAGTATACAGTACCTGGATGACCTAGCTTTGCTCGGTATAAAACACGGATAGCTTTTAGGTAGCTCGATTTATTGCCCCCGAAACCCACTGCATACTAAGTTTTGCCGTTTCCAAGATTCAAATCTATTCCTGTAAAAAAGCTTAACCTGACTGATTCATCATCGCCGAGCCGAAACCGCTGAAGCTAGAAAGCCGAAATTTGGAAGGTAGCTTTTTTTTACAGCAAAACCACCCACTAAGGTGGCATTTTTTGAAATTCAACCCCTAAGTGGTTGAAAAAGGATAAAACGAATGTATGAAACTTTTTGGACACGTGTTTCAGAATTTTTCAAAATAACCCTAACAAAGGGGAAAAATGGGGTGTCAATGTTTCTATGGGAACTTTTTAACGGGCGGTGGTGGTGTGATTTCTTAGAAACTTGGTTTGGATACTTAAAATGCAAAATAAATGGACACGTGTTTCAGGGTATTTCAAAATAACTTCAATATAGGACTAAAATGGGGTTTGAATGTTTGTATGGAAACTTTTTAATGGGTGGTGGGTGTGATTGGTTTGAAACTTATCAATAAAATTTGGCAAGGAGATAAATTGCACCCTGGCGAAGGATTTAAGCACAATTCCTTTAAAAAAATGCGTACGAAGTCGCGACTAATAGCTAGTTATATATAAACAAGGTATTTAAAGGTATTAGATATATTAGTATGTATTAAAAATATATATGTTTTCTGTCTTCTGGTCACAAGTTTTGCTTAGTTTGGGGCTAGATGATATTGCACATAATTTACTTCAATACCTACATTGGATATTGGAGGAAATTTCAAATATTTAATAAGTAATGTTCAATAGAGGACATTTAAGAAGTTGTCAAAGATCGCATTATAGTGCAATCATCAGAGAGGAACTCCTCTACCTTGTTTCTTCTTGCTCCATCTCATTTGCTACAATGTGCTGTGTCAGCACAAAATTACGAATAAATTGTCTAACCAGCTACCATTCTAGAAACTATTTATTTACTATGGATGAAACGTATGATTTATTGTGTTCAGACTTATTTTGATTAGATATTCTCGAAATATGACCATGAAAATATTTACATCTTCCATTTTAGAGTTTATTTTATATTTAGATATAGGTAAGCTCACAAAACCACATAATTGACCGCTTGCGTCACACATATGCTTGATTTATCCAGTCTCCGACACTGATATTGGGGTTTGGGTGACAAAACAAATGTCGTATTTATCTAATGATTTGATATAACTGAATTTAATTAATCGTTAATATTTGGAGAAGAGGTGGGTGTGCTCTATAACAGTGGGGCGATTATGGAACTTTGATACTATCAAAACATTGACACTAATAGCTTTTAGTAACTATTGATGAATTGGTATTACGGATCGCTGCGATTTCTATCGGCTTCTATCGCTAGTCACAATGTAAAGTTAGTGTCAAATTATAACTGGGCCAATTTACAAAGTACGATTGTGGTAGGAACCGTGTTTTGCGTACTAAGCATTTAAATACATCGTATATGATTGATTGTAATAATGCCTATTGCTAATCGAAATTTATAGACATTGATGGCGAGTGCTAATCGAAACTGATAGACATTGATTGTATCGAGAGTTCCATTATCGCCCTACAGAGCTTTAACCGGACTACACAAAAGCAATAGGAACTATGCCTATTAAACCAGATCCTCTTGAGAACAATAAAGTACTGTTTCAATAAATATTTATACGTATAAAAGAGCAAGACACGCTAACTATATGTTAGAGTGAGATAGATTTATTTTGTTATATTCCAACATTTTGAATTCAACTTTTGTGGTGCAAAAAGGGCTTGAAATTGTAACAAGAAGTCTTAACACACGAAATAAGACTTGTATTGCTATAAGTGCGCTTTGTAAGTGACTTTAATTGTCTAGAACATGTGTAGTGGCTGCTGGGGAAAGGGCTCTTTAACACTAGCATGGTTGTAGCACATGGTTGTGTTGATTATCAATGACTAAGGACGTAGGTACCCTCTTACGTTCAACAACATATTAACGAACAGTTATGTTCTTTAGTAATCTTAACCATGGTGGTGGCCAATATCGCGTTCATAATCGACTTCGGCTTTATTTTTGACACACCCTTCTGACCCAAACCTGTTTTTTGTATGAGTTAAGATTTGGCTATTAGAAACATTATTTATGATTTGAATCTAAGTACTAAAGCGTAAATCGATTTCTAATTGTGGTGTATTTTATCCCGAAAGAAAAAGAGACATCAATAAGACGAATAACAATAATAATACTAGCTGTCCCGTTCGCAACTTCGTGAACTTCGACCGTGCGTTTTTATTAAAAAAAAACTGTTTGTAAAACTAAACCATTCTCGAATATACTTGCACACACAAAAAAAACATCAAAATCGGTCCAGCCGTTTAGGAGGAGTTTAATTACTAGTTTAATTACACGCACAGAATATTTATAAATATATAAAGATAATTAATAAAGAGTAATCATCGTAATCATTTATTTCACCAATTATTTACAGTTATAAAGATTAGATTTTTTGTTTTTTTGTTACTTATAGATAAACTCAAAACGGAGAACCGGTTTTATAAATTAACCAATAGAAAGTAAGGTACATTAATAGAGATACATTATCAGATTTTTCAAAAATTTAAAGGCTCTTACGAAAACTGATATATAAAACTTATATACTTATCCACCAAAATGTCAGTGATGTTATTTATCTAACTATTATTAACTTATGTACCTACAGACTTAGCACAATCGCACGGAGAAGTCGCGGGCGTAACTACTAGCTAGTTGTGGATAAAGTAACATAAATTATCCAGGACAGATAAGATAGATCCTGAAAAAAAAATTACCGTCTGTCGCTTATTGTGTTAATATTTTAAAATTCATTCGAAACAGTTTCAAACCATTTTTTACCGTTCCTGCCATCGGAATCGTTTTGAAGATGCTGTTTATGTGCTTAGAATAGGTACCTACGTAATAGTTTTGCAAATATTTGTGGCTCTGTAGGTATTTGTATTACGCGTACAAAGGTCACTTATCCATTGCCAGAGAATTTTAAAGTGGTTCAATGTTTGATCAACATAAGAATGTCAAGATGAAGTACCATCACAAAGTCATGGCTATCTACATGGATTTTCAATGACTATTTAGTACCTTGACGAGACACCTGTTTCTCTCATTTTTCCTCAATTTAATTCCTATTGTATTGAGCCAGATAGAGATATCCATGGTAGGTCATATTCGCGATGGTCAAAAGATACGTCATGAGCGAACACAAATCGTGTCACGCGATTCTTAACCTTATCTGCTTTAACTTTGTTTTAATTACATTAAATACTAGATTTAATTTATCCAAACATTAAATAATTGTTGCCATGCCAATGGCCTCAATTCTGTTGGCACCAACCTAACTAATTTTAGATAAAATTAGATTTAGGCTGTCCAATGAAAATTTGGTATTTTGCTGTTACCAACTTATTATAATTTAATTTTATCTAATTTAATTAAGCGTTCCTTATTTAGTTAGATGGTTCCAACCGAATAGGTTTTACAAATGCTATGACTAACTAAAATTATTCTAGACAATTCCTAATTTTAGAAATGAACCAACCGAATTGCCTCCACTATAGAAATAACTTACAAAGTGAAATTCCTTGAGACAACATACACGGTTAGTTTCAGTAAGTATCTATAGATACTATAGATTATTGAATTATATCCTAGTGCTATATAATATAATTATATATAGTAGATTATAGGATATATCCTACAAAACTAGTTAGTTAATTCAATAAAACATGTAGCACTATAAAGATAGATACTTAGGTATTTATGTAATTATTTGTCTGAATTTGCACCCATTGGACCTTAGTAAGCGTTTTAAGTTATTTAAAATATTTTCAAATTTTGTACCTATCCATAAGGCCATAAACTTTTTTTTTTTATTTATATAATTAATTCGTAGTTTTTTGCGAGACTAATCATTATCACTTAGGTTTGTAATAACATTTATATAATATTCGAAATTTACATATGTGTTTACTGTATTCTTATATTGTATAATTGTTAGTTACTAGCGATCCACCCGGATTCGCAAGGGTACATGGATTATTGCAATTTTCGTAAGGATCTCATTTTTCGCGGGACAAATTAATGTTTGTATGATCTGCAAACATTAATTTGTCTCGGGTCTAGTTGTTTCTATAGGTATGTTCACAGGTGGTCCCATATAAATTTATCAAAATCGGTCGAGCTGAAAAATAAACGAAAATCTAAAACTTGTGTACATCGATGATGTTTTCATGTATTTTCATACCTCGCTGTCTCATTGGAGCATTGCGTCTATTTGGCCTACCCATATTATAATATACAAAATACATCTACTTTCCACTAAAAATGTATTAGAGATTGATGTATTTGATGTATTATAGTTGTAATGTAAATTATATACAAATTTCATTCAATGAAGTCGGTTTCTTTTTAGTTTTTAAAACGTAATTATATTAAATCAGATTTGAATACATTTTTTAATATATTTTCATGCGCCCATATTTTTGTCTTCTTACTTTTGAAAGTCTTCCTTCTTTGCAAGGTGATCACGATATCTTAAACTTACCTGTTGTGTATAAATCGCTATTTTGTATCCTGACGCAGGTAGTTCCTACGTAGGTAGCTCCGTAATTAAAAGAACCCGGAAACCTGTTTGCGACTCTTATGGTCATAAAACCTTAGCGAGTTTAGCAGATTTCATGGCTAATACTTATTTTTAAATATGGTTTTGCATCGGTACCTACCTAGTTTTTCAGTAACTAAATACCTCTCTATCTACATACAAATTTCGTTGTTTTGGGAAACTATGTATTATTCTAAAATTTTTATCTAGACAAGGCTAGAAACGCTTAGAAAAGTACTTGCCCTAATCCCGGAACCTCTCAGAACCTTTCGTCCCAACGGCTATGTGACGGGCCTATATGTGAGCTTACATCGAATCATCTGTTAGAACCTGCTCAAGCTCCGTAGATCGCGTCCATATCCTAGCTGTTTGAAAATGGGATTCAGGACACCCACAACACATGGAATCCTAGAGTGGGGGCTAGGTAAACCTTGTTACTTACTACTCGTACCTATCTAATAAATAGGTACTATTGTTTATTGCTCCATCTGTATAGGTAATACTGTAGGTACCTACCCCTATCTAGATACAAATAAATACATTTTTACTTTTTTTTTACATTTTACATTG
Source organism: Lampropteryx suffumata (assembly GCA_948098915.1). Lineage (NCBI taxonomy): Eukaryota > Metazoa > Arthropoda > Insecta > Lepidoptera > Geometridae > Lampropteryx > Lampropteryx suffumata. Next base: position 4,965,185 of record OX402547.1, on the reverse strand, counting down.
GTTACAAGCAATAACTACTACTATCATTTAACATCGGCACCTTATTAGGTCCTACAACATTTCGAATTGCAATTTGTCTGCGGTTGGGTGCGCAGTGCTGCACTTCTCATCATTGCCAGTCTGGTACAGCGGTCGACCAACTTGGTCTCCACAGGGTCTAGGGCCGCCGGAGCTGCTAGAATTGTCTGCTACGCGAATCTTAAAGATCTCATTGGTCGGGCACTTGTCAGCCTTAACGTAACACCTGTTAACGTTGACGGAGCCAATCGGTCTTGTATTTAATGGTATAACTCTTGTCCCTTGAAAGATGGGTAGCCTATTGGTATGGATACTACTTGCGTCGATACCCTGGCATCCCATCTGTCGGGGACTTCCGTTAGAGCTGGTGCGGCGGCTGATTGTCCCGAGGCCTTTTACAGTCGCAAATATGGCGATCTCGATAGGGACTACATATATGATCCTTTTGGAGTCGAGACCCTGGGTCCGTGGAGAACAGGAGCCACCATGTTGTTAAAATTATTTAAACGAGGACAGGCAGCGTCCCAGTGGCAGTGATTTGGATTTAGATGGAGTTGAAATATCTGTAAATCGTTTAAACGGTCCATAGATAGCTCAACTATTTCATATGTCTCTTAATTATTATCGTATATTATTCTGTACATTTATGTAATTAAATGTCCCTTTTAGTAAGAGGTATTTATTATTACTATTACTAATTCAATATTTTTGAATAACTCGTCAGAATGGGAAGTTTGGGCTTTATTAAATAGTAGTTACGAATTGGACCAAAAGAATGTTTAAAAACGTGACGCACGCACGAATACCTGCTTGTATTTTTGGTTTTCGATTTTGGATTTCCTGCTCTGGTAAGCAACAGCAGGAAATCAAAAACCACGGATATTTATATCCGTACCTTTTTCAAATAAACTCCTGTCAAGTGCGAGTAACACACGCGACGCGGGTTTTTGTAACTATGTCATGCTATTTTATTTCTGTCACGTTCGTAATGCTAAAAACAAGTTTTCTTACATTAAAATAATGCCTCCTATTCAGCCACAGTTCCAAAGTGTTGGAGCGACTCTTTTTGAACCGCCTAACCACTCAAATGAAACTAATCTCATCCCAGAGCAAGCTTACTTTAGACCTGTAGGGTGATTATGGAACTCTAATTACTATCAATGTCTATCAGAAATCTATGAAAACTGATAGAAATTGATTGTAATTAGAGTTCCATAATCGCCCTACTGGTATATCATGCACCAAACAAACTTTAATACTTACCCAATTAATTAAGGCCGGGTTTGAAGCAAACAGCCAATGATTTATAACATCACTAGTGATGTTCGCGACTTCGTACGCATTTTTTTTTAAAGGAATTGTAGCTTAAATCTTTCCCCAGGATGCAATTTATCTCATTGCCAAATTTTATTGATAAGTTTCATACCAATCACATGCACTACCCATTAAAAAGTTTCCATAAAAACGTTTTACTCCATTTTACTCCTATACGAGAGTTATTTTATTTCGCATTTTAAGTATCCAAACCAAGTTTCTAAGAAATCACACCACCCGTTAAAAAGTTCCTGTACAAACTTTGATACACCATTTTACCCCTTTCTTAGGGTTATTTTGAAAAATCCTGCATTTTAAGTTTATTTATTCCTTTTGAATTTCAAGCAAATCGCACCACGCGTTAAAAAGATTCATACATTAGTTTTCACCCCTTTCTCTTAGGGGTTGAATTTCAAAAAATCCCGCCTTAGTGGGTGGTTTTACTGTAAAAGGAAGCTACCTTCTAAATTTCAGCTTTATAGCTTCAGCGGTTTCGGCTCGGCGATGATGATTCAGTCAGTTACACACTCGCCGAGACGCCTCGCCGAGAGCCTCGGCGAGTGTGTACAGCCGCCATTAGCCTATAAATTAACACACGTCCCACGGGTTCGTTAACGTTTAACGCTTTATAACCAAACATTTCAAATCTAACTGAATTACGACAAAAGTAGATGGAGGTGTCAAAAGAACAGACTTCCACAAAAAAACGTATTGGATCCAGCATTTTTTTACGTATACACGAATTACTCAGTGCTTCCTATATGACGACGACCACCAGTGGTAAAGTCAAACATAAAGTGGGTTCGAGAAACAACCTCCTACAACGCTCTTTCCACTCTCTGGGGAGCTTCACCAGACGTGCTGCGCACAACGGGGCTGTCACTCTCTTATTCACAGCGGAAAAAATTGCGTACCTAGTGTGGCACCGATCCACCCAGTTAGAGGAGGTCGACGTAGCATTAAACGAAACCTGCCGCATCATTACAGGCTGCTTGAAACCTACCCCCTCTCGGGGTAGGTCTTCCTGCTTGTGGGCATTGCTTCACCAAGCGTCCACCACGAGGTTGCGTGTGGTGTTGAAGCTGGGTATCCTGCATAGTGCAGTGCAGGTGCACCATCAGGTCCATGTAGCATATTCATATCATTCAAGTGACAGGATACCAAACTGTGAATCAATAAGACCTGTGGAAGTTGCCTTCATCAATTAGAAAAGAGCTGATGATCTTAATGATGATCTCAAATATAAACCGTATATTTTGCTACCAAGCAAGACTTAATTATTATAACATTAAACAAATCAGACATGAGGTACTTGACAAACCATATAAATAGGCAGGTATGTGACCACTTTATGGTTTACTAGCTGATTCCATGGTTTTCCTCGCGCTGTACCTACGTAGATAAATTATATCTACTAATACTACGTAGACAAGTTATCAAAATAAATGGACACGTGTTTTTGTGTTGATTTTTCAAAATAACTCTCCTAAAGGAGTGCAAGAAGATAAATTGCATCCTAGGAAAGGATTTAAGCTATTCCTTTAATAAAAATGCGTACGTAGTCGCGAGCAACAGCTAGTATAAATATGGATGTGGACATGGAATAAACGGTACAATTTATTTTAATATTAAGTTTCAAGCAAATTGCACTACGCGTTAAAAAGTTTCAGACATTCGTTTTCACCCCTTTTCACCCTCTCAGGGGTTGAATTTCAAAAAATCTGCCTTAGTGGGTGGTTTTGCTGTAAAAGGTTTTACCTTCTATATTTCAGCTTTCTAGCTTCAGCGGTTTCGGCTCGGCGATGATGAATCAGTCAGGTTCAGCTCTTTTATAGGTATAGATAAAGTTTCATCCAAATCCGTCTAGCCGTTTGAGCGTGAAGAGGTAACACACTTACACACATACGCACAAACATTCATATAGATAGTTGTTGTGTTGAGCCAAAAGAAAGACTCTTTCTTATCGTAGACCCATACGTAGGTCACACGTAAACCTACGGGAATATTATCCTCTACGCTGCTGCGTAGCATAAACGCTGGATAAATAAGTTATCTATAACATCTTATAGGATGTTACGATATTCTGTTTGACAGATAATTATTATGAATTTGTACCTATTTCGCAACGTTGTGACGGACATGTATGTAGTACATATTAGATACTAAACTCGTGATAAACTGGTTAAAATATTACTTCATCCGACAATGAAATTGGCGAGGAACAAAATATTATTCAACGCATCCGAATAAACAATAAATAAACAAAACCATTAGATTAAAATCAAGAATCCTTATTTTATGCGATGAATCTCAAGGACACAACAGTTTTCCGCTTAAAACGAGTTTGCAACACAAACCACACTTTTAAGATTATCTACTTATCACTATGTATTCTAAACGTTGTTGATATAAAAACTTCCGTATTGTATCTAATTTATTGTGATCCTAATTTTATTTTCATGTTATACTTGCATATTTTTTAAACAAAATCTGTTCTCAACATTTGTGCACCAATATTTGAATCTAAAAGTAATGTAGGACCGACATATGCTGACTTTGCGTGTATTTTAAACAAGGCTAATAAACGTACGGTCTACCTTCCTAATGGTTAGTGTATCCCATGGACGCTTGCATTACTAGCGAGATATCATACGCGCATTGCCGACTTTGATAATTAATTTGTCAATCAATTCAGTCTGTAATTTAATTTGCTTAATGTGATCTTAGAACCTAAACAATACTTGCACACTAGACAGCTTGGAGGCAAAATATCTGGCTCTGCCAAGACTTTTTGGATGGAAAGTACCACCAGGTAAAACTACGTTTGCAGACTTTGTATTGACCTACCTACTACAAAATATAAAGGTAGGTAAGTAGGCATTTTTAAATGTTTTGATTGCTTAGGCTTATGTGATGTGAATATGTGATGCTTAGGCCTTTACTTGCTTTATAAATTTGCAATCTTAAAAGCCTGAATAATAACACGATTGTGCAGTGTTGCTTATTAATTAACTAAATAGTAGATAGTCTAAATAGTTATAGCTCATTATTTTGACAATTAGTGATACTCGTATCATATGAATGTGCGCTAATTAACATCTAATTCAACTACATTAATATGTATGTAATAATTTATTCAAGCACCTCAAAAACACGAATTACTTGACTATATCAGGTGCCTACCTGGACTATTTTGCTAATGAACAAACAAAATAGGTATAAAGGAAGTAAGCAGATGGATAATCCCAACTCGTAATGCTTTGCTTATGCTAAAATTGGCTTAAAATGGGCTGCGTTAAGCTGGACTATATAATCACAGCATAGGTGAACTAGGTACCAGAACCAATATCTACTTAATCTGTGGTATTGCCTACCTTAAATATAAGGTTTACAGACAAAATACGTCAAGTAGTTAAAGAACGTAAATAACACATAATATTAATGTCATTGAATCGGTAGATTATTAGAGTCGAGTACCGTCTAGTGGTAAACAAATTATTGCAAATTGGTGTACCTACATACTGGTTGAGAAATCCATAGTATGCAGTTTATCAGGCTGTCCTTGGCCACAAATATATTTTGTAGACACCTATTTCACCTTGGCTTGCCGAGGTACCTTCAATAATAAGAGAAGTGTTATGTTGGTATGGTATACCTACTCGTACTGTCCTTCGCCTCAGTATTTTGCGTAGAAGGCGAGCGAGGCCTATAAAGAGGAGCGAATGGATATTATTCGATTCCTTCCCGCTTTCAAATCGAAGGGTGTAGATATGTTGTTATGCGAGGTTGCAGTAAAGTATGCTCAACTTGAATATGTATCTACACACATGTAGGTAAGTACACAGTGCGCGTCATTTAGTTTATCCCCTTGCAATGCCTTTCTTATTTATAGACTGTATTGTACCGTATGTAACGTAAAACCTCGGGGCTTACTCTTGAAATGGATGAACGATATATCGGGACAATAATCATAAAAAACCCTATTAGCGACATCGTTTCGGCTCGTATAAAACTATGGAACGACCGACATTTCTTTTGACAATCGATCTCATAATCCTCTACAACAGACGATTAACATAACGCCCTGCTTTGATAAAGAAATAAAGATTAGGTATGTTTCGCCGTCTTACGAATTATGCGCTCTTATTTTATTAATTTTTCTCAAGTTTTTCGTGTTTTATTAGTAATTTTGTAGGTTCTATTAAAATAAAGCTTAAAGTTGTTGACTAAGGTGTGAATAATTGGAATAAAGTTTCGGGTTTTTTCGAGATTTCAGATAAAATAATCCTTAAACTATTTTAAACTAGATGGCACCACATGATAAATTAGAACGCGCTATCTTTGCCTTTTGATATTTCTAAATCTTAACCTGATTAATGATATTAGTAGGATAAAAAGTCACTATTTCATATAAAATAACAAATGACAAATCAAATATTTAATCACTTAATAATCATCATTTAATCACTTGACATTTGCAAATTTGTCATCATTATGACACATGCCATTAAAGAAGTAGAAGAAGAGGTGAAGATCTTTAAATAAAATATATTGCTAAAAGATATTGTACAATTGACAGGACATAACTAAAACCGCCATTTAAGATTAATTTTATTTACTGAAACAGGTTATACTCGTTCGTTCACGCTATCATTATATTGACTATTAAGTCAATGGTTTTTGATGTAGGTATACTATTTAAGTTATCTTTTCGTTACTCTTAGATACCTAAGTAGGCTTATATTTGCTTTGTGGGTATATATCTAAGAAAATTGGTTATTATGTAGGTAATAAAAAATCCTGGCTTTCACGTGAGGCATCTCATTCATAAATCGAATGTGTTTCGGTGTTCATTTGTGAACAGTATTTTATTAGTAACAAAATGTTATTGTCTTTTGTTTTTACAAATTGTACGATTTGAATGTAGGTACACTCTAAACGGGGTAGTTACCATGATATGAGAGTTTTTCTGCTTCCCGATATTTCGGCAGTTGTATGCGTCATGATCACGAGATAAACTCTCGATGTGCCGAACTATCGGGTAGCTGAAAGTCACATATGATGGTATGTATCCCGTTTTGGGTGAATATTATATTTATATTATTTTATTTATTTATTAAGGGTCAATAAACAGCTAAAATATACAATTTATTAGATAAAAGGAAACTTAAATATAGTAACAATATCATAGCCCACTATGCCCATTATCCACCAATATGTGGATAATGCATTGATGTGGTAGTACGCCGATAGGGGCTTTTATAAAAATAGTAGGTCTTAAACTAATTTTAAGTAATTAGGTATCGTGAATTGTTGTACAATAATAGAATTAGGAAAGCAAACATAACAAGAACAAAAATATATAAGAAATGTAAGGAAGAGAATATTATTGAACATTAGAGTTGGTAGTAAGAATATTGAGAATATGCTTTTTAAACATCCATTTAGAGCATGCAAAAATATCGATGTCTGTGAAAGTAGAATTATAAAACTCAAACATTCGACGCATGGGACTGCGAAGTCCAGAGTTCGTGCGACAGGTGTTTACAGCAAATAAAGTACCCACGCGAACCTGCCGCCTATGGAAGGTCCGGGGCACTGCAAAGTTTGGTAGTGAGGTCATTAACGTCAAAACTACTAATAACAATACCGTATAGTATGTTGGATTCTAAGTGCGTCTAGATTTAAGGGGTAGGAGATTGTACTTGTCCAATAGTTGTGAATACGATAAACGCGATTTAAAGCACCTGTAATACATAGTTCGTAGAAACTTACGTTGCACTCTCTCGATCTCATCTGTGTATTTTTTATATAAGGGATTCCAAATTGGCACGACCTGGGAGCGGACTAGGGTGTTATACAAGTATATATAAGTGGCAGGGCGCTTGAATTCTGTAGAGGATATTTATAACCATGATAGATTTCAAGTTATATAATTGTATGATTATTATACCTTTAATTTCTCATCTATAAATCCTACAAGCGTGTTACATTAAGAGAAAAAAACATAGATATTTTGTAAAATCCTTTATTAAAATAATAAATAATATACTTGCAAAAGAGTGAAATCGTAGCATTAACTTGAGCAGACCTGTATGTGTCGGAAAGAGGCCGCGGTCAGAGCCAAGCGGCGGTTCACATACACAACATATAAAGCAACAGCGCGGTACATGATACAAATAAATAAATCACATAAAGTCGGCCACGAGGTATTAGATTGTGCACAATCATATCTCAATCGACAATCCTTAGCACCAGTTTCTTGCGTTATCGGATCGGGTTCTATTCAATTTTAAGGCATTATAAAAACTAGTCCATACGCACCCGTTGCTCACTAACTGTGGCAAAGTATAGCTATAGAATAACTATACTATAATCACACACTAGCTTAAATCTGTAAGCATCTCTATTCATTGACATTAGACAGACAAGGACAGAGCATATTTAAAGGCCACGCTGGCTAATTATTAGGATAAAAGGCAAGTGTAAGTACGAGGGTAAGTACGAAGCATATGAAGGCTTTCATACGTATTCTAGGTATGAAAGTCTTTATACGCTTCGTAAGCCGGTTGCGATATACATTTAGCCACTAAGTAGCCGGCAGCCGAATGCTCACTTGCCTTTGAAGAAATACTTTAAGCAATTATTACTTTCGCGCCTATAGCCGATGGACGAGGCTTTAGACTAAGTCTGAAGGCTTGTACAAGACTCTACCAGGATCATAACAATGCAACACTCATGCATATTGAGAATACTCGCTTTACATTCCGTGTCAAGACAGCTTCAAATCCAAAATACCTACTTTCAAACACTTCGCAAAGTTGTCTGTCATTGAATAGTTCGCGGCCAGCCAACGCTCTGGTTATAAAAAAAAATGCAAAAATACTATAGTAAAGGACGATACGATAACGCAATTATCTAGTGCTAGCCTTACAGGTCCGCCAAACAAGATAATATAAAACAAAAATTAAATTTTTTATTTAGAAAATAGATTTACCAGAATCATTGTTCTATTTTAAACAGCCTCTAGTCTTACATTTCAACGATGTACTGAGGAGATAATGGATGTTACTTTATACCGTAAAATCATTATTACAAGTAGGCACATCGTATAAATAGTATTGATAACTAACATAATTTGTTTCGATTGTTCGCGTGATTGTTAATATTAAAAAAGTTCGTACAAATTCATACGAAATAGAATATAAGTAGAAAACAAGAGACCCTTGTGCGACGGGGAAAGGGTTTATGAAGCACTGTTTATAAAATAACACTCTGGTAACATTTAAGTTTGCCTTTCAGCAACATTACTAATATAATTCTATTTACAAAAATCCGTTAACCTCATAACATCTAATAACATAATTCCGTAAGTAATTAAGATATTTTTACGATTAAAAGAATATTTACACAATACAAAATGCCCATCTCATTTTTACTTACAATATAATCCAAATACGCTGTGACAATGGAATATGTACTGCTTTAAATTCAATAATCTCTTTATATTTAGACATTTTCAATTTTAAATAATTATCAATAATTATCAGCAGTAACATGAGTACAAGTTACAAGATTTTATTAACAATGTTTTATAGTCTTTTAAAAATGTGTTACTTAAAAAATACGAGGCAATTTAAAAATCCGAGATAGTGTGATTTGTGCATAACTTTATAAAATTTTAATACATCATAATAATTTGAAATTATATATTCGATTGCGAATATTTCGCATCTATCAGGTATTTGCAGACATAAAATGCATTTTCCTTATTCTAAGACGCACTCGCACTCGCATTCGGTTTTAGTCGCCGAACGTCAGTTACGGAAGAACCGTCGAACTGAAACACTGGAGGTCCTAGAGTAATGTAAGTTCCCGCACAAATCCCGGCTATAGGCACATCGCAGAGGTACTCTTATGTATTCACAGTTGTACATAGCATCATTTCAAAACGTCACGAATAAGTGCAGCAATTCAAATGTACAAAAACTTAGCTGGTCGTGCCTCTCATGACTAGTTTCAAGTCAACCTGCCTGAGGTTGAAGAGAAGCCAGGACTGAAGTAGTAGAAACAGCTTTAAATAAAGGTCCGTAATAAGTGATACCCTAGATTAATTCAGATAAATCGGCAAAAAATGTTCTGACAATTCTTTACATAACTGTCAAAAAATCTATGCTCGAGTTTCTGTTTGAGTTTTGTAATTTAAGATTGCGTACGCTAGGGCATCAGACCTTGTGTTAAATAGCTAATGTTTGATCAAACGCACGACTCGACCATGCAGGGAGACTACTCTTTATTACGGTAAACGATATATCGAGACAATAATCGTGCAAAACCCTACTCTCAGCTACATCATTTCGACATGTTCTAAACGACAGAAAGATATTTCGGTAGCTCTTTAGTTTTGACAATCGATGTCGTAATCCCAACAATAGAGGATACTTTTAATTTGACAACGATACAACTGTCATTTCGACAGAATTCTTCTTACATTTCAACGATATTATCGTTTCGATATATCGAAATTAGTTTACAGAGTAGACGCCCAGACTATCTCGTTTATAGTCCCCATCGACATCGAAATTGATGAGGACTATAAATGAGGATTTATGTGATTTTTAGCACTATAGAAACGCATTCACGATGCTCACGCTATGCTCAACTAAATACGATGTGGTTGACCCGGAGTGGATACGTAGATTTAGCACGGAGGTGTGGTTTGGGGTCACTATGAGACGAGCCGCCGGCGAACAAAGGCGTCCGCACCCGATGAGGCATACGAGCTTGGCACGTCAGATCCCTCCTGTTTATACCCGTTCTTGCCATTCAGTGAACTGGTGGAATCATCCATCACCGCCTGTGGACAAACAAACATTAAAACCAGAAACTAAAACTTTAATTGACTGGCCTGTCAGCTCAGTTGGTAGTAGCTCTGCCTTCTGCGCTGTAGGTTGAGGGTTCGATTCCCTCCCAGGATAAACATTTGTGTGAAGAACATAGGTGTTTGTTTTGTGTCTGGGTGTTATAAAGCATCGTAAGTCATCTAGTCACCATAATACAAGCTATGTTTAGTTTGGGTCTAGATGTTGTGTTGTGTGCATTGTTCACCCCAATATTTATATTTAAAAATGAGCATTCTACTGTTCTTCTTTTTCGAGTGCGTTTACACACTACTTTTATAGGGTTTATAAGGTTTTGTTAAGATCAATATTTCGTTAGGAAGAATCGGCATATAAATTCACCTATAATGTAGACGATTCAAAGTTATATTTGCAAAAGATTGGGCATTAGGGGCAATCGAGCAGATAAAGCATGCAGTGACTGGGAATCTGGTCTGATCTCGAGCGACAACCCAATACGGATTGGGGTGCAATGTTATAAGATTAGAGGTTACAGATACATAATTCATAAGAACTTTATAAGGAGTAAATTAAACTTGCCCAATTAATAAGAGTTCAGTTATAGGAGTTTGGCGTCTGGCCAATAGAATATTTATGAAGTTTATAGGTTGGTTTACACATTGGTCTATATACTTTATAGTATCAAATGACACATGTTTTTCGAACTTTTGCACATGCACATAAGGAAACCTTATGATGTTTCCCTTCACCGTTTTAAGGTCGTGTTATAATATAAAAATAAATACAAAACAGACATTAGTGTAATCCGCTACCGGGATCAGAAGCCAGAGATCGCTTCCATTCGGCCACTACGGGTCATTTGCCCTCGAGAGGTTGTATTGAAATGGTTTATTGTTTATTTTTTATGCAAAAACAAATTCATATAAAAACTTTATGTAAGCAATCGGTAAGGTACTGAATGACCGCATAATGACGTAAATCATATCTTATAGGTACGAGATCCGCAAGAGCACTGATGTTAACCAAACATGTTATTACGATACGTTTTTTGCCAGTGTTTTGATTTTATTTTTAGAATAAAAAAACTGAATTTACTCATATTCCACAGAAATGCAAAGCTGCAACAAAAACCAATAGCTACCTACCTACTTGTATGTAAAAATAAGTTTAAATCCAATCATATTTTATCATCGTGTCTGAATATTTTGCTATTGAAATAAATGTTACACATATAACGACAATTACTGCTACGTTCATCTTTTTATAACGCCTTAAGAATACAATTAGAGAAAAATAATTGTTGCATTATTACAGGGAAATTATTTTCTTTTTCATAATAATAATTGTACCTACTTATTGTATTGTTATATTGTTAATTTCATTCCCGTAGATAAAATTGTGAGAATGACCTGAGCCACGTGATTATTACAATACATTACATTACATTTATAATGCGTGTAAAAAATCACGGTCATTTAATTGCTGCTTTTTATTTATATACTTATTATGTTTATATAGCTTCACCAGGAACAAAATGATTATGTAGGTACAAGTTATCATTACCAACAGTAATAAAAAAATACTATATACTTATACAAAAAATACTACTTAGATGAAGAAGCAGTTGATTGACTCTGTTATTCAGCATGACGATTATGAAACTCTTGATACAATCAATGTCGATAAGTTTTGATTAGCAATACGCATTATTTCATGGATTGGTAGAAATTTATCAATAGTAACTTGTATCAATGGTTATATAGTACCAGAATTACAAAATCGACCATCTTTTATGGACAAGTAAATAAGCTATGCCTCGAACGATTCTGGTAGTGTCACTGAATACTTATTAGTACTTTTTGCGCTGTATCTTTTAGATGGGCGATCACAGAGTTATTTTGATCTGAGCGTTTTTGTGCTTTACATACGTTAAAATAACGAAGACTTTTGGCTGGCATATTAACTGTCACCAGAGTGGGCCACTCGTACGATGTATAGTAATCTTTATATCTACGACACAGGTAAACTAAGAACTGTGGGTTCGAACAAGGAATATATACGTATGTATTACATAGGTCTCAAAACTTTCGTGAATTGTACTATACATTTGTAAGGTTAAAGAAAGATCCTGGTAAGGATAACATTAAAAAAAACATCGAATGTGAGTCAATGTACTGTCGACAATGATAACTCATAAGAGCAATTCCAAAATAGGCATATTTTATTGTAAAGTCGAAAATATATAACACATACATATGTCAAATACATTTTGATAAACACGGTCTTTACTCATGTATTATTTTGTCGATGGAGGCACCGACACTGTTTCGATTCATCTAGCTAGATAATCTTCACCATTACTCATGCGAACCGTGAACTCGAGCAGCAACGAGCGGACCGCGGATCAAACACACCCTGATGCAAATTTAGATGAATCGAAAGTGTCGGTGCCTCCATCGACATAATAATACGCGAGTAAAGCCCGTGTTTAACAAAATGTATATGATATAGGTGTTCATTATCAACAAGACATTGACTCGGCACATTCGATGTTTTTTAATGTTACCCTTACCAGGATCTTTCTTTAACCTAAGGTTATTATTCACGCGAACCTGAATATGATGGCAATGACCTGGCTTGCTAACTTGTTTAGACTAAGGTTCACTAACACATTAACAGGCCGTGCAACGGCTGTTAATCTTAACCAATGCCAATTTGACAGGTTATTTAGCATTAGCTGTCATTATAACTAATTAGAGATTGAGAGCTTAGTAAAATTTAGATATTGAAATGTGGTTTGTAGTCATATATTACTACGTAGGAAGACAGGGATACGAATGAAAGTAAGCCGGCTGTGAATAATATGAATGAAGGCAAATCGCAATATCTTGGCGTGTTGCACGATTAAAAAGTTGCACCTTCATAGTCACTCAAGATTTTGTATGCCAAAATATTGTCAGATATATCTTGTTTTTGTTCGACGTGATGTCAAATCACTTTTGACTCAAAAGCCATAAGAATTTTTGCTGCTGGCTTGCACCTATTTAAAAGATAAAAAAATCAAAAGCAACCAAGTTATATTATTTTCGCCATAATGTAGGTATGTTAGACGTTGCTCCAGTACGTTGCTTGGTTGCTTGTGATTTTTTTATCTTTTAAATAGGTGCAAGCCAGAAGCAAAAAATCTTATAGCTTTTGAGTCAAAAGTGATTTGACATCACGTCGAACAAAAACAAGATATCTGACAATATTTTGGCATACAAAATCTTGAGTGACTATGAAGGTGCATCTTTTTAATCGCCTTCAAAAAGGGAGGTACGCAATTCGTTTGTATATATTTTTAAAAGTTTGTTATCTCAGAAGTCCGTCATTTATGAACCGATTTGGTTTATTATTTTTTTGTTTGGGAAAAAATAGGGGAAGAAGTGTTGTATTTAACTTTTTATTAAGTAATGTATTTATAAAGTATTACAAATATACGTAAATCGTAATGTGAGAGTGAGACAGCAACTGGATTGAACTTAGTAAAGCTGAGTGTAGTGGTGAAAATGATAAGGACTCAAATTCCGTTGTAAGTCAAGCCGCGAAATATTGATGCAACCATTGCACACATTGTATGGACCAACGGACATAATTCTAGCCAGCCTTCAATATATAAACGCAAATTGTTCATTGAAGATTCGTTAAACGTGAAATGTGTTTTATTAGTATGCGAAATACGGATGATTTTACCGTAGACAAACTGAAATACTATTTGCAATACGAAAAGTTTAAGGGATTGTCTACTAAAACAATTATTGTGTACAATAAAATGCAAATAACCGTCGGTTATTTTGACAAGCCTGTCAACTCAGTTGGTAGTAACTGTACCTTCTACGCTGTATGTTGACGGTTCGATTCTCTCCCAGGACCATTTGAGTGATGAACATTGGTGTTTGTTCTGTATTTGGGTATTATTACGTATATTTTATGAATGTATAAGTATTCTATCTGTCGTCTGGTCACCATACAAACTATGCTTAGGAACTAGATGGTGTCATGTGCCATTATCCAGCAATATTAATTTATATGAAAAAGACACGGTCCGTTTTATTAGGGCAATCAAGTAACGGAGGTTACTAACGGATGGTTTTGATATCAAGGAATCGGACTTCTTAACCAACAACGGTTTTAGTAGCTGCGTGATTGTGTGAAAAACTAACTTAGATACATAAAAACATCCAAAAAAACTATAACATTGCCAACATTATTAGTATATTATAAAACTATATTCTTCTGCGCTGTAGGTTATGGGTTTTTTCTCCGATTGTCCCTCTCAGGACAAACATTTGTATGATGAATATACTACCTATATAATCCCTACTAATATTATATATGCGAAAGTAACTCTGTCTCTCTGTCCCGTTTTCACGTCAAAACCGCTGAGCCGCTTTTGATGAATTTTGGTATAGAGATAGATGAGACCTTGGAAAAGGACATAGGCTACTTTTTGTAGGTACCACGCATGCGAAGCCGCAGGCAGCAGCTAGTATATAATATGTTTGTTCCATGTCTGGATGTTATTATTAAAAACTATATAAGTATTATTATCAGGCATCTGGTTCCCATGGTAGAAGTTATGCTTCGTTTTGGCTACATGTTGTTTGTGGATGGTCCAACAATATTTAAATTTATTATCATACCGGTTTTTCGGTGCTTAAGAACTTAATAGTAAACAGAACACCAGAAGAATAATCAAGCAGGTAATGTATATAGTAGCCGACACTTGACAAATAGGAAAAAGTCAAGTTGAATTTAAATTGTATAAGGTTATGGCGGTCATTATAATACCCATAATTTGTTATGAACGAGCTTCGCACTTCGCCTCAGTTCAATCAAGGACATCTAGATGATAATGGTGGTGATTCGGTTGTTTTGAAGGATTAGCAAAAATTTCGTTACTGAAAATGATGTTAATTAGACACCAAAGTTCTGTATAGAGTAACATTTTAAATGCTAATTAAAAATAAGATAAAATTTACCTTTTGTTCTCTATTGAATTGATTTTCCTAGTTATTGGTTATATTCAGCACCAATTTTCAATTTTTAAATTAAATAAATAAATAATGTTCGACATTTCATCATCTGGCCCCAAAGTAGTTATGGGTACCAAACATGACTGATAAACTACTTATATACTTTTTTTTTGTAAATTCATACATATTATACATAGAAACACCTAGAACCGAGACTAATATTTGCAGAATGTACAAACGTATATCCCGCGGCGGGAATCGAACCCGCAGATTTCTGCATCTCAGCCAGGCATTGGCCCACTGCGCCACAGGGTCATCAAAAATATGATTTTAAATAAAATGTCAATCCCTTGTCAATTTAAGAAGTGTCGCGTAAAAATATTGCTGTAGCTGACACTTTGGTGCAAAGCAATTAAGATCGTTGGTTATTTACAAAATTGTAGTTAGTCCGAGAAAACATCAGAATCATTACCATCATCATCATACCTTATACATCAAATATAAGTATAGGTACAATTATCGCTAAGATAGGATATAGACAGGAAGATAATGACAAAACACCGCTTAAATAAATAATAGAGGTAATCAAGTATTTCTAACCTAAATTATCCATTGATTTTGCTCAATCAGATACGGATAATAATGCGATTAATTGATTGTTGCTTGACTTTTAAGCGTGGTCAAAGGTTAGTGTTTTCGTTGACGCAATACGTTTAAAAAGTGGAATAACAATAATATGGTGGGACGTCATTAAGTTTAGGTAATAAATTAAATTTTATGTAAATTATACATGAATTATGAAATAGACGGTAAATCACAATTCCGATTCAGATAAACAGATATTTTTGCAAACATTTTTTTTGGGCTGCAGCAGAATTGTCAAAGTCAAAGATATTTTATTCAATACAATCGCAAGTATCACTTTGAAACGTCTTACATACTAGGTGAATTTAGGTACCAATTCGTCCTAGCCCAAGCCCGAGAAGAATGACACAAAACTGATACCAAAAATGGTGCTAGCTCATCATACGAACTGATAGCTAAATCTCATTATCTTTAGCTCGGCTTTAATGTAGCATTTCGAAGTAAAAGTATTTTTTTTTCGATTTATTAAAATGCCGATTGGTCTCAAACATGCACCGAGGTTTTTGCTCAGAAAGTCATGTTACCCAACATGTACTCGTACTGGATGAGATAATGACGTCATCAGGACAGTCTTCCTGAGCATTCTCTGTACTTATACCAGTTTGTTATCAAACTTACCATACAGAACCCGCTGTTCTTTTTCGCCTTCCTCTCGGCCTTGTTGTAACGTGCCTTGTAGAAGTCCGTGAAGAGGAATAGGAATAAGAAGCCGTGCATCGCGATCCAATAGACAAAGACACGAGGGTACTGGCACGATGGCCTGAAGAGGACTTGCAGCTGATGCGTGAAGATCAACACGAACTGGACCTGTACAAACAGAAATACAAATATATAAACTTCTTTAATAAACCTTATTTACAACTTGTCTTCTACTTTCTCGAAATTCATACTTCCGGTTCAAGTCTTGTCTTGACGAGTACCTTAAACTCGCTGACTTCAATACCATCCGTTATTCAAGTCTGTCTTGACTAGTACCTTAAACTCACTGACTTCAATACCATCCGTTATTCAAGACTGTCTTGACGAGTACCTTTAACTCACTGACTTCAATACCATCCGTTATTGGTTGGATAAATTAGAGTGAGGACATGGTGACCTCTATTACAGTTTCTTTGAACCTATCCTATCCAGAACCTACTTCAGTCTCTAACAAAATGGGTTAATTAAAAAAGCAACATACTTAGATATGCACCCGTTTAACCTTTGTTGTTAGAGAAATAAATAAATACTTATTGTCGATATTTTTTTTATTGACTTTAAGACAACTAGTGATAAAATAATAATCGTCATCATCATCATCATATCAGCCTTTATGAAGTCCACTGCTGAACATAGGCCTCCCCAATAGATTTCCAGGAAGAATGATTTTGAGCCCTCTCCATCCACCGGCTTCCTGCGATCTTTATGTCGTCGGTCCATCGGGTGGGGGGTCGTCCTACGCTTCGTTTTCCTGTTCTTGGTCGCCATTCGAACTTTTACTCCCCAACGGTTATCAGTTCTGCGAGCTATATGGCCTGCCCATTGCCACTTCAACTTGCAAATTTTGAGCGCTATGTCGGTGACTTTGGTTCTTCTACGGATTTCCTCGTTGCGGATTTTATCACGTAGTGAAACACCCAACATACGAGTAGCTCTCCATTGCACGTTGCGCGACTCTGAGCTTGTGTATGAGGCCAATAGTCAGCGACCAAGTCTCAGTTTCATATGTCATCACTGGCAACACGCACTGAGTGTAGACTTTCGTCTTGAGGCTCTGCGGTATCTGTGACGAGAAGATGTGCCTTAATTTCCCGAACGCTGCCCATCCGAGTTGGATTCGTGATAAAATAATATGACAACAGAATCAATCCATAATATTACATTCGAATGTGTCTCTTCCTGTCTGTTTGTTTATTAACTTTTCACGGCCAAACGTCTCTTTATGAAGTACGGAAATAGAGTGTATCTTGGGGACGGACAAAAGCTACTTTTTGTGTATATAATATGCGTGCGAAACCACGGGCAGAAGCTATAACTTCTAAATATTATCAATTCTAAAGTCTGCGTTTGTTAAGTTTTCATCGTTAAATAGCTGCAACGGATTTTAATGGAATTTGATAAGGAGATTTTTTTTCTCTTATAGACATTGGTTACTTTTTTGTAGATACCACGCGTGCGAAGCCACGCGACAACAGCTAGTATTGTATATTTCCTACAGACCACATAATTATGTTCAATTAAAGTAGATATATACTCGTAATATCTGTTATTCGAGGAAAGTAGTATTGAGCGTAATGATATTTAATTCCTATTCAATGTAGAATATTACTTAGTGTTAAACGAATGGAAATTTTTGATTATTCTACGCATAAGTAATGTATACAATGTGCCACTATGTGCGATGTTGCAATTATGAAAAGTAACGCGTCTATTCATGTTTTCAGATTTAGTATAATCGCCTTTATTCGAGCGAGAATGATGGATCAAATGTTACTTAACGCACAAAACTTAAATGTTAAATGCTTTCGAGGATGTTTATACCTATGTGGCTCCATTACGCCGGCTGAACGGATTTGAATGATACTAGGTAAAGTTTTTGGTATAGAACAGCATATTATAGGCTACATTTAGGTATATATTCACTATAACTTTTTTTTAATTTACTTTATGTAGGTGTGAGAAGCTGCAGTACGAGTATATATGCGAGAGTTGGTGTGGATTTTTAAATGTTTGTATATTACTTAATTACGCAATAATGGATTAACATATAACTTATTATCTGCATACAACGCAGGCATAGTAGTTTTTAGCTTTTGAGGTATATTTGGCCTCAGAAACGATTCTCAGATTCTGCGCTGCGCTGCGCTACGCTACGCTACATAGAAAATAAATACATTATAAACTAACATATATACCTATACATATAAACTTATGAATTACACAAAAAAGATAGGGCACTTTCTTCGTAAAAACGGTGCTTCCCCGGTGACAACTTCTGCTGACCAGAAGTCGGGTGCAAGAAATACGTCTTTGTACTTATCAGCTACCCGGTTTAAGCAGTGTTCAAGTTAAGAGTCGAAAATGTTTATGACAAAGGCAAGTACAGAGGAATGGAAAAGTTTTCACGGTGGATAACCTAATAGGTATTTTACCTATGAAGTTGCTGTTCTATAGCAAGAACTGTATACGTAAATACCTAATATTATAATTCAGTTCAACATTATTATGGAACTGAAGGTGCGGCGATAAAACATACATAATTCTAATAATTAGTGAGTCGAATATAGAACTGGCATTTTTAATGACACCTTGGAGACACGAGCAAATACTATTCAAATGGACGTTATTTCTATTTCCGGCCTTTAGTATTATATTTACAATATAATTTTACATACCTGTACCTTAAATTGCCGCGAACTAGGCTATGTTATTTGTGACTAGCTTTTGCCCGCGACTTATCATGCGTGGTACCTATTCAAAAAGTAGCATGATATGCAATTCAAAGTTACAGAGAACATCAATACTAATTTTCATCCAAATCAGCCAATTTGGCGCGACTGAACCAGAAACAAACATAAACAACACCTAGATGGCGCTACAGGAAAAGTTAGAACGCGCTATTGATGCTTCAGAATTTGCTAATTTGCTTGATCGGAAAGATCGATCGCATTCGAGCCATATTGTATCTACAGTAGACACAATAAAGCATATTTTATATATTAATACATTCTACTTAGTGTTACGCGGAATTCTATAAATCCAATAACGTTAGTTAATTTTTGTATGAGAAAGGAAACGGTCCGTTCGGGTTTTCTAAGATAAATCAGCAGACCGATGCTACAGGTATAGTTGACGAGCATTAGAGGCATTTGTTATTTTATAATGAAACCTTGCAAACTGTTGTTCGTTTTTTTTGCTGTTCGTACAAAACCGATCTTGGGAATACCAAAGACGTCATGCGCAAGATTTAATTTAGAAGATAGTAATTTTAAACTGGTTTATTATTTTTGTTTAAGAGTCACTGCGTCTAATTTAAGACTGAGTTACGGCAGGATTTATTTTATAAAATGAGTTAGTGAATTTCAAAAAGCTATTTATAGCTGGCCTACGCGACAAAAAGATAAGCGATACTTATACAAATCGTTACGACTCGTTTTGATCTATGGAACAAACGAAATGACTTTTTTAACATCGAAAAACCTTTGACCACGATCTCGTCTGATGTTAAGCGACGATGTGGCCGACGATGAGGCATGCAGGTCTAGAAGACACCTATTTACACGAGACTTGAGGATACCTAGATTGTTGTTTTCAGGAAAGACAGACGACGGCAAAGCATTCCAATCCTTGGATGTACGCATTATAAAGGAAGCAAAACGCTTTGTTTGTAACGGGTGGTAAACTGACAAGGTATGGATGGTAATGAGCGGTACGTCTGCTTGTCCTGTTGTGAAAAGGAGATGGTGGAATTAGATCATGTAATTCCTGGGCACATTCTCCAAAATGTATTTTGACAATCGATGTCGTAATCCTGGGAAATGTATGATGATAATGTGAATTTTTGTAAACATTTTAACGACGTTTTCGGTAAATTTATCGATATCGGTTTGCCGAGTAAACGGCCTGGTTTCTAATCAGTAATCACCCCAGATCTGTTGGTTATGGCATAGTGGTATTACACTCATTGACATTGATCGATGTTATCGATCGACGTCGACTACGAACCGTTCTGTGTCGATCGTTACATTATGCTAAACAAACCAATCGGTGATCTGCCGATTGCCGATGTCAGTCGCGCATATAATTTATATTAATACTTATAAATAATAGGTAATATTTTGCAACGGCTTTAAATCATTCTATAAACCCGAGCCTGTGGAAAATAGAAGCACATCGCGTTTTCAAAAACTCGTGACTCAAGTGCTGGCTCCTATCTGGCCCAGCGTATAAGCATTGCCATACAACGTAACAATGTCGCCAGTATCTTGAGAACGCTGAACTCTGGCAGTGATCTGGATCAATTAAGCTATCTATAGATCATTTTAAACTGTCATTAGATAGCTTAACATGTTTAATATTGTGTATTATTCTGTACACTCCTGTATATAAATTATTGGTTATTGTTGTATTAATATTTATCGATTGAACACCGATATTCATTATTACACTTTGATCGCTCAAAAACGAACCCAATTATGCATAATGATGTTGCTCAATAGCGGTAAAATTTGTTGCTCTCTTTATTCATTTTCATTTGAATGACAAGGACATACTTTATTTAATAAGCGTTTTAAAATTAAAGGAGATTACGAAAAAGATATCTTACCATCTGGAAAGCGGTGAGGTACTTCTTCCACCAAATGTACTTCTGATAGCGCGGTCCCATAGCTGACACCATGTAGTAGAAGTACATCACGATGTGTACGAACGTGTTGAGCAGAGCGAAGAATGTGCTGTGACCACCTGAGACAGAGAGAAGTAACTTTTATTGTGATGTCGCTAAAATTCAAAAGCCACACCATAATCATAATATCCATAAAGGCGTTGTAAAGTCATCCTTTTCTTATGATGTCAATTTTGCTAATGTGCAATTTTGTGAATGAACTGTCAGAATAAGACGTAACTTGAGACGTTGGTCATTTGTAATTAAATCCGTTACCAGAATTGGCCGCGCTGACTCGGACATTTGCGGCTCGCTTCACTGGCCGAAAGCCTTTGGGTAGCGCACTTCCAATTTACTAAGAAAATGAATCTCACTTCGCTCGCTAGCTACTTTTAGGTATTCATAGTTTTTTTGTACAACTCTGTAAGGATGGTAAAAGCTCGCTTCGCTCGCGAGATGTTTTGTGTTCATAATTTAGCTTCCTATAGTTTAAATTAGATCTGCACTGACATCCTGCGTTAGGGTTTATTGTTCCCTTACTAACCTGACTCTAACCAGCCTAACTTCTACCATTATCGTATCATGCAATAGTATTTACCTACATAGAAAATGTCACGGCTCGTTTTTATCAAATGTCGATATTTCATATATGGATTATTTTTGGTCGAATGACAAAGAAACACAACACTTTTCAAGCAGAGTCAATAACTATACCGAAAAAAAAAGTTTTAGAAAAGCGCAATTGTTTAATTCGCAATACGGCCAATACCATAAATATTTTTATCTCTTCTTCTTCTTCTTTGTTAATGGCATGTTACATAATAATGTAAATTTTGCCAGTGTCAAGTGTTTATATTTGTTTATAGTCAATTTATATCTAAAGTCTTAGTCGATTGTCAATTGTCAATTCTAAACGTCATAGCGGAATGGTCGCCTAGAATTTTCTTGGGATTCCTCGTCGTTCAAATCACATTGCACCATAATACACATATAATTCAATTGTTCATACTTGTCCTCTGTAGTCACAATTTATTCATTAAAATTCCGCTAAGATTACTGAATAAAACATGCAATAAAACGAATAAAAAATATTAAATTACGAAGAATCTTCATCTTTTCCTATAATGGCACATTGCTTTTTACGATGACAATGTCGCCAGTGTCAAGTGATTACTTTTTATTGTCACGTCACAAAGTCGCAGTTAATCGTAATTGTAGGCATTTTTATTCATTGACATTTGGATGACAAGGACCAACTTATCAAGCGCTTTATAATGGCAATGGGCAAGTGAAGTGGCAAAGAGTTACTTTTAACATCCTTAATAAATATCTCCAATAGGATTCCGAAGACATTTCCATTAGTGAAAATTTATGTCAAAATTAAAGGTTGCTTATCTCTTAAATATCACATTATGATGAGGATATCATTTTAATACGTTTTTGTATGATTAATCGCTAATATCTTTTCTGCAACATTTTTGTAAGTTTTATCCTGTTATAAAGTTATTTTAGCTTAATTTGTAACATAAACGAGGAAGCATATTTCGAATAATATGAAAACTTGCTGAGTAAACTCGTTCGCGGGATCAATACATCTTAAAATTTGATACATTAACACGAAAAGCAGGTTGCTGCTGGACAACAGACAACAAGCTTCGTACTTTAACTTTAATAAACAAATAATAGCCGGAAAGTGTTGTCGCCTATAAAAGGCTTTCAACGTAAACAAGGAATATCTTAAACGAACTCCTCGTTTAGAGTCATATATTTTTTACCTTCTCAAGATTCATAATGGAAAATTTATACTTTGAGTTAGGTGCTACGATTTTTCGATTGAGTAAATTATTTGTGAATTTAGGGTCACTGACTTTTTGTGAGTGTGCTTGCTTACCTACCCATATAGTGGTGGGCCGTGACTTCGATTATGTATAATTTTAATTAAAGTTCAAAGACACTATTGTTATGTTTCAGAAAAAAAGCTTTGTACTTATGTTAAATATGGAAATATTCAAGAATTTTATTAAATTATTATTCAGAATTACTTGATACAGCCGCTAATACCTAACACTATGTAAATATATTTTATTTAATTTGACTTGTTTTTTTTATTGAGTTAACTTAGAGTTCCCGTGTGATCCTAATGTATGAATAAATAAAATGAAATCATCACATTGCGAAACACGTGACTAGTAGCAAAACAAACAAACATCGCTATACGCTAATGAGAAAATCGACTATTATTTGTCTGCTTCATTACAGCTGAGAGGGATAAGTACGAGTATGGCGGATGTCTCGCGTAAGGACGTACGGACTTCGAAATGTTTACACAATCGTCTAGCATATTGAGAAAAAAGTTATAAGTTTCATCAACATACCGCAAATTAAGCTCTTATTAAATTTAATATTTGAACACACATCATTAATCTTTTTTGTGAACCATGTTTTGTTCCTGGAATTATTTTCGTTCTTACAGCGATGAAAAACAATGATTCGACTCAATTTAAAGAAAACAGTGACGCAATTGACCAATGAAATGAGGCTTCGTCGTTATATCAAGACCAATCACGCGAAACCTCTAGTGATGTCTCTACCTTAAGCGCGAATCGAATGTTTGGTTTGGTTTGTAAAAACTGTGAATATTTATGACTAGCTGCTGCCCACGGCTTCGCACGCATGCTACTCACATAAAAAGTAGCCTATGTCCTTCTCCAAGGTCCCATCTATCTCTATACGAAAATACATCACATTCGGTCTCAGCGGTTTAGACGTTAAAACGTAGCAGTCAGACAGACACTTATACTAATATTATAATTACTTTCACATTTATAATATTAATAGGTATGTTGATACCATACATTTTATGCTTCTAGTTCTGAAAATGACAATACTTTCATACAACCTTTCATCCCCCTTTTCAACCCTATACAACACTTTTTTCCAATTAAAAAGTAGCCTATGTCCTTTTGCAGGCTTTAGACTATCTGCGTACCAAATTTAATTTAAATCGTTTTAGTAGATTTGGCGTGAAAGCGAGACAGACAGACAGACAGACAGACAAGAGTTACTTTCGCATTTATAATAAGTAAGGGTTTGATATAAATTATTCACAGAAAAGTGTTCGAATTCTATTACGCACATTGTTGTATGTCCTTCAATGTAATGCGTAAAGTTGTTTAAATATTTCTTGTGACATTGAGCTTAATTTGCAATTCTACACACGATTATTTCAAACACATTAACAAACTCGTAAAAAAATGTGCGACTACTTTAGCATAATTGTCATGTCATAATTTTATTACAACATTGTCTTTGTATTCATAAAACGTATTTTAGTACTAAATTAATTTGCCACAATGACCATAATTAATTTTGTGAAACGATTTTTTTTTTCAATATATTTTGTTTTGATTTCATGACACAATACATAATTGCGTAAATGTAATTACTGATTTGTGCCTTTCCGGTTATTATCATAGTGCCGACGAAAACAAATCCGAGGATACAAAAAAAAAATGCAAATTTTGGTTTAATTTACTGGCGTAAATATAATGACAAACATATAAAGAATATAATAATATATAGGCAGTGTCTTTAGATATATATTTTCTAATATTTTAGTAATTATATTTTTTAATTTGAACTATCAGTTGAGCTATCTATATATCCATTTTATATTATTCTTAACATTTCTGTCAACCTATACTATATAAAGAGAAACGATTTGATTGTTTGTATCTTCTTTTGTAATGGATAAACTGAAAACAGATAAACCGATTTTAAAAAATAATTTACTTAGGATAAAATGTATTTTGTAAGTAGGTTTTTTATAAGTAAATTATTTTATACCAATTTTTGTTTGAAAAAAAATTAAGGTTTTTTTAAAAATTGAAACAATCTAACCCAAAGTATCACACATTTGCCCATAAAAGTCATTTTTGGCATGCGCTGCGAAAACGTATGCCAAAAATGACCGAGAGAAAAGAAAGAGGCTATATATGTAACTTATTACTAGATAGGTTAAGAACACAAAGACGAGGCGTTCAGCTAACATGGACAATGGTGGCAATTCGGTTGGTTCATTTCTAAATTTAGGAATGTCTTTAGTTAGGTAGGTGCCAAACGAATTGCCACCAATATCTATCAAGTCTTCTTCCTATCAAAATCAAAATCTTCTTATTATATATTGTGTCTTATCTTTCTAACCAGTGTGGTGAAAGGATTAAAGTGCGCCCCAGAGGCTCCTTACGTGCAACTATCAATTGAACTTCATCAAAACATACAATAAAATATCGTACAAATATCATACTAAGTATTCGTATCAGTGCCAAATGTATTTTTGACTTGATAACGTCTTAAAATCGATGAACGCCGGCAGCACGCACGAAAAATTGTCACGATCCACCTGAGCCGAGCGTGCAAGCGAGAGCGCGGAACAAGCGATAGAGAGGCACACGATCGGCCTAAGCGTTCGGCTTGTGATGACGTTATCACGTGAAATTATCGTCCGTAAATCGACTTACAGACAACCACTGTTTTTACACATATATATTACTTAGCCGATAAGTCCAACATTGTGCTCACCTTATATTGTAATATATTACGGATACAGGTGTATCTGTTCTGGTATTTTCCAAAGAATTAGAGATTCACGTAAAAACCTATCAATTTGGAGTTGATTTAACTTTTTAATGTCGCCATAAATTCAAGTTTCTGTGACAACCAAAATCTTTTGAATAAGTTAAAGTACGTTTTTGGGATACAAGCTGCTACCCGCGGCTACGCACGCGTGGTCAATGACCTATGTTCCTAAGATACAATCTATCCAAAATAAACCAAATTTCATCAAGATCCGTTTAACGGTTTAGCTGTAAAAGGGTAACAAACAAACAGGCAAACAATTTTTAATTAATATAGTATTTTATCATTTTTATTAAGTACTAGTTACTGACCGCGGCTTCTCACGCGTGGTACCTACATAAAAAGTAGCCTATGTCCTTCTCCAAGGTCCCATCTATCTCTATACCAAAATTCATCAAAATCGGATTAGCGGTTTAGGCGTGAAAACGTGACAGACAGACAGACAGAGTTACTTTCAAATTTATAATATTATTAAGGATTTAACCCTTCAATCCCGAACAAATTATAGTTCAAAATTTTGGCAGCACTAGCACTAGATTCTAAAATAGACTAGACTAGACTAAAGTAGCAGCAAAAATACTGAAATAGAAAGAGAGGCACTATGTAGGTATTTATAATGTTAGCTTAGCGCTTGTGCGACCTGAATTGCACTCTGTTGCGTCGTAGCAAGAGTCGTTATTTTGTTAATAATCATGTAGTATTGGCCAATCCTGCCGAGCTTCCTTGGCTATTCCTAGCTGATTTCACTGAATTGATTATTTATAAGCAATCAGATAAGAAGTCGAGCTACATTTTAGAATAATCATGGAAATGAATTGTGACACGTGACTGTGCGTGTTGAGATATGCGCCTCGTGGGCCTAGGTGACCTAATAGCTTAGAATAGGCAGTAATCTACATACTAATATTGTTTATACGTAGGTATATATATCTACCTACCTAATTAGGTAATCAAATAATTCACTACCGTGGCGTTAAGGTATGCTATATCCTTGTCATTCCAATGTCAATGAATAGAGATGGTTACTATACACAACACAACACAACATTACACAATATTGACGACCTCTGTGGCGCAGCCGGCCCTTGGTCCACAATGTTGTGGGTTCGATTCCCGCCGCGGAACAAATGTTTGTATGATCTGCAAGTATTTGTTTCGGGTCTGGGTTTTTTTTAGTAAAATATGTATATAATTACAAAAAAAATATATAAGTAGTATATCAATCATGCGGTACCTATAACACAAGCTCTGCTTACTTTGGGGCCAGATGATGCTGTGT
Organism: Lampropteryx suffumata; assembly: GCA_948098915.1. NCBI lineage: Eukaryota > Metazoa > Arthropoda > Insecta > Lepidoptera > Geometridae > Lampropteryx > Lampropteryx suffumata. The sequence goes on along the minus strand of OX402547.1, from coordinate 4,938,053 downwards.
GAAATGTCCGGCATTATTTATTTATTATCTATTAGTGTATATATGGATAATAAATAATAAATATTGCTGGACAATGCACACAACACAATCTAGTCCCAAACTAAGCATAGCTTGTATTATAGTGACCAGGTGACTAATACTTATACATTTTTAAATACATACTTATGATACTTTATGACACCCCGACTCAGATCAAACACCTGTGCTCATCTCGCAAGTAGGTTATTAATTACCGGTTTTCTTATGGTATTTGGCAGAGGAAATAAATTACAGTGGCCGATACAGATATAACTTAATACAAAATGAAATAGGTACTTTGTTTCTCTGCACACAATCATCATTTTATTTGAGTTTTTTTATCGATGAGAAATAACTAATTTATTATGTCAATTATCGTAATAATGTGAATAAGCCAACGGCCATAAAATATGTTATAGACTAGCTAGCTCTACATCTTATAATCACTTAGCCACCGTGGCACTACAGTATGCTGTGTCCTTGTCGGTCTAATGTCAAAGAATAGAGATGGCAACAGATTTCAACAATTAATTTGATAGTGTGTGGCTATAAGACATACCATCTATCTTCTTTATCTATATAATTCTACTGTACGTGTGTACGTCACTGAACTCCTAAACGCCTGGACCGATTTGAATGAATCTTTTTGTATGCGTTTAGGTGTCGCCCTGGATAGTTTAGATTCACAAATCAGCCCGGCAGATGGCGCTGCAGTCGGTACAATTAGATATATTTCTTTTCTTTTTAAAACGCGCGCACGAAGTCGTTAACGGGACAGCTAGTATAAATATATATCGTCATATCGTCGCTAGTATAAATATATAAGTCGTGTTAGTTACACCATTCTATAACTGGAGAATGGCTGGACCGATTTTTATGATTTTTTTATTTGTTGAATTTGTCTCCGCGCCGAATAGCAGAATAACTAGACATTGAAACACATTAAAAACTAATTCAAAAATTAGGTAAAAAATTTAAAGATTAATGTAGCCATAAAGAAGCAAATCAAGTGTTTTAATCTATATAATAAAAATCAATTGCTGTTCGCTAGTCTCGCTAGTAAAACTTGAGAACGGCTGGACAGATTTGGCTAATTTTGGTGTTGAAATGTTTGTCGTAGTCCAGAGAAGTTTAAACGGTGAGAAAATTTGTGGCATTGCAACGCATGCCGGGATTCTGCTTGTGTGATATATTTTTCATTTTTAATAGCGCGGGTGAAGTCGCGAAAAAATCAATTAAAAATAAATTGCCGTCGTCTCGCTGAAACTAGAAAAAGGATTAACCGATTTTTTTATTGTTGGCTTAATACTGGACTGTTTAAAATCAATCAATCAATTGTAGGTTCTACGAAGTATAGTTCATCTGGTTATTAATAATTTTACACCTAACGATATTATTATAAAACTAATCGAAGCTCCCTCACGCCATCTCTGGAGCCAGAAATGAAATTATTTGATTACCTCAAGAGATGGCGCTAGTAGAGCTCTTGTTAAAAGCAATAATTTATTCGGTGAACATTCTAGCCTTACTTATAAAACGTCTCTTAACTTCTGTCAAAAGTTAATCACTATTAAAAATCATGCCATCGTTATTTAAGATAGTGACCAATAGTAACGAATGTTAAGCAATGCTTAGGTAATGTTCAAGTTAAAGAGTCATTGATAAGTAAGGCATCATGGGCTTTACAAAGGCATTATACATACCGGGTGCAAATTTGAGGCCGAACCAGACTGACATGGGCATAATCCCGTGGTGGATCACGTGGAGAGTGGACACGTGCTCGTTCTTCTTGCGCAGCACAAAGAACAGAGTGTCCATGAATTCCGTGAACTTGCTGAAGTAGTACCACCAGCATGTGTTCGCCATCTGAACGAAAATATACTTGTTAATATCGAAACTAGGCATTTTATATTAAGACGGTACCTTCTGCTAACTTTCGAATATAAAATACCTTTTGCACACCATAAATACATTGGACTAGTAGAAAAAAATAACAATGTATGCTAGTCGGTAGAACAATGGGCGTTCTCTTATCGCTATGCAGCGATCTCTGCCAGACAACCAATCGCTTGAAGTTTGAAAAATATATAATATCAGTCATCTGGTCACCGTAATAAAAGCTATGCTTATATTGGGGCTAGATGGTGGTGTGTGCTTTCTTATTGTATGTTCTGCAAATATTTGTCTCGGGTCTGGGTATTTCTATATTTTATGTATTTAAAACTAAAAAATAGTAAAAAAAAGTAGTTTTTTTATTTTTATTTTTTCTGATTCTTTTTAGTTTCTGTATTATTCTGTTTTTGTTTTGTTATGAGTTTTAAATTAATATGAGATTTTGTAATTTGATGTGTTTATGATTTTACCTGCCTCTTTCTTTTAATGTTTTAACCTTAAATTGTTAATCTTCATTTGTGTATTGTATTGTACCTATAGTAATTGTGTACCTATGGTTTTTTCTGAAATAAATGAATAAATTAAAATTTCAAAACATTACAAATTAAACTTTTTAAATTCTATATATGTCGTTTTTTTATAAAATTATCGATTTGAACGTTCAAAACGCATCAAGGTCATTTAAAGATTGTAAAGCCTTAAGATCACACAAGATACCTGTGATAGAAGGTCTTGGTACTATAGGATCTAAAAAACCTATCAAAGACACCAGCTCTTTGCAAAATTAGTATAACCTGTTTTAATAAAGAAACGAATCTTAAATATAGGTTTTAATCAATATGGTGAGTTTCATCCGTGAATCGAGATATTTTTCCGGACATTTCACATAGCATCTGGCCGCAAAGTAAGCAGAGCTTGTGTTATGGGTACGACATGACTGATATACTACTTATATTTTTTTTTTCTTGTCAATACATACATATTATACATAGAAACACCCAGACCCGAGACAAATACTTGCAGGTCATAAAAACATTTGTCCCGCAGCGAGAATCGAACCCGCAACCATCTACGTCTCAGTCGGACCTTGGCCCACTGCGCTACAGAGGTGGTCAAATTTGAGTGTGAAAGGCGAACGATGAAGGTTCTTAAGATGAATACAGTGTCGGTGCATTCATCAATGAATTAATAGGTAAGTAAAAGCCAGTGTGTCTCAATAAACGTATTATTTTCATCTTATGATACTTTTGATATCTAGATGTCAATAAAAGGTATGACTATAGACCGTTCACCGTAAGTTGTCCCCTGTCGTGATGTTGGCACTATTGATTGACATCTTGACAGATTGACATCTGTTGTTGTCTAATTCCACCCAATCAAGTGCGATCTCGCGTCGCCGCCATGACAGGTTAGTAAAATAGGGATACCAGCATCCGACATAATGCCTTTAGTATGGATAATTAGAATTTACCGACATAACTAATTAAAATATAAACGCGATGACTGCATGGATAATATTACTGATAAATTCATTATTGAACTGATAAATTCATAATTGAACTATTGAACTAGGAAATGACAGCAGCACAAATTCGGATACGACAGATGATGATGATATTTATGCAAGTGACAGTGATATGTCTGGAATCGTTCTTTTCGACCATAATTTACTGTCAGAAAAAAGTAATTCAATAAATAATTTATATCTAATTTAAATTGTGTCATCATTTACAGGTAGTAAATGTTAACAATTTAAATTATAAGTTATTTGTACTAGTCTTATAACTGTATATTATTTAAAAATATGCAAGTAAAACATATTAATCTGTGGTGGGTTAAAACAAGGTTATTTAATGTTGCCGGCAACCACCAATCACCAAGTGGGGTAAATGCTACATATATTGTTGGCAACACCGTAGTCAATGCTGCCGATTCCCAAGGCAGGGGACATCTTACGGTTAACAGTCTATATCTATACCCAAATGTAATTTTAGGGTACGAAGTAAAACAAGAAGTATTTGTAGTTTCCACAAGTCCGTCTGTCTGTTCACCCTTAATCAGAGTTTTAGCTCGCAGCCTATTAGTCTTATCGTAATTACATTTGGCACGGTATATACATTAGTCGCATCTACAAAGTTAAGAAATAGCTAATTTAAAAAATGATTTCTTATAGTCTAATCTCCTCGCCATTCCGACTTACCAAGGGGATACCTGAAAAGTTTTCAAAATTCTAGCATAATATTGTAAAGAAAATTATTACGGCTAGTAAGATACTAGATTATGAGTACATAGAAAATCTTTAAAAAATACCTTAAATCAATAATAATACTACAGGGTGTCCTGGAACTAGTGTTTTAAGTCTGAACTGGGTGATTCCGACCATGACAATGAACAGATATCAGTGTAAAATTCCTAAGATTTCTTAGTTTCAAATTATCAGTATATTTATTATTATCTTTATATATGTAAATCTCCTCCAAAACGGCTAGACCGATTTTGATGATTTTATTTTGTGTGTGTTCAAGTGGATTCGAGAATTTTTTAGATTTCCCTGTGACCCCACTATACAGGCTTTTTAGTCCTAGTGTGGGGAACAGAGTCACTTAGCGGTACTACTTTTATATTTATTTATAGGAAAATTATTATAAGAACATTACAAATACAAAATTATTATAAGGGTACCAGCTCTCTGTTTTGAAAATAAATTATTTATTATTTATTATTATTATTACTTACAATTACAATTTTTTTTTCTGTTTCTTTTTTTTAAAACGCGCGGATAAAGTCGCGAGCGGACAGAACTGATTTAATATTTATTATTATATTTTATAATTATTATTTTATCTTGCTTTGGGACGTGACAAGTCATTGTTATCCCTACTCTATGGAGCCATTACTGTGCATAGTGACATGCGTTTAGCCAATTTGCTATTTATTCTCGAAGAAATCGTTGTCTATAGAGTTCATGCAATGCATACTGGTTCATTTAACGACAACCGGTGAATTAAAGGATTATGTGTCATAAATATCAATGACATAAAGTTCATTGCACAAGATATCTTGAGATGAATTCTGAACTAGTCGACTAGCTTTTCCTTATTTTATTAGATGACTGAACTAGATGACTATCTGCCTGCCATAATTATTGTTTATACTTATATCAAGCCAGGCGTAATTCGTACTTGGTAAAAAGTTACAAATACATTCGCAGAACCAACCTGATGGCAAATTCGTAGAGAAGTACCGCGCCAGAGGAAGATAGAGTTACGTGATAGAATAAGAGGCACTATTTAGTGATAGAATAAGAGGCACTATGTAGGTATAGATAATGTTAGGCACTAAACGCTTGTGCAAGCTAAATTGCACTTTGTTGCGTCGTAGCAAGAGTCGTTATTTCATCATCATTGGGTTCATCTGTTGAAAATGATTTATGTGGCGTCAGTCACGTTACAGAGCAGTTAATTGTAATTGAAAACTTTCGTTCATGGATCCACTCCAGCAAGCTGAGGTGGGTGAAGTTTCCTCTCCACTGACACCACTCTGCCTGGGATTCTGTTTGATAGCGCAGCCCTTCCCAGGTACCCATACTAACCACTCGACCTTGCCAACAGGACCCGCAGGAAAGACGAGTCCCTATTTATATAAATGTTGTAGCGTAGTCTGCCTTCTCATCATCATATCAGCTTTTAGGAAGTCCACTGCTGGACATAGGCCTCCCCAATAGATTTCCAGGAAGAATGATTTTGAGCCCTCTCCATCCACCGACTTCCTGCGATCTTTACAATGTCGTCAGTCCTTCGGGTGGGGGGTCGTCCTACGATTCGTTTTCCTGTCCTTGGTCGCCATTCGAGATCTATTACTCCCCAACGGTTATCAGTTCTGCGAGCTATATGGCCTGCCCATTGCCACTTCAACTTGCAAATTTTGAGCGCTACGTCGGCGACTTTGGTTCTTCTACGGATTTCCTCGTTGCGGATTTTATCACGTCTGCCTTCTATACTTAAACTAATAAGTATTCTGTACTAATATTATAAATTCGAACGTAAAGTTATAAATTTCATCTTGGGGACGGATGTAGACTACTTTTTACGAAGCGTGAGCCATCGCGGACGGAAGCTAGTAATTCCTAAATTCTCACAGGGTCTTGTGACATGATTTCGGCAGAATACAGCGTCTTCTGCCAAAACAGTAGGTCAAGGTTTGTCGAGGTCAATTTACTGAGCAATTTACTGAGCAATTCACCTAGTATGTAAGGCGTTTCAAAATGATCTTTGTGATGTGTTGAATAAAGTATCTTTTGACTTAGGCTTGACTTGACATACCTACCTAAATATAATCTTATTGTTATCAACATAATGCTTTGTTCTTTTCCTTCTTATTTTGTTATTCGTAAGAATAGAAAAAAAAGTATGTAAATGTCTCGTCCTGTATCTTCTAATCACGTAATTATCCAGCGTGGCGTTAAACAATAATAACATTGGTTTTATTTCAGATTTTATTTTATTTCAGTTTATGTCCATACGAAAATGTAATTTAAAAAAGCACCAAAAAAAACAACTTAACTCTATCGTCAATTAAACATAGCGGTTCTGAAAGCTATGTAAAGCGTTCCATCCGCGTACGGCGCGACGGGACAGTCAATCCTGTCCAGTATGGTACGGTTTGTAAGTTAAAGTATTTCTTGTCTCTGTTGTCCTTATGTCAATGAATAGGGATGGCAATAGATTTATACAACACATCAGATAGTGCGCGTTTATAACACACACCCTATCTCTCTATCCTATAAAGCTTAAATCAAGGATAGTCTTTTGAAGAAAGCTATTATAATATAAATGACTCTACATAGTATAAAACAAAGTCGCTTCCCGCTGTCTGTCTGTCCCTATGTATGGTTAGATCTTTAAAACTATGGAACGGATTTTGATGCGGTTTTTTTAATAGATAGAGTGATTCAAGAGGAAGGTTTATATGTATAATACATGTATACTATAGTAGAAAAACACTGATAATTATAGAGGTTTCTAATCACATTAGACATGCTGTAGTATATTTAGTATCAGCATTGCACCCGTGCGAAGCCGGGGCGGGTCGCTAGTTATTGATAAGAATGCATGGCCTCATGTTGCTCTGCCCGCAGACAGTTAACAGACACATTTGAAATGCATAAACTCTCTTATATTAGTTTTTCGTAGTTTCGTAGTTAATACGATGGATCATGCAAAAAAGCGCTAGGACCAGGACGAGTTTCTTGCCAGTTCTTCTCAGGCTTGGGTTAGGAGGAATTGGCATTTTAATGAACCTAGTGTGTAAGACGTTTTAAAGTGATCCTTGTGTATTAAATAAAATATCTTTTGACTTTGACTTTGACGTACCGTTTAAGAATGTTTTGTTTATGTCATTCTAAAGTCAATTAATAAATATAAATATACACTCACACACACACTTCCTCCACCTAGCCCCACACCCCCACACACCCACCCAGAAACACGCTCTAACTCACCATTCAATGTATCAAGAAAAGTACATTTTTATTTTTATGTCGAAATCATTACTTTGATTTTGTATTTTCAAATTACTTGGTTTACTTAGTGTATGTTTTCTTAAAATTCATCAGTAATACCTATCACAATTGTATCCGTTTTCTAAATTGTTAACTATTTGTGTAAAACTTATTTGGCCTTATTTTTTAAGTAGTTTCATAAAGTTCCATATTATCTGTACCGCTGTTGTTTTACCGCAATAAAATAAAATAAAGAAATAGCAACAGATTTAAAATGAGTGTGTAATTATAGGTAGGTCTATATCTAAGTAGTACAGAAGAATACCTTGGCTATCAAAATGTATAAAGAGGTGTTCAAACATCGAGCAGCAATCGAGCGCGACAGCCGCGCGCGGGCCGCCGCGCTTTGATTGGACAACTACCGCGCGCTACTACCGCTACAGAAGCGTTCGCGCCGCGAACGGCCAATACTTAATCGGCATAGTCCTAACTAGAGCGCGGCAGAAATGTGTCTTGCAAACGCCGCGTGTTGCTGCCGCGCTCTTGCCGCTCAATGTTTTGACACACCTTAGGGCGTATGGACAACCCCAAAATAAGACTAAAACTGGATTAATAAAATATTAGTACTTACACATGTTTTTAAAAATCATAAAATTATAATATTTCAATGTTTCAATTCAAATACAAATATAAATACAAATTCAATTCAATGTCAATTCAAATTATTATAAAATTTATATTAATACCCAAGTCAAAAAACCGGAATGTTTTTTTTAAGATCAATTACAATTTAATAATGACTCGCGCAATGTACTATCAAGGGCAAAGCGGTTCTGCTGTTTTTTTTTATCAAAATGATAATGATGGAAATTTGCAACTTATGCGGAACCATTAAATAATAAATAATTCAAATAATTGAATAATAAAAAAACATTTGTATATAATTATACAAACTTAGCATTCATCATTTATTAATTTAGCCTTAAGGTTAACAACTTTGAAATGCTAATATTTGATTGATTTTTGTGTGTAGTCACTTCTGGCGTAAACATACTGAATATACATATAATGTAGAATACATATTTACATATAAAAAAAACCTTGACACTAGCTAAATTCATATAGGGACGTCCTTTAATCGTCGTCGTCGTCCTTTAATATTCAGTCAGTGTGTTTAAACACACTGACTAAATATTAAAAAAGCTCCTCGACGATACGGACAAAATAAGAAGACTTAGCGATCCAAGCCGTTTGAAGAACGTGGAGCTACAATGACTGGCGTCTCAGCTGCGTTATAGGTTAGGGCTTCGATTTCCTACCAGGACATAAATTTGTGTGACAAATATAGATGTTCTGTTCTGTATCTGGGTGTTATAAAGTATCTTAGGTATGAATTCAAAAGTACGTACGTATTTTATCAGTCATCTGGTGACCATAATACAAGCAATGCTTAATTTGGGGCTAGATAGTGTTGTGATAATAAATATTGGTGGAGAATGCAAATCACCATCTAGACCCTAAGCATAGTTTGTACTATGGGAACCAGATGAGACTACTTATGTATTTTTAAATACATACTTACGATACTTTATAACATCCAGACACAGAACAAACATTTATGTTTATCAGACAAATGTTTGTCTTGGAAGGTAATTGAACCGCCAACCTACAGCGCAGAAGACAAGAGGTACTACCAACTCAGCTGAGCAGCTAGTAAGAATATTATCTACGTACTAAGCGGGCAAAGCCGCACGTAGAAGCTAGTACTTAAATAACATCGTACTGGCTCACTCTCAATGGATAGGTCTAATTCAATTCAAATATTTATTCCTTTTGATACATTTTGTACACTAGGAAAGGTCACATTAAACAATAAAAATATAAATAAATGAGATCAATTGATTGATTATGTAGCTTAGGTACATACAATAATTTATAGTCATTTTTGACTCAATAGACAAAATATATTATAATAACATACAAAATTCATCAACCAAAGCTTCGTCAATAGGTCTAGACTTGAATTTGAGAATTCGATTATCGAGGTTTAGATGTGCACTAAGAGAATTCTTCCCGAAATTCAACACTGGCACAGAATCACAGAATGCTTAATTAGTATAAGTACAGAAGACGATCTCCACGAAAACATTTATTTAAATAGCGACTCTTGATTCGACGCAACAAAGTGCAAATCAGCTCGAACAAGCGCTTAGTACCTAACTTTATATAGCGCCTCTCTTTCCATCACGTAACTTAATCTCGTCTGGCGCGGTACTTCTGAAATTTGCCCAGTGGAATGGCCAATTCTTCTCGGGCTTGGGTTAGGATGAATTGGCACCTAAATTCACCTAGTATGTAAGACGTTTCAAAGTGATCCTTGTGATTGTATTGAATAAAGTATCTTTTGACTTTGACTTTGACGATGCGTACGTACGTGCGTAGGTTATATAATCAAACTAAATCAAAAATAATAAAGATTCCTCATTTTAATTGTCCATTAACGATGTATGTTTAAGCGCGGGAACTTGGATAATTCTTATAAACGGTATGTGAATGAATATTCCAAATGCTTTTGTATAATATGACAAATGTTAGTTCTACGGATGTTTACAATACCGATATTTTTATATGAATTCTTTTGTTGGCATTTATTTTGACGTTTGCGCGCTTAGACATTTACACACCAGACCAATTCCTCACGCTTCTTCTTCTTCATTAATGGCATGTGTCATAATGACATTTTTGCCAGTGTCAAGTGTTTATTTTGTTTAAATTATGTCACAAAGTCGTATCTTGCAGTTCGTCATTTGTTATTTTATATAAAATAATTATACGGTTTTTTTTTGCTCAAATCACAAAAAAACACAAAGTTTTTATTAAAATTATTCACATCCGAGTCCATAACTCTAGCTCTATTTAAATAATAGCACCAAAATGACTAATAAAACAGGAAATAACTCGAGAAATAAATAATACAAGAGTTGTTTGCATCGCAAGACGGCCAAAACTAATCCTTCCTCACGGTTAGTTTTCCTTTGCCTTTGCGGAATGATCCAATTGTATGGAAATGACAGCAGCTTTTTTAAGGATTATTTTCTCCATCTTCTAGACGGCAAACAAGTATTATGGCCTCTACCTGATTGTAAGTGGTAAATTTAACTTATGGGTACCTACTTGAAATAAAACGCGCGTTGTATCGACAACGTAGGATCGCCTAGACGTATGTATTTTTAAACGACTTAAAAAAAAGAAAGGAGGTTCTAAAATTCGTTGTTTTTAGAACCCGTGTCGAATTTCTTTTGGAGGTAACTCTTTAGGAATAGATTAGCGGAATTGTACTAAATATTTGTCCATCTGTTTAATGTTTCGTTGTTTTTTTTATTATATCAAAATAGATTTAGATTGGTTTTTAATTAAATATATCTGGAAAAATATATGTCATCCAAATAAACTAAATTTTGTATTTATTACATAAATAAAGTCGGTTTACTTTTAGTTTTTAAAACGTCTACAATTATGATCAGTCTTCAATTGCTCTATAGGATTTAAGTGCTAAATGAACCTCTAACCTCAGTATAATGACAGAGAAAATCTATACTAATGATGTAATCATTACTTATACTGAGTGTGGGCAGTAAGGCTGAGATTGGCTGTTTAAACTTTAAAAGTATAGCTCCCTTATGACTTATTACTATAAAACAATGCCATCCGTTAGTAACTTCAGTAAGTTGATTTCGCTGTGGTAATGAGAACGGTCCGTTCCGTTTCTCGTAGGAAAAATAACTGGCGCAACGGTTGCTACTAAAGGATGTTTGCATATTATAGGAACCTAAGGGTATCAGTAGCGACAAAAATATAAGAGGAATCAGTGACAAGTCGTAAAAAATTATCAAGGAAGCCAGTCTTTACCTAACACGCCCACGCACAGGCGAAAATGATCTTATAACCGATACATTAGCGTATAAAGTATGTTTGACATCATTGATCGCGCAATTCACGCCTATTGCTAGCTGTCGCGAGATACGTAATCTGAAGACCGGCATTAATAGGTGCTAATCAGATTCGCAAACATTTTTATTATTTGCCTAGAGCTGGTTTTATTGAGCGGATATTTTATATTAGCCTTCGTATATACAGGAAGTTATTTAAATAAACTAATATTTTGTCAATTTGCATCGAGTACAAGCAAACTGTGATTTACGCGATGTAGCATGGCCCTGAGAGTTAACAGTCACTTTGCAAATCACAAAAGTTAGTAAACTCGTATAGAAACGTAACTCGTTTCTGAATTCCGCATGCCAATGATACTAGTCCCGGTACTTGCACGCACAAGGACCAATGTGATGTTTTACATTACTACATACATATATGGCAAAATATCCATAAAGTAACAATTGTAGTCCTATCAAGTAAGATTACAAGGGTAAATTATAAACCTGAAAGCAAGGAAGAGCCTTGGACTAAGTGAAATGACTGGGCAAACAGACAAAATAACTATTTCTAGGACTGGCAACGTGCGTGTGATATCTCCTAATATTGCAAGTGTTACAGTTACGGTAATCACATACCTTCTTCTTCGTGAAACAGATCGTTCGAACCAGAGAAATGAAACGATTAAAGCGCGCCTCAGAGGCTCTTTCGTGAACACACCATCAGATTGGCTGTAAGCCTGTTTACTGCTGCTTATCATCATCATCCCCCTTATTTTTAACCGACTTAAAAAAGGAGGAGGTTCTCAATTAGATTTTTTTTATGTATGTTCACCGATTACTCAAATATGCCTGAACTGATTTAGAAAATTCTTTTTAGTTTCAAATGGTCCTTCCCAGGTCCAATTTCAATTTTATCGAAATCGATCGAGCGGTTTTTGAAAAACCAACAATAATCTAAAAATTATACTCAATTTTTTATAATGAATTATTTTATGCATGATGTCGGTTGTCTTTTTAGTTTTTAAACCGTAATTATTACGGTCCAGTTGTATAAATAATACTCTTTAGCGTCATCCACGTCGACGCGTGAAAAATGCTAAAGAGTTACAGTTCTAAATTCTATTTCCGATCACTTTTGTTTTACCTATGCACACGGTTATAGGAAAACGCTTATCTAATTGTTTACGTGATATGAACGTATCGTGTTCGTCACTGATCGAGATTAAAAGTTTAAAACTACGTGTGTGATCTTTCGATGCGTTCGATAAAACAATAACTGGCTTCTGTTAATCTATTTTGGAGCAGGCGCTTTTCCGCATTCTTATGCCGTATTTTTTTTTGTTTTGGCCTGGATTTTGCTTATTTTTAAAACGATTTGCGTACAGCATTCTTTTTTAGATCAACATTGCATATTTCTGTACTACATGTTTATTTAAATTATTATGGACAATACTTATATTATAACATAAGGTATGGCTTTTAGCTTCTACAGAACAAATAGAGTAGAGACTATAATTACGTTTTAAAAACTAAAAAGAAAACCGATTTCACTGAATAAAAAAAATATCATCGATGTGTTCAATGTATTTATTTTTGTTGATTTTTAATGACCGCTCGACCGATTTCGATAAAATTGATATGGGACTACTTGGGAAATACACTGAACAAAAAAATAATTTTCCAAATCGGTTCAGGCGTATTAAAGTAATCAATATACAAAAAAAATACGACGATTTGTGAACCTCCTTTTTTGAAGTCGGTTAAAAATACGACTACTGCAACAATATCCGTGTTGTAGTTATTCCTACGTACTATTAAGATCTTTTCAACATGAAAGTAATAAAAGTTTTGAACTTCACTACATATATTTATTTTTTAGTATAAAACAAAGTCGCTACCCGCTGTCTGTCTGTCCCTATGTATGCTTAGATCTTTAAAACTACGCAACGGATTTTAATGCGTTTTTTTTTAGTAGATAGAGTGATTCAAGATTAAGGTTTATATGTATAATACATGCATAATATAGAAGAGAAACACTGATAATTTTCGAGGTTTCTAATGTGATGTCGTAAATAAACACATTTGTAGCATATTTAGTATCAGCATTGCAACCGTGCGAAGCCGGGGCGGGTCGCTAGTGAACTATATATGCTTGTGTTTTTGTATTTATAAAATAGCAGTAAGAATCAAAAACGATTTATCATTTACCCTCATCGCGACCGGGCTTCGGGAGTAATCGACCAGTTGACAGCTGAAGTTGTAATGGCCCCACCAACCGCTCATCAGGTACTGTGGAAATTAAAAATTAACATTAAATATTTACATATTCTATCATTTGCAGCCTTCTGGTTCCCATAGTACAAGCTATAGTTGAATTGTCTACTTATAATTGTTTATTTATTCATTGTTTTTTCTTTCACTCTTGTCATTTTTTATATCAGTAGTCACTCCTTTCACACAACAGCCCATTTATCTTTACTTAGACCTACCTCTTATATCCATCCACCTTCGTAAAATGACTTTGTTCTCTTTGCATGATAAGCCCATTCCACGCTTACTTATATTTCCTAATCTACTCCGTCTCCGCCGCTACTTTTAAACTTCCTATACGCTTACTATTCCTGAAATTTCTAATTGATTATACAACTAAAAGAACGCGTCTATTGATCTACAACGGTGGAACGTAACACGTTGCGTGTGTTACGTTCCACCGTTGTAGATCAATAGACTGATTGATGATTAGAGCTGATTCATGTTCCGAATGTTAGGATATAAAGGTGAACGTTCATTGATCGGCGCCGGACGTACTTAACGCACAGGACGCAACGGATTGCATCTTGTAAAACGCTTAAAATCACTTAAATTGATTATACAACTAAAAGAACGCGTCTATTGATCTACAACGGTGGAACGTAACACGTTGCGTGTGTCCTAACATTCGGAACATGAATCAGCACAAATATAATAGAATCAGGAATGTATGCACAGGAAACTATCAATGTTTATTTAGATGAATTGTACAAATGTTCGTGGGAAAATCTGTGAATCTATTCTAAGTATATTTGACTGGCCTGTCAGCTTAGTTGGTAGTAGCTCTGCCTTCTGCGTTGTAGGTTGAGGGTTCGATTCCCTCCCAGGATAAACATTTGTGTGAAGAACATAGGTTTTTGCTCTGTGTCTGGGTGTTATAAAGTATCATAAGTATGTATTTAAAATATATAAGTATTCTATCAGTCATCTGGTCACCATAATAGAAGCTATGAAAGTTGGGGCTAGATGGTGTTGTGTGCAATGTCCAGCAATATTTATTATTGTTATATATGTTTCCTATGTTAGTGTCCAACGGTCCGACTCGAACCCTTTATTCGGCGTAGTGCCGATTTCAACTAATTTAGCTTAACCGAATCATTTATACACTTTGTTTGCGTAAACTGGTTTTATCGTAGCAATTATATTAACTCTTAAAAATAAACGCAAAGTCAAAGAACTTGAAGCCCAGGTACAAGTTATTTGACTTGTGTGCGTAAATTTTTAACATCATTGTTCTAAACATTTCAATAGTGGATCATATTATTCTCAAAATAAAATGACATAATAATTCTGACAAGTAAATTGTACCAACTTATCGTTGGCTGTATCGCTAACATAAAAGATTTCTTGCTTATCAAAAGAAATCAGCAGCTTGTGTTCTAATTCTGAGAAGTATATACATTTATCAATTTAATGTTATATCTGTGACTAATAAATGTTTTATTAACCTTATTTCATTATTTTAAGGTATGCAGGCACTGCATTGAGGTACCTACTGCTTAAATACCAATCTATGCTATCTAAATTAAATGGTATCTGCCTGTCAACTAACTTAGCACTAACCTAACCCACTCCATAGTGGGATAATCTGTAGTGAACATCCATATCTATGTCATCTGAATTAATAAATGAATTACTATTGTATATTATTTGAAATTTCAAAGGCAAATGATAAAATGTATATCGGATATACTCAACCGTTTTTGTGAGAATACTACCACCTGTTTTACCTGGCATTACACGAATTCTAATGGTACTACGACAATCAGGCTATCCATAATCACAAAAACAAAAAATAATCTGATTTTGCAATATGAATCAGGCTCGCGCCACTCTCGTTTTCGCTTGTTTACCTTTAGTTACACACTAACACTAGATATAATTCCGCTTCACAAATTATTCGATTGAGAATCGCGGGAAATGTCGAAGGGTAGGGTTAACTAGAAGGACCTTTGCCTAGCAGTGATACGAAATAGGCCTGTGCCTATCACATGTGCCTAGGTTTTTTAACTTCATATTTCATACCTGTGTATGAAATATGAAATTAAAAAACCCCAGATACGAAAAGACAATCTATTTATTGAGACCGTTCCAATGGGCCCAAACACGATACCTAGGTATCGTGTTATCGTGTAGAGAGGTATCGTGTAAGGTGAAAAGTTGGATATTCTACGAATCCACTTGCAGCAATATCATGTTCTTGCAATACCATTGAAATAACAGGATACCAAACTTTATCATCGATAAACATTTGATACATTTGACCACGATGTCGCCTGATGTTAAGCGACGATGTGGCCGAAAATGGGGCACGCAGGTCTAGAAGACACCTATTTACTCGAGACTTGAAGAGACCTAGATTGTAGTTTTCAGAAAAGACAGACGACGGCAAAGCATTCCAATCCTTGGCTGTACGCATTATAAATGTGGATGCAAAGCGCTTTGTTTGTAAGGGTGGTAGGCTGACAAGGTATATGGATGGTATTGAGCGGTACGTCTGCTAGTCCTGGTGTGAAAAGGAGATGGTGGAATCATCTCTTCATCGACAAGAAAAGCGTGAATGATCTTCAAAAGGCTAAACAGATTTTATTTGAATCATAGCTAAGAACAATCTCGTTCCAAGTCACCTTAAAAACGATGCCACAGACAGATACACACATAAACAGCTATACACGTCAATCTACACACCTATTTTTGCTTCAGTTAGAAATAAAAGTATTATAGTCGATACCTCATAGAATATCCACGCGCTGAATATGGTCTGCACTAAGTTGTACACCACTAGGACGTTTCTAAACTCGAAAGGTTTCCGGTTCTCCATCATCCGTGGCCCGATGACTTTGGAACAGTACGCATAGCAAATGCATGCGACTAGTGTTGGGAGGGGGGACGACATCATCGCCCAGTCCTTGACACGGGGATCTAGAAACAAGAAATAAATAAAAAGTGGGCAATTATGGCAATTAAAATGATATACCGGTTGAGAAACAATGCGAAGTAATCTAGTTTCTGCTGCGTAGAAGCGGTTGAATACCGTGAGTGTGCTCTTTTGACCATAATAAGACTAGGTATTTGTTCGAGGTAGCGTAGTTACAAATAATTACTTTTTAAAAATTTTAAAAAGAAAATTGACTTCATTGAATATAAAAAATATCATTGATATACATCATCAACAATTTTTAGATTTATGTTGATTTTTTAAAAACAGCTCGACCGATTTCGATAAAATTTGAATGGGAACCTGAGAACAAAGCGGAGCAAAGGATGGAGCGTCTTGTAGTCCAAGGCTGAATGCAGGGCAAGAGATGCCGTGGCCGCTCTCCGACCAGATGGGGAGACCTGATTATATCTTTCACCAAATCCACGATAGCAAGAGCCGCCATTCATCTGGACCCAGTCATAACCCCGACCACTCTGCTAAGAGTGCCCGACTGAGAAGAAGAGGTGGAGTTCATCTATTTGACGACGTCAAGTGTGATGATAGTTATAACATTTATATAATTCTTTGTTCTTTAATTACTATACTTTCAATCCATACGTCTCCATTGTAGGCTGAGGCTTCGATTCTCGCACAAGAACGGACATTTAATGGTAGTATGTTCTTGTTGGGTGTTATATGTTATGGAAGTATCCGGTGAATTTCGTACAACCTTTAAACCTTAAGAATGAACAAGTCGATTATCTTTCCATACAAACGTCGAAGGGTGATCACACCACCGTCTGATGATGAACAACCAAAACTAAAAAAGATATAAATTTGTCTTGTCATAATCTATGCTTGTATCAATACAGAATTGTGAAAATTATATGTGTTTGAAAGATACAAGACTCAAAAAAAAACGTTTTTCATCAGTGATTTTAGCACATCTTTAGGTGTGAATAAATAACAAACGGAGTAGGCAAACTAAAAAAATGTTCCGATATAAGCATAGATTATTTATTCAAGAGCTCAAATAACTTTTTTTTTATTAATAAATTAAGTAGTAACCTCATTGCATAAAAACCATAATTATAAGCTATGCTTAGTTTGATACGAGTATGATGGTTCACAATTATTTATTTTATCAATTTATTTTTGTAGCAGAACTGTGATTTAAGTACTATCTATATCATTTATGAACGTGTGTGTGTATTGATGTAATTGATAGATAGGTCGACTGTCTGATCGTATTCTCAGGTGACATGCCTTTAGTAGGTAAATGCAACATAGAATAACTACCGGTTCACGCAAATCAGGAAATGTTACGATATCCTGTTTCGCTTCTTTGAAACGCTTTAAAAAAATTATAATGTTTTAATTCAACCAGTTTTACTAGTTCTTTCAAACGGTGATGGAAAATATTGCGAGGCAAGTAGTCGGTCCACCTTATGAGCCAACAGATCAACCCAAATGCGTGCGACTACAATGTCTAAGATTCAGAGCCGCGAATTGGTACTAAACTCATTTGAAGAAAGCGTACTATAAACGTTCTGTCGGCAAGGTCGAGAGGATAGTCTGCGCTTTCAAAAAGAATCCCAGGCAGAGTGGCGTCAGTGGAAACTTCACCCACCTCAGCTTGCTGGAGTGGATCCATGAACGAAGGTTTTTAATTACAAGTAACTGCTCTGTAACTTGACTGACGCCACCTAAATCATCTTCAACAGATGAACTAAGGCCCATGATGATGATGATTATAAGAGATGACTATATTGTTGATAGGAACGTATGGTTTCGTGTTGTTAACCGGCAGATTTGCAATGCATAACCTACTGTTGAAATTCTCCTTGGACTTGGGTTAAGAGGTATTGGCACCTAAATTTACCTAACACATAAGACGACTCAACGTGATCCTTGTTTCTTGACTGAATAAAAATGGATTGACTTGACTTTGACTAACGTTTAGGTAGGTATATTAAAATGCATTGACTGTGAACAAACGGATGAGTAAGCTGGAGCTTAGTTTTAATTCTGAATCTTAACCTTATGAGTGTAAAGACTAAAATGCTTTGTTTTTGGTTGATTCATCTACCGATATACAGAGAAGTAGATAGTATTACGTAATATTATCAATATAATATAATCCAGGGGACCTACTCTTGAAATCGATAAACGATATATCGGATCAATAACCCCTGGATTATATTATATTGATAATATTACGATCCTCCATGACACGATAATTTTAATTTGACAACCAAATGACTGTCAATACAACTAAATTCGACGCGATTTTAACGTATCGATAAATCAATATCAATTCGCAGAGTAGACGTCCCGAGTGGTCAGCATTTACACGGATATAGGATACTTAAATATAAACAGAAACTGTTTGGTTAGTAAACTTGCACTTAGCTCATAAAATGCAAATAATGGAGCTATTTTCATTTTCCTTATTGTTATACATTTTAACCTATGTTTTAAGATGACTTGTCACGTTTTAATATGTAGTTGTCATTTGGCTGTTGTTTTTAGCATTATCGATGGCGAATTGTCTTGCACTTGACCGCATTTTTTGTGCTTGGGTTAGGAGGTTGCGCGGCCGCCGTCGCGCATCGCAAGCAGACATAAAGTTCGAACACAGACTGTAGTTACAGCGCCATTAGAGCACTGTCACTTCGTAAATCGACTTTAATGTAAGCCGAACTCTATTGGATTTATATTAAGGTTCAGTTTTGATTCTTCGTTTGACATTTTATGAAGAAAGTATCATAGCTTTTATAAATTAACAAGTTTTCGTGTTACTTCATGTTTTATTTGGATATCCTTACGAAATTTTTAACAAAACGTTGGGGACTTCTTTGCACAAGCATAGTCAATTAATTTATGAGTGTATTAAGCTGCTTTGTCTATTGTATGACGAGGAATCCAAGAAAATTCAACGGTTTTTCCTTGATGACGTTTATAATAAACAAATGACGATCCACTGCGACTTTGTGGCGATAGTATAATAAAACAATCACACATGATATTAGCCAAATTGTAATGAAGAAAAATGCTATTATAGGAAGAAAAGAAGAAGGTTCAGTTTGACTGAATCTACCGAACATTAGAGCTTACGGAGCTTACTGTTTTTATGTGCAGATTCGGTATTAGCCCTGATATTGTAGTTTCAACCGGACTAACTAAAATAAAGTAAATACCAAGGATCCTATTCTGCTTGAATCAAAGTCTGAATTAGAATAACACTTTTAACTTACTTATATGAATTATTTATATAGACAAAGAAATCTTGACATTTCAATATTGACAGTTGTTTTTAATTTTAATTAGTAGTTTATATTAATTATTATATAGTAATTATTATTGTTTGTATTGTGTTATGGTTATAAGTTAATTTTAAGAATGATTTATATTGACATAACGAAAATATGTACATTCAAATATCGACATTTGTTTTTCAAAGTAATTAGTTATGTATAAGAATTATTTAAAATATATTGTTAAATTATAGAAATGTTTGACCACACTATTGTATTAGGGTAACCCTGTAAAAATAGATAAATATGTGGGAATAAATAAATAAATAAAATAAAATAAATCAACTGTTATTTCTAAAATGTTTTAAATTGACGTGATTTAGCTCATTTTAGACGCCACGTAGTTTGGTGTTCATTTAAATTGCGGAAAATAAATTCATTAATGTAACAAAATGATGTTTGCAAAAAAAAATCAAAACAAAAATGTTTAAAATCGTTTTTCTAATTTGAACTTTGGCACTAGCAAAATAAGGTCGCTCGTATTTTAGGAAATATTAGCAAGTCCGGCGAAACTACTACTAATATTGTCGTCGTTGTGGAACTTCTGAGCACGCACTATAATTTGTTCTGTGGTTTTGCTGCTCACACCAAGTTGCATAACTTATTGAGCAAACGCGTCGGTCGGTGACGTCAGACTTTTGCAACGCCACCGGGTAACCAATCTACGCGGATCCAAATACCCGTACATTACCAAAAAACCCACCTTAAAAATACATGATGTAAAAGTATTTTTTAAGACGGTTCAATGTTTATGTGAAAGATTGTTGTTGACCTCGAGAATATTCTAGCATTGTCGTTAAAACGGATTGAACCATTATGAGTACTAGATATTTTATAGTCTGGAAACAATAAACTGCGCACTAAATATTTCAGTGAAAATTAAGTTTGATAAATCCTTACTTCCTTACTAATATTATATATGCGAAAGTAACTCTGTCTGTCTGTCTTGCTTTCACGGCAAAACTACTGAACCGATATAAATGAAATTTGGTACAAAGATAGTCTAAAGCCTGAGAAAGGACATAGTATACTTTTACCATACTTTTCAATTGGAAAAAAGTGTTGTAAAGGGTTGAAAAGGGGGATGAAAGGTTGCATGAAAGTATTGTCATTTTCAGAACTAGAAGCATAACATTTTAAGCTGTTGATCCCTACTAATATTATAAATGTGAAAGTAACTCTGTCTGTTACGTTTTCAAGTCTAAACCGCTGAACCGATTTTAATGAATTTTGGTATAGAGATAGATGGGACCTTGGAGAAGGACATATGCTTCTTTTTATGTAGGTACCATGCGTGCGAAGACGCGGGCAGCAGCTAGTAGATAGATAAAGGCATTTATATGTAAGCTAAAGCATGTTATTCACACTTTAGTAGTTATGTTTTAGTAGGTAACTCAACATTTTAATGAATATAACAATTTACTATTAATTATAAAATTTCTGAATTATTTGCCATAATGATGCCATTGATAACATAATAAATACAAACAAATAAAAGTTGGACATTTCACACAGCATCATCTAGCCCCAAAGTAAGCAGAGCTTGTGTTATGGGAACCACATGACTGATAATACTACTTTTGACGACCTCTGTGGCGCAGAGGGTAATGGCCTACCTTAGACACAGAAGGTTGCGGGTTCGATTCCCGCCGCGAGTCAAATGTTTTTATGATCTGCAACTATTTGTCTCGGGTCTGGGTGTTTCTATGTATAATATGTATGTATTTAAAAAAAAAGTATATAAGTAGTATATCAGTCATGTGGTACCCACAACACAAGCTCTGCTTACTTTGGGGCCATATTATGATGTTGTGTGAAATCTCCGGCATTATTTATTTATTTATATGTATAGGTGCTTTTTAGGGTTCCGAAGGTCACAAGGAACTTTATAGTTTCGCTATGTCTGTCTATGTGTATGTTAAACTCTAATCAGGGCTCTTGCTCGCAGACTATTAATTTTATCTTCATAAAATTTTGCACGACAATACGTATTACTCGTAGTGACGTGTTATTAAATTAAACACAGAGTTATTAAATGAAACGGTTTTTAGGGAGACTTCTCCTACATGTCAATTTGGGGTTGATTTTTGAAGTGAAATCTTCTTTAGCATCGTTGTGATTTGAAAATGAAACGTAAAAGCGACAGTAAAAAGAGACAGACACATAAATTCATAAGATATAACGTGGGAGAAAATGAGATAGGTAGCATTATACGTGTTTATTATTACGTGTTTGTGCGCGCATGCGTAATACAAAGCTTGAGAAAAGGCATCACAACAACCGTGGTGTTTTGTATACGTGTACGTATTATACGTTTGTTTTTGAAGGTTTCACTTCTACCACGTGTGAATTACACACATGTTTTTTTTTAATATTTTACTACCCCACCGTATAAAAATACTACGAAGTTTCATAAACAGTGTTTCGATGCAGATGTTCGTTAGATAAATATTAATCGTTAAAGTGGTCTCATGCGCTTGGCCAATTTTTTATATTATTTTTAACTTATTTAATATACATTGAAAAACTCCCAGACCCGTAACAAACATTTGCAAATCATTCAAACATTTGTCCCGCGACGAGAGTCGAACCCGCCACTTAATGCGTCTCAGGGGAGCCTTCGCCAACTGAGCCATAGAGGTCGAAATAGATTGACGCGGCGTGTATAAGTTAAGTATATATCTGGCCAATCAAGTCACGGGAGAGATTTTAAATAGGTACTACTGTTATCTATATATCTATACCTGAAGCAAAAACTTTGTACCCTTTTTACGAAAACTGCGCGGACGGAGGAGTATGAAATTTAGCATACTTATAGTTTATATAGAGGAGTGCACAGAATGCAACTTTTTTTTAATTATGCATAAAAAATACATTAATCATTGATTAATTATGGTCGAATTTCGACCAGTGGGCGACCACTAGTACACTGAAACATACCTCCCCTGATGTCCATGAGGTCCCGGTACCAATCGTATATACTCGCCATTTTTGGATAAGTTTCTCTACCGACTAATTAAATCTGAAACAAAATAAAAGAGATTAATGCAACCATCTATTTAAAAAAAACACTATTCATTCGCAGTTTAATTAAACCATGGGTATCTATTAGAAGCGTGAATTCTGAATTCAGTGCACCAGGTAGGCTGAAGTTTGTAAAAAATACAATAAATCACAGTACAAATTACCAGAAATTTACTGGGAACAAAAAAAGAACCATTTATTAAATTTCATCTTACAGAGAACAAAAGAATATAAATTTTGAAAGCAAGCCCTAAATAAATTAAAAGTTCGTGGAATACATCACAATTCTTAATTATAGGCCTCTCTTACCAATAAGTAGCAAAACTGCAATAATTACAAATAGCGAAGTCTGTAATTAATTTACTACATATCAAACAAATAGAATGTAAAATATGATCTTTAAAATTACGTTTTAACAAAACGTGAAATTCTAAAACAATCCTTACTGTCTCTGTCTCTTTCTTACGTTTTCACTGCTAAACGGCTGAACGGATCTTGATGAAATTTGGTAAGAAGATGTATAGCATTCGGGGGAAGAACATAGGCTATATGTCTCAAAAAACAACCTTCTCATATTTCCTTAAGTTAGGAACCTGAAAATTCATATTTAGGCTTTGGAAAGAAATCCATACTAATACATATTATAAATGCAAAAGTAACTCTGTCTGTATGTTACGTTTTCCGCCTAAGCCGCTGATCCGATTTTGATGAATTTTGGAATAGAGATAGCTGGGATCTTGGATAAGGACATAGGCTACTTTTTATGGAGGTCCCATATATGATTTTTTAAATGAACATTTTAACATGGAGAGGACGACGTCTGTCGGGTCAGCTAGTAGGATGTAAAAAACACTTTTGATTCAGGCGAAATACGGGACTACTTTTGACCATAGACAATGCTGATGAATGTACTCAACACAGACCCAAATCAATTCAAATTTGTACCCGATAGTACGAGTACAACCCTATTACAAAACACGAGTGCGCATAAGAATACAAAGCACTGTGTGATAATGTGATGGACAGAGGCAATAGACGTGATTTAAAACAATTATCACACGTCGATGGTAGCTCCAGTCCACTTCGAACCTGATTTGCAGGGTCAAACAATATTATACTACCTAAGCATGCTACAGGTACCTACACATTGGAAGCTAGTTTTTATGGAACATCATTTAGTAAGTACATCATGATATGATGGAAACCTTGGACCTGTATTCCAGAATAATTGAAATTTCGAACATTCTCGACTCAACTCTAGACTCTCCATTTCTCCATTTTAATAGATTCCAGAGATGAAGCTACGACCCTCTAGCGCCACCCAGAGGGTCATGTAACCGATGTTTTGGATAAAAATAACAATGCCGATGACTTCCGATAGATCAATACTAAATCTTATTTTAAATAACTTAGGAAGCATATCACAAAATGGCGTCCTGCCATTTGTGCAGTCGTAATTACGATACTGTGTAATAATTAATTATTAAAAATATATGTACGTTATGAACTAACGTTCTTTCTCTAATTTTACTTATCTAAACGTTTTGAGTAGTTTTATGGTTTTGAATGAGATTTTTTTAAAGTCAAAATTGTCGAAGAGTTTCAGTTTCGCTGAATAAGAACGCCAAAGATAGGCATTAATAAAAAATCACGGTCTTAATAGGTTTATTAACCCAAAATAGTACTTATTTATCTCAGTAGATAAGGTTATAAAAACATTACGAAACATAGTATAATCGACCTTGGCGTAATCTGTTGGGTATTTTGCATGAGCAATGATGGATGGAGCTTCCTTCACTTACATCATACTGCAATGCACATCGCGGCGACTTTGAGAGAAAGGGGGGCGATACAACCAGTTAGCCCGTTTGCGCCAATGCCGCGGACTGAACGACACACTGATCTAAACACTGCCATGTTACGAGCAGCAAACGTAAGTACGGAGTAACTTATCTATGGATAATATCCCTACAGGTTACCTCAAATCTCAGACCTATGAATACGTAGGTATTCCATAAATCAAGATATTGTATTGCACATGTTCACTTTTTGCTTGTTGATATTCCATACTGTGTGATCGGTTAAAAACCTTGACCCTTAATAAAATGTCTAGCGAAATATAAATCTTCTATCAAATAAATGTAAGTTGCAAGATCTTAGATAATATTTAATCGAGATCGGAAACCAAAGTTATAGTACCTTGACTTATTCAATAAATTGAATAATGCATGTTCGTACAGACTTGCGTACGGATTAATTATTAGCACGTATACATCGGAACGTCACGTCGGAATTTACTTTCTATCTATTGTCACGTTCCCAGAACGAACACCTTCAATCTTTTAGCTCGTATGTCGATTGTTGTGAGTTACGGGAAACCGACTAGTATAGAATAGGGCGGTTAAGTTTGTCAATGTCGTGGTTCCTATTAAAGGAAACAATCAAGGGAAATAAGACGCTTGAGACGTCAATGACATCGTATAGTAATTATCGTGGCGTGTGATGTATTGGAGCGGTTATGGCAAGGTTGAGCGACGACTATCACACAGTATCCCGGTAGAATGAATAAATTGGGACGGTTCATTGGTCTCTTATGAATGCAAGCCGGTATGCGGCGCCACAGGCGCTCGGTGTCAGGGTTGTTTACGCAATTTTCGTAAAAAACCTGTTGAAGTTTTCGAGAAAATTTCTGGTTTGTATTTTTTGGGAGAAATATCGTTGCAATTAATTCGTAAATTGCGAACATCCTTTCTAGTCTTCTTGACAATGGTCCTGTAGATAATGGAGGAGAATAGGATGACGCGACACCGCGGTGGGCTTGTATATTGAACATCTGTTGCACAACATAATGTGGGCGGCCTTGACCTGCACTTTACGGTGAAATTTGCTTACACTCAGACTTGAACCAAATAACTGTTCAGTTATCACGGCACTATATAACGACTTCCGCATTATAATTGGTATGGATGTGTTTAATATGGATTTCCAGTTTATTTTGTGAACTTATATTATTTTTTTGGTCGCTTAATTTTTTTAAAGTTTTGCGTTACTTTTATATATTTCGACAAGCGACAAGATTCTTATTATTTTGAGCCGACGCAAAAATAAATAGATAAATAATGCAGTACATTTCACACAGCATCATCTGATCCCATAATTAGCAGTACTTGTGTTATGGGTACCACATGACTGATATACTACATAATATATATATTTTTTAGAAATACATACATATAGAAACACACAGACCCGAGACAATTACATGCAGATCGTACAAACATCGTTCTCCCGCGGGGGAAACCTAACCCGCAACCTCTCCGTGCCTTCTTCTAATGCCTTCGTATCGTATAAGGTCACTTATACGATACGAAGGCACTCAAGGTTTGGTATTAAATATGAAAAAAAAATTGGGTGAATTGAAGCTTTTACTGAACTGCGAAAACTGAAAGGTGTACAGAAAAGAGTTTAAAGTAGGCTAAAAATAAAGAATACCACCAATGTAGGTACTTCACTAATTACCTCACTACATTTAATGCAAAGGAGATTGTAAATTGTATAATCAATTTTTATCCAATAATTATAAGTTAAGGAAACCATGAAAAAGTTAATGTAATAAATATACTTGATACTCCACGGACATACGAGATATTTTTTATTCCAAAAATAGATAATTGCTCGTAGTTACTTACAAGGGCTAGGAAGTACCAATAAAAAAACCTAGAATGTATTTTGTAAGTTTTATTTTGAAATGTGGCATATTGACGTGTTTTAAAACATGTTTTCAATACCTACATAACAAAAGGTCTACAAAGAGACTTAACGTTTTAACGTTCCATAAATAACTTTTTTTTTAAACGCCGAACTCATTTAAGAAATAAACAGGTAGTGAACGCCAGTAGTAAACTCGGGACCAAAAAGGATTTATTCTCGTGTGGTCTATGAGTGACTTTCACTGAGGCGATCCGTGGTGCGCAGCCTTTTACGTAAGGGTGTTGCGCCAGACTCGCGCCCTGCGGAACCACTGACCCACTGCCACAGTAGGTAGGTACAGTTTCAGGCATCTGATAAGATTAGAACAGGGAGTCTAGACAAATAACACACGCTTTTTCTTCTCGCTAACGCCATTGAGAATGGTTTCTACTATCTGCACCCTTAAAGCAGTCACGTCACATATCACAAGCTAATATAATTTCTAAATAATTTGATCTTTGCGCTGGCGTTAGCACCAATAGAACACCCCACCTCCTGCCGAGGGGGTTCTTAATTCGGTTGTATTATTATTATTATTTTTTATGTTTGTTACCTTATATTATAACTCAGTCATTTATGAACCAATTTAATTATTTTTTTTCATTTTGATATACACGGGCTTTACTCACGTATTATTTTATCGATGGAGGCACCGACACTGTTTCGATTCATCTAGAGAATATTAATCAGGGTGAGTTTGAACCGCGGTCCGCTCGTTGCCGCTCGAGTTCACGGTTCGCACGGTTCAGTGCGAACCGTGAACTCGAGCGCAAAAGAGCGGACTGCGTTTTTTAGTTTTTAAAAGATAATTATTCTTTAACGCCTTCGCGGAGAGATTAAATTGTATGGAAATGACAGCTGTCACGCTAAGTCACGTGGCTTATACCTCAAGCTAATGTCATATACATACAATTTGATATTTGGGCAGATGTGAACGCCAACAGAAAGTAGATTTTGTCTAGGCTCTCTGGTAGGCGATAAGATATTAATCATCGCTGCTAAAATATTAAGTGGGAATTTCAAGGACTATTTACGTCGACTTACAAGTGTTGGAAGTATTGTTTTTCCAATAATATCCACATGGTCAACACTTAACAAAACACTTGATTTAACAAGTACTTTGGCAAATTTATGAAGAATAACCTGAGACCTCGATTGGCTACTTCTGAAATATTGCAGTTATTTAGTTCATTAATTGTTCATTGTACACTCAGCAACTGAATTGACCCACCACTTTAAAATGTACAAAGTGTATTTTTCCAAAAATGGTTTGAATAATGTACCTACTAAAACATTATTTTTTGAATGTGTTTTCTTTAAGCTTCAAAATAATGGCATTATGTTGAAATCAAAATACTTTTTAAATTATCATGTTTGAATAAAATACAAAAAACAAAACAAAAATAAATCAAAAGAAAATAAAACGAAAATATAGGAAGGTACAACAATCCACACAAGATACTCATACTTATAAAATACACAATCAATGTAATAAATTTGTTTAGCGAATGGATTAATTAGAGCCGACATCCAGTACCTTTGAAGGCTACTGTCATGCAGACCAGCCAAGGCTGTTAGGGCTGTTAGAGCTACCCAGTATTCTGCATTTAATAGATGTTACTTTATTATGTAGTACCTTCAGCAAAGAAGTATTTTAAATGCGCGTCGGCAAACATGCCAGACAAAAGTGAAGTCAAATAAATTAATTATAGGGCTGATCAAAATTAAAATAAAACAGTAAAGGTATGTTTTATAATAAAAAAAATATCGTCTCAATACTTCGTGTTGACTACCCTAGCTTTAATTACAGCCCGAAGGCGGTTTCTCATCGACTTGATAAGTTATGAAGTCAGTTCTTGAGGAAGCATTTCAAACTCCTCTTCTGGCGTTATCTACAGCTTTGCGATGTTTGCAGGCGTTTGAGCTCGTCCCATAGATGCTCCATGGGATTGAGATCAGGACTTAGTGCTGGTCATTTATAAAATAAAACTACGAGAATCTTTGAGAGATATTCAAAGAAATTAATATTCTCACAATAGCTTCATAATATATATGAAAATTTGTTATACACACATTCAGCAAAATAGTGACCTTCATAGAATCAATACTAGGAATAGACACAAATTATATATACCTAGGTTTCGACTAGAAAAAGTAAATAAGTCCTTTATGGGGAACATGGTGCGCTTCTATAATAAGCTTCCTGAAAATGCTACTAAACTACCTATTAAGAAATTTAAAGCATACATAAAAGGTGGTCTTTTGAAAAAAGCTTATTATAATATAAATTACTATATTATTGATAAGACTAATAGTATTTCGTAGTTAAGGTACGTATAAGATGGATCATGTAAAAAAGCGCTAGGACCAAGACGAGTTTCTTGCTAATTCTTCTCGGGCTTGGGTTAAGTTTAATTGGCACCTTAATTGACCTAGTATGTTAGACGTTTCAAAGTGATCCTTGTGATTGTATTGAATAAAGTATCTTTTGACTTTTGTCAGTTTATGGTCCGAATGCCAACTTAATCTAACCAGTGATCCGTGCATTTCTCTCAACGAAATGCCCGCCCACATCATCAAAACATTACTGGACTGGTAGATCCGAGCTCTTTTGTCACTGGCCATGTAGACACTGCACTCGTCAATGAACAGGACTGACCGCCTTTACTCAGCACTCCAATTAATGTGTTCGCGAGCAAATTCAAGGCGAGGCGAGGCAACTACACGGATATAAAGATATTAAAACAAAATAGTTGTTATTTTAAAGCCTAAAGATCAAGCTTTTAAAATATATATATTTTTAACGGACTTCAAAAAAGATGGTTTTTTTATGTTTGTATCTCAACTCCAATTTGAAAAATTCTTTTTTCATGTGGAAGGTGTACTTGTCGATTGAAATTTTATCAAAATCGGTTCAGTAGTTTGGTTTTTAAATCAAAATAGCTGGAAAAAGTAAACGTAAACGTAAAAAGTAAATGTTATCCTAGTAAACGAAATTTCGAATTATGTTTTCCTGTGACTTTCCAGTGGTGCTTACGAATTTCTAAAAAGTACTAAAAAGCGTAAATAAAAACTTTATTAACCGACTTCAAAAAAGGGGGTTCAACTCGCTTTTCTTTTTAGTTTTTAAAACGTAATTATTACCTATATACTTCACTTAAGTCATTTTCGTATCATTCATAGTCAACTGTTTAAACAGTTATACATTTTGTAGGAGTGAGTCGATTTAGCTGCTCGCGAGTGTAAAAGTTCAACACACATGTTTTTTTGATTTATTCGAATATTTTTGATATTCAAGTATTTTCCTCGTCCAAAAACGACTTTTTCAATGTATGACAAATGACAAAATATTTCCTTACCTAGTTAACTATTGCGTTGAAGACATTTATGTCTGGCTATTCGATGTATGTTGAACCAGACCAGGCGTATTCCGCACTTAAGGTACGAAATTATAAAAATAGAGATAGAGTAACGCGATAGACAGAGATACTCTTTGTAGGTAAATATCATGATAGGCACATTGCACTTTGTTGTGTAGCAAGAGTTGCTTTTTATGATGTTAAACCAAAAATAAAAAATGCATATGCAATTTATTGAGCAATAAAGCTCGGCAACTAGTATGGATCAATCTGGGGCAACAAGTTTTACTAAATTAATCCACATCGCGAGGTGTGTGGTATGGTGTGGCGGTAGCTCTTACAAATGCCACATTTTGGTATTTGAGGTAATTTGCTTGATATTGTTGTGACCTGGTAAATGGCAAGTATTGCCCAGGATTGAGCAATTTCAATTGCCCGTGTAAACCTTTAGCTCTATACCGCAATAACTAATAATAAATAAATAAATATTGGTGGCGAATTCACATAACACCCTCTAGCCCCAAACTAAGTATAGCTTGTATTATGGTGACCAGATGACTGATAAAATACCTAAATATTTTTTAAATACATACTTATGATACTTTATAACGCCCAGAAAGAGGACAAATGTTTGTTCTTGGAAGGAATAGAATTCTCAGCCTACGGTGGATGGACGGTTAGTGGTGGACAGAGAGATAGACTGACATAGGGAAACTATAAGGTTCCTTGTGGACTTTAAGCCCCTAAAAAAGCTAAAGGGGCCCAAAAGTCAGAATTAGCAATACTTTCAATCACAGCAAAATAAAAGAGCTATAAAAATATCGCCCTGAATTGAAAAGCCTTTTCGCTAGAACGACGTTTAGGCTACTTCTCCATCAGGTCAGTGAACCGTCAATAACGATTTTATACTATCGCGTGTTTTGTTTGGTATGTGGTTTATTACTTATATGTATTAACTACAGTTTTTTATATCGACCGTCCGATCTATGGTGCGGCTCTACGCAGCTAGCACTCCTAGGAACACCACTTAATGAAATGTAAACTATGTGCACTCAACTAATATGGTAAACTAAATACTTCATGCATACTTAATAGTTGTTTAATGTTTAAATTGTAATAATAATTAATCAAATAAGTAATTCCTACATAAACAGTGGCTCCGATTCTGTTGTTTCCAAATTAACTAATATTTCGTAAAATAGATCGTATTTTCTTTATAAGTTTGAATTGACTGTCCGGTTCAGCTTATGCAAAAAGGCTTTTGTATGTCTGTACGGCCGGCGTCCGTCCGGATGTTCTCCTCTACAGGTCGCATTTCTCAACCGATTCTCGTGATAAAAAAAAATCTATATAGTTATAGAACCTGCTCACACAATTGAGCAGGTTCTATAACTATAGGTATAGATATTTTTTTTCGAATCATCAAGTTTTTGGAATTTTTCAAAATGGAGGACATATGGAGGTTTAAAACGAAAAAAAGTGATATTTCAGTCTTTTCGAAAAATGTTCGCGAGGTCTACAGCTCACAGAGCCACTGGCAATTAATTCAATTAATGCTTATGTTATGAGTTACGGACTGATCAGGACTACTAAAACGAAGCACCCTGAGTGTGGCTATTATAATGGCAGTTCGAAGATAAGTTAAAATTTAAATGTTGTTATTTATTAAATTATATTTTAAAAAAATATGTACGCTATAAGAGTGCTCTCATCGTGAGAAAGTCGTAGAACCTAAAAAGTTCGAAGACAAGTGCACAAAAGGAGCCTCTGATGCGACTCTCACTGGCTTGCAATAGTGACACGATAAGAAAGAAAAAAATAATGAATTTTCTAGAATTACTTACAGCCGTTTTATGCAACAATAATTGACCGAGCGAGCGCGAAGCGCGAGCGAGTCTCTCCGTTTCAGCTTAGACGAAAATGCTTTCGTATGTCTGTCCGGGTGTTCTCCGCTACAGGTCGCATTTCTCAACCGATTCTTGTAAAATTTTGTGAGCAGGTTCTATAACTATATACTTAGAATTTTTTGTCTATACAGTTTTTGGAAAATTTTCAAAATAGCGAAAATATGGGGATTGGAAACGTAAATAAAGTTACATTTCAGTTATTTCGAAAAATGTTCGCAAGGTCTACAGCTCACAGAGTCACTAGTATACAGGGCGACCAAAATGAGCTAAAACATGTAAATCCTACGTCAATACTGTTAAAGATATTTAATATTTATATTAATGTACCAACTAACCTAGGTATTATTAAATTATTAAACCCATGAACTCTATGAATTACTTATAGATAAAACAGAGTTCAAATCTGTTCATTTAGTTAATTGATACTTAATTACTCACCACATTATAACATAGTGTTTTATCATACAGTATGTCTTTTTAATGCAGTTATAATTATATTGAACAAACACCATTAAATATCAATTTGCGGTTAAAAATAAACACAGAACTACTTTAGTTTAAACCAATTTTCCAAACCCAGAAAATCAATAAACTGATTTTATTCTGATTGTTTTTCTATGTTCTATGTATATGATGACGTATATGTGTTTACAAATCCTAATATCCTAATTCCTAATAATATTATAAATGTGAATGTAAGTTTGTTTGTTACGCTTTCACGCGAAAACTACTAAACCGATCATCCAGCCCAAATATATTTAAAAATAAGCTTAAAAAGCTCTTGCTAGAAAGGTGCTTTTATACCGTGGACGAACTCCAACTGTAGTTGTTATTGAAATTGAGGGCAACAGCTAGTTTTATATAAAATAACAAATGACGAAACGACATGATACGACTTTGCGACATCATACTATAAAAAATATAAACACTTGACATTGGCAAAATTGACATTATTATGTTATGAATGACACATGCCACTAACGAAGAAAAAGACGAATAAGATGGAGGGATCCGTTCGAGGGTCTGTTGATGACGTACTGATTACCGAGACATTCATTTTAATTGTGTAGGTACTTAGGAACGGTAGGTACATAATTATAAGCATGCCGTATTATTTTACGGTTACTTCACTACGGTAATTGATAGTAGTATTGATTGATCTACCAGCAAACAATTATTTACCATTATGTAGTCTAATATGTTTGTATTTATTATTGTTGCCATTATTATGCACATTTATTTAATATTTATTATAAAAATGAGATTACTAGGTTACTATAATAGTTATAAAAAATATCATGTGATTAGCACTTGTAAAGCAGAACCTCGTAATTATCAACATAATAAAAGAAAGATATAAAAAGTTGAGAGAAACAGAAGGCATTGGCTTCTGTGTATAACAGAAGCCAGAAGCCAGAACACAGCAAAATTAAATAGATTATAATATGCTTGGTTCCTGAGGCTTACATTTTGTCGATTTGAATATTCCTAGATAATAAATAAATAATAATAATAATAATCATCATCCCGGGCATTTTACACAGCATCATCTGCCCCAAAGTAAGCAGAGCTTGTGTTATGGGTACCATATGACTGATATACTACTTATACTTTTTTTAATGTAAATGCATACATATTATACATAGAAACAGCTAATGGGATATAATAGTATGTATATATTTATTAGTATTATTATAGATTACGAACAATTTTTCAATTTTTAAAGATGAGTAAGAAAGGTAGAATACGTAGATGACAAATGATAGGGCAGAGAGGAAGATTAGAACTAGTTGTGACAAACGCACGTAACGAGGCAGGTTTTGATAATGGGAAACAGATACCGCCAAACAGAAGAAAGGCGTGTGAGCTATGCTAGTAATCAATAGATTTTAAATTGATGAGTCAACGAATTGTGACAAAAAATGTGGCACCGCGGCGGGCGCGGTGATATTACGCAAAATCATCGATATGCAACGATCATCAGCGGGTATCATCGACCGATTGTATAAGAGGTGGAGCAATCATTCTCATACTCAGTTCAACCTAC
Source organism: Lampropteryx suffumata (assembly GCA_948098915.1). Classification (NCBI taxonomy): domain Eukaryota; kingdom Metazoa; phylum Arthropoda; class Insecta; order Lepidoptera; family Geometridae; genus Lampropteryx; species Lampropteryx suffumata. The sequence goes on along the minus strand of OX402547.1, from coordinate 4,904,076 downwards.
TAAAACATAGCATTGTGATTTGATAAGGTCTCTAGACACAGACGGTACAGAATCTATATTGACTGGCATGTCAGCTCGGTTGGTAGTAGCTCTGCTTCTGCGCTGTAGGTTGACGGTTAGATTTCTTCCCAGGACAAACATTAAGTTTGATGAAGGTAGGTGTTTATTCTGGCTGAGTGTTACAAAAGGACCAGCTGCCCGGGTCTTCGCACGCGTGGTACCTACATAAAAAGTAGCCTATGTCCTTTTCCAAGATACCATCTATCTCTATACCAAAATTAATCAAAATCGGTTTAGTGGTTTAGGCTTGAAAACGCAACAAACAGACGGACAGACAGAGTTACTTTCACATTTATAATATTAGTATAGATGTTATGTATGTATTTAAAAATATATAAGCATTATCAGTGGCGATTATGGAACTATTGATAGGTACAGTCAATGTCTATCAGTTTTGATTCGGCAATCGGCATAATTAAATCATTAGTAAGATTAAAACTGGCACCATTTTTGACAAGATGGATTACTATTACGTACTTTCGGTTTCAATCTCAGACTAAATAAATATACATAAAGAATGCCGCGTACAGCTAAAGTCAAACCGTGTTCTATTGTGTAAATACATGCACCCACGTCAACTCATACACCAAGTGCTACTTGGAATATGTATTATGTGATACATACATGACATGTCATCGTCTAGTAAACTTCGTAAAAAAACATTTTGTATGCTTTCCTATGAGTGAAGACAGGTGGGTAGAAGTCGTCACACAATGGGTGCCTGCAGATGGGTGACGTAGCCGAGGCAGGCCGAAGAAACGTTGGCGTGACGATCTCGATGTCTTCGAGAAAGGCTGGTGGGAAGTGGCAGGGGACAGGGACAAATGGAAGGAATTGGAGGAGACCTTTGCCCAGGAGTGAGAAAGTATAGGTTAAAAAAAAAGTGTCACGGAATAACTATTCGATTCGATGGTGGCACCGATACTGTTTCGATTCATCTTGAGAATCTTCATCAGGGTGAGTTTGATCCGCGGTTTTTTGCACATGTTTTTTGATCACTTATATATTTTATTTATTTGTATAAGTATATGGTTTCCGTCATTTTCATTTCATCATTTCATCATCTTCCTTATACATTTTTGAAGGATAAAGGGGTCTTAAATGTTTTAAGATAAGGTTTAAGTGGCGTTTCTGCATGAGTGCACCCGAAAGTCAAGCTATAAAAAAAATTGCGAGATTTGAGTTTATATTGCTCTCAAGTCAAACCAAATAAAAACACTAATGACCACGACGAATATGCAGAACAGAGAGTAGAGTTTATACTCTAGTGCGTATAGGTTATCCTTTACGCACTTATAAAGGAAACACTTTAGACTGAATTCTTCATGGAAGATGCCCCGTCATGGAAACTTGAGTCAGAGACTTTATCGACACAGCAGGATATTTAACAAATTACAATATAGGCAAATCACTACATACATAAGTCCTTCACGAAAGCACAAAAATTGACTTTCGTAATTTTGTATACAATTATTATATTATTCCCATTCAGGCGTTTGTTTTGTAAAATGGTAATTAGAGTAAACATTGTTTCTACTTCATATTGAACTCCATAATATAATGATACTAACACGAAACCGGATATAAACAAGGTTAGCAACTTAGCAATATAGTAAAGACCATTACGAACTAAAATTATAACTAAACTAGCTATTGCTCGCGACTTTTTCCGCATTTTTTTTAAAGTAATTGTAGCTTAAATCCTTCCCCGGGATGCAATTTATCTCCTTGTCAAATTTATTGATAAGTTTCAAACCAATCACCACCCCATTTTATTCCCTCATGAGAGTTATTTTGAAATATCCTGAAACACGTGTGTCTATTTATTTTGCATTTTAAGTATCCAAACCAAGTTTCTAAGAAATCACACCACCACCCGTTAAATAGTTTCGATACAAACTTTGACACCACATTTTACCCCTTTGTTAGGGTTATTTTAAAAATCCCGAAACACGTCCATTTATTTTGCATTTTATTTATTCATATCAAGTATCAAGTAAATCGCACCACGCGTTAAAAAGTTTCGTACATTCGTTATTACCCCTTTTCACCCTCTTAGGGGTTGAATTTCAAAAAAACCCGTGGTGGTGTATGCTTAGTTTTGCTGTAAAAGGAAGCTACCTTCCGAATTTCAGCTTTCTAGCTTCACCGGTTTCTAGCTTCAGTCAGGTTAAGCTCTTTTTATAGGTATAGATTAATAAATGACCTAGCCTAATTATTCACGTAAGTACATCCTACTCTTTTTTTGACGACCTCTGTGGGTCCAGTGGGCGAAAGACCGCATGAGACGCAGAAGGTTGCTGATGCGATTCGCGCCGTGGGACATATTTGCATATATTTGTGCCGGGGTTTATGTGTTTTTCTATTTACAAAAAAAAACAGTATATAAGTAGTAGGTACATCAGTCATGTGGTTCCTCATAACACAAACTCTGCTTACTTTGGGGCTAGATGATGCTGTGTGTAATGTCAGCATCATCTAACTGTGATTTGAAAATACGTGCTAATTACACGAAAGGAGCCCCTGAGGCGCACTTTAACCCTTTCACAGACCTGGTTCGAAGTAACTAGTGGCACGAGCAAACCAAAGGGTATTTCATTCAAAATAATGCAACCGATATTAGCCTGTCGACCGCCCGACAGGAATTTGGCGGCTTTGATATCTACCTTTAGATACCTAGTTAAACTGTTTCACATGTACTTATATCTGCGAAACAGCTGAACTAGGAAACATCAGGAAATTGTTTTTTTAACAGTATGTGTACATGTAGCTTTAGGAAAATTTTGGAGCGTTTGCTTAAATCTTGATAATAATAATAATATTTAATCATTTTCACTCAAAACGGGATATTTACCATATCATGATCACGAGATAAACTAAAATAAGATAAGATAAGATAGATAAGTTTATCTCGTGATCATGGCGCATGCAACTGTGCCGGAATATCGAGAAGCAGAAAAACTTATATATCATTGTAAATATCCCGTTTTGAGTGAAAATTATGTGCAAAACCATGATAGTTTTAAAAGTTATAATATTTATTAAGCATCCAACAAGAAAAAACAGAGGAAAAAGTTAACTAGCTAAATTCGTAAGTACGTATTTAGTTGATGTTCACAAATGTTACATTTTTTGTTTTGTATTTATATTTATATATTTTTAGCTTAATTTTGTCTTAGGTATTTAAATTCAACGTAAAATTATCGAATTTTCAAGCTTTTCTCTGCATGTAAACAATTATTTTTTGAATTTTTAGGCATTGTTGTTTTATATTTGCATTGTGGTTTGTACTTGTAATTAAGGTAGCACTTAACTCTATTTTGGAACTGGTGAGTTGTTTCGAGTATGTTTCGGTGTATACATTGTTGGTACAACTTAATAAATAAATAAATACCTGCTTATATAATTGTACAGGTATTATTCTGTACATTTATACAAATAAATATTAAAGTATTACAGTTCAACGTATAGTTAAAGTAAAAGAAACTTTATTTTATTTAAATTTATGATTGAATGTCGAAAATAATGTTGACCTCTTATTGCATTCATTTAAAATTACAATGTAAAAGTAATTAATGCAGAGTCGTATTCAAAATTTACATTTCGTTTAGTACCTAGGTATTTAATTAATTAATCATTGACGTGCACATTTTTTATTGTCTAACCTTTGCGACCCAACAATGCTAGTCTTAGTATGTTTTTCATTGCTTAATTATATCTACAATTTTACCTATCAATTACGTACAATATAGGTAGGCATCGAACTGAAAATTAACCAATGATAATAAGAAAATTCAGATATGTATGTCGATAAGTTTTTTTTACTTAATGTTTTATAAGGTAAGTATTTCTGCTGCTCGCGTCTTTGTGCAGCGGTACGCAGATAAAATGTAGACTGGTATTTCATATACCTATCTAAATAAGTACACACAGTTTCACCTATTATTGTGCGATTAAATAACAAACAAGCGAACATCCACACATCTAATATTGTAAATTCTAGTGTCTTTAACTGTATGTATGTCTGTTACTTTTTACGGCCAAATGTCTGAACGGATCATTATTAAATTTGGTAAGGAGATTCAAAAAGCTAGATCGTTCGTTTTAAGCGATATAACAACCGACATTACTTTTGACAATCGATGTCGTAATCCTCCTCGTATCGTATCGTCTTTTATCACTCCTCGTAATAAAAGACGATACGATAATTTGAATTTGAAAACGAAACAACTGTCTATTCGACTGATATTGACGTAAATTTCAACGACTTTATCGTTTTGATATATCGAAATAGGTTTTGCCCAGGGCCTCTACTCTTGAAATCAACAAACGATATATCGGGTCAATAATCGTGCAAAACTCTACTCTTACATACATGGTTTCGACTCGTTTTGAGCGGTGGAATGAACTACATTACTTTTGACAATCGGTGTCAAAATCCTCTATAATAGATGATAAGATAATTTGATTTTGACAACGAAACAACTGTCAATTTGCCTGAATTGGATGTACATTTCAACGACATTATCGTTTCGATATATCGAAATAGATTCGCAGAGTAGACGCCCAGGAGGCAGTAGGATATCGTTCTACTCATATGCATGTTCGTTAGGCTGTTCAGTCTCCGTTACGTAAAAACTCGCATGGAAAGATCCATTTTAAAATTAACGATGTTTAGCAAGTGGAACTTTTGCGTTTGCAAAATCGTATATTGCATATACGAACAAGCAGAGCACGTGTGTATCCCAAACGCGATGTGGCACACTCATGGACCGAACGTCGGTGATGGTAACCTAATGAAACTTGTTGCAACAGTTTGCAATATTGCAGTTTGCAAGCAAGGTACTTATCAGAATGACTCTGGATAAAAAACACTCTTTCTTAGGACTAGCACGCCGCTTTCTTCATGCAATTCTGTGGAACATGGAATCAGACAAGACTTCAGTGAGCACGCACAATGCGAAAAAAAAAAAAGAAATTTCATCCTTTAGAATAGCACGGTTTAAAAATCTGCGTGGAGTAATGCGCTAGCTAATCATAACTGGTGTATTTAACCACGTACTCTAACTCATAATAGTAATATATTAGTGGACAATGCACACAATCATATAGCCAGCCCTAAACTAAGTAGGTATAACTTGTATTATGGTGAAAGGATGATAAGATCATTATATATATATATTTTATATTGTGATACTTTAATACACCTAGACACAGACTCAACACCTATGTTCATCTCATATAATGTTTATGTTGGGAGGGAATCAACCCTCAACCTACAACGTGGAAGGCAAAGCTATTACCAAGTACCAACTTAGTGACAGGCCAGTCAGTATTATTATTATTATATTATATTATTATAATTTGCACTTTAGAGGACATGACTAAAATCGTCATAAGGATTTGTTTATTGAAACAGATTTTACCAATTTAATTAGGGTGAGTTTGGTCCGCACTGTGCGATTCGCAAACGTGAGCGAAGGGTTCGCAAGTGAAACGCGGATCAAACGGACCCTGGTGAATATTCCCTAGCTAGAATAATAATGCTGGTTATTTTCACACAGCATCATATAGCCTCAAAATAAGCAAAAACATGAATGATATACTAACTTATATACTTTTCTTTTATTCATACATTATTATACATAGAAAACCTGTCAGCCCCGAGACAAATATTTGCAGATCATACAAATATTTGTTCATAATACAACCTTCTTCGTCTCAGGCGACTACGATACAGAATCTAGCTAGAGAATCCTTATCAGGTTCTAGCTGCTAGATATACCTTAACAGTGTCGGTATGGGTCTTCATCGACAAAATAATAAGTGAGTACAAACTTGTGTTTCTCAAAATGTATTGTCAATGATATGAAAAATAAACTGTTTTTAATCAGCTCGATATCTAGCTACTCATATTAACACATGGGTAAACTATAAAGTGTTACAGAAAAGCGACAACGTTTCGGTGTCAAGGCCACGCACCGCAGCGCCGTTACATAATTGCAAAAACTATATTATGCATTTACGACACTATATTATAAAATACTAGCAACTCCCCCGGCTTCACAGAATGTCTAATGTGGTTAGAAACCTCTAAAATTATCAGTGTTTCTCTATTATATTATGCATGTATTATACATATAAACCTTCCTCTTGAATCACTCTATCTATTATAAAAAACCGCATCAAAATCCGTTGCGTAGTTTTAAGGATCTAAACATACATAGGGACAGACAGACAGCGGAAGGCGACTTTGTTTTATACAATGTGTAAAATATACAATAGGAAATTGTATATTTGGAGTGTTAAGACTACAAAGATAAAGTTAATTTGACGTTGTTGATTTGTTTATTTATATTCGCATCTGTTTGTAACTCAATAACGCCGTAATGTCTGATCCAATTTGGATGAAACTTGCTATATATGTTACCTGGATTAGCATATATCCTACATTATATGTAAGTAACACGTGTGCAAAACCACGGGTAGAACCTAGCATAAAATAGAATAGAAAATACTTTACTGCACACCACAAATACATTAGCCTGTTATAAGAAACAATATTTAGTACAACGGGCGGTTTTATCGCTAGATAGCGATCTCTGCCAGACAACCTTGGGATGCATAGAAATCAACATAGCTGAATATGGGGTGATGAAAATAATATGAGTGATTTATGATAAAAATAATTCGACATAATTATTTACAGGATAACAAAAAGTTAAATACATCAATATCTAATATTACAAATATAAATAAATAATATTAAAAACAATCTGATAAACTAAATAAACGAATACATCCCTACAAATATTATAAATGAGAAAGTAACTCTGTCCGTCTGTCTGTTACGTTTCACGCATAATCCGCTGAACCGATTTCGATGAATTTTGGTATAGAGATACATGGGACCTTGGTGAAAGACATAGGCTACGTTTTATGTTGGTACCATGCGTGCAAAGCCGCGGGCAGCAGCTAGTACTTATATATATACCAAAATAACATAAAGAAACAAACAATAGTTAACAACAGGACAAATAGTGTAGTGTAAGCTAGTAGGTACAATATAAAAAAATTGTTTACTAAGTCACTTCGATAACTATCGTGCGTTATCCATTAACTCGAGTTACCGCTCGAGTTCACGGTTCGCACAAAATAATACGCGAGTAAAACCCGTGTTTATCAAAACGTAATGTATTTTACTTATGAAAAATACGTTAAACATAACAGTTACGATTTGATTACCTACTCACCTAATTATTAATTCATACAAAAGCATAATTAATGATATCTGTTGATATAAGGCCATTTCATTTTACAGTTAATTTAGAGATCCGCAGGTACGTGCTTTAAAAGCCAAAATGGAAGATTATTGGTCCTGTAGGACCTATATAATGGGGATCAATTTCATCCGACACTGGTGGCGATTCGGTTGGTTCATATCTAAAATATATTAAGTTAGTCATAGCATTTTTAAAACCTATTCGGTTGGTACCATCTAACTAAATTAGGAACGCTTAATTAAGTTAGATAAAATTAAATTAGGATAATTTGCTAGAAGCAGGATACCAAAGGTTAATTTGACAGTTCAATACCTAATTTTAGCTAAAATTAGTTAGGTTGGTGCCAACAGAATTGAGGCCACTGTCCCTAATCACCACAAACATCATGTAACTAGACTGCGACCTTCACCACGACCACTAGATGGAAAGTCTCACGAGTTATTTTACAGACGAACGGCCCTGCCCTTCAAATAAACACCTTGAAATTATACCGATTACCTAATTTTGGTAAGATAGGAACCTTGATTTAGGATGATTCGCACATATTTTCCAAAATATTATTCATATCACTACAATAGCCAGCGACCTACTCGTTAATTGAACTTTTGATGCTTCCTTATTTTTAAAGGTGAGGCGATAATACTTAACTTTTTGGAAAACTCAAGGTTTAACTGGTTTTGGATACACTCTAGGCCAGAAATATGGGATGGTTCCCAATATTATTTTTATTTTATCTGCTACTTGAAATTTCATACATTAGTTCCCAAGTTATTGGACATTATTGGACTGGCCTGTTGGTAGTAGCTCTGCCTTCTGCACTGTAAGTTGAGGGTTCGATTCCTACGCTTAGTTTGGGACTAAATAGTGTTGTGTGCATTGTCCTCCAATATTTATTATTTATTACTTTTATTATTATTGTTATCTGATTTAATGTATTTTTATTTTCAACGAATTATTTGAGGTTACAGTAAGTACAGTCAACCAAATAAAGCGTACATTTTGAAATAGTTATGCTTATCTAGCTAGACGTCTAACTAATAACGCTTTTATAACTAGTTCAGCTTGTACTTACAAAACCTTGTACTTATCTACTAACTAGTTTAAGTAGTAACTAGTAGATTTATTTTGTTATGAGTCAAATAAATATTTTTTTTATCTATCCTGCATTTGTACAATATTATGAGTATCTATCCAATTTGTATGGGCTAAAAAGGAATGGAGCAGAATGTTAAATAGATAAAAATAATAAATAAACTTTTATCAAAACAGTATGGGTACATTAGCTGTTGTTTAAATCTGTAGCCATCTTTATTCATTGTCATTAGATTGATAAGGACAGAACATACTTAAAAGCAATGCTAGAGCTAACTAATGGATCTGTGAGCTTTAGACTTCACGAACATTTTTCAAAATGACTGAAATATAACTTTTTTACGTTCTCAATCCCCACATCTCTGCCATTTTGAAAAATTTCGAAAAACTGAATCGACAAAAAATCTATATAGTTATAGAACCTGCTCATAAATTTTCACGAGAATCGGTTGAGAAATGCGACCTGTAGCGGAGAACACCGGACAGACAGACATACGAAAGCATTTTTGACTAAGCTGAAACGGAGACTCGCTTCGCGCTCGCTCGGACAATTATGTTCTTATAGTAGGATAGATATGTATATTTCAGAAAAACTACATATCAGTATCCATAGAATATTACAGTAATCAGGTGCTATAAGAAGGATAACTGATAAATAATTACGTTTTAAAAAACTGAAAAGAAAACCGACTTCATTTATATAAATACTAGCTGACCCGTGCCCACTTCGTTGGGCGGTTACAACTTCACAAAAAATATTAAAGTACTAATATCGCTATTAAAAAAAAGATAGCTATTCAAATTATTACAGAGATTAACAAAGTTACGGATAAATATTGATAGATGGCGCTAGCGGCCACCCACACCTTCACCCGCCCCGCCCGTTCCCGTTCCCGTTGTTTTTCCGGGATAAAACATATCCTATATCCTAATCCAAGTTACTAACTATATTCATTTTAAGTTTTATCCAAATCGGTCCAGCGGTTCTCGAGTCACAAGTAGTGTAAATAACACGACTTTCTTTTATATATATAGATACGAAATTTGGTTTACTTTGATGACATATTTTTTCCAGGTATTTTGATTAAAAACCAAACTATTGAACCGATGTTTCTATGGAACCAATCGGAAAGTAAACCTTTCACTTAAAACATATTTTACAAATCGATTAATAAATGATGGTTTTTAAACGTTTTATATTAGCTTCACTTGTTGATGTTTGTATGTTAGTATGTTTGTATGTTTGTATGTAACCGACTCCTTAGGACGCGATTTTGACCCACTTTAAACGGCCAGATTTCATTCAAATTTTGCACACCTGTCAAAGACCGATGACAATGCAATAATTCGAAAAAATAAAATAAAAAAAACATTTAAAAAAAAACCGGTTATCCTAAAACTAAAAAGTAGAAAATAAATAATAGTTTAAAAAACTAAAAAACACGCTTTATATAGAAAACCAAACTAAAAAATAGAAAATAAATTTTAATAAATGCAAGTAAAAAATTCGATAATATCTTAAAAAGCATCCCACGCTTTTTTTTTAATAAAACATTTTTTTCTTACTTACATTTATTTTCTATTTTTTAGTTTGGTTTTCTATATAAAGCGTGTTTTTTAGTTTTTTTAAACTATTATTTATTTTCTACTTTTTAGTTTTATTTTAAATAAATAATGCCGGATATTTCACAAAGCATCATCTGGCCCCAAAGTAAGCCGAGCTTGTATTATGGGTACCACACGTTATGTTATGAGGTACAAACATAAAAAAAAATATACAACCAAATTGAGATTTTTTGAAGTCTGTTAGGAATGCATTTATCTACGAGTGATATATTGACACTTGTTTTTATTAAATAATTGTCTATCTCGCATAAAATATTGTATAAATTTATAGACATTTTATGTGAGTTAAGAGCAGCAAGGCGTAATGGCGCCATCGTTGCGAGTAATGGCTCCAGTAACTTTATAAGCGTGTAAACAAGTTGACTGTAGATTGTTATATTTATATAAGGGAAAAAACAAAATATTATTAATTTATAAATTAATCATATTATTATTCGTTATTCGTGAAAACTTAGTAATATTCGTAAAGGTCGTCAAATAAGTACCCACTTATATATATTTTTTTGTTTTACAACATTATACTTTTGTAAAAGGTTTTTATGACCGTAAATGAGATATCGAACAGAAGGTAATAAAGCAAAACTGCGCGAGTGAAATAAAATAACCCACACAAGTTAATAATAATTATATATGTATATTAGCATATATATGTCGCTAATATATGTTTATTAACGACTGATATATTTGTAGTACTATTCGTTAAAACTTACGTGCCGAAGCCGTAGCTGGATAATCTATACGTGAACCAAAAACATCGTACCCCTTTTTATTGCGCGGACGGAGGAGGAAGAAATTTTGCACACTTTTAGTTTATATAGAGGAGTGCAGAATGCTAATATTTTTTATGATTATGCAAAAAAAATACATTAATTATGAATTAATTATTGTCGAATTTCGACCAGTGGGCGACCACTAGTATTATAAAATACACGTAGGTTCAAAAACATAATGTTATTTATAAAGTTTTTTGTGTCATTCGTGTTGGTATGTAAGTATGATCCAGAAACATTTTAGAATCATTATTTTATTGTTCTTAAAGTGTAGTACATAATAAATTAATAAATCAATATTGGTGGACAATGCACACGACACCATCTAGCCTCAAACTAAGCATTATAGTGACCAGATTACTGATAAAATACGTATGTTTTTTAATACATACTTATGATACTTATAACACCCAGACACAGAACAAACATCAATGTGGAAATACGTTCAGAAGTAGGTGTAAACGATAGTTTACAGGTGGACTAGTCATTGCCAATAATATACAAAAATATAAAAAAAAAAAAAAAAATATACGGAATATTTACAGATACGAGGAAGCTATTGTAAACGGTTAAGGAGTTCACGACATCCACGACAGAGTGTAAACCTGTCGAAACGTCGGGAAAAATAGGTAAATAAACGCGATAAATACCCGTAAGTATTTATAATAATTAATCAACAGTCATTTTTTTACTTAGGTTTTTTTTTTTTTTAATTTAAATGGGAATAACTTTGAAGTATTCTCTATCCAATACAAAAATAATAAATAAATCGGATTACTTTGAAGTTATGCGGTCATCCACAGGTGGACCTGAGAACCTCAATTTTTCGTCAGTTAGAAATACATAAATAAAATATAACATAAAAAATCGAATTCGAGTGACTATTTCTATTTATTTATTACGATTTGACACCTAATGCCTGAACGATTGTTGATGCAATTTAGTACAAAATATCTAGATTGTATGTTGGGCATGTCAACGTATTACGTAGGTACCACGCGTGCGAAGCCACTGGCAGTATCTCGTTTGATTATAAAAACAAAAGAATCATTATAATTATCAAACATTGTTTAAAATAATTAACAATGTACGATAAATTATAAACGACTAATGCAAAGTAAATCAGTTCACTTCGATATCACTCAAAATCGCAAAAATCACAAATAAGCCAAAAATAATAGAACAATGGAATAAAGGTATGCATTTATCTAAACTCACTTTTGATGCGCAAATTTTTTTGTAAAATCAACGAGATTGTTGCTCATTGGAATAAATCACATTCAATCATTATATTGTGAATGGATGTAATACCTAGTTTATTTATCTACTTAGTTACTAATGTTTATTTAATATTACGGAAACTTTTAACCCAGAATCGTGCAACAAGACGCACAAATGTTTATTTTTTATATTCACACCTAAGATACGCTTGTATTAAATTAGCCGATTATAATTAAAAACTTACTTGAAGCGCTGTCGTAATCAGGAAAAGGACTGGCCGTTTATAATAAGGTATGCGACCGGCACAGGACACCGAGAGAATATAAAAGAAATAGCAAGCGGGTCGACTGACTTTCGCGCGTTCCGTGCACCACGAGACACGGAGCGGTGAGGTGTCCGGCCGATAGTGCCTGTGTGACTGACATGCGCTGCCTCTGAATCCAACCACGAGCCATCACAGCCTACGTCACACCAACGTCATCATGTAGATTGACAAATATCATTAGCACCTGCACCTTCAGAGAATAAGTACTACACATTGCTGGTGGATTTTGACCCCGTGACAGTGATTGAACAGCCTACGACGATTAATATTTTATATATTTTTCCACTCTCCAGCATGAAAAGGACGCTTTTGGTGCGTAAAAACACGCAGCAAAAAGCTATTTTGCTACGAGATTTTACGCACCAAAATTGTAAGAAAAAGTGATTCGAATTTCGAACTTCACATCCAGGAATTACACAACGCTAAAAAAACAATAGGCTATGGTTCGTTCAGAAACTCATTTTTGTTTAGAGATTTAACTCAGGTACAATTTATTGTATATTATTTATTGAAATTTAAGTTCATAAATTGTACTATTGCCATTTTAAAGACTAACTATATTTTTGTATTGTTTTACGAGGGTCTGTTAACTATAATTTACATATTGTTAAATATTGTGTTAGCTGTTTTTCTTACCTATAACACTTTTCTTGCTGGTAGATGAAAAGTTGTAAGAGTGTAAGAGAGATGGACAAGAGATGGACAAAAACAAATTTGTCTTGTTGTAGGTACTCAGTAATATTAGACTATTCAATTCAATTCTAGAATTTTCGTTAGTTCGTGATTGAAACTCAGCTCTCGCAGCAAATTGATCACAGTAGATAACAAGAAGCAAGTACTATTGAACTAGTGGCACAGCGGACCCATAACACAAGCTCTGCTTACTTTAGGGCCAGATGTTGCTGTGAAATGACTGGTATTATTTATTTATTTATTTTAGTGAGCACACTTTGCTCACTGTTGAACAAATAACTAATGTCAACATTATTTTTATCATAAATCACTTATTATTATTAATATCATCACTCTTTTTAACCGACTTCGAAAAAGTAACGATAACTCAAAGACGCCTGAACCGATTTGGAGAATTCTTTTTTGTTTCAAAATTTATACTTGGGAAGTTGACACCTGGGAAGTAAAAAATTTGAATTTTTCGGTCCCATTAAAATTTTATCGATATCGGTCTAGCGGTTTTTAAAAAATCAACAAATATCAAAAAATTTTAAACATCGATGATATTTTTTTATATTCAATGAAGTTGGCTTTTTTAAAACGTAAGTATATAGATATTGATATCATCACCCTTTTTTCACTTATATTCAGTTCTATCCATCCCAAGCTTGTTTACAAAGATCGATATATAGCCGTAATGCCTATTGTACTATTGACTAGCTATGGTGTTAATTATTCTATAAGGCCAATGTAATTAATGTGTATTTTCTATCTATCTATCAAAAACTAGTCCCCTTTTGTAACTTGTATCCTATAATCAAATAATTAGCTAGCGTAGTGTTTAAGTATGTTTTGTCCTTCTCACTCTAATATCAATGAATAAAGATGATTACAGAATGACAGAATACAAAATAACAGATTAAAGATGATATATAGAATACTTAAAAAGTCCGTTCAGACGTTTAGCCGTAAAAAGGTAACAGACAAACAGACGGACAGACTATCCAATTTATATATTAATTAGCTTCCGTCCGCGGCTTCGCACGCATATTACATACATAAAAAGTACCCTATGTCAGTTTCTAAGATACAATTTATATCCATACCAAATATGAAAGATGCAAAAAAAAAGTTGATCTGATCGCTACCAAACTTTACAGGATAACCCTAGGCAAATCTGAAGATTTCCGAAAAAATATATCGAAATCGGTCCAGCAGTTTAGGAGTCCATAGGGAACAAACATACACACATCGCCTTGTATATATATAGATTAATATGAATCTTATAACAGACACAGCAGCATTTCTGCTGGCAATTCTGTTGTTTCGCCGGACTAGCTAAAATTTTCTAAAATATTGACGACCAATGCTAACAATAAAGTTCAATTTAGAGTACCCATTTAAATCACAGTTCTAAAATAAGTTAAAAATATTTTTTGTTTCATTGCTATAATTTTTATTCCAATAATTTCCTTTATTGAAAATAATGTATAGAGGTGTTGATAAAAACTGTGGAAAATAACCGCAGTTTTAATCAACAATTCCTTACATAATGACTAAATTGAGCTAAAACACGTCAGTTATACGTAAATTTAGGAAGTGTCACTAAAAAAAAATATTCTAATTCAGACTTTAATGCAAACAAAATAAGATCGTTTTTGTTTTAGGAAATTTTAGTTACTCTAGCGAAACAAATGAATTGAGGGTTGTTTAAATTTGTTGCCATCTTTATTCTTTGACATTAAAATGACAAGGACAGATCAAACTTTAACGCCACACTAAATAATTAAGTGTTTATAAATAGTGGGCTAGTATCCCAATAATGGTAAGCTATTAACAAAAATGCGTTTTATAACATACTAGCGACCCGCTCCGGCTTCGCACGGGTGCAATGCTGATACTAAATATACTACAGAATGTCTAAGGTGATTAGAAAACTCTAAAATTATCAGTGTTTCTTTACTATATTTTGCATGTATTTTACATAGAAACCTTCCTCTTGAATCACTCTATCTTTTAAAAAACCGCATGAAAATCCGTTGCGTAGTTTTAAAGATCTAAGCATACATAGGGACAGACAGACAGCGGGAAGCGACTTTGTTTTATACTATGTAATGACGCTGAAAGGACCCGTTAGTGAAACCAGACCTAGTTAATATTAAACAAGGCTGTGTGAAACGAATACTGATGAACCGGAAGGATAATTTGACATTCGTTTATTTGGTTAAATCAAATTCATTTTGTATCCGCATTGTAATAAATGTAAATACTGTGGTTATGAATCAATTAATATGCGATTATGTTCAATTTAATGATAATTAATATATATACAATAAATAATTTAATACATATATATATAACTAGTGAACTAGTTATAGATATAAATATTTATATATGTATATTATTATCATCATCATTCAGCCCGATTGCACCCACTGCTGGGTATAGGCCACCTCTTTGTTATGCCACTCTTTCCGGTCCCTAGCAAGTCTCATCTAGTGGTTCCCGACAACACTGACTATATCGTTCGACCATCGGGCGGGTGGTCTGCCTCTTTGCCGTTGAGCATCCCTTGGCCACCACTCCGTTACCGCCTTTGTCCATCTCCCGTTATCCATCCTTGTGTCCAAGTGTCCCTCCCATTTCCATTATATATATTATTATATGTATATACATATATATCAAGTATTTGTAACAAAATTAGCAAGGATCATCCAAAAAGTGTTAAGACGAGACCAGTTTCCTGTCATATTTTTCTTGAACTAGGGTTAGAAGGAACCAGCACCAGATCCACTAGCATGTAAGAAGACGATTCAAAGTGGTTCATGTGATTTTTTGAATAATGAATGTTTTGACTTTGATAAATATATTACTAATATATTGTATACATAAAATAAAACTATCCAAACCGTGTTACAGGGTAAAATTTTCGTTTATATTATTACTAGCTGCTGTCCGTGGCTTCACACGCGTGGTACTTACTTAAAAAGAAGCCTATACAGACAGACAGACAGACATGCATGAGACACTTTTGAATTTATAATATTAGTATGGATTAGCAGTACTGTGTGCAAACCTGTAAGAAAGTGCACTGTTTTGACTTGGCGATTATTGCGTAAAAATAACGCTACGACATGCAAGATAGTTGAATGCAGAATCCTAACACATTATTTTACATTACATAAAAAATAAATATTGGCGTACTTAATGGTGCATTGTCGCACCATCTAGTCCCAAACTAAGCACACCTTGTATTATGTTGACAAAATGAATAATATAATCCATATATATATAAAGGAGAAGTCCACTCACTGACTCACTCAGTTGTCTCAGGTAGTGTGGAAGAAATCGCTCCCTTAGCGATAAGACCGCCCATTGTACATATATTATTTAGGTATTCTTAGTTGTCAAATTGCTTAAAACTACACCTTAAAACTAGCACATGCTAGTTTTAAGGTGTACAATATAGTATTTCATTCATTCATTCATTCATTCATTTATTGACTCATCAAGAAATCTCCAAAACTACACAGGTTAAAAGAATTTAAAATTTGGCATTCTTTGAGGAGCGTAGGCGCTCACTAAGAAAAGATTTTCCAAAAATTCTACCCCTAAGTGGATGACAATGGGTAAAAACGTTTGTATGAAATATCGTATTCCTTGTACTTACAAATCTGAAACTTTGCTCGAATATGCTTTGATATAAATAATAATAAAAAACCGGCCAAGTGCGAGTCGGACTCGCGCTCCGAGGGTTACGTACAAACCTATAGGTATATAAGTAAAATTTCACCCATCACGACAATCGAGTCATAGTTGGATGATGTAACAAAAAAATTACAGTTTTCGCAATTTATCCTTTATCTGTGCTATAAGACGTTGCTTCGTACCAAATTACAAGATTCTGAGTTCACGCGAAGTACCCTGTAGGTTTTGATTCCCTTGCGAGTTGCGAGTTTGAATATATGCGACTTAAATTGCTGTTTCTCTTGATTGCGTTGACATAGAAGTTTGATTTTGTTACAGCTTAAAGGTATTATAGACTTGAGTGTTTTATATGAATTTCAATTTAATACCTCTACGCGTTCATGAGAAAAGAGGTAGTAAGTTTAAAATTATTAAAAATATTTTAATTATATGATGTAACTAAAAATGTACGGTTATCGCAATTTATCCTTTATCTGTGCTATAAGACGTTGCTTTGTACCAAATTTCAAGATTCTGAGTTCACGGGAAGTAACCTGTAGGTTTTGATTCCCTTGCGAATGTCGGAAATTTGCGGCATAAACGGCTGTATCTTTTGATTGCGTTGGCTTAGAAGTTTGATTTTTTCACAGCTTTAAGGGACAGTAGACCTGAGTATTTGATATAAATTTCAGCTTGATACGCATTCCTGAGAAAAAGTGTCTTGACAGACAGACGGACAGACGGACGGACAAGAAAGTGATCCTATGAGGGTTCCGTTTTTTCCTTTCGAGGTACGGAACCCTAAAAACATATATTTTTATTTTCGCGTTTGAAATTTGTATGGTGTTATAACTCGTCATGCGATTTGCTTGAAATCTTGTTTATATACCTTAAATACAAACTAAACAGACACGTGTTTCAGGAATTTATAAATCGACCCTTAAAAAGGGTTGCCATGGGGTTTGAAATTTGTATGGGGACTTTATAACGTTTGGCTTAAAATTTAATTTATTTACTTTATATACAAAATAAATATTAAATGCTTTATGTTTCGAAACAACCTTTTAAAAAGGATGCAAAGGATTAAAAATTGTATAGAGGAACTTTTTTGAATGCGTAGTGCGATTTGCTAAAATCTTGGTTTATATACGCAAGCTCCAGTAAATATAAATATAAAATATAAAATAACACTGATTTCTACATAAAACGACCGCGTAAAAAAATAAAAAAACATGAACAGATTTTTGACGAGGGCTCTCATAAAAAAACTATCGAATTAATAACTATTTAATTACTACAAAGCTATTTAAGTTTATGAATAAAAAGCAAGCATAGTGTAATATGCTTGGATCGGAATCGGAAAATGTTATTTATTTACGCCCTAAGTTGCTTTACATTTTGATAAACACGGGCTTTACTCACGTATTATTTTGTTTATTGAGACACTGACACTGTTTCGATTAATCTAGAGAATCTTCATCAGGGTGAGTTTGATCCGCGGTCCGCTCGTTGCCGCTCGAGTTCACTCGAGCTCGAGCGGCAACAAGTCTTGAAACTAAGTTGCTTTGTGTCGGTTGTTCAACATCAGACGATGGTGTGATCATTGACGTTTGTATGGAAAGATAATCGGCTAGTTTACTCTTAAAATTATTACTCTAAATTGGACTTTAAATAAATAAATAATGCCGGACATTTCACACAACACCAAAGTAAGCAGAGCTTGTGTTATGTGTACCAACATGACTGATAAACTAATTAGGTACATACTTTTTTTGTACATACATATATACATATCATTACATAGTATAAAACAAAGTCGCTTCCCGCTGTCTGTCTGTCCCTATGTATGCTTAGATCTTTAAAACTACTAAATATTTGCAGAACACACAAACATTTTTCCCGCGACGCGAATCGAACCCACAGACTTCTGCGTCTCAGCTAGGCATTGGCTTATTGTGCCACGGAAGTCGTGAACTTTTGTGCAAACAAAAGTTGTTCGTTTTTAGGACGAAACTACAGAACCAGAGTCAAATGTTCAAAAATTTACTAACATTGTTTAAAGTTTAATTAGCTCGCACTATATATAAATGTTGTCTATCGTAAGTGGATATGATTATTATAAATCAAAACCAAAGAACTGTGATAAAATGTATCATAAAAAAATATGAATCAAAGGTCGTGGATGTTAAAACATACCGAGGTAAACATGCTACTTAAAAGTTCAAAGTTATTAAATTACGTTATTTTTAAACTGATGATTTATGTAATTTATTTATAAAAACTTACCTACCTATTAATTATTAAATTGAAATAATATTAAACCTGTTATATTAAAACTCACCACAAGATAACTTTATATCACAGAGAACCGCTGATCTGAACCAGCAAATAGCTGCTTTCTTGCCCAAAAATATCTGAGAAAAAAAAAATTGACATCAATTTAAGGTTTTAACAGACGTTCTATGAAGTCTCTGACTCCTGAGCTGGGTACAAAAGATCAGTGCTACAGAAGTCAGGGCTCTCTTCCATTTCAGGCAACATGTGAATTTATGAGAATAAACAAAACTAAGAATTTGATGGAGTAGACATCACTGGGTTTCCTGACTATCTATAAAAAAAGCACCAACTTATTTATACTTAAAAATAATACAGACGATACAACTCGGATATAATAAAAATAATATACGTAAAAATATAACTACCTACTTCAGAACTATTAAAACATAAAGCAGGTTCGAAATAGTAAATATGAGAAGTGTGTATGGTAGTGTTGGTGTGTGTGTGTTTGTGTGTGTGTGTGTGTGTGTGTGTGTGTGTGTGTGTGTGTGTGTTTGTGTATGGGTGTATGTTTTAAACAGATACTTTCATTTTACAGTTTCTTACAGTAGTAGAAGTAGTGCTCTTTCATTGTAATTTAGCCCCAACAGCCAGTTCTTGATCTTTAGCTTAGTTTCATGACTTCACAGGGGTATATTAATATATTATATTATATATATGTTAAGCAGTTTATTCACTTTATTACATAAATAAACAGCCATAGAATTGCGTTGCCGCTTCGCGAAGGCAGTACGGCATTCGCCAAGTAAGGCGGCATTTTTATAACTAAATTTTTATGGTAATCATCTTTGTCGTATGGAGTAATAATATATCTTACAGTCAACAACTGACAGTTCTCGTAGAGTATTTTTAACCGACCTTATCAAAAAGGAGGAGGTTCTCAATTCGTCGGAATCTTTTTTTGTAGAAAATATGTACGGGCTGAAAGTCATACCTTAAGTAAGGAGCGTTGAGCTCTTTCAAGCTGTAAAATAAATGTTTTGCAGGCGCCCTACCCCATATCTCTACGTAGTATATAAAGACGGACTGTACTAACGCATAGTAGACACTGCGTAATTAATATAGTTTAGCTGCATGCCGTAGTTTATTGAATACCTTAATATTAATATTCTTCTTCTTATCGGGTCACTAGTTAATTCTAACTAGTGTGGTGAAAGGATTTAAGTGCGCCTCAGAGGCTCCTTTCGTGCACTTAGCTAAGCCTTAATGTAAGCTCTCGACTTTGTCCACAGGACCCGCAAGAAAGACGAATCAGTACATGCGGTGTCGGTTCGGTTGCAGGTGCATAACGGCTGGCACAGAGCCGGGCTTGTTTCAAGTTTACCTTCTCTATAGCTAGCTCTTCTGTTAGTCAGCAGGGGGACTAATCCCCAATAATTTGAAGACTATCGCAGTCATCTCCATCATCAGTCTCCAAGCAGCACCCATCTGGGATCAGTTCCACGTAGAAATCTTCACTCGAAGTGTTATATAATTCAGCGAAAACTACAAATATTAATATTGAATATTGGTTAACTTGCTGAATACCTTATCCTGCAGCATTATGAACGCCGTCCCAGGTCCTACCGTGGAACACAATGGATGTGTCATCAGCGTATGTAATTATCTATCCATTAGAGATTGATTTTAGACAAAGATCATTTATATGCATTAAAAAAATTTAGGCTGAGCATGCTTCCCTGTGGGACGTCACATACAATAGGGGGGTCGTTGCTTATGCTATTTTCAATTTTAACTCGTTGCGTACGGTTGGTCAAGAAGTCTTTGTACATCAGGAGTGAATTTCCACGAATGCCAATCTGTTTCAACTTGATCACAAGAGTAGGGATCCAGATGGTGTCGAACGCTTTAGCTAAGTCGAGGAATACATCCAGACATTTCTGTTTAGTATCAACCTGCGAGGTAACGTAATCTATCAGTTGACTAACCGCGACAACAGTATTTATCCCCGCCCCAAAACTAAACTGCGATTTAGAAAAAACGTTACGTTCTAAAAAGGAGACAAGAATTTACAAAGTGCAGGTAAAACTGAGATATGTCTGTAATCTCAGTTTTAACTGCACTTTGTAACCTTATCACGAGGCTCACCCTTGTGAACTGAAGTAATAAGAGCCTTTTCGAACACCTTTGGGAATACTCCTTGACCTATACAGAGTTCGATAAGTTTTGTAAGTAAAGGTATAATTTTACTTTTGGAGATTTTTAGCAGCCTCACAGGTATGAAGTTCTATCCAGTAGAACATTTGTTTTTAAGATTCCTAAATAAGTGTTCAACTTCAGATTCATCAGGTAGAAGTAATGAAAGATAGTTAAGAGTTGGTTTATTGTTTGACAAATTTGCAGATCTACTTAAGCTACTAGGAGCCTTGACCCTGTCCGCTAGTTGCTTACCTATGTTAGTAAAATATTGATTTATGACCTCAATGTCATGTGTCATGTCATTAGAATTTAACAGTTCCACAGCTGGTCTTTTAGGTTTCGTGTAAATGTGTTATTATTTATTTAAGCATTTGCAAATAAAAATATGAGTAAACTAAGTATACTATTATGGAAAAGTTTGTTTTAATAACCAATTAAAACAAACTTTTCCACAGATCTTTGGAATTCATAATATTTATTTATTTAATTCTAGAAATGTACAGAATAATATACAATAATATAAAATACATGTAAACTATCTAAGAACCGTTTAAAACGATCTATAGTGGTCCAGATTATTGCCGGAGGGCTGTTTCCCGAAGACACTGGCGGCATTTCCACGTTGAATGGCACGTTAATTGGCAAAGAGATAGATTGTATCTTGGGGATGGACATAGACATACTTTTTAAGTAAAGCCGCGTGTAGATATATTAATAGTAATAGATTATGTGCCATACCTTCCTGAGCAGTAAGATATACCTAAAGCGATTGTTCATCTAAATAAAATGCGTTTTTTACTTTTTTACAGAGGGTTTTGCTGCTAGACCATAGACGACCAACGGTAATCATTTATCCACAATTCCACACAAACTTTGAACTCACTATATTAAGATTATTAACTTATTTGATTCACCTTGAAATGTTCTGATTGTTTATTGTTAGGTTAGTTTAGGTATTGACATTATAAAATAATAAATGTGTTATAAATAATATTAATTTAATAATTTCCGCATTCAATGTTATTTGTTAATGTCAATGGAATAAATAACTGTGACTTTTTGGCTCCAATTGCATTAGAAATGTAACCTTAGCACGCACTAGCGAATTAAATCGAGCAGTTTAAGCCGCGCTATTCTGTGTATGTCAATTTTAACGCGGTTTCTCCGCGTGCACCTGCGTCTGATACCATGTTCCACAAAACAGCGCGTAAAAAATCGCCGCGAATCTATGAGCTTATCTCTAAGATCGATCGTTGGCGTAACAGTCGTTGGTCATTAGCAGAATACGTTCAACTATCATTCATGCGACAGGTCAGGCGTACTCCGCACTTTAGATATGAATTTACGAGTACATAGGCGCACCTAATTTATGGAGAAGTACCGCTCCACGAGATAGAGTTACACAATAGAAAGAGAGGCACTATGTAGGTATACATCTGCGTTGCCAGATTTTTTTTTGCCAAGTCAGGATTTTGGAACTTTTTGAGTAAAAAAAGCGGGATTCTTTCGTCGAAAGCGGGAAATAGTAAAACACGTATATAATCAGAAGTTTTAAATATTTATCTTTTTATTTGAATTCAAATTACGTTTACTTGACAATTGATAGCAAAAATAGCCATGGAAAATGTATTTTAATAAAATTTATTACATATTTTAAATCAGATTTACCCTATCGTTAAATAGTTGAGTCTTATTCGTCTTCTGAATAAAATACCTAAATAAAAAAACAGAAATCAAAGTTAAAAAAAAATATTCATTACAAAAATAAGGCATTTCAAACAATAGTCTGTCGAGTTATCCCCGAAAAGCGCACGGTCGAGTTATTCCCGAGAAGCGGGACCGAGCCTGTCCCGCGCGGGACATTTAATTTTGATTTAAATCGGGACGTCTGGCAACGCTGGTATATATACGTGTTAGGCACTAAGCGCTTGTGCATTTTGTTGCGTCGTAGCAAGAATCGCAATTTTTATACATAATAAAAATATTTTCGTGGAGTTTAGTTGTACTTGTACTAGTACGAGTAATTATTCTGTAGCTGTGGTTTAATTTCAATAGAGTTTAAAGTTATTTAGTAGAATTGCTCTACAGATCTGTTCTTAAATATAAATTGGTAGCTAATCTGTTTTTAAACAATCGCGGCCCGTTATTTTATTGTAATAAGAAAAAGACAGCAACAATTTAGCAAATTTATTTCAGTTAAGATATGCAACAGCAGAATGCCTACCAATGTACCTACTTATACATACCTATCTAAGGAAATAAATAAGAATTCAAAATTAACATAACATGGGCAACTCTAATAAAAAATAAATAAATAATGCCGGACATTACACACAGCGTCATCTAGCCCCAAAGTAAGCAAAGCTTGTGTTATGGGTACAACATGACTGATAGAAAAATACCCAGACCCAGAGAGATAAATAATAATAATAATAATAATAATACCGGACATTTCACACAGCATCATCTGGCCCCAAAGTAAGCAGAGCTTGAGTTATGGGTATCACATGACTGATATTCTACTTGCATACATTTTTTTTTGTAAATACATACATATTATACATAGAAATACCCAGACCCGAGACAAATACTTGCATATCATACAAACATTTGTCCTAAAGTGGGAATCGAACCCGCAACCTTCTGCGTCTCAGGCAGGCATTCGCCCGTTGCGCCACAGAGGTTGTCAATACATGTATTATATTATGTTCGTAGTAAAAATTACAAAAGGGACTCCATAGTTGGGCAGTACTGTAGCATAACCTTCACAGTCATGCTTCAAAGTAATTAATTTAATAACATTGCTACCTACAATGTAAGTTATCTATTTAATTAAAACATACCTAAGGTTTTATTTAATAGAGCAGTCCAAATTTATGGTAATTAATGTTATATTAGGTAAATGATGACTAGTTAATATTGTTATAACTAACTTTCTATTGTTTATACAGAGTTTGAATAATAGTGCCCCTACAAAGTTATTAAATAAAAACATTGTAAACATGTTTTTACTTTTTAGGGTCGTTTTTTTATTTCACTATCCCATCATGTGTTATATCGACAGATAGGTTTTTTAAAGATATTATAAGGTTTCTTTAACATATTTCGATACATATATTAGTTTGATAAATATTAAGCTTGAAATATATTTTTTGATAGAATTTTTTGGTAGAGGTTGGTGTCCCTCTTATTGACTAAACCTCTGTTTGAGGAATACTGCTATGTTATCAAAATAGATATTTGATAATATTAAAGAAAAAATATCACAGCTTAGGCTTTACTAGTAACAGCCTGATTTGTAAAACTTAATGAGTAATTAATATGACACCCGCATGCATACAACAAATTGGTATTGGCTAAGAAATAGGTTAGCATGGTATGGGTATGTCACAGCAAAGGGTGATTGATTAAAATGTAGAGGTAGGCCTAAGAAAAGACTGATGTATTTTATGAAAGGTGATATGTGTAAGAAATGAGTGACCATAGAGATGAGATGAAAAAATAGAAAAAAATTGGATGTTTTGCCGACCCTACTCAGTGGATTGAGGGCAGGAAGATGATCAATTTATGGTATGCTTTGGGATTTCCTCACATATGCATTACTGATGCCTGTTTTCCCTGATGCCTCCACTGTGTCAACACTGTGCCTTCAATTTTGTAGAAAAAAACAACCTGTTATGCCTTAAAGTATTAAGGGCAGGAAGATGACAATTCCATATTCACTAGCTGAATCCTACAATATTCTAGTCCATTGGGTAGGCCGTTAGTATAGGATTCTACTAGTGTCGACAACATGGCCGCATCCCATTGGCTGGGGACTTCTATTAGAGCTGGTGCAGGAGCAAAATGTGCGAATAACCTTTATGGCTCTACAATTTAGCCTTTTGGGACTCTAGAACCTGGGCCCGTGGGGAATAGGAGATTGCATAAGAGAAATCTAAACTTTTTCACAATATCTGGAGAAACATTGGGTGACTCAAGAGCTGCCAGTAAACATTGCAATGTCATCAGTATCTTTGGGATGCTGACCACAGGCTATGATCTGAATCATTTGACCGGTCCTTAAGTTGCTTAACTGTTTCACATGTATTTTTTATTATTGTACATTATTCTCACTAACAGAAGAGCTAGCAATAGAGAAGGAAAACTTGAAACAAGCCAGGCTCGGTGCCAGCTGTTATGCACCTGCAGCTGAACTGAGACCTTGCATGTACTGATTCGACTTTCCTGCTGGTCCTGTCTGCTAGGTCGAGAGCTTACATTAAGGCTTACCTAAGTACACGAAAAGAGCCTCTGATGCGCACTTTAATCCTTTCACCACACTGGTTAGAAATAACTAGTGTGAATGAACACAATAAGAAGAAGATTCTGTACATTTTGTTATTCATTTCTACAATATACTTAAGTTGACTAATGTTCGACACTACAATTTCTCTTATGGTATTGTTTTCCTCTTTTATTAAACATAGGTGACACCTAGAATTTTTGAAAATCTCTCTTAGTATCATCGAGAATTTATTATACTTAACTAAAAATGTGAGATGATTTAGTGGTAACTACTAAATAGTAAATCATTTTAGTAGATTCTCTTGTAACAGGTAGGTATATAATAAATTTCTTCGAAATATTTGCCTATTTGTATCAAACTAGATTGCTATTATTATTGAAGTAATTTGATAAATAGGTATTTAATATTAATAGATGTAATGTAATGTAATAAGAATTAGAAAAGGTAAGTAAGTATGTGCCTATTTTCACATGATACAAATATCTATATTTTCTCTCAGTCATCTGGTTATCATAGTACAAGGTAAACTTGGGGCTTGATGGTGCTGTGTAAATATTATCCATTAAGGTAACCGTGGGCTTAGTTGACATTGAGGTAATAGTTGACACCTTCAACTTTGGATAGCTTTGAAGACGCTCTTTTATAAGAATAGGTCACGTAAACGCACCCGTTTGATAGGTAATATATCCGAACACATTAGTTTTTGTATATCGGCATCATTGATTTCACCATTGTGTATTGGCGAGTATTTTTCAGCGTGCGTGTGCAAGAAATGTTTTTTTTTGTAATTTCTAAAATAAATGAAAGAGGTGAGTGAATTTACAATCAGTCAAATTTTTGTGTTTTCTTTGGAAGATATTCATATAGTTTATGCATGATAATATTATTCATTAATGTTTATTGCTCGGGCTTTACTTTTAACCTCGTGGATATAATGGCTTTAATTATTTTTGTGTGTGTCAATTACTAGTAACGCATTTTTTAATATTTGCAGTAATTGACATCCATGTCAACTACTGGTTTTTTAAGAATAAGTCCAATTTGCATGATGATAGTAATAAGTGTACGGTGACAATCATTTCTGTAGATAGTGAGTCCAGCTGCTATCACTAGCAGCAATACTTGACAGGGGTGTCAAGTTTATTTGTGTATTAGTGTATTTACCTACCCGAAACAAAACCTAGCTCCAGTAAGAGATGACCAAAAGAAAAAGTGCCAGCCGTGGTTAGTTCTGTGTCATATATTCAGTATTTGCTAAAACAACAAAAGGAAAAAGAAGAGAAAGAACGAAAGAAAAACGAAAATATTCGAAAAAGAAAAGAAAGAGGAAAATCAGAATAAAAAGACAGCAAATGCTAAAAAAACTCCAAGAGACTAAAAAAAGGAAGAAAATAGATAAAGAAAGTGACACTAGTGATGTTGAAACTGATTGGGTCGAATCTGGTTCATCTACCCTAGATTTCAGCTTTGAGGCACCTAATGAAGAAAGTATAGAAAGTCAAGATCTATTATCTGACCGTGAAAATCCTATAAATGTCTCACCAACTGAAAATGAGAAGTCACTACAGATAAATGATTTTGTGGTCATCCGATTTAGAGCAAAAAAGAAAACTAAACATTTCGTATGAAAAATCATTGACAAAATTGGAGACAAAGGCCTCGGATTTGAAGTTACATTCTTAAAGTATGACGAACATGGTAAATTTAAGTGGCCTGTTGTAGAAGACAAGTCCTTCGTTAATAACGAAGACATGGTTGCTAAACTGCCTGCTTGTCAAATTGATCGCCGAGAACGGTTGTTCTTTGAGTATGATTTTACCATATTTAGGTTTTGTTTAAAAGAAAACCAATAATTAGATTTCTTTATCCATAAGACTGTTTTCTAAACTAATGACTGTTTCCTTCTTAGTTACCTCTTGACTGCTATTTTTAAGAGTAATACAATCTTGACAAATAAGATTTTTCTGTTTGTTGTTCCATTGTTTAATTAGTTCATAAATAAAGCAATTAAGCACTACTCATATTCATTTATTTTTTTATTACATGTCAACTATTGGACCAACTATGGTGTCAACTTCCTAAACAAGCCAAATTTTAGTATGTCAACATTTGGTGCATTTGATACTTTCAATTGTTTATTACATATTTTTTTGTTACCTTCACTTACGAAATATTTATTACAATGCATCAATCTACAAAACACTAATTCATTAGGAATGTATAATGATTTATTACAATAAGTAATTTTGATCACCCTACACAGTTCTAAAGTTGGCCATTCCGACCTATGTGTCAACTACTCCCCCATTTACCTTAGGTATTTATTGATTAAATAAAATTTATTTCAGTTTAAAATTTACAGAGCTAAGTACTCATTTAACATTTATAGATCAGAGAGCTTCAGAAGCCTGTCTAAAATGTAATAATTAGTTCAAACTAGCGTGTATCTAACACATAGTGCAGATACCGCAAGGGCACCATTGAATAAATAGAATTAGAAGAATAATGTTAGACATTGCTAATTTTATAATTTACTTACTCACCTATGTTTCTATGAATTCATGAGTCACTTATCGTATCGCAGCACGGTGGACACTTGAATAGTAAATGCAAAGCAAATTTATTGCATGAGATAGCGACTTGGGAGTGGAGGTAGATAGCTGAAATTCCTGGCACTGTTTGCTCTTCGATGATTTATTTAGGTTATAAAAATAATTATGCTAATTTTCGCTTAATTATTCTAGTAAGAGTTCCACTTCGCAATAAATACATGTTAATTGGAATATAAAATAACATTTAGATTACGTCGTAAAAACAAAATAATTTACAAAACACAATTTGTACCGTTTTCATCGTCCGGCACGGCACCACCCACTAGAGAGGTGACTTGACTGTGCCTTACGTACGTACGGAAGGAATTAATAAAAAAATCGAACTAGGTAGTCCGATGTTTTTGGAATACTCTATTCCAAAAACATGACTAAATTTTCATTGCTTTATTGCATTGACGAAATATTATTTGACGTTAGGTAGGTAAGTACTTGTATACATCGAATGCAAAATGAATGAAAAACATTAAAGTAGCCATTACTTTAGTAGTAAGTAAAGTATGTATATAATCCCTCAAGTAAAGGTAAGTATTTATCAAAATATTTAAGGTATGTAGGTACCTACCTAAGCTTTATATTCAAAGTAAGTATCGTCACGGCTTAATAGTGCTCGTCGAAAATGGAGGGATGCTTTGCACAAGTGTACATTGTTAGCGCATGTTAATAAGTTATTATGTTGTTCTTGGAATTTTGGCTATGAACTCACTGAGCGATTTTAACCCTCGCTCGCTGAGGTGGCGGACGGAACAGATGTTTTATTTTTAAACTGCCCCGCAAAGAATCGTTCACGCCGTGGGTATAAGTCTAGAAACTTGAAATCGCGTCGTGAAATTTACTATCTACATTTCTATGTCGGTAGATACTACGTGTTCGTTCCAGTGTTGCCGTCCCGCCACCGCAGTGGGCGAGCGTGAAAATCACTCCATGAGTTTTTAGCCTCAGCGGAGAGGTAATTTTGTAGCGGGCGGTTGAAATTCTAACTACCAAAAAACGAGTTCTAGGTTTAAATTTAATATTTTAATATTAATTATGTTCCTTCTTAATTTACCAGTTTTAAACGAGCAACGTTTCATGTGTTTCTTTTTATTAGAACCATTCACATCGTAAACTTTTTTCAGGTCTGCCTAGTCAACACTTTTCTTCGACAACTTTCTCGTTAAGAAACGAAAAAGTGTTTATCAAACGTCCAAAACAATGATATGCGCGACTGTACCTAAGGGATTTGCGATGCATAAACGGAGCGAGTCTCTCCCGTCGCACCTTACTCCTGCCTAACAGATCTAGAAGATCGGTTTCAGCAAGGTCAGCACGACTAAATCGTGCCACTACCAGAACTTTAAGAGTCCGGAAATTGTTTGAAAAATACAATGTTTGTTAGTTATGTTCAGACATCGAAATAGATAACCTGCATGTGTTCGGATGTACCTATCTAATAAAGAGGTAGGTAGGTACCTTTACAATCTTTATTTCTTAAAGATGTGTTTTTGAAACGTTTTATACCATACCTATGTAGGTAAGGTAGATACCTAATTAACAACCTACCTACTCAACTCTATAGTTTTCAGTTTGAACTATGACTATCTTCATAGTTGAAACTGAAAACTGAATAACCACTATGCTCAAATCAGTTATTTGGTCCTAAATCATTTATATGTACCTAATTGACTTCTTGAAAAATATAACATTCACCTTTATAATGTTATGTGCATTAAATCAAGTAAGAATTATTATAATACACCTTAAAAGTGGGATAAGCCTTTTAGTGGGACTTTATTATTCGAAAATGAGTTCAATGTGTCAGGTAAAATCGATGCACGGTTTCAAATCTGAATTATAATCGATTTATTTTGAAAATGGACACCCCTAAGCGTACAAGTGATATTGTGAGTGATGTTTGTTTAGTAGTGATGCGCGCTACAGCAGCAAAAATAACCCAACCTAGCAAGCATTCCATCAATTATTTCTTTGTAGCTGCCATCTGTTGTTGAATGAATATACTACATGCATGCGGGAATACCAACAAACGGTTCATAAGAACGAGATTTTTTTTTTGTAAGTAGTGCCATCTATTGCCGAGTAGTATTTTAATGTAAGCTTGAGGTTCATAATGTTGCCGATTAACAGTTTCAGTATATTTAGGTCGTTTGTTCTCTGCCTCGAGTTTTTTAGAGTATGGAAAGTATGTATATAGGTAAATATTCTTTCAGTAACCTGGTTACCATAGTACAAGCTTAGCTTAGTTTGTAGTTAGATGATGTTTATTTATTGGAGATTACCTTGAACGAAAGAACATTATGTACCTACTTAATTTGGCTAGCTAGACTCTAAATATTTCCTTCGAATTTCCTATTCATTCATTCTAATATTATCTATACATAATTCCGAAAGTATCTCTGTCTTTCGACTGTTGTTTATTACATTTTCCCGACTAAACAGCAGATGCGGATCTCAATGAAATTTGGTATGGTAATCATTTGTATCGGAGGGAGTAATATTATTTTTTATGTAGGTATGTAGGTAGGAAGCCGCGGGCAAGAGCTCGTTTTATATTTCACGCAGACTTGAATGAACGGGTGGTGCCACAGCCTTGGTAGGTTAATAGGTAAGTACCTGGGTAAGTTAAGCGGTTTTGATTCCTGAGATGCGGTAATATCTACAAATATATTATTATACTAGCTGGAACCCACGCGACTTCGCCCGCGCGAAATATTCACCCTCTTTATGAGGGTTATTTAAAAAAAAATCCATTTATTTTGCATTTTAAGTATCGAAACGTTCCATTACATACTTGACATCCCATTTTACCCTTTTGTAAGGGTTATTTTGGAAAATCCTGAAACATTTTGTCCATTTATTGTTTATTTTAATTATGCAAATTATGTTTCAAGCAAATCGCACTACCCGGTAAAAAGTTTTAAACATTCGTTTTCACCTCTTTACACCCTCTTAGGGGTTGAATTTCAAAAAATCCCGCCTTAGTGGCTGGTTTTGCTATAACAGGAAGCTACCTTCCAAATTTCAGCTTTCTAGCTTCAGCGGTTTCGACACATGTCCATTTATTTTGCATTTTAAATAGGTATCCGAACCAAGTTTCTAAGAAATCACAACACCCACTAACTAAACTAACTAACTAAACACAACGTTTCATACATTTGTTTTTACCCCTTTTCACCCTCTTAGGGGAATTTTAAAAATCCCGCCTTAGTGGGTGGTTTTGCTGTAAAAGGAAGCTACCTTCCAAATTTCAGCTTTCTAGTTTCAGCGGTTTCGGCTCTACGATGATGAATCAGTCAGTCAGTCAGTCAGTCAGGTTAATCTCTTTTATAGGTATAGATTATATTATATTAACCATTTATTTATAATCAATCATCAATAAATTATTTTATTATTGTAGATAAAGGTCGCTGCCGTATGTGTAAGGCGAGTTTATCACAATAACATGCATAAAATGCAACACCCGGCCGGCTATGCGTAACCAGAAACCGAAATAAAATTGTTTTTACGAATTTCATGTTAAAAAACAAAAATATGCATATCTAAGTTAAGATTTTCATTTCCTTACCCCAATTTATAAATTTTGTAAAAAGATAAACTCTCAAAACATATTTGTTTCCCCAGTAGGTATTTGGCATTGTTGTAAAATAGTAACATCGTTTTTTTCCAAAATGACTAGGTAATTCTAGATATTTTTTTTTGGTTTGTATGCTGCTATATACATTAAGTATAAAGTTTTTTGAAAAGAAAATATAATTGTATTTCTTGCCAAATTAATGGCAAGAAATACTGGGTTTAATACTAATGGGTTTACAAAGTTACGGGTAAATATCGATAGATGGCTCTGGTGGCCACCCGCAGCATCGCCCACCCGTTCCCGTTGTTTTTCCAGGATGAAAATAGCCTATGTACAATATATATATATATTTTGTATAACATATGTATAATATTCAGTATAAATATGTAAATTTGTATTATCATACCGCATCCCAGGAATCAAAACCGCAAACACTAGCGTCTGGCAGGACGTGGAAGCACTAAAGAAGCATGAGCATCGTTCTTATGGGATTAAATTAAAGAAAAAAACAGAACTATCCAAACATATAACATTTATTAATATTTGGAAATACTTAAGAATAAAAGAAAGGTTACCTACCTACCAAATTACAGAGCCTGGCGTAGTAGGTACCCTACCTGGTACATGGTTTGCATTAAGTAGATACCTACCTTATTTTTTTGAATTAATATTAAACTTTTTGACGATTCGTCTACGACGCCGTTATTTCAAAACATCTGCGTTATGCTAAGGAAAATCGAAGGTTTAAAAAAACAGCAAGTGGATCGATCGATAGAAGTAGGTAAGTGGTAGGTATTTCGATATTTTTTGCCGGACATTTCACACAGCATCTTCTAGCCCAAATGTAAACAGAGCTTGTGTTAATAGGTTCCACATGACTGATATATTACTTATTTACATTTTTTTAGTAAATACATACATATTATATTTACATATTATAATAGAAATACAGTTAGACCCGAGACAAATACTTGTAGATCACACAAACATTTGTCTCGCGGCGGCAATCTAACCCGCAACCTCCTGTGTCTCAGGCGGGCCTTTGCTCACTGGCGGGCGTCACAAAGTTCTTACTGGGTTGAGTTCCTAAAACTACAGTTTCGTTGCGTACGCGTCTTTCACGCCATGCAGCCCGATTTGATCTCAGCATAAAAAAGAAAAAGCATATTACAATCATTTGTACCTGAGGCACCGTATTAATAGACAGCAAAAATAATTTGCTTTCATTTTCCGGTAATAAAGCTATCAGTGTCGCCACCAACACAGGCGCTCCACTCATTACAAATGTGAATGTTGCAATTTGTGCCTTTTGGCGTACTTGCGTGGCCGCAGAGGCTTTCCACAGACAGAACAAAACTCTTAGGTACAAAAAAAAACTTATCACCAACATAAACACAGCGAACAGGAACCGTTTTAATCGAAACTGTTTAGAATCTTCAAAGATTTGCACCACCGCCAGCGGCATGGGCATACCCCAAGCGAAAACATTAGATTTCAACATTTTTCTCGTAACAGCACTTCGGAAAACTATTACAATATCCATATAGATTTTTATTGAGGCGATGAAAAACCAACAGGAGTTTGCATTCGCAAAATAATATGTCAATACAAGTAAAATCATTTTTGCCATATTTTTTAGATAATTTAACCAAATTGTCACCGTGTAGCAAAACATTAAACTTACGTAAACATAGTTTTGGAAGGTGCGCCATTTTGGAATCATTATCCATGTTACCAAACCATAGAGAAAAGTAAACAGCGACAGGAGAGAGGCAATTACATGAATTAAAATAAATAAAAGCATAACATTGAAGTTAGGTAGCACGTCGTTTTCATCTGAGATACGATCCGTTGAATTTCCAATTAGTCCATTGAAAAGTTACATTTGGGTATGCATTTGTCAGAGGACGCAATTTTATTTTTTTAATGTGTAGGGGGGGTCAGTAGAAGCTTAAGTTCAAGTTTGTGGGGTCGGCACCCTTGTCCCCCGGCCGCCATCTTGGAAAAGGGGGTGCAAAGGGTTTTCGCGCTGTATCTCGTAAACTAGTTACCTTACAGAAAATTTAATCAAACATAAAATGTAGCAAATTAAATTTCCTACAATTTTATTTCTATTACTTTTTATCGTCAAGTGACCAACAAAAAAGTTATAAACAAAAATAAATGAAAATTTTGTTTGTTTGTTCTAGGTTTTACAGCGCTCCAAACTTAAACGGATTCTCGAATGCTCATAGGGATGCAATAAAAACTAAAAATTAGGCTTACTTTTCTATCTATATTTTTTTTATTCATACAATTTATTATGATCTTAACATTCCTATGCTATTATTGAACTATGTTTGACCCTTTTACCCACCACCTATGAGGTATAACATGGGCAAAGTCAAATTTATAAAAATTTTGCAGAAGCATCCAGAGTTAGCAAGTGGAACTAAATTATTTATGAGTGAGAAAGTCGAGTCATCGTTACTCAGTGTTGTTGGCGAACGTTTTTTCGTCTTTTTATATGGCGGAAATAAAGACGATACTCTAGACACTCTGCGATACAAACGATTTGCTAAGACAGTGACAAAAAATGCATTAAAAAATGCATTAAATTTTTATAAATTTGACTTTGCCCATGTTATACCTCATAGGTGGTGGGTAAAAGGGTCAAACATAGTTCAATAATAGCATAGGAATGTTAAGATCATAATAAATTGTATGAATAAAAAAAATATAGATAGAAAAGTAAGCCTAATTTTTAGTTTTTATTGCATCCCTATGAGCATTCGAGAATCCGTTTAAGTTTGGAGCGCTGTAAAACCTAGAACAAACAAACAAAATTTTCATTTATTTTTGTTTATAACTTTTTTGTTGGTCACTTGACGATAAAAAGTAATAGAAATAAAATTGTAGGAAATTTAATTTGCTACATTTTATGTTTGATTAAATTTTCTGTAAGGTAACTAGTTTACGAGATACAGCGCGAAAACCCTTTGCACCCCCTTTTCCAAGATGGCGGCCGGGGGACAAGGGTGCCGACCCCACAAACTTGAACTTAAGCTTCTACTGACCCCCCCTACACATTAAAAAAATAAAATTGCGTCCTCTGACAAATGCACACTAAGGCCTAAAAAATGTAACATTTTAATGGACTAAATGTTCAGTGATACATTTGTAAGCGTTATTGGATCCGTAGCCTCCACCAAGTCAATTGTTGTACTCATCTGCGCGGATGTTGTATTCATTTGTGCAATTGTCTTAATCACTGTTGCATTTGTTTTATTAATTTGAGCAGCTTTAACTCTTGTGTTCCTAGTTAGATTTTTTACATAGATGCTTACACATAATTTAAATAAAAACTTGATTTGTGATTAAAATTGGTATACTATGGTACGATAGGTACCTACTAATTCACATTCGGTACTGACTAATTGATAAGGCTGGTCATGTTTTAATGAGCATGAATTTATTATAACTGTAGGTACCTACTAATTAGGAGTTTTATGATAAGAGATTTTTTGGGACTATCAAAATCAATAATAGTGAAATACGACATAGAACATAGATATAACATAGACATAAAATAACTTATTGTATCTAACAAGGACAGTAGTAGGTACCTACACTACCTACCTACCTATTCAATTCTCTGCTTTTGATAATACCTAGGTACCTACTTTGTTATATATACCTACATATATTCTGAGTTAAACACTTGGTAGCGTTTCGTGTAAAGGTAATCCAAACACTACTTCGATGTCCGCTCGTCCGACCGCAAGTTTTGGTTTTCAGTAACCACTATACATTAGCTAGCGACTTAAAATTTGGAACATATTGTGAACAGTTGACAAAAATATTTCAGGTAGTAACTAGGTAGCTATACCTAGTTTAAAAATAATGACATGTTTTTTGACTATGTTAGAATCGCATAGCATAAAATATGAGCAGTTTTAGTATGATACAAAAAATATGCCAATAGAAATGTATAGGTCATTATTCAATCTACTAGCTTATCAGGACACCCACTTCACTCACCTTCAGTGTAAATATGGATTACCACGATTATCAATATTTATTACAGGCAGGAATAATTTTAGAAGTTCCATTACCGCCGATTGTCTGGTTTTGAGCAATTGTGCAAATATTGTGCTATTTTTTATTATTACTTTTATTTGTTCTAGATATTGATGTTTTATTTTATTTTGAAGGGTTTGCACGTGTAGTTATTTCCGCATATGCGCAAACGCACGCAATGTCGTGACGTCACGCATGTGCGGTCAGAGCGTAGACTGCAGTTATAAACGCGGCGCGCGGCCTTGCTGGTGTAGGTACATCTAACCCATGGGCACTTTGTCGTTTTTTCTAGTTTTAATAATATTTTCTGAATATTAAATGAAGTGCATGTTTTTCTATAGGTCAATAATAAACTACACTGTGTAGGTATGTAGATAAGTGCCTCTAAGTAAGTAGTCACCATTTCTAATGCTCAGAGAAGCTCTAAAATCCGTGCGGCTTAAGAGCGTGTTCAGCTTCAATAAGTTATGTTACAACCCATGGGCCTCGTTTCCACATGATCAGTCGACAAACAAACAAACAAAGCAACGTTTTATCACCAAATGTTCCGTCACGCCTCAATGGCAATTCTCGTACAATATTGACAAACTGCTTCACACCGAGACTGTGTAAAGGGTGCAAATAATTAAGCGAGAAAATCGTGCTAGTATTATATAATCTGGCAATAATAGTACGAAGGCACACTAATGCGAAGTTAAATTTTCATTCATAGAACTCTTTTAAGCATCTGTATATAAAACAAGCAGCAGAGTTTGTCAAGCAACATCCTGAACTATTCAAAACGAATCAGGACTTTCGCACTCGGCAACTACGGGATATATCCAACAGCAAACTGCACATTCCTAAATATAAACTTACATTAACAAAATGCCAAGCCTATTTATATGTGTTAAAATTTATAATAGGCTACCTGACAACATAAAAGACCTAAATGGCATTTTATTTTTTGTTAAATTGAAAAAGTGGCTTATATGTAGACATGTGTTTTTATACAATTAGTGAATATTTTAATTATAGGAACATTTTTCGGTTTAAGATATTTATTTTCTCATAAGAATAGAATTCACTTACATGGGAAAAACTAAAATTAACTTAAATTAAAGAGGGACTTTTGCGTACCTATCGTAAATTCTATGTAACTCTATCTACTTAACAAACAAAGCTATTAAAAATTAAATGATGGTAGTCGTGAAAAAATATTGTATACTCCGTTTGTTCGCTCGACGCACAGCGCTCAGCTTGGCAAGTTACACAGAGTAAGCTTAAAGTAAGGCATGGAAAGCAATGGTTATTTTATTAAAGTATTTGTTACAAAATGTTTTAGTAATATTT
Organism: Lampropteryx suffumata; assembly: GCA_948098915.1. Lineage (NCBI taxonomy): Eukaryota > Metazoa > Arthropoda > Insecta > Lepidoptera > Geometridae > Lampropteryx > Lampropteryx suffumata. The sequence continues at coordinate 4,867,005 of OX402547.1, read as the reverse complement.
TAAAGGTGGTCTTTAATTTTACTTGTTTTAAGTCTTTTGGTAATTTATTGTAGAGAAGTGATCCTTCGTACATGATGCTTTTTTTGCCATAATTTGTTCGTGGTGCATGCAGTTTAATATCGTTTGCACTACGCAGCCTTATTTTCTGTATTTGTTGCTTTTTAGTAAAAGAGATTTGTATATGTATGTCTTTAGTTAGTATTTTTCGAATCAGAATGCAGTTATAGTATAGATAGGATTGGGAAATATTCATTATTTTTGTTTCTTTAAGGATTTTAGTAGTAGATGTATAGTAGTCGTAATTAAATAATTTTTTTATTAGTTTATTTTGAGCTACTTGTAATATGTCTAAGTTGGTTTTAGCAGCTGCTCCCCTTATTTCAATTAGGTAGTCAATGTGAGGTTTAACGAGAGAGTTGTATACGGTGTAATGAACCTGGCGTGGGAGGCAGCGTACAAATCCTCGCAAGGATCCTGTGAGTGAAGATAATTTTGATTTTATTTTTTGTAGGTGTGGTTTCCATGTCATGTTACTGTCCAAAATAAGGCCTATATATTTCTCTTGATGTACTCTATTTAATGCTTGATTATTTACTCTTAGGGCAGGGAAATGTGGTATTTTTTATTTTTTGCTGTGAATATTATGAAATTTGTTTTTGATATGTTTATGGTTAATAGGTTATTTTGAAACCACTCTTTAAGTAAGTCCAGATCACTCTGTTCATCAGATATTACAGTGTGTATCGATTTTCCAAAGTAAAATAAACTAGTATCATTGGCATATAAAGTTACATCGCCTCTCAATCCAACTTCATGGATACTGTTTACAAATATGAGAAACAGAAGTGGTCCCAGAATTGAGCCCTGTGGCACACCATACGTTATAACTCTAGGCTGACTCTGTGATGACCCAATTTTTACTACCTGTCGACGATTTGTAAGGTATGATCTAAACATTTTTAGTGCAGTCCCTTTAATGCCTATTCCACTTAGTTTGTTTAGTAATTGGTTGTGGCTGACAGTATCGAACGCTTTTTTTAGATCTATGAAAACGCCTAGCACTATGTTTTTCTTGTCAATATTAATTTTTATTTTAGTGACAATGTCTAATGACGCAGAGAGTGTATTAGACTTGGGTCTAAACCCGTACTGTTTCTCATAAAGAAAGTTTTTAGAATTTAGGAAAGCTTCAAGTCGATTGTATAGTACTCTTTCGAAAACTTTTGAAAAAATAGGCAATACTGAAATAGGTCGATAGTTTCCTGGATCAGTTTTTATACCGGATTTGAATATAGGTGTCACTTTTGCAACTTTAAGACTATCAGGAAATAAACCTTGCTCCAAGGGTTTTGTTTGTTTGTTTATGCAACATGTTAGTTCATGAAGTATCAAACTTTTCACGGATTGAATGGCTTTTGTATTAATGCCGTCTATGCCAGAACTAGTGTTACTATTTAAATTGTTTATTATTTTAGCTATTTCGTCTGTGTTTGTAAGTGGTAGGTTTTCCAAAAGGTTTGTGGTGGTTGCAGTTGAGCTTGTGGCACTGCGTACATTTGGATTACTGTTGTATGTCTTTGCAATTTGATTAGCTAAGGTCGAGCCAACGTTGGAGAAGAAGCTATTACAGGTTTCACAAATATCAAGAATATCATTAACAATAAGTCCATCTTGCGTTTGAAGTTTGCTTGGAACTGCAGCCTCCCTTGTTTTGTTATTCGACAGGTCATTTATAAGCCTCCACATTTTATTCGGTATTTTTGTGCAATTATCAAATGCTTTCTTGTAGTAATTGCTCTTTGCTCTCTGTATTTTTAAAGTAACTAAGTGTCTTGTCTTTACAAACAGTTCCATTATTACTTCGTCTTTCGGGCTACGTTTGTGATCCGTCCATAGTATGTTTCGAGTATTTATTTCTTGTATTATAGTTTTGTTTATCCAGTCTTGTCTAGGTAGGTTAATGATTTTAGTTTTTTTACTTTTGCATTTGTTTATGCTGGATAATAGTTTTTCTTCTAATGAATGGTATAAGTAGTCTTTATTTGCAACTTCATTGTCAGCCACAATCTGGTACAGTTTGCTGTAGTTAATAACATCTAAACTGTATCATTATTATTAACTTATTACCATGTTATTGACCTATTAACTATTAATTATTTATAAGAAATGACATTGTTTATAATTACCTAATTTATAAATTCATTCTAATAATATATCTCCCAAGAAAATTAAGTAAGCTCGGTTAACGACACTAGATTAAATTTGCATGCCAAAGAATATGGTAGGACATACAATGGACTAACTATTATAAGACCTAATTTGTATCACATATGTTCAAGCATATAAATAATATTTCATTTAATTTCATCTAAAATTATAAACATTACTACATAAGGACTATGTACGTATTGGTAGGTAGGTACATAATTTAGAACCTGCTAGTATTATAAATTCTGTCTTTCTGATGGTTTGTTGAAATGGTAACAAGCAAATAATTGTTCGTTATCTTTTCATGGCTAAACGGCTGAACGGATCTTGATGAAATTTGGTACTGAGAAAGATTGTATTTTGGGGACAGATAATTGCAATTTTTGAGTACCACGCGTGCGAAACTGCGGGTAGCAATAAAAGTTAAAGCTAGTAAAAGTTAATTTATTATGAAAGTTTGTGTTTGTTTGTGGTTCATTTATGCTGCAACGGGTTAACGGAATTGTATGAAACTTGGCACAACATGTAGCCTGTGACCTCGCTTAAAAATATTACCTAAAATTTATAACAAGATACCAGAGAATATAAAAGGTAATCAATTGTTGAGCTTTAAGAATCAGCTGAGGCACTTCTTGTAGAAAAGAGTTTTTTAATTATGAGTTACTTGTAAATAAATATAATAAATTTGCATCCTTAGTTAAGGTAAGATTGTACCTACTGTTACTTTATGTAATTATTATTGTTAGCTGTTGCTCGCGACTTCGTACGCCTTTTTTTTGAAAGGAATTGAAGCTTAAATCCGTCCCCAGGATGCAATTTATCTCCTTGCCAAATTTTATTGATAAGTTTCATACCAATCACACCCACCACCCATTAAAATGTTTCCATACAAACATTCACACCCCATTTTAATCGCTTATGAGAGTTATTTTGAAAAATCCTGCCACACGTGTCCATTTATTTTGCATTTTAAGTATCCGAACCAAGTTCCTAAGAAATCACACCACTCGTTAAAAAGTTCCTATACAAACTTTGACACCCCATTTTACCCCTTTGTTAAAGTTATTTTGAAAAATTCTGAAACATATGTCCACTTATTTTGCATTTTATTTATTCATATCAAGTTTCAAGCAAATCGCACCACGCGTTAAAAAGTTTCATAAATTCGTTTTCACCCCTTTTCACTATCTTTTTGAAATTCAACCCGAATTTCAAAAAATCCTTAGTGGGTCATTTTGCTGTAAAAGAAAGCTACCATCCAAATTTCAGCTTTCTAGCTTCAGCGGTTTCGGTGATGATGAATCTGTCAGTCAGTCAGTCAGGTTAAGCTCTTTTATAGGTATTGAGATTAGGTACTATACCTACTATAACAATATTGTAAACCTACATTCTGACAAATAAATAAATTGAATTGAATATACCTAGGCCTTTTAATGCAAGTATGACGCGTGTAAAGCTGCGTGCCGTAGCTAGTAACAAATAAAAGGGTAGGTATTGCTTTTGGGGCCACCAGGACAACATTTTAGTTACTTTGCTTGCAGTCAGCACGGTCGAGAGACTATGAATGTATTATTATCCCGGTTGCTGAAGGGTTGCTGTTTTCTAGTGATGGCTAAATATCGAGAGTGATGATATCGATAAATGTTGATGCGAGCTTGCCTATTATTTTTTAGATCTCGGAAAAACGTTCTATTATCCCTATTCGAGTTTTTGTGCTTGTGATGTTGTTTAGTAATTTTTCTGTGGTTTATTTAGTTAACAGACAAATTATTGGTTGCTAAGTCGCTATGTTATATTCATACCAGGGTTAACTGGAAATGTACGAGTAAGTTGTAGCCTCAACTAAGCAACTAAGCACTATGCTTAGGTACTATGGGAACCAGTTAACTGATATCACTACATAGTATAAAACAAAGTCGCTTCACGCTGTCTGTCTGTCCCTATGTTTGCTTAGATCTTTAAAACTACGCAACGGATTTTGATGCGGTTTTTTTAATAGATAAAAGTGATTCAAGAGGAAGGTTTATATGTATAAAATATGTATAATATAGCAGAGAAACTCAGATAATTTTAGAGGTTTCTAATCACATTAGACATCATGTAGTATATTTAGTATCAGCATTGCACCCGTGCGAAGCCGGGGTGGGTCGCTAGTTATTCTATAATTATGTGTTTAAGACCCTTTTAAACACCCAGACATAGAACAAACATTTATGTTCATTATGAAATGTGCCTCCGTGTCAGTAATACTACTAAGAAGTACAACTGGTAGTACAAATGACACACCTTTGTATCTCTAGTACTAGGTAGGTAGGTACTACAAAAATACAAGTAAATTCACTTGACTTTTGAATTCTAATTAAAACGTAAGTCCAACTGGTAGTACAAATGACACAACTTTGTATCTCTAGAACTAGGTAGGTACTACAAAAATACAATTAAATTCGCTCGACTTTTTGCATTCTAATTAAAACGTAAGTTCAACTGGTAGTACAAATGACACACCTTTATATCTCTAGAACTAGGTAGATACTACAAAAATACAAGTAAATTCACTCGACTTTTTGCATTCTAATTAAAACGTAAGTCCAACTGGTAGTACAAATGACAAACCTTTGTATCTCTAGAACTAGGTAGGTACTACAAAAATACAAGTAAATTCACTCGTCTTTATGAATTCTAACTAAAACGTAAGTCCAACTGGTAGTACAAATTACATACCTTTGTATCTCTAGTTTGCTACAAAAGATACAAATAAATTCACTCGACTTTCTGAATTCGAATTAAAACGTAGGTAAGTCCAACTGCTAGAACAAATGATACAAACTTGTATCTCTCGTATAAAAAACAACAGAAAACTTGTATCTCTAATATAAAAAACTTATACTAGAGATACAAGATTTCTGTTGTTTTTCGAGCAACTGAGCTGTAAGGCTAATAATACGACTTATTTAAAAATGTTACCTATTCTTATGTCGATAAATATCTACCACATTAACAACATATTCCCCATCACTGGCAGAGCCAGCTAGCCCCATCACTAGACCCCTCTGGTCCAAACCAGCTCGCCACCGAGCATAATTCTGCGGATTTAACTGGCTGCTATAATTATTTGCTTATTTTCGGCTTATCATAATCTTTTTTGATTGAGATTTAAAATACTTGGAGTTGTAGACTTAGACTTGCAACTAGATATTTTGGATTTTCGATTTTGAAAAACTGAATCAAATGATGATCAAAAAAATGATACATGAATCATTAATAATTTATTTATTTATGCTATATCTAGGATTCAATTCCAATTAAATTCAATTCAATTTCATATATTTCAGCCTTCATAAGTATATGTACAATTTAGAGCCATATTTATCATAATAATAAAAAAAAATGAAGAGAATACAAACTGCATGCTGTATGTATGTATAATTGGTTTAATATATTTTAGGAACGTTACACGATTAGGTAACGTAAGATGTAGGTACGTACGTTCGTACGTCAGTACGTTCATATCACGTACATAATCTGTTCAAACAGTCCCCCCGCCCCGGGTCTGTCTTTCCGTCTCAACGCAAAAAACTCAAAACTAACTAACCGATTTTCATACAGTTTTCATCGGTGGACGGAGTAATTAATGAGTATTTGGGTATTACTAATTAAATAATGTATAATGTATTACTAATTAAATAATGTATTAAATAATGCTGGACATAAACTTATGACTCTTATTTCAGGATAAAACTTTTACTAGGTACAAAATAATTTACAGAAATAATTACAGAAATGTACAGAATAATATACAATAATATAAAATACATGTGAAACAGTTGAGCTATCTAAGGACCGTTTAAAACGATCTATAGATAGCTCAACTGATCCAGATCACTGCCAGAAGGCAGCGTTCTCAAGATACTGGCGGCTTTGCCACGTTGAATGGCAATGCTAATACGCTGAGCCATAGGAGCCAGCTCTTGGGTCACGCAATGTATCTACCAGACGCCCTGAAATAATTTTGAAATCGCGGTGGGCTCCTGTTCCTGGATAAAACTTAAAAACTAAAACTCAAAAAATCTACGCTAATTTCTCACCAGATCTGAGTTTGAGCTTTGTTCTGTAATATGGCACATAAACTTACAAGAACATAAACAAGAACATAAAATTACAATTTAGAAATAAATATAGAAGCTAGAAATCAAAATATCAATCAAAAATCGTTCTGCCTTATGAAAAATCTTTAATAACCTATATTATTGAAAGGGTAGGTATCCTCCAAATAATTACCTCCAGTTTAAAATACACTAGTGCACTCTACAGCATTAACATGTAAAAATCTTTTCCACAAATAAAAACATCGTAAATTCCACAAAATATTTACCTACACTCAGACCAAGTAACATGACGTTAATCTTTTAAATATTAAAACATTTATTGAAGTTTCTGTAATCCCGCGCGGTATAAAAAGTTCAATGCATCATCTATTGTACGTCGCAGTTTTTAAATGTTAAAAAGCTTTGTTGTTAAGGGCTTATCGAGAAGGGTTGTAAATAATGACGGCGCAAGTCTTTATAGAAAACTAAACGGTTGCCTTAAAAGGGTTGGCTCGAACGAGTGTTTTTTAAAATGTCGGGTCAAAATGTTACAAAAATTATGCCGAAGGGAGAGTAAAATGCACGTTACAACGACAGATGAGATTTCAAATATCGAATGTCCTGTTTTGCTGGACCAGATAGATATATAGAAGATAAAAAAAACTAGATTGCACACCATAAATACATTGGACTAGGAAAAAACAACAAAGTTTTGCTAGTCGGTAGTACAATGGGCGGTCTTAACGCTATGTAGCAATTTCTGCCAGACAACCTTGGGATCGATTAAAGTGAATGTAGCTGAAAAAACTGAACTGAACTGAATGTAGCAGCCAGTAGTTTCGTAATACCTATTTATTAAATATAATGACTGCGATCAACTTTTTTACTTATTTCAACCCAAAGTTACCCAAATTCTACGACCCTACGAAGTTTTACACCATCTTTTTTTGAAGGTATTCAGATCATTCTCCTTCGTCAATAACGATGACATTTCCTTCTGTCAGCTGCCACTAAAATATGCATATTTGAATTACTAGGTAGATTCTTCGTCTGTGATTTCATGGAGTAACATAGCTCTGCTAATTTAATATTTTTTACCAATTTTATTGAATGTTTTATTCAGTAATCTTGGCGGAATTTTAACGAATAAATTCTAAATTCTAAAAGTCTAGACGCCATTCCGCGTGACGTCTTGAATTGACAATGGACTATCGACTAAGACTAATAACAAACAAACTGACTATAAACATTTGACACTGGCAAAATTGACATTAGTTGTCACAGACCATTAACTAAGAAGAAGAAGAAAGAACTACTAGGTACAGCAAAAAAAGGCAAAGCAAATATTACGCTCTTATATAATTTATTTTGAGTTATTTCCGGTTTAATTAGTAATTTTGGTGTTCTTATTTAAATAGAGTAAGTTATTGACTCGGGTGTGTCTTTGTGTTTTTTTTTGATTCAAGCAAAAATAATCCGTATAATTATTTTATATGAAAGACACCATTTTATATAAATTAACAAATGACGAACGACAACTTACGATACTGCTTTGTGACATCTTACTTTAAACAATCTAAACACTTGGCTTTGGAATAAATTGACATTATCATGACACATTCGATTCTTCGTTTGACATTTCACGAAGTATTTCAGTTCTAAGTTTAGCGGAATTTTAATCAATAAATTGTGACATAATTAATACAAATGTAGACAATTCAATTTTTTATATTTTTAGATTTGTACAACAATGAATCTAAGATAATTTTAGACGGCCATCCCGAGATGACGCTTAGAATAAACAAATGACGATCGATTTCGACTTTGTGACGTATTATAACAACACAAAACCACTTGACATTAGCTAAATTATAATCAAGACATATGCCATTATAGAAAAAAGGACTACGAGTTAAACTAAGTTCAAACGATAAAAAAGTAATAAACGAGGCACGTCGATGTAGCATCCAAAAATACTTGTGAAAAACTAATATAAATATTAAACAGATGTCTATCAGAAGCAGCGTGGGAAATTATTTCTACAATGCAGGTGAAGCAGGTAGATAGCAATTTCATAAATTTTTGCTATAAAAATACCGTGAAACTGATATTAATTGCGCGAATGCAATATCGTGATTTGTCCTACTGTGCGATTGACTTTGTACAGCTTTTCAAATAGTGGAATATTAGTATATTTTGGATTAATATACTTTGCATGGTTAATAACTATGTACCTCCTTCCTATATCGATAAACATAACACTCGATATAAATCTATGACTTTACATTGCCAAGTAAACAGAGAGAATATAAACACAATACCTACACTATTTTTGGCCGTTTTGCGGAGTAAACATTAATTTATTCTTCCCGATTTATTTTGGGTTTTATTTGTATGGTGATTTTATTCAAATAAAGCTAGAGTTTTAACTGGCCTGTCAGCTCAGTTGGTAGTAGCTCTATCTTCTGCGCTGTAGGTTGAGGGTTCGATTCCCTCCCATGATAAACATTTGTGTGAAGAACATCGGTGTTAGTTCTATGTCTGGTTGTTATAAAGTATCATAAGTATGTATTTAAAAATATATCAGTATTCTATCAGTCATCTAGTCACCATAATACAAGCTATGCTTAGTTTATGACTAGATGGTGTTGTGTGCATTGTCCAGCAATATATATATATTAATATATTAGTTAGTGACTCGGGTGTCAATAATGTCTTGAGACAAAAAACTTGTCTCTCGAGCAAAAATAATTCGTATAATTATTTTATAAAGAGACACCAATTTTTATAAAATAACAAAAGACGAATGACAATATACGACTTTGTGTAGACTTACTATAAACAATCTAAACATTGTCATCATATGATGAAAATGTTTAGATTGTTAATGGCATGTGTCATATATGACACATGCCATTAACAACGAAGAAGAAGAAGTAAACATTTTTATTTCATTGGATAGCCATACCTACTAATCCTTTGTCTGAAATATTCACCAACTCTTTGATCAGTGACCAATTAAATTGTTAGCGCAAATAAGTAATACAATCAATTCATTGTTTACGATCCAAAAATTCTAGTCAATGAATAAAATAAATAAATAATGCCGGACATTTGGACATTTCACACAACATAATCTGGCCCCAAATTAAGCAGAGCTTGTATTATGGGTACCATATGACTGTTATAGTACCTACTTACTGTAAATACATAGAAATACCCAGACTCGAGACAAATACTTGCAGATCATATAAACATTTGTCCCGCGGCGGAAATCCAACCCATAACCTTCTGCGTCTTAGCCAGGCCTTATGCAACTGCGTCACAGAGGTCAACAAAAACCTAGCGTAAAAACATTTTCTTGTACCAAACAAAATATTTTTTTGCAGCGAGCCAAAATCCAAAATAACAAGCCCCATCGGCGTGTCTGATCAAATATTGATGTAATTTATGGGAAGTCGATACTGTCAAAGGGGTTGACATAAAAAATGGTACAAATTGCACGCGCTATTAAACTATTAAATAAAATTATACCGTGCCCTGTACAGGGTCTATTGGTAGTTAGGTAATAGGTACCTACATGCATAGAGAATCCACAGATCGAATAAAAGGTCGGTATACTCACTAGAATTTTGCTAACGCCAATCAATTTATGTGATCGAAGTATAATATACCCGAATCAATAACCTTAGCTTTATTTAAATAAAGTCATCAAAATTAATAATAAAACCCGAAATAACTTGGAAAGAATTAATAATATAAGATCGCAAAAAATAAACAAAATAATTCCATAAAAAAACAACAAAAAACAATGTTTGCAAAACGGCTAGAAATAAACCATACTTGAAATATCGTAGAGTGTTTACGAAGTTACTTGAAGTAACCTGTTATCACGTTATCACATTACGTTGTGAATACTAAAAACTATTTTGATTTAAAAATCGAAGTACTGAATCGATTTTGACTAAGTTTCTATGGGACCATTCGGAAGGTATATCCTTTCTTATAAAAGAAGAAAATTTTAAATCGGTTTATAAATTACAGAGTTATGCGGTAACATCAATAAATCAAAAGAACAATTAGAAAGAAATACAACCAAATTAGAGAGAGAACCTCCTCCTTTTTTGGAGTCGGTTAAAATTTTTACTTTCAAAACTTTCGTGAGTTGTTGTGTTGTATTTTGTCGATGGAGGCACCGACTCTTTTTCGATTCATCTAGAGAATCGTCATTAGGGTGAGTTTGATCCGCGGTCCGTGAGTTGCCGCGAGCGTTCACGGTTCGTACTACGGTTAACGAATCTTGGAGTAGTAGAGTGTCTACGAAATAACGCGTATAAAACGCACAAAAATTTCTGCGGTTTTTGACCACTGTGCAAAGTGACAACTCTTGAATTGTCAACTTCTTAATATTATAAGAAGGTATCAACTCAATTGATTAAATGCATAAATAACGCTTAAATTAAGAGTTCAAGTTTATTCTTGACATATTATCAAACAATATAGCTCTATAATATGAATTAGTTTTTCTCGTGTTATTTCATTATATTTTATAAGGTCATTTTAGCTCAATGTCAATAAAATAATTGTGATTTCTTAACATGAGTGTAGACAATATAATTATAAGTGCATTATGTTGCAATGTGATTTGTACGACGAGGAATCTAAGAAAATTATAGACGAACATTCCGCGATGACGTTCAGAATGGACAAATGATAATCGACTGTGACTTTGTTGAATGTATTATAACAAAACAAACCCATTATAGGTAGGAGAAGAAGAGTTCCAGTCAAAATCAAGTCTTGTTGTTCTTCTTCGTTAATGGCATGTGTCATAATGATGACAACATTGCCAGTGTCAAGTGATTGTTTGATTATAATGTCTTAGTCGAATTTCGATCGTCATTTGTCTATTCTAAACGTCATCGCGGAATGGGCGTCTAGAACTTTCTAGGGATTCCTCGTCGTTCAAATCACATTGCACCATAATACACTTATAATTCAATTGTCAAGTGAGCTATGAAGTCACAATATATTGATTAAAATTCCGCTAAGATAACTGAATAAAACATGCAATACAAGAAAAAATATTAATTTAAAAGTGCTATCTTACTTCATGAAATGACAAACGATCAAGTCTTGTTGTTTAGAAAAATAAACAACGCATAAAAATACTAACTCTACATTTTGAGGACCTCTGTTGCTCTGTGTGCTATGGCCCGGCTGAGACCCAGAAGGTTGCGGGTTCGATCCCCGCCGCGGGACAACTGTTTGTATGATCTGCAAGTATTTGTCTGGTCTGGATGTTTCTATGTATAATATGTATGTATTTAAACAAAAAAAAAGTATATAAGTAGTATATCAGTCATGTGGTACACATAACACAAGCTCTGCTTACTTTGGGCCATATGATGCTGTGTGAAATGTCCGGCATTATTATTATTATATTATTTTGATAAACACGGGCTTTACTCACGTATTATTTTGTCGATGGAGACGCCGACACTGTTTCCTCCATCGACAAAATAATACGTGAATAAAGCCCGTGTTTATCAAAATGACAACTCACGAATGTTTTTAAAGTGAAACACTTACTCTTGGTGTTGTAACAAAAAATAATAGAAGGCGTGGTCTACGCTGGCCATCCCATAACATATCTTTAGTAAGGGGGCCTACGCATCGGTATAGCGTAGTTTAGTGCAAATGCTCGCACGCAAAGCACACTAGTCAATGAAACTATTATGTATTAATACATTTATATTGAACTTTAGTATTTTTACGTGTTATGTTGTGGTCATTGAAGTTTGATAAGTGAACGCGAGCTGTTGTTTGTGTAAGTAGCTACTTTCCCAACTTACCCTTTTTGTTGTTTAGATGTTGTGAATTGGTTGATTCTAATTAATGTTTGTTATACAAAAATAATTACAGAAATGTACAGAATAATATAAAATTAATGTAAAACAGTTGAGCTATCTAAGGACCGGTTAAAACGATCTATATATAGCTCAACTGATCCAGATCACTGCCAGAGGGTAGCGTTCCCAAGACACTGGCGGCATTCGGCATTCGGTAGTTTAAAATTATTTTGTTTCATAAATTTTGTTTGTTCTGGTATTTATTTATAGTTATTACAATGGAGCACAATATAATTAACAAGTCATCCAAAATAAATATAACTATGTAAATACACTTAATAAATTAACATGATAATATTAAAAGGCACTTAAAAATAAAATGTAGAACTTAACATTACTGAAATTTACTAGATTAACATTTGACAAGAATAGACAAAACTGTATTTTTCTTTTAAACAGTAGTGTAATTAAAAATCCAAAAAATAAGTAACTGATAGTTTGGTATATTATAGGTCCGACTGCAGATTTTTGAATAGTCGAACATCAAAATGCTAGTGAATATTTAATTCAAGATTAAACAATACTTAAACGTCTAAGTATATAAATTTATACTATCGAATATACCATAGGTAAATAGCAAATATTTTTTTTTTATTTCTGGGCACGCATCTTGTGATGGCCAGGACCGACTGGATTACTTATTAAACTATTTATAAATTATCAAATTATGTAAGGAATAGGTTTGTTCACAATAAATAAATAAATAATTAATCCCGGACATTTCACACAACATCATCTGGCCTCAAAGTAAGCAGAGCTTGTGTTATGGGTACCACATGACTGATAGGTATACTACTTATATATACTTTAGATTTTTTTGTAAATACATACCTACATATTATACATAGAAACACCCAGACCCGAGACAAATACTTGCAGATCATACAAACATTTGTCCCGCGGCGGGAATCGAACCCGCAACCTTCTGCGTTTCAGCCGGACGTAAGCTCACTGCGCTACAGAGGTCGTCAATAATAATAAGTAGGTTGTATATTTCGTATACGAGTATAGTCAAGTCAAAAGATATTTATTTCAATACAATTACAAGGATCACTTTGAAACGTCTTACATACTAGGTGAATTTAGGTGCCAATTCCTCCTAACCCAAGTCCGAGATCTGGCAACAAACTCGTCCTGGTCCTAGCGTTTTTTTGCATGATCCATCTTATAACTACCTTAACTACGAAAAACTAAAACAAGAGAGTTTATACATTTAAAATGTGTCGGTCTACTGTCTGAGGGCAGAGCAAGCATCATGAGGCCATGCATTCTTATCAATAATATAGTCATTTATATTATAATACGCTTTCTTCTATACCCAATACGCTTTCTTCTATACCCAGTAGATGTGTGTAAGTCAGGCTGTGTGGATCACTATAATTTAATTTATTTGTTTTCTTATAATTATTTTGTACAAACACATTAAATAACTTAATAGTAATTGAAAATATTTGAATGAAATCAAATGACTCGACGATTAACTTGGACGGTCTCGCGTCGATGGCTACCCCACAGCCACACACGCAAGTCGCGTGCGTGACGCGTGCCTTGTACCTACAGGTGGCTAGCCAGACCTACAGACACTTGACAGTCACCCACGGAATTTACAAACCATTAGACACTTGTCATTCGGGAAATAAGATTAAATTCAAATTGTATTATCTACTCAATTCACAATTCAATAAAATATTTAATGAAAATAACATACAAAAAATACTATTTTATAATAATTGTTCAAATTCAAAAGATATTCGAATTTGATCTAAAACGTCTATAAAAAATGTAGCACTACAAATTCACCCTAAACAATCAAAAATCTGTCACCGGAAGTCGGATGTGATAGAGCTCAACTGACTTTCCGTAACACATTGGTCACGCGAGCAGGGTGAGGTCACCTGCCTTTAAAAATGGTTGCTAAATAAATAAGGGTAGCCACTTGCATAGTATCTTGCAATAGTTTCGTATTGTTTAAAACTTAACAGGTGGTTAAAAGTTACAGTAAATGTTATTAACAACATATTAGGTATATTTTTTAAAACACTATTGTAACAACACTGTTCTCGTGGACACAGAACCACGGAGCAAAGCCATAAGATTTTTAAACCTTATCATTAACAACTATTTTAATTTGCAGGTCAAAATGTTTGGAACTGACTTCGACGACTACTGCGATTTTAACGAAAGCATCTGTAGCAACGACTCTGGCATCGACAGGTCCTACGTTGACCTGGCTACACCAGTTACCAGCACTCCTCTCAAACATGACACCTCAGATCTAGGAATAAGTCTCACACCTAAAAAAGAAAACATTAGACGAAAACTTTTTAGCGACGAGTTCACTGCCTTCCAAAGACCTATCGATGATATAAAGGCATTTGAAGAGAATCTGATCTTATGTAACAAAACCTCAACACCAGTGAAAGACAAGAAGAACAAGGATCCGAATAAACCTAAAAAAAAGTACGCCAATGGAAAAAACAGAGTCACAAGATGCAAGAGTCCATCGCAGATCATTAGGATAAAGAGAAATAGGAGAATGAAAGCAAACGACAGGGAGAGAAACAGAATGCACATGCTGAACGAAGCTTTAGATAGATTGAGATGCGTGCTACCGACATTCCCGGAGGATACAAAACTAACCAAAATAGAAACGCTCAGATTTGCACACAACTACATTTACGCTCTAAGTCAAACATTGGAATCTTTAGACGATATAAACTCTGGAGAAACACCAACGGAAGGATTCTGTTCAAACTACGATAAGATACAAAACTACGCTAACGTTGGAGACAAAGTACCCAAAGACGCATTCAGAGACATATTTTTACCAAATAAGACTGAACACAACGAGGATGGTAGCTACCGTAGTTTTGAAGGATTCAGTAAACCATTCCCGAACGGTACAAATTTCATGCAAACATCAGAAGGAGTACTTATCAATGTTGGTAACGTGACCGTATCTGTGAACAATAAAGGTGGAAATTGCATCGCCTCCACAACCGGTACTGGATTCTTCACGCATCCTGCCAGTTTCTCAGATGATATGAACCAGCAAAGTCACTTCTATCAGGCTCCTTACGATGCTAGCAATTATGGGAATGCGATGTTGGAACAGAAAGTGCACGCTGAAGGATATTTTAATCAGAAAAACTATGAAATATTCAAAAATGCTTTTGAAAACGCTCAGAAGCCCAAAAGGGTTGCGAAAACCGAGGTGCATGCTAACCACGGGAAGTTTACAAGCTCGACGTATGGTTACAATGAGATGCAGTATTATAATAACTGTGACACTAATAGTTATTTCCCCGGCAACTATTATTATGAGGACCATAGAAACTACAGACATTTTTACAACAGGTCCACGGTTGTGAACGCTCAAATATAAAAGTTTAAATGTATTTTTTCTAGTCATTTGTACAAAGTTTTATTTTTACACAGAAAATGATAGGGTATAACTTTTTTGATTGTATAAAACCAAAGACAATAAAGATGTTTTATAAATTAGTATAACTAGTCATAAATAATTGTAATAAATACTTTTATTATTTTTGTAATAGCTTATTTCAATCAACTACCTTTATTATCAACAAACAAAGATTTTGACGTCAATTAAAGCTGAGAGAGAGGATTGTACGCATGAATGACGAGTAGTTAATAATAATAATAAATAAGCACCATGAATATAAATCAAATGAGAACAATGCCGACTAAAGAGCGAAAAGTTGTGAATGCTTCTGCGCACCCCAAGCCGACTACAATTGTTCAGATCTTTTGAAACATTACCAGTCAAACCCCATCAGCACGCAATTTTTAACCTTATTGCCATGCAGTAAAGACTTGAGTTCAAAGCGTAGAGCTGAGGGTTGTATAATAGGGGCACCCGTTTATATCGAGTTACGAAAATGTCGAAAACTAAATGTTTGCTTTGGAAATTCGTTACGGCAATTGTTAGAGACGTCTATTTTTGCCCCAATTATTTGGGTGTCATAAATCGTCTATTGATTTGTACGCAGCTTGACCCACAAGGCGTATCTCACCTGTCAGCTGCGATACGACTTGTGGTGTTTGCTCTTACCTAATCTTACTAACAAGATGTAGACGCATCGTAGCAACCTTGAATGGTGTAAAAGTAGATAAACCAAGAATAAGGCTCCGAGTAATGGTAAAATGAAATGGGCAGAAAAACTGGTTAAAGCTTATCCACTAGTTTATACATATCAATAATAATAATACATATGTACATAAATAAAATATGAAATATTACTGAACAATGCACACAAAACCATCTGGCCACAAACTAAGCATAGCTTTTATTATCACCAGATGACTGATATAACACTTATATATTTATTTTTAAATACATTAAAATGATAGATACTTTAAAACACCCAGACACAAAACAAACACCTATGTTCATCACACAAATGTTTGTCCTCGGAGGTAATCAGACCTTCCATCTACAGCGAAGAAGGCAGAGCTACTAACAACTGACTGAGAGGCCAGTCACATATTATAAATTCGAAAGTGTCTCTGTCTGTATGTTTGATTGTTACTTTTAAACGGCTAAACGGATCTTGATGAAATTTGGTATCAAAATAGGTTGTATCTTGTGGCAGGTATGTCCTGCCACAAGGCTATCTTTTATGTAGGTACTACGCGTGCAAAACCGCGGGTAGCAGCTAGATTGCAATAAAGGCTTCATGTCTCAAAGTCGTAATTATAAAATAATTATACGGGTTATTTTTGCTTCAATCACATAGAAACACAAAAAAAATATTCCAATTGTTCACACATGAGTCAATACCTCTAGCTTTGTTTAATTAAAAAGATCAAAATTACAAATAAAACACGTAATAACTCGGGAAAAATATATAATTTATAAGTGCAATGTTTGCTTCTGTTTCCTTCGTATGAAGGTCAAGAATATTATACAACAATGGCTAAAAAAAATACGTCGTATTCGACATTTTCCGACTACAAACATCACGTGTATATTTCCCCTTCTATTTTTTTGAAGAGGTTGATTGTCAACAGCTTCTTTGCGCATGGTTTCATTTTTCTTTCAGCCATTCACGAGGTAACAGTGAACGAAACATTGACTCGGTTGTCTACGAAAATACAAGCAGACACATTGCTTCGCCGAGACCACACTCAAATACACCATAGCTAAATCAAAACAACGGAATTGCTCACAGGAAGCCGCGGGCACCTGGCGTCGCCAACTGTCGCAGCGAGTTGAATTATTATAATTGTCGAACAAATCTCCGTTTGGTCACGCTTTATCGACGCCAGATTGTAGCAGGAAATTATTATTTTGAACATAGAGAACTCACTCTAACTTATTTGAGGTCGCTTTTTTTGCAATCTTTATTTGATAAATAAGTTCTTGGACTCGCTTGGCAACTGCCAGCTCTGTTATACGAGTAGCATACACATTTTATGCTACTACTTAGATTATACGTGGCCGTCTTGCGAAGTCTTGCAAATATTGCGCGCTTATATTGTTTAATTTTCTCGAGTTATTTCAAGTTTTACACGTAATCGTTGTGATTTTATGCAAATAAGGAGTGTTATTGTGTCAGGTTTGATTATTTGTAATAAAAGTTTTGTGTTTCTTTGTTGTTCGAGCAAAAAAACCCGTAAATTATTTTATAAGGTGATATAAGGTGATAGCCGCGTCTTCACATGAGTGGTGCGTATATAAAAAGTAGCATATGTCCTTTCCAAAGATACAGTCTATCGTTACCAAATTTTATCTAGATCTGTTCAGCCGTTTAGCCGTGTAAAGGTACCAACCATACAGATACACTTTGAGACATTTATTTATTTAGGACGACCTCTGTAGCGCAGTGGGCAAAGGCCTCCCTGAGACGCAAAAGGTGCGGGTTCGTTTCCCGCCGCGGGACAAATGTTTATATAATCTGCAAGGTCTCGGGTCTGGGTATTTTTCTATGTATAATGCATGTATTTACAAAAAAAAGGTATATAAGTAGTATATCAGTCATGTGGTACCCATAACATAAGCTCTGCTTAGTTTGGGGTTAGATGACGCTGTGTTAAATGTCCGACATTATTTATTATTTATTAATTTTTTACTATTGATGTAAAGCCACCATTTTTTATATATATTTTAACAAAAAAAACCGACTTCAAACAGGAAACTCAAAAGTTAAAAATCCCTTGACTGTCCTCTTCATCATCAGACCCCTTAAGGCAGTCACAATCTATCTAGGTGTTAAGTTCTCATCAATAAAAAATCATCAAACACCAGGTAATTGCTGTAAATCGTCGAGGACTTCCCTCGACTTACATTCGGCTCCATCTTCAGATCGACTCCAGACCATCATTAAATAGTAGTGCTTTACAATACTTAATGAAAAAAAATTACAAACACACTAATCGCCACAACGATTTTCGAAGGTTCCCCTCGATTTCTCTGGGATGAAATCATCAGATCCTGGTTTCCTTGGTACCACGGTACCACCCTTGGGATATATCCTTTCTATCAAAAAAAGAATCATCAAAATCGGTTCGAAACGACGATGTTATCCGCGAACTCACATAAAAAAAAAACATATATATGGTCGAATTGAGAAACCTCCTCCTTTTTTGGAAGTCGGTTAAAACTTATCTTGTTCTTCTTCTTCTTTATTAATGGCCTGTGACATAATACTAATGTCAATTTTGCCAATGTCAAGTGTTTAGAGTTTATAGTCAGTTTGTTTGTTATTAGAGTCTTAGTCGATGGTCAATTGTCAATTCTACACGTCACGTTTGGAATGGCGTCTAGAATTTTCTTGCGATTCCTCGTCGTTCAAATCACATTGCACACAATATAATTCAATTATCCATACCCGTCCTGTAGTCACAATTTATTCAATAAAATACCGCCAAGATTTTAAAACATGCAATAAAACGGGTAAAAATTATTAAATTAGCAGAGCTATGTTACTCCATGAAATGACAGACGAAGAATCCGGGTAACACCAGGTAATTGCTGTAAATCGTTGAAGACTTCCCTCGACTTACATTCGGCTCCATCGTCAGATCGACTCCAGACCTTCATTAAATAGTAGTGCTTTAAAATACTTAATGAAAAAAAATTACAAAAACACTAGTCGCCACAACGATTTTAGAAGGTTTCCCTCGATTTCTCTAGGATGACATCATCAGATCCTGGTTTCCTTATCATGGTACCACCCTTGGGATATATCCTTTCTATCAAAAAAAGAATCATCAAAATCGGTTCGAAACGACGATGTTATCCGCGAACTCACATAAAAAAAAAACATATAACAACATTGGAATGGCGTCTAGAATTTTCTTGCGATTCCTCGTCGTTCAAATCACATTGCACCACAATACACATATAATTCAATTATCCATACCCGTCCTGTTGTCACAATTTATTCAATAAAATACCGCCAAGATTTTAAAACATGCAATAAAACGGGTAAAAATTATTAAATTAGCAGAGCTATGTTACTCCATGAAATGACAGACGAAGAATACAGTTAAAAATTAAAAAAGACGAACGACAACATACGATTTTATGACGTCTTACTGTAAAATGTAATCACTTGACATTGGCAATACTGTCATCATGCCATTAAACAAAGAAAAAGAAGAATGCTACTACTTAACATAAATTAAAACTATTAAAATAGTTTTGGTTGCCTCACAACAGGGCAGCCAAAATACTCTCTTGTTTGCAACTGCCACTTTCTATCAATTTGCTGAACAAATTAAGATCATACCTTTTAAACATGTTCGTTCTTAGAGACTGGCTCTGGACACATTCTTCTAGCAAATGACAAACTTCTTCTGAAAGTTCACAAGTAGAACAGTTCAGAGAATCGGAAATAAGGCGTTTGACCTTAGCTAGTATGCACTGAGCGCGACTGAGCGCTGTACAACACTTTAAAACTATGGTTACTAGCTTGGTGATGACTGATTAATTAAATATTGGTGTACTTTTAAGTGCAAATGAAATCTGTCTACATGCCCAAATTGATCTAGACAGATAATTAAATAAATTATGAATAAATATTGGTGGACAATGCACATAACTCCATCAAGCCCCAAACTAAGCAAAGCTTGTATTATGGGATGACTGATAGAATACTTATATAGTTTTAAATACATACTTATAACACACAGAACAATAACCTGTGTAAATAACACTAATGTTGGTCCTGGGAGGGAATCAAACCCTTAACCTACAGTGATGAAGGCAACGCTACTACCAAATGAGCTGACAGGCAAGTAAGGCCAGTATTAGGTTTATTTTGTTCAGTGTGGTTCAGCTAAATCACCATACCTAATAATCGTACTAGATAGTTTCTTATAGAGTTTTTGTCAATGTAGATTGCCGATGATCTTAAAACGATGAAACTTGTTTTAAAACCAACAAACATATTTTCCGGTAGCACACCGCAATTACGCACAATGGCCAAGTGTGAGTAGTAACAAGCGTGAAAGCCGACTGTCACCGAGACTAATGGATTACCGCGGGTCGGGGCGTCAGGACAACACTGTGAAACATTGTAAAACAACAAACAGGTTTTGACTAAGTGCGAAGCCCGCGACTTCAAACCACATGTCTCTTGATCACAGTCACACAGTATTTTTTTTATTTATAGATATTTCTGTTTCAGAATCGTTCTATTAATTTAATTGATCGCAGAATATTTGGATGTATTAAGTTTCATTGTCATAATTGGCATTAGTTCATCTGTTGAAAATTATTTAGGTGGTGTCAGTCAAGTTACAGAGCAGTTATTTGTAATTGAAAACATTCGTTCATGGATCCACACCAGCAAGCTGAGGTGCGTGAGGTTTCCTCTCCACTGACGCCACTCTGACTGGGATTCTATTTGATAGCGCAGGCCCTCCCAGGTACCTACACTAACCTCGCGACCTTGCCGATAGGACCCGCAGGAAAGACGAGTCAGTACATGCGGTGTTGGTTCGGTTGCAGGTGTATAACGACTGGTACCGAGCACTATGTTTAATGTTTAAAAATTCCTGTTTCTAGTCATTCTGTAAAGAAGACGTTTCTTAACAGAGCATATTCTATCAGAATGTTTCCAAAAGGTACGTTTTGCGACCAATAGATGTTTTACATGGAGACGGTTTTGCAAAATCCGGATAATTCAAAAAGATAGACAAGTAACACAAACAAGTATGATGTCCTCCTTGACAAACGAGTATGATATCTTGGGGACGCTACCCTCTGGCAGTGATTTGAATCAGTTGAGTTATCTATAGATCGTTATAAGCGGTCCTTAGATAGCTTAACTGTTTCACATGTATTTTATATTATTATTCAGTACGTTTCAATAAGTATTTTTTTTTTTTTTTTTTTATTTTATTTATTAAACAAAATCCACAGCTCTTAGTAAACAATATTACTTAATCTAACGCATTTATCCTAAAGCCAATAACGGATTTACATTTTATGTTTATCACCTATAATTTAGAAGACAGTCACTTACCAAACATGTTATTAGTTAATAGAAAATACCTATTAACAATTATACATTATAATTATGTGAGTGTATGAGAGTTGTGTAAAAATGCGCGCGCGTGTGTGTGTATGTGTGTGTGTGTGTGTGTGTGTGTGTGTGAGAGAGAGAGAAATAGATTACGTGGTATGCATAATATGATAATTACAAATAAAACTGACACAAACTTATACATTTTCACAAAGAATTCTGAGAATTTTACGTTTGAACACCTGCTTGCTACAATAGAAAATATCAATTTGTTTAAATTGTTTGTTGTAGTTTCTATGTAGTCGACTAACAAGTGAGTTTTGGGCGTAATTTGTGCGTGTAGGCAAAACAGCAAACAGGTTAGTGTGTCTAGTTCTAATGGTTGGAACACAAAAGCGCAACACTTTAGACAATAACTCCGAGCAGTCGATATAGTTATTGCATACACCATGCAGAAATGACATATCAGTTAGAGTCCTACGGTTTTCGAGAGAAGTGAGGTGATGATAAAAGCACGCTGTCTGATAGTCGCTAAAACTACTGAAACATCGAAAGTTCAGGTGTTTTATGAACTTACTTTGTATACTTTCCAGGCTCTGAATGTAGGTAATATAGTGAGGGTTCCAAATACAGCTGCAATACTCTAGAATGCTTCTAACATAGGAATAATACAGAACCTTCAAGCAACTAATGTCAGAAAAAGGGCGGCTAACACGCAGTATAAAACCTAAAGCTTTGTATGCTTTGTTGACAATTATATCTATATGTTCTGAAAATGTTAATTTAGAGTATTAATGTTATTAGAGTAGACAAGTATACCAACTCTACAATAGAAAATCCCTATAAAATAATACTCGTACTTCTAGCACTCATAAAAACGAATATCGAAATGTAATCAAATCATTCAAATTAATAGCCAAATCCATAAATGTCGTAGTTAGCGGTATCTCCCCACAATCTGCAGTAATTCCATGCACCGACCATAATCCCGTTCATTTGGGGAATTTCGCTGATTCCCCCTCAACTACAATACCAGCGGTGGCTGGTAATAACAATTTACAAGAAATGCTACCGTCATTGTGCTTCAAACGAGAAATTTTCCTAGGGCCGAAACCACATTGATATACGCAAAGAAAAATATGCATATCAGCTCACGAAATACGCCGAATATAATATTTATACTAAATCGCGTAGAATACCAGTATGCATTCTGAGCTGCTTCTGCTTGGTTGTGTATCAAGTGAATTTGAATTATCTGAAGTCATATCTATCATATGAAGCATTACCGGAATATAAACGATAAACGAAAAAACACACCGGGTTAATTCCTTAAATTCAGAAAGAATGGCCTGTGGGTGTAAGCGGCGCAAGATAATTTGTATATAGCGCGATGTATACGGGAAAGTGATTCGCGTAAGATATGCTCAGTGTGTTTTCTCCCTTAACATAAATGTTTTGTGAAATCAGGGATCTGATGCTAATTGAGGAATAGCATAAAGTCTTGAAAAATTTGGTTTGATACTAACCTCATAATAACCTTTTTTGTGAATATATATAAATACATATTGGTGGACAATCCACACAGCAGCGTCTAGCCAAAAACTAAGCATTGCTATGGCAACCATAGACTCATAGAATACTTATATATTTTTAAATAGGTACAACACATTTTTAATACATAGTTAATTACAAACGCACTAGTCGCCACGATTTTCGAAGTTTCCCCGCGATTTCTCTGGGATGCCATTATCAGATCCAGGTTTCCTTGTCATGATACTACCCTTGGGATATCTCCTTTTCAACGAAAAAGGAATCATCAAAATCAGTTCATAAACGACAAAGTTATCCCCGACGCGCATAGAGAAACTTACTTTTTTTGATGTTGGTTAAAAAACCTAGAGATGTTTGTCCTTGGAAGGATACGAAGGGACACGAACACACATCCTACAGTGCAGAAGGCAGAACTACTATCAACTAAGCCAGTCTAGTCTTGTAGTACCGGTTACAACCTTGTATTCTGTTTTTCCGTTTCAATAATACAAACAAATATTACATTTCAGTGTCACTCATACGTCCTTTCACATGCACAATATTTCTGTTAGTATTGTGCGAGGGCGAAGATAATATAAACGCCGTTAAAGGCGTTTCTTTATTGATAGTTCTAGGTGATTTCTTATAAATTACTAGCTTCTGCCCGCTGTTTCGCACGCATAGTACATTTATAAAAGTAGCCTATGTCCGTTCATAAGATACAATCTATATCCATACAAAATTTGAACGATGCAAAAGAAGTTCTGTTGATCCGATCGCTACCAAACTTCACAGGATCACTGATCACTGATTCACTGGCCAATCTGAAGATTTCCTAAAAATTTAATCAAATCACTCCAGCCGTTTCGGAGTCCATAGGGAACATACATACACACATCGCCTTTTATAGAAATAAATTAGAGCACTTCGTAGAGCAGAGCGCGTTGAAGTCTTTGGTACGGACAACTGTAGCAGTAGCCAAATGTGCTCTTTTTCTTTAGTGTCTAAGAGTTCAAAACCGTCTGACAAATATGAGAGAAAAGAGAAGCAATGTTTTTTAAAAACAATATATTTACTTAATTCACTTCACCTAATCAAATTGAAACCACATGCCCTATATCATATGTCCGAATGGTGGCCTCAGGCTAATTGCCTTGTCTGTCTGTCTGTTTGCACTGGCCTGTTTAAAATTCATCAGCGAGAATACCCGGGGGCAGTTTGTTTACTTACTGCTAAGCTAATACTGCTTTGTTTACATACTTTTTTAAATAGATTGAGTTGTCGGGCTCGAGTTTAAATTTTTATTTTATTAGTGTTGATACGAGTAGAATAATTACGTTTTAAAAACTAAAAAGAAAAGCAACTTCATTCAATGAAATTTGAGTTCAAAAAATTTGAATACAATGCAGTAGCTACTGCGCTACTCCCGATGGCGCCACTGAATACCAGCGATACAACAGCCTTCACACTTCTCTATCATATACTAAACTAGCTACCCGCCCCGGGTTCGCACGGGTGCATGCCGATGCTAAATTTACTACAGAATGTCTTTATATACAACGTTATCTAAGAGAATAACATAACCTAAGAGATAGACATATGCCATCGCGGACTTTTTTGTGGACCTTTTTAAGGTGTACAATACTGTAGTACATTATTTTGATCTATCTCGTAGGGTTCAGCCAACATAAGCAATGTAGGCGCAAAAAAATGTGTTTATTTACGACATCACATTAGAAACCTCTAAAATGATCAGTGTTTCTCTACTATATTATCCTCTACTATACATATAAACCTTCCTCTTGAATTACTCTATCTATTAAAGAAAACCGCATCTGAAATCCGTTGCGTAGTTTTAAAGATCTAAGCATACATAGGGACAGACAGACAGCGGCAGGCGACTTTGTTTTATACTATGTAATGGTAGCCTTTCTTCCGTCACGGTATAATTACTTTGTGTTATACATTTTGATAACCACGGGGTTTACCTACGTATTTTGGCACCGACACAGTTTCAATTCAACTAGAGAAACTTCATCAGGCTGAGATCCGCGGTCCGTGAGTTCCCGCAAGCGTTCCCGTTTCTCACTGTGCAATTACGTGAGTAAAACCCGCGTTTTCAAATGTATGTTACTGACGAATGTTTTTAAAGTGAAATACTTTGCTCTGTATTTTTTTTATATGACGTTAAATAAATATTTTCTCTTTCTATTATATAAATATGCAAATATGCCGGTCTGGATAAGGTCTACACGGAACAGGAGCCCACCGCGTTTACAAAATTATTTCACGGCGTCTGATAGATACTCGCATATAGCGTGACCCGAGAACGTGGCAATGCCGCCAGTGTCTTGGGAACGCTGCCCTCTGGCAGTGAACTGGATCAGTCGAGCTATCTATAGATCGTTTTAAACGGTTCTTAGATAGTCCTTCATGGATAGGTCCTTCAACTGTTTCACATTGTGTTTATTATTGTGTACATTTCTGTAAATAAATTACTTTGTTTTCTATATATATTTCGATGAGATCATAGCAGTGATTGGCCTTTGACCACCTAAATACTACAAACAATGGAGTAATGTGAGGTAGCCAATAACCAAATATTAGTTCCCCATCAATACACGCCATAAATACTAAGCTAATAGAACCGATTCTCTGTCATTTTCCACATTTAATACCAAAAGATGAATTAGTCCATTAAAATGTTACATTTTTTAGGCCTTAGTGTGCATTTGTCAGAGGACGCAATTTTATTTTTTTAATGTGTAGGGGGGGTCAGTAGAAGCTTAAGTTCAAGTTTGTGGGGTCGGCACCCTTGTCCCCCGGCCGCCATCTTGGAAAAGGGGGTGCAAAGGGTTTTCGCGCTGTATCTCGTAAACTAGTTACCTTACAGAAAATTTAATCAAACATAAAATGTAGCAAATTAAATTTCCTACAATTTTATTTCTATTACTTTTTATCGTCAAGTGACCAACAAAAAAGTTATAAACAAAAATAAATGAAAATTTTGTTTGTTTGTTCTAGGTTTTACAGCGCTCCAAACTTAAACGGATTCTCGAATGCTCATAGGGATGCAATAAAAACTAAAAATTAGGCTTACTTTTCTATCTATATTTTTTTTATTCATACAATTTATTATGATCTTAACATTCCTATGCTATTATTGAACTATGTTTGACCCTTTTACCCACCACCTATGAGGTATAACATGGGCAAAGTCAAATTTATAAAAATTTTGCAGAAGCATCCAGAGTTAGCAAGTGGAACTAAATTATTTATGAGTGAGAAAGTCGAGTCATCGTTACTCAGTGTTGTTGGCGAACGTTTTTTCGTCTTTTTATATGGCGGAAATAAAGACGATACTCTAGACACTCTGCGATACAAACGATTTGCTAAGACAGTGACAAAAAATGCATTAAAAAATGCATTAAATTTTTATAAATTTGACTTTGCCCATGTTATACCTCATAGGTGGTGGGTAAAAGGGTCAAACATAGTTCAATAATAGCATAGGAATGTTAAGATCATAATAAATTGTATGAATAAAAAAAATATAGATAGAAAAGTAAGCCTAATTTTTAGTTTTTATTGCATCCCTATGAGCATTCGAGAATCCGTTTAAGTTTGGAGCGCTGTAAAACCTAGAACAAACAAACAAAATTTTCATTTATTTTTGTTTATAACTTTTTTGTTGGTCACTTGACGATAAAAAGTAATAGAAATAAAATTGTAGGAAATTTAATTTGCTACATTTTATGTTTGATTAAATTTTCTGTAAGGTAACTAGTTTACGAGATACAGCGCGAAAACCCTTTGCACCCCCTTTTCCAAGATGGCGGCCGGGGGACAAGGGTGCCGACCCCACAAACTTGAACTTAAGCTTCTACTGACCCCCCCTACACATTAAAAAAATAAAATTGCGTCCTCTGACAAATGCATACCCAAATGTAACTTTTCAATGGACTAAATTGGCATCGCCACAAATTAGCTATCCAGCTGACACGACAATATTTTGCTCTAGAACCAAATAAACTAAAATAATCTCTAAAACCAAAAGATAAGGTCTAAAATCCAATTGATTTGTCAACAATAGTCCATGTTATAAAGACCTTTCACTATCATACAAGTAAAGCGAAATTATTGTAAGTTATGCTATGAATAGGGCTCTATTAAAATTGGTTTATTGATAAATAGGGAGCCGAAAATAATGCCATTTCTGACAGAGTGCAAACATTCTAAATACCTGTCAAATATGTAGCCATCTGCTTTAGAGATCATTTATTTTAAAACTAGCTGTTGCCCTCGACTTCGCACGCGTGGTACCTACATAAAAAGTAGCCTATGTCCTTCTCCAAGGTCCCATCTATCTCGATACCAAAATTCATCAAAATCAGTTTAGGCGTGAAAACGTAACAGACAGACAGACATACAGACAGACAGAGTTACTTTCACATTTATAATATTAGTAGGAATGAACAGCCTAAAATGTTATGCTTCTAGTTCTGAAAATGACAATACTTTCAAACAAACCTTTTCAACCTTCTACAACACTTTTTTCCAATTAAAAAGTAGCCTATGTCCTTTCTCAGGCTATACACTATCTATGTACCAAATTTCATTTAAATCGGTTCAGTAGTGTTGGCGTGAAAGCGAGACAGACAGACAGAGTTACTTTCGCATATATAATATAAGTAAGGATAATTACAGAAATGTACAGAATAATGTACAATAATATAAAATACATGTCATTTTGTATTATTGTTTATTGCCACGTTGTATGGCAATGCTAATTCGATGACCGAAATAGAAGCCAGCATTCCAGTCACACATGGTCTCCATCAGTCGCTCTGCTAGGTTCCTATATATTTTGTAAGCTCCTGATCCCCATATAATTATAATACTGGTTGGCATTGGCATTAAATTGCAAGACCTTGGGAGAATGAAAATGTATGGTAACAATAGTTATTTAAGGAAATAAATACATGAATATTGTGCAATTGATTGACCTTAAATACACAACTGAGGCAAATAGAGCGCAACATTTGTGAATAAGCGCTGGAAACACTGTTTTTCAATCAATTATTTAGTTTACATCGACCATAAACACTTAAAAGATAAAACATATCAAAATTTAAAGCAAAATCAATCTTATTATGTAATATCTAAGGTATATTGTCAAATTTATTATTCTGCCTCACAATTGAGCACATTACAAATAGTAGCCGAAACTCAACTTTATTTCTATAGGAATAAGAGTTATGGTTTGTTAAGTCCATGATTGTTACTATAACATTTGGTACACTCTGGGTTGGGCATCCACTTGAAGTTGATTGAAAAATATCCAAATCTTTGTATGTTTGTTTGTAAAGATAATAGTGGTTACGTTATTGCAGTCGAGTATGCATCTGTGGTTCAACAATGCTGTATATAATTATGTTTTAAAAACTAAAAAAGAAATCCGACTTCATTTATATGAAACTAAGAAATTTTTACTTTGATTCATATTTTTACCAAACTAGTGAAACGATTTTGATGAAATTTCTATGGGACCAATCGGAATGTTCATAAACATACGTTCGAAATTAAATTTAGTACTTTTTTAAAATGTTAATATAAAAAAATATGTTTTTGAAGTAAAACTTCTTTAGCATCGTTGTGATTTGAAAGTCGATGAAACGAAAAAGCGACTGTAAAAGAGACAGATACATATATTCATAAGATTTAACGTGGGAGAAAATGAGATAAGAAGCATTATACGTGTTTATTAGAACGTGTTTGTGCGCGCATGCGTAGTACAAAGCTCAAGAAAAGGTATCACAACAACCGTGATGTTTTGAATACGTGTACGTATTATACGTTTGTTTTTATAAGGTTTCACTTCTAGCACGTGTGAATTGCACACAAACATGTTTTTTTTTATGTTTTTTTTTTCTGAATTCCAAGTCTTCATTAAACTGACGTGTTTTAATTTTATAATTTCTATTTATGTAGCTTCTTCCATATTATTGTTTAAATTTTCAGTGACATGTTATTTTCTAAAGTTTTTTAAACTTAAGCGATCAGAACACATTATTATAAATATATACTTGTATTTATCGCGTTTATTTACCATAATATATTTATAATAATGTTTATTTATTTATAATAATGTTATGTTCTATTATTAATTGTAATTTCTTTTGATTTATTATGCTGTGTGTAGTTTTTAAGTGTTTATAATTTAAATAATGTTTTATGGATTTATATCTGAAATAAATGAATAATAATAATTAAACACAACCACTATCTAAGAGATAATATTTATATTTTTGTAGTTCAATCCATGATGATGAAAAAATGCCGACGCGCATTTTAATAAAAACTTGCTTCAGAATGTTTACTTTAAATAAATGGATGAGAAAAAATTGCGAAAAGCGAGGCCGCTATGAACTATAATAATATATGTTCTCCACCATACAATAAATCAAACTTATCGAAGAGTTTCAGTTTCTCTGAATAAGAACGTTAAAGACGAGCATTTAATTTAAAAAATCCTGGTCGTAATAAAGGTAGGCCTCAGTGCGAGTAGGTAGGGAGAGGTGTTATGAAAAGGACACGTATTGAAAGGGACAATTCAAATTACCGGTAAAATAAAAATAATTTCGAGACCACACTATTTTTGTCGTATGTCAACCTTGATGCATGTTCGTTCGCGGCTAATTTCATACTCCTGTCATTTCAAACATGGTGGAATCGTGCGAGTGTTGTTTTTGTGATTGAATAGTATTTTATCTGTTGTAATTGTAAAACGTTTTGTCGAGTGCTGCGAGTTAATTAGTAACCGTTTAAGATAGCTGGACATTCATAGACGCGAGAACATAAGTTCAGTGAAATTTAATTTGGAATTGTAGATTTTATCGTTATGTTTTAAATTTTTGTATGATATTTATGAAAGGGACATGCCCTTCATAAATTTATCACTTCTTTTTCACATTATAAGTGCCACCTAATAAGGAAACGCGTGTCGATAAACAAAAAATTGAAAATGCAGTGAATGTACAAGGAAAAAAAACACCCAAGACTGAGAAACGAAACTTAAAACATGCGAAACAAATTTTCAAAAGCAATTTAATAGATCAAGAATCAAACAAAACCAAAAGTAACAGGAAAACTTTTGGTCTTGTTTGTCTAATCTTATTACGTGAACATAGTTGCGGGTAGTTCACCTAGCTTAACTACAAAATGAAATTTCATTAGCGTCAATCAACCAACCAGTACAAAGCACGATAGGTTTACCGCCAGTTCTGAGTTAAACAAGTTCATTTAAATTAGTTTGTGATAGTTTCAAGAAGAAAACCGAAATTAACAAAAATGTAAATGCTAGTTTAAAGAAGAACAAGGCTGCACGAAAATCGCAAGCAGTAGCAGCAGTAACGATACTTCGTCATATGTAGATACAGATTTAGACTCGATAAATGATATTTCTCGAAATGAAGAAGTCATTCCAAGATTATGAAATAGCAGCATTGGAAAAGATAAAACAGAAGATGACAATATAATCTTTGTAAGAATAAATATTTAGAAAGCACTGAAGATTTGTTTCAATGTAAAATTTGTACAAATTGGGCACGAAAATGCACGAAAATCGCAAGCAGTAGCAGCAGCAACGATACTTTGTCATATGTAGATACAGATTTAGACTCGATAAATGATATTTCTCAAAATGAAGAAGTCACTCCAAGATTAAGAAATAGCAGCATTGCAAAAGATAAAACAGGAGATGATGACCAAAATAATCTTCGAAAGAATAAATATTCAGAAAGCACTGAAGATTTGTTTCAATGTAAAATTTGTAGGTACAAATTGGGCACACGATACCTGTGACGTAAAAGGTGCTTTTGTTTTATTTTGCTCACTGTGTCACTAACACTAAAAACCCCAATTATTATGATCTAAGTTGATTACTTTTATAAGACTGTAAATCAAACATTAAGGAGGCTGTTGATTATAATTCTATTAAAAATTCAATAATATTTTTTCAAGTGCAGTCTAAGAAGTCTAAGAAAAAAAAAATTAAAAATATAAAAAATATAAAATTGATGTTCTATAAACGATCTATAAAATAGTGTTTCATTTCTTGTTATTTTTAAGGAGTCTGTTGATTTTAAGTGTCATATAAAAAGCAAAGTGTCATAAGGTTTAAGTTCATTATATCTGAGAAAAAAAAAAATATTTTCTGTTTAAATTATATAAAAGTGCATAATTTATTAATCATGTAAGATGAAAACGGTATGATTAATTTAGTATAACAATGATTCCAGTCACTTTTAAATTAGATTTTAAACATACCTAAATAGTTATTGTATTCATCTTCCCTTGAAATTGAGTACAGTCCCTTTCATAAATTACTGCGTCCCTTTAAATACAGTCCATTTATGAAAGGGACAAAATACATTTTTTTATAGGTGCTAAAATAAACAACTAAGTAATGATTAATGATAATTATTGCATTTTATTTCAATGGTTGAATAATAAACGCTTCCTTTTCGACTTCAACCTTTTCCAAATATTTTCTCAATCACTTACCCCACGACCAAAACCAAAAATGTCTCTTTCATGCCACCTCTCCCCTAAATGATTGAAATAATGAACTTTGATTACGTAGGTATCCTATTACGATTTCTAGAAATTATTTTCCCACTGTAAAAAAAAGTATCTCACTACACATTTTGTAACAGAAAGGCTAGTCGACGACACGTTATAAATACATATGAATCTCAATAATATAATATAAATAAATAAATAATAATAAATAATCCCGGACATTTCACACAGCATCATCTGGCCCCAAAGTAAGCAGAGCTTGTGTTATGGGTACCACATGACTGATATACTACTTATAAACTTTTTTTTTGTAAATACAAACATATTATACATATTATATGTTGATGATACCCTAAAATTCACTAAAATAATTTTCCCACACGCGCCTCAGCCAAAAACTAACCCTATAATGCTAAATGCTTTTTGATCATTGTGTACATTGTCATAATGATCCCACTTGAAAATGAGCGTGTCACCGAAAGTAAAAAGATCGGACAACAGTCGCGCTTTTTGGGAAACTTCAAGTGTCGGTTTAGGAGCCAGATTATAAACATTCAGCTAGCTTATTTTATACTTAAGGCCTCTTGAGCTAAACCAAAAAATAGGTCACACGGGTATCAAAACTATTAAACTAACAATATGATGAAATAATGTTAGAAATGTAAACGTTTATCTGTTAGTTATAATTTATTTATATGCACTATGGCTTCATTTTCTAATTTTGCTTTGTAGAGAACACTACAAAGCACTACAAAATAAAGTTATTTTTTTGTACAACTAGGATTTTAAAACTAGCTGTAAATAAAACATACAAAGCTTTTAACCAAAATCACTACAGTTCTTAAAGTTACCAAAATAATTAATGTGTGAGCTTTTCCAAGACTAAATAGAAGATCGGTTTAAGGATCCAAAGAGTAATAGAAAATAGTTTTGGATATTATCTGTAAATACATAAATAATTACAGAAATGTACAGAATAATATACAATAATATTAAATACATGTGAAACAGTTGAGCTACATAAGGACCGTTTAAAACGATCTATAGATAGCTCAACTGATCCAGATCACTGCCAGGGCAGCGTTCCCAAGACACAGGCGGCATTATAGCTAGAAGGGAGCCAGGTCTTGGGTCACGCAATGTATGTACCAGACGACGAGAAATAATTTTGAACATGCAGTGGGCTCCTGTTCCCTACCGTCATTAATTGAATTATAATTAAATAGTATTCCCAAATACCGTGTAAATAGCAGTATGCCTAGCACGTGTTTGCAAGTGTCAAAGTGTGTATAGCACGTGCCGCGCTGCGTCAAAGTGTGCTTTGCGCGTGTCTCTACTTAGGCGATAGTGTGATATGATACCAGATTGGTAACAAATTAGTGGTATATAAATACCCGTTGGCGCCTTATGGTTATGTATGGAGAAGGGCCGTTATGGATTTATTTATTTATTAAACTTACAAAACAGATTACAATCAGTTTAGCTTAAAATGTATTAGCGATAAAGAAGAAAAACTAAATTCATAATCCTACAAGTAAATATGACATGAACAGTGTTGAATGGATAATAGTGAAATTACCCTAGTACTTAAAGAAATAAAAACAAATTAAATATTAAAATTTGAGTACCTAAGCATTTAACGAGGTCTTAAAAATAAGTAAAATTAAAATATATTATTTAAAAAAGATTTATTTAAATAAATAAATAAATAATTTCTGAACGGTGAATGGTATGATTATAATTTGGGCTTTTTTTATTTATGAATGTAGACGAACAGCTATGAATGATATGTTTAATTCATACAGTGTTGAAATAGTATTTATATATTGGTTAATCTTTTTGAGCACTGATTTGTTATTATGTAGCCAACTATAATAATAATAATAATACCGGACGTTTCAAACAACATCATCTGGCCCCAAAGTAAGCAGAGCTTGTGTTATGGGTACCACATGACTGATATACTACTTATATACTTTTTTTTTTGTAAATACATACATATTATACATAGAAATACCCAGACCCGAGACAAATACTTGCAGATCATACAAACATTTGTCCCGCGGCGGGAATCGAACCCGCAACCTTTTGCGTTTCAGCTGGACCTTAGCCCACTGCGCCACAGAGGTTGTCAACTGTCGAGATTATTTTTAAACGCATTGACAGAGGTAGCAGTAACCACGTCATTATAGTGCATTCCAATTGTGGACCACTCTATTGCTGAAGATGTGATAAGAAGCAAGTAAGCGAGTAGGATCACGAGTATAGTTATACTCGTGATAATAATAATATGCATAAAAATATCAGGTGCCTACTTGAAAATCTCTAGTCATATTTCTTCTCAAGATGCCTTGAATGTTTGGCAGGTTGTACCTTCTGATAGGTCATAACCAAGTCACCATGTCATGGAGGCAGTTCGCAAATGTGGACACTTTTGTGTCTTGTGTCAGAGATACAAGCTACCGATGAATATTTGATTTCAATAGAACCAGTATGAAATCATCTACTCCCTGCGCATACGTAAACATTTTTTGTGTTCAGTTGCTCCCACTTATCACATACTCATTGTCGATCAAAAAGTGTTAGGTGTCGGTAACTGTAACATTAACAAATTTCCTTACAATTGTACTGACGGAAAACAAGCAACGAATTGTACCAGTGGCCAGTAGTAGCAACGGGCGACTGTGTCCGTTCACCGCTACAGGACACAGCAACTACGGTTCCCTGAGATGGTGTGCCGTGTCGGCAACAAAAAGTGTCTACGTTTGCGCAACGCCGTAGTTTTCATAGTACTAGCTTTTTGCTTAGTTTAGGATAAGGCAGCAATAAATCTAATTAAATATCTTTATTTAGATCATAATTATTATTATTATTATGCAAGTAGATACAAGAGACATAGGTTAGTTTACATCATTACTAGGTAGTAAATTAATTGTACTTATTTCATTTTGGTTAAAACTAAAAATCAATACAAAAAATACGTGAGTATCGTGTAACACTCGGTTGGAACGAAGTTCCTATCGTAGTATATTATTATTTAAAAACGTATTATATTATTAATTATCAAATACAAATGAATGAATTACTAGCGTCTGAGAGCAATTAAATGAAACGCATAAATAACTAATGGATTAAAGAATACCATTTCTTCAATCCATTAGTTATTTATGCGGTAATTAATATATTTTTTCGAGTTATGTAAATTAACATTTTATTACAATAAAATGTTTACTTCCTACTTAACTCGAAAAAAATCAGTCAATTCATCTAATTCATTCATTCGTGTCACCCTATGGAACCATCTACACTAAAGAAAGGGTCGTGACGGAAATTCGTGACGGAAAAATCTTACACTTTTTTTCGCCTAGCCCATCCGCCAAGTTCGTACTGTGCGATAAGAAACTTCGTTCCAATATAAACTTAAATTTTATCAAAAAAAATACTAGTTGAGCTGTCGATAAATAATAATTGTAATAAATAGCAGTTCGCAGTAAAAAGATTCGAATAATCAAGTTCCAAATTGACGCAGGAAACCCGCTTCTATTATGATTTACGTAAAATTATGAAACCAAAATTCCACTCCCACGCGTAACTAATTTACCAATAGCATGCTAGTTTCACGGCCTTCAGACGTAATTGGTAATCCCATCACAATATATAAATAGCCAAGCAATAAGTTAATTTGATATTTAGTTTAGGGTATTTATATATTGATTAGTATCAGACCTCTTATTTATTTATTACTAGCTGACCCGACAGAACACAAACTATAGGATGACATGGGACAGACGTTGTCCTGTCTTAACTATGAATATTGAATTCATCTTTTATAGTGCCATATATAATGGCATCTGTACTGTTGTAAATTTTGCCAGTGTGAGGTGATTGTTTGCTTATAAAGTTATTCTAAACGTCATCGCGGAATGGCCGTCTAGAACTTTCTCGGGATTTCTCGTCGTTCAAAACACATTGCAACATAATTACGCTTTTAATTCAGTTGTCCATACTTGTGCCATGAAGCCACAATTTATTGATTAAAATTCCGCTAAGATTATTGAATAAAACATGCAATACGAGAAAAATATTAATAATTAATTAGAAGTGCTATGTTACTTCATGAAATTACAAACGAAGAATCGAATATTGAATTTACATAAGTATAATCTATAACTGTCAAACGCCATAAGGTTACATTAGAAAAGTTAATATCGTCAATAAGTTTTCTAACTTTCCACGCAACTTTCTTATTTTTTCTTTCATAAGGACCTTCTCCTGACAATAACAAACTACAAAAAAGAATTAGCGAAATAGGTCTAGCCGTTCACTCGTGATGCCGTGACCAAGGGAAATTGGGATTCATTTACCTATAATATATATATATATATATATATATATATATATATATATATATATATATATATATATATATTAAATAATTATTATATATGGTTTTATATACGGTGTGTATATATGGTTTTATATACCATATATAATATTATTAAATATGGTTTAATATTATATAACAAAACAACATTGCTGTAATCCCCGGGCTCGGTAGGCTCCTCAGATCTCTAGTTACTTAATGAGTTCTTTGAGCATGTCTAAGATAGTCCTCTGACTATCTTACTATAAAATAAATATATAATGCCGGACATTTTAACACAGCATCATCTGGCCCCAAAGTAATAATAATAATCCCGGACATTTCAAAAGGATTTGTAAGTGAAAGGATTAAAATGCGACTCAGAGGCTCCTTTCGTGCAGTTGACACAGGTCTTCGAACCTTTTAAGTTCTACGTTAAATTTCCTTACAATGTTTTTCTTCGCCGTTTGAGAGTACTGGAATACCGCATATACATTTTTTGATTAGGAAAATCCAGTGCACGACTGGATTTGAACCTACGAGCCTAGGATCAGCAGGCGAGGTCTCTACCACTCGACCAGCAGTGCTGCCGCTTGCAGTTTGTATTCATAATAAGATTCGCGATGTTTCTGTTTCCCCTTTACTGGTCGGCGCTAATACCTTGCTTTGTTATAAGTACTCGTACCTACCTAGCAAGTTTTTTAATAAAATTTTATATTGTTTATATATACGAGTTTCAATTGTATTATACAAAACTACAGTGTGGACCACAAATTGAAACACTTGCTGAGAAACACTTATTGATAAGAATGCATGTCCTCATGTTGCTCAACCCTCAGACTGACAGATTTGCTAGGTATAGACTATTACTGCAATGTTTTAGTTTTTCGTAGTTAAGCTAGTTATAAGATAGATCATACAAAAAAGTGCTATAGGACGAGTTTTTGCCAATTCTTCTCGGACTTGGGTTAGGTTAACAATTGGCACCTAGTATGTAAGACGTTTCAAAGTGATCCTTGTGATTGTTTTGAATAAAAATAATTGAGTTTGAGTTATTAGACTACAGCTTTAATATATGTTTTGTTGGTTTTTAAATAAGTTAATATTTCTTGTAATTCTGAGTCGGTCCATATTTCAGAATTGCAACATTCAGAAAATCAACTCTCAGAAAATCTTAGTTTTAGATCTTAGTATGAATTTTGTTCTGAAATACGGACTATAAAAAATTATCATGGGTACCTATTCACATAGTTTTTCTTTTTCCGGATATTTCGGCACAGTTTCGCTCGTGCTCATGCAACTGTTCCAAAACATCGGGAAATAGAAAACCTCATAAATAAATATGGCATTTGTAGTGAAAATCGTGCTAACTCATATTCGACAATGTCTCCGCCTGATAGACTGTTTGCTCATTACCTTTTCACGGTTGAAGGGCTTAATTTGGAAGGTAGGTAGAGTGTATCATGGTGTAAGACATAGTCTACTTTTTATGTAGTTACCAAGAGTAACTACATAAAAAGTAGTAACGAAGTCGAAGGTAGATATCTTTTGTTAGTGATCCATTAAATAAATAGAATTCGGTTTTTATTAGTGCGAGTAATTTTTGGCTCACCAAAATCTCTATTTACAAGTTTGACCGATTGGTATGGTGTCAAACCGTTTACCCTTATCGTGGGGTAGCCCATCTGCCGAAATGCGCCGATGCACTGACACAATGCACTCCATTCATACGCATTTTATCAAAAAATGGATTTAGAAAACACGGTTTGAGGGAAACGGTGTTGGATTTAAGTGGGTACAGAGCGGATTTTGTTTTTTATATTAATAAAAAATATTAATTGAACTGCGTTGAACACTGGTGGTGTGCTGGTGGCTCTGCTTTCCAATCTTAACGTCGGTCGAACAGTACATGATAAATATAAATAAATAAATAAAACAATGCTGGACGTTTCACACAATATCATACAGCCCCAAAGTAAGCAGACGTTTTGGGAGCTACTGCCTGATAAACAACTTTTATATGATAAAATACTTTTCGGGGTTCCGTACCTCGAAATAAAAAAAACGGAACCCTTATAGGATCACTTTGTTGTCCGTCCGTCCGTCTGTCCGTCGGTCCGTCCGTCTGTCTGTCAAGACCCTTTTTCTCAGGAACGCGTCAAGGTAGGTATCACGCGGAGGTATCAAGCTGAAATTTATATCAAATCCCATGTCTACGCGCTATCCCACGCTATCCCATGTATATTGTCCCTTAAAGCTGTAAAAAAATCAAACTTCTAAGCCAACGCAATCAAAAGATACAGCCGTTTATGCCGCAAGACACTCGCAAGGGAATCAAAACCTACAAGGTACTTCCCGTGAACTCAGAATCTTGAAATTTGGTACGAAGCAACGTCTTATAGCACAGATAAGTAATTTTTTAGTTACATCATCCAACTAAGACTCGATTGTCGTGATGGGTGAACTTTTACTTATATACCTACAGGTTTGTACGGAACCCTCGGAGCGCGAGTCTGACTCGCACTTGGCCGGTTTTTTTTGTTTGTTGATAAATTTTTGCAGGTTATACAAACCCGCAACCTTCTGCGTATCAGGCGGGCCTTCACCCACTACGCCACAGAGGTCTTCAAATGATGGATTTTTCACTGCATAAAACAAATTGGGCAATATGCCAGTTTTTTATATTCTACTTAACCAGCAGACAATTTAATGGTCCACCTGATGATAATTGATTGATAATTGATTACTTCCTTGATACTTGGGAGTCTAGGGTATAGGTAGGTATTTGGGCGTCCTGGTACTGCCAGGAGGTACCACACGCACGTTGTCAGCTCTAGACATGTCTCTTGCTCCAGTGCCCTTCAAGCCTCATCATCATCATATCAGCACTTAGAAGTCCACCTTAGGCCCCCAATTGATTTCCAGGAAGAACGATTTTGAGCCTTCTCCATCCACCGACTTCCCGCGATCATTACAATATAATGAGTCCATCGGGTGGGGGTCTTCCGAGTCTTCGTTCTCCTTGGTCGCCATTCGAGAACTTTTATTCCCCAACGGTTATCAGTTATGTGAGCCTCCCTGCCCATTGCCACTTCAACTTACCAATTTTAAGTGAAGAAAGTAGAAGAATCAAAGTTAGATAGAACTTTGGTTCTTCTACGGATTTCCTCGTTGCGGATTTTATCACGTAGTGAAACACCCAACATAGGTCTCTCCATAGCACGTTGCGCGAGTCTGAGCTGGTGTATGAGGCCAATAGTAGCGACCAAGTAAAATTTGTTACTTGTACACAGTACGACTTGGAATCAGATTATCTGTAGTAGTACCCACGAATACGGATTCTTCCTGTAGCGTGTTACCACCAAGTATGACATGAGTACTGAGATGGGATTAATTGTTGGTCATGATAACAATGATTGAGCTAAAATCTGTTTTTAAACAAATCAGAGTAGACTCGGTTTTACGAGTACCTAGTTCCTAAAGATACTGAGTACCTACTTCGGTATGGTAAATTAAGTTCCAAATTAAGTAACTACAAATGAACATACGCAAGATAAATAATATTAGTGGACAAAGCATACAACATCATCTAGCCCCAAACTAAGCATAGCTTGGACTATGGTGACCAGATGACTGATAGAATTATTCGAGTAGATGCACCGTCAACACTAACATGACTCCAATATAGATTCCCAGCTTATTGGCTAGTTTTATAAACACTCGTATTATTTATTTTCCTTTTTCGGTCCATAAACTCTCGCGCAGTAAAATCACAAATACTCGTAAAATAAAGTCAACTAAATCTTTTGTGCGCGAGCGCAGAGTACAGGCACCTGGCTGTAACGCAGAGCATTGTTAGCCACCCTCCTTACTTTATCAGGGTTCCTTGAAGTACTTCAAGGAACCCTAATAAAGTATGGTATCATAATTATCAAGTTCAAACAAAGTTACATACATTCATATATGTAAAAGTTTGTTTCCATTTACGTTCCATTACGCTTACATGATATTTTTGAAGTGATAATTTCTTATGGGAGGGTAAACCACTTCGTTACGTAACGCGTTACGGCGCCAGTCTGATTGGCTTCCCTTTCTCTCACGCATACCGCAGCGGTAGGCAGGCTCCTCCTCTCTCACTCTAACCCATAGCGCTAGTTAGATTAGTTTAAGTTATCACTTCTGTCGGGCGTCCCGAGACGCACACTATTTTAATTATCTTAACAATTTTTTGTAAGTTTGTTGGGTCTCTCTGAAGGGCAGAGAGTTGTGGTGTCTCTCTTTTCTCTTTCCACACTTCTCCGTTCTCTTCTCTTAAGCAACATATATTAAGCAATTGCAAGTCAGTCAGTGTGATTGCATTTGGCAATATATTTTTATACGGAACCCCTCTTTTATTTAATCCTAACATTAACGAGGTACTGCGTCCTGTACCCTCATGTCTCTCAAGATTTAATTACTGGCCTTTATGTAACCGCCAGTTAGCGCTACTGTTTGCTTTTATTATTTCTACGATGGTACCT
This sequence comes from Lampropteryx suffumata, assembly GCA_948098915.1. Taxonomy (NCBI): domain Eukaryota; kingdom Metazoa; phylum Arthropoda; class Insecta; order Lepidoptera; family Geometridae; genus Lampropteryx; species Lampropteryx suffumata. The sequence continues at coordinate 4,826,307 of OX402547.1, read as the reverse complement.
ACACTACTTAGTTGTGGGTGCGACGATATTGAAAAGGTCTAGACTGGATTTGAATGTCGATCGTTTTGTCAAAATGTAGTTATTTTGACAAAACGATCGACATTCATTAGACACGATTTGTGCAATTCTTAAGTAGGTATAAAAAATACTGTACTGTACTTGTACTGTTAATAGGTATTTGGGCGTCCAGATTATATTTAGCTATGAGCTCATATAATAAAAGCATTACAAATATTTTGACATCTTTTGGACGAAAGATGCGGTCGATTTTAGACTTAACGAGAATGCAATTAAGTCTTAAAAAAGTGATCACGGGATGACTCTCACGGGTGGTCATCCCGTGACCACGACAGAGTGTAAACCTGTCGAAACGTCGGGAAAAATAGGTAAATAAACGCGATAAATACCCGTAAGTATTTATAAAAATATCATATTATCGCCAAATATCACATTAAATACTTTTTTGATCCTCAAAAACCCGGCAATCCTCCGGGAATGATCATGAATATCAAACGCATCGCATTTAGACAGCGTAGGGTCCCGTGGAACAGATTCAATAATAGTTGCTGCCAATGCGCAGAATTTTCCCGATTGTAAGTTTTATGCCCGTAGTTCAGAACAAAACTTATAAAAAATAGTTTGTTATAAGCATCGGCCCTTTCATACAACCGAGCAGGCAAAGAAATTAACGACCCGTCTGATGGTATTTGGCTACCGAAACCTATAGGCTGTTGCAATACCAGAGGTAATAAACGCACTTTGCCGACCCTAAGACTGCTTGGATGCACAATTTAATTATCTATCACAGTGGTGGTCACCAAGACTCTTGCTGATGAGTCCTAACACCAGATATCGTTACGGATAATTTTGGCAAAACTATACTAACGACATGGAGCAGACTGAATTCTGGACTTAATATGTTTGGACTTCTCCCACCTTCACCCACCTTGATACCCTAGTATCTAGGTATGTGCCTATAGATCTCTGCAACCTGGACATTTATCTACCACAGACATTAATGTAGTACCTATGCGATTTTGTTTTTGTTGGAACTGTCTGCATCCAGAGCGATCTAAGTCTAAAGCAAGGGTCATAAAGCTCAAATTAAATTAAAAGCTGATTCGGATTGACACGGACCCAGTATAGGGTCCCATAGGTTATCTGATCCGGATTATACCAGTAAAAAGCGCTTATTATTCCGCCTCCGTGCGCGAAATGGGATTTTTTATTTTGCCCACACCTCGGGCTATTGTTAATTGTTGGTTGTCACTGGTCTGAATAATTCCTTTTTCTTTTGTGTTTTCTAAATAGTCATTATATTACTCAAATCTAAACTGACCTACCCCTAAACTGGATGGCGCCTATAGCAAATGTCTTTTAGACTACCAACTGCACAGTATCTGCAGTCTCATTTACAGTTAGATGAATTTAGAATATAAATATTGGTAAACAATCAACACAACACCATCTAGCCCCAAACTAAGCATAACTTCTAATATGGGAACCGGATGACTGTTATAATACTTATAGATTATGTTTTCAAATTATGTATTTGAAAACGGTACGCCCTGTTTTGTTAAAGTACGCCCTGAGGCGTACTTTAACAAAATATTAAACGGATTGTCAAATATTTGGTATTATTTTGCCAGACAGTATTCCTAATGAGAATCAAGTCTCAGTCCAAAGTTAGGCGAAACAACAATTCAGAGAGAAATTAGTGCAGTGTTTTTTCGTTAAAGTACTGAGCGAGTAAAGTGTTCCTGAAGATGCCTCGTGAGAGGCAAACACGTTTCAAATTAATTTTTGAGGTTGCATGGGTGGATGATGTGCGCTTACCTTTTACTAACGCTTTGCATGGCTTTAAAACTGCGGGCGGGAGGGAAGTGCATGCATCTGCATCGTGTCTAACTCATTAGGAATAGATTGGCAGAATAGTACTTAATATTTGTCCATCCGTTTAATGTTTTGCAATGGATTTCCGCAAGGTCACGCCTGAATCAATTATCTAGCTCACTTTAAGTTAATTCCAACCTACACACTGGTTGGAATTAACTAGTAACACGATAAAAAGAATAAGACACAGACAAAGAACAAATATCAATGTTCATCACACAACTAATCTAAGAACTTAGCTAAGAGGTCAGCTTAATAAAACAATAAAAGCGTGGAACAGCTAATTTCAGTATCATTGATACAATTGATTAGGTAGCGTCAAGTATGAGATTAATTGTTCTATAATCATATAATTGTCTAGCCTAGCGTTTAGGTATATTTTGCCTTTGTCATTCTAATGTCAATAAATAGAGATGGCAACAGATTTAAACAATTCATGAGGTAGTGTGTGATTATAAAATAGACCCTTGGTCTATAAATAAAGTCCTCTTAAACGTTTCTCCGTTTGTTGTCTCTGGTTTTTAGTTAAATTTATCATAGATCATATTATATAGATATATAACGATATTTTAATAAGATAGGAGTCGCCTGCTAAAGCTAGTAAGTAATTTATAAATCCACACATTCTCCCCTTAGAGATGTAAGGCACATTAGTGCTATCTACAGGATGTATCTCGGATCAGTTGCTATCGAAGCGATCTACCCTCGTGAGTTGGGTGACAGTTATTTGTCAAGGTTTAGTATGCCCGATAGCGTTGAATTTCTGCAGTAAAATGAGTAATTACAAATTGAAACTTGCTAAGTACTTGTATTTCCAAAATCGTTTTAGTGATGTGATGGTTATTCTTCAGCTAATAGAGCCTTGGTGGTACCAATACAGTGCGGGATATTCTGCCTCAAAGTAGAAGTATGCAAGCATTACGGTATTTAGGTTTGAAGGGCAGGGTGTATCCCACTATTTCTATGGAAATACAGAATAGAAAAAGTGAGACTAGCGTTTTTTCCAAATTATATCCCATTATTTCTATTGCGGCAATAAAAACGCAATGAATTGAAATTTTACTTTCCCGAGCTTTTTGAACTTTTTAACAGTAAAATCAGTTCAGAACCAGTTGGTTAGGTTATGTTAGAGTATAGAAAACAACGCGCAAGGCGAGCGAGCAAAGCGAGCGTGCCGCGGCAGCGGCCGCCTAAGCGCCAGAAGAATATAGTTACTAATCTAGTTAAGAATATAGTTTTTTTGCCGCCGCCGCCGCCTCCAGCAATGGAAACAGTGGGAGAATCTGTCTCAGTATTTATATCAAATAATGCTTGTTTAACGAAAACGAAGTCGTCTAAGTTTCTTGCCGACACTGTACATATATGGATACTATATATACTATATACCAGTCTTGCCCTTACCCTTGGATTTCCTGTTGTGTTGTAGTTATCAGCTACCTAGATAAAACAGCAAATATTTAGGTACAAATCAAATAAACTTAGAACATACAACAGCAGGAATCAAACCGGCAACAGTGTTAGCAGAAGAGTGCTCAAATGTAATGTTATGCAAATAATTTGTACAACTTCGATGAGGTAGATACCCAAAGAATTTACGTAATTATAGAAAGGAAGTTGTCCATGGTAAATTTACCAATTCCTTGCATTAACTTTACTATTTTTTAACAGTTCACATAATCGTTCAGGAAAACAGTCCCCGCCGCACTAGAACCGCAACAAATCGATTAATACCGAAGCTATTTGCCTACACCACACAATGACACACAATTTAATATTCAAAACAATTAGCTACATACTCAAAGGGCCGAGACTTTGCATTTGAATAGGATGTTTACAAAGATATAGAGAACCGTGAATTAGGTGTGAAGGACTTGATTTGATTTATCATGTCTAGTTTGGCTATGCTGGCTTAAAAAAAGCGTTTTTAATCTTTCCTTTTCCATTTTGTTACATTTTTTCAAAACTTAGCTATGTGCAAAAGTACGCTTCGTGTTTTGTTCAGTATAGGTATATAATAATTTGGGAACATTCTCGCTGCCTTATAGTTAAGCATGCACGTGTATTGTAAGATTCATTGAAAATCTGGTAAAATCACTGTGATACATGAAATTAACTTTACAAGATATTTTCTTTAAAAAAATATAATAATAATAATATAATAATAATACTGGACATTTCACACAGCATCATCTGGCCCCAAAGTAAGCAGAGCTTGTGTTATGGGTGCCACATGACTGATATACTACTTAAATACGGTTTATTTGTAAATACATACATGTTATACATAGAAACACCCAGATTTGAGTCAAATATTTGCAGATCATACACATTTGTCCCGCGGCGGGAATCGAACCCGCAACCTTCTGCGTCTCAGCCGGACCTTAGCCCACTGCGCCACAGAGGTCGTCAACAAACCGTAATGATAAAAATCCGCAGAATAGATATGCTGATAATCATACTCCTAATGAAGACGGTTCTATGATAGCGAATCTTCTCAACAAGTATAATTTCCCAGTTGAAAACGACTGTTTAATAGAGCATCATCATAAAGAAAACGTCTAGTCTGCACTAAACAAAGCAGCATTCCAAATGCAGATTATTTTTATTTAATCAAATATTCCTAAACTAACGAGCGTCAAAAAATGCAAATTAACTTGCACCGACCGCGCACATACAAGAAGGGTGCCATCAACTGAACGCCCAACACTGGGCCCCATTGCCCCATCGATCTACTATTGTGCCCTAATAGTTCCAACTATGGGGTCCTCCCCCATAACATGTCCACTTGCCACCCTCGAAAGTGTAAGACTTTTTCAAAAACCATTATAAGGTTGATTTTTCTCATTTGAATTAAAAACCTCACCTGAATGCTTTAATCGCAAAATACCTATGATTAAAACCTTTAGATAGCTAGATAAAAAACTCCTAGCAAAAAACATATCATACCTTTTTTTGAAAGGTGTTGATAACTTTTTGTTTGAATACTGGCAGTCAATCGGGTTTCAAAAAGCAATGTAACATTTTGAAAAGAGAACAAATTTCAGAATAGATCGGGATGCCTATCGGACGGGCTTGATTCGCACTTTTTTTTTCTAAATTATCCGTCTACTCAAAATTTTTGTAGCAAATCTATATTAGTTTTCTACTTTTATTTATTTTTACACAGCATCTATCAAAATTACCAGTTTCAATTATGGTAAGTGTTTTAACTTATTTGTGCGTTTTTTATGTAAGTAGGTACATTTTGTTGTAGTTTTGTTGTAGTTTTTATGCCCTATGTCCGTAGAATCGATAGTAGAAGTTGGTAGCAGTTGCAGAATTTTCAATTTGTTATACTTAGGCTAAAACATCCGACATACGTTTTTTGATAGGCAATTTTGCATATTTTTTTGTCATATTGATATAGTACGAGTAGCGAGTGTTTAGATTTTGTTTTTAGGTGTATAATATTGGTTTAGTTTAACAAATAATTCAAGAATGTTTTTGCAATTTGCGAAAAACCTGGTTTCAAAATGTGACAACTACTTAATGTCATCTGTGGCCATCACTCCATTTGTATATTTTTTCGTGCTCTAAATAACATGAAACGTGTTTGAACGCGAGCAGAGGGAGTGCATATCCATCCATGTGGGCCAGGCTGGAGTGCAGATGGGTGCGGCTTGCTGGCAGTTGTATTGCCTCGAGCATGGCATCCGTCCTGATGGGACCTTGCCGTCAGCGCCAACCCAGTCAGACTCCTGCTTTAATACGTTCTTCTTCGAAGCGGACAGAGGCAAGATGGTGCCAAGAGTCGTAATGGTAGACCTTGAAGCCACTGTCATTGGTAAGCAGTCTGTCAGTTTAGTTTTACTGATGTTTTATATTTTTCATGGCTAAACGTCTGAACGGATCATGTTGAAATTTAGTAAAATGGGAAGGGAATTTTAGGGAAGAACATAAGCTACTTATTAGGATACCACGCATACGATATATATATATATATATATATATATATATATACGCGTGCAAAGGCGCGGGCAGTAGAGAGAGAGAGATATATATATATATATATATATATAATATCTCCCTCTACTGCCCGCGGCTTTGCACGCGTGGTACCTACATAAAAGTAGCCTATGTTCTACTCAAAGATCCCCTCTATCTCTATATGAAAATTCATCAAAATCGGTTCAGCGGTTTAGGCGTGAAAACGTAACAAACAATCAAACAGAGTTACTTTCGTATTTATAATATTAGTATGATTTTACATAAGATAATTTTACACACAGACGAAGTTCGCTCCGGGGAATATCGGCAACTTTTCCACCCTGAACAACTAATCACCGGCAAGGAAGACGCGGCAAACAACTACGCGCGCGGACATTACTCGACCGGCCGCGAGGTGCTGGGACCTGTGATGGAGCGAGTCAGGAAGCTATCTGACCAATGTACGGGACTACAAGTGAGTACAGCTGCCTGATTAACTAATACTTATTTATTATTCATTTATTGGAGACTGATGATGGGGACTACTGATAGTCTTCAAATAACAGAAGAGCTAGCAATAGAAGGAAAACTTGAAACGCAACCGGTTTAGTGCCAGCCGTTATGCACCTGCAACCGAACCGACGCCACATGTACTGACTCGTCGTTCCTGGGGGTCCTGTCGGCAAGGTCGGAGAGGTTAGTGTGGGTACCTGGGAAGGCCTGCGCTGTCAAACAGAATCCCAGGCAGATAGTCGTCGGTGGAGAGGAAACTTCATCCACCTCTGTTTGCTGGAATGGATCCATGAACGAAAATTTTAAATTACAAATAACTGCTCTGTAACTTAACCTAAATCATCTTCAACAGATCAACTAAGGCCAATGATGATGAATCATCTTCATCTTCAAATCATCATGATTCATTTATTTCAGATATAAATTCATAAAACATTTAAATTATAAACACTTAAAAACTACAAACAGCATAATAAATCAAAAGGAATATCAGAACTCACAGAACATTTAAAAATGTATACATAAATCATTTATCATTTACGAGTAAATAACATTTAAAAAGTATACATTTTTGTATACCTTTTTAAATACTTTATACTACTATATACGGGTATATAGTAGTATAAAGTACACAAATGGAAATGAAGAAATTAAAACTAGTTCAGACAGCAGATTACTATCCGCATCCACCTGTTTTGAATGGGGCAGTCTGTTCGTGCAACAATCATCTGTAGGATAGTTGCCACTGCTTCTCGGACGCTGTAGTACGGAATTGACTTTCATACCAGATGCGCCGCAAAAGTGAGGCAGCCGCATCAGCATCCTGAAGATATTGTTATGTTAGACTCGCAGAGAGCTGGTAGCCCGTAGGGTGTGGTTTACCCAGAGGCTGCTCGAGTAGGACTGGCAGTAAGCTTCAAAAATAGTGATTATCACTTCCCTCGAGCAGCGAGCGAACCTGCGTGCAAGGATATTTCTCCGGAGCGCCATCGGTCTGCGTCCCTCGTTTAGACCCAATGATATTACAGAATACAGAGAGCGAGAGTAGTCAATTGGGTCTTTTATGAATCTTCAACTCTAGCGCGCTAGTAACATGTATTATTATGTAATATCATTGTTTAGACCATATATTATGTTTACTATACCTTTGTCGCGACTGTAATGTTCTGCTGGGAAAGTGTCCAGCCATTTTAAAGCTTCCAAACTGTTGGTTTATAATATAGGTACCTATTTTAAGAATTTATACTAGTGCTTAATTAACTTAAAGATTTCGTTTTAGGGCTTCTTTGTATTCCATTCATTCGGTGGCGGCACAGGCTCTGGTTTTACGTCGCTATTGATGGAGAAGCTATCGGATGAATTTGGCAAGAAGAGTAAACTAGAATTCGCAATCTATCCTGCCCCTCAAGTGAGTATCAATTTCATATACATGACCCGGTGAACTTCATAACCACATTATATTAATTTGATTGTAAACCTTATTAGTATTGAGAACAAAACAAAAAAACGAATCGTAGCCGATTTCAGAGTTTTTGCGAGACTAACGGCTATTGATTTAAATTTCTTTATAAATAAAAATCTCGCGTCATGTTTGTCTGGGATATCAAATCCGGAACTACTTATTTGCCGAACAGCCGAACAGATTATAGAATTCTTATCATTGATATAAAAAACCCTTTAAAATTCTAATACTATCAAAACAGTGATACATGTTGATTGTTCGTTTTTTTTTTATATTCGGCTTATTGTTATTTTGTCAAACTTATGAGGTAGGATAGCTATTATCTATAGATAGTGGTACTTTCTACATAACATTCTTAGTTTCAACTTCTATATATTATTTTTCTAACATACCGCGTCACTTGCCGAATGTTGGTTCTTATCGCATTTATAAGTCAAGGTTATCGTGTGCGACCAGGTGTCGACCGCTGTGGTGGAGCCTTACAACGCTGTTCTCACGACACACGCTACCATCTCTCATTCTGACTGCGCCTTTATGGTGGACAACGAGGCTATCTACGACATCTGCCGGCGGAGACTGTCTATCGAGAGACCATCATACGCTAACCTGAACAGGTTAATTTCGCAGGTCAGTGATAGCTCCACGACCACGAGTATCCTTTTGGACATGTTTTTAAAAGATTTGTAAAGACACTTCAAGGGTTTATTTTGAAGGGTCTTGAACCTCTTAAATACGCCCTGAAGGTTTTTTGTAAGTCTGACAGTAAATTATCTTTGTTAGTTGGAAGTAAATGTTTAAAATTGGAAACTAAATAGAGTATTTTCGTTACAGGTGGTGTCATCAATAACAGCATCACTAAGATTCGACGGCGCGCTGAATGTAGATCTCACGGAGTTTCAGACAAACCTGGTTCCCTATCCCAGAATACACTTCCCGCTAGCTGCATACGCTCCAGTCGTCTCAGCAGATAAGGTAGTTATTTGTCCTTCACCACACCTAAGACTTCTTAAGAGTGCGATGATGATATTAGTTAGAAGACAATTTACACATCAGAGGGCAAGGAATTTCTATACAAACTATTTCCTGCTGAATTTACAAGAGTACAAGAGTAAAAGAGTCCACAAATCTGAATGTAGGGTCTTAACATAAATTTATGTAATTTCGCAGGCATACCATGAAGGCATGTCGGTCTCGGAAATCACAGCTGAACTCTTCGAGCCTCAGAACCAAATGGTGAAGTGTGACCCACGGGACGGCAAGTATATGGCGTGCTGCCTTCTGTACCGAGGAGACGTGGTACCTAAGGATGTGAACGCGGCTATCGCAGCTATGAAAGGCAGGGCTGGGATCCGATTCGTTGACTGGTGTCCGACTGGATTCAAGGTTATTGCTCTTATACAATCGCATATACACTAGAAATGTATGTTTATCACAAAAGAGAATAAGTTTTCAGTTTTGTGATGCTACAGGCTGGCTTTAACCTATAGCGCAGAAGGCACAGAGAAATCTCTCAAGATGCAAGTTTGTCGTCCTAGGACAAACATTTGTGTGATGTACATTATGTCAATGTTTGGACAGTCTTGATGTTATAAGCGGCACATGTTTAGTCATAGTGGTTATCGGCCATAGAATACGTTTGGCCGATTTAGACAAGGTTTGAACCCACGACCTTCGCCTAAATACGGGTAAACGATATCTACTTGCCCAACTCTTCCACTCAAGTCAACTCTTCGACGAGAGAAAATCTATAGCACCTTTGCACCTTTATTTCCTCTTTATTTTCTTTATAACTTTTTTTACTGTACTTTTCACTATTTATTCCAAACCTGTGTTTTGAAACAATTATAGTTGCGCCTCGGGACTTTTTTCTCAAGCGTTTGAGTAAACAAGCATACGGCCCACCGGATGAAGTGGTTACGTAACCTATATGAGCGCTTGCTATACCAAAGTTAAAAACGCGCATTGCCGACCCTAATACATGGTTCTATAGTCTTTACGTCCAGTATTTTAACTCGCTCTAGTATCCTTCGAACCTAAACACCCCTGCTTGCACACTTCTGCTTGGAGCCCTAATATCTGACACGGTTGTACTTTACCCACTAAGACGTCTTGCTGAATAGTGTCACCACCAGGTGTTTATAATATCAAAGTACCAGGTATCAAAGAGTGTGTTGTGTTCAGGTTGGCATAAACTACCAGCCACCGTCTGTAGTGACGGGCGGGGACCTCGCGCAGGTGAAACGAGCTGCTTCCATGCTGAGCAACACGACTGCCATCGCAGAAGCGTGGGGCAAGTTGGACCACAAGTTCGACCTCATGTATTCCAAGCGAGCGTTCGTGCACTGGTAAGATTTACCAGCCCTTTACCTTTACCCCCTATAACCTTAGAATCTACGGTGTTATAAGGTTCTACGTTTATTTTATTTGTTTATTTGTTTATTGAGCACCTTAGCTAACAATAAGTACAAGTTAGAGATATACATAATTTCTTAACCTAAGGAAGTTACAAGGTACATAATGTGATACAACTGACACCTAAACTAAGATAATAAAAAATCCTGTATGATAGGTATCAGCGCCCACCCTCAATATAGGTGCAATTAAGCTAGAGAAATTCTAGATAAGTTAACAAATAGCTTGTGCGGTAAGTACATATTAATAATAAGCACTCAAATGTAGGTAAGTATGATGATATAAACATATTAAAAAGAATAAAATAAAACTGTTAAGTATGTCTGCGAGTGTGTATATATGTGTGTGTGTGCGTGTGTGTGTGTGTGTGCGTGTGTGTGTGTGTGTGTGTGTGTGTGTGTGTGTGTGTGTGTGTGTGTGTGTGTGTGTTCGTGTGTGTGTGTGTGTGTGTGTGTATGTGTGTAAGAGAAGTTTGTATGTTTGACATTTGTATGTTTGTATGAATGAATCTTTACAATTATGAATGAATCTTTACAAGGTATATGAATGAATCTACGTAGGTATATAATCTGTATAAATCTTCAATGCCATGGCCACTCGTACACTACTGCTGTTAGAGGTGCGAGTGAGAAGACATTAATTAAAACTGCTATTATACTTAGATCATTTTGAAACAAATGATGACTTTTTGATGTATGACTGTTTGGTGGTCACGGTTTGACGTGAAATTAAAGAAAATTAAATATTTAATATCTGCGTTCCCAAAGTAATGACTAGTGAATATATTTTATTGCAACAATGCGCCGTTGACGTTAACTAACTCGAGAGTCGATAAGGTGGTTTGTCATGGAACTGACCACCTCAACGGCTCTGAACTGACTGCACAGCCAGAGCAGGCTGATGTACCATTCTACTTGACAGTGCTACAGCTGTTTGCTGTAGCACTGTCAAGTAGATAGTTTTGGGGATAGTCTTAACTGTACGAGAACACAACCATCATTATCCGTTCTGTATCTCAGGTACGTAGGCGAAGGTATGGAAGAGGGAGAGTTTTCTGAAGCTAGGGAGGACCTTGCAGCCCTCGAGAGGGACTACGATGAAGTCGCCATCGAAACCTCTGACATGCAGCAAGGCGAAGACGAGTTGTGACTGAAGACGCGCAGCGGCGTCACCGACGCTTGTGACTTTTATGACGTTTACAAAGACATTAGTGATGTAGGTGACGAGTTGTGATGATGGGCCCTTCTCTGCGTAATTCACCAAGCTTCAAGATTGTCAAAATTATGAAAAACAGCAGACCGCCAATCTTGAATTGTCTGAACCGCTTGAACCTCTAGTCAGTCAAGGCCACAATATGGGAAACCGCTTCTTATTTATGCAGTTTCTAATAAAAAACCTTCCGCAACATGAAATAATCATACCAAAATGGATTCAAGTCTTTACTTTATTAGAATCTCTAACCGACTGAGTATCTGTTCCCTACTTGGATGAGTATCTGTTCCCTACTTGGATGAGAATCTGTTCCCTACTTGGATGAGAATCTGTTCCCTACTTGGATGAGAATCTGTTCCCTACTTGGATGAGAATCTGTTCCCTACTTGGATGAGAATCTGTTCCCACTTGGATGAGAATCTGTTCCCACTTGGATGAGAATCTGTTCCCGCTTGGATGAGAATCTGTTCCCACTTGGATGAGAATCTGTTCCCACTTGGATGAGAATCTGTTCCCACTTGGATGAGAATCTGTTCCCACTTGGATGAGAATCTGTTCCCACTTGGATGAGAATCTGTTCCCACTTGGATGAGAATCTGTTCCCACTTGGATGAGAATCTGTTCCCTACTTGGATGAGAATCTGTTCCCTACTTGGATGAGAATCTGTTCCCTACTTGGATGAGAATCTGTTCCCTACTTGGATGAGAATCTGTTCCCTACTTGGATGAGAATCTGTTCCCTACTTGGATGAGAATCTGTTCCCTACTTGGATGAGAATCTGTTCCCTACTTGGATGAGAATCTGTTCCCTACTTGGATGAGAATCTGTTCCCTACTTGGATGAGAATCTGTTCCCTACTTGGATGAGAATCTGTTCCCACTTGGATGAGAATCTGTTCCCACTTGGATGAGAATCTGTTTCCACTTGGATGAGAATCTGTTTCCACTTGGATGAGAATCTGTTCCCACTTGGATGAGAATCTGTTCCCACTTGGATGAGAATCTGTTCCCACTTGGATGAGAATCTGTTCCCACTTGGATGAGAATCTGTTCCCACTTGGATGAGAATCTGTTCCCACTTGGATGAGAATCTGTTCCCACTTGGATGAGAATCTGTTCCCACTTGGATGAGAATGAGGAATTCGTGCATTGTTGTAGTTAGCGGCTGTGCATCTTCGCCGAAGCGGATGCCCTAAACCGCGGCCGCACGTTAATAATGTTGAATATGGCAGAACATGCGAAATTTAATTAAAGGTTCGAAAATGTCCGCCGAGGTCGTGTGATGTTCGAGTTGACTCAAACTGAAGAAACAATGAAATTGACTAATTAATTGCATACGTATTTTGCTTTCAATAATATTTTGCGTTACAATAATATTTTGTGTATTTCCCTCTTTACATCAAACCGTTGATTCTTCGTCCAACAATCTTGCGAATTTTATTTTCTTTAGGTATTTTTTTTTTACAAATTTTTTTTAGCAATTCTTGGACGGAAAAACAATGTTTGCTTTTACTTTTACAGATCTATACAATTTTAAAAAATTTGGCATATTTTGATAGGTTTATACGTACGTAGTGCGCAGAGAGTGGCGCTTGTAAGTGTAATTGTCTAGTTTTGTGGCCGTCTTGTGTTTTAAAAACTATGTACTGTCTCGTGTTTTGTCAATAAAAATGTCCGATTTGTTTAAATGTTTACTATTTATTTATAGTAGGAACATAAACTCTTTCAGCGCTATCAGTGATTTGTAAAGAGTTCAAAATGAGCGCAGAGCTTGAGAGTTTCTGGGATTCGCGTTTTGAACAGTCTAGTTACTACATTTTTACTACCTCGAAAGATAGATGGGAGATGGGCGATAGATGGGTTCTCAGATCCCATCTCCCATCTATACGATGGAGATAGATAGGTGGGACATAAGGAACACCACCTTATCATCCAACCACAACATCCTATATCAAAATCACCACAAATCCTGCATTTAGGTACACAATGTATGCAACCAGAAACAAACAATAATGTTGTAGTCTTGTTTTTTGAGCATGTGGGTTATCTTGGCGAGCTTGCTAGCGCCACTCGTGTTATATACATGAGCGTGCCCATCTTCACGCGTCCCAAACGTTTCCGAGGTTTTTCCTCGCATACCTACATTGCAACCTGAAGAATCACAATCGAAGGTAGCGTGAGTATCCTAAGTGAGATGAAATAGGGTCTGGCTGACGTTTCCCGCGCCACTCTTGCGATCGCTCTCACAGCACGTTTTTTTGCGTGCGGAAAGCGCGCTCCCTGTCGGCAGTGCGTCCCCACAGTTCTCCGTACTGAAGAAGAGAATGCACAGTCGCGAAGTAGCAGGTACGGACCACGTCAGCTGAGACCACACGAGGCAGCCTATGCAGAGCGTAACAAGCACTACCGAGTTTTGCACAGAGTTTGTCTATACGCATAGCCCAGGTTAATGTTTGGTCAATTTGGAAACCAAGGAATGCGGTTGTTTTGACTTGCTCTAAGGGTACACTTATGATACATACCGAAAGGATTTTTTGAGGTTCAGAACAAGTCCGTTCCACTCAAACCATTGCGCTACCTGGCGAGCGACCTCATTCAGCCGCTGCTCGAGCTGGTCTAGGGACGGAGCGGAGACAACGGCGGCCCGTCATCGGCGTACATAAAAACCTCGCCCGCTGAGACGTGTTCAGGTAGATCGTTGAGTAGAAGTGAAAAAAGAATATTCGACACCGACTACACCTGCGCCACACCCATCACCGTGCCTAAAGGATCAGACCTAGTCTCACCTCCAATACCCACTACCATTTGGTAACGGTTTCGAAGAAGGTTTGTCTAAAGTGAGTATGCTTGACCTTTGATGCCGTAATACTGCAGCTTGGACGAGAGGACGCTGTGATCGGCCACGTCGAATGATTTCGACAAATCGCAGCCCAGAAACGCAACTTGCCGCCATCCCTCGCAAGCCTCCAGCACACGTCGGATAACCTCACGAGTTAGTGACGTCGTCGAGTAGCCGGACCGGTACGCGTACTGGCGTTCCGACAGCGCATCTGTAACCGTTAAGTACTCAGTAAGACGAGTACTTATCCCTTTTTCGAAAACCTTGGCGATGGCGGGGATTGTTGAAACGGGCCGATACCCGTCGATGTCATCACGTTTACCTTTTCCCTTGAACAGATGTGAAATTTTGCTCACTTTAAAGGTGTCCGGATAGGATCCAGCCCGAATGCAGCGGCTGTACAAGGCAGCAAGACCGTGAGTAGTAGATAGTCGTAGATATCTCTTGTAGGTTTGCGAGGTATATGCAAAGTGCAAATGATACGGAACACTTCGGATGCCGTAAACCTGGTCAATCTCAAGGAACGGTCTGGCATTGCACGTGCAGCTGTAAGACCCGCGTTCACTCGCGACCGCTGAGCGCCAGGCGCGCCGCACGCAGCGGCTGCTCCTAGCGTTCATGGCATCAGCTACTGCCTTCCGTGACTCGTACTTTCTGTCGATGAGGTGTTGGTATTTGTACCTCTTTCGGTGTTGACGACACGCCATATGGCTTTACGGGAATTAGAGCTACAACAAAATAACTTTTCATAGTGGCGGAATTTTTGGGTACTTATGGCGTTCTCGTACCTACTGTGTTTTAACAGTGGCGATATATGGTTTTAATGGCGAGTTTGTGTGTTTCTTGTAATCTGATCAGCTTATTCTAGGTTACGAATACGTATAAACAATTCACTATGTTTTTTCACAGTTTGGTAGATATATAAGATTTTCCAAACTAGCAGATCTTCTGTAACCCATGATTGTTTTTAATATTATTTATCTTATAAGGAAAGCATACCTATATTAAATTTGTTAGAAGTACTATTATTTATTGATTTTGCTAAATTCTCCACAGACTGATTCTGATGTAAAAGCTATATTATTGTAAAGTCTCATTAAAATCCATTAGTAGTTTTTGCGTGAAAGAGTAACAAACATCTATGCATACAAACTTTCGCGTTTATAACATTAGTAAAGTTATATATCTAGTAATTGCATTCAATGTTTGCAATGTTTGCATTTTAATGTTAATGTTAGACGGACAGCAATAGTTTTCCAAGCTTGCTGACAACACCTGGCTGAACTTGAGTACCTCTGTGACGCAGTGGGCTAAGGTCCGGCTGAGACGCAAAAAGGTTGCAGGTTCGATTCCCGCAGCGGAGCAAATGTTTGTATGCTCTGCATGTATTTGTTTCGTGTCTTGGTGTTTCTTTGTATAATACGTATGGATCACAAAAAAAAGTACCTATATAAGTTGTAGGTACTTATAGAAATAGTATATCAGTCATGTATTATCCATAACACGCACAAGCTCTACTTACTTTGGGGCCAGATGATGCTGTGTCAAATGTTGGGGATTATTTATTTATTATTATTACCTAAACTACCCCTACTCGCCTAACTCGCTTAGTCACCTAGAGTTTAGATTATTAGATAAGAACGTCATTGTTTGGGGAGTAGGCATCCAAAGTAGGCTCCTGGATACTTAGATGGTGTGATCCTTTCCAAGGCATCCTTCTCCTGGAGGCATCCTAGCCTCCATCCACTCGAGAGAGTGATTGATTACTAATGTGATCACAGCTACTTCTGCTTCTGATTGTGTCACTAGTCAATGCGAACTAGTGTGTTGAAAGGATTAAAGTGCGGCTTAGAGGCTCCTCTCACATCACATTACACATATTAGTAATCACAGCGAGCGATTAATTGTAATCGCTAATGGTGC
The DNA here is from genome assembly GCA_948098915.1 of Lampropteryx suffumata. NCBI lineage: Eukaryota > Metazoa > Arthropoda > Insecta > Lepidoptera > Geometridae > Lampropteryx > Lampropteryx suffumata. Next base: position 4,810,087 of record OX402547.1, on the reverse strand, counting down.
TGCCACACTGCTTGTGACACACAAGAATGTTTACAATTTTTTCAAACACTAATACATTTAATAACAAATTTAGGAATTGTAACATTCTGTTCAGGAATTGTCAATGTTTTGAGCGATCCTACACTGATGGAAATTTTTTACAAACATTTATAACATTTGGACATCGGCTCGCAGGTTGGATTTACGTTCCGAGGCATCTACACGAAAATGAAAGAAGATTTGCTCATTGGATTAGCGTTTTTTTGATAAAAAAAAAAAGAAAAAGCGCTGTAACTGGATGCGCCAAACACAAACAGCTAGACAAAATGTATAGTGCCACAGATTATATCAAGGATTTGGGCATTGACAGTTGTCTAAATGATTTTTTAAGAATGAACAGTTCAGAATTTATGATCTATATAATTTAACTGATAACAAATGTTTTATTTGTTAACTAACAATTTTATTTAAAATGTTTACTAACATTACCTAACATGAAAACGTTTTCTAACATTGTGTTCAAATGTTTGTTAGAAAATGTTTACTATTGTTTGTAAACTTATTTAAACGGCAGTGTGGCAGCACCATGATGATAATGATTACTAATGATTACTAAATTTAATCACTCGCTCGGGTGGCTTGTCCGATTTGTTTTCTAATCATTTGACTCATTTGAAAAGTTTCCAAATTTTTTGCTAACCACAAACAGTCCACTAAAGGTAATGAAGGTAATAATAACTTTGGAAAGTCATTGCATACCTAATGGCCATCATTTGTTAGCATTTGTTATCACAAGTAAAGTAAAAAACTACAAGTTCATAATAACGGTAACTGGCTTTATTTAACTTAAAATAAACACTTTAAAAACATGAAAATAATGCATATCCTTAACCTAAAAAATTGGTAAAACAGTAACAATAAATTTAAATGTACCTAACATATCAGTAAATACCTACCTATGTACCCGCTACAATACATAGGTCCTTATCTAATTATGATTTTGATCACCAACTGACAATACTTGGATAGGCTTAGTTAGGTACTTACTACATTCTCGAAATATTTGATAGGTACCCATTCGTACCTACCTACTAGATCTGGAACGTCATACACAATCAATAGATAATTAATTATATTTTTACGAAACTATCAGCAAGAAAAACTTCTAACAAGTTCTACAAGGACTAGTGCCTACGCCTTACAAGATCTGTTACAAAAAAGTGCTGTCTTCTACTTTCAACATTCAACAATTATTGATTTTTATGTTACTTTGAACTGACGTAAACGAACATATAGGAAAATTTAACACCAGGTCTCCAAAACCTAGTTTCATTACAATCATAGATTTAATCGGTTAGTCCATCTATCTCCTCCTAAAATATTTCTCCCAGAAGTAATACATTTTCATGTATTTCTACTACATTATCCAAACACCAGTAGTTATCAACAGTCGCGTCGACAATGCCAAGCCGTACCAAGTAGATAAATATGAGTACTTGATACATCCTTACGGCAGACGCAGACTGATCCAAATAACGCAGTCGCTAATGCTATTATACAAATTGCAAGCAGCACCTATCCAGATAATGAAGCTTCAAGATCTAGGTTTTTAAAAGCATTAAATGCATTAATACCTATGTGTATAAACCGCATTAACCATGAATAGATGCTTACCCAAGATTTTATCGATTTTTAAGTTTAAAGAAGAGATTTTTCAGTTTAGAGAAAAAAGGAAATATATTTTTATAAACATTACTTAACACTTGTTTCTGATAATCCCAAAGGAATCATTTTGACATAATAGAGCATGTTGCACCAGTTGTAATACATGGACATAATATAGTAATACTCCTGGGAGAAATACCTTAGGAGCAATATAGATGGACTAACTGGATTCAATGCATTCGCAAATTCTATCCTAATACAATGTAAACAAAGTTTACGGTTTACATTCACGGTTATAATATTTCTTAACTACGATCTCAGATTTACACCGTCTCCTCCTCGCGCAAGGAGTCGGTGAGTATCACCTACATCCTCCTTGGAGGAGAGTCAGCCACGCTCGGTGTGAGGGAGAGGCGGCGGATGTTGGGCTTGTCGTACTCTTCCATGGACATAGCACGAGACATGCGCCTTTCCACGCCAGGAGGCGGCAGAGATGTCAGTAAACCCTGACCTTGGCAGAACAACAGTAAAGACTGCGCTACTTTTGCGGGCTGGAATTTAAAAAAATATTTGTGATATTGTTATATTGATGATTTGTGGCAATTTTTGTGTAATATGTTATATAATATTTTTTTTATATTTGTCCTACGGTTAGTTTGAGGTTATCTGTGACATATACATAACTCACATTCGTAATCATTATATTCATAACGATTCATCAAATAATGATACCTATGATAGTCTTATTATGTTCATAAATTAACCAACGAAGTGGAACAAGTGCATTTGAGTAATAAGTATAAGTGCACGTATTGTTTAGGAGCTATTATTAAACGTACCCATTCATCCGGCAATTTATTACCAAGAACATCGAACCCGACAGAACTACATCTACCTAAGTATTACCTTAGTTAAAAAAAACACAGGGTTATATTATGTTAACAATTATATTTCCGTATGTTATGATGTATGTTCATGAGAGCTTATATTTTTACTATGAGTTTCAGTATATTTTCATACCAACTGAAAACAGTTTTGAAGTTCAACCTCGCTCAGTGCTACAAGCCTCACTGACTCCTCCCATAATTTGACTGCAGCTGTATCATCATAAGCTTTATTTGATGCTCGCGAGAGCTCACAATTCTTGAAATATTCGCCGCTCATATTGGCCACTCTTTTACTCGTTGCAGCGTAAAGAGCGGTCTGTGCACCTTCCCAGGGATGCTTGAACAGAATCATAAATATAAATGAAACAAAGCTGCCGAAAGAACGTCCAGTACCTTCAAAGATCTTTGTCCCAACCGCTCCTGGATCAACCACGTTAATGATCACATTCGATTCGGAGCTCTTCAGTCTTTTAGCGAGTTGTCTCGCAAACATAAACAGGCACAGCTTGCTGTTACCATAAAGCTGCCACTTGTTCCAGTAACCAGTTCTGCAGATGTTCTCGATCTCAATACTTCCAATATTGTGCATGATAGACGATGTGTTTACTATTCTACTCGGTTCTGCCGGCTCACCCGTTTTCCTCAGAAGCGGTAGAAGTAGGATCGTCAACAGAAATGTGCCGAAATAGTTCACCTGCATTGTAAAGTTCATTCCGTCTGATGTAAGAAAATCTCTTGGTATAAATACACCTGCGTTATTTATTAAAATATCCAGCCTGTCTTCTGTAGCTATAATATCTGCAGCTAACTTCCGGATGGACTTCAAAGAAGCTAGATCTAAGAGTTTAAAGATCACGTTATCGTTTCCTGAACTTCTAACGATGAGTTTTCTTCCATGCTGACCTTCCTCTTCGAAAGGGCATGCTATTATGACCTTTGCTCCTCGATGGGCGAAGTCCGCGGCAATTTCCAGTCCCATACCAGTCGTGCCTCCGGTCACTAGAACTGTTTTCCCATCAAATCTTTTCTTGGACTTGCACACTACGTTTGTATTTTTTTGGTACAATCCCACTATCATCCCGCCGATGATGATTATTTCTATAACTAGTAAAATCACCGACATTTTGCTTAAGGTTTTCGAAACAAACAAAACGAAGTATTTTATTGCATCATAGCCACATACTTTGGAGATGCTTAAAACTTTCTACAACGTATGCGCGTGGTCTCAAATAACGAAAGGAAGTCAATGAACGCAACTTGCTTCACGTCTATCAGACGTTTACTTGCGAATACGCAAGAGCGGACGCCGGGATTGCATACGACCTTAAATCGTGGTGGGGCGACCGAGTAGGCCTATGCAGTTCACACAGGTGCAAACAGTGTACCTTAATACATCTAATACCTTTAAACAAGCAATTCTTGTATATATGTATATATGTTTTTGGCCTCTGTGGCGCAGTGGGCTAAGGTCTGGCTGAGACGCAGAAGGTTGCGGGTTCGATTCCCGCCACGGGACAAATGTTTGTATGATCTGCAAGCATTTGTCTCGGGTCTGGGTGTTTCTATGTATAATATGTATGTATTTACAAAAAAAAAAAGTATTATCATGTGGTACCCATAACACAAGCTCTGCTTACTTTGGAGCCAGATGATGCTGTGTGAAACGTCCGGCATTATTATTATTACTATTATTATGTATATATAATCTGTATCTCGAAAACGGTTCCAAAGATTTTCATGAAATTTAGTATGCAGGGGTTTCGGGGGCGATAAATCGTTCTAGCTAGGTTTCATATTTGTTTTATCCGTGTTTTATACCGAGCTAAGGTCGGTCATCCGGATACTACGGATACGCAGTAAAGAGCAAACGCTTAGATCAGTCTTGTAAAATATTATTACGTAAAGGCGATGAGGCCGAGAGGGCCGTAATTATATGCAAGCTATCTGCAGAGTTGAGTAGGTGGTTAAGGTGAGTGGTTAAGTGGTTAAGGTATCTATAGTGATGCAACCAAAATATCATAGTATCTTATATGCTGTCTTACCACCATCAAAAGTATTCAGTATTCAGCTAGGAGGGGATTAAAGAAAGCAAATACTCTTTTGTCTCAAATAAGCATTTTTGTTCTTTATTTTTTGAAAGTCTTCATTTTAAGTGTTTAAAGACTCACCGACTCAGCCAATACGTCCCCGACTCGTTCAATCTTCAGGATGGTGACTTTGTCCTTGTCCAGCTCCTTGTACATCTTCTCGACCACTGTGGAGTAGGGGCTCAACATTCCCGTGATGAGCAGAATGTCTGGCTGACAGCCGCGGAGAACCAGGTCTTTGCGGCTGAAAGTAGAAATGGTGCTTCTTGATAACCCCAAACTTTCACGGATATAGATTAACATTATTTTACACTAAAAGTAAATGCTTCTTCTGACGAGAATGATATTGTAGGATTTGTTTGAATGTTTATTCTGTGTCTGGGTGTTATAAAGTATAACAAGTACCTATGTACTACCTATGTATTTAAATATATATAAGTACCTACTAGCTGACCCGGCACACGTTGCTGTGGCTCAGTAGTTATAATACGTTGAACCAATAAGTATTATACTGAACTTTTTAATACACATATGACGTGGAATAGATTATAGCATCATGAAATTGAAACACGACGTCATCTTCCATAGATAGATAGATAGATAGATAGCAAAAGATGCTGAAGTTAACTTACACTGCCATCTGATTGAAACATATGGAACTTATTGTAGGAATACGTTTTATTTGCAATCATAAAATATTGAGGTCAATCGAGATAAAAGCTATCCTATCTCATATGTTTGAAATTACACACTGGTGGCAATTCGGTTGGTTGATTTCTAAAATTAAGAATTGTCTAAAATATATTTAGTTAGTCATAGCATTTGTAAAACCTATTCGGTTGGTACCATCTAACTAAATTAGGAACGCTTAATTAAATTAGATAAAATATAATTAGAATAAGTTGGTAGCAGCAGAATACCAAAGTTTCATTTGACGGTTCTAAACCTAATTTTAGCTAAAATTAGTTAGGTTGGTGCCAACAGAATTGAGGTCATAGGCCTCAATTCTGTTGGCACCACAAATGTTATGACTAACTAAAATATATCTTAGACAATCCTAATTTTAGAAATGAACCCACCGAATTGCCACTAATATAAAATTGTATAATTGTAATAAAATTGTATAATTATACTTGTATTGTAGCATGTGTTAAGTCGTTAACAAGAACGAGGATTGAAAAAATGGTTGTCTGTAAAGTCGGTTTACGGACGATAATTTTACGTGATAACGTCATAAGAAAACCGGCGTCACAAGCAGAACGCTTAGGCCTTGAGGCCGATCGTGCCTCTCTATCGCTTCTTTTGCGCTCTCGCTTGCACGCTCGGCTCAGGCGGAACGTGAAAATTAGTAATGCTTTTTCGTGCGGGCAGCCGGCGTTATTTATTACCTTCTGTAAAAGCCTCGGTGTTGTCATCGACCTAACAAATGCTGATATAGAAACTAGAAAGCACTAGTGACATGAACGACCAGCACTATTGAACACTCACTTGATAAAAGCCCTGACATACTGCTTGATATTGTGCGTGTTGAGGTTGCCACGGAGACGAGAGCGGTACTCCTTCAGCATACGGTCACGTTCCGCCAACTCACAAGAGTCGGATGACATTTGCTGAAACATTACAAAAGAAACATTAAACAATCTAAAATTATGTTGGAAACATTATCAGGTTATGGTGGCTAACACAACCTGGTATTTGGGAAATAGAATTTGATCAAAAACTAATACCAACTACAAATATAATAACAGATTAAATGTATACAAATAGGGGTTCAGTATACGTTAAAACTGCACTAAAAGCTTAAGGTAAAAAGGTAAAAACCTACAATAAGTATACACAGTTCGTTGCATTCGCATATTATTCACTAACTACTTATTATCATGCTTGTATTATTGACAAAAAACTTAAATTAATAACTAAAAACTCTCACTGAAAAAAGCACTAAAGCAAAAAGATCTAAACTAGAAATGTTAGTTTGTTAGTATGAAGAAGAATACGCTTTTTACCAGCAGACGTTCAGCAAAGATTATTTACATTAAAATTAAAAATTTTCTGTTGATGGCGAAACTCATCTAGACCTTCTAGACCCGATGTCAAAGCTGGTTATGTAGTCTTTCTTGGTTGGTTATCTATCTTGGGCACTGGGATAAGTATTGTATTGTATAATAATAATTCATTTTCTAGAAGCTTGATTCGGAAGTAAACAAAGGTCTTCTTCACTCAACTAAACAAGTTTCTTTCACCTTTTGATGTCATCCCATGTTAGTAGATTAGCAACAAAGAAAACAGAAAAATACCTGGTAGTTGTAATCAATCTGCTCTTTCAGAGAACTCACGTGTCCAAACTTATGGAAAATGAGGAAATCCTCTTCCGATTGGGAGATATCGGCACCTTTCCATCTTGAGAAGCGAGTACGGAAGGCATCGGCGACTGAGGAGGTGGAAGCGGTGCAGTTGAAGAGGATCAGGCCTAGGAGACGGCGTGGGTGGGCCAGCCCACAGCGGGCTAGGACGTTGGCGCCAGCGCCTTCGCCAAGACCGACAGCATAGCGCACGTGGAGGAAGTCCAGCACGGTGATTAGGTCCTCTCCTAGAGTCTGCAGCGAAGGGAACTGGTAGCTGTGCCAATAGAAGAACACTTAAGTTTGACTTTTGACATCCTATTATTTTCTAATACAACGGCGCATCTTTATTACCATGCTGAAGCAAGACAGTGAGAAAATAACTCTAACTAATATTATAAATGCGAAAGTTACTTTGTATGTCTGTCTATTTGTTACGTTTTCACGCCTAAACCGCTGAACCGTTTTTGATGAATTTTGGTTTAGAGATAGATGGGACTTTGGAGAAGGACATATTCTACTTCTGATGTAGGTATCACGCGCGCGAAACCGCGGGCAGCAGCTACTATAGCGCAATAACCGGAATATATAGAAACTAAATTTATGAACTATCGTTGCTAAATGATGGTAATTACGCGATAGGAATGACAAAATTTGACATTTATTTGAATTACATTGCCGCACTCAGACTGCCTTTCTGTGGTATTTATCTCTTTCTTTTGCGAATTATATTCATTCTATAATGCTTAATTCTGTAAGTTTTTATAATTATGCATTTAATACTTAAGTGTTTTTATTAGAAAAACAATAGTTCATATTTTTTTTATTTCAGCATACAATTGATGCTTCGGTTGTCCAGTTAGGTAGATATACTCATGTGTTACTCACGAGTCTGGCAAATCAGGTGAGTTCTCCTCATGTCCTGGCACATCCACGTGGATAAAGCAGGAGCGCTCCTTGATCTCTGACATGGCCGGGCAATTCACGAAGTCAACTAGTGACGAGTCTGAAACCACAATGAAAAATATGTTTAGGCAGGAAGTGTACCTACTTATACCTACGGGTAACTATGTCTGACCCACAGAACACTATTGTCCTAGCGTAGGTTTGACCGCCACTTATGGAATTGTACTTGTCCATAATAATGGTTTCTAACATAATATCTACGGTAACAGTGGGTACTTTTTATATTTCAATTAAAATTACAATCAATATTTGGACACTCCTAATGGTGGATAGTTTGATATTAAGAGTGCTGAATGGGCTGACTATGATGACAGACTTACGATTGGTTCCAAGATCGTGTACTGTTACGAAGACGCATCTTTTATCCTGTTGGCTTAGATCACCCTGAAAACGTTAAAAAAATCTTTCAACATGTTCTTGATTATTTCGATTTCACCACTAGATTAAAGATCGTGTTTAATTGGGATTCCATTCACTGGGTAGGCATTGCTCAAAAATACCGAAGCAAACACAATTTCATATTCAGCTGAAATAAGAGTTGTGTATCCACAAAACCAAATCTAATATAACGCATTCCAAAGATCTAAGTATTTCATTGCATAACGTGTCAGGGATCAATAAGTTTAGGTATCAAATCTCAAACCGCAATAAAACCCAAGTCCCGAGACATATCTACTGGACCTCCGCTTCCGTCTAGGAGTCAGATATCTTAGGAAGTAACTACATAATACCCGTCTCTCCTTTGTAAAGGCTTCCTTTGAATTTCTTTGTGCGCTTTATTTGAACGTCATTATGTCAAACACAAAACGTAGACGTACGAATGAATGTACAGCGATAGATAGATAACAGTCAGTAGAGAACAAAAGCCACTCTAGTTTTCAGGAAACTGTAATGAGAGGGTTTTGTAGTTAATGCTGGGTTCCAAAAATATGCCAACATCCGTAGCGTTTGTAAAAAAACTTTTATGGGAAACGAATCAGTCTGATATGACAGACAGTTGACTATTACTAACGGATTGTAGTTAATAGGATTCTGGAATATGATTGTCTTCCGTTGACTGATTTCGTTTTCTCTTAGCAATGCGATGGTGATAGGTCTAATAAATCTTAGGCTTAAAAGACCGCTAAATATTTTTACAATTTGGATGAATTTACCACAACAATACTTACCGGACCGTATTTCGGTACTGATCCCTGTATTCATCCATGGCGGCATGTAAATACAAGAACACCTACAAGTTTTGCTCCTCTTTATTTATCAGGCTCATAGGTTCATGCATGATTTAGAGAATGTTGATTTGTAAGTGAGTAATATAATAGGTGATATGGGATGGTTTGTTGTTGTCTGCCTTATGTGGTTTCAAAATAGGTAAGGTATAGTTGTACACTCTGATGCTTTTAAGCGATATAACACATACAATTATGTACTCCTGGGTGCAATGTAATACAATTCTCTATTACCATTTTGAAATTGGTTAATAAACTTTACCTTCCAAAAAGTGCTTTTCCCTAGAATACGTAATTTGTCCCACTTATTATCACGACATCTAATTTTCGGTGGCGTAACGACTTGGTTCCCCAGTTCCCCATCGCTGGCTAGATTGCCATTTTGCCGCTAAATTGACTTGACAGATTGAAATGTCAGGCGCTTGCCCTCATTTATCGTTCTGCCTGAAGACGTCAAAACTCAAGGATTTAGGACATTGGTCTTGCAAACCAAAATAGCATTTCGCGCCGCCTTTTCTGGCATGAGTGGAGATTGTGTTTTCGAATTCATCATCTTCATAAGTCGACTGAACTTATTTCTCTCCCAGAGTGCAACAATGAACGGTTTCAAAGCAATTTATGGTTTTTTGCTCTTTATTAAGCCTTTTCTTTCCATGGATAAGATATTTACTATAGGTTTAAATACCGTTTAAGTACCTATTGTTATATACCGTTTAAATATTTGGTTACATAAACCGTTATAAGACTCACTTGTACATGGACGTGAATGTCTCCACTCCTGTCGGTGCTGACGACATATTTCTGCAACAATAGAAATCGCATTTTATAACAACTCAAAAAAGCTGGTGATGTGATGAGTGAAGAAATATGTCTTAAAAATTCTAACTCAATTCCCTTATCGTCAACCTCTTAATTCGTTTAAACTTCTGTAAAATCGAATAAAGTAAATAAAGAATTAACGCCGGGCATTTCCATAAGCAAAGCTTGTTAAAATAGGTACCTAATACGACAGCAAAGTTATTGGGAGCTGAGATTATCGTTATCAAGCCCTACGACTACATACATTAGGCACGTATACTATATGGCACGTATTTCAATCTTCAACTTTCAACGGCTGCGACTACATCACAACATTATAAAGAATGCACTCAATAAAAGCTTGACCTCAAAACACCATCATTACGTTCAGTAGCCGTTCAGTAAACAACGCGAACAATAATTCTATTTACAACGTAACGAGACGAATATAGACTACTTAATGCATTCGTGGCTTCGTAGTTCTGTCTCTGAATAACAAAAAGTTTACTTACTTAAAGCTTTAGGGAGAAGCTTGTATTTACCACTATTATATAATAATATAGCTGTGTAGATACTAACAAACCTCCTGTCTCCGTATATGATCATAATATATCAGTTAATTAATTCAATGACACGTTTCAGAAACTCTCTAAAGTTTGCTCAATGTTTATGTTTAACTCAACGAGTTAAGTATCTACTGTTGTCTTAAGGTCAGATTATATACAAGCAAGCGTCAGTATTGTCTTCGGGGTAATCATGTTTATCAGCTATTATAATCTTAGGGTCATAACCCTTTCGGACGGGCAAAGTGTTTTTGGCAAAAGCTGAAACGTGTTGGGCAATTCAGAACCTGCGAGTCTTATAGCAACAATTTTGCGGATCTCTAGTCTCCATCTTCAGCTAGTTTAATACATTCGAAAGCAACGCATTGGCTTCACCATTAATTAATTCCTGAACACTAGGGGGAAATCAATTGAAAGCTTCATGCATCGGACATCGATCATCAAGATGGCCTGTGCTGAATGGGTGACCCTTATCGGTAATATGTTTCGTTCGATCGACAGGTATTCCTTAAAATTATTGACTTTGATGGAACTGTAATTGCGGCCTATTGTATATTACAGGATACGCTTATTTCTGGTTTTGGTAGGTATATACTTACCTAATATTCAGACTTTTTAATTAGTAAAAGAGTTTGAGGACCGTATTCCAAGCATATAATTTTGGACATCATTTCATTCAGCTATCAGAAGATTTATGCAAAAATCAAGAATCAGAGTTTACGGGTTGTTATGAAACACGGCATTTAATTTTGTCGTGAGTTTTATGTTCGCGTTCAAAATAAAACTAAGTCGGTTATGCTAGGAGAAGAATATTGAAAGAGCTCAGCAATCTTTAACAGCTGCCCTTGTCTGAAATCTTTATAAGTACTTATGATAAATTTCACCCATTTTCCAAAGATTTTAATCAAACAATCTTTTTCTTGTTTCTGAGCCTGACTTGTTTCCTATTACATCCCTATCCTATAAATGTTAGTTTGAAAATGAAAACAGTCTTTTCTATTGTGACGGATATTTTACGAACAAGAAGACTAATAAATGTAGGTACTCGTCATAAAAGGGCGTTCTAACCAAAAAAACCGTGGCACTCTGAAAAAAGAGATTTAAAAATACTTATTAGTACGTAACTATCTAATCTCTGGCTTAAAAGCCTAACTAAACTGGAGAAGACTTACAACCGTCACACAGACCCAATAAAGAATTTCGGTGGGTACTATATAAGGTCAGGGTATAATAGCACAAACACTGTGAAGGTAAATCTTATTAAGGATCATTGAGAAGCCATTAGAGGCTAGGCTTTTGCCTAAATATCCTTGAATCCATGTAAACCCAGCTCAAATTAACTCTGGAAACAGGCTCCCTTCTCTCATCTGGCTATACTTTTTCCAGTAAATAAGGCAGAAGCCAGACAAGTGTAATTATAAATAACACCACGCAATGAGTCGTAAATAACGCCAGATTGCTTTTAATCTGGCTTTAAATCAGACCAAAACAACCTCATGCCTAACCGCATAACAAATGAACCAATTCTCTCAGCTGATATGAACCAGCACTGTAACTGAATGATGTTTAAAAATTAAAGCAGGTTGTAGGATCAACCTACTTCAACTTTTAAACATCATTCAGCTACAGTGCTTCAATAATCTTATCACGAAAAGACTCGAGTGCTTGAAGTGGAAGGCGAGACTAGACAGAGATTCATGCATCAATGGTCATACCAACTGATCGATTGATTTTGTGTTAAATGTTCGTTATTACTTAACTTGCAGCCACATTCGGTTGGATATCATAAATAAAATAAAATAAAAAAGCCTGTTTATTCCGGAACTCTGGTGTTAGTTAAATAAATACATGCATTTTAAAGTTAACTAAGATAAACATTCTCATTTAAATTTAGTAAAATAATTTAGAATAAATTGTACCTAATTGTTTTAACTTATTTACAATTAGATATTCAGTTAGAACCCCACTGGAGAACGGCCTCCTCCAGTTCCATCCATCTGTCGCGATCTATTGCCGTTTCAGACCAGTCTGTTTACCTCAGGACTCTCATTATATCGTCGGTCAAACTAGTTACTGGCCTGCCAACTCTTCTTTTTCTTTTTGTACCTTTTCAGACTGTGACTGTAGTGGCCCATCTTTCCCTGTGCATTCTGGCATCTGACGTATCCCGCGAATTGGAGCTTCAGTTTTAGTGCGTGCTTTAGCGTGCGTTCGTGACGTCAATGAATTTGGTTTTCGTTGTTATTTCTTTGATGCGGATTTTATGGATTAGACATCATACTAGAACAATTAAACTCTCCATGGAAAACACTTGTACTTAGACAGGCGCCCGCGCAAGCATGGCGTTGAAGCACGCATTGAGTTCAACCCATTTTAGTGCCACAGTAGGTAGAGCGAGGTAGACTCGGAGTGTGACATAATATATTTGTCAACCCGAAGGCTACTCATAAACCATTTTACTCAATCAAAATATATGTTGGCTAACAGTTTTGCCAACCAATGGATAAATGCATTGTTTAATCGCGCAAATAACATCTACCAAGGTTATAATAACAACCTGATAATAGTTATGATACAATACGAGATCAACGACCGTAGGTACGAGGAATAAAATTGAATAATTGCCAATGATCGACATGCCAAAGTTCGTCTGTCAAACTGCTTAATAGACCAAGGATGCTCTACGAGATCAACGACCGTAGGTACGAGGAATAAAATTGAATAATTGCCAAAGATCGACTTGCCAATGATCGACTTGCCAAAGTTTGTCTGTCAAACTGCGTAATAGACCAAGGATGCTCTACGAGATCAACGACCGTAGGTACGAGGAATAAAATTGGATAATTGCCAAGGATCGACATGCCAAAGATCGACTTGCCAATGTTTGTCTGTCAAATTGCGTAATATAGACCAAGGATGCCTTACAGACATACAGGCATTTATAAGTACACTAGCGATCCGCCCCAGCTTCGCATGGGTGCAATGCTGATACTAAATATACTACTGAATGTCTTTATATACAACGTTATCTAAGAGAATAACATCGCCTAGGAGATAGATGTATATTTGAACCCTTTTTGAATTGTAAAATACTGTAGTATACTGTAGTAGTTATAGTTCAGTCAGCGTTTGCACTGTAAGGGCAAAAAAAATGTTTATTTACGACATCACATTAGAAACCTCTAAAATTATCAGTGTTTCTCTACTATATTATGCATGTATTATACATATAAACCTTCCTTTTGAATTACTCTATCTATTAAAAAAACCGCATCAAAATCCGTAGTTTTAAAGATCTAAGCATACATAGGGACAGACAGACAGCGGGAGGTGACTATGTTTTATAGTATGTAGTGATAGGAATTGATAGACTATTTTAAATTTGTAACACTGTTGCTGTGTTTTTCTTATTACATTATAATGAAAGGGACCGCAATAGTCCCATAAACATAGTTTTTGAAAATGCAACAACAGAATCACTTGGCGAGTTATGTGTGTTATCGTTGATATTAAAGAAGTGTTCGTAAGTACTCTTCTTCGGTCAACGGCACGCAAAAAGAATGTTCAAAATATTTTTGAAATATGCCAGACTGAAATTTTTCTCTGCTGATCTGAAAATAATGTTTTTTGTTTACAAACAATATACGTCATACATAACCTAAATTGTACACTGTTTGTTCAGTTCCGGGCGATTGAAATAGCACTCTTCCTCACTAGACGTCATGGCCAAAACCGACCGGTTTTAAAGACATATTTTAGAAACTAGACAACTAGTAGTATATAATAGGATAATATAATAGGTCGCTAGTAGGATATAATAGAACCTAAGTTCTATTATATCCTACTAGCGACCCGCCCCTGCTACGCACGGGTGCAATGCTGATACTAATTATACTACAGAATGGTTAACCCTAAGAGATAGCCATATACCATCGCGGACTTTTTTGTAGACCTTTTGAGGGTGTACAATACTGTAGTACATTATTTTGATCTATCTCGTAGGGTTCAGCCAGCGTTTGCAATGTAAGCGCAAAAAATATGTTTATTTACGACACCACATTAGAAACCTCTAAAATGTTCAGTGTTTCTCTACTATATTATGCATGTTTTATACATATAAACCTTCCTCTTGAATTACTCTGTCTATTAAAAAAAACAGCATTAAAATCCGTTGCATAATTTTAAAGATCTAAGCATACAACGGGACAGACAGAGAGCGAGAGGCGACTTTCTCGTGTTATTTCATGTGTTTAACCGACTTCAAAAAAGGAGGAGGTTCCCAAATCAGTTGTATTTTTATGGGCTCAAATTTCATTCAATGAAGTAGGTTTTCTTTATAGTTTTTTAAACGTACTTATATTGAGTAATCTTAGCGGTTTTTTTTTTACAATTAAATTATAAGTGTATTAGGAATGTGATTTGTACGACGAGAAGTCGCATGAAAATTGTAGACGGCCATTCCGCGATGACGTTTAGAATAGACAAATGACGAATGGCTACATTTTTGTGACGATATTTTATCAAAACAATCACTTGACATTGGCAAAATTAGCAAAAATATAAATGATTCTCTTTTAGGGGTAGGCTACCCCCTTGTCGTCCCCCCCCCCCACACATTATATTTTCTTAGGTTTCACTACATAGTGTAAAACAAAGTCGCTTTCCCCTGTCTGTCTGTCCCTATGTGTGCTTAGATCTTCAAAACTACTCAACGGATTTTGATGCGTTTTTTAATGGATAAAGTGATTTAAAAGGAAGGTTTATATGTATAATATATGCATAATATAGTAGAGAAACACTGATAATTTTAGAGGTTAGCGTATATTGGTTCAACGTATTAGAACTACTGAGCTACAGCAACGCGTGGCCGGGTCAGCTAGTAATAGATAATAATCGCAGATAATTCCCGAAGCCACCCAGTTTTACAAACATTAGTTGAATACAATAACACATGAAAAGGGATCAAAATCGAATAAACATGTTGCTTATTCAGTAAAGTCGAATTTCGTATCGTCTTCTTTGCTTGGTGAACCTGGTGCCAGTTCCTCTTAACCCTATAGTTCAAGCTGAATTCGACAAGATAATCGTTTGGTCCTAACGCTTTTTTGTATAATCCTTGCTAATTTATTAATGCCGATTCGAGTTGGAGCAGATTCATCGCAAGCTTTTTTGTCATCTAAATAATTTGATATCTAATATTTTTAAACGAGGAATTCTTGTACACATAATATGTAAATATATAATCTGAATCTCGGAAACGGCTCCCAACGATTTTCATGAAATTATGTATGCAAGGGCTTTCGGAGGCGATAAATTGATCTAGCTAGGTTTCATTTTTAGAAAACGTCGTTTTTTCCGTGTTTATACCGAGCAAAGTTCGGTCATCCAGGTACTTTTAATATAAAGAGTGGTAGGTACGTATGTCCTTTATGGGGAACACGGTGCACTTCTGTAATAAGCTTCCTGAAAATGCTACTAAACTACCTATTAAGAAATTTAGCATAAAAGGTAGTCTCTTAAAGAAAGCTTATTATAATATAAATGACTACAGTTAACCGACACACTTGAAATGTGTAAACTCTCTTGTATTGTTATTTCGTAGTTAAGGATACACAAGTCAGCGGCACAAACTCGTTAGTGGGCGCAGCTAAACTGCATGCTATTTCACCTAGCTCAGTGTGAGAAAAGGATAGACGTGCACCAAGGATAGAGATGAGCAGTAAGGAGATAGTGTGATTATAATTTCGAGTCATATGATCAGATTAATCTATGATTTCTAAATAAAACGATTGCCTAAAAATAATGAATAGACCTTTGGCTCAAGGGTTGTCATGAAAAAACTACTGAATGTATTTGTAAAAAAAAAGTTATTTGAGCTCTTGAATAAACAATCTATGCTTGTATTGGAATATTTTTTTAGTTTGCGTACCCCGTTTGTTATTTATTCACACCTAAAGTTGCGCTAAAATCAGTGATGAAAAACGTTTTTTTGAGTCTTGTCTCTTTCAAACCCATATTATTTTTACAATTCTGTATTGATACAAGCATAGATTATAACAAGACAAATTTATATCACTTTTAGTTTTGGTTGTTCATCATCAGACGGTGGTGTGATCAACGTTCGACGTTTGTATGGAAAGATAATCGACTTGTTCACTCTTAAGGTGGTTATAAGATGGATCATGTAAAAAAGCGCTAGGACCAAGGCGAGTTTCTTGCCAGTTCTTCTCGGGTTTGGGTTAGGATAAATTGGCGCCTAAATTCACCTAGTATGTAAGACGTTTCAAAGTGATCCTTGTGATTGTATTGAATAAGGTATCTTTTGACATGATTTGACATGACAACTTGTGTGGCGTAGTAGTATCTGAAGTTGGTACTTAGTTATTTACTCAGTATTTTTAGAACAAGGGGGACTAAGTAAGAGTGATGTAAACACAGCTACGCAATATTCTGTGTCCAAGGCCAGATCTGGATAAACGTGACCGCCGCGCCGACACGAACCCGTAGGCCGGAGAGGATCTTCCCCGATAATTAGTTTATGTGAGCCAATGATCCACTTTGCTGTTTACTTTTACGTTGAAGATAAAGTTACTTAGCTTTTTTTCGACCGGTTGGGCCTACATTTGCTGGAAAAAATGTTGTTGAAAATGTGTTTCTACTGAAATAAATGACATTGATAGTTTACGAAATTCGCAAGATTCTTCGGTTTAAAATGCAAGTAAAGTCGGTTCTAAGGTTTAAACTGTGTCTCCAGAGGTCCTTTTCGTGCATATCTTAGAATGTTTTGCTAGGTTCTAAGACATGCTGGTTTCCTCATGATGTTGCCCCACACCGTTTGAGAGTACTGGAAAAATGTATGTCCGCTATAGGACATACATTTTTTTTTGTTTTTTTTGGTGCACAAGTTTATTGGTGCACAAGTTTATTGGTGCACGTCCGGATTTGAACCTACGATCTTAAGATCGGAAGGCGGGGCCATTACGACTCAACCACATATCACATATTTTTGTGTAAGGACGTCGGGAATACTCTTCATATTAATTGCACTCTTTATATTAATTTAGTGTCTGGAACCTGGATGACCGAACTTTGCTTGTATTAAAACAGATAAAACGACGTTTTTCAAAAATGAAACCTACCTAGATCGATCTATCGCCCCCGATACCTCCTGCATACTACATTTCATGGAAATCGTTGGAGCCGTTTCCGAGATTCAGATTATACAATAATGTTCGTTGATATTAGATAGATTAGATAGATGGATAGGATGTATAAATCCAGCCAAGAACTCATCCTGGGGCTCTTAGCTAAATAGTTAGAGGCGTAGTAGTGAATCGTTACGTTTTGGTATCTACACTGCAAAATCAATAGCTACATAGTCTGACTGAACTAAATCCGAGCTAAGTATTTTTACATACTTACCTACTAAGCCCTAAATGTATGTACTTATACCAACTTATTTCTTCATACATAAAAGTATCTTCTACATTCGTTTCATAAGCAAACATGCATCTGTAAAGGTTTGTCTAGGGTCTTCCAATGTAATATATATATATATATATATATATATATGTACTAGCTGTCCCGTTCGCGACTTGGTCCATGCGTTTAAAAAAAAAATAAAAAAAATGTAATTGTATATCTAAACCATTCTAGAACACACTTGAACACACACAAAAAGTTTCCTCAAAATCGGTCCAGCCGTTTAGGAGTTCAGTGACATATACACGTACGTACACGAATTATATATATAAAGATTACCAGAATTAAAAAAAAGTATATATATCAGTCCTGCACAAGCTCTGGTTACTTTGGGGCTAAATGATGCTGTGTTAAATGTCCGGCATTTATTTATTATTATTGTACCTAATTAGCTGATTTTATTTTGGTACCAGAATTAAAAAAAAGTATATATATCAGTCATGTTGTACCCATAACACAAGCTCTGCTTACTTTGGGGCCAGATGATGCTGTATGAAATGTCCTGCATTTATTTATTATTATTGTACTACTTAGCTGATTTTATTTTGGATTTATCCGCTCAGCTAAAACAAACGATTCTAATGCCGAATGCGATTTATTTTCGGAGTAGGTCGGTATGGCGTCCGCTATTCATGTTGTCAAATAATCTTTCAAAACATCTGCACAAATTCAAGGTCTCATAATTCATCTTGCGATTAACTTCTCCTACTTATTATGTGGTATGTTATTGTATACCTAGGCTTGGTTTATTGACCTGTAGTCAAAATAACCAATGTTTAAAATTTCACCAAATTAATAAAAAAAAAACTTAAAACTTCTTCTTCTTATCGTGTCACTAGTTATTTCTAACTAGTGTGGTGAAAGGATTGAAGTGCGCCTCAGAGGCTCCTTTCGTGCACTTAGGTAAGCCTTAATGTAAGATCTCGACCTTGTCGACAGAACTTAAATGATGTTATACCTATAAGTTTTTTTGATAAAGACTGATATCATTACATGGTATAAAACAAAGTCGCTTTCCGTTGTCTGTCTGTCCCTATGTATGCTTAGATCTTTAAAACTACGCAACTGATTTTAATGCGGTGTTTTTTAATAGATAAAATGATTCAAGAGGAAGGTTTATATAATAATAATACAATAATAATAATAAAAATATCAGAGCTAAGAGCTTATTTTCACGCCAAAGCTGAAACATCCATCGTTCACAAAGCAATTGTCATATTAGATAAAAAACTAACACCTCTTAATTTACAAGATCTAAACAGACAGAAGAATGAAGAACAAACAGACAGACAGACGTTAATTAACATTTTATCTATTATAATTAATACTGAATGGACCCGGAAATCTCTACACGGAAGACATCGCCGCGACTTGAGTCAACCCAACGTCGACAAAGAAGCGTCGAACGAGTGGCTCAGACGAGGGGAACTCTTCCCAGAGACTTAAGGGTTTATGATTGCAATTCAGGACCAGGTGATCGAAACCAGGAACTATCAAAAGCACATCATGAAAGTACGCAGTCTACCAACAGACCTACGCCGCAGATGTAACAGCTCCTCGGAAACCATACAGCACATCACAGGAGCTTGCAGGGCGATAGTCCAGTCCGACTATAAGTTCAGACATGATCAGGTGGCTAACATCATACACCAAAGACTAGCTGCTAAGTATGAACTCATTGATGTTTCTTTAAGACCAACGCCATACTACAAGTACGCACCTGAAACTGTTTTAGAAAACGCTTCCTATAAGCTAGACTTTGACAGAGCTATTTTAGCTGACAAAACAACACATTACAATAGACTAGACCTTCTACTCATTAACAAAATAGAAAAAACAGCACTCATTATTGACATAGCTATACCAAATACACATAACATTCAGAACACAATCGCGGAGAAATTAGCCAAATACATCGACCTTAAAGACGAAATTACAAGGATGTGGCGTTTGGACATGGTTTCAATAGTCCCAGTTGTCCTGTCTTCAACAGGTGTAATACCCAAAATATTATTCCAGTCTCTTAGTCATTTAGATTTGCCTAAACAAACATTTGCTTTATTGCAGAAAGCAGTAATTTTAAACACTTGTAGGATTGTTAGAATTTTTTTTGCAAACCGACATGTCAGCAGGAACTACAGAAACAACATCAAACTAAAACACTGAGTTGCACTTGACTTAGGCCCGTGTTTCTTAGTTATTTTACCGGTTCTTCCGAACCGAGCTGATGAAAGTCAAAATCAAATAATAATAATAATACCGGACATTTCACACAGCATCATCTGGCCCCAAGGTAAGCAGAGCTTGTGTTATGGGTACCACATGACTGATATACTACTTATATACTTTTTTTTATTAATACATTCATATTATAAATAGAAACACCCAGACCCGAGACAAATACTTGCAGATCATACAAACATTTGTCCGGCGGCGGGACTCGAACCCGCAACCTTTTGCGTCTCAGCCGGACCTAAGCCCACTGCACCGCAGAGGTATATGTATAATACATGCATAATATAGTAGATAAACACTGATAATTTTAGAGGTTTCCAATGTGGTGTCGTAAATAAACTCATATTTTTGCGCTTACATTGCAAACGTTATCTGAACCCTACGAGATAGATCAAAATAATGTACTACAGTATTGTACACCCTCAAAAGTTCTACAAAAAAAGTCCGCGATGGTATATGTCTATCTATTAGGGATAAACATTCTGTAGTATACTTAGTATCAGCATTGCACCCGTGCGAAGCCGGGGCGGGTCGCTAGTTTTCTGATAAAGTTTTAACACATGGTTGACATGACTAGTTACAATGGTTGTATGGATATTTTCGCAAAATAACCGCGGGCAGCGGGACCAATTTATCAACTTTTACCAAATCCACCAATTTTCAAGAAATTTTGCAGAAATTTTTGCTAGTCTTGCCTACGTCAGATTCCATACTCAACACTAAAGTGCGAAAACGGGCTAAACTTAAATACCTACCTGACTGACAACTCACTCAGTTACTCTGGGATCATAAATAATATCTAATTATTAGGTGGGAACATGACTGCTTTAATTCTAAGTAGGCAATCATTAGCTGCCCACTACCTTTGACACACGAGGGTCAGATGCACATTTCCAATTACCTATGCAGTCATTCATCTTCGTTTCACGCAATAAGTATAATATGTACCTAGCGACAATACTGCTTCGACGATTAGGTTATGTTATTAGGTATGATGTCATAAAGTGTTAACTAGTATCCAGGTACTACCCACCTGACTGGACTGTACTTCGTCTTTGTTTACAAACTTACCGCAAAACAATGTATATCTACTGGTATCTCTGACGACCTCTGTGGCGCAGTTCTCTGTGTACATAGAAACACCCAGACCCGAGATAAATACTTGCAAATCATACAAACATTTGTCCCGCGGCGGGAATCGAACCCGCAACCTTTTGCGTCTCAGCCTGACCTTAGTGGACTAAGGTCAGGTAAGGTCATAAGTGATTATGTTACTCCATGAAATGACAAAGGAAGAATTATGTTGAATTACGGAAGGTTGATGTTGATTGTCAGACATGCTGTCATATGAATAGAAACCTCAAACAGATACCTTTAAAATTATCCTTTAAACGTTTAAACGAGCAATTCTTGTATATAGTATGTATATATATAGATAGAAAATACTTTATTGCACACCACAAATACATTAGACTGTTATAAGAAACAGTGTTTAGCTACACGGTAGTACAATGGGCGGTCTATAAATCGATCTAGCTAGGTTTCATGTTTAGAAAACGTCGTTTTATCCGTGTTTTATACCGAGCAAAGCTCGTTAATCCAGGTAGGTACTTATTATTAAAAATAAATACCAAGATAATAATAATTCCGGACATTTCACATATCCTGGCCACAAACTAAGCAGAGCTTTTGTTATGGGTACCACATGACTGATATACTACTTATATACTTTTTTTTAAATACATACATATTATACATAGAAACACCCAGACCTGAGACAAATATTTGCAGATCATATAAACATTTATCCCGCGGCGGGAATCGAACCCGCAACCTTCTGCGCCTCAGCCAGACCTTAGCCCACTGTGCCACAGAGGTCGTCGAATAATAAGTGTATGATGTTGCAATGTGATTAGAAATAATATTTGTCCAACCGCGATAAGTGATATTTATTTAATTTAGACTAATCTAAAGATATTTATATTTGAGTATAATAACAACGAGGAATCCCGAGAAAGTTCTAGACGGCTATTCTGTGATGATGACTTTTAGAATAGACAAATGACGATCGATTAAGACTTTATAACCAAACAATCACTTGACATTGGCACAATTGTCAACAGGACAGATGCCATTATAGGAAGAAAAGAAGAAGAAAGTAGACAGCATGTCTGACAATCAACATCAACCTTCCGTAATAATAATTCATCAATAGTAATATATCTATATCTAATCCATATAATATGAAAGGCGATGTGTGTAATATATAATATAATATATATGTGTGTAATATATAATATATAATATAAAAGGTGATTTGTGTATGTATGTGTATTCCCAATAGACTCCGAAACGGCAGCACCGATTACAATGAAATTTTTGGGAAATCTTCAGATTGGCCTAGCGGGTAATCATGTGTAGTTTGGTAGTGATCAGATCAACAGAACTTTTTTTTTTTCATCAATCAAATTTGGTATTGATATAGATTGTATCTTAGGAACGGACATAGGGTACTTTTTATGTATGTACTATGTATGCGAAGCCGGAGGCAGAAGCTTGTAGTAACTGTAAGCGATTAGTATCAAAGTTTGATAGTATTAGCATTCCATAATCGTCCGGCTGATCACTCAGTACAGAATTATTTCGGTAAATTGTTTAAAGCGACGACGTTCGTCAAAAAACCATAGATAACAATCCTAAAACCATAGATAACAATCCTAAAACAGTATCTGCCAACTGCTCACTAATGTTCACGGACGGTTTCTTTTCTTGTTTTGTGCTATTCATTGTGACCAGCCATATTAAAGATAGCCATACTATAGTTATCAATATATATATTTTTAGAAAAACTTATCGAAATTGAGATGTTAAAAAACTAGTTCGACGTTTACGTTTGCTTACAAATTATCAGTTTTACAGAAACATTATGGGTAATAAACTATTTTTATAAATATTATAACTAACATAATAACATATCTGGAGAAACATGACGTAAGACTTCGATCTAAAGGTCAAGAAGAAAGTACTTATGTAATCTTACTTAATAACATAATTACGTCAAGTAATTAACCAAAGTTTACGTACCTAATAATGAGTTTTTATATATATTTTATAGAAGAGATCAGCCGAGCAATTATGTTATTTTGAAACTATAAAAACATTGACACTTCGTTCAGTTACTATTGATGAACTAGTTATGGCAGGTTGATGTTGATTATGAAACATGGTGTCGTATAACCGAGAAACCGAGAAACCGAGATAGAGACCGAAAGTACGTAATACCAATCAATCATCATCGAAACTGATATTTGTCATTCAGAACCGTTATATGTATATGTATGCCATACCACATATACTTTACACCAAAGCTTATATTTGGCGCCTTGGCAAATCTAATATTGAAATAAAAGGCACGGCATGTAGGGCGGAAAGGTCACAGGTCATAAAGAGTTTCAGAGAAGAGGGTCCAATATAATTGCCTGACATTGATAGGCCTTTGAGCGTATTGATGAATATGTTTGCTGTTGATTTAATAGATACACGATCGAGATTTGTCTGGATCTAAGTATTACGTAATGAATGCTTGCAGTTTTAACAATCAAAGATATTTCAATATTTAGGAATATATAAGACAGTTCAGATATCTACGCCACAAATTATAAAAAATTCGGTTCTTGGAAAATAATTTACTTTACAAATAATTTTATGTTGGCTGTTCAGTTTGAACAGGCCGGATTTAAAGGTCGTTTCACGACAGTCACTTAATTATGTGGTAAGTAGGTTAGAAGGTATCTTAACTTTTTGTACCAACAGTTTTACTTTTTTAAGGCAGAAGTACAAACTTGCCTTAGACTAGGGTAAGTATAACTAAAGTTCATACCGTAGGCACTTTTGAGTAGAATAATAATTTTATATTAATTCACCACTGGAAAATTATTGAAAATAAAATAAGCATAAAATAAGTCTTCTGACGAAAAGAGCCTATTGAGAAATAAACGAAATTGTTCCAACCACAAAACAGCGTAACGCCAGCACGGCTGTACAACCAAACAAACATTCCAATAAAAATACCACTCATAGTCATCGATAAAAATACCACTCACCTGTACACCTTTTTCATCTATTTCGGCCATTGCACACAACTGTACCTGGATACTGACTCTAAAGTAAATTATTATTAGAAGAGTACGCGACCACCGGTCTGGAAGAGCTGGAGTGCAGTGGGGAATTTCGTAGAGGCCGAGGGAAGCCGTATGGGCGAGGAACGACGCACATTGGGGTGGACTGCCGGTGGATAATTTGCATTAACGTTTAAATAGTCAATATTTTAATATATTTCCGATTGTAATAAGGCGTAATATTTGGGCATAAGTAACTATCAATTTACGGAAAGATACTCTAATAGCTGTGCAAAAATTTATTAGATTTATTTTTATACGAACATTTGAACTAATAGTAAATTATTTCAGAGTAAATACATATAAATTTTCCAAATTTTCAAATTTGTTTTTCAGTAGCCAAACATTACAACTTATAACAATGGTGGGAACCTTCTTTTAAGTACGAAGTACTTGTGCCAGATGGTTCCGCTCTTCCATATCCATATTAGTGGCTATATAAAAAAAAGGAATAAAAACTATTTTACACAAATATCTTTAGATAACTCTAAATTAAATAAACAAAAACCAGACACTAATACTAAATAATAACAAACGATACATTTTAATAGCTAAAAATCTCTTGCGTGTATTAGAGTCGAGACTGTTTATTGACTGACTTTGTGTGTGTGTGTGTGTGTGTGTGTGTGTATGTGTATGTATGTATGTATGTATGTTTATGTGTAAGTTTGGGAGTATATGTGTATGAATGTGTTGGTCCTCTTGAGAACACCATGCTGTGGTATAGAGCATGTGTACAGAAGTCGTGTTGTGTGAGGATCTGTATGTAGTGTGAACGCTGAGCTCTTTCGAGTTCCATGAATTTAGTTTTACCAGCTCCGCCCCATATTGGCAAACAGTAGGTTAGTATCGATTGAGCTAATGAAATATAAATTCTATTTATAAGAATTCCCGAAGCAATATGCCTTAAGATCTTAAAAACCCACATCAGCTTTCTAATTCTTGTGCTCACTACTTCAATTTGTTGAGACCATGATAGTCTTTGGTCTATCATCACTCCTAGGTATTTAATATGAGATACTTTATTAATAGTGGGGCAATTACATTTCTGCCTTAGAGAGCTACTGCCACAGCTGTGGATTTTCAGTATGTAGTCGCTTGCAGGTTGGGTACGATTATAAATAGAATAACACATGAAAAACGTTTTTTGAGCATTTAGTGTGAGTATATTTTCTTTAAGCCATTTAGCAACAATAGAGAGTCCTGCCTCGGCGTTAGAACGAACCTTATTCCAGGTAGTGTCAGAAAAAACAATTGCCGTATCGTCTGCATATGAAATTATTTTGGCATTACCTATTTGCATTTTACATAAATTATTAATATAAATCAAAATCAAAATCGGTCCCAGGACGCTGCCTTGCGGGAATGTAATATTTAGTTCACTACTTACGCACTGCCCGATTTTCACTCTTTGTGTTCTGCAACTAAGATATTCTTTGAGTAATGATAGAGGTTTATCTCTGATCCCTATGTTTTCCAGCTTGTTTATAAGAGTGGGGACACATACTGTGTCGACGGCCTTATTTAGATCAAGATACACAGCCAAACATTTGTTCCCACTGTCTACTTGATCAGTGATATAGGAAGTGAGAGCCGTAACTGCATCTTCGGTTGATCGGTTATTTCTAAATCCGTATTGTGTATCTGCCAATATTTTAAATTTGTTTAAGTAATTGATCAATCTAATATTATTAAGTTTTTCTACAATCTTAGATATTGCTGGCAAGACAGATATTGGCCTGTAATTGTTTACATCCGCTGTGTCACCGCTCTTATACACTGGGGTAATGATCGATTGTTTTAGTTGTTTGGGGAAGATACCGTTCAGAAAACAGAGATTAGACAGATGTGTGATGATTGACACATGTTTATCTTTGGCAAGTTTTAAAAATCTGGCAGGAATATTATCCCATCCCGAGGCGCTATCTGATTTAAGGCTCATTAGAATATCATGTACTTCTTTAGGGTCAGTTTCCAAGAGTACAAACGAGTTGGCTTGGGAGTGTTCTGTAGGTATGGATGTTTGCGGTGTACAAGAGCTGGCAAAAATATCTTCAGCTAAGCGTTCTTCTATATCAGCAAAAAAGCAGTTTATGTAGTTTACTGATGCAGTCGGGTTATTTTTAACATTTAATAGTTTTGAATTGTCTGATTTATTTTGATTCATATAGGTAATTGATTTAATATTTTTCCATAAGCTCGTTGAATTTTTTGTATTTAATTCTAATTTTCTTCTTTCATAATTACGTTTAAGGTTTTTAATTAATTTATTACAGAAGTTGCGGTATCTTTTAAAACTGATTTTAAGAATTTCGTTAGTAGGTTCTTGTCGCATTTTTTTCTGTAGTTTATTCCTGTTTCTAATGCAACGTAGTACACCCTCAGTGATCCACGGTTTGATGGTCCGTTTACTTTTAGGTATTCGTACCTTGTTCGTATTTTCTAATAAAGATTCTCTTACTTTATCAATTAGTACGTCTACAACTAGATTGGGAACATGACAGAATAATAAGTAGTCAAGATTTTTTTCCGCTAAGCTTATAAGAGCCTTATTAAAATTAGTGATTATCTTCATCTTTTCGCAGGGGTTTATTTGGTTTTGGGTAGATATACTTAAATTAATGTTATACTTCTTATACTTTAAATAAATGTTAAAGAATGGTCTGTTATAGATGTGTTGAGAATAGCAATTTGCGCATCTAGTTTATGTTTTTCGAGTTTTATCATGAAATGATCCAAGCAGCTGGGTCCCCTTGTAGGTAATTGGTGACCTGGTAGTAAACCATGCATTGATAGCATGTTGAGGTAAGAAGTTTTATTATTTTTATCGTTAGCATTCTCAATATCTTTTGGGATAAGATTAATGTTTATATCTCCAGTTACAATTATATTTCTACGTAGTTTAAGAGTTTCTAAGTGATTATCTAACGAGTTAATGAATCTCTCTGTACTAGCATTAGAAGGAGAACGGTGTCGTGGAAATCCAGAATCGTGGTGTCACAGGTATCTAGTTGTATACAAGATGCTTGGTCTAGTTTTATTTCGTTAACGTAAGGTACCAAAATTTCATTTCTAAAATACATTACAACTCCATCGTTCTTATTAAGATGATGTGTTGTAGAGTAGGTTTTATAATTTTTCAGAGTGGGCACTGGTTTATCACTACTTAGGCAACATTCTGTATAATAAATAAATGAAAATATAAATGAAATAAACAATCAACAGCCGTAAGTATAACTACAATCCTGACCCCACACTAGAGTTCCCTGTTTCTACAGTATCACAAAAGAGGAAACAAAACCCTGCCGATCATGCAACAATTTATTTCATGCGGTTGTTGAATGTAGAGCAGCGGTAACACTGCGTCTTTATCGTTGAGTGTGCATTGACTTGGCATTAACTGACCAAAAAATTTTCATCAAAGGTAAACATTTCGTTTAGTTATATTAGGTAAACTTGTTGCTAAGTGGAAAACTCAATAAATGTAGAAACTCTATTAGACTCTATCGTGTGAGTAGTAAATAAATACTTACATTAAATATTATCTTATATACTCAGTATCAGTTCCTTCGTTTGTTGTTGTCTGAGGAATGCTGATTGATAGATAGATAGATTCCTATAGAGAGCCCTATAAAATAATTACGTTTTAAAAATTAAAAAGAAACGCGACTTCATTGAATGAATGATGAGCCCATAAAAATACAACCGAATTGAGAACCTCTTCTTTTTTTTGAGTCGGTTAAAAAGCATTTTAGTTTTTGACAAAAAATGGTGAATAAAATGGTAATAGCAATCCTAAAGATGCATGAAAGCTAGGAGTCTGAATATGAGTTTCTTTTCCATCTACAAATAGGACGCATATCATAAATAAGTTTTAAAATTATCTGAAAATCGTCGTCGCTCACTGGACTCGTATACAGATTAGGTCTACGAGTATGTGTATTACCGTGTAGCTAAACACTGTTTCTTATAATAGTCTAATGTATTTGTGGTGTGCAATATAGTATTTTATATCTATCTTCTATGTACTTTGGTCTACGAATACCGCAGTATCGAAGCAATAAGCGGTGAACTCAATTGCTTCTAATTGGGTCGTCACTAATTGCCATTTCCTAAGGTGCCTTGGGACAGTTCCCACTTACTTAGACGGATGAGTAAACTTCATGACGTATCAGGTAGGATATGAGTATACAGGCCTCAACTTTCTACGCTGTAGGTTATGGGTTCGATTTCCTCCCAGGACTAACATTTGTGTATTGAACAAATGTTTGTTCTGTGTGTGGGTGTTGTAAACGTATCATAAATATGTATTTAAAAATAATTCTTTTCAAACTAAGTATCATGATTTAAAGCATAACGTTCACTCAAGACGGGATATTTACCAAGATAAACAAAAATGCCGGACATTTCACACAACATCATCTGGTCCCAAAGTAAGCAGAGCTTATGGGTAGGTACCACATGACTGATATAATTCTTATGTTTTTTTTTTGTAAAATACTTACATATTATAAATAGAAACACCCACACCTTGCAGATCATACAAATAGTTGTCCCGTAGCGGGAAACGAACCTGCAACCTTTTGCGTCTCAGACGGTTGTTCGTCTAATGGGCCACAGAGGTCGTCAGAGGTGATATTAGGTGAATTTTACTTCTTTACGATATTTCGGCACAGTTGCATGCGCCATGGTCACGAGATAATCTTAACGAGACGAAACGTAAGTTTATCTCGTGATCATGGGAAAGAAATTAACAAATATCGGGAAGAATTAAAACTAACATATTTTGGTAAATATCCTGTATCCTGAATGAAAATTATATTAATATCCTATCAGTCATCTGGTCCCTATAGTACAAGCTATGCTTAGTTTGGGGCTAGATGGTGTTGTGTGGATTTTTCACTAATATTTATTAATTATTTATATTCAGAGATGAAATGGGTATGTTTCCCAATCTAAGTTTTATTCGGTAGGTTTTTTTATACCACGATGGTGGCAAACAAGCTTACGGCCCGCTTCATGTTAAGCGGTCATCGAAGCCTATGGACGCAGCACCACCAGGAGCATCACATGCGCGTTGCCGACCATCAAGAAACCTATTAACTCCCCTCTTGAAGCTTTTAACTCCACTCCATATTGTAATCCCCCGGGAAAACCTTGGCAGGGAGCTAATTCCACATCCGTAGAGTTCGCGGGAGGTAATTCATCTGAAACCGCACTGTGCGTGACCATTTTGGTTCCAGTGTGTGTGGATGAACACCCCGCCGATGGCGAGCGGTGCGATGATAAAAAGTAGCTGTGGGCATCATGTCAAACAACTCCTCGGAACACAACCCGTTATATAAGCGGTAAAACACACATAAAGAGGATAAGTCTCTCCTAAGGCTTAATGGTTCGATACCACTTGCGAGGTATTCAAAAGATCGTCTAGTAAACTACCTGAGGTGTACAAAGTTCCTGCTTACAAAACTTCTTTGCACAGAGCTTTGCATACTTTCTAGGACCTTTTCTTTATATTATTCTTTAAGACCAGGTATGTATGTAGAAGAATATTAGAAATGTTCCTACGCCAATTCAACTATGACTCCACGGAAAACCTATTAGTTATAATAAAGTAAATCATTGTAACCCTAGATTTAATCCTAGATTTAAGTGTAATTTACCAGCTAACTACTGTTAATATTGTAATATTGTTAATCTTTGTTTACGACACTCACGTCAATAGAATATTAAAATGATTGTTTTGTACTAGGAAGGGAGAGCTACCTCGCCGTAACACAGTTACAAACTAGCACGGGAGGTTTGTTCCATACTTCATAGTGCATTATGATCAAATTGTTTTTAACGTGACCTAATTCATATATTTAAGCACTATGTACCCATGCACCTGAGTTTTTTTGCAATAATTGCAATTTATTCTTATTCTCATTCTTACCTACCTACAGAATTTTTCGATGTAATACACCGTTGTAGTTGACCAGCTTTAGCTTTTGTTTTGGAAACCATTGGCATGTTAACACCTTGTTCTAAGTCCGTTAGTTTCCCATATCAGAAAAATAATAATACTACCTAAATAAATAAATATTGCTGGACAATCCGCAAACACACATTTCTTTAAAATTATATTGCAACATAAAACATAATATAAATCACAATTTATTGATTAACATTCCGCTAAGATGCCCAATGAAACAAGCATAACAGGAAAATATTATGCAAATTAATGCAAATTGCTAATGTTACTTCATGAAATGACAAACGAAGAATTCCAATGTTTATTTTGATCATAGAAAACATAGAAACATAGACCCATTCGTCAAACCATGTCAAAATGTAATACTGCGTGAAGCGCCATCTCATTATCTGGGCGGAAACCACGTGTAAACAGAAGCTGGCAAGCGAAATTGAAAACACGGTCACAACGGCGACTACCGGATATTATGTACTGAAATTCGGGGCTAGTTCCAGCGTGGACCGCTTGGCGCCGCTGTGGTGCTTTTCTCTTTTTTCTTGTCAGTAATATTTTACTGATATGAGTCAGCAAGTCAACAATAACTTTTACAAAATTTACGAAAGTTTTGAAAGTGAAATGAAAATATCACGTGTTTAAAACCGGTTTAATAAATAATTACGTTATAAAACCTAAAAAGAAAACCGACTGCATCGAATATAAAAAAAGGTTTCGGAGTAAGCGAAAATATCATCGATGTAAGTATGGAATTTGAAGGTTTTTGTAGATTTTTTAAAAACCGTAAAAAAAAAAAAAAAATTTTTTTAAATCGGTTAAGGCCTCTTTGACTAATCGGTGAACATACATTAAAAAAAATAGATTCCGATGAATTGAGATCCTCCTCCTTTTTGAAGTCAGTTCATAAGTTTTTTTCAATAATTCTTCTTCTTCTTCTTCGTTAATGGCATGTGTCATAATGATGACTATTTTGCCAATGTCAAGTGTTTATATTGTTTATAGTAAGACCTCAAAAAGTCGTATGTTGTCGTTCGTTGTTTGTTATTATATAAAAATTGGTGTCTCTTTATAAAATAATTACACGGATATTTTTTCTCAAATTACAAATAAATACAAAACTTTCATTCTTATTATTCACACCCGAGTCAATTAGATTTAGTTGAATAAAATCTCCATTATTACAAATAAAACCCGAAATATGGGGAAAACCGGGAAAAATAAATATTACAAGAGCACAATGTTTACTCCACAAATCGCAAATCGACAAAAATAATTTTCGACAAAGTTATTATTCATAATAAACCAAACAACTGCGGTTTGGATATGTGTCATTCATTAGATAATTTTATAATTATATCAATCAGCAAAGACAACAAAATGAAGAAAACCGACTTTATTGGATACAATTTGAGACCATAATATTATTTTATTTAGAATTTTTTAGTGGAAAGTAAATGTATTTTGTTTATATATAATATGGGTAGACCACTTAACGCACTGCTCTGCACTGCACGCAACGAAAATATCATCGATGTACCAATACAATTTTTAGGTTTTTGTTGATATTTTAAAAACCGCTCGACCGATTTCGATAAAATTTAAATGGGAACACCTGACCACCTTTGGATCGAAAAAATATATAAAATTCAAATCGGTTCAGGCGTCTTTGAGTAATCGGTGAACATAAATATATTAAAAAAAAAGATTCCGACGAATGAGAACCTCCTCCTTTATCTGAAGTCGGTTAAAAATAACTAGATAGATGCATTTCTAATAAATAGGTACCTACCTATTCACATACTTGAAGTTTCAGCTTAATTGTTCCAAAATCCAAAAAATCTACTAGGTAGGTCTCCTTCAGCAGTCGGGCAATACAATGGCTGATTATTATTTTTTAATTAACCTAGCTTCTAGGTACTGCAACTTGTTCCCATTTATTTCCCATCTTACTCGAAAGCCTGACATCTGACATTGAAGACGATTGAAGACTTGACGTCTCAAAATCTAAACAGGCGAGTAAAAGATAAAAGCAGTTTGAATTCGCGTGGGCGAGCGCTGCTGGATAATAATGTGAGTGCATGATTGCGTGGATGTCAAGATGTATCCTATTTAGTTCACAATCGGACCATCTAGAAGGGGGCAAAGATGAAATACTGACAAAACGTGGACAGAAAAGCTGTGTTCTGTGCCAAGGTAGAATATTTATTCCTTCCTTTGAACCACGTTTGCATTGCAGCAATGCAAAGTACGTCACTTGTAGCACCGGTCACTTGTAGGCATTTTTTAGTTGCCACACCACGTGCACATATAGCTGGGTCCATAATAGCCCCTATACAAAATTCTTAAAAAAATTATGACACCACGCTGTAGTTATTAAGGCATTTTAGGAGCCAAAAAAGTCGGTATCTACAGTAAATAGCTACAGTAAACATTTGGCTGTATGTTTATTTTATTAATTTTATTAATACGTATATTGAACGGCCGCACCGACTGCACTAGGCAGATGTGTCTTCTACGTGCCGAGGTATCCACCACTCAACTCTACCTGTCACGGGTCCACTACGCCGTGAAGGCCGAAGGGGTTCGTGGAATATATGAAACAGAAGACCGGGCCGGGTAAAGTTGGAATCTCACCGTAATGTGAATTACAATTAATTTATGGTGAGAGTGCCGACGAATCGTCTCTGGTCATTCATGGACAGCGGGTTCTGGCCGAAAGGTGTCGTGTTCAGGAAATTCAACGGATCCCTTACATAAACTTATAAGAAACAGTTCGAACCTAATATGGTACCTAATAAGTTTTATATTTTGTATGGTATGTATTTATGGGCTAATATGTTTGTACACCTACCTACATATAAGTACAATTATTTGTTGCCTGAAAATAAATGATTAGGTATTATTATTTATGATATTCATTTTTTTTCTCTCGCAAGGCGAGGAATTTACATTTTTTATCTCTCGCGAATCGAGGAATTTACATTTTTCGCGGGCTTTTGGTCAAACGAAAAATCGTTGACGATTTTATTGGTTAATGGATAAAAACATGCGGACAATTCGACAAGTGTTTAGGATGACCGCTTTTTGGAGTTGTATGAAAGTGAGTTTGTGGATATCGAGGGCTTCTAAACTATTATTAACGTGTATGAGATGACGCCTGTTATAGATGAAATTACAATAGGTGTAGTTTTGATAGTATCTACCCTTCAATAGTTTTTGAGTTCTATTGCTAGGTTTGTATATTTTGCAAGTTTTTCAGTGTGTGTTTTTGTTTTTCAGTGTGTGTTTTGGTTTTTCAGTGTGTGGTTTTGCAAGATTATGGGTGTTGCTATTAATCATAAAATACCAGACTGCAAAAAACTATCTGTGTGTTTTATTCTCTGACAAACAAATTACGCTTTACCACGATTGGGGGGCTCGGCCGTCCTCTCCGTTCTATTTTTAGCCAGAGACATTTGTAACGTAATTGCTATTGTGCAAGCTGGTATATTTCCAGCAAGGATTGTTGTGTGGTGACCACATTGACCGAGTCAACTCTTATGGATTTTCTTGGACATTTCAACAGTCCTAGCATATTTTTGTCGCGAAACTAGTTATGAACTTAAGTAGAAGATAATTTGAATCAACTCTCACTTTACTAAAAATAAAGAGACTCGTACAAGCCACACTGTACGGCTTTAAAAATACTAACCTAAGTTTCATTACATACATAAGCGAAGTTGCTGTTTTTGTTAAAACATACCCAGATCAGTTTGAATGGTTTGCAGTTGGAAGCCGACTAGAAGATAAAATGCACAGTTACGCAGGACACATCTGCTAGTACGTACTAGTGTATTTTGCATGGCACCAAGTACCTATATTAAGTAAGATACTGCCATCGATTCGATCAATACCAAAAAATGCTTTTAAAAGGGAGCTAAATTAAATTCTTTTGAGAAAATCGTAATATAATGTTAATGAATTTTTGTATGACCGCAATATTATTTAGTATTTAGTGACCGTTTTTAGTATCTAACTTTGTGACAATATTTGTATAGTTTGGACCATGTAATATTTTTATTTTTGTTTAAATGATTTTGATAATGTTTTACCTACCTACCTACCTACCTACTGAATGTTTGTATGCTGTATGCAGGATTCAGAGATACCTAATTTTAAGAAACACCTGTCTTTTGTAACACCTGAATTCACAAACAATAAATGAATATGAATATGAACTAATTTGAACAGTCATCATCATCAGAAGCTTGAACAAAACTTTGAATAAACGTAGGTATTAATTTTATATCGAACGCACATCAACATTAAAGTAATAAACTTTTAACGCCACAATCAGTTTTTATGTAAAATACTTGATCTAATTTTTATGTTCCTCTGATCGTAAAATTTTATTTTATATCGTCAACCATATAACCAAACCTACTTCAGTACCTACGGGTAGCTATTTATTCAAAATCGTGTCATAAATTACATTAAATAAAGTAAATTCACAATAATACATTTTGGTTTCCAGATTTATGGTTAAAAATGCATTAGTCTTTAAACACAATACTTATGACCCAAGAGCTCTATCTGGCCCAGCTCCTATCTGGCCCAGCTCCTATCTGGCCCAGCGTATTAGCATTGCCATTCAACGTAATGCCGCCAGTACCTTGGGAATGCTGCCCTCTGACAGAGATCTGGATCAGTTGAGCTATCTATAGAACGTTTTAAACGGTCCTAAGATAGCTCAACTGTTTCAGGTGTATTTTATATTATTCTGTTCATTTATATTTATTCAATTTTAAAATAATGACAGATTCTTTTTTGCTTTCCTATACAAAGTCTTGGACGATGACATAATACCTACCATTGATACGAAACGGACTCGTGCGAATTTAATTTTTAT
The DNA here is from genome assembly GCA_948098915.1 of Lampropteryx suffumata. Taxonomy (NCBI): domain Eukaryota; kingdom Metazoa; phylum Arthropoda; class Insecta; order Lepidoptera; family Geometridae; genus Lampropteryx; species Lampropteryx suffumata. The sequence goes on along the minus strand of OX402547.1, from coordinate 4,774,823 downwards.
ACGCGAGAGGAAGTCCTCTTATAATGGATTGGAATATATCTCTCTTAAATTTTGAAACGGAAAATGTAACTCATACCACGCGGTTTTCGAAATAGTGTATTTTGACATAATGTTGCAATTCTCAGAAACTAAGGCATGTCACAGCTCGTGTACTGACGACGTCAGTCAACAGCAGCTAGGTATGCGTAGGAGGCTGTTTAAACGGTTAATGTTGTTTTATTTTGTTGATGTTGGTGATGAGTTGACTTCCTGATTATCTTTGAACACACACGCCTAGCAATAAAGTTCTTTGAGACTAATAATAAGAACTATGCAGTTTTTTATAAGTAGGCAACTCTTTCTTTACCACTTTTTTAACCGATCCACTTTGTTTATCACGCAAATTTTTAACCAACTTCAAAAAAAGGAGAAGGTTCTCAATTTGGTTGTTTTTTTCTATTGTTTGTTACCTTATAACTCTGTCATTTATAATAATAATAATAATAATGCCGGATATTTCACACAGCATCATCTGGCCCCAAAGTAAGCAGAGCTTGTGTTATTGGTACCACATGACTGATACACTACTTATATACTTTTTTTTTGTAAAAACATACATATTACACATAGAAAAACCCAGACCCGAGACAAATACTTGCATATCATACAAACATTTGTCCCGCGGCGGGAATCGAACCCGCAACCTTTTGCGTCTCAGCCGGGCCTTGGCCCACTGCGTCACAGAGGACATCAAATTTATAAACTTGAAATATAGATTGAAACTTTTTTATGTGAAAGGATAAACTTCTCGATTGATCCCATTCATCAAAATCGGTCCAGCAGTTTGGTTTTTAAATCAAAATATGTAGTTGGAAAATATGTCATCCAGGTAAACGTCATTTCGAAGTTGGTTTTCTTTTTAGTTTTCAAAACGATAATACAAATGCAATGCAAATGTTTTTATTTCTGTAACAAGTTTATCAGTATTGGATACCTCCTTTTAAGTATAAAATACCTGTATTAGGAGAATATCTCTCTTCCTAATTGTGGTTTATAGCTATTATATTGCTGTAACATACATTAAAACATTTAATTAAATACCTATAATAAATAATGTGAATTTTGAGGGTAGATTTGAGAAAGCTAAATACCAAAGCAAAACTCCACTAAACCAACTAAAACTCTAATAAAATACGTTCCGTTCGAACGTATATAACGTATAACGTATATACGAATACTTTACCAAATAGTTCGATTGGCCTTCTGCTTAGCTATAACAATGTTAAATTGCGAAAGTACCAACATTTCTCATAATAAAAACATAAACGAGCTCTTAAATCTTGTTCAGGGTTTATTTTGGTCAAAACACGGCATCTGTGCTTATACTTATACGTGAGAAATACTTAAGGTGCGTCTGCGCACCGGCTGTAAAAGCACCGAAATTACCGCGTTTATTTTCACAATTGCACGATAAACAAAACGTTTACGAGAAAGGTCGTATCCGACGTCACGTCAGACCCTGACGGGTCGACGTAGCCGGTGTCGGCGCGCTAAATGTGTCGTGACTCGTGACTTCGTTCTCATTGTTCTAACACTGCGAAGTTTAAACCATCATAAATTACGTTACAAAATGTTGCCATCGTAAATACAAATAAAATGTTGCCATCGTAAATACAAATAAAATACAAATAAACTAGTTTTTATTACTTTGGCATAGAACTAAATTTTTTTAGTAAATAGTGTCCGAAAATTCGCTAAAAAATAAATTAAAATTGAAAGTGTCATTTCGGTCAAAGTGTCCGAAAATATTGTGTCCGAAATGTCACCTAGCCGTTACTAAGAATGTATCCAAATGAAAGGGTTCAATGGCGACCTGCCATATCTGCACCTGCATAGGTAGGTACCTACTCTAATTATAACCCTACATAAACCATCGGTAAACTGTTTAGTCTGCGCGATATTATTTTGTGCTAAACAAAGCATCGATATTGTGGTTTGACAGCTGGCAACGGCCCATCACACTAGCATTAATCATTGTCTATCATTAATGAGCAATATACTGGGTCAGTTAAATTGTTTTGTTTGTTTTGTCAGCTATTGTTTTTGAAGATAACATTGAAGTGGTCTTAACCTGGCCGCTTGTCATTGGCCAAACCTAATAAAACTGCTCACGTATAGGATAATTATCGTAAACTAGCAGCTGCCCGCGGCTTTGCGCCCGTGGTACCTACATAAAAAGTAGCCTATGTCCATCTCGAAGGTCCCATCTATCTCTATACCAAAGATCCAATCTACGCGAAATTCGGTATACTGCTGTAACTTCAATAAAAAAACCTTCCGCTTGCCCGCTTGTGGATCGCCTTGCTTGTAGATATCGGAACGGCCAAGACTCTTCCCATCTTCAAAAAATGGTCATGCAACATTATTTATCGTGTTGTTATACTTAGTTATTTCTGTATTGTTGATTTTTAGACTGTTTATCTTTATTATTATATCTACATTATATCTAATATACGTTCGTGCACTTGGCACATGTCTTAAAACTTTTTACGTCCTACGACATGCCTGTTTCCTCACGATGTGTTTTTTCATCTTCACTTTCCAATAAGTCATTGGCTGTGCTAAGAAAACTTTTGATTGCTTGTTTTAATACAAGGTTGCGATAGGAGTATGTTTGCATCTGTAATTTATTGTTTATGAAATGTAACGGAAAATGTTCTGATAGATTTAAATGTATTGAAGCAGATGTTGCATTCACAGTCATCGTTGAAATGTATTTAAATATTGAAATTAAATTTCAATATTTGTTTTAGGTTCTTTGTTTGACATTTCACGAAGTAACATAAATCTCCTTAATTAATTAGTTTTTCCAGTAATTTTAATCAATAAATTGAGACTTCTTAGTCAAGTGAATAATTTTCGTCTACGTCTAAGATCATGGGTGCCGCTGCTCCTGTGCGGCATAAGACCTCAAGAGGCTGAAATATGGCAATGGTTTTGTATTTCTGCCTTTTGGAGTAGAAACTTTAGGCCCGTGAGGACCTGAGGCGTGGCTCCTATTCAGAGAGTTATCGAAAAGACTGGCGGACAAGACCGAAAGATCAAAGGGCTGGTGCTTACCTCGGATGATGTATTAGTATGGTTATTCAACAAGGTAACGTTGCCAGCCTTTTGGACACTTTACCTGCAGTGAATTCTGTTTTTTATCTATAAGTAAAAACAAAACCTACATAATAAAAAAACCTTTTTAAACTTATAGATAACATGATAAGCAGGCCATTAGGCAGACGCTCACAGTAAGCACATTTTTATTAACTAGCATAATTAAAGTTCATTATTGCCTTTATTTACAAACACAAACATTCTTCCCGTTTCAATGTCAACACGTCGTTAGTGTTATTACTGAGAAGCAACACGAATCCAGAGCCTCGTAGAATATGCGTGCTAAACGGTACCGTCTCGTGTCTCGTATAATGAATGAGACTATAGGAGTAGGTAGTAGACGTAATTTATATTAGGCAGGTATTTGAAAATTGAATATGTAAATTTATTTCAATATTATTTTTCAACGCAAGACCCCAAGAGCTGGCTCCTATTTGGCCAAGCGTTTTAAGCGTATTAGCATTGCCTGCCACGCCAGTGTCTTAGAGTTGCTGCCTTTAACATCGTTTTAAAGCGTCATGTTATTTTACTATATAAAATCTATCGAAATATGATCGTTCCTCAGAGCACGCATATTGCACGAGCTCATAGCCCATCACGTCTAATACCTGAGAGCAGCAGTTTGTCGGGCAGGGTACCAAATGGTAAATGTGGCTCACCGGTGTCAACGGGGTCGGTATACTGGTGGTGCGGAGCATTGACAGCTTGCGCCGCTGTTCCGCCGACAGCGAAGCGCGTCGGCTCCTGTCAATTCCATAGCTGGCTTCAGACGAGTCCAGGCTCAGTTTACGGAACAGCGTCGGCCGAAACATTACTTTTTAGTCAAGCTTTTACGACACTCCTTTATTAGTCTTTAACTGTGATTTAGCTCATTCGTATGATCTTGAAGCTTTTACAATGAGTTTATTGGTTTTAAATAGCTCCGGACTGAAGTTAGGCTTTGCTGGTTTTACTATTGATACTTTGGGCGAAACACTCGTATTATTTCAAGCTATTGAGGTGATAAAGTGCCTGATTCTACGATGATGAAACGAACTGTAACTATTATGATTTTAATGAGTGGTACTTAAGTGCTGATTTAGGTTTATTTCTTGGTTGACAGATTCCGACCACATTTTGATAAACACGGGTTTTATTCACGTATTATTTTGTCGATGGAGGCACCGACACTGTTTCGAGTTGACGCACGTGCGAACCGGGAAATCGAGCGGCAACGAGCGGACCGCGGATCAAACTCACCCTGATGAAGATTCTGTAGATGTATCGAAACAGTGTCGGTGCCTCCATCGACAAAATAATACGTGAGTAAAACCCGTGTTTATCAAAATGTCGTAGGAATCTGTCAACCAAGAAATAAACCTGTCAGATTCCTACGAACTGCATTTTAGATTGAACCTTTTCAACAAGCCAAGCCATTTTTTTAAATGTTAATGGCGTAGCTTAGCTGAACAAACAACGAATTGATTCCTCATTTACAAAAATTCAGTGCATTTATCAAACTACGTAAAAAGCTTTTAATAAATGTGTTCTAGAGAGACATCCTTAAGTGCAGATTCAAATAAGCATCACTGATTTAACTATATTGTAATTTATTATGTATTTACTTGTTAAATTTCAATGACACTGATCTTATCATTGTCGTAAAACAGCGGAAATTTTCAATTAAGTTACACAGATTTTTTTAAAACACTCCAAATGGTGTGCTATAACGTGTTCACTGCGGACGGAACAGAATTGCTTTGTTGCTAATCCCATTAGTCCCTGTAATCAAATTAAAGTTCCCATTCCCAGAACCGCCTAGTACGAGTAAATAAAGACTACATAAAAGGCGCTACAAACAATATTGTTTGTCACGGATTTTACTTTGATATTGACTATAAATGGATTAAATGAAAAAAACTAGGAGAAAGCCAATGCGAAAGAATCAACTGGCGTACCCAGAATATTATGTACTCAGATGCTGCATAAAGCTCAGTTGGGTGCATCAATTATTTGTGATTGAAAAATAGCGTTTGAATACTGCGTACAAAAATTATTGTTGTAACGTATTCCATTCAATTAATAAGTAGATACTACGAGAAGATATAAATGCAAAGGCACAAGCTAAAGTATTTTAATGACTACGAAATGAATTTGGTTCTAATCACCTTCGCCTTTCCAATTTTTGTGTTGGATCCATTTAAACCACTAAACAGTACAGAACACAAAGAAAACTACATACAATTTAAAATAAATGTCACTGAAAACACGGGTTATTACTGGCGCGAAAGCAGGACAATAAAGTTTTTTTCTTTTAGGAAATTGGCACTCGCGTAAATTCTGTTTTCGGCCGTGGCCGGCGGCGCGCGTCTTAGTTGTTACAAGAAGTAAGAGAGAACTAATAAGTATTTTAGTTTTGAACTCGGGAGACAGGTCTACCAAGCGGCTACGTTGATCGGTCGCCAAAACGTTGCACAATTATCTATCTGACATTTAAAATTGGATCAGACGATGCGTAGGATAGTGCTGGAGATGGGGGCGTGATCATACGCATCATGTTTACAGTGTTTTTCGGTAGGTATTGTATTTAGCCAATGATATGAAAAGAAGGAATACACTGAAAGATATCGTGTCGCATATAAAGTCGCATATATGTGCCGGCATATATTTGAGTCTTTTGGAGTCGAGAACCTGGACCCGTTGGGAACAGGAGCCCACTGCGATGTCAAAATTATTTCATAGCGACTGATAGAAACGCATGATCCAAGAGCTGGCTCCTATCTGGCCCAGTGGTCCAGCGTATCAGCATTGCCATTCAACGCGGCAATGCAGTGCAATGTCTTGGGGACGCTGCCCTCGGGTTGTGATCTGGATCAGTTGAGCTATCTATAGAACATTTTAAAGGGTCCTTAGATAGCTCAACTGTTTAACTATTTTATATATTGTAAGTATATTATTATTAACATATCTGAAATTCAATAATGCCGGACATTTCACACAGCATCATTTGGCCCCAAAGTAAGCAGAGCTTGTGTTATGGGTACCACATGACTGATATACTACTTATATACTTTTTTTTTATAAATACATACATAGAAACACCCAGACCGGAGACAAATATTTGCAGATCATACAAACATTTGTCCCGCGGCGGGAATCGAACCCGCAACCTTTTGCGTCTCAGCCGGACCTAAGCCCACTGCGCCACAGGAACTTCGTAACCACCACTGGAAAGTCACAGGGAAGAAAAATATGAAATTTCGTTTACATGGATATTTTTTCCAACCGATTTTGTTTAACTTTCAAAGGGACTATCAATCGGAAAGTAAACACATAGAACAATAATTGTTCAAATCGGTTCATAAATGACGGACTTATGAGGTAACAAACATTAAAAAAAATTAACTTGTCGCTCTCTTTAATTTTGATTATTGATGCCAAAAATATTTATAAATTTTTAAATATTAATTTATGCATTATGGTTATTTATTTGTTTTTAAAAGATTGTGTTAATCATACAAGAATTTTTGTATTACATATTTTGATTTCGTACTATATTACAATATTATTAAAATGTAACGCGTTTTCGTAATGCGTTAAATTTTTTCTCGGATAGGTCCGACAAAATGCGATAAAAAAAATTTACAAACTTCCTCCTTTTTTTGAAGTCGGGTAAAAAAATATTAACATTTGTTGCAACACACATATTACGGCACTGCCAATGCCAATGGTGAGCTACTGTAGCTACCTACATCATGTTGTGTAAGTCAACGATAGCGATTTGAGCAATAACAGGATTTATCAGTAGGTACTTTGCTATCTATACATAAACTAGCTGTTCCCGCGACTTCGTACGCGTTACATTACTTGTATAAGAATAGATAATTGATTCAGGCGTGTCCTTGCGGAAATCCATTACAAAACATTAAACAGATGGACAAATATTTAGTACAATTCCGCTAATCTATTCCTAAAGAGTTACCTCCAAAAGAAATTCAATTATTTAATTATTCAAGAATTTCTTTTAGAGGTAACTCTTTAGGAATAGATTAGCGGAATTGTACTAAATTTTTGTCCATCTGTTTAATGTTTTGTATAAGAATATACGCAGTGCAGTAGGTAATTTCATTCCATTCTTATAAACATAGTTTAAAAAAAAACCTAAACAAAAAAATTAGTACATACCTGAGTCACAAAACTCGGTAGGTGACCAGTATTAGGTCTTGCAATCAGAATCAATATAAAAGGTAGTGTAGGTCGCCAAAAGATGCCTTACGCACCTTACAAAATAGTATGGTAAAAATCACCATTTCGCGCCAAAAAGGGTCAGCTCAGCATAATGCCAATTAGGTAGTGTGAACCTTAGCGCTGGTGTTATGCTAAGAGCCTGTCCAGATGGAGCGTTTTACGCGCGATTGCACTCGCGCGTAAATATTCGCGCGTTCTCCAGATAGTTAAGTACAGCTATATACATCCCGTCCAGATGCTGCCGCGCGTTTTCTAACTCGCGCGTAAAACGCGTGCAACGTGCCGGACTCTCGACTCGCGCGTTTCGCGCGCGAGCGCCGCGCGAGTTGAGATGCTCGGGCGCCATTGCTGCGTCCATCGGTATGCGCGAGTCCGTGGCGAGTGGACGTATTTAGTGCAAAATGGAGCTTGATAATTTTGATACCTACGGAACTTTTTATTGACAAAGTTGAAAAAAGAGTAGCCACATGGGATATGGAATATTTGGATTATTCTAATAGTCATAAGGCGGAATAACTGGGAAGAAATAGTCGAAACTTGAAGCTGTAAAGCTTTCAACTTTCTCTTTGTTTACGACGTTTCTATCGGCGGTATGCAAGCCACAACACAACTGCTTTATCTGCTTTATCGCGCGTAGAAGCGCACGTAAGAGCCTGTCCAGATGGAGCGTTTTACGTTTTACAGGCTCTTGCGTGCGCTTCTACGCGCGATGTGTTTGGGAGGGACCCAGGGACATTTATAAACATGGAGCCAGATAAAGCAGTTGTGTTGTGGCTTGCATACCGCCGATAGACGTCGTAAACAAGGAGAAAGTCGAAAGCTTCAAAAACGTTTCGACTATTTATTTCTTCCTGAGCTGACCCTTTTTGGCGCGAAACAGTTTTTACCATACTATTTTGTAAGGTGCGTAAGGCATCTTTTGGCGAACTACACTACCTTTTATATTGATTCTGATTGCAAGACCTAATACTGGTCACCTACCGAGTTTTGTGACGCAGGTAAGTACAAATTTTTTTGTTTAGGTTTTTTTTAAACTATGTTTATCGTTTGGTATGGTATTATTCGCTACCTTAACCTTAAAGTCTATTTTGTGTCGTGTCGTGCCGATTATATATTTTTCATTTCATTTTCATTTTCAAGTTTCAAGCAAATCCCACTAGGTAAGCGTTAAAGAGTTTTATACCAACACATCTTCATTCCTTTGGGGGTTGAATTTCGCAAAACCCCGCCTTAATGGGTGGTTTTGCTGTAAAAGGAACATTCTAAATTTCTAAAGTTTAGCTTTCCAGCTTCATCGATTTGGGCTCATCGATGATGCGTGAGTCAGTCAGTAAAATGAAGCTCTTTTATTTTTATATCTATATAGATATACCTATTATACTCGGGACCAGCGCTACGCGTTACAACACCTCGATATGAGCTTTGTTTACAAACAAACGATTGCGTGTCTTTTGAAGTTAGATCAACATTTCATGTGATGAATATAGACACCGATGACCGCTATGCCGGTAGTGAGGTGGAGAAGTGGCCGGCTGAGTCGCGAAAGGAGCAGGTTCTTAAGCAGGTTCCTTTTTTTTGCTAAAGGAAATAAGGACTGAATAGGTAGCTTCTACGGGTGTGTAGTTAAATATGGACATTACCTACGTATTTAACCCCTATAATTGTTGCGTAATATAGAAATTTAATGTGCAACATCATCTCCACGGCTTGACCACAAAATATCCGTCTGTTACAAAAAGTTCATTTTTATTTTATACTAGCTGTCGTACCGTTCGCGAATTCGTCCGCGCGTTCTAAAATTAAAAATATATATATATATACTAGCTGTCCCGTTTTAAAAAGATAAAAATATCATAAATATCATATAACCATTCTCGAATGCCCTTGAACGCACGCAAAAAATTTCATCAAAATCGGTCCAGCCGTTTAGAAGAAGTTTAATTACAAACACAAGCACAGAAGATTTATATACCTACAGAGCTTGTGTTATCGGTAGGTACCGATGACTGAGTACCACATGACTGATATATCTGTAGATATCCATATAGATTTACTGTGTCCGTAGTCACGGCATTTCTGCAGATAAATCTGGATGAAATTCTATTTAAATAAGTCTGTACCTCAGAAAAAAATACGTCACCATTCCTTATGCATTCTAGATTGCAATTCCCCGCCTGCTTGTTATTTAAATAGTAATAATATGTTAGGTACCTATTGATGTGCAGATCAATGAGGCAATTTAGATTGATTTAGCACATTTACTCAGAACTATAGGTAGGTACATATACCTAAAATACCTACATACTAACCTACCTATCCATCGAGCATATTTAGTCCGAAGTCCAACCCCGTATGTCTTTCTGTCTGTCTGTCTCGTCTTTAATCTGACCTCTAATTATAGGTAAGGCTTATCATAGTGAAATTTTGTACGGTTAATGCGTATAAAAATGTATTTTTTTTATAAGGGCGACATTGCGTGATCGAAGACCTGGCTCCTCGTATTAGCATTGCCATACAACGTGCCATTCGATCATAATGTCAAAAATATTTTTATTCGATACAATCACATGGATCACTTTGAAACGTCTAGACTAAGTAAATTTAGGTGCCAAATCTTCCTAACCCAAGTCCGAGAAGAACTGGCAAGAAACTCGTCCTGCTCCTAGAGCTTTTTTGAATGATCCATCTTATAATTGAACCCTTGTTTTAGGGTTTTGTAAAAAAACTTAAAAAGAGGGTAAAATGAGGTGTCAAAGTTTGTATAGGAAAATTTTTACATGTTTTGATAACTACGAAAAACTAATACTAGATTACAGTAGTTTAGACATTTCAACATTTCATTTTACCTGTCAGTTAACTGTCACTGAGGGCAGAGCAACATGAGGCCATTCATTCTTATTAATAATATAGTCATTCACTACCTTCTTACTACCCTTTATGTAAGTTTTAAATTTATTAATAGGTAGTTTAGTTGCATTTTCTGGAAGCTTACATATTATAGAAGCGCACGGTTTCCTCAAAAAGGACTTATTTACTTTTTCTACTCGAAACCTAGGGATGTATATTGTTTCTGTTCCTAGTATTGATTCTATGAGGATCACTATTTTGCTGAAACCAATCTCTATTTATTGGTCTGTGTATAATTCATTTTCATATATATATTCACTTACAGGTACAAAGTTGTTAAGGGATTTTTGCGGCTTTGTTGAAAAAGCATGGAATCTTACTCACCTGTTGTACCTAAAACACTTGCCAGCCAGCTCCTGATCTATAAATTATTCTGTTGACAACATTTTGATCTTCATATTTTTTGTTTCTAAATCGGAGATCGTTTATTTTAACGACCGCCTTTTCTGTTTTTAGAGTAGGTAACCTATCAAGTGAAGTTCATTTGTTCATAAAATTATTGCTTACTCATCACTCATAAACTACAAACAGATTAAAAAAATTATGTCACTTATAGGATGCTACATTATCAGCAAGTAACATAGTCAGTATATTATTTTTAATAAAAATAGAGATCCTTACGATAATTTTGCAATGATGTAAGCCAAGCGTCCGCTGCAAAATTAATAATCAGTAATAATAATCCATTTATTGGTAAATTGTATGTTTACAGGTCAGTTTAAAATTAAACATACTTATAGGACAATGATATCGTAATCAATTATCTAGTACTTTTATTGTAGAACTAAAATTGGAATATACAGAATATTATTACAATTACTTAAAGATAAAAAACAGAATTCAGTTCACTGACCGCAGGTAAAGAGCCCAAAAGGCTGGCAACGTTATTTTATTATAGTTCAGGCATATTGTAAGCAGTTACCCAAGTATAGTTACATTAAAATATTATAGTATAATAATAAATATTATTTTCCATATTATAACACTTAGCTCTAAGATAATTAATAAAGATTTATTATTATATTATTATTATTATGATTATCTAGTCGTGTATTAATATAATGTAAGGAGGTTACATTTTATTTATGTAGCTCTTTTTTTTTATTAGTCGCCGGCGTTCTAGCAAGTTTTTGATAACATTACAAACTAATTTTAATAATAATAACTTCCTTATTGCTAAGGAAGAGTCTCTGAGGCGCACTTTAATCCTTTCACCACACTTGTTCGAAATAACTAGTGACACGATGAGAAGAAGAAGATAGAATAATATCTTACACTTGTTTACTATATTGTTGGTAATAGCTCTGCCTTCTCCGCTGTAGGTTGGGGGTTCGATTCTCTCCCTGGACAAACATTCGATAGGCATAGGTGTTTGTTCCGTGAGCATAAGTATGTAAGATATAGTAGAATAGAATAGAATAGAATAGAATAGAAAATACTTTATTGCACACCAAATATACATTGAACAAGTAGAAACCAAAATAACAATGATGACCGAGCTTTACTCGATATAAAACACGGACAAAACGACGTTTTCTATAAATTAAATCTAGCTCGATCGATGTATCGCCCCCGAAACCCCCTGCATACTAAATTCATGAAAATTCATGAAAATTATTGGAGCCGTTTCCAAGATTTAGTCTCAGAAACGGCTCCAAAGATTTTCATTATATATACATATATAATCTATATACATATTATTTAGATACATATATACAAGAATTGCTCGTTTAAAGGTGTTATAGTTATATATAATAATCTATAATACCGGTTCTATCGCGGTTCGATTCCCGCCGCGGCACAATTTTTTTTTATGATCTGCAAGTATGTGTCTAGGGTTTGGGTGTTTCTAAATATACTTAATAAGTATGTATTTACAAAAAAAAAGTATTTAAGTAGTATATCAGTCATCTGGTAACCCATAACACAAACTCTGCTTACATTGGGGCTAGATGATGCTGTGTAAAATGTCTGGCATTATTATTATATACATATATATTATGAAAAGTAAAGTGACGTCAGTGGACAGGAAAGCCTCACCCACCTCAGCTTGCTGGAGGATCCATGAACGAAAGTTTTCACTTACAAATAACTGCTCTGTAACTTGACTGACGCTAACTAAATCATCTTCAGCAGATGAACAAAGGCCAATGATGATATATATGTATTCTATCACTCATCTTGTCACCATAATACAAGTTAGGCTTAGATGGTGTTGTGTCCATTGTCCACCAATATTGATTTATTTATTTATATTTACAGAGTTTTACAGAATCATCATCTCCCTACCCCGTTCAGTACAACTTGTTCTTTTCTAATGGTTCATCCGTTTAATAAGAACTCGCATATAATAGCTCAACTTTCATTCAACGTGACAATACAACGTGACAACGTGTTTTAGGGGACGTTGCCCTATGCCAGTGATCTGGATCAATTGGTGTAATTATAGATCGTTTTAAACGGTCAATTAATTTATTAATGTTGGCGAATGTAAAATAATACGACGTCACGTTTGAAGATTAATTCAGTTTATTCACGTTTTCTATTTTACCTTTAGACATCAAAAGTCTAGAATCGACTGACTTGCGTTCCCAAGAGAAACCGTTTTATCGCAAGAAAACGGAAGTTGTTTGCCAAATGTAAACATTTTTATAATTATAAATTATAATTCAAATTAATAATTTATAAATACAGCAATTATATAAAAATATTTATTGACGACCTGTGTGGCGCAGTGGGCCAAGATCCAGCTGAGACGCAGAAAGTTGCGGGTTCGAATCCCGCCGCGGAACAAATGTTTGTATGATCTGCAAGTATTTGTCTCGGGTCTGGGTGTTTCTATGTATAATATGTATGTATAAATAAAAAAAAAGTATATAAGTAGTATTAGTCATGTGGTACCCATAACACAAGCTCTGCTTACTTTGGGGCCAGATAATGCTGTGTGAAATGTCCGGGATTATTTATTTATTTATTTTTGCAAGCATTTAGATAAAATTTGGTTTTCTTATCAAATTTAATTAATTTGGCTTAGCGCCATTTTTAGGGTAACGAAGCCCATATGTCGGTCTGTCTGTCTGTCTATCCGCCCCTAATCTAGCTCTTGCTATATTTTTGCTTGATAATTCGTATTATTTACAGGCAAAGCTATGAAATAAAAACTAAAATAAAAAGTGCCAATTTATTCATATTTTACAGCAAATAGATTCCCTCTCAGGGCAAACATTTGTGTGATGAACATAGATGGGTGTTATTAAATATTTTACGTCATTACATAGTAGGTATAAAACAAAGTCGCCTCCCGCTGTCTGTCTGTCCCGATGTATGCTTAGATCTTTAAAACTATGCAAAGGATTTTGATGCGGTTTTTTAATAGATGGAGTAATTCAAGAGGAAGGTTTATATGTATAATATAGTAGAGAAACACTGATAATTTTAGAGGTTTCTTATGTAGTGTCATAAATAAACACATATATTTGCGCTTACATTGCAAATATCTGGCTGAACCATACGAGATAGATCAAAATAATGTACTATAGTATTGTAAAACTTAAAAAGGTCCGCTATGGTATCAAAAGTCCGCTATGGTATATGTCTATCTCTTAGTCTATGTTATTCTCTTAGATAACGTTGTAGCATTGCACCCGTGCGAAGCCGGGGCGGGTCGCTAGTATGTAATCAAAAAATATATGAGTATTCTGGATCGATATTTTGAGCGATAGATTTAACAGTTTGATAGGTAATGGCAATGATGACTCGGTACTAGGTAAGGTAGGTACCTAAAAATACTGGCACTTGATTAAGTTTGTTTTCAAACTACACTAAAGAGAAAAAGGCTTGTTCAGAAAAAAAAAGGTCGTTTATAAAAAATCTTTTAGACTTACCCTCTCAATACTCGGCCTCCTCCTCCGGAAAAAATCAGATATCCCACAGTACATAGACATTTCGAACACTGCTCAACTTTCAACTGACCACTAATGAATACACTGCACAGGTCAAATGCTTCAATTTGGCAAGGGCGATAATAAAAATAAATAATAACAAAATACTAGAGGGTATCGCGAGAAACACGATGACATTATTGAACGTCTTGTGTTTATTAAATGTTGCTACAGAATAGCCAGTAATTATATGACACAGGAGATGATACAGGCTGATGGAAAATTACGGAAGACTGCAAATTCATTTCTATGACAAGTTAATGGTCAATTTTAAACTCGTTAGCAATTAAAACAGCTATTTATAATAATTTTGAAGGCTTATCCATTCTTATATCGTGTTAGACGTCCTAGTAACATAGACAGTAGGTAATAGCGGTAGAACCTGTGAGTGATTTTCCCCAGAATTCGCATTGTCTACGACGCGACGTAGCAAGGACAATATACTCCGTAGCAGGGTTGTCAACCTCGTGGCACAGAATATCTAATAGAACAGAATAATTTAAAATAGAAAAATAATAAATAAATACTGCTGGACAATGCACACAACACCATCTAGCACCAAACTAAGCATAGCTTGTAATAATGTTAACCAGATGACTGATAGAATATACCTACTTGAATATTTTTTTAAAAACATACTTATTATTCTCCATAACACCCAGACACAGAACAAACACCTATGTTCGTCAAACAAATGTTTATCCAGGTAGGGAATCGAACCCTCAACCTACAGCGCAGAAGGCAGAGCTACTACGAACTGAGCTGACCGGCCAGTCAAATAATTTTATGTCATGACCTCACTTAAATACCCTCTACTTAGAAACGTCTCGCAACTTCTGTCAAAAGTTAATCACTGTTTTAAATAGTGTCATCCTTTTTTTAAGATAGTGACAGGGTGTTTAGGCAGTGTTCAAGTTGCGAGGCGGTAAGAAGTAAAGCCGATAATGTTTCAAACTTTAATTAATAGTACAAGTAGGTACAAGTAGGTACAGAAGGTGATCAACAAACACATTAATTATTGACCGAGCGAGCGCGAAGCGCGAGCGAGTGTCTCCGTTTTAGCTTAGGCGAAAATGCTTTCGTATCCGTATCCGGATGTTCTCCTCTACATATAGGTCGCATTCGACACACTATGGACGTTCGATAAACTGCACAAACGGACTGCGCAGTCAAATCGCTACGATAAATCGTTGTCGTGTGTACCGGGCATTACTCAATCGATTCTCGTGAACATTTGTGAGCAGGTTCTATAGTATACTTCGTTTTTTTATGTCGATTCAGTTTTTGGAAATTTTTCAAAATGGCGGAGTTTATATGGGTTGAAAACGTAAAAAATAATAATTTATAAATATTTTAGTCATTTCGAAAAACGTTCGCGAGGTCTAAAGCTCTCAGAGCCACCAGTATAGCGGCTGTTGCTTCGACACAACAAAATGCAATTCAGCTCGCACAAACATTCATTATAATTATATACATACATAGTGTCCCTCTTTCTACCGCGTTATTCTATCTCGTCTGGCGCAGCATTTCTCTACGAATTTGCTCAGTAGTTCGGAGGCAATTCGGTTGGTTCATTTCTAAATTTAGAAATTTTCTAAAATATATTTAGTTAGTCATGGAATTTGTAAAACCTATTCGGTTGGTACCATCTAACTAAATTAGGAATGCTTAATTAAATTAGATAACATTAAATTAGGATAAGTTGGTAGCAGCAGAATAGCAGTTTCATTTGACAGTTCAAAACCTAATTTTAGCTAAAATTAGTTAGGTTGGTGCCAACAGAATTGAGGCCAATGTACTTGTAACTTCGTAACTAAAAAGCATGTAAAGCATACAAAGCCATTCTATAGACTGGCCTGTAAGCTTAGTTGGTAGTAGCTCGGCCTTCTGCACAGTGGTTGAGGGTTCGATTCCCTCCCAGGATAAACATCTCTCAGCTCTGTGTCTGGGTGTTATTAAGTATTATAAGTATGTATTTAAAAATATATAAGTATTTTATCATCATCTAGTCACCATAATACAATCTATACTTAGTTTAGGACTAGATGGTGTTGTGTGCATTGTCCAGCAATTCTTATTTATGTATTTATTCGTAGTATTTTGGTATGGGGAGATTGGTTAATTTTTGAACCGGGTCCTTCGAGATATTGAAACACCATGTAGGTGCAACAAAACAGTGAGTTGGAGAAAACCGCTTCAATCCTGCGGGAACCGATCCGTTTAATTGTTTACGATACGTTCTACTTCGACAATCGAGTCTTGGGTGGGTGAGAGAATTCTGATTTATATCTTCTAAATAAGAGTCATTTAAAACCGATAGTACTTTAGTCTAGCTAAATAGAAGTTAAGTAGGTAAGTACGTACCTTTAAAAATACCTATACATAACTTAGGTACTACGATGTTAATTAGATGCCTCGGCAACGTTCGTTTATCCGAATATTTAAACGTAATTGTGCAAAAATATAATCGTAGACTGACGTCGTTAAAATGTCTTGTTACAATACGAACGATCTTATTTTGCTGATACGTGATGATGGTAAGAGGCCTGATGGTATGAATCTTGTCCCTTGGGAGATGGGTAGGCCATTAGTGTGGGATGCTACTTGCGTAGACACCCTGGCCGCATCTCATCTGTCGGGGACTTCCGTTAGGGCTGGTGCGGCTGCTGAATGTGCCGAGGACCTCAAAAACCGCAAATATGCTGGTTTGGATAAGGCCTACATATTTGAGCCTTTTGGAGTCGAGACCCTGGGCCTGTGGGGAACAGGAGCCCACCGCGTTTTCAAAATTATTTCACGGCGTCTGGTAGATACGTTGCATGACCAAGAGCTGGCTCCTATCTGGCTCAGCGTATTAGCATTGCCATTCAACGGGGTAATGCCGCCAGTATCTTGGGAACGCTGCCCTCTGGCAGTTATCTAGATCAGTTGAGCTATCTTTAGATCGTTTTAAACGGTCCTTAGATAGCTCGACTGTTTCACGTGTATTTTATACAAGCTGGTGCCCGCGACTTCGTCTGCGCGGGATTAGTACTTCGAGTAATTCTAACGGTTTTTGCAGCGCACGCACGCCAGAATAGCTTGCAGATGGCAGATTTTTTCCTACTTTCTTGACACTTATCGTTATATTTTGGACAATTCACACAATATCTTTATAAATTGTAGCCTTTGTGTTATTCTGATGTATAAGCTATATTATTGTAAAGTTTCATTAAAATCCATTCAGTAGTTTTTGCGTGAAAGAGTAACAAACATCCATCCATCCATCCATCCATCCATCCATCCATACTTACAAACTTTCGCGTTTATAATATTAGTAGGATTATTGTATATTATTTTGTACATTTCTGTCATTGTTTCTGTAAATAAATTAGTATGGATTGTGTGAATTGTTCAAAATTTTTCTTATATTAACAAAGTAAATTTTTGTCCGAAATTTATGTTCTATTCCTTTACTGGCTCTGATTCTGTAGTTTCGCAGGACTAATAAAATTTCGTAAAACACGTACGATCTTCAATTCGCGTAGGTATACCAAAGTCCAAATTAGAAATTGCATTTAAATAACAGTTTTAAAATGAGTTGAAATTGAAATGTTTTGTTTCCTTTTTGAATTGATTTTTGTAGGATTTTCCGCAGTTTAATCAGCACCTCTTTACATGATATCTAAAAATACCTTTAAACGAGCAATTCTTGTATAATATAATCTAAATTTCAGAAACGTCTTCAACGATATCATGCAATTTAGTATGCAGATGGTTTCGGGGGCGATAAATCGATCTAGCTAGGTTTCATTTCTAGAAAACGTCGTTTTATCCGTGTTTTATACCGAGCCTAGCTCGGTCATCCAGGTACTGATGTCTAAAATAAGCTAAAATGCGTCAGTCACGCTTAAATTTTGTAATTTGTAAAAATGCCACTCTAATTTAGACTTTGCATGATCGTTTATGTTTTAGGAATGTTTTGTTAGTTTGTCGAAAATATCAGGGCCATGGAATAAATTTACCGAGGATTTTCCGAAGTTTTACATGGCGTCTAAAAAAATTTGCTTAAAACACATAAACCACGCGTCAATTTAGTAATTTAAGCTAGTTCGAGGAGACAACGGAAACATCATGACGACCTCTGTCAACAAAAAAAATAACTTCTTTATCAATGAAAATGTACATAAAAAACTCATGAACAAATGTAATTTTTGTAGGGTTTTAGTACCTAAACCTAAATGACTATCATACATAAATTACATTACCTACATTTATGTTTGTGCTCGGGGTATATCTATATTCAGCAAAAAAAACATGTTTTTTAATGGGGGTTCACAGGTAGGTACGTGACCTATCTAATTGGAATTATTTTTTAAATTTTATCCATCAAGAACATGATTAAGGCCTAGCGCGCACTGCGAATTACTTCGAGGCGCTATTTTGTGGAACAGGGAATCAGTCGTAGGCGCACGTACTAGCGGAAAAAACCACGTTAAAAATTACATACCTATTACTAGTATAGTATTATGTTATCTGTGATATTACCTACTTCAGAATAGACTTAGAGAAGCTTGCAACATCATTCGCAGTACGCGCTAGGCTTTATAACTATAGATTGCTGAGCGGCAGAGTTTCTGCCAGCCTGCCTGCCTGTTTCTTCTGATTATTAGAAAACGTGCACAGTAACCGCCTAGTTCAGACGAGGATTTCTGACGTACCTACTCGTCAGAACGCGCATCCATTCCATAGTAACCCTAGCTTTGTGCTAGTTGTTGTTACGTAATAGGAGAACAGAATTGTGGTCTAAAATGCTTCTCAGGTAGGGATTAGCTAAGTAAAAGTGCAGTTATTAGGCTTATGGGGTTATCTATCTTTAGAACTTTTGCCGTGTTGCCTCGACTGTGGTAGGTTATAGTGTGTCCTCTTTTTGCCTGCGGCAGTAGGCTCGGATGTTACCCTCTAACGGGTCCCAAGGCTTGGCTCGCACCACCACTGTAAAATGCCGATAACCTGCACCACCTCGAAGGATTATTGGGATGCTATTTTGCGTTTCGACGGACATGAACGTGATCTGAAATTGTTTAAATGGTACGCCCATTGAACTACCGACTAGCAAAACATTATTCCCTATTATATCGATCCAGTGTACCTATTTAAGGTGTGCATTATATTAGTCTGAAAACAAATTCGAGTAAATAGGTTTCTTCTAGACCTGCGTGCCTCATCGTCGCCGTCGGCCACATCATTGCCAAACGTAGGTTTATCGAAAATAAAAAAAAATAAAAAAACTCTATTTCCTACTGTTTGAAGTAGCACAGTGCTGAGACTGATTCGTCTGATTCGTCTTTTCTGCGGGTCCTGTCGGCAAGGTCGAGAGGTTAGTATGGGTACCTGGGAAGGCCTGCGCTATCAAACAGAATCCCAGGCAGAGTGACGTCAGTGGAGAGGAAATTTCACCCACCTCAGCTTGCTGGAGTGGATCCATGAACGAATGTTTTCAATTACAATTAACTGCTCTGTAAATTAACTGACGCCACCTAAATCATCTTCAACAGATGAACGAAGGCCAATTATGATGATGATTGTTAGGTAAGTAGATATGTTTTAAGTAGGTAGGTATGTAGTGCTAGTAAGGTGCTTACAGTACAATCGAGCATGTCTTCGCAGAGCACTCTGTGCCCCACCGGTGTCGCAGGATACATAAATGCCTTTCTGAAAACCCTCACATCATCCACGGACTTCGTTCCCTGATACAGGTTGGAATATGGCTGATGCATCAACTTTGCCGGCTTTCTTGTCGACGACAACGGCTGAGGGTACTCGTAAGCTTTCCGATTCAGGAGATGGAAATTCGGGCTGAAAATAGGGTTAAATGTAAGTACTTACCTACGTTTCATAATATTTATGGCATAAATATTTTTGGGTAGGTACCTACTATAATGTAGGTACCTAGGCTGTTTGGTACTTACATGCGCTTGCCTAAACCAAACATGTGTTTTTTCTCATACTGAAAAGTTTGATTAGAATTAGCTAAACCTAAGAAAATACACACCAAAATAATTTCTAAAAACAATTTCATAGCCAACGATGCTTCATAACGAGTTATGAAAAACCCAGACTGGTTATTTATGGCAAAAACATGAATCCATTGTGAATTATTGGCCGTCAGTGGCGGTTATATGGCCGATACGCTGCGGTTTTATGTGTTTTTTATAACAATACGCCTACAACTTTTCACCATACACTGCCAGTAATTGTACGGTGATGAAAAGTAATTTTATGCTCATGCTAGTAGGTACCTACCTAGAGTCACAAAATATATATTTGAAATATATTTTAGATTAAGTATTAGTATTAGTTTATTACTTGCTTACCTCTTACCTTAAATAAGTTAAGTTAAGTAACATAGATCTAGCATCGCCTTAGGGTTAAAAAAGAAACCTGTTATGATGTTACGGTTAATAAATAAATAAATATACCAATATTAGTTGTCTATTGGGGATAAGTAGGAGTACCTACTTAACCCCAATAGACAACTAATATACATTCTTATATTATTTTATATTTATGAGTTGTGACTTAACTACCGAGGTAGTCAAATCGCATTTGCTGCGTTTATAATTCTTGTTTTGAGTTCTTCCGCGTATGACACAGGCGAGACGTCGGACTCCTCGCAGGCCATGGAATGGGTCCTCCTCGCCCTAGGATAATGGCTATCGAGCCATCGCCAAACATTGACACCAAAATTTGCTGGAAATCCGTCTTGTTGGTATATATCATGTTTTGTCTCGTTAAAAATGTGGTCTGATTAAATTGTCGTCATATATTCCTATCCACACATTGACCGAAAAACAGTGTTGCGACCCTTTTGGCCTCTTATTAATAGGATTTTTGTGCACTTTTTCACTCCAATAATGTTAATTGTGGTAGGTAGTTAGTAATCCCATCTTGATCGAATTTGGATTCGTCGGTCCATTGGATTTGTTTCAAAAAATTCGCGTCGTCTAAATAACATGAATCTACAGAAAGCAACTCTCGTTTCAGGGTCCTCTTCGTGAATAACTTGCACAGGAGTATATTGGTACCTAGGGATAGAATCCTGCATTATGCACTGTAGACCACACTGTCCATTGTATTACAGAGAGTCGTGTGGCGACGGTGTTTGTCGAAATTCTTGGTTCATCGACAAATTCTTGCAGAATATCCTCTCCGTAATTAACAACATGGACTGGGGATCTTTCGGCAATAATTTGTCGTCTCTGAACACTATCAGTTTCTTGGATTCGCCTATACACTCCATTAAAAACTGATACATGGAGAAACCGGCGATTAGGACGGCGGCGAACCAACGCGAATAATCTTGACGAGCAGCTTCACTGTTACCGTTGCAAAAGCAGTAACAATACACAATATAGGCGTAATCTTCATTTGTGTAATTTTTAAACATACGCTGCTCATTTTGATCAAGCTCTTCCATATTTCAATTCAAATTAAAAATAAACTACAATCGTGCGTGAGTGTACTTCAAAAAACACGACGCCAATTTGTACAACAAAACCAATTCACGCGTTAAAAGTTTTTAAAAATGAATTCTGAAAAATAGTTTTTTCTTAACCTGCCAGTTTGCTTCGTGCATTGGTTTAGGTACCTACGCATTAAACCAATTTGCAAGATATTAAAACAGTGAATTTAAATTTAGTTCGAATACGAATTTCCGCCTGCTTCCTTTGTGATCATGTTTTTCGGTTTCTTTGAAATAAGTTTCTAGTTGTTATTCATTGTTGGAGAGCTAAGAAAACGGTGATGTTTTTAAAATAATCTGCAAGCCAAGTTTCATATTTTTTTTTTTGGTTTAAGGCATTTTAGTAGATAAAAATCATAAAAAAAATATTGAAATAATATCGTTTTTCGTCTCGCATTTTTAAATATGGACCGATAATTGTTATTTTAATAGTGATAAATACCCGTGTTTAACCGTTTTTATAAATCAGAAGAAAAAAATTATATAAGTAAGTTGATAAAGGTCTTCCCCAATTCTTCCCGTTTGTCCCTGTCCCCTGCCACTTCCTATCAGCCTTTCTCGAAGGCATCGAGTTCGTCACGCCAATGTTTCTTCGGCCTGCTCCGGCTGCGTCGCTCATCTGCAGGCACCCATAGTGTGATGACCTCTGCCCACCTGTCTTCACTCATGCGCCTGACGTGCCTAATCTATTATTAGAATTAATATTTTCGTTTTCCTTGATTTAACATATTTGGCTACCGAAGCTGAAGCATTCTACATTGTGCGTAAGTTGGATTGTTTTACAAACATTTCTGGTCAAAATATACGTTCACTTTTTGTCAAATGTCAATGTCAATGCATTTTGTCTTTCACCCTCCCACTTCACCTACGACCGGATCCTGACTACGTAAATTGCGACAGGATTGCAACAGACTTGTAATTGCGCAGTCGCTGCTGGTAAACGCGCTACTGTTCGCTATCTAAATTTTTTCAGATGTATTTTGGGTTGTTGGTTAGCAAGAGATGAACTATAATAGGCATCTTATTGTTTTATTTTATGTTTCCGTATACAATACAAATGTTTGAAATAACTTATGACTTACTTTACTAATATTGCTGCTGTCCCATTGCTATTCTTACTTTTACGTAATATTTCATACAATCATAATCAATCGATTGTACTGGAGTGGAAAAGAGCCTAATTTTATTTCGAATTTTCTGTAATCTTCTCTAGTTTTACTTTATTATTATAGATGAGCCTTATTTATATCACAATTACTGTTGCTATTAAAAATCGAAGGCACAAAAACAATTAAACACTAATATTTGCTAATAAACAGAAACATAATGGAAGGTAAGCAGGATACCTAGTCTCGTATTCATTTATGAATTAAATTGATTTACCTTTAACGATTAAATACTTTCAGGTTCTTCAGCAAAGAAATCTACCTCTCTAGAAACCCTAGTAATACAGAATATAAGCAATGTGAACGATTTGAAGGTGAAACTTAACGACATCATTAAATCTGGAAAAGATTACGAGTACGAGGTTTCGTCTTGCATTCAATCGTTATTAAATAACAGCGACCAAGAAATAACGCTGCTAGCTATACAAGCAGTGTCTGAACTCGCGAAATCTGAAGAGAAACGGGAAACATACGCCAATAAAGATATAATAGAACCAATTTTAATGATATTAGACAAAGAATACACAGCTGACAAATATGAGCTTGTAAAACAATGTTGCAGAGCCCTAGGTAACCTGTGTTGTGACTGCGATACTTCTAGAAAATTAATCCTCGGATGCAGTGGAGTAAATATACTCAAAAAGTTGTTGGATATCTGTACGGATAAGTCGCGGCATTCAATAAAGATACTTATCTGTAAAACGTTGCTAAACTTTGGTATTGGTGGACAGGAGTTTTGCGAAGCTATTGTCCAAGAGAATGTTATAGATTCTCTTCATAAAATATTATCTTTAGAGCTACTGAAGCATGATATGGATGATGAAACTGTGTCGACTGTGCTGCAACTGTTGAGTGTAGTCAATGACAATGTGCAGGAGATGTTCCTCCATGATGATATTAATAAAGATGTGTTGAGTGTGCTGGGGGATACTGCTAACTTGGAGTTATCTGAACTGTGCTTGGAGCATTTTAGTGCACAAGCTGAACATGGTAATTACTTAGTCTCTTTGCAAATGCATTTCTGATGTGGTGTATGTATTAGAGCTTGTGCTCTTGGTAATCCACATTCAATTATATTCGTAAATCTTATGCAATGATTTTGTATTTGGTTTTGCTTTGTGCTGACTTATTGCCCTACACACTCCACAAAAACATCTACAGAAATTATTATAGAACTTCTGTACTATTTAATGTGTGTAATGTTGAGCACCTTTATTGTGATTGCAATTTATTATCAGTTTGATATCTTAGAATTTTTATGTTTTAGGGATAACTTTGAGTTGTTAACTCTTCCATCCATAAGAGCACTAAGACCTACTTAACCAAACTTATGTTTTAATAGAAATCAGCTATTTTAATTATTTCTAGAACAGTGAAATTTTTTTTACAAACTACTTTTCTTGGTGAAGTCCAGCCCAATAATACTAGGCTGCACTGCAATACGGAATGCATGGGTCTAAGCTTACACCAAGTAGAACAAATGTTTAAACAAATAATGAACTACAACCTCTTATGTCATTATAGGTACTTCATTTGGGGCTAGATGTTGTGATGATTGTCCACATATATTTATTTTTATTTTATTTATTTTAGACCTTTGCCCAGTGGGACAGGTTAAAAAAAAACATGTGTGCAATTCACACGTGGTAGAAGTGAGACCTTCAAAAATTTTAAAACCACGAATATAAGAAACACTGTATAATGCTTCCTATCTCATTTTCTTCCACGTTAAATCTTATGAATTTATATGTCTGTCTCTTTTTACTGTCCCTTTTTCGTTTCATCGACTTTCAAATTACAATGATGCTAAAGAAGTTTTCACTTCTTAAATTAAAATATATTTAAAGGTGTTTTAATTTTCTAGATGCAGTAAAGACACTCATAGCTAAAGAAGGTGGTGGCGAACTACTGTGTACTCGACTCCAGCAACTAATGGTGAGGCATGAGGCGGGCCAGCTGAGTGCCAGTGATGCTGAGGTAGAGAGCATAGTGAAGCAGACATGTGAACTCCTCATTATTGTACTTACTGGAGGTAAAGCGTTATTAACTGACTCAAAATATTTGATAATTATTCAATAAAATCACAAAGACCACTTTGAATCACCTTCTTACATGCTAAGTCCAAGAAGAATCCGGGAAGAAACTTGTCTGGTCTTAACACTTTTTTGTAGGATCCTTACCAATTTAGTTATGCATGCTGAGTCGAGTTGGACCAGATTAATTACAAGCTTTTTTGTCATCTAAATAACCTTTATTTTATAATATGTGTTAAGAGACAGTTTCTGTTTTATTACATTTTAAAAATTTTCCAATTAACAAATCTAAGATGTCGCTTGGGACCTTGTTATAGAAGCTTACACATTGCCCTATAAGAGATTTATTAACTTTAGCGAGCCTAAATGGGGAACAGAGATTTTATCTTTTTAAAAAAATTTCAATATATATATTTTTTAAACAAATTAAAATTTTTTGAACAATTTTAGATTGCAGGGCTTCAGTTCAGTTGGTAGTAACTCTGTAATGTGTACCTGGAGGTTGAGAGATCAATCAATAAATAGGACTATCATTTGTATAATGAACATGTACTTTTTCTGTTCCTGGGTGTTCTAAAGTTTCTTATTTCATTTATTCATTTAACAATTGTAAATTGTTTATTGAGCACCTTAGCTAACAATAAGTACAAGTTAGAGATATACATAATTTCTTAACCTAAGGAAGTTACAAGGTACATAATATGATACAACTGACACCTAAACTAAGATAATAAAAATCCTGTATGATAGGTATCAGCGCCCACCCTCAATATAAGTGCAACTAGAGAAATTCTAGATAAAATTACACATAATTAAAACAATAGATATTAATAAACAAACAATAAAATACAATTAAATTAAAGAAAATAAAAATAAATATTAATGTTATATAATTCAATTTCAATAACAACTACAGTTGGAGTTCGTCCACTACCACACCTTAAGTATGTTTTTGAAGTATTTTATCAGTCATTTGGTTCCCATCATACAAGTTTTGCTGAGTTTGGGGCTAGATGGTGTTGTGTTAAATGTCCACCACTATAAGTGATTTAGCAGACTGAATGTGATTTGATTTACTCTTAAATCATTTCTATAGTTTTCCAAAATAAATCAGTGATTTAAATCACTCAACCTTGCTAGTAATAAAGAAAAACATTATTACTATCCACAGATGAAGCCATGCATATTCTTTACAACAAGGCATCTGGTGAAGTGTATCAGACTGTTGTGAAATGGCTGAGTTCCTCTGACTACAATCTTCTGACCACTGCGGTGCTGGCCATCGGAAACTTTGCGAGGCAGGACGACTACTGCATACAGATGATGCAGGATGGCATTTATGATAAAATATTAGGTTTGTTTTTGTATTTACAAGTAGTTAGAATTATTTATTCACATACACCACCTTTTCCAGGAGATTGCGCACAAACGAAGGTCTATTCATTATAAAATAGAAGTCATGGATAATGGATGAAAGAAAACCCCAGTAATTAATTAAATAATACCGGTTTATCTCATAATCGAGCTCTGTGGCGCAGTGAGCCAAGGTCCGGCTGAAGGTTAAGGAACACAGAAGGTTCGATTCCCGCCGCAGGACAATTATTTTTATGATCTGCAAGTATTTGTCTCGGATCTGGGTGTTTCTATGTACCTATAATATGTATTTATTGACATGTAAGTTATTATCAGTCCTGTGGTAGGTACCCATAACACAAGCTCTGCTTACTTTGGGGCCTTGTTCTTTCACATATATTAGCTGTTTGATCATAATATTAGCTGTAGTATTGAAATATCTTGCCAAATTTGTTTATAAGAAATACAAAGACATACCATACTTTAAGCCTTAAGGCAACATCAACTAATGTGAAAATGAGATAGAAGGCAGAACTTCAGTTACCCTGAATATAAGGTTTATAACATATAGAATAAATAAAAAAAATATTAATATATAATTTTAATACATTATAAGTATTAAATGGTACTGGCTGAGCACATAGACAATATAGCTAACAAAGCATTTAAACAGTTAGGCTTTATTAAACGAGTCAGTAGCAATTTTAAAAACTTAGATTGTATAAAAGTACTTTACTTTGCTTATGTGAGAAGCATTTTGGAATACGCCTGCAGTATTTGGGCACCATGTTATGCTGTACACATGAACAGATTAGAATCTATACAAAAGATATTTATAAAGTACTTGTGTTTCAAGGATCACAAGTTATTTGATACATACCAAGAAGCATGCAAGTTTTATAAGATTGATACTCTTGAATTTAGGCGTCATCAATATGACGTATTACTCCTTCATGACATATTCAATGGTGCTATCGACAGCAGTGAGCTTTTGGCTGATATATACTTCCGTGTTCCAACCCATCGCACAAGACATACTCCATTACTAAATGTTCCTCATGTATCTACTAACTATGCCCAGAACTCAGTGTTGTGCCGTGCTCCAAGAATTTATAATAAATACTATAGTGATTTAGACTTATTCAGTTGCTCTAAATTAACCCTTAAACAAAAAATCAAGATGATTCATTCTGAACAATTACTGAATAAATAAACCAACAAACTAACAATACCTCTGTACCTACATACAGGCAGTATTGCATTGAACATCGAATAAATGTGTCTCGTGATTCTACCTTTCATTTATAAACACGCACAATACTCAGTAGAGAACGCCATATACGGCACACCTCTTATACAAACTCAGAAAACACCACACTTTAGGTTATCCTGTGTTAACCAGACTCCTATGAGTCCTAATCCACTCACATATACAGACTCACACACACACCCTCTCACCTAGCCCCGCACCCCCACACTATGTGTGTGGGGGTGTAGGGCTAGGTGTGAACAATAATAAAAATACGCTCTAACGCACCATTCAATGTATGTATTATGAAAAGTCAATCTTTTTTTTTATTTATACTTTTATCTGGAATTCATTAATTTGGTTTTAAATTTTCAAATTAAGTACTTAGCTTAGTGTATATTTTCTAAAAATTCAAAAACACGTCCCAACTCACCAATCAATGTATTAGAATAAGTCCATTTTTGTTTTTATTTTCCTCTGGAAATCATTACTTTGATTTTGTATTTTCAAATTACTTGGTTTACTTAGTGTATGTTTTCTTAAAATTCATCAGTTATACCTATCGCTATTGTATCCGTTTTCTAAATTGTTAACTATTTGTGTAAAACTTATTTGGCCTTATTTCTTAAGTATTTTCATTAGGTTTATTATTATCTGTAACGCTGTTGTTTTACCTCAATAAAATAAAATAAAATAAAAATTAATATATTGCAGATATTTTCGAAAATCACCAGAACTTAGAAACGGCGGAAGAGGAAACCTCACCTAGCACCCTCACTCGAATACAACACGCGGCTCTCTCTGCACTCCGCAACCTCGCAGTGCCGGCCGCTAACAAACGCACTGCGGCCGAGAACGGACGCGCCGGGACCTTATTGCTGAGTGCTCTACCGACACAGACCGACCATCACGTTGCTTATAAACTGTTGGCGGCTATTAGAATGCTACTGGATGGACAAGGTAAAAAAAAAAGTTAAAAGTAATAGTAGATTGTTGCACCGAGCGCAAAGTAAGTTATTAATGCAGAAGTGTTATGTTTATAACACGAGTGCATTAATTACTCTCTTTATCAAGGTGCGTAATTTACTTTTCTTTCAACTAAGTAGTAACGTTGTATCAATGCTTTGATATATCAGCGGGGCGATTATTGAATTCTGAATCAAAAAATGGATACTAACAACTTTCAGTTACTGTTGATGAATTGGTATTACGGAATGTTGTTGATTGTCAGACATGCTGCCAACTAAATCCGACTAAATAAATATAAAAACGCCGCAACCAAGCGAGCGAAGGCTCAAACCGTGCTCCTCTGTGTAAATACACTGACCAACATAACCGAAATCATACTCCTTACTCTTAGTACATGTCACGTCGTCCGTCCAGTACACATTGTACTTTGTATGCACTTTAGGTCAAGTCCTTTGGGTTGAGGCTCGATAACATTTCTTGTTTCGAATAACCTAAAAACCATCCGTAATAGGTTGATGTTGATTGTCAGACATGCTGTCATATGAGTATAAACCTCAGACCAAATAATGATCTATAAAGACAGAGCGCGACGATCAACCAAAGTGAAGCCACAAAAACCGTGCTCCTCTGTGTAAATACTCACACGCATCTAGACACATACATCAAACTCATGCTCATTGCTCTTAGTTCATGCATACATACTTATATTAATACGTACAGTAGTCTTTGAAGTCTGTAGTGCATATCATGTTGTCGTCTAGTAAACATCTTAGAAAAAAAGTACTTTCTTTTTGTTTTGTGGTGATTCGGTGACATAAAAAGTAGGGAATGTATTTATATAGAAGAGAACGTGATTCGCTACACTCTGTCTTTATATTTATTTGATCTGATATACAAACCGAAGGTACGTATACGTAATAGTAATCCATCTTGTCAAAACTTGTTCCAGTTACAATCAAACTAATGATTGAAATTATGCCGATTGCTAATCGAAACTGATAGACATTGATTGTATCAAAAGTTCTATAATCGCCCGGCATGTTTCTGATAGAATACTTATCTATTCGTAAATACATAACTGTTTACATACGTAAATATATACTAACTTTTATAAATAAATAATTCCGGCCACTTCACACAGCATCATCTAGCCTCAAAGCGTGTAGGATGAAGATCTCAGTATATGGCGTCGCCTGGCCTCTCAGCTAATTTGGTCTCTGCATTCAGAGTAATAGGTTGTAGGTTGTGGGTTCGATTTCTTTTCTAGACAAATATTTGCATGATGGACACAGATGTTTGTTCTGTGTCTAGTTATAAACTATCCTAATGTTTCAAGAGTATTATATCAGTCACATGGGTCCAATATTAAGCGATGCTTAGTTTGGATCTATACTATGACGACCTCTGTGGCGCAGTGGGCCAAGGCTCGGCTGAGACGGAGAAGGTTGCGGGTCCGATTCCCGCCGCGAGACAAATACTTGTATGATCTGCAAGTATGTCTCGAGTCTGGGTGTTTCTATGTATAAAATGTATACCTGGATGACCGAACTTCGCTCGGTATAAAACACGGATAAAACGGCGTGTTTCTAAAAATGAAACCTAGCTAGATTGATTTATCCCCGAGAAGCCCCCCCCCCCCGCATACTAAATTTTATGAAAATCGTTTTCGTTTTCGAGATTCAGATTATATAATATATACATACATATGTACAAGAATTGCTCGTTTAAAGGTATAATATGTATGTTTTTAATAAAAAAAGTATGTGGTACTCATTACACAAGCTCTGCTTACATTGGAGCCAGATGATGCCGTGTGAAATGTCCGGCATTATTTATTTATTTATTATTATATCAGTCACCTGGTTCCAATAGTACAAGCGTTATTTAGATTGAATGTATATGGTATTGTGTGAATTGTCCAGCAATATTTATGAATATTTAAAACTTGAGATGGACAAAGGCGGTGACGCAATGTTGGCCAAGGAATAGTCAACGGCCAAGAGACAGACCACCCGCCCGATGGTCGAACGATATATTCAGCGTTGTCGGGAACCACTGGATGAGACTTGCTAGGGACCGGAGAGTGGCATAATAAAGAGGAGGCCTATACCCAGCAGTGGGTGCAATCGGACTGAAATGATGATGATGATGATGATGATGAATTAAAACTTGTTATTCCAGAGTGTATAGCCAAGCAGTTGGCCAATGACCCTGCAGCCTTAGCGGCGGTGTGCGAGTGGGCGCGCGCGGGGGCGGGCGCGGGCGCGGGGGGAGAGGCACCGCGCCTACTCGCCTGGACTGTCAAACAGCTCAGCGAGCCTAGCGAGCGGGTCAAACTAGTTCAAGTAAGCGAAGCGAGCAAGTCGCATACATTTAGACCTATGTGGCGCTGTGGGCCAAGGTCTGAAAGACGCAGAAGGTTGCGGGTTCGAACCCCGTCGCGGAACAAATGTTTCTATGATCTGCAAGTATTTGTATCGGGTCTGGGTGTTTCTATGTATAATAAGAATATGTTTACAAAAAAAAAGTATATATACTTAAGAAGTATATCCGTCATGTGGTTCCCATAACTCAAGCTCTGCTTACTTTGGGGCCAGATGATGTGTGACATGTCCGGCATTATTTATTATTTATATTTGCTCTACAATTAAGTTTTATCATGAGTTTAGCAATGATGAAGCAGGCTTAGAAGTCTTTTGAGTCTTAGTTAAAAACCCGTTTTTGGTAGACAATCGGTTTAATTCCATCTCAGGACAAACATTTGAGTGATGTGATGACACAGAATATTGATGTTTGTTCTGTGTCTCGGTTTTCTAGTCGAAACATCCCTAGGTTTCGACTAGAAAAAGTAAATAAGTAATTTATAAAGTAGACGGTGCGCTTCTATAATAAGCTTCCTGAAATGCCACTAAAACTATTAAGAAATTTAAAGCATACATAAAAGGTAGTTTTTTGAAGAAAGCTTATTATAATATAAATGACTATATTATTGATAAGAATGCATGGCCTCATGTCGCTCTGCCGTCAGACAGTTAACCGACACACTTGAAATGTATAAACTCTCTTGTATTAGTATTTCGTAGTTAAGGTAGTTATAAGATGGATCATGTAAAAAAGCGCTAGGACCAAGACGAGTTGCCAATTCTTCTCGGGCTTGGGTTAGGGTGAATTTGCACCTAAATTCACCTAGTATGTAAGACGTTTCAAAGTGATCCTTGTGATTGTATTGAATAAAGTATCTTTTGACTTTGACTTTGGTGTTATAAGGTATAATTAGTATGATTTTTACTATATACGGGATAGATAGTTTCGCCATGGTTTCATGGAAAAAGGAAAACTCATAAATCATAACATGATTTATGCCGTGAACATTATGTGTGATAATATTAAAATATTAGGTACATTCTATAAGTGATGTTTTTGAATAAAATGAACTTATCTCAGTAGTCTGGTTCTCATAGTACATGATAGTTTAGTTTAGGTTACCATAAGGATAATAATAATAATAGTAATAATAATAAACTTTATTGAGAACATTACATTTCATGACGTACAAACTAAATTAATGCTACGGCTACAAAGTAATATGTCCTGCAAACGGCGGCCTTATCGCATATGGCGATATCTTCC
The DNA here is from genome assembly GCA_948098915.1 of Lampropteryx suffumata. NCBI lineage: Eukaryota > Metazoa > Arthropoda > Insecta > Lepidoptera > Geometridae > Lampropteryx > Lampropteryx suffumata. The sequence goes on along the minus strand of OX402547.1, from coordinate 4,742,703 downwards.
AGACAACCTTTAACTATGCTAAACTTATTCTAGAAGGAAATTCAGGTGTCGATAAACCAACTACAAGGTTCAGCGTGTTGGGTATTTGCCAGCCCCCAGTATAAGGATAGATGCTGTTGTGTGTATTGTCCGCCAATATTTATTAAATTTTATAATTTCAGGTTGATGGTTGCGTTTCCAGTCTAGTCAACATGCTGCTAGTGTCTCACTCGCTCATGCAGAACGAAGCCATCCTCGCTCTCACTCTACTCGCTATAGAATCACTCAAAAAACTGTCGCCCGACTCTGAGCTGCCTGACTACGATTTCGAAAACAGCTTTAGCACCCAGTTGATAAAGTCCGAAATCGGTAAGCACATATCGGTGCTAGTCGATACAAATTGCGCGAAAATGCCAATACAGGTAGCGGAGAACCTCATAGCGTTTTTGGATATAACTTCGAAGAACAACGAAATTGTATCAGATTATAAGGAAGGTAAGGTGCAGGATTCTTTAAAAAAGTTCTCGGAGTCTAGAAATGATTTGAGTAGTGATCATAAAGCATGCATTGTGGGGATAATTCAAGCTATTTCTTTAGATAATGGCGACTAAAAACGAAAAATCCTAGCCTAGTTTGGCAAATATGTTTCAATTTGACATTTAATCTCATACGACAAAGTTCAGCTACCTCAATTATCTGCCTTGGAAAGTGGCAAGGTCATCAAGCTTTACAAATTTAATGATTGAACATAGACAGTCGTCAGGTTATTATGGAACTCTTGATAGAATCAATGTCGATCAGTTTCGATCAGTAATAGGCATTATATCATGGATTGGTATTACATACGTTCAGTTTCTATCTCACTATATATTCATATGACACTATGTCTTACAATCAACATCAACCTTCCGTAATCATCGAGATATATAATAAGAGAAGCAAACCTCGCGTTTCGCGTTCAGAAATTGTAACCACTTTTTGCATTTGGCAACGTAGCTCTAAAACCATAGACATTTTGAAGTAAACATAAATTTATCTTCTTTACTCTTTAAGTCATAATACTTCGAAAGTGACATTTTGATAGAGATTCAGTTGTCAGCTTGGTGGTGCCAATTCTTTAGAAAATTACCACGAAGAATTATGAATTATGGGGAACAAAGGAAGTGACTGTGTAGCTAATTTAAAGCTGAAAATGGCGGAAGGCAGTAGTGGGACACAGAATGCAAAACTCCCATAAATTATGTATAGACTGCAAACTTTTTCGTTGGCAACTCTGAATGAAAAACAATGTTAATTTAAATAAAATCATTTTCCAAATGAGTTTATTTATGAAAAGTAATTCTGCTTGCTTTTATGTGTTTGTGTGGTTACACTCATTCACCACACATTTTGCCATTTAATTGAACTAAAATTTTGTATGACACGTCAAAATTGTGACAGAAGCGAGTAGGTTTTTTGACCTCGTTAGGGGTACCTTCGTTACTGCAGATCTTTTTGTACAAATCTATGCCCGTAATACCATTTCGTCAATAGCAACTGGAAGCTTGTAAAATTAAAAAATCAATCAGTATTCCATAATAGCCTGGCTTTCTACCAATTTAGTGACATGGAAACCGTGTTGGTATGAGACATATTGAATTTTATGTTACCTTAAAAAAAATGTAGGTTCCAATGCTTACTTCTTCACCTGTGGTGTGAGAGAAAGCTTGGAAAAATATACTTCAATAAACCTCTAACTCAAAAAGCAACCTCGCATAAGCCTTTCGGCTTATTTGGTAGATTTGGTCGGTTAAGTTGCTTCAATTTCTTTTTATTCCTTTAAAGTTTTAACCATCCATAATTTTGAAGTGGTTTGAATTTTGAAGTTAATTTTAAAACCTATATTGTAAGTTTCTAAAGTTCAATTTCGAACAGCTATATCGCCTTCACAAATCGCTTTAGTTCCGCTAGGCTATAGTCTATATGCTAATGGTTTTTCCTGACTATAGCTTTTCTATATGTCTAGTCATAGTTAACTCTTTAACTCTTCTAGTTAGATTTTATCTATTTAATATTTCAGATTTTTAGATAGGTAGTTTTTTGATTGTCTAACATTTTACATTCCAAATTTTTAACTTAATATTTTAGAGTTTTGTAACTTAAACTACCTTCTATCTATCTATTGTATCTTGCTTCTTAGCCAGAGTAACTGATGGAACATTCCAAAAATACAAAAAAAACATGCTCTCGCCTGTATTTTCCAGGGTCGGACACGACAGATCTTTAGTAACTTAAAATTTAAGTCAGAACGACTAAACAAGTATTTGGCACATGGTCACGCTTTGCAGAATAGTTAGTAAGTATATATTAGGTAAAATATATCTACCTATTATTTAAATTGGGAGTCAGATAATAGTAAAGATTCTGTTGCATTTTCTAAAACTAACTAGACCAGATTATTGCGGTCCGTTTCATTTTAGGGTAATAAGAAAATAATGTTTTAGGGTACGTAATTATTTCTTTAGTTTGTTTTTCATTTTAGTGTAGTAAGAAAAACTAACATAGGTACCATTACAGAACTATATTTTTAACCGACTTCAAAAAAAGGAGGTTCTCAATACCGTTTTTTTTTATATTTGTTACCTCATAACTTCGTCATTTATGAACCGTTTCGGAAAACTATTATTTTATTTATTAAAATAATCGTATCCCTAAGTGTTAAAATAGAACAGTAATACAGTTCTAATGGGCTCTAATGAAGTCGGTTTACTGTTGAATTTTTGAAACGTAATTATTGATCAAAGTATTGTTATACGACGTTACCTGATGGTATGAGTCTACAGCAACAGTCCGTCTTGGTAGGTACCAGCACAGGGCCAGATATTCTGCCTCCAAGCAGCATTGGGCAAGCATTACCGTGTGCCGGTTCAAAGGACACTGGAGCAAGTAAAATTACTCGTCTTTTCGTCCGGTGACCCTCGCTCGCAACTTCAATTCGAGGCGCGTGCTGCAAAAATTGCTCCGAATATTGCTATCTCTGTTTAGCTGATGCAGACGCGCGCGGGACGCGGGACGCGGTACTACAATACATGAATACAACCATAGTGCCGTGCTTGTGCGTGTGTAGGTGAAGATAGGTAGGTATACCTCTGCCATTGATAACAATTCGAAGGCGGTAGGTATAGGTACTTAACTTACGTACCTATTTCTTTAGGCATGTGTATTTATGTACTTACCTTTTTGCGTTTCATACCTACATAGGTACTTACATATAGGGAAGTGCAAGAGTATGTTCAAAAAATCTAAGTGAATGTACCTACTAGTTTGTTAATGTGTTTTTTTTCTTCAACTTTCTCTACATGGCCTAGGTACGTACTCGTATCTCAAGAAACCTATCAGGAAATACTTATTTAGTATTTAAGTTACGGTGTTATGCCGGTAACGTGCGAGTGAGACCACCTACATGTCGATTATGAAACTCTTGAAACTATTAAAGTTTCAATTAGCAACATTCATAATTTCAATCATTTGTTTGATTGTAATTGGAACTAGTTTTAATGGATTCCTATTACGTACGTTCGGTTTCTATCTCAGACCAAATAAATATATAGACGGATGGCCGTGCATTACCAAAGTGACGCCTCAAAGCCATGCCCCTCTGTGTAAATAAAATACACGCACCCACGCACACTCATCCACCCAAACCGTGCTCCTGGCTCTTAGTATATGCATACTTGCTTGCTACTTGCTTGTACTATTATGTATTCTATCAACTTGTATAGAAAACATCTTATTAAAATAAATATAAACACATTCCGTGGCAAAAAAAGTGTCACAGAATCACGATTCACTTGAAATAACACATTTTTTTAATATAAATCTTAAGTTTTTGGGTTATTTTGTACAACTTCATTGAACAAACTTGATCTGAAGCGTAAGGGTACGATGTTTATTGAAGACGATGTGTACTAAGAGCAAGGAGCACGATTTCGGCGTATGTGTGTGTGCGGGTACGGGTATTTACACACATGAACACGGTATTGAGGCTTTGTTTTGGTTGGTCGCGGCGCTCCGTCTTCATATTTGTTTGGTCTGAGGTTTATATCCATATGACAGCATGTATGGCAATGATATCAATTTTCCGTAATACCAATAGTAGCTAAAAGCTATTAGTATTAATGTTTTGATAGTATCAGAATTCCATAATCACCCGGGAGTTGTCATAAGTTACGTGAACCAATCAGGGCCACTAATCTTGAAATCGACAAACGATATATCGGGCCAATAATCGTGCAAAACCCTACTCTTACCTACATCGTTTCGACTCGTTTTGAGCGATGGAACGAACGACATTACTTTTGACAATCGATGTCGGAATCTATAATAGATGATACGATAATTTGATTTTGACAACGAAACAACTGTCAATTTTACTGAATTGGATGTACATTTCAACGACTATATCGTTGCGATATATCGAAATCGATTCGCAGGGTAGACCCCCGGTAAGCCATATGCTCGTTTGCTGCCCCATTGGGAGGTATATATAGAAAAAACATAGGTAATCTACACGAAATGTACTTTTTATTTAAAGATACACTATCTAAAGCAGTTTCCATCAGCTACTCTGGTTAAACTTCTACTAAAACGGTTGTATTCGTAAAGTGACACCACTTACAAAAATAATAGCAATATCGTAATACTCAGAGTACAATTAGTTAGTATCACAGTAACTGTGATTAAATATACTATATTGTGTATATTTTATATTTCGCTAACTTAAGTCAGCTTATTTATAATGTAAGGATTGTTGAATTTAGTTAAGATATGGAATTATATAAGTTGTAACTGTAATGGCATAACCTGCGCATGTTAGACATTCGGTAATGTATATGAGAGACTTAGCAATCGCAAAATTATACAAGTAAATATTTTAATTTTAATGACCCCCGAATCAGAAAAATATTTCTATATAGGTATAACCTATTCATTCTTCTGTTTCTTATCGTGTCACTAGTTATTTCTAACCAGTGTGGTGAAAGGATTGCAGTGCGCCTCACAGGCTCCTTTCGTGCACTATCTATTGAAACCATACCAATGAGCCCAAACACGATACTTCTGCGGAAGAGTAAACTCTTAAGGAGTTTAGTATTCTGCAGATTCCAGGTAATGCTGCAGCGTCAGGTCAAGGCCAATGTTCTTGCAATATAATTGAAGTAACAGGGTACCAAATTTCGAATTGACTAGACTGTTTGTATGCTTACCTTTAGCGACTAAAAAAGAGCTGATAATATTCAAATGGTTGAACTGGTCTGACTGGCAAATAACTGGCCAGTCAGCCTAGTTAGTAGTACTCTGCCTTCTGCGCTGTATATTGGAGATTCGATTCCATCCCAGGACAAACATTTCTGTGATGAACATAAGTGTTTGTTCTACGTCTGAGTGTTACAAAGTATCATAATAAATGTTTTATCAGTCATCTGGTCACCATAGTACAAGGTATGCTTAGCTTAGGGCTAGATGTTATCTGCATTGTCCTTCGAAAGATATAAATAAAAAAACATTTAAAAAGCGGTTCATGAGTTTGGGAGCTACAAAGCAACAGCAGACACACATACACAGATAGAATCGTTAAACTTATAACATCCCTCTGCTTCGGGGTTTAATTAAAATACCTAGGGCGTGAATAACTGCCTATGTTAAAATTGCCGCCTAGAAATAATATAGGCGATTTTGATTGTAGTTTTTTTTAAACAATTGTTTAAAAAAATTAATCTTCATATAAATAAATAAATAAATAATCCGGACATTTCACACAACATCATCTGGCCCCAAAGTAAGCAGAGCTTGTGTTATGGGTACCACATGACTGATATACTTACTAGGTACCTATATACTTTTTTTTTGTAAATACATACATATTATACATAGAAACACCCAGACCCGAGACAAATACTTGCAGATCATACAAACATTTGTCCCGCAGCGGGAATCGAACCCGCAACCTTCTGTATTTCAGCCGGATCTTAGCCCACTGCGCGCCACAGAGGTCGTCAGCAAATGACTTTTTCTATAAAAAAAAATGTGCATTACCTACTTTGCTGATATTTCTTGGCTATTTTCATTTCGATTAAATGAATAATAAAAAAATTGTATATTTTGCCCCTAATTTAGTCATTTCAAATTGTTTTTTATATTATTATTATTGTTAATTCTGTTATTTAATTATGAAATAAGATCTTCATTTTTTAATAATTATCATCTTCTCTTAATGTTTTAACTTAGCTTACACGCGTATAATAACAACTATTTAAAACATCGACCATTTATCTCTTTAAAATTACTTAAAAAGAAAAATGGCGATTTTGAGTGCCTTCAAAATGCGTCAAGGTAATTTTGAGTGCTTTAAAAATGCGCCATGGTAATTTTGAGTGCTTTCAAAATGCGTCAAGGTCATTTGCTCAGGGTACCGCCCATTTCAATGTTTCATGTTTGTGTGTGCGTACATCAGTTACTGATACGAATTCTATTTTGAAGTAATATTCCTGTCACCATTTATAATGTAAGTTTATATTCCGATAGTGCACTTATTAAATAGTTTTATTAAAAAAGTATTGGATCCTAATAATAGTAGGCTGTGTTATACCTAACATTTGAATATGAAAGTACTTGTTTATTTTATTCTGGAAACTATAATATTTTTTAAGTAAATACCTACAATACTTCTACTTCTACTTTCGTATTAGTCAAGGGCTTATTCTGGTGATGAAGAAGGCCTACTAGGACAACACTTAAATACAAAAATAATCAGAATCATGTTATCAATTGATTATTATAAGTAATTTTTTTTAATGTATTGTTTAAATAACTAAGCAATAGTACAAAAAATGTGAGTACTTTTTATGGTTATTACCAAATGATGTAAGAATTTTTAGAAGAGCTAGTATCTTTTAAGTTTGACTAGTGATTGGGCTTCTGGTATTAAATTAGCTGTGTTCCATGCATTTATGAGAAAAGAGACATGAATTTCGATCAAAGTTAGTTGGTAACTTCCTTGCCTTCTCACAAGTAATAGGTTGGTAGGTTACCACTAAGGATTTAAAAATGTCGTCAATGTCAAAGTATTTTTTATTTAAAAAGGTAAATCGGGAGAAACGAATTTATTGCTTGCTCATTTGAATTTACCCTTTTCAAAATCCAGCCCTAAATTCAAATTAATAAAAAAATAAGTACATACGATCATGGTGTAAGTACCTAGGTACTTATTTTACAACATATTACCATAAATTTGGTTGAAGTTTATATTTGTTTTCAAAGTAGAATATTATAGTAAATTATGTATTTCTATTGTTACATTTGCAAAGTGCTTCGTATATTATAGTTATTAGCACATAAATATTTTGATATAGTTTTATGGACCAAGAATTATGTTGTCAATAATTTCACTTCAAGATGATTTTACAATCCCAAATCTGTTGAGACCATGTTTCCGCACTTGGGCTTGCGGTCCAACCGAAGACCCATTGAATTAACTGTTGAATTACTCATCAACTTCAACAATCTATAGTGAAATTATTGATCAATCTAATTCAATTGTAAAAGTATAAAATCTTGCTGAATTTTATTAAAAGTAATATTCTAAAATCACTTGTTTCATTTAACGAGGTATGTGAAATGATTTACAAACTAATCTAAAAATATTTTTTATTCTTACATGGAAAAATATTATGGATAAGTACAAAGTTCTTATAAGGGTATTTTGTATCACTACCCTATCTATGGCCATTGTCCACTTAGGTAATGGTTCGATCATCATTGCTAACCACTTGATATAACCTAATAAGCTGTTTAATTACACAGCTTATTGTGAACAGATTTGTTCAACAAAACACATGTTTACTCCATGGAATTGTCTAGATCGGTGACAGACCTCTCCATGATCATGGTAGATTGCTGAGTGATTGTCATTCTAAATTTCAGCTCTTCATCTGATATAAGATCTTGAGGCCTGATTGGATTTCGGTTTATACAGCCAACCACTGAAATGATAGAATAATAAGTACATATTATATTAAACTCTAATACTTTTGCAGTCTTTTTTGTGGTCTATCTACACAAACATACTGTAGTAATGTGAGGTACTAACTAAAAATTTCAATTTGAGCATTCCATTCCATGGAATGTGCTCAAGTTATTGATCAAGCTATATTCCATTAAATTATAATAGTTTAAAATGTAAGAGGAATATCTCAGAGATAGGCATTGGGTAAGTATCCTGGAAAGGCCACAAGTAACAATGAATGATAGAAAAAACATTTACTTACCTGGACATTTTAAATTTTGCTTTATTTTGATTAGATTTATGATTGATTCCTTTTCATAGATATGACCGCATACTGTGTTTTTAACTGGGTCTACTATTGGTGTCTTGGTTATAGGATCAATCTGAAAATAAATATTAATACATTATATTACAATTTTATTATGCAGTTAGTTTTCTAGTCTTCTAATTATTTAGATTAAGCAACTTACATGTTCATCCTGGCATTCAGTAATTGCAAAGTCAGACTCTTCCAAGTTCTCTGTAAAGAATTAAAAATGACAAGTTGCGTTTTGCATTTGAACCTACATGATGGTAAGCTATCCTGGCTAAGAACTCACGCCTATCTCTCTGCAAGGCCCTCTCAACTCGATGGTTCAGTTCGGTCATGTAAGGGTGGTTTTCAACATTCATCAGTTGCCTTCCCGCCATTGTATCCAAATGTGCATCGAACCTGTTTTCTAATGTTTCCACATTGGATGGTTCTGTTTCTCTCTATAATGTGTTAAAAGTAGAATGTTTAGCAGTTACTTGTGGCTTTAAAACCTACATTTTTTTAACTTGTCATGTCCTTATTCCTTAACTATGTTACCTTAGTTATGTCCAAAGCTTGAATAGCAACGTTCTGCTGAGCCTCCAGTAAACAGTATTCTTTTACATAGCCCTTCAGCTTGTTAAATTGCTCTTCTTTCTCAGCCTCCAGATACTTGGAGACGTTGTCGGTGCAAAGATACAAGCTTGTTATGCATTGCTTTCGCAAGTCAGCCAAATCAGACTCTGCCATTATAAAATAAAAGAAGGAATCACAGAATGTAACGAAGAATTCTTTTACTTTAAGTTTAGCGCAAAGCAAAGTAATGAAAAAAAAAACAAAAACAAACACGCGCAACTCAAATCAAAACCAATAACAAAATAAACGTACGTAACAACACAACAAACAGGTTTATTTTACATGGCAATGGCAGTGACAAAAGAGCTGCACTGACAGCATGCAATATTGACAGCTTAGTTTTATTGCTAATGCCTGCTTTATAGGTACTTTGGTTGACCCAAGGTGCTGTGCCAGCCAACGTGTAGAGATCTACTTAACGTATGTTGGTAGTTGACGGCCAGCCAAATAGTGTCGGTTTTTTGTGCACTCATCAAAGGATCTTGGCGCTCTCCGGAAACAGTTCACATGTGGACATGTGTCTTATTCAGCCTCTTCTTCATTTGCGCCATTTTTTTTGTCATTTGACTTAGCTGCATATTTGGGTAATAAATTAAACATACCTACTTAAATATAAATAAATTTCCCCAGCCGCAAGCTTTGCTACGTTTTTTTTTATCAAAGTGCCAATGCAGAATGATCTCTTAAGTTTCGAGTAAAAAAAATCAATAGGTTCCTTGGGAAACATAGTGCGCTTCTATAATAAGCTAAGTACCCGAAAATGCAACTAAACTATTGTATAGTCCGACAAGAGAAGAAAATAAATGAGGGCGCCACTATTGTTTACATGGTATCACCATATACTATGGCAGAAAGTTTTGTTAGTTGATATTTTTAAATATACATAAAACACATTGCAGTTCTTATTTTATCAAATCAACATCTAAGCTCATCACATAAAGGTTTGTCCTGAATAAGAATCTAACCCACCATGTTTCTTGCTACCTACCTAGAAAGAAAGCAAGAATATTTATATTTATACTCAGAGGGGAAAAAACACAATAATAGACAATTTTGTTGAATAATAATATAATACGAAATCATACATAATATATTACTCAAGTGATTCAAAGATACCCGACATCGATTCTTCTTCAGAATGTTGTGGTAGAACATAATTAGAAGTTCCTGCCATACCATATTTTTCATCTAACAACGAAAAATAATATTACGAGGAAGGTCCAACCATGTACCAAAACAATGTTTTGGTACATGTTTGGACCTTGCTCATGATATTATTTTTCGTTTTTTTTCACATGTTTACAGCATCGCTTCCAGATAAGTAAAGTTTAAAAAAAAAAAGGATTGCACTTTATAATAGTGCAGTGTTTCCAATAATGGAAAAATCTTCTGGTTAGTCCAACACAAATTTAAATAAGATTTCAAGAAATTATTTTTACGTCTGTTTTTTTTATTCTTTATATTCTATTGTAATGAAAATAAATCTACATAATAGGTTGGGGAAAATGTTTCTTCGCATTTTTTAAGAAAATTGAAAAAAATTTTTAATATAGTTTATTTACATTTAGCTAAAGTATGTAGGTACCATTTTGTTCGATAACTTTTTGCCATCTTGTAGGTAGGGACATGATCCCATTGCTTTAGAAATTTTGAGACTTCTGATTAAAATACCGCGACAAGTGGTCTTGGCAGTCCTCTCGTGATGGTTAACCTGACACTGCCAAAGAATTCTGAAGAGACCGAAACAGGTGGAAATCTGAAGGTGCAAGGTCAGGACTATACGGCGAATGCATTAACACCTCCCAGCCAAATTCTCTTAATTTTTGCTGAGTAACTAAAGATGTGTGTGGTCTAGCGTTATCATGATAAAAAACCACACCCCTTCTGTTGATTAATTCCGGCCGCTTTCTCTCAACTTCTTGCTTTAATCTCGTCAGTTGTTCGCAGTACAGTTCAGAATCGATGGTCCTGCCTGGTGGTAACAGCTCATAATGAATAATGCCCTTCCAATCCCACCACACACACAGCATCACCTTGTTGCGAGTTAACCCGGGTTTCGCCACAGTCTGTGAAGCCTGACTGGCCTTTGACCACGCCCTTTTTCGCACGTTCTTGTCGTATGTGATCCACTTTTCATCACCAGTTATCAGCTTCAAAATTGGTTCTTCAAAAATGGTTCGGTTTCATTACGTCGTAATAAAGAATCACAAATGAGTACACGGTTCATTAGGTTTCTTTCAGTGAGCTCGTGAGGTAAAATAAATATCGTGCTTTTTTGTATACCCAGTTTTTTTCCAAATGTGCCAAAACTGTTTTGTGGTCAATTCCCAGTTCTTCAGCTACGTCGTAACTACTGATATGCCGATCTTGCTCCACTTTTTCAAAAATGGCATCCATTTTGCAATCAGATTGGCAACCAGAGCGACGTGCATATTTGACATCAAAATTTCTGGATTGAAAACGCTTAAACCAAATTTGTGCTACGCTCACAGACACTGCACCAGGTCCATAAACATAGCAAATTTTTTTCGAGGCTTGCGTTGCATTTTTACCTTTTTTGTAGTAAAATTTTAAAAACTGATCGAATTTCTTCATTAGATTCACTCATCTTGACAGTACGAAAATCAAATAAAAATCACACATTTTCCTAATTTGAATTTGGAATTATGTTCTTTAAAATTTAAACTTGTAATGATACCAAAACCAGCCAGATACAAATAGCCAAAGAGATTTTATTACAAGTTCATACATACTATAATGCGAAAAGACTTTTTCTTATAAATATACCAATATATTTTTTGAAGTGAAAACTTCTTTTAGCGCGGTACGCATATTTTAGATGAGGTAAAACCTCTGGATTCGCGACACAGTTACCGTCTGGGGCGAGACGCAGCCGGCTGTCGCGCTCGCCCCATTTGATTATAAACCTTAATTCACATGTTTACAGTCTACTTTTGTACGGAGAAGTTTACTGAGTTAGGTTCTTTAATATATTATCTACATTTTGAGCAAAAAATATTGCATCATCTGTGTTCGTTCAGTATTTGATTGGCAGTCGCCATAATTACTGATTTTGAAGTGATTTATTACTAAACTCTAACGCGCCAAAATAAGTTTTCATTTCTGTCGGCACTCCCGGAGTGCAACCCGATTTTTTTTTCATAAGGTGGTTGCAATTTGTATATTATTAAGTCAACAAAACCTTTTGAATGTTTGATTCTTTTAATTAAGCATGATTTTTTAATATAAGCAAAAGTAGGTCAAAAGCAAATGCTATCAAAGCATGACGATACTTTATAAAAAAAAATACGTGCATAATATAATTTTGTTGTTGTAAAAGTTGAATCTGGCGACAAATTCACTACAGCGGCCACACTGGCCTTTCATAAAGAGTTGCCAGTTTATAGTAAATGGACAGTCTGAGCCAATTCTAGGTAGGGAAACGCTACGAACCCATATCAAATTAATGGACCAATGGTGACGAGGACCTTATATTGATGAAAAGAGGACGTCCCCATCCATCCAAAAAAAATACCAGAGACGGAAATAATCTTAATCATGAAACTATGTGTGGAACTCTCCGGTTAGTGATACTCTAACATCTTCTAAAAGCCAAATGAAAGAAACGTACAAACTTTTAAATTAGCAGATCTATAAAATAACGGAAACTTCTTTGAATTATTAATTTTCTTTTTATTTAATGTGTGATATTTTTGTTTAATATAGTAACTGTGCTTATAAACTTTATTTTTCTTTCAAAGCAGAAAGCTTCTCTCAGTATATTTTTTTAAATTTCAACTAAATTAATTGCAGCTTATAATCCTCTTTTTATAAAAGGGGATCGTAATGCTACATGTGTTAACAGTGATCTTTGAGATCTGATATTTTTATATATAAGTAGCTATACTCATAATACTATTTAGTGTAGGTATAAGTTCCTTTAATTATTAATTGTTTTTGTTTTTTAGAAGTCAGATTTACCTATTTACCTACTTTCACTTTTTCTCTGTAAGTACATACTTTTTTTTATTACTTACCTAACTTTTATTTCTTTCTCCTGCTGTTCCGTGTTCCTATTTTTATAATGTTAAAATAAGGTGTAAATAAACTGAATTGAATTGAATTTATCTAGCATACCATGCTAGCAAGTCTTAATGGTTCGTAAGAGTAATATTTCCGTAATGTTAGCAAATATTTTTGCGTCTTGAAAAACATGGGAATATCGTTACATGACTAGCAGCGTCACTAATACGTGGGCAGAATATTAAAACACAATGAGCATTAGTAGAAAATAATTTATTACCATGTATACTCAGACCGAATAAATATAATTTGTCTGTGCATTAATAGCAGTAAATAATATACAATTAAATTAAATAATAAATACTGAATACATGTGATACAGTTAACGGATTTGTATAATGCTTATATTTAAATATTATAGCTTAATTTTTCAACAGATTCAAAATCTAGCAACGAAAACAAGGCTCGAAGCACGTGACAGGCCGTGGCCGTGGTATCTGTCGAAAAATAATGGTAAGTCGTTTTCTCGAGTAGCCCACGTACACCAAGCCTAAAGGAACGCTTTTACAAGCAATTGAAATTGCTAGGCAATATTCGCCAATAATGAAATCACGACAACAGCAAGTCACTATACAAACTAGTTGGACGAGATTACACTATTGCCGAGCGAAATTGCCAATGTAAGCGGAACTTAGACAGGCGTGTGCAAAACTACAAGTTACAGTCCGCTTGTTATAAATGTATCACACGGTAACGCCAACATGGCCGAGTGCAGCTGACAGCTGTTTCAGTGCCTGCTTCATATCGGCGTCGGACATGTTACGTTTCGCGCCAATCACTTTGAACGCGTTCAGGTATTCCAGCTCCGAGAACTGGGCTCCTTTCTCCCGAACTGACTGGATTATTTCCTGGAAGAAAATGTTGATTTTAATAGCGATAATCTGTGTAAAACACAAATATTTGATCCGTTGGTGAATCAACAAACCATGGCGTAGAAGGCGTAGATGTAGTTACCTACTACCAAAAGAGCTGTATATTGTTCAAAGATATATGACAGTGGAGGAATGAAAATGTGCCTGAGTTGTTTAATTTATTTATTTGATATATTATCCTATCCAAAAATAATGTTGTATTTTTTGTACTCTGGACCTTTCGATCAGGTTTAGCTTAGTGAGGAAGTCTACAGCAACTCTTCAGAATACCCGCGCTGGGCATTACAATAATGTATCAAATAGAATACGTTTTGGACTGTGTTTTATTGCAAATAAACTGGCACTGACACTGAAATATATTTTAAACAAATGTAACTGTGGGACTCTATCCTACATACATTAAAATAGCTGTTGTTTTCCCGGTAAAGGACAGGTAACAAATTATAGACAGATTTCTTTATAATTTTCTGTATCCAAAGTATAAAAAAAAAAAGTCTGGTCAAGTATTTAGAAGATAAATCAGTTTTGTCAAAGATTCAATTTGGATTTAGACCCAAATTATCAACTGCCTTTATCAAGTTTTTTCGTAAGATAGTTGTTGAGGTGAACTTACTATGTTGCGAAAGAACTTAATAAAAGTAACCACACTATAGGGATCTCCCTGAACCTCGCCAAAGGTTTTGACATTTATATTCCTATCCTATAGCACAAGCTTAAAACTTTAGTTATCAGAGATACTCGCTGATAGTGCTGATCTGATAAATATGTCCTCTGGTGTTCTATAAGGATGTATTTTAGGACCCACTTTGTTCTTGATTTACATAAACGACATCTGTAATCTAATACTAGATCAAGGCATGATTATATATCTTATGTTGACGACACTATGCCCTTCCTTTTCGGCAGATTCCTAAAATATTTATAGGTGTGCGCAACTTGGATCAATGTTGTAATAACTGTATGGCTTCAGCACATCTTATTAACATTCAATGCATATAAGACAAATAATAAGTTTTCGATGCTGAAAATAAGTTAAAAACAAACAAACAAATGTAAGTCACTCGATCATAAGTGTATGTACCTATATATTGTAGAACGGTAGTACCTGGTGAAAGCGAGAATGATATACTATATATATATATAAATATTGGTGGACAATACACAGGTTACCGTCTAGCCGCAAAACATAGCTTATTATGATGACCAGATGACTGATCGAATTTATATTTTT
This sequence comes from Lampropteryx suffumata, assembly GCA_948098915.1. Taxonomy (NCBI): domain Eukaryota; kingdom Metazoa; phylum Arthropoda; class Insecta; order Lepidoptera; family Geometridae; genus Lampropteryx; species Lampropteryx suffumata. Next base: position 4,727,569 of record OX402547.1, on the reverse strand, counting down.
ATATAGATACTTAATTTTTAAACCTTCGCTTCGCTGACGACATTGTCCTTTTCTCGTCTTCAGCTTTTTAGCTACAAGACATGCTACAAGACCTAGCGACAGCAAGCCTGGAGATTGGGCTTCAGATACTGTACTATACTAGTAGATACCTGGTGTGTGTCAGCAGATTGAGGTAGAGCGCGAGTATGATGAGCTATGGTAGTACGAGCGAATAAGATATGCTATAAAGTTTTTTAAACTTACGCGATCAGAACACATTATTATAAATACTTACGGGTATTTATCGCGTTTATTTACCTATTTTTCCCGACGTTCCGACAGAGTGTAAACCTGTCGAAACGTCGGGAAAAATAGGTAAATAAACGCGATAAATACCCGTAAGTATTTATAATAAGATATGCTATGGTAGTATCGAGTGCGAGCGAGTGACATGTACTATTAATAGTAAGCACCTGATGCGAGTGAGCGAGATGTACTATACTATTACATACCTGGTGCGAGCGAGTGAGCAGATCGAGGTAGTGCGTGGCGCGATGCAGCGAGTCGTGGGGCACGTGCAGTGCGGCGGCGGCGTGACGCAGCGCGGCCAGCCAGGCGGCGCCCCCCGCGCCCCCCGCCGCCACGCCCCCCACGCCGCCGCCCCGCCAGCGCCAGATCACAGCCGCGGACATCATCTCACCTATACCTTCCATTATGTACTGCGAACAAACGTTTTTAAAACCAGTATAAATAAAAATAAATATATCTGACACAAACTTATATTTAGTGTCTATCTGCTCGATATTTGAAGGAATAATAGTTATAAAAGATGTTTGGTAAGTATGTATTTTCAATATTTTGCCCCCAATTTTCCGATTGAAACAGTTTTTTAATTAATTGTTAGTTTTATTGTTGTTACGGATAGCAATATTCAGCTTTATGATAATACAAATAAAGTTAAGTATAATATAAAAACACAAAAAAGTCCGCACCCATATTAAATAACACACTGCTATTGTACGCATATCTTTGCTATAAGCCTATTTTTGTATGTGGACTTACGATTTCACAGATATTGCAGTCGCGTTAGTTGCTATTAAATTTTCATTTAAAAACGTAATTACCTTGCCGGTCTAGTGAACCGTGTTACTCGGACTATTTCAATGAAGACTTGAATCGCCCCATACATCAGTACAAGAGACAGGTAGATTACTGTGTGTCTGTCTATCACTTACGGCTAATCGTCTTGTCGCCAGTACGTTGGAAGCTTGTTCGTGGAACGCGAGCAGCGCATGCGCGAGTTTAGCCGCCCCTCCCCCCGCGCCCTCGTCCTCCCCTTCAGAAATGGCGACGTCTTCTTGTCCGAGGAAGTGGAAGCATTCGATACGCATCTGTCAATGAAAAAATAAAATTACATCACGCCTAGTTTTTAGATTTGAAATTAGAATAAATACTTATAAGTGAATGCTTAATCACTTTCATATTCTGCTATCTGTAGGGCGATTATGGAACTCTTGATACAATTAATGTCTATCATTAGCAATTCGATTAGCAATCGGCTTCAATGTCTATCAATTTCGATTAGCAATAGGCATTATTTCAATCAATCATATACGATGAATTTAAATGCTTAGTACGCTAAACACGGTTCCTACCACAATCGTACTTTGTAAATTGGTCGAGTTATAGTTTGACACCAACTTCACATTGTAAGCCGATAGAAATCGCAGCGATCCGTAATACCAATTCATAAATAGTAACTGAAAGCTATAAGTATCAATGTTTTGATAGTATCAAAGTTCCATAATCGCCCCACTGGTCATAAGATCGAAAATTGACTAGCTACTTTTTTGCTCGACTATACACAGAAACGAAACATTTGCTGTACGTATACAGTGGTGGTCATATAATTAAGAACGCTGATATAAAGGGAAGATTTTTTAAAACTAAGACGCAAAAGTAATTGCATGCAATTTTTTTTATTTCTCTCGGTATCGTAAAACTTTTCCATAATACCACTGTATTCATTGATACACATGATTAGCTAAAAATAAATAGCCACTACACTACACCTTTTACACTACTTCTAAACATAATATTCCTATTTACTGGCTGGTCACGTAATTAAGAACGCTAAATAGTTTATACCTTCATTCTTATTTAAATAGAGAACACTCAGTCGATTTGTTACTGTTTGTATAATTTTGGCGCCGTTTAGTGCTGTAAAAACATTAAAAGTGATTGCTTCTTACGAAAAAACAATGGAAAAAAATTAAAGTTGTGATAAATCTACAAGGGAAGTAATAATAAAACTTCGCCGGAATAATTGGTCTTATAAAAAGATAGTCTACCATCTGCAATGGTTCAAAAACGATGGTTGTCCACGGTGTAAAGCATTTTGCTACGTATCAAACTACTTCGAATGTTCCACGTGTACCTAAACAGAGAAAAACAACTCCTCGAGATGACCGAAACATCGTTCGTATGGCAAAACAAAATCTTTTTAAAACAACCCTTCAGCAATCTCAGCACGCACTATTCGAAGATGTTTGGTAGAAGAAAAATGGCATGGTAGGATAGTAAGAAAGGTATATACCCTTGTTGAAAATTTGCCACAGACAAGCCCGGCTTGCATTTGCGAGAAAGTATGAAAACTGGACTGTGCGAAATATGTACTTTTTTCTGACGAAACGAAAATAAACAGAGTATGTTCTGATGGACAACGATATGTACGACGTCCCCCGAATACAGCATTCGACCCTAAGTACACGAGTATTACATTAAAGCACGGTGGTGTAAATGTGAAAATTTGGGGTGCTTTTCTAGACATGTTGTTGGACCTGTAAAGTTGATAGAAGGTAACATGGATCAGTTCCAATACAAAAATATACTGGAAGAAACAATGTTACCTTATGCTGAAGACGTTCTACCGGTTATTTGGACATTCCAGCATGACAATGATCCAATGCACACTGGACGCACCGTAAATGAATTTCTTACAGCGCAATCAGTTTCTGTCTTATACTGGCCAGCTGTTAGCTGGCCAGTCTAAGACTGATCTGATCTGAGCCCAGATCTAAACCCAATATTGAATATGAGGATCGAAGTAAAGAAATAGGTTTCAAATACACAGTGTGGGAATTTAAGAGAGCTGTACGACGTTTTTTTAGAAGAATGGAACTCTATTACTCTTGCGAAATGTCAAAAATTAATAGAGTCAATGCCTCGCCGGTGTAAAGCAGTAATTAAAAGCCGTGGATATGCTATTTACTATTAATTTTAGTTAAAAATGTACTAAATTGATTTTTAAATTTTCTGCGCTACATATTATGTGATTTTTTAAATGTAAGTGTCATACAAAACAATTCCCGAGCAGTTTAACAAATCGTTCTTAATTATTTGTCCAGCTTCAGTACTAATAGGTTGGGGAAAAAGTTTCTTCGCATTTTTTAAGAAAATTCAAAACATTTTTTAATTTAGTTTATTTACATTTAACTAAAGTATGTAGGTCCATTTAGTTCGATAACTTTTTGCCATCTTGTAGGTAGGGAAATGAAGAGACCGAAACAGGTGGAAATCTGAAGGTGCAAGGTCAGGAATATACGGCGGATGCATTAACACCTCCCAGCCAAACTCTCTTAATTTTTGCTGAGTGGCTAAAGATGTGTGAGGTCTAGCGTTATCATGATGAAAATCCACACCCTTTCTGTTGATTAATTCCGGCCGCTTTCTCTCAACTTCTTGCTAATCTCATCAGTTGTTCGCAGTAGAGTTCAGAATCGATGGTCCTGCCTGGTGGTAACAGCTCATAATGAATAATGCCCTTCCAATCCTACCACACACACAGCATCACCTTGTTGCGAGTTAACCCGGGTTTCGCCACAATCTATGAAGCCTGACCGGCCTTTGACCACGACCTTTTTCGCACGTTCTTGTCGTACGTGATCCACTTTTCATTACCAGTTATCAGTTCTTCAAAAATGGTTCGGTTTCATTACGTCGTAATAAAGAGTACACGGTTCATTAGGTTTCTTTCAGTGAGCTCGTGAGGTACCCAAATATCAAGCTTTTTTGTGTACCCAGTTTTTTTCAAATGCTCCAAAACTGTTTTGTGGTCAATTCCCAGTTCTTCAGCTACGTCGTAACTACTGATATGCCGATCTTGCTCCACTTTTTCAAAAATGGCATCCATTTTATCCGTTATAGGGCGACCAGAGCGACGTGCATCTTTGACAAAATTTCCGGATTGAAAACGCTTAAACCAAATTTGTGCTACTCTCACAGACAATGCACTAGGTCCATAAACATCGCAATTTTTTTTCGAGGATTGCGTTGCATTTTTACCTTTTTTGTAGTAAAATATTAAAATGTATCGAATTTCTTCATGAGATTCACTCATCTTGACAGTACGAAAAACCAATAAAAATCACACATTTTCCTAATTTGAATTTGGAATTATTTTCTTTAAAATTTTAACTTTTAATGATACCAAAACCAGCCAGATACAAATAGTATAGCCAAAGAGATTTTATTACAAGTTCATACATACTATAATGCGAAAAGACTTTTTCCCCAACCTAATATTTGAATGTGTTACTTTGGTAAAATAAATAAAGTGTGAAAAAAAAAGTTAGCGATTTTATTCTTTATTCCTAAGCCACGTTGCTCTATTAAATATAAATAATAAAATATATAAAAATAATAAAATATAAATTTAAGCCCTTATTTTTTGAAATGTTTGTGGGGAGTAAAACGAGCTACTCTTTTTATTAGCTTTACTTGTATGTATGTTTGTATGTTTGTAACCGACTCCTTAGGACGCGATTTTGACCCACTTTAAGCGGCCAGATTTCATTCAAATTTTGCACACCTGTCAAAGACCGATGACAATGCAATAATTCGATTAAAAGAAAAAAATATATCCGATTATCCTAAAACTAAAAAGTAGAAAATAAATAAATGTTTAAAAAAACTAAAAAACACGCTTTATATAGAATACCAAACTAAAAAATAGAAAATAAATTTATAAATGTAAGTAAGAAAAAAATGTTTTATATAAAAAAAAAGCGTGGGGTGCTTTTAAAGATATTATCGAAATGATAATCCTTCTTCTCATATCTGTCAATGAAATATTTATAACTATTAAAACCATGCCCCCACGCTTTTTTTTAATAAAACATTTTTTTTCTTACTTACATTTATTTAAATTTATTTTCTATTTTTTAGTTTGGTTTTCTATATATAGCGTGTTTTTTAGTTTATTTTAACTATTATTTATTCATTCTAACTCATTTACAGTTTGGTAAAGAGCGAAGATAACCAGTTACTCAACAGTCAATGGTCACTTTAGACACCAATTGATAAAATATGCCCAGCAGTCAATGTTGAGTTTTTTTTAGTCTGGTCTGGCATACTTTTGTCCATAGCGTATTTCGGACCGGTTGTCTTTGGTATCAAACTTTGAAAAAAATCAGTCCTAGAGAGACCTACTTATTTTAAATAAAATAAAAAAAAACGAATTGTAAAGCGTCACTTGATCTCGGCTCGGAGTTTACTTTTCGTGCTTTGTTTATTTTGAATTAAATTGTCTTTATGATATAATTTACAGAAACAAGTGTTTCACTATTATGGTGAACACTAATTACAGTAATATTAAAATATATCTAAAATTGTGATATTGTAAAAAAAATGATTTTGACAACTCAACTCATTTCTATAATCACAACAATGTTGTGATTATAGAAAGTTCATATGTGTTAAAGTCTATAGACTTTATGGTATACTTGAGCTGAACAACGGAAACTAACCTCTAAATGTAGCAGCAGAAGGCACTTATGCGATATCTCGTCGAATATCATAGCCGCGCTGTTGATATCAGCTATGAATTTATCAGTCACTTTGACGCCACCGCCTTGTCCGGAGCCGGTTACCTTGGAAGGGATGCTTCTGATGTTTGTGGCTAGCCAGTCCTAAACACATATAAATACACTTTACTAACTGCAGCAATTATTTTTCTGCTCCTCATTAACTGGTCATAAAAATGTAATTTATGAAGATAACACTGGTGAATTATAAACAAATAAATAAATAATCCCGGACCTTTTCACATAGCATCATGTAGCCCCAAAGTAAGCGGAGCTTATGTTATGGGTACCACATGATTGATATACTTGTATACTACATAGAAAAACCCAGACCCGAGGCAAATACTTGCAGTGCATAAAAACATAAAATAACAAATTGAAATAACACAATAATATAATCTCATCGCGAAATATGAAATTGTAAATCGAAAAACATACTCATTTCATTGTATAATTTTAAAAGGATACAATTAAGTCAAGTAGGACTATTTTCATGAGAGTAACTAGATCTAGATGGTCTGGTCATGCTAACTCTGCAATGAAATAAAAGGGCAACCGCAAAATTATGAGATATATTCATTTACATGAGTCAAATACACACCGTATCTATGTAGTAAAAAGGTTCTAATCTAACAGTCAAATCTAGTAAAAAGGTTTTGACTGTTAGATTTGAATAGGTTTTAGTAGAATAATGTTCGATAGCTATAGAACGCAAAAGCAATATCTTGTGATAATCGTAGGAGAAAAACTCGTCTTATGACTTTGAGACCTTATAACTCTCATAGTCATAAAGCTCGGTCATGGTTCCTCCTCACCCAAGTTCATGAAAATCCAGCAACTCCAGAAACTGGTCTGGTCAGCTTTTTTGTATGAACTATGCTAAGACTGACTTCTGAGTTCGATTCCTACTCGGGACAAACATTTGTGTGATGTTTGTTCTCTGGCTGGGTGTTATAAAGCATCATAATGTATTTAAAGATATATTTTTCAGTCATTTGTTTCCCACATGCAATGCTTAGTTTGAGGCGAAATGGTGTTATGTGGATTGATTAAAGAATCTGCTCCTTCATTAATAATTAAATATATATTTAACAAAACTGTTGGAAAGAAGTTTTACCATTGTCTCGCATAACACGGCAACATCGAGCAAGGTGTTGACATCTCCGATTATTTCCTTGCGTGTAACCGCTCCGTCGCCGAGACTCGAGCCCAGGATTTCGGCCTCGCGTTCGTAAGCTTGCTTCAGCTCCTATAACATTTAGGCATGAAAAATAAGCCGACTGGCTTGTCGGCTCAGTTGGTAGTAGCTCTGTTTTCTGCGCTATAGTTAGTGGGTTCAATTCCCAGGACAAACATTTGTGTGATGAATATAAGTGTTTGTCCTGTGTCTGGATGTATATAAACAAATAAAAACTCATCAGTCATCTGGTCACTATAAAACAAGCTATGCTTGGTTCGGGGCTAGATGGTGTTGTGTGCATTGTCCACCAGTAACTATTAAGGTGTTTATATTTTTAAGCGTATAGTCATAACTCAGTAAGTATTGAGCGTATGTTTTCATTGCTTAGTAAAATAGCAGGTATGTTAACATATTATAGTATAAGGTAGGTGGACCGAGATTGGGGTGCAAGGTCGGGTACCTGCTCCTGGTGGCGCAAGGTGGCCAATAACCCAACTCGGAGGATGTCTTCACGTGTCCCTCTGAATAGCAGAGGGCACAATGAGATGAGGCAGGGGGATAGGATCGCATCTGCGGTCTAGGGGCGGCTAGGAGGGACTTGTGGCCATGGCCAGCAGAGCTCTGTCTTGTAAGGCGCTCTGCCTTACAAGACAGAGTTCTGCGGGCCACGTCCAAAAGCAGTGAAGCGGGGACGTGCTTGGTTTGCATTCGCTTGTTGGAGAAAGACACTCGCAGTGTCTTTTTCTGACTTGCGGTCGCTCGGGATAGGGTCGGAGAGATCCGTGGACCGAGTTATCTTGGATTTGAGGGGTCTGTTCGTTATTGGCCCTCCGGAGGGGCGGCGGCATATTGCGAGGATGTGTCGTCGCATGTACCCAGGAAGGCTAAGGGGGATTTTCCTCCTGGCCACAGTCCGGCCGCTCAGTATTCGCTGGGTCGTCAGACCTTAGTGGGACCGAGTGGCGGAAGGGATGGGGGCTTCCTCCGCGCGTCTCTTCAATGAGGATGCAGTGGTTGAAGCGGGGACGAGCTTGGCGTGTATGTGCCTAGTATGTGAAGTTGGCAGAGGACTCTGCAGTACCCCTAACGCCGTCCCTACCCCGTGCCGCCGCCCGGTCAGAACCAGGCGGCGGCACACTGCGAGTAGCTGTCGTTAATACACCCAGCAGGCTTATGAAATGGGATCTCCTTTGCCGACGTCCCGGCGCACGGTATACGCAGTTTCTTTGAGATTCTTGTGGGACCGAGCGGCTCACTGGGTCCGTCGGTAGTCGGAATGAGGGTTCCCGGCTATCCGTTCGCGGATTCGGGGAAGGCGACAATTAACATGTGTGACATGTTCTGCTGCCGTATGCACCGGGAGGGTGGCTTATTACTCCTGGGATGGGCTGCGGCGCAGCACTTTGCGAGAGGGGCCCCGGTGCGTTCCTATGGAGATCCCGGAGCCCCTTGACATGCAATGAGGCTGGTCACCGGGGAGTTTTAGTGAGTGTTCTGTCGTTTTTTAGACAGCCAACCTCACATATTCCATTTCAGTGCATTGGAAATCTGGTAGCAGATTTCTTCTCGTCAAAATAAAAAGGTGGACCGAGATTAGACCAGACATCGATTACCTTTATATTTTAGTTTCTGTTGTCCCCACTGTCTCACTCTTTCGTTCGTAATTCGTGTTTGCTGTTTCTATCTAACTTTTGGAGAGCCTATGTTATATTATATTCATTAGCAGCAGTACCTACTGCCTATCTCTCTCCCTTTCCACAGCTTTATGTGATATATGCTTTCATAGAAAGTTTGTGTCGGAGCACTGGTGGTCTGCCATCCGAATCCAGACGTACACCAATTTGTTTTTCTGTTCGAAAATTATGTGCGCTATACCAGTACTCTCAAACGGTGAAGGACAACATGGGGAAACCGTCGTAGAACATTTCGTAGAACCTAACGAATTCAAACACATTTGCCGAATGCACGAAGGGAGCCTTTAAGGCGCATTTTAATCGTACCACCAGACTGGTTCTAAATAACTACGATAAGGATAAATGCCGCTTGTCAATTGTTCTAGTAATCTTACCATCGTCATATCCAGAAAATCCACTGCTGAACATAGGCCTCCCCAATTGATTTCCAGGAGGAACGATTTAGAGCCCCCTCCACCCACCGATTTCCCGCGATCTTAACTATGTCTACAATCTATCGGGTGGGGGGTTTCGTAATCTACCGAAACATTAATAAGCCCTAAGAGTGAGTGGCTGTCTCCTATAACAAGGTCGCGATGTTCACTGTTTCTCTCTGGGAACACGGTAAACTGTGCCGTGTCTTAGGTTCAACCACAATGGTAACATTTTTTGGTAGGTTGCCTTGACTTTCTTTAGTGGTGGCCATTCTCCTGTTTGAAACTGGAAGTTTGAAAAGACTGGCGAAATGCCTCTCATATCGAGGTGATAGGAATTCAGCCATAAAGCAAGTCGCTTTGAATAGAATAATGCGGCACAAGAAAGTGATCAATCAGAAGGTACCTAGTTTAACTTCGTAGATGTACTTTGGCACAGAATATTTATTCGTACAAATACAGAAGGCGGGCTTTTCGAAAACATTTATACAAATAGCCTATCTTGCTACGACGCAATTTGCAGTTCAGCTCGCACAAGCGTTTAGTGCCTACATAGTGCCTCTCTTTCTATCGCGTTACTCTATCTAGTCTGGCGCAGCACTTCTCTACGAATTTGACCAACAAGTTTGGTGAATGTACTTGTAACTTTGCACGTAAAGTGCGGAGCTCGTCTACCTTGAGTTTGGAGACTTACGTCTTTGGGAATGTTGTGTGCGTCGCGTTGAGTCGCCGCGCGCCAGTTCGGCAACGCTTGCAGGAACCGCACTATGTCGTCATCGGCCAGCCACCGGAGTGCACGTGCTGGCGATAAAACATGTTTATATCATGCCTATGCAATTCAAGAACATACACTGCTAAACATAAACTGCCTAAACATTGCTTATGATTCCAGCCCTGCTGCGCAGCCCTGTCGCGCCGCGCAGCGCCCAGGCACTCACCTGTGGGTGCGTGCGCTATCTTGTTGTGCGCGGCGCGCGCGGTGGCCGCGAGCGCGGCGATGGCGTGCGTGGCCCCGCGCAGCGCCCAGACACTCACCTGTGGGTGCGTGCGCTATCTTGTTGTGCGCGGCGCGCGCGGTGGCCGCGAGCGCGGCGATGGCGTGCGTGGCCCCGCGCAGCGCCCAGACACTCACCTGTGGGTGCGTGCGCTATCTTGTTGTGCGCGGCGCGCGCGGTGGCCGCGAGCGCGGCGATGGCGTGCGTGGCCCCGCGCAGCGCCCAGACACTCACCTGTGGGTGCGTGCGCTATCTTGTTGTGCGCGGCGCGCGCGGTGGCCGCGAGCGCGGCGATGGCGTGCGTGGCCCCGCGCAGCGCCCAGACACTCACCTGTGGGTGCGTGCGCTATCTTGTTGTGCGCGGCGCGCGCGGTGGCCGCGAGCGCGGCGATGGCGTGCGTGGCCCCGCGCAGCGCCCAGACACTCACCTGTGGGTGCGTGCGCTATCTTGTTGTGCGCGGCGCGCGCGGTGGCCGCGAGCGCGGCGATGGCGTGCGTGGCCCCGCGCAGCGCCTAGACACTCACCTGTGGGTGCGTGCGCTATCTTGTTGTGCGCGGCGCGCGCGGTGGCCGCGAGCGCGGCGATGGCGTGCGTGGCCCCGCGCAGCGCCTAGACACTCACCTGTGGGTGCGTGCGCTATCTTGTTGTGCGCGGCGCGCGCGGTGGCCGCGAGCGCGGCGATGGCGTGCGTGGCCCCGCGCAGCGCCTAGACACTCACCTGTGGGTGCGTGCGCTATCTTGTTGTGCGCGGCGCGCGCGGTGGCCGCGAGCGCGGCGATGGCGTGCGTGGCCCCGCGCAGCGCCTAGACACTCACCTGTGGGTGCGTGCGCTATCTTGTTGTGCGCGGCGCGCGCGGTGGCCGCGAGCGCGGCGATGGCGTGCGTGGCCCCGCGCAGCGCCCAGACACTCACCTGTGGGTGCGTGCGCTATCTTGTTGTGCGCGGCGCGCGCGGTGGCCGCGAGCGCGGCGATGGCGTGCGTGGCCCCGCGCAGCGCCTAGACACTCACCTGTGGGTGCGTGCGCTATCTTGTTGTGCGCGGCGCGCGCGGTGGCCGCGAGCGCGGCGATGGCGTGCGTGGCCCCGCGCAGCGCCTAGACACTCACCTGTGGGTGCGTGCGCTATCTTGTTGTGCGCGGCGCGCGCGGTGGCCGCGAGCGCGGCGATGGCGTGCGTGGCCCCGCGCAGCGCCTAGACACTCACCTGTGGGTGCGTGCGCTATCTTGTTGTGCGCGGCGCGCGCGGTGGCCGCGAGCGCGGCGATGGCGTGCGTGGCCCCGCGCAGCGCCCAGACACTCACCTGTGGGTGCGTGCGCTATCTTGTTGTGCGCGGCGCGCGCGGTGGCCGCGAGCGCGGCGATGGCGTGCGTGGCCCCGCGCAGCGCCTAGACACTCACCTGTGGGTGCGTGCGCTATCTTGTTGTGCGCGGCGCGCGCGGTGGCCGCGAGCGCGGCGATGGCGTGCGTGGCCCCGCGCAGCGCCCAGACACTCACCTGTGGGTGCGTGCGCTATCTTGTTGTGCGCGGCGCGCGCGGTGGCCGCGAGCGCGGCGATGGCGTGCGTGGCCCCGCGCAGCGCCCAGACACTCACCTGTGGGTGCGTGCGCTATCTTGTTGTGCGCGGCGCGCGCGGTGGCCGCGAGCGCGGCGATGGCGTGCGTGGCCCCGCGCAGCGCCCAGACACTCACCTGTGGGTGCGTGCGCTATCTTGTTGTGCGCGGCGCGCGCGGTGGCCGCGAGCGCGGCGATGGCGTGCGTGGCCCCGCGCAGCGCCCAGACACTCACCTGTGGGTGCGTGCGCTATCTTGTTGTGCGCGGCGCGCGCGGTGGCCGCGAGCGCGGCGATGGCGTGCGTGGCCCCGCGCAGCGCCTAGACACTCACCTGTGGGTGCGTGCGCTATCTTGTTGTGCGCGGCGCGCGCGGTGGCCGCGAGCGCGGCGATGGCGTGCGTGGCCCCGCGCAGCGCCTAGACACTCACCTGTGGGTGCGTGCGCTATCTTGTTGTGCGCGGCGCGCGCGGTGGCCGCGAGCGCGGCGATGGCGTGCGTGGCCCCGCGCAGCGCCTAGACACTCACCTGTGGGTGCGTGCGCTATCTTGTAGTGCGCGGCGCGCGCGGTGGCCGCGAGCGCGGCGATGGCGTGCGTGGCCCCGCGCAGCGCCCAGACACTCACCTGTGGGTGCGTGCGCTATCTTGTTGTGCGCGGCGCGCGCGGTGGCCGCGAGCGCGGCGATGGCGTGCGTGGCCCCGCGCAGCGCCCAGACACTCACCTGTGGGTGCGTGCGCTATCTTGTTGTGCGCGGCGCGCGCGGTGGCCGCGAGCGCGGCGATGGCGTGCGTGGCCCCGCGCAGCGCCCAGACACTCACCTGTGGGTGCGTGCGCTATCTTGTTGTGCGCGGCGCGCGCGGTGGCCGCGAGCGCGGCGATGGCGTGCGTGGCCCCGCGCAGCGCCCAGACACTCACCTGTGGGTGCGTGCGCTATCTTGTTGTGCGCGGCGCGCGCGGTGGCCGCGAGCGCGGCGATGGCGTGCGTGGCCCCGCGCAGCGCCCAGACACTCACCTGTGGGTGCGTGCGCTATCTTGTTGTGCGCGGCGCGCGCGGTGGCCGCGAGCGCGGCGATGGCGTGCGTGGCCCCGCGCAGCGCCCAGACACTCACCTGTGGGTGCGTGCGCTATCTTGTTGTGCGCGGCGCGCGCGGTGGCCGCGAGCGCGGCGATGGCGTGCGTGGCCCCGCGCAGCGCCCAGACACTCACCTGTGGGTGCGTGCGCTATCTTGTTGTGCGCGGCGCGCGCGGTGGCCGCGAGCGCGGCGATGGCGTGCGTGGCCCCGCGCAGCGCCCAGGCTCCGCCGCACGCGCCGCACAGCCGTGCCGCCGCTACCACGTGCTCCACGGCCTGCCACGCCACGCCACAGTGAGAAAATATCACGCGATGACTACAACTGTAACACGGTAAAATAATACTACACTATCCTGATACAACCTGTCGGCTATTGCAACGCCTGCAGGACTTTCCGCCGAAATAGTTAGATAGCTGCTCTCCTCGTAACATGTCGGTGCACTGTGTTACCGCCACTGCAGCTACGATGCCAATCAAAAGACTGGCAAACCTTCGTCAGATACCTCTTTGTTGACAAGTAGAACGTGTGATGGCCTACACGCACAGCCCCGGCAACGCTTCGTCCTGTATTAGCATCAACGCTGCTGGTAAAGGCGAAGACGGGGGTTTACAAAATGCAAGTACGTTTGAGACTCACATACGCAGTACCAGCTTAGTACGTGCTCTGGTCTGCTACCAACAATATTCATCTTATGTTTGTTGGTGAAGCTCGACAAAACATCACCCAAAGAATGCGGGCTGTTACGGCCATTGCCCGCGAAGTCTCAGCTGGCAACTACAGCTACGCACATTACAATGATATCGCCCTACTTCACATGCGGCCGCCGCTAAGTAGTTCAGCCTCAGCCCCGCGACCTCCCTAAGTCATCCGACGGATCACGACACGTTGACCGCAGTCGTAGAGATCTGAAAACAGCCAGCGTAACGCTACTGCAAGGCTAGAAGTTCATCTAGGGTAACACCCAGAGACTCAGGAATATTCGCTACCGAAGTTGAAGCTAGAAGAAAGAGCACACTGCTCGATTCTTACCCGCACTTCCTGCACCAAGACGGTAGAGTCGATTTGTAGACGACCTGAGACATGTCCCCTCACTCGTACAATAGCAGTAGCAATGGTGTGCGAGTGAGAGGATATAACTAAATCGTCATCTAAGATTCGTTTCATTTTTAAACAAGCTATGTTAGGTACATAACCTGTTTCAAATAGAAACGAATCTTAAAAAAAATATGCCACCTGAGTACTGACTTCGCAGTCGAGTCTTTTAGGAAAGGCTTAGCAAGCTATGCAACGAGTGCTTCTTGAACAAAAGCATGAGATTGCCTCGAATAATAGAGTTAACTCTGTCGTTTCGCTGGACTAACTAAAATATCGTCTGAATTAGAGAATTACATCATAAATTTACTAATTGAGACGCCATGTAATTTGGTGTTGATTAAAACTGCGGAAAACTCACACTGGAGACCTTGAGACAACCAGGTTGTATAACTACATTTGCGAAGCGGCGAATGTGGCCCAACAACGTTACCCTGATGCCCAACTGGTACTTTTGGGTGATTTTAATGCTCACCATTAGCAGTGGCGTTTCCATTTTAGTCTACTGACCATGCTGGTAGAGAAGCTTATAAACTTGCACTCTTACATTATCTCACTCAGATGGTGATCGAGGCTACCAGAGTAGGTACCAGACGTTGAGGGCCACACAGCTAATTGCTTGGATCTGTTGCTGACTAACGAACCGGATCGCTATTCAGTATCGGTGCTGCTCAATTTGCGGAACGTTCACGTTTAGACACCTCTAACGAAACCCTACCTAGTCTTCTTCGATGCGAAGCGACAACGCAGGAAATTAGCATTCATCAAAAAGATGTGCTCAAAACGTTACGGAGTCTTGACATGAACAAAGCCGGACGGCATTTCGGCTGTAGTGTTGAAAACTTGTGCCTTTTCGCCTTTTTCTGAAAACTGGAATAATCCCTAAATCCTGGAAGCTTGCTAATGTGCAACCCGTGCCCAAGAAAGGCAGTCGCGCTGACCCATCAAATTATCGCCCAATTTCGGTCACCTCCCTACTATGCAAATGTATGGAACGTGTCCTGAATACGAAGCTCCTTACATACCTTGAATTGATTGACTTACGATTGATTGTGTGAACCATGTGTTACAGCTATTCATGTGTTTTCTTTTTCAATAAACAATTTCATTCATTTCAAGACTGCTGCCATGAAGCTCGGCATCCTCAACAAGGTGAGGCGATACTTCACACCTGGATAACTTTCCACTTTATTTTAAGCTCAAATCCGGTCGGGTATGGAGTATTGCGATGGAGTATGTAATTTCAAAAGTCTAGTCTAAATAGGACTTTCGTGTACGCAAAATAAAGCTCATATTTAATTAAAGTTTTGCTAGTCTGACGAAACAACAGAATCACCAGCAATACTAAAACCGTTAATTAAAATTTCTGAAATAAGGTTATACTCGGAGTTACAAACGTCAAACTTACTCGTTTAAAATAGTCTGTGGTGGAGGTCCGCGTTCCCGCCACGCGTTATGCGCTCGCAGCGTCTCGTCGATGGCGGTGCGCGCAGAGAGAGACAGCCGCTCGCTCTCACCCGTTCGCACGTAGTCCGTTATGAACGCGCGTAGAGAACATTCTCCACCTCTGTAAATAAGGTAAGATATTTGTGGGACGACCTCTGTGGCGCAGTTTACCAAGACCCGGCTGAGACGCAAAAGGTTGCGGGTTTGATTTTCCCCGCGGAACAGATGTTTGTACGGTCTGCAAATGTGTCTTGGGTCTGGGTGTTTATATGTATAGTATATATGTATTTAAAAGAGTATTTATAAAAAAGAGTATATAAGTAGTATATCACTCATAACACAAGCTCTGCTTACTTTGGGGTTGCAGCACCGAGCGCTGGATTGAAACGTGTTACTGAGGATGCCTCGCGTAGAATCGAAACACGTGTCGAATTTCTTTTTAAGGAATAGATTGCCGGAATAATACTAAATATTTGTCTATCTGCTTAATTTTCTATGACCACGGCACTCCGCATTTTAGGTGATAAGCTACAAATACATTGGCGGGCCGATAATAGTTTATATAATAGTTTTATTACCTGTTAATCTGCAGGTACTATTTATAACTTCCGTATTAATACCAAATTTTAGGCGAATTGGATCATTAATACTTTAGTTATCACTATATTAGCAGTTCAATCGGTAAAAATCGTTAAACACGGATTAAATTGTGTTTTGTGCATTTATAAAGTTCCTTACTAAGCAAGAAAAACATATCAAATTATTTTAGAAAAAGTGTAATCTGTTTACGGGGACTCTCGCCCTGAAAAAAACAATGATTTATAAGTGGAATAGCTTATTTATTATTTAATTATTAGAAGAATTCGTTCGAAGAAACAACTTGCAGAAATGGTTGGAGTATCGTCTTCAACCATTTTGAACATCCTCCATGACCGACATGCCTGAGGTCAGCGCAATATGGGCCAGAAGATGGCCGAGAATGCTCTCAGCGGTTCAGAAAAAGCAGCGCGTCGAGTGTTCACGCGAGTTTTTGGATCTCTGTAGCGACAACAAGGAAGACATTTTGAATGTCACTAAAGATGAAACTTGGGTTTATCACTATAAGCCTGAAACAAATCTATGAAGTCGCAGAAAAAAGTAGCAGCACTCCCAAAGGAATTTAAGGCGTCACAATCGGCCGGAAAGGAGATGGCCTGTTTTTTGAAATTTGGAGTGGATTTTATTAATCGACTACAAAGGAAAAGGATTGAACATCACAGGGTATCCCCCTATGCCACTCTTCTGGAAATATCAAAGATGCCATCAAGGAAAAAGACGAGGAAAATGGACTCGAGGTGTGCTGCTTTTGCATGACAATGCACCCTACAAAAGAGCTATGTTGCAATGGCTGCTTTGCAAAAATGTGGCTACGAAACATTATATCACCCTCCCTAATAGTCCAGATCTAGCCCCTTCTGATTATTATGTTTCCAAAATTAAAAAATTAACATCGTAGAAAAAAAAATACTGACGATGAAGAATTTAAATCTGCAATTTCGGCATATTTTGAAGGCTATGCCAAAATTTTTATTACGAAGGCTTTTTGAAAGATTTGAAAAGTGAAGGCTTAAAGGATAATATATTGAAAAGGAAAAATTATGATTTATTTCATTTTGAGCCCCTTCTCTGCCATTCCGCGAAATTTTTCACCTCCCCCCGTATATATACGTAATGTTAGGCGCTAAGCGCTTGCGTGAACTAAGTTGAAAGTCGCTAATTATATAAATGTTTTCGCGAAGTCCGCCTGATTTACTTGTACTTAATATGTACTAACTGTGTCACACAAAACTTTAGTGTACTATACATTTTGATAAACACGGGTTTTACACACGTATTATTTTGTCGATGGAGGCACCGACACTGTATTGATTCATCTAGCTATAGAATCTTCATCAGGGTGAGTTTGATCCGCGGTCCGTGACTATCCGCGAGCATTCAGGGTTCGCACAAACCGTAACTCAGTGCGATAATTACTCAGATAATTATTCTGTGGTACTGGTTCTATCGTAAGAACAGTAACTTAATAGCTAAAACCTTTTATTATTAACCTTGTATTAGTTTATTATAGTTTATTATCGCACTGAGTTACGGTTTGTGCGAACCCTGAATGCTCGCGGATACTCACGGACCGCGGATCAAACTCACCCTGAAGAAGATTCTATAGCTAGATGAATCAATACAGTGTCGGTGCCTCCATCGACAAAATAATACGCGTGTAAAACCCGTGTTTACTCACCCAGTAAGCGGCTCTATGTCGCCACATAGAGCGTGTAATGCTGGCAACACAGCGTGCAAATGTGCCGGGTCCGCACGACATACTAGCGGGTGTTTGTGGCGTCTCGGAGCCACACTGCTGCGGTTTGTAGGTGGACCTAGGAATAAAACCTCCTTTGTACTAGTGCTTCACGAAAGAGAATAATCTTACTACTATCATATTGTTTGCCTCTAAAGGTGACGTCACGTATTCAGCGCAATGTGTCATTAGCAACATTAGCGACATCGTGACTGGCCTCTCAGTTGCTAGGATCTCTGTCTTTTACGTTGTATGTTAGGGGTTAGATTGGGTATGAACAGAGGTGTTTGTTCTGTGCCTGGCTTTTATAAACTATGATAAGCATGTATTAAAATATGTATAAGTATTCTAACAGTCATCTGATCACCATATTACAAGGTATGTTTAGTTTAAGTTTAGACGGTGTTGTGTGCAAGACAATATACGCTTCTGTGCATCGGAGGGTACGATAAAAAAATAATGCCGGACATTTTACACAGCATCATCTGACCAAAAAATAAGCAGAGCTTGTGTTACGGGTACCACATGACAGATATACTACTTTTATACTTTTTTTTTGTAAACACATACATATTATACATAGAAACATATAAGAATTTATAATCTATATAAAAAAATATCTTAAATGGCGAGTGAGGTCATTACTAAATAAATAAGCTGGACATTTCACACAGCATCATTTGGCTTTAAAGAAAGTAGAGCTACTTATAAATATATTTTTATTGAATATGTTCCTACGCCTCGTCATTTATATTTAATTTGTCTTCTTTTTGTTTTATTTTTAATAAAATTACTGTAATATTTTAGGTGTTTTCGTTTGATAGGAAATAGTTCAAATATACCTAGAGTAGGTAGGTAAATCAATGCTTGCAATGGCAGAACCGATGACCGAGATATAAGGTGAATGGTACTGCATGTTTAAAAACAATTTTAACATTATTTTTCAATATATATATGTATATGTTTATTATACATAGAAAAACACCCAGACACGAGACAAATATTTGCAGATCATACAAACATAATGTTCCGCGTCGGCAATCGAACCCGCAACTTTCTGTGTCACATGCGGGCCTTCGCAAACTGCGTCACAGAGGCAAACTAAAACCGCTATTTAGCTTAGATTATATTGAAACAAGTTTGTACCAGTTAGTTTGAAGAGTTCTGTGCGACGTCGCTGCGGACGTTTCTTGCCGAAGTAGTCAGCGATGCGAAGTTGGTCTGTGTAGGCAGCGGCGCTCGGAACACGTGTCGCCGCTAAGTTCACGCTCTCGATCTCTAAGTATTCAGTCAGTAGTAGTTGTAGCTGAAACAGATATAATAATAATAATGCCGGATATTTTCACACAGCACCATCTGGCCCCAAAGTAAGCAGAACTTGTGTTATGGGTACCACATGACTGATATACTATGTACTATAATGTGTACTATTTTTTGTACATACATATATTATACATTGATACAGAAGGATGCGGGTTCGACTCCTACAGCGAGACTAATGTTTGTATGATCTGCAAATATTTCTACCGGGTCTGGGTCTTTTTCCATGTATAGTATGTATGTAATAAGAAATAAAGTATATAAGAAGAATATCAGTCATATGGTTCCCATAACACAAGCTCTGCTTACTTTGGGGCTAGATAATGGTTAGTGAAATGTCCAGCTTTATTTTTTAATTACTGACTGTCCGTTTGCGACTTCGTCTGCGCGTTTTAAAATGAAAAATATATCACAATAAATTTTCATAACCTAACAAACCTTTGAAAGTCGTCAAAGGTTGTATCAAACTGAACTCACCACGTTGAAATCTTTAATTTAACAAGTATTCAAATGTTTTAATAGTTATTCTGCTTTTCGGGGTGGAGACAGATCCAACAAATCAAAAAACATGAAAATCGGTCCAACCATTCTCGAGTTATAAAAGGTGTAACTAAGACTTTGTTTCATATATATAGATTTAAAAGAACTATCTATAACTTAGAAAGATGTATAATTGAAAGCTTACAACTTGTTGCACAGCGCTCCAATAGTGTTGTTCAGTGTGCAAGCAAGAGTCAGACAAGCGATGCTTCTGTAATGCCGCGCGCCATAGTTGAAGGAGTCTGGAAATGTTATAGTAAAGGTTATCTAGACTCCTTACACACAAACTTTAAAAAACATAAGATGCGTTCTTAATTTAAATGTGCGCGGCTCATTGTTTTATGCGTGTGTATTTGTGACGGCATTGAATTCGGGTTGTGCATTGCTGTAGACTAATCGGACTTTATGTCAATGATATTAAACACAAAATGAAATTATTGTTCTTCTTTTGTTCCTATATTGACTTTTCATAATAATTTTGCCAATGTTAAGTGATTGTTTTGTTATAATATCGTCAAAAATTCGCTGTCAATCGTCGTTTAAAACGTCATCGCGAAGTGACGCTGTAATTCGCTGTAAATCGTTGAGGAGTTCCCTCGACTGTCTTTCGGCTCCATCATCAGATCGACTCCAGACCTTCATTAAATAGTAGTGCTTTACAATACTTCATGAAAAAAAATTACAAACGAACTAGTCGCCACTACGATTTTCAAAGGTTCCCCTCGATTTCTCTGGGATGCCATAATCAGATCCTGGTTTCCTTATCATGGTACCACCCTTGGGATATCTCTTTTCCAACACAGAAATAATCATCAAAATCGGTTTATAAACGACGAAGTTATCCGCGTTATTAGTTATTCTATATAGAAACCGCCTTTTTTTAAGTCAGTAAAAAAGTAATCAGTTGGTTTGTTGTCATGGTGACTGAGAAAAAACAAGTGACGAGCAAACCTTTTGTTTCTAGCAGCGCACGCCCGAAACTCCTCCGCAAGTATAGCGACAAGTCTAGCGAGAGGTCTTCCCGTCTCTGTCACACCCGCGGTAACTTGTATCTCGCTCTCCTCGTCTGACTCTGGGTCTATTTCTATATCGTCGCCTTCTTCTATGATGCGTCGCGATACTGAGTCAATGACTTCTAGCAATTCGTGCTGGATTTGGACTTTGAATTTCTGAATATATAATAATGGAAGTAAGTTATATTAAAAATAAAATAAATAAATTTAAACATTGCCGGACATTTCACACAGCATCATGTGGCCCCAAAGTAAGCAGAGCTTGTATTATGGGTACCACATGACTGATATGCTACTTATATTTTTTTTTGTAAATATGTAAATACATATTATACATAGAAATACCCAAACCCGAGACAAATACTAGAAGATTATACAAACATTTGTCCCGCGGCGGGAATCGAACCCGCAACTTTCTGCATCTCAGCCGTTTCTATGTTGGTTGAAATGCAGTCTTTTTAATGACATACACATCCCATAAGGGATTGATTTACAGAAATTGTAGATTGTAGTTCTTTATTGCTACAAACATTTGATGAATGAAACCTGGGCTCGAACAAAATGTTAAGATTTCGGCTGACATCAAACTTCAAATATACAAACGAAACTATGACGATGACTACAAACTGTTGACTAATTACGCACATATATCAATGATTACGTTAGGTGAGCGGTTGACAATACCAACTGTCAATACTGAGCTTCTAGTTCGAACTATACATCCTACGATTTCTTATGCAAAATATTTTTTTTCATTTTAGATATCAACCAAGTGTTGTCAAACATTTTTACGATTTTCAACTTCGTTCCTACCGGGTGTCCCACGACACCTCTTTCTTGTCTATGTCTAGAACTAGCACTATGTCTAGACCCGACAAAAATCTTTCTTCAAATGCCAGATCTCTAAGAGTTAAGATATAGGCTGTATTGTCTTTTTTGATAACATACTTCAGTGGCTTCCTTTAGCTGTTCCAATACGCCGAGAGCTTCGAGCGATATCATAACTGTTGTTTCGAAGGTCTTGTCTTCATCCGTGAGAGAGGCTTCAAACTCAGGAGTGATATCTTGGAGATACGCATCTGTGACCTCTTCGCTTTTTGTCAGTTCTGCAAAGTCATTACAAATAAACAGTACCTATAGTAGATTGTTGTCTGGGCTCACAACTGAGTTAGTAGTATCTCTGACTTCTGCGTTGTGGACTCGAATTACCAGCGGACAAACATTTGTGTGATGAACATAGTTATTTCTTGTGTCAAGGTGTTATAAAGTCACATAGGTACATATTTATGAGTTAACGGATTCCATCAGCTATCTGGTTGCTATAGTAGGTACAATCTGTCCTTAGTTTGGGGCTAAATGGTGCTGCGTGAATTGTCTACCTTTGGGCGGCACTAATCTCCCTATCCGCAGCTAATCTCTCTGTGCAACCAATATCTCTATCAGCAGTAAATCTCTCTGTCTGCAACCAATCTCTCTATTTGCAACCAGTCTCCCTATCTGCAACCCATCTCCCTATCTGCAATGAATCTTCCTAGCTGCAACCAATCTATACGCAGCCGGAGGTTAGGGCGCAGGAGGCTGTATGCTTCCTTTCACCCCCAAAGAAAGGCTATAGTGTAGAATTCAGAAATGGATGGAGAATTCAGAAATGGACTGCCCTAATACCTCGAAGCAGAGCACTTGCGTTTCACAAAGAATAGGTGATTCGAGATGGAAGCTAGACTTGGGCAACGAGTCTACGTCGCGTCGTGGCCGCAGTATAGCAAATTGTTGTTTCCGAAACTGCGATACGAAGGCATTCCGCATACTTTTTTCGAGGTTTTAGTTATTAGGAGTATGTATTTAGTTAGCTACATCATTACCAGTTAATCACAACCATCATCATAACAGTGACCTACATCATTTTGGAACAAAATATTATTATAATAACAGTAATCTCAGTAATAGAGGGGTGCATCGAAACATTTTACAAACATAGATATTTTTTCGATGCTATAATTTTTAGGTGTAAAAATTTCACCCATTTTTACACCTAAAAATTATAGCATGAAATTATATGATAATTATATATAGAATAATTATATATATGAAATTATAGATGGCAGTCAATGAGGACATATCAATTGAAAAACTTAATGAATTAAAATTTGTTTGCAGAAAGCATTTTGATGATAAAACCTTCCAAAAAAAGAACACATTTAAACAGCCTAGCCATGGTAAAAAGAAGCATCAAAGGTTTGAAAAGCCGCAAGCGAATGGGTCAATTTTAAAACGTAAAAATGTAATTTATTATCTGATCGTTTTTTATTACAGGTATTATTATGATAATCAGGAAGAGGACGCACTTATTATAGCTTAGTTATTTCAATATGCTTCCAGTGTCTTTAATTATGTGACCACCACTGTATATACTTTTTATCTTTTGTAAATACATATTATACATAGAATAACACCCAGACTCTAGACACTATCTGATCACTGATCACTAAAAAAAATTATATATATTTTTTTAAATAAATTTGTTTGATTATTTTAATGACGTTTTATTATTGAGCCCAAATCTATACTGAGCCTAGCACCTTGTTTTGTGGTGTTAAATGAAACTTCTGGAGTTTCATTTACCACCACAAAATGATAGTTAAATCAATACCACTTAGGAATTGCAACCGTGGGTAGGTCAGGTCAGATAAATTTTAAATGTTATCGCTGAACAGCCCTATTTCGTTTATGTTTGGTTGCCTATATAAGTGTACCTAAGGATTGACATTGACGTAAGTGTTAGTCTATATTAATCTATGGTGTCCCGACTCTTCTTATAGGATATTGCATACTCTTTGGGAGACAATGCTGGCAATTCTGTGGTTTCGCCGGACTAGCTAAAAATTTCAAATTAGAGTACCCAATTAAAATCACAGTTCTAAAATAAGTTAAAACATTTTTTTTTTATTGCTTTAATTTTAATTCCTTAATTGAAAATAATGTCTAGAGGAGTAAATAAAAACTGATGAACTGAACGGAAATTAACCGCAGTTTTAATCAACATCACTTTACATGATGACTAAATTGAGCTAAAACACGTCAGTTATACGTTAATTTAGGAAATTTCTTTAAAAAATGTTATTCTTATTCAGACTTTAATGCAAACAAAACAAGATCGTTTTTGTTTTAGAAAATTTAAGTTACTCTAGCGAAACAACTGAATTGAGGCCAATATCCGACAGGTTGACAGGTGACAGGTTGTAATGGGATCATTACTGACCTTTAATTATTTATGAGAGTACGACATACCTGCAAGTAAAAGTGCAGTACGCCTGCGAGCTGATAGAGCACGCGTCAGCGGTGCCCGTTCCCCTTTGTATACCGCTTCGCTGATTCGTGCTAGGATCACATCTACCAGCTCACGTTTTTTCATCTAAAATAATAAAAATATTGTCTCTCTACCTATTTACAGAAATGTTAAGAATAACATACAATAATTTAAAGGGATATAAATTACACGTGAAACAGTTGAGCTATCTATGAATAGTTTCAAATGAATCTAACGAGCTGATCCAGAGATCACTACTGTAATTAGAAAAGTTACTACCTTTCTCGGTGGCTCACTTAAGGTATTTAAAAATTCTTGTAAAATTCAATGAATACAACGGCAATGATTTTGTAATTTCCCCAGACAAGCTAAAATTTCTTAAAATAATAACAACCTTATTTTGGTTGCACATAAGTTCAAATTAGAGTAACAAGTTTGAAATGACAGATCTAAAATAAGTTTAAATTTACATTTGATTCCTTTAATGAAAGGATTTTTCTAGGAAGTGTAATTGAAAAGTGCTAGTCTAATTTGGACTTAGGTGCAAACAAAATAAGGTTGTTCGTGTCCTAGGATTTTAGCTAGTTGGTATTTACAGAATCAGGGCTAACAACTTAATTAATTTACATTATTATTAAAAGGTCTATTATTCGCCAGATAGTACAGAATTACTTTGTTAAATCTATATGAAGGAATGACTTTTGACCTTTTAAGACTCTATAAGAATACAAAGACAACTCCACTATAATCACATAATAAGTCAGCATGGCGCTTAAGTATGCTCTGCCTTTGTCATTCTAATGTCAAAGAATAGAGATGGCAACAGATTAAGCAACTCATTAGCTAATGTGTGTATAGGACAGACAATAATAATACAGTTAGTGAGAGAGAATATTTTATATTTTTAATGTAATCTTCATACTTTTTTTCCTTTTAATTATATAAGAACTCCTTACTAACCTCCAAGTGTTGCCTGGTCGCATTAAGCGCATCGACATGGTGTAAAGTAGCCGTGGCGGTGTCCAGAGCCTCTGTCAGTGTGTGCGCGCAAGCCAACACGTGTCCCGCTGTCACGTACTCCCGCGCACTCCGCTCTGATACTACAACGCGCTCACTAAAATATTAGGAACACTATATAAAAATACAGATAAATAAAAATTTTAACTCTAGGAGCATACTTCATTAAGTTTAAGTAGTGTTCACACATTTAAATTTATAAAAATATATATCAGTGAAGACCTGCTGGGTGGTTATGGAATTCTGATACTAACCAAACTTTGATGTCGACATCAACCTGCCAGGCCGTCTCGGCTTTTGTGTGAAGACTGCTTATGTTTCACCAACCGTTAGGCCGCCTTTACACAGTTGATACGCAATGCCGCAAAAATGACTAAACTAAATAAATTAATGTTTTATTTTTACGAAAGCAGCTTACAAGTGTAATGGCGGCCTAACGCCGGCCTCAGGCATTACGCTGACAGAAGTGGCAGTTTGTAAATACTTAACTGTTACTTGCATGTGGTTAGTGAAAATGGGCATAATGTTGCCTACTCATTAGGCGATGATACAATGTTGATACAAATGACATAATATATATGCCTAGCATATACACTGGATTAACAGGTACAGACGTTATGCTTAGATGTGTAGCCCCTTAGCCATTATAAAGTCATGAAAAACAAAAAAATGCATACAAAAAAATATGTAAATTGCATATAGTTATAGTAGTATATAGTTTTAACATGCTGCTTTACAGGTCTTCATTATACATGCTTGGCTAGTGTGAAGACTGCAGGATAGTTGATAAGCTTCTACATATCTACATTTAGCATTAAGCAAATGTAATTTATCGTTAAAAGCTTAACCTGTAATTTAAATTTGTTATTTTGCTATTATTATTATTATATTTTTCAACTATGCTGTTGCGTTTCCTGTAGTGAGTTCCTGAGTTTCAAATTAAGGCCACTTATCATCAGATATTCACTATGTGTCACTAGGACTATTATGATGATGATATTATATGACACTATGTGTTTTTTTACTGACATGTCAGTCAACATTTGTAGAGCATAGTGGTGTGTGCGTGCAGTCATCCACAGCCTCCTAAGATCATCACGTCGCAATCTCAGCAGCCCCCTGCAAGCTGCCAGTCGTGCTGAAGATGCATCACAGTGCTGACCCCAGACTGATAAGGCTTGACCAACAGAACTGAATTTCTGAAAATTAATATTTAATCTTAGCTGAAATAATTAATAAACAGGGTGGATTTTTGAGTCGAGGCAGTTAAGGCAGCTTCCTTTTTTACCAGATTTCTTTGTATACACCATATATACAACATCCAGAATAAAAAGAATTGTTATGTAAAATGTATGTTGCTTTAAGTGATTGTTGACATTTCTAGAACTATAATCTGAGTTGGTCTTTTAATCCTTATTAGAAAAAGGGTTGATTGTCATACAATTTAGGTACGTAGTTGCTGACAATTTTTTTTAATCTGTGAATATCTTCAAAAGGCTAGTCTGCTAAGAATGTTTTCCTGTAGCTACAAGGGTTAAGGTCGGAGTTCTCACTGCCACATCCCAAAAATCCATCCAGTATATCTATTTATTTATTATTAAATGATGAGCTTGTATTGTCCCACTGTAGGGAAAAATGCCAGAACTGCGTTCCAGAATACAATTTGCAGATGTTTGGAAGTTGGCAAACTGAAGTGGGATAAGGCAGGCCACATCTGTTGCATATCAAATGAGTTGTAAACAATGAATATAAAAAAAACATATATCAGTCAGCCACATTCACAAATATATTATGATAACTAGAGCCATCTATAGACTTTACATAGACTTTCAGACCTGCATAACTTCCATTATCTCTGTTGCATGTTCTGCAACCAGTTCATCTAGTCTTGCATCACTTTTCTTGTACTCCTTTTCCAATTTAGCTCTCTCTTTCTCACGCTGCTCATTTGTCTCACTAGCAGAGAGAGTGCGGATCACTGACATTAGTAGACCACTCTGTTGATTCAATCAAATACTTTACACTATGTTATAGGTAGATATTATCTATATCTATACTAATATTATGACGAGGAAAGATTTGATTGTTTGTATTGAATAGGCTCCGAAACTACGGGACCGATTTGAAAAATTATTTTACCGTTGGAAAGCTACACTATCCCCGGGTGACTTAAGCAATTTTCATCCTATGTCACACGGAACGGGGAATTGGTTTGTCCCGGGAAAAATCTTCAACGCAGGCGAATCTGTGCGCGGACAGTTAGTAGATTTTTAGAAGCAAAACCTCGAAATCGGATTATGTGGAAGGTATAAAATTTGGTAATAAGATAAATACTTACAATGTTATATTAATGAAAAGGGGGTGGGTGTCTTTTGATAAAGTTGCAATGAATAAAATAAACGAAATAGGCAAAGGTAGGTACAGGACACAATAACTTACAGTTTCCTTTCCTTGTTTAACCCCTCGAGGGGGTTTAGTAGGAGGTGGAGAAGACATTGGAAATAATTTCTTAGATTATGCACAAGCACATATACAACTATTCATTTCAGATTAAAAATCTTAGCATAATAAAAATATAATTTATCAATCAGTGAAATTTAATACTACACAAAAAAAACAGAATTGACGCAACGAAAACTGTCAACCATCAAAGTCAAGTTTTGTCAAAAACAAACGCCAAGACACTCCAAAATTTATTTTAGACTTAAGTATAGCATAGGTATGTCATTTTTTGTTTTATTTCTCTGTCTGATTTATAAGTTAAAATTGAAACACATGACTTTATGCTTTTACTTGAGATGGGTTTGTTCAGATCTGTTACCTTGTTCTATCAATGTGCCTCTGACTATTGTTTTGATTTTTTTCTCTCGACTTGCTTGATTTGAATTTGTATTTTTATTTGTTTGTAATGTAACGATCATTTTTGTGTTGTTACCTTAGTTTAGTTATTGCCTCTCTGACTTATTTATTTGGTATTTCTATTCTATTTATTTTGCGTCTTTCCATGGTTGATACTAAACAAATATAATGGATTATTCAACAATAAGTAACAAAACTAACTGCACTGAAGCTGAAGAGCTGACTAACGGAGAACTAAGTGAGCGCTTTTATCTGCTGAAAAAACAGTATGAGAACGTATCCCACAGCTACGAAACCACTAAGCAGGAGCTTCATGACACAAGAAGAAGTTATCAGACGGCACTGGACGTTCAGGGGCATTTGAGTGCTGAGCTAGAAAGTCTGCAAGCAGACGACGAAAGAAGGAAGAATGATTTCAACAATCGCCTATCATCAATCCAAGAAGAAATATCACAGCTCAGAGAAGAACGTACACAAATTGTGGAGCGGCATGCTACTGAAATTAAAAAGTTGGAGCTTCAAATTCGTGATTTAAAAGAGGAACAGGCGATCAAAACTCGAGAAAGCCCTGTGCGTGATGATAACTCTGAGTTGGATGAGGCTAGAGCCGCGGTGAGTTCAGCGGAATCTGAAGCGGAAGCAGCGAAAGTGGCGCTTGAGCAGGCTAAGATTGAAGTGGCCTCATGGCAGATGAAGACTGAAGAGTTGGTTGGAGAGTTGGGTGAAATGCGTGCAGCAGCTGAATTGCGCCGCGAAGAGCTTAGAGCGGCGGCTGACAGGGAAGCGGTGGCCCTAGCTGACCTAGCAGAAGCCAAGGTGCTACTGCATCAGTGCACAGACTCAACAGACCAGCAGCCTCATGGTATTTTTTACATAAGTTTACCTACCTATTTAGTATGAGTAGTAGTGGTTGCATTTATGTTCCTAATTGATAAAATATTCCAGTTAATAAGTACCTAGAACCTTAAATAGTTGTAGCTTAATGTAATAATGACATATTCTGTTCACAGCTGCCAAAGGTAACTCAATATTTGCTGAAGTGGAAGATAAAAGGCAGGAGATGGCAAAGAATCTCATTCAAATGAAGCAAACAAATTCTAGGGTATGATGACATGACATTTAATATCAGTAGGAGTCAATCTAAATTAAACATTATGTACAAATCAAATCATAACCTCTTGTCAATTGCACCGCCCGGTCGCGGGTCGCTTTATCTGTTGCACAGAAAAATTGTTGTTTGCGCGAAAAATGGCCGCTTGCGGCGGTACCACAAAAAATACGGTTTCCCATGTTTTTTCTATAAAACCTATAAAAACCTGCATATATTTCGAATGCAGTTGAATTTTTCTATTTATTTTATTGTATAAAATATTATTCCAGCGTATTTTAAATATCCTGTGGACATTCTAGTTCAAAAATTAGTAAAATTTTGCCAGTTTGTGAGAAATAAATATAAACAGTTGAGAAATTAAACCATTTTAAGGTGTGTTTGTATATTTTAATTATTTCTTACATTAACAAGCATCGAATATCATAAAAATTTACAAATAGTTGGGTACAAAAAAACAATACAAGACAGGTTTCAAAATAGTATCAAACATGCGAGTTTAATCTTGCGACTGTTTGCAACCCTCAAAATGAAATTCATATATCTTGTGAATGCGAGGTTTCTAAATCCAAATTGTTATGTAACTATACACGTAAATTATCAAAATTTAATGTAAAAGAGTTGTAAGTCTGTATTTTGATTAATTAATATACAGTGAACTAAAAACTTAGACCCTTGAATCAGCGCGCAAAATTACACTGCTTGTAATTATTGTTGGTACAAAATATCGGCTTCTTTATTAGGAACTGTTGTTAGTTGTTCTAATAGTACTTAAAATGGGCAACTAAACAAAATAATAATAATAATAGCACTCTTCTTGGAAAGCTTACGAAATATGAACCTCTCAACATTGGTAAAATCAACATAAAATCTGGCAGGGCACGCTAGAACTAATATGGATAAGACATCGGTGAAGTCGCATTGATAATTCGTCGCAAAGGCACAAGGATTAAAGGTGTGGAGTAAAGATACAACAGTTATGCCAATAGCACCATCACCATCAAGAGCGTTGAATTATTTACGTACCGCAGTCACGTTTTTGCTTAGACAGTACCTAATGAAAGTCTTGTATAAGTCTTATCCACAGTCAGTAAGCGTCGACCATGACGCGGTCTGTTGCTGAGGCCTCGGCGGCATTTGAATGATAATCAATAATATTTTTATTGAATTCAATGATTTTACAGTTACTAGAAGGAATGTATCTATCACATTAATTAAATATTGAACTAAATAAAAGTTCTACACTAAAATAATAAGAAAAGAATATGTATTTAGCCAAAATATTTACATATTTTCACGGTCACGACTGGCGTATTCAACTAAAAAATAATATTATTGGCCTACATCTTTATCAAAACAACGTTCAATTATAATTATACGGTCAAAAAACTTACATTCTTTAGTAAAACACTATCCCAACAGAAAAAAAACACTTTTCATTTGTTTTTAAAAGTTTCTAAACCCAGACCGATGCGGCGCAAATACAATTTCAGTATTAAAAACTTCGCGGTAATATTTTTAAAATTCCATCGACACTCGAGCGAATTTAAAGGTTGAACACTGAATTAGATATCTACCTCTGTATATCTAGAATGGTTTGCATACATCCATTTCACTCTACTAACTGCCAATATTCGTTAATAAAGGCGCCAAAGCGGGTGATCCGTTCGCGGCCTCCGAGGCCGCGCAACAGACAAGAGGATAATATAAATAAATATCAAAGTGATTACAAAATAATAGTACATTGTACACCTAGGCGAGAAAGTGCCCAATTCCAACCGAGTGTGTCATTTAAGGCCCGAGGTGCAGCCGGGGGTATTAAAACACACGAGGTAGGAATCACATTTTCTCCCAAGTGATACATAGTGCTTTATACTACACCTACAAGAAAAATAAAATAAATCTTCGCTCTCACTCGACAACATTCTGTAGAATTAATAAAATTACCAAACCCAAATTCAAATTTCGTAGAAATACCCGCGCATGCGATTATTTCTTGGGTTCTTTTTTCAAAATATTGTTTGGAAATCGGAAGAAGAATAAATCATTTGGTGGACTTGGAGTAAAAAGTTTTTGTCGTTTGACCTATAATGAAAATAACCATATACCTATAGCTACCAGCTGATATATGAAGAAATTAAAAAAAAATTACGTTAGAAATGGATTTCCATAAACTTTTCCGTTCCGCATTTTAGTAGACCTGAAATTATGTACTTTAGATAGATAATTGATTCAGGTGTGACTTTGCGGAAATTCATTACAAAAGATTAAATAGATGAACAAATATTTAGTACTATTCCGCCAATCTATTCCCAAAGAGTTAGACACGATGCAGACGCGACGTCAGTCTGCCCGACGTTGGTCGAAGCAACAAGTCTGCAGAGCAGAGTGTTTTTTCGTCAGGGTGCGGAGTGAGTCAAGTGTTCCTGAGGATGCCTCGTGGAGAGGTGAAACACGTGTCTAATTTCTTTGGGAGGTTGCATGTGTGGATTGTGTGTGCTTGCCTTTTACTATCGCTTTGCATGGCTTTTCAATTGCGGGCAGGAGGGAGGTGCATGCGTCTGCATGCGATGCATCGTGTCTAACTCTTTGGGAATAGATTGGCGGAATAGTACTAAATATTTGTTCATCTATTTAATGTTTTTTATTATGTACTTTCTAAGTTATATTTGGAAATGGAATGGGCCAGTTTCTCAGTAGGTGTGGTATAAAGGAAATTAAATTGTGAAACAGTTGTGCTTTCTTAGTACCTTTAAAAACAACGTATAGTCAACTGACCCACAGGTCAATCAACTAAAAATAAAAAAAATGTCTTACCAGCCACTCAATATTTTTCTAAATCAAAGAAGCGTGAATGTGGGCCAATGTAATACCCAGTTTTTCTAAATGTTTACCTTGTTACAGCTTAGACGAGAATTAGCAAATAAGCAAGCTGAGTTAGATACTTTACTTCACGAGAAACAGACTATTTGGGAACAGCAAGTTGGTGAATCATCACATTATGATAGTGAACTTATTGGTAAGTTGATTTTGTCTAAATGATGATGAATTTCAGTCTACATAAGCCTATGTTAAAACAGTGCACACTGTTGTATACTACTTTTGCAGCAAGTATGAGGATCTAGTGGCGCCCTCTCGTTTCAAATGAAACAAAATAATCTACCCCTTACCATTTAAATTGATGGCCTCTTGCATCATTAAATGAACTTCAACATCATCATCATTATAACCCGCAGCTTACTATATATGCCTCTGTATGTTTTGACCATCCACTGAGATCCTATAGTAATTTTGGGTGTTTCTTCATGGCCTAACTATTTCGCCTAACTGATTTCGCTACGAGGACTAACATATCCTCATGGCCGAACTCTTGTCAAAATAGGCAAATTACACTCGCCACCGCAGAGAGGATACTTAGAGGATACCTACATAAGTATATGAATAAATTTTTCCCATTAATTCTGTGATTTATAAGACAATGCTTTACACCTGGCTTCAATGTCAAATTATATTTTCTGGCGCTTCGGCGGCCGCTGCCGCGGCAAGCTCGCTTTGCTCGCTCGCCTTGCGCGTTGTTTCCTATACCTACTCTAACATAACCTAACCAACTGGTTCCGATCTGAAGTAGCTTTGCAGAGGTATTTTCATTTAACCAAGTACTACCTACATAACTGTACTTGCTTTGCCTATTTTGACACGAGTTCGGCCATGAGGATATGTTAGCCCTCGTAGCCAAATCAGTTAGGCGAACCTCTAATTCAATCCTTTTGTCAATCCTTGGCCCGCGACTTCGGCCATTATTGGCCTTGATACTGTAGTTTCGACGGACTGACTAAAATTTAGTAAAACACGAGTGATCTTAGATCTTTAAAGTCTAAATTAGAGTAACATACATATTTATTTGACACTTAAAATAATGTGTGAAAGACTGTAAAGAGCATCATCGCTTTACAGTACTACGATCAAAGCGTGGCGCCTTGATGAAGTTTGTCTTTCTGAATTAGTATGATTATACAACCAATGTAGGCTTAATAATACTGCGGAAAACTTTAAAATCTTTATTATAATGTAGGTAAAATAGATTAAAGATTTGTATTTACAACATTTTTGTTAGTCCGGTGAAAAAACAGAATCTCTAGCATCTTGCCAACCGTCCTATACCCATTTCTTGGCCTCCATTAAGTGAATGCGTTATTCCACATGTCACTCAACTTATTTGCACTAAAATGTTTCAGAGAGCAATGAAGAACGCATCACGCAGTTAGAAGGACTTTGCGAGAGACAGAGGCGGGAACTGGCGAGGTGGTTCAGCAAACTGTGTGAGCCACTTGCCAATGGCTGGTTGCCTGGAGTGCTGGATCATTTGAAGTAAGAACCACTATGTCAGGGTAATTGACGACCTGGCTGATTGGTGCAGTGAGCCAAGGACTGGCTAAGACGCAGAAGGTTGCGGGTGCGATACCTGCCGCGGGACAAACGTTTGTATAATCTGCAAGTGTTTGTCTCGTGTCTGGGTGGTTTTCTATGTATAATTTGTATGTATTTAAAAAAAAAGTTTTATATCACTATTGTAGTATCCATACATAACAAAAGCTCTGCTTATTTTGGGGCCAGATGATGCTGAGTGAAATGTCCGGCATTATTTATTTGTTATTTATTTATTTATTTTGGGCCTGATGATGCTGTGTAAAATGTTATTTCATACAAGCTGTACATTTAATAGCCTGCTCTGACTGACCTGGTATGGATTAGTGGATGAACCTACAAAAAGTTCCTGGTTGGCTCTGATGTAAGTAGGTAATGAATAAATTCGTAAGGCTACAACACACTATGGCACTGGCTATTTGTGTCGGTATCGGTATGACTGACGCGCTATACTCACGGCTTATTTGCGCGCCAGACACCGGATTAGATACCCCCAGCCCCCACTGTTCGTAGTCATGCCGGTGTGGTATAATGTGTTGAGGCTACAAGCGTACAACACTCATGCCACCAGATTTTTTCCGCGCGGTTTTGCGCTAGTTTGACTGCTGCACCATTCTCACGGCATTCTATCTTGCAATAATGATGAATGAATTGCACGATCAATGCTGCTAAACACATTTTGTTTGTTCACTCAAATCTCTTCTATAAGCGTATTTTCGGCTGCAAGTAATTGGCGAATAATAGGCAGCGCCTAGTTTCCGTAATAACAGTTTTTTTGGTGGCTTGCTACTTTTTGCTTGCTCCTACTAAATACTTCTACTGGTAGGAGCACCAGGACACCCATGTCCTGATGCTCCTACTGCAAAAGATCGGTTTGGATCTGATGAGCATTTTTATTACAAACCACTTGGTTAGGTTATGTTAGAGTATAGAAAACAACGCGCAAGGCGAGCGAGCGAAGCGAGCGTGCCGCGGAAGCGGCCGCCGAAGCGCCAGAAGAATAATACTAGGTCACGGTAGGAGCATATAAGGACATATTGGCCCTCGTGCTCCTACCTACGACTACGAACGGTGCTTTAAATAAATAATAAAAATAAATTTGCGCGCTACGGTCCCCGGTATAGAAATATACTAGCCTCTGTCAGCCATGCGGATGCTGCTCGGGCTCCATGATAGCGAGGCATAACGTGTTGTAGCCTTGTTTCATAATATATGCAGATACTGTAAAATCAGTCGTACTTCAGTTGCAAATTACACCCGCAGATAGGTACTAGCTGGTACATTAAGGCGGTTCCCTGAACAAAATAGTTTTGTTTGTTGAACTTTAAGACGATGATTACTGAATATATTAGACTTCATTGTTATTATTATATAATTAACAATGATTTTAAAAACAATTTTAATCAAGGTTTTTAAACTGGACATTACATAGAATCTTAAATTATGTATGTACATAACGTGTATGACCTTCTAGAAAAGAACACAACATTGAAGGCAAAATAATGAATGAATACATTATTTATTTCTTCATTGACAATTTTTTTGGTAATTTTTATCATTATTTTTAAAACCGTATTTGTTGAAGATACCGCAGTAATCCAGATAATAATAATATCCTATGTTTCAGGTCTGAATGTGAGCAGCTAAGAGCCGAAGTACTATCCCGAGGTGCTGCTCAATTAGCCAGCGCAGTCCAAGTAAGAGACCTGCGCAGAAAGGTAGCAGTTCTATCCACCGCCAATTCCAAACAAACCAACACACCGCCAAGCAAAAGCGAACCTCATAAAGACGACAGCTTAGATATCGGCATGAAACCAGTGCAAATCAGAAAAATAGACGATGCTAGGAAAAAAGTGTCCTTTACCTAATAAGTATAAATCAATATAAATGAGAAATACATTATTACATTATTATATACTTTCGATATTTTATTAACAACTTACGAGTACATAACATAAATTGGTTAAAAAATTAGTCAAGAACAAAACTAAAAACAAGTAAACTCAAGATTAGTATACCTTGTATATATATATATATACATACCTTATTAAAGTGGTTTCTAAAAAAAGAATTGTATATGATACTCCATTAGGTACTAGCTTCTGCCCTTGGCTTCACACTACAGCCAGGCTATTATGGAACCCTGATACTATCAAAGCATTGATACCAACAGCTTTCAGTTACTTGATGAATTGCTATTACGAAAGGTTGATATTGAATGTAACACATGCTGTCATATGAATAGAAACTCAGATTGAAACCGAACGTATGTAATACTATGATGTAATGCGTATTGATGTCAATCGAAACTGATTGACATTGATTGTATTAAGAGTTCCATAATCACCATGCAAGTATGATTGACTGATCTATCTCTGCAGCGAGATTTAGCCAGATTATTTTTAGTCGTCTTGCGTAGCAAACATTGCGCTCTTATCCCTACTAATATTATAAATGCGAAAGTAACTGTCTGTCTGTCACGTTTTCACGCCTAAACAGCTGAACCGATTTTGATGAATTTTGGTATAGAGATAGATGGGACATTGGAGAAGGACATAGACTACTTTTTATGTAGGTACCATGCGCGCGAAGCCGCGGGCAGCATCTAGTGTTAAACAACTCGGGTGTGAATAACCATTTTATATAAAATAACAGATGACGAACGACAAGATACAAATTTGTAAATTTGTACTATGAACTATATCAAAAAAAAATAATCTGTATAATAATTTTATTTATAAAAAATAGTTTTTTTTTTATAAAATAACAAACGACGAACGACAACATACTACAGTGACGTTTTACTATGAAAGAAGAAAATTAGTGTTTTCAGAATTTTTTCCTTTGTTTACGCATAATGATCTACATACCTTCATGCCAAATTTCGTCATCTAAAAGTGGTTTAGAATATTGATGAGTCAGTCAATGAGTGTTAAAAATTACACTGTGTGTCCAAGGGGGTCTTATTAAACAAGAAAAATTGCAAGTATGCAGGCTTCCTAGTTTTCCTAGTTTTATGGGGGTGTCAAAAGTTGCTCGTAATAGTTCGTTTAAATATACACACTGTCGGTGCGTCGCCAGTTTCTTTGCCAGAACTTTGCTGACTGCCGTGTGTCAAGGACTATCAAATACCTTCAACCATTGCGAAACACAAACACTCGCATAGTTTACACACTAAACAGGGACACTATCGTCTCTCGGGCCTGACAGGTCTCTGAGCTCGTGTTCCCTGGCCAGTGCCATGTGTCGCGACCGACGAGCGTGGTCACGCGCGTCGCGCTGAGTTCGTGCGCGTAGACGTTTCGCCGCTGTGTCGTGCACGCATTGCGTAAACGCACCTGTAATATAAGTACTCTGGTTAAAGTAAGATATTATATCGTATCACTTTTGGATATACCCGATGTCGAAATTAGACGTCGGCCAAAGTCGTGGGTATGCAGATCGCCAGGTTGAAGTGGAAATGGGCGGGACACTTAGCAAGAATGGATAACGTAAAATGGACAAAGGCGGTAACGGAGTGGTGGCCAAGAGGCAGACCACTCCGTTACCGATGGTCGAACGATATAGTCAGCGTTGTCGGGAACCACTGGATGAGACTTGCTAGGGAACGGAAAGAGTGGCGTTGTAAACAGGAGGCCTATACCCAGCAGTGGTTGCAATCGGGCTAAATGATGATGATGATGAAAGTAAGATGCTGCTGGACATTTGACACAGCATCATTTAGCCCCAATGTAAGCTGAGCTTGTGATAAGGGAACCACATGACTTACTAATTTTATGAAGACCATTGACGGAGTGTGCCAAGGTCCGCCTGAGACGCAAAATGGTGCGTCGATTCCAGCCGCAGGGCAAATTATTGTATGCGGCAGGAATCTAACTAGCCATCTGCGTCTGTAGGCAAGAGGTGGGTACATAGTGTGTATGTACCTATATAATGACGGACATTTCACACAGCATCATCTGTTCCCAAAATAAACAGAGCTTGTATTATGGGTACCTACCACATGACTGATATACTACTTATATACATTTTTTTAAAAGTGAAAACTTCTTTAGCATCGTTTTGATTTGAAAGTCGATGAAACGAAAAAGAGAAAGACACATAAATTCATAAGATTTAACGTGGAAGAAAATGAGATAAGAAGCATTATACGTGTTTATTATAACGTGTTTGTGCGCGCATGCGTACAAACACGTAGTACAAAGCTTGAGAAAAGGTATCACAACAAAGTTTTTGAAGGTTTCACTTCTACCACGTGTGAATTACACACGTTTTTTTAATACATGCATATGCCCAGACCCTAGACAAAACTTGCAGATCATACAAACATTTGTCCCGCGGTGGGAATCGAACGATAAGTGTAATCGACCCAAAAGCACTAGGTAAGCACACTCACCGACAACATCCCAACATTTGATATTATCCTCTGGCCGTGGAAAGTTGTTGTAGCATTCGATGATGCGTTCCTTGCTTTCTGCGCACACTGGTTCAATGCTCACCATATTCGCTGTGCGCAAGTTTATCCGCGTCGCTAGGGCATTCATGTCTTCCACTGTAAGACTGAACAAAAGAAGGTCACTCTAAGAAGTACGGTCATATGCATGTTTCACTTGATAACGTCCACTAAGACCAACGAACTCGCTAGGCACGAATACGTGGTTGGTGACGGTATTGCTACTCTTGGCCTGCTCGAATTATACCCACATAGCTCAACGCTCTGCTCGCTATGCTATACTATACGTCTGCTCTACAAGGCGTTTAAATTTAAATATACTGCGCACAGTTGTACAGTACATGTTGGTGCTATTCGTGTAGAGTGTGTGCATTGGAAACGTAGTCCCATGCTGTCAAGAAACGGATCCACGCAGCTAAAATGGGTGCCGTGACCACGTGGTCAACATGGGACAGCGCCTTGACTTGACTTTAGTGATTGACGTCGATTGTGGGAGAACAAAGTTGTGAATGAATAAATGTACCTACCTACAGACGGGCTGGGCCCTGGTTGATGTATGCTGACCACATCAGCCGTGCAGAACGTGCAATAGGTACTATAGGTTCCGGTATTCTGTTGCTCTGACGTCTGATAAGAAAAGTCTTGAATACGGATTCGAGCCCTACCCAGTCCTTTCAGAGTGATTATCGTCCATGCATTTGAGTCGTTCCATGTAGATATTGTCTTTGTAGTCGCCGCGCGGCGCCACTGTACTGCCAACTGCTGCCGCGCCGCCAGCTATAGTAGCGTCTTCCACTAATCTTTCCACCTGGAAACATGGGCTTTTAGACGTTGACTGGTGAGCCTGCGGTTAGGAGGTTCTATCAGATGTAAGAGGGCTAAGATCAACCAAGTTGATCAAAGGTTCAGAAAATCAGCATGGAATCATTTCAAATTGTAGAGCATTGGTTGTCTAGTGGTAGTGGCCTCGCCTTCCGATCCTACCGTAGCTTCGAATCCAGAATGATAGAAGTAGGTAGGTACAAACCATTTTATTGGATATGCTGATGTGGTGATCGTCTGGCACCTCCTTCATGGGATCTGCCTCTGTCGGTGGTGGTCGCTGAAAGTGTGTTGCCCTTACTGATGGGCCGCCGCCCATTATTTGATCGGGATCTAAAATCATTTCAAAAACCTCAGTAGGATAGAGCCGTAGGAGGTATGACAAGTTTTTTGTTATGTTCTCACCTTGGCTACGCAAGGGCTATCAGACACAAGCCGCTATAGGAATAACTCCTGTGCACAAACGATAAATACATAGGTACACAACAATACTATGTACCGTTTGCTACTTTAGGTAGGTAGGAGGTACCTACATATAACAAAGAGTGCAAAAAGTGCACGAAAGGTGCTTCTGATGCGCGCATTAATCCTTTCACCACACTGGTTTGAGATAACTAGTAACACGGTAAGAAGAATAAAACTACAGGTAGTGGTCATCAACAACGCACCTTATTCACTATCACATTGTGCGCCTCTTATTATCATGCCGTTCATCCTATGACGCAATAGAACCGCTTCCTATTGGGAACTCTACGCCGACTGGCATACCCTGTGGACATACCGCCTGAGGAAACCATTGGCTAACCCTCAAGGTGCTGGGCGGGGTTCCATCAATCAATTTCAAAAAAGGTAGGTAACGATATCCCATACGTATCAAAAAGGTTCGCTTTAAGACGGTGCACACAGCAAATTAACTTTTGTATGGAAAAAAATTGCCTCTTTTACTGCTATTAAGTTACTATTACTATTTTCTTTAATAATTCCTTTAATTAACGAGCAGACAGAGTTAATTGAAGGAATAATAGTTATAAAAGAAATATAGAATGCATTTTCAGTATTTTGTCTCCTAGTTCCTGTTTTCAAATTGTTTTTAAACTAGACAGACATTTATTTGCTTCTTAGCATACAACACAAAATACAAGAAAAGAACAAGGCACATGGTACAAATACCTACATATACCTAAGCATAACAGTATTACATATACATACATATGTAATACTGTTATGCTTAGGTTTGTGTATGTGTATGCTACAGCAGCAACTGTTTGTTTTATCTTATACCTTAAAACGAGCAATTCTTGTATATATGTAGGTACCTATTAGATATAATCTGGATCTCGGAAACGGCTCCGAAACGATTTTCATGAAACTTAGTATGCAGGGGGTTTATGGGGCGATAAGTCGATCTAGCTAGGTATCATTTTTAGAAAACATCGTTTTATATCGAGCAAAGTTCGTCATCTAGGTAGGTACTAATTAATGTCTTAAATATTCAATAATCATCATCTACTAAAGTTGACGTCGTTTGAACTTGCAGCTTACACTAATAGGCGTAAAATGTGTGCTTAAATAATGTAAGCCAATTCAATTATTACCCGTAAAAAAAAAAACAGAATACATTTTTTCTATGTTTTCTCATAAAAATCGCGATTTGAACGCTGCAAATGCCGAACGCATTTGATCAATGAGTCGCCTTAACAATCTTCAAAGAAGGCGATGCTCTTGTCAATCCACACTAAGAAAGATTTGTGGAATTTGGTTGAATCATAAAAGGAAGTGTGTAATTCCACTAAAAGTAGATAGGTGAGTAGGTAGGTTAAGCAAATATCCATTAAGGTAAAAAATATATGCAAAATTATAAGGCCACGTCATGAGTTGTGTGAGTTGCGGCATCCTTGTAGGTAGGTAGTCTGTGGTTTGATTCCTCGAATGTCTACAACCTGTTTGGTAGGAATCACTTTTAGGCATTAGTATTAACCTACCCAGAAGTTGAATCGTCCAAATAAATACATTAATCAACTGAATTACGTAGCCTAACTTTCCTTGATTGCCCGATTTTAGGTAGATAATGATGTATCTGTCTAACCTTGAAAAAATTTGATTGTTATGTAATATAAAAATTATGTGTGTCATATCATTATTAAGTCATATTGAAATAAGTTCATACGACTAATGTAAGGTTACCTACCTACTTACTTGTTGTAAGTAGGTATGAATAAGGTACCTACGTACAATAAGTAGGTAGTAATAAGTTTTATTGAATAAAGAAATATTGAATTTTAAGGTAGGTAATACAAATTCAATAAAACAGAGGCAGAGCACGGGTGGTCTACTGGTAGTTGGCCCCACCTTCTGTTTCTAACCTTTCGTTTCTTCCGTTCCGTCGTGGGTTCGAATCCGGTCGTGCACCCATGGCTTTTGTTCGAAAAATGCAAGTGCGCTATACCGGTAGGTTGGTACTTACTTTCAAACGGAGAAGGAAAATATCGCGAGGAAACCGGCATGCATGTGATGCATGTCGTAAAACCTAAAAAGTACAAAGATATGTGCCAAGTGCACGAAAGGATAACAGGAAATGCATAAAAAGTACAGGTTGGTAAGTAATAATAATAATAATAATGCCAGACATGCAAAGTGATATGGGTATCCTTGCATTTGATTTTTATTAAAATAAATAAAAATCAAATGCAAAGTTACCAACCTACTCGTACATACATAAAACAAGTAAGTAGCATGTGGAAACTAAGTAGGTATAAACAAGTAAAGAAGATAGCCTTTTTTCGGATAACGTAGTCTGGTTCTACAATTTCCTTCGAAGTATAATACCTACCTACGTGATCAACTTGTTGGACTTGGGTAGGTAGGTTTTCTCTCCTACCCACAGCCTTGAACTTCAACATGATACTTACCTACAGCTAGGCTTATTATTATATCTTATTATTATTAATACAAAATGGATAAGTATGTGGGTCATAATTTGATAGATCGAATATTAGATATCCTCTATTTCAATGATCCTGGTAACACTGACTCTATCAGGAGTGTTCAGAGTTACTAGTATTAGTTAGTACATAGTATTTAAATTATCATGGTTAGTACATCATTATTTAACTTTTATTTTCACTTCTTTCACTTAAATAAATAATTACGTTTAAAAAACTAAAAAGAAACATTCATTGAATGAAATTTCCTATAATACATTTTTAGTGGAATGGAAAGTAGATGTAGGTATTTTGTATATATATATAACATGGGTAGGGCAAATAAACGCACCGCTCCAATGAGATAGCGAAGTATCGAAGTACATGAAAACATAATCGATGTATACAATTTTTAGGTTTTCGTTGATTTTTCAGCTCGACCGATTTTGATAAAATTTATATGGGACCACCTGTGAGGTATCAAACAAATAAAGAATTTTCCAAATTGTTTCAGCCGTTTTCGAGTAATCGGTGAACGTATATGAGTCACTGATATACTACTTATAAACTTTTTTTTTGTAAATACATACATGTTACACATAGAAACACCCAGACCCGAGACAAATATTTGCAGATCATACCTACATTAGTCCCGCGGTGGGAAACGAACCCACAAATTTAGCCGGCCGTTGGCCCACTGCACCACAGAGGTCTGTGGCCAACAGTTTGCTTGCTTCACTTGCTTTTTACTTCTTTATTTACTACGTACTGTTTATATATAGGTATATTTTTTTTCTACCTATAGTGTCCCACTGCTGGGCAAAGGTCTCTCCCTTTACCTTCCACTCTTTGCGCTCCAAGGCCACAGTTTGCCAATTTGTCTCGAATGCATCTAGATCGTCTCGCCATCTTTTCTGTTTATATATAGTATGTATATAATAGTTTGCTCACTAAAGAAATATAAGTTTATGTTGAAACCTAGCTTAAAACCTTTTTTTGCAATTAAGTTTCTCCGTGTTGTGTTTTGTGCTTTAAAATAAAATAAAAGTAAAAAAAAAACTGGTCACGATTAAACTATTTGCATGCGTATTTTATTATCCGACTTTATCAAAAAGGTTCTCAATTCGTCGGAATCTTCCGATTACTCGAAAAAGGCTGAACCGATTTGAAAAAAATTTTTTTTGTTTGAAAGGGTATACTTTTCAGGTGGTCCCATATAAATTTTATCAAAATCGGTCGAGCTGAAAAATCTAGGAAAATCTAAAAACTGTATACGTCGATGATGTTTTCATGTACTTCGATACTTCGCTGTCTCATTGGAGCAGTGCGTTTATTTGGCCTACCCATATTATATATATACAAAATAGATCTACTTTCCACTAAAAATGTATTATAGGCTCCAAATTCATTCAATGAAGTCGGTTTCTTTTTAGTTTTTAAACGTAATTATTATACTTAATCCCAAAAGAAACTTTTTTATCTCTGGGTATTGGATGTTCTCAGGCAAAGTATTTGTGAACACAACACCATCTAACAAACTGGCAAAGCTTCTAGTTTAAATAGTACATACATAAATAATACTTATAGCCACACTCATAGTATTAAATGGTCAATTAAGTCGCTCCTTAGTAGGTATAAATTTGATAAAGAAAATCTATGATAGATAGATAGATAAAAATTTATTTGGTACTACAGACACACATACAATTTACATTTTAAACATAAGGTACAATTAAATAGTGTAGGTAAATTTGTGTGTGCTGCAGCACGACAAAAAGGCCATGGCTCAGTGAAATTTTTTGCTTAAAAGCAAAAACACTGATTTTCAGCCAAAACCTGAGCGAGAGCGAGCAGAACGAGTACAAACGAACAATGTGTAGTAACCAATTATTGCGATTGCGTAGCAATAGTGAAAATTATTCGTGTGATTGTGTTGCAAACTATTCATGAAGTTTTTTAAAATTAAAGTTGAAATAATCTATATAAATAAAAATATTATAAAATAAAAATAAATCTATACTAATCTAAACTAATCTTAACTATCTATACTAAGGAGCGACGCTAAGTTTCGACTAGAAAAGGGAATGGATCATTTATGGGGGCATTGTGCGCTTCTATACCTACTACCAATTTAGAAATTTAAAGCTTACATAAAGGGTAGTCTTGTGATTACTATATTGTTGATAAGAATGCATGCCCTCAGAGAGTTATCTGACAGATTTGCAATGTATAATCTACTGTTGCCTTGTATTCGTTTTTCGTAGTTAAGCTAGTTATAAGAAGGATCAAAAAAGCGCTCACACTAGGACGAACTTCTTGTCATTTCTTCTGGATAAGGAGGAATTTGCACCTAAATTCACATATTATGTATGACGTTTCAAAGTGATCCTTGTGATTGTGTTGAATAAAAACTTTCGAGTTTCAGTTTATCCTGATTGTGTCTATTAAAATCGACAACCTCTGTGGTGCAGTGGGCTAGGGTCTGGCTGAGACGCAGAAGGTTGCGGGTTCCATTCCCGCTGCGGGACCAATGTTTGTATGATCTGCATGTATTTGTCTCGGGTCTGGGTGTTCTATAAGTATATCAGTCATGTGGTACCCATAACACAAGCTCTGTGTGAAATGTCCGGGATTATTAATTATTTATTTATTAATTATTTATTAATATATCCAAACACCGAACAAATATATGTGTATGTTCATGACACAAGTGTTTTTCCTGGGAGGGCATCAAACCCACAACCAACAGGCTAACTAATATATGAACTGAGCTGTGCGAATTGCCACCTATAAAAATTACTTTATGTGTTTGTGCCACATAACGTTGCCTAGCAAGGATTTTAAGACCTCTAGATGCTAAATCCGGGTTATTAAGTTCCATAGCATTATTACTAAAGAAGCCTTGTAAAAATAAACCTATGTTTAAAAGACGGGGATACCAGAACAAAGGAGGAGAAATAAAAGCTGCTCATTCGGTGTCTTTAAAAAAATTGTACGTACGTAATGGGTCTTCTTACAAGAATGTAGACAATACATTGTAGAGAAAAATCTATATATTACTACGTGAAGCAAAAACTTTGTACCCCTTTTTACGAAAATTGTGCAGATGGAGTAAGAAATTTCGCACACT
Organism: Lampropteryx suffumata; assembly: GCA_948098915.1. NCBI lineage: Eukaryota > Metazoa > Arthropoda > Insecta > Lepidoptera > Geometridae > Lampropteryx > Lampropteryx suffumata. The sequence goes on along the minus strand of OX402547.1, from coordinate 4,683,036 downwards.
TATCACTACATAGTCGCTTCCCGCTGTCTGTCTGTCCCTATGCATGCTTAGATCTTTAAAACAACGCAACGGATTTAGATGCGGTTTTTTTAACAGATAGAGTGATTCAAGAGGAAGGTTTATATGTATAATACATGCATAATATAGTAGAGAATCACTGATGATTTTAGAGGTTTCTAATTTGATGACGTAAATTAACATTTTTTTTTGCGCTTACATTGCAAACGCTGGCTGAACCCCACGGACATAGATCAAAATATTGTACTACAGTATTGTACACCTTAAATAGGTCTACAAAAAAGTCCACGATGGTATATGTCTATCTCTTAGGTTAAATATGTTAATCTCTTCGATAACGTTGTATATAAAGACATTCTGTAGTATATTTAGTATCAGCATTGCACCCGTGCGAAGCCGTGGCGGGTGTACAGCATGCTAATATTTTTTTAAATGATGCATAAAAAATACATTCGTTATTAATTAATTTCGAAATTTCGACCCGTGGGCGACCTCTAGTATAAATAAATAATGCCCGTATTCACGCAGCATCCTCTGGCCCCAAAGTAAGCAGGGCTTGTGTTATGGGAACCAATTGACTGATATACTATTTAAACATTTTTTAAATACATACATAGAAACACCCAGGCCCAAGAAAAATACTTGCGGATCATATAAACATTTGTCTCGCGCCGGGGATCGAACCTACAACATTATGCGTCTGAGCCGAACCTTGGCATAAAGCGCCACAGAGATCCGCTCTCCGCTCTACAATATTAATTATACATAAAGTCTAAGTTAATACGTATATGTAATCAAGTCGTTATTATCGTGAAACTATGAAATCTATAATATGCGTGACCCAAGAGCTGCCTCCTATCTGGCTCAGCGTATTAGCATTGCCATTCAACGTGGCAATGCCGCCAGTGTCTTGGGAACGCTGCCCAAGTTATCTATCAGTGGCAGTTATCTATCTATAGATCGTTGATATAGACCAGTTGAGCTATCTATAGATCGTTTTAAACGGTCCTTAGATAGCTCAACTGTTTCACATGTGTTTTATATTATTTTGTACATTTATTTAATTATTTTTGTAAATAAGTATATGTCTATTTAATGAGTATAAAAAAAATAATTATAAATTTCTAAGATATAATTTCCGATAAACCAGGACCACCAATATCTATGCAGGTACATATATGTAGAATATCATAGTTTCACGACAAGAATTATTTAAGTATTCCCGCTTAGTTTAGACCTTAAGTATAACAAATAACAATATAAAATGGAGGTCTCTACACTCTGATGCATTCTTGGAAATCGGGTTAACATACCTGCCAGGGTTTTTTCAAATTATTATATAAGATAAATATATCTTAATACTGGTGTATTCTGCGATCGTTGACCCTGTCTGATTCTATTCAACCAATCGCAACAAACCAAGCTATACCTATCTATGGCCTGAGAATATGCTACAAAAATAATTACGTTTTATAACTAAAAAGAAAACCGACTTCATTGAATGAAATTTGAGCCTATACATAATACATAAAATGTAGTGGAAAGTAGATGTATTTTGTATATAAGTATATAAAATGGGTAGGCTAAATAAACGGACTGCTCCAATGAGACAGCGAGGTATGCAAATAGCAAAGATGTAACCTTGGGCCATTTTGGATTACAGGTACAGTAAACGAAAATATTGATAAATACAATTAAATATTGATGAAAGAAATATTGATGTAAGTATACAATTTTTAGATTTGTGTGAATTTTTCAGCTCGACTGATTTCGATAAAATTTAAAATGGACCACCTGGGAAGTATACCCTTACCCCAAAAAAAGAATTTTTCAAATCGGTTCAGGCGTTTTCGAGTTATCGGTGAACATACATAAAAAAAAGATTCCTAAGAATTGAGAACCTCCTCCTTTTTGATGAAGTCGGTTAATAAGCTGCTGAAGACTAAAGTTAAAATGATTTGAAGTTTGATCAAATCTCCTAACTTACGAGTACATTGCTGTCTTTGACAAACGACAGTGAGGCAAAAATTATACCGTAGACACTACAAAATGAATTCTTTTATATATACATAAGTAGACATTTTTATAAACGAGCTAAAAACTCGATTTGTCACGGCTATACATATTGATCATTATAAAAGCTCTTGGGTTTTTTAATATTATTTGGTGCGTAGTGTCATTATAACTAGGATCTCGAGAGGTCCATTGGACTTTTTAACGTAAGCAGGTTCGGTTCTTAATCATCTTGTTAAGACCCCGAAATAAATGTGCTGTTAAAATAGCATTACTAGCTAGTGGTTCCCAACCTGAGAAGCTTAAAGTGAATTTAAAAACTCGGATTTAACATCCTAGTAGGACTACTAGGATATGGAAACCAACTAGTATCGTAAATTAATAAAAAAAATATGTAAATAAGTGTGTAAATACTTAGGTAAGTATTTAGTTAAAAAATAAAAAAAAAACAAAAAAAAGCCTTTATTTTTCTAAAATTAAAAAAAAAAAATCTCTGTAAGACAAGTTTGTTTTGCAATTTAGTTTGCAGACTTATATATGTTTATATATATTACTAGCGACCCGCCCAGGCTTCGCACGGGTGCAATGCTGATACTATTGTGAGTTATCCCTAAGAGATCGACATATACCGTCGAAGACATTTTTGTAGACCTTTATAAGGTGTACAATACTGTATTACATTATTTTTAACTGACTTTATCAAAAAGGAGGAGGTTCTCAATTCGTCGGAATCTTTTGTTGTATGTTGTATAATGTATGTTCACCGATTACTCGAAAACGGCTGAACCGATTTGGAAAATTATTTTTTTGTTTGAAAGGGTATACTTCACAGGTGGTCCCTGAAAAATTAACGAAAATATAAAAATTGTATCCATTGATGATGTTTTCATGTACTTCGATACCTCGCTGTCTCATTGGAGCGGTGCGTTTATTTGCCCTACCCATATTATACATATATATACAAAATACATCTAAGTACTTTCTACTAAAAATGTATTATAGGCTCAAATTTCATTCAATGAAGTGGGTTTCTTTTTAGTTTTTAAAACGTAATTATGATCTATCTCGTAGGGTTCAGCCATCTTATGCAATGTAAGCGCAAAAAATGTGTTTATTTACGACACCACATTAGAAACCATTAAAATTGACAGTGTTTCTCTACTATATTAAGCATGCATTATTCGTATAAACCTTCCTCTTGAATCACTCTATCTATTAAAAAAACCGCATCAAAATCCGTTGCGTATTTTTAAAGATCTAAGCATACATAGGGACAGACAGACAGCGGGAAGCGACTTTGTTTCATACTAAGTAGTGATATACTTTCCTTTTTTCCTGGGGTCTGTCTCTAGCACGGGTGCCGCTGGTACCTTGCCATACTATTGTGGTTTTAGTTTATTTCTTAGGTAGGTATCTACTCATATGATAATAATAAATATTGGTGGACAATTTATACAACACTAAACTAAGCATAGCTTGTAGCTTGTATGGAAACCAGAATACTGGAAGAATACTTCTATATTTTTTAAAACAATGATAATAGATATCTTATAACCTTTTAACTAGGTCTATAAATTATGCCAAACACGTTGATATTTAAATGGTAATTGACAGATGCAAAATAAATTGTCTGATTGATAGCTAACTAACTGTAGGAAATACATAATCACTCACTGTTAGAATTACCTACATATCTAAGCTCCTAACTACCCTATTATATAAACCTGTGACTTGTTTACAATGCTTTTCAAAAATACAAGATATAAAACGATCCGAGGGTTGTCGAATACACGATCCACGGACCAGCAAAACCTCTTCTTTACCTCAAAAATATTCGTCAACATATTTTTGAGTTATTTCGCTTACCTAAGTAGTACTTGGGTGCCTAGGTACTTAAGTACCTACTACTAAGTATCTTACCTACCTAGCAAAATACGTATCTTACCTACCTAGCAAAATACCAAGTTTACCTACTACCGAGTTTGAGAAATATTTTGAGGAACCTTGGTAAGTTGGAAATTTTAAGTAAACCATCCTGACAAAATATTACATGTTTTTTGATTACATTAGATAGTCAGATTTCAAATATATAAATAAATAATGCTGGACATTTCACACAACATCATCTGACCGCAAAGTAAGCAGAACTTGTGTAATGGGTACCAGAGGACTGATATACTACTAATATTACCCATACCAATTACGGTTAGATAGATAGATAGATAGATAAAAAATTATTTATACGGTTCTAATGTTTTTTTCGCAGATCTTGTAATAATCACTACTATAATTTCTCCGACATTGTTATTTTTTCCAATGAAGCCAATAGTTTTAGAAACTCTGTTCTTATTTCTTTAATAGTTGATAAGGTAGGTAGTTTTATTTTGTAAGTATTGTTTTTTTTCTGTTAACTTAGCTTACATGAGCTAGATAATTAATTATAGTTTTAGGTATACTAATAGATAGGCATCTATCTTGGGAACCTCAGCTAACAGCGGTAAGCCGAAAGACCTTTGCTGCCTTTGCCTCTCTGAAACGGTTGCGAAACTTTCTTCCTACGTCCACCAAAATTGCGCTAGCACAATCCTTGTTGCTTCCTATTTTAGATTATGCTGACGTCAGCTACCTTGATTTAACTGAAGACCAACTCAATAAACTTGAGCGTCTTCAAAATGTTTCTATTAGATTCATATTTGGCTTGCGTAAGTACGATCATATATCTGAGTTTCGAAACAGACTTAAGTGGCTACCAATTCGTCTTCGCCGAAATGCTCACATCCTTTCTCTTCTTTATTCCATTATGTTTCTTCCTTCCACTCCAGTCTACCTTAAAGAACGTTTTGAATTCCTTCATCTATCCAATTCCCGATCCCTACGTTCTTCTGAAACCCTTCAGCTAAAAACTCCTGTTCATACTTCGAGCTGCTATGGTAGTTCTTTTACGCTGCAGGCTTTGAAGCTATGGAACGAACTCCCTGTCCCCATCCGGTATGCTAAATCCTTAGCAATTTTAAAAAACTTAGTTTATCATCACTATCTCTCATCACTCTCATAGATATATATTTATTTTGTAAGTATTTATGTATTATTCTTTATAAATTGTTTTAGTATATAATTATATTATTAAAGTGTAAGTAGGTATATTTTATTTTATTTATGTCTAGGTATATTTTTATTTAGTAATCACATTTGTTTAATGTATGCCGCGCCGTCCATTCTATTTCATGCATTCCTTTCCATCCAAAGGTTGCCAGGAAGAGATCGCTCTCAAGCGATATGGTCGCCCATTGTACCACTAAAGTAATCTTATTTTATTTAAATTGTAATTTTGTATTTTTATTTCATAAGGTGTAAGTACAATGAAGTTATATTCTATTCTATTCTATTCTATAGTTTTGTATAAAGTTTAAATGTTTACTTTCTTTTTCGTTTTATTAATAATGTAACTGTGTAAACTTTACTGGACTATGTGTTATACATCTTTGTGTTACTTATAAGAACAATACTGTCTGTTTCCCAAATCATAATATATATATTTATATAAGTAAATATATATGTATATATATATATATTGTTTATACATAAATATTAAACATAAACACATAGAACCGAGACAAATACTTGCAGATCATATAAACATTTGTCCCACGGCGGGAATCGAACTCGCAGCCTTCTGCGTTTTAGCCGGACCTTGACCCACTGCACCACAGAGATCGTCAAATATTACATACGCAACTCTATCCCGGATGTCAGGTCAGGTCTGGTTGAGAACCACTGGCTAGACACCTGATATGCGCATCTTCCTTGTCCACTCTGCCATTTACCTGTTACCATAACTCACGTGAAAACCATTAAGAGAAGGAACTTATTTATGCTGGCAATGCATTCTCGTCGAGAGCTTTTCGATTTAAATTTCTTGAGCTAGCTTAGTGAGCTAGCTAGCTAACCACGGATCAAACTCACCCTGATGAAGATTATCTAGATGAATCGAAACAGTGTCGGCGCCTCTATCGCATATTATTGTCAGTAAAAAGCTGTGTTTCTCAAGATGTTTAAGACAAACTTGAAAATGAATCTCGAAATTATAGGCACGCACAGACGAGCTAACGTATCCTTAGCTTCACATAAAGTTACCTTAATCATACATACGTATGGCATATATACATATATGGCATAAATACATATACATAGACTAAGCTCGCGTTTCCGTAGGTTATTGGAGATGTAACGAATACAAATTTGTAATGATAATGATATAAAACGCACAATAATGAGTGTTAGAAATAAACGCTCACTTTGAATGAAATTAAAGTGATTTTTTGTTAGTTCAAAACACTGATAGGAATATTTCTGATAGATCAATATTAGGATTCAAATATTCGCAAATTATTTTGACTACCAAATAAATAAATACCTAATGCTGGAAATTTAACACACTAAACATCATTTAACACGGAAGAAAGCAGAGCTTGTGTAGTGTAATGACTGATATTGTTTTTACATTACATTATTATAAATGGAGAAACACCCAACAAAACAAATTTTTGCAGATCTTGTAAACATTTAGCTCGAGGGGAGAATCTAATCCGCAAGCGGTCTTCTGGAAGCGGATCCTGTAAGGCGGACTTTCGCCCACTACGCTACGCCACAGACATCGTCTATTGTCCTCTATGGGCTAGCTAACATCACGCGACGTATTTGGAATGTTTCTGTATGTCTCGCCGAGAGTATGGATCCTCCATTTTATATTTAAACAGCTTAACTATAAGCTTTTGTTCATGGTAATTTAATGATGCACTATTACAATGTCAATTTGGACGCGCAGAGACAGGGAAGCGCATGATGTTATCAATTAATTTATAAATAACCGCTGCTTCATAATTGGTGCAGAATATTATAATTAATAAGGATTATTATTATACCTACCTACGTTAGCAATGTTTACGTGGAATTATTAACATTTCAAAGGGATATACAAAAAGAACCTAAGCAACCGAGCGAAGCCGAAATTCAGACCATAAATAAGATTTTTCTTGCTCAGATTTTTTTGCGCGTACCTAAAATATACAACGGATTGAACTGGTATATCGACACGCAATCAACTTGGAAATCCCTACTACGCTGTTTGTTAGTTGACGTGGTTATAATATTCCTCATCATCATCATCATAACAGCCTTTATAAAGTCCACTGCTGAACAAAGGCCTCCCCAATAGATTTCCAGGAAGAACGATTTTGAGCCCTCTCCATCCACCGACTTCCTGCGATCTTCACAATGTCGTCAGTCCATCGGGTGGGGGGTCGTCCTACGCTTCGTTTTCCTGTCCTTGGTCGCCATTCGAGAACTTTTAATCCCCAACGGTTATCAGTTCTGCGAGCTATATGGCCTGCCCATTGCCACTTCAACTTGCAAATTTTGAGTGCTATGTCGGTGACTTTGGTTCTTCTACGGATTTCCTCGTTGCGGATTTTATCACTTAGTGAAACACCCAACATAGCTCTCTCCATAGCACGTTGCGCGACTCTGAGCTTGTGTATGAGGCCAATAGTTAGCGACCAAGTCTCAGTTCCATATGTTATCATCATCGTCATATGCGTGTTGCCAGTGATGACATATGGATGACATAATATTCTTATATAGATAAAATTAAGAAGGAAATATATATTACTTAAATTCACTGATTGTTTGTCTAAGTTTAGTTTTTGAATCAATTTGACAAAACAGCGTTGGAATACCTACTTGTAAAAGCGTTATTATGGTAAACTAATCGTGAATCTAAATAATAAAAATAAACCTGTTAGAACTGGTAACACGCTGTGGCGTTTGATCAACTCCGGAAGTTCGAAAAAAGGAAGAAACATCTGACACGATCATTTCAAAAATCATAATTCTCTTGCTAGTTCCGTGAAAAGTCAGGGACGTAGACTTAGGTACATCTTATAAAAACATTCAGTATATCAATGATAAATAAATAAATAAACAGTAACAACCGTATCAGACGCAGAGAAGACAAATTGATCAAACATTAAATAAGTGGACGAAAATTCGATTGACCGTAAAGGCTGTAGACCACTCTGTACAAAAAACTCGCATAGCTGCTGATGTAACTCAAAAGTAGTCAAAATTCCTTACAATGAGTGCATCAGACTAAAAACAACTTATAAAGTCAGCAAACCACTTGCAAAGCTATGAGATGTTTAGCGACTACGCATCTTAGCAGTGCTACGACGTAGTATCTAATAAATAACCAAAACAACGAAAATCAGTATTCAATTTTGTCGATGTTTTGAATATTTCCATGACGCACAGACATTATGAATGCCACAGAATTAATATATTATTATGTACAATGTGAATGCATTAGATACAATGATTAGTATTGACTCAAAGCGTAATTAAATTGATTGTAAAAGAAATATCCTGTTGTTTGTCGTATACTTCTTGACAGACGAAAACTCATGAAGTTTCTGTCTCTTTCTGTTCATCGTAATGCTTCTGGTAAATTGGCATACGAAAGTTATAAAGTCTCTTTCTATACATCGCTTATCGTACAGTGGAGCCTCAATAATCAAAACAGAGTCACCCGGTACATTCATCAACCACTGGCGGCTCCCAAATAGACGAGCTCGAGTTTGTTCCGAACGCGTCAATGTACGTCGAACGAAGGTCAAATGTCGTGAAGATGAGCAGTGGAACTGGTTTCAGGGGGTGAGGCGTGGAGTAGGGGGGTGGTGACGTCACCGGAGGCTGAGAAGGTATATAGGAGATGCACGGAGCTGTAAAGTTAGTTTTGACAATAGTGGGAATAGTGTTGCCTGTTATAAAATGAAAATATTTGTGACCTTTATGAGTGCGGTAAGTAATATTGATAAGAGACGGAATTTGACTGATCCAGGATTGTTTTAGGAATATACTTAAGTTTTTAAAGAGCAAGTAAGCTCCATAAATTTATCTTCTTCTTTTATATAAAAATCAGTTGCCGTGAGTCTCGAGAAAATTCAAATATCGTTTGATTTTTTTTGTTTTGTTTATCTCAATGCTGGGGTGGTTTTAGGTGGTACGAAGCTTACCGGGTCATTTAGTAATAATTAAAAATATAAATACTAATAAAATATAGTAGATATTTTAGGCAACAATCTAGACACAAACTAGTAGCTCTGCCTTCTACGCAGTAGTTTCAGGGTTCGATTCCCTCTCAGGGCAAACATTTGTGTCATGAACATCTATTTTCGTTTTGTGTCTTGATGTAATATCATAATATAATATGATGTAAATGTGTATTTAAAAATATATGCGTATTCAATCAGTCATGGTCTCCATAGTACAAGCTATGCCTAGTTTGGAGATAGATGGTGTTGTGAACTACCAATATCAATTACCTATGTATTATGGTATCAACATAGGCTAAGGTTACTTCTTATGTAGATACCAGGCGTGCGAATCCGCGGGCATAAGCTTTCTATACAAACAACTAAAATCACCTAAACTATAGCACCCATACATATATAAATAATTCGTTTATAACTCATAATGAAAAAGGATTATTAAATCAATCTTTATGTAAGAAAATACTCAGGTATTTTCAACTAATTGTTGTTTTCTATTCATCTGAGAACGTATATCTAGTACCTACTAGTACTTAGGTCATCAATCATGTATGTTACGTATGTTAAAATACAATATGCACATTAAGTAATTACGAGTATAATATCATAATTTTAACATATCCATAAATTAAATACTTTACGGAAATTTTGTGAAAGTATATACTCCTAAATAATCATACATCATCAACTCATCATGTAATCATGTTAAGTATTAGTTGCGATTCAGAAAACTTACACCACCCTGTATGTTTGTAAATATCAGTGCAATCTGAGTCCTGATGGTATAGTGTTAGAGCATTCCGATTAAAAGATCGTGGGTTTCAAATTAATCGAGAAACAATGGGTTTGTCTTTCCGAAAGACGTGCCCAATGCCTGTGAAGGAATACATACAAGGAAACCGGCACATCCTAGAATTTGACATCTGTGGACAAGTAGGCGAAGGCTTGGCGACGCAGAAGGTTGCGTGTTTAATTCCCGCCCCGAAGCAAATGTTTGTATGATCTGCATTTGGCTCGGATCTGGGTGTTTTTCTATGGATAATATGTATGCATTTCCAAAAAACATAACGATATAAGTAATATATCAGTCATGTAGTACCCATAACACAAGCTCTGCTTACTTTGGGGCCAGATGATGCTGTGTGAAATGTCCGGCATTATTATTTAAAAATATCAAAGTGGTGTATCACAGGTTAGTATTCCTATAAGCGGCGATGTGCTTGCAACCTGTCAAGTACGAAATACTAACTATAGTAAGACTATAGTGCAAAGCGTACGTATGTGCCACGCATAATATTTGGTCGTGCCTATGACTAATTTCCTTAGACATCCACAAAGATCTAAGGAACTGAAGGTTTGAGGTGTCTACCGAGCTCAGTTATTACAGTCTAGCGTCTAGAGCAATGTGAGCCTGGTTTTTTTTTTAGCTTTGTCTTATTGAAGTCAAATGTCAATCACCATTTGCTTAGTAAATACCTAAACAATCAGAACAATTTGATATTTTCATTTAAATCGCAGACACACGAAATGGCATTATTTGCATTGGGTCACCTCTTTGGTTTGTAAATAGGTACCTATTTTCGAATATATAAACGATTGTTATAATTTAATAAATTATGGATCGTTTTTGTTTAATATCTATATAATAAAAATCAATTGCTGTTCGTTAGTCTCGCTAAAACTCGAGAACGGCTGGACTGATTTAGCTGATGTTGGTGTTGAAATGTTTGTCGTAGTCCAGGGAAGGTTTAAACGGTGAGAAAATTTGTAGCATTGCAACGCATGCCGGGTACCGCTAGTATTATATATAAAAAAGTTTAAAATATCTTAAAGTATGTATATAGAAATAAATATAAGTTTTCTATCAGTCGTCTTGTCATGATAATACCAGCAATGCATTGTCCTCCAATATTTTTATTATTATTTATTTTTAAACGTTTTTTTGTAAAATTTAAACATGCTACAAAAGAATCACCTAAGTATTCCACCTACATACCACAAAGTACAGTAAGTAAATAAAAAATAAACTCACCTCTACAAATTTAAACACAAAACAATCAAATTAAAATTTCACCATTTACGCACTTGAATATAAAAATTGGAGAATATAGTTATAAAAAAGCTCGCCAATATAAATTAATGAAAAATTCGTTAAATTCGCTGTAGTTACTATGAATTTAGACATCTTTAGAAATTATTCTGACATTTTCATTTTGACAATATAAACGGACTGCAAAGGAGAATTATGTAGATTTGATTAATATTAAAGAGGTGGGCTTAGTAAGTTGGAGTTATCTCTCTTTATTTCCCAAGATAATGGTCCCAATTCTGTTGTTACGCCGAACAAACTAAAATTTCTTAAACTCTTATCTTATTCTGTTTATTTTGTTTCTTAGTAAAAACTGATTTAGAGTTTTTGAACATTTTTTATAGGAGAGTTTTTAAATACATAAAATTGGCATTTTATTCTATTTTTATTAAATTGATTTTTCTAGGACTTTCCGCACTTTTATTCAACATCAATGTACATGGCGACTAAAATGAGCTAAAAAATTTAAACAAAAAAAAAAATGCTCGACATTTCACACAGCATCATCTAGCCCCAAAGTAAGCAGAGCTTGTATGGGAAGAAAGAAAAACATTTGTTTAACACACACAAAACAAAAGAGAACACACAAGCGGAAAACAGACTAAAAATAGGCCCCAAGGGGAAATTTATACTAACACATACACATTTATACAACACACAAAAACCAATCAACATTTTAGTTTAGCTAAAAAGGTCCAATCTCAGCATGTGCTGTGACTTCCAGGCACGGAAATAGTATGGTTGGAATTTATGCAAGGTCTTTTAAAAATCGTTTATATTTTAAGAAAATTTTGTTAGTTCGGCGTAATAACAAAACTAATGGCAATCTTTCTTAAAATAAGGGCCTATGATAATGGAGCTTGAAGTCCTTATGACTAGTAGGTACCTACTCTGCATGTACCTATCTTTATACAAGCAGTGTAGTAGACTATTAGATTAAAATAGGATTATATAATTAGGTACGTTATGTACTAAAAATTTCTTAGTACAAAAAGTACCTAATTATATAACCCCCACCATATGGACTGACGACATTGTAAAGATCGCAGGAAGTTGGTGGATGGAGAGGGCTCAAAATCGTTCTTCCTGGAAATCAATTGGGGAGGCCTATGTTCAGCAGTGGACTTCCTAAAGGCTGATATGATGAGTCCTACAGATGTTTTGCTAGAAGTAATTCTCAGCCTCAAAACCGTGTTACAATCTACATACGCACGACGCAAATCCAACGAGTTTATTGTGTTTAGACTTGTAAGTCGAGTGTCGCATTGAAGGTGACAGACGAGGTGCTAACTACTGTTACCCAAGGCAATGAATCATTTTACAGGCGAGACACAAGGTAACCTACGCATACTTGGGAATTTTATAAAACTATTTTAGCAACATGATATACCTACACTAGTATATTTGTAGCTCTAGCACACACGAACAGAATACATGAGAGGTAAAAGTCGAGAAGATGTTGATGATTACCTGTGTGTCACAATAACAAAGAGATTCACCACTGATAAAGAAATGTAGAGTAGATGAGACAGACCACCGAAGTTGCGAGTATAAGAGTTCCTAAGTCAATAAGAAACCATATGTAATCGTTTCGATATAATTGACCGAGCGAAGCGAGTGTCTCCGTTTCAGCTTAGGCGAAAATGCTTTCGTATGTCCGGCGTCTGTCCGGATGTTCTTCTCTACAGGTCATATTTCTCAACCGATTCTCGTGAAGTTTTGTGAGCAGGTTCTATAACTATATATAATTTTTTTGTCCATTCAGTTTTTGGAAATGTTTCAAAATGGCGGAGATTTTGAAAACGTAAAAAAAGTAATATTTCAGTCATTTTGAAAATATTCGCGAGGTCAACAGCTCACAGAGCCACTAGTAATAATGTCCAGTGTCCGTCTGTCTGTCTGTCTGTCTGTCTGTCCACCCCTAACCAGAGCTTTTGCTTTCGCATACTATAAATTTAGTCATGACATGAAATTTTGAACGGTAATACGTATCAGTCCCAAAGTTATGAAATATCTGACTACTATCATTTAACAAGTAAATACTTAGTTCAACAATGCTACTGATTCTATTGTTTCGGCAAACTCGCTAGAATTTCCTGAAATAGCAACGACCTTGTTTTGCTTCTACCCAAGTCTAAATTAGAGTCCCATTTTTAAATAATAGTTCTTAATTAAATTGACATTTGATTCGTTTATTGAGTTGATTTTTCTAAGATTGCGCAGTTTTTTTATGCTAATAGTGATTTAAATTTATTTAAAATTTGTGCGATATCTTAGTCAATACCTAGAAGGATTTGGATTATGGAGTGTTATAACACATACGTTATAATACTCCATAATATCATTTCGCCTTAATATTTTTTACATAGCAATATTTTTAGTTATTGCAGTTTTAATCAAAACCTCTTTACGTGATGACTAAAATGAGATAAACATTACTACTAATGATACTCTAATACAGACTTTGGTGCAACAATATAATGTCCTTCGTATTTTACGAAAATTTAGTTAATCCGGCGAAATAAAAGAATCAGGGCCAATATCTCTCTCAGTATAAACATAAAACTTCAAATAATTTATGCGACTGGAAGATTTCGATTAATCTTTATCGGCATCTCGATTTATTGTCTCCTCTTCCTGTCGACCTCAGGACAGCCCTTGAGCGGCTAATGGACTTTGTGAATTATAATCCTTTATCATAAAATGCAATGTTTATTGTAATTTAGATACAGACCGCCTAAGTTGCAAGAGAAAGAGTTCGTTACTGTCTTTATACTATCTACCAAGAAAATTTACTTACACCCATCGCTAAAGCTGATTATAAATATATTTCTGGACAATGCACACAACACAATCTAGCCCCAAACTAAGCATAGCTTGTATTATAGTGACCAGATGACTGATAGAATACTTATATATGTTTAAATACATACCTATGATACTTTATAACAGACATAGAACAAACGCCTATGTTCTTTACACAAATGTTTATCCTGGGAGGGAATCGAACCCTCAACCTACAGCGCAGAAGGCAGAGCTACTACCAACTGAGCTGACAGGCCAGTCAAAATTTACTTAGTTTACAAAATTTTATTAATTACATAGATACTTTGTTGGTAAAGAAAATATATTGAAATCTTACACTTTTCAAAGCTTTAAATTTATTTCGATTCAATGTCCTCTCACAAAAACTTTTCGTTTTATTTTGAATCGAAAAAGGTTTATAATTTACCCAAAAACTCTAGATTTATATCGACAGCGCTAAACCCACGTGAAAATGTTAATAAGATAAGTTGAGTTTAAAATTTACGATGAATTTATTAAGATTTTATTTTAAACTTAACTCTTTTTTTATTATATGTTTACAAATTGATCCTTTGAAAGTTCGTAGTAAATAACTTCTGTTTTTACTGCAAATTACAATAAACGCCAAGATCGATTCGTTTTTCAGTTTCAGTATCGTTTAAAGATCTATAGACGAATGCTATACCTAACAGATCTTTATATATATAAATCTTCTGTGCGTGTTTGTACATAATTAAACTCCACCTTAACGGCTGGATCGAATTTGATGTTTTTTTTGTGTGTGTTTTCAAGTGGATTCGAGAATGGTTTAGATTACAATTTTTATTTTATTTTCTTTTTAAAATGCGCGGACGAAGTCGTGAACGGGACTTCTACGTTTTACTTATTACGATTTTTCTGTTACTCATGTTAACCATGTTAATAATAATAATATTGCAGGACATTTCACACAGCATCATGTCGCCCCAAAGTAAGCAGAGCCGGTGTTATGGGCTTATGGGTACCACATGACTGATATACTACTTATATATTTTTTTTTTGTAAATACATATATATTATACATAGAAACACCCAGACCCAAGACAAATATCTGCAGATCATACAAACATTTGTCCCGCGGCGGGAATCGAACCCGCAACCTTCAGCGTCTCTGTCGGGCCTATGCCCACTGCGCTATAGAAGTCGTCTGTAATAATAAATGGTTATAAGCATCATCGAATTTTAAAACACTTAAACTTGAAAGATGGTTCATGGTCTCTTGACTCCTCTCACTTTGCGGCCAAGTTCATGGCCAAACAACAGAATAATAATACTTGACCGCAAGTGTAAGTGCTCAACCAATTGTATGGAAACAGGTTCAAACAGCTCAACACGTCAAAAGTCAAAGAAATTCGCATTAACCCTCAGGTACTGTTAAAAAAGAAGTTATAAAAAAACATCTGCTTGAGTGATGTTTTACTTCGAAGGGACTAACTGAAAGCTTTAAAAGTGCTCTATAAACATTCAATACAGACGTATTGAAAGTATCTTTGTTACATAAAAAAAAAGAATGCCAGACATTTCACACGTCATTAGGTCCCAAAGTAAGCAGAGCTTGTGTTATGGGTACCACATGACTGATATACTACATACATACTTATTTTATTAGTATTTCTCTTTTGTTTTACTTTGTATTGTTTAGGTTTTCACTTGTGCTGTATTTTTCATTACATATATATTCATTTTTATATCTTTTAGTGTGAACTTATAATTGGCCTTCTGCATACATTATTAGTATTATTTGTAATTCTTATTAATGTACCTAGTTGTAAGTTCTCCGAAAATGCTAAAATAAGATATATTTTTTTTGTCAATACCTACATATTATATATAGAAACACCCAGACCCGAGACAAATACTTGAAGATCATACAAACCTTTGTCTCGTGGCGGGAATCGAACCCGCAACCTTCTGCGTCTCAGCCAGACCTTAGTGCACTGCGCCACAGAGGTTGTTAATTTGGTTTTAGTAGGTGCCTAAGCTATATAACATTATTAAATACGACAAATTTATTTCATTTCATTTACAATTTACCAGAAGATAAATTATATTGAAAACATTTACAATTTACCAGAAGATAAATTATATTGAAAACATTTAAAGTTACCAGAAGATATATTATATTGAAAACATTAATGCACATTTGTTCTACATTAAACTGAAAAAACTAATGTAGAAATATTATTTAGTCAATTGATGATTTTTTAAATTAAGTACATGGACTATGTTGTAGCTTTTAAGTAATTGTATTACAATAAAGGCTATTGTACAGTCTAAATAACATAAGATAAGATAAACTCAAAAGCATTAATAATATGTTCACGGATATAAATCAATTAAATTGAATTCTTCTTCTTCTTATCGTGTCACTAGTTATTTCTAACCAGTGTGGTGAAAGGATTAAAGTGCGCCTCAGAGGCTCCTTTCGTGCACTTATGTAAGCCTTAATGTAAGCTCTCGACCTTACCGAAAGGACCCGCAGGAAAGACGAATCAGTACATGCGGTGTCGGTTGCAGGTGCATAACGGCTGGCACCGAGCCGGGCTTGTTTCAAGTTTTCCTTCTCTATTGCTAGCTCTTCTGTTAGTCAATTTAATTAAAATAAATAATAAATAATATTGGTTGACAATTCATATAACACCATCTAGCCCCAAACTAAGCATAACTTGTGTTAGGTACTGGAAGACTGATAGTTTATTATATATTTTTAAATACATACATAATTATGATAATTGATACGACAAAATAATAATAATAATAATAATAATGCCGGACATTTCACACAGCATCATCTGGCCCCAAAGTAAGCCGAGCTTGTGTTATGGGTATCACATGACTGATATACAACCTTTTTTTTTTAAATACATACATACTATACATAGAAACACCCAGACTCGAGACATATACATGCAGATAATACAAACATTTGTCTCGCAGCGGGAATCGAGCCCGCAACCTTCTATGTCTCAGACGGACCTAAGCCCACTGCGCCACAGAGGTCGTCGGTAAAATAGGCACCTAGGTAAAAGGTATTGCAAATATTTAGATATAATAACGGTATAAAAAACACTACCATCCTAAACTCAACATTTTACGAAGCTCACTTCCTTATTTACTTCGTTTTGCAAATTACAACGTCAAGGTTCAACACTATGGGTAAATTAACTATTATTCTATTTTACAAAAAAACAATCAATAGCAAAAGTTTTTGCTAAGAACTCTATGGTAACTGACGTAAAACTCTATTCGGTTGGTTATTTTTTGCGTATAATCGATATAATTGTAGGTACCTCTCTATAATCGATTGGCGATTATGTAGTGTAAACAATAATTCGTTACTCGAACTCAATAATTGGTAGGTCAGCAAATAGGAGTCATATGTTTAAGGTTTTTTAAATTATTAGACAATGGTGTCAATTCGGTTGTCTCATTTCTAAAATTAGGAATTGTCTAAAATATAATTTAGTTAGTCATAGCATTTGTTAAACCTATTCGGTTGGTACCATCTAACTACATTAGAAACGCTTAATTAAGTTAGATAAAATTAAATTAGGATAAGGTGGTAGCAGCAGAATACCAAAGGTTAATTTGGCAGTTTAAATTTTAGCTAAAATTAGACATATTGGTGCCAACAGAATTGAGGCCAAGATCTATCTACTATATACTAGTCAGAAACATATATTTGGAATGAAATATGGTATGCAGCTTCCTCTAGGGCCGTAGGTGCTCGCTAAGAATGGTTTTCAAAAAAATCACTCGGGATCATGGTCTAACCGCGGTTATGCTTTGTAATTTTTCCGATTCGTTCAATTATGATCTTGCTACTTTTTATCTACCACGCGGGCAAAGCCACGGGAAACAGCTAGTATAATAATATAGCCGGACATTTTACACAGCGTCATCTAGCCCCAAAGTAAGCAGAGCGTGTGTTATGGGTACCACATGACTGATAAAACTTAACTGATTTCATTTAACTTAACTGATTCACTTAGAGGTATGTCTTAAAATTTAAATAAGTTTTTATGAAAATACCTATCTATATTGGTAAAACCTTATATGTATGTAAAGTAAAGTAAATTATTTGATTAACTGGACTGTGCTAAATAATCATATCTATACTAAAATTATAAATTTCGCAAATATCTCTGTTTGATTGTTTGTTACCTTTTCACGGCTAAACGGCTGAACGGATTTTGATGAAACCTGATACGGTGATAGATTGTTTTTTGAGGACGGACATAGGCCTTTTTTGTGTAGGTACCTCATGTGCAAAGCCGCGGGGAGCTATTGTAGCTATTATTTAAATAAAACGTATCGTAGGTAATCCATACTTCCATACTAATATTATAAATGCCAAAGTGTCTCTGTCTATCTGTTTGTTACGTTTTCACGCCTAAACGACTGAACGGATCTTGATGAAATTTGGTAAGAAGATGTATTGCATTCGGGGGAAGAACATAGGCTACTTTTTTTTGTTTTGTACCACGCGTGCAAAGCCACGGGCAGCAGCTAGTAATTTATATAACGCCCATATAAAATATCTATGAAATCTGTGATCACACACAGATCACATTACATTTTATATGGGCGTTCTATAAATATGATATATTATGAATAAATAAATGTGATGAAATAATAATATGACGAGAAAATATAATAAATATGATGAACATTTTGAAAAAGAATGGCAGGATATAAGGTTACAGTATTTTAACTAAAGTACCTTTATTACATCAGACAGTTATATTATTTTAATATACGAATAGATGATAATTTAGTAACGAAATAAACACTTATTTAATTTTATGGAATTTAGAAAAGGAACCCAACGTAAAATATACAATTTAATTATTATATATGGTTGGTATTAAACAGTATTTCTTATCTATTTCACTCTCTCTCTACTTCTTTCTTCTTTGTTAATGGCCTGTGACATACTAATGTCACAGATAACATAATACTGCTAATGTCAATTTTGCCTATGTCAAGTGTTTATAGTTTATAGTTTGTTTGTCAGTTTGTTTGTTATTAGTCTTAGTCGATGGTCAATTGTCAATTCTAGACGTCACGCGGAATGGGGTCTAGAATTTGGTTGGATTTCTCGTCGTTCAAATCACAATGCACCACAGTACACATATAATTCAAATATCCATATGATACACTTTCTGTAGTCACAATTTATTCATTAAAATTCCGCCAAGATTACTGAATAAAACATGCAGTAAAACTGGTAAAAAATATTAAATTAGCAGAGCTATGTTACTCCATGATATGACAGACGAAGAATCTCTCTACTTCATTGATGGCATCATCAACATATCATGGCATATCATAATAATGTCAATTTTGACAGTGTCTAGTGTTTATTTTGTTCAAAGTATACAAACTCGTATCTTGCTTGTCATTTGTTATTTTATATAAAATAATGTATCATCACTACAAAGTATAAAATAAAGTCGCTTCCCGCTGTCTGTCTGTCCCTATGTATGCTTATCTTTAAAACTACGCAACGGATTTTGATGCGGTTTTTTTAACAGATAGAGTGATTCAAGAGGAAGGTTTATATGTATAATGCATGTATAATATAGTAGATAAACACTGATAATTTTAGAGGTTTCTAATCACATTAGACATTCTATAGTATATTTAGTATCAGCATTGCACCCGTGCAAAGCCGGGGCGGGTCGCTAGCTTCATATAAAATAATTATACGGATTATTTTTGCTCGAACCTCAAAGAAACATAAAACTTTTATTCCAATTACTAGCTGCTGCCCGCTACTTCGCACGGGTGGTGCCTACATAAAAAGAAGCCTATATTCTTCTCCAAGATCCCATCTGTCTCTATACCAAAATTCATTAAAATCGGTTCAGCGGTATAGGCGTGAAAAAGTAACAAACAGACAGAGTTACTTTCACATTTATGATATTATATTAAGTAAAGATACACACCCTAGTCAACGCACTAGTTCCCGAAATAACTGGGAAAAAAAAAAAATTAAGAGTGCAATCACTATGATTCGCCTAAAATAAATCTCTTTCTATATGGGCGTTAAATCAACACTGCAGAAGGCCGTCAACTCTCATCATTTATCAAAGACTATCTTCCACCTTTACGTTTTTTTGCCAAACCATAAATAATAATGTATTATAATGCTAGATGATATCAGCCTTAAAAATAACGGTCATCTATGACAAAATAAAATGGACTTCGTGACTTTATGATCATCGGAATTTAAATAATATCCTTCTAGGTACTTATGCTTATTATCATATTTATTTTTTCAATGCGTACCTAAGCGATTAGGATAATTTTAAAACGGTTTCGAACATCCAACACTAAGTTTATTATAAGTTCGAGGCTCTTTAATATACAGGGTGTTCACATCAACATAAGATCTGTTGATAAAACTATGTGAATTTAAAACATTTTTAAAATCTATTTAACTTACTTCTAAAAAGGAGGAGGTAGCCAATTTAGTTGTCTGTATGTTTTCCTCATATTGCTATCCTTTTGCTAAAAAATAATAATTATCTAATTACGGCTTTTTGTGCACGATATAGTCCTCATGGCAGAATCTCTGAAAGACCTTGGTACAATGCTCAGCGACCTTAATATCGTGTCCCAACAGGTGGGTCTTAAAATGAACATGAGCAAGACAAAAATCATGTCAAATGCTCATGTTGCACCCGTCCCGGTACATATTGGGAGCGATATAATCGAAGTTGTAGACCATTATGTCTATTTGGGTCAGACTTTTCAACTAGACAAGTCCAACTTCGACAAAGAGGTCAGCCGACGAATCCAACTGGGATGGGCAGCGTTCGGGAAATTACGGCACATCTTCTCGTCACAGATACCGCAGAGTCTCAAGACGAAAGTCTATAATCAGTGCGTTTTGCCAGTGATGACATATGGAACTGAGACTTGGTCGCTAACTATTGGCCTCATACACAAGCTCAGAGTCGCGTAACGTGCTATGGAGAGAGCTATGTTGGGTGTTTCACTACGTGATAAAATCCGCAACGAGGAAATTCATAGAAGAACCAAAGTCACCGACATAGCACTCAAAATTTGCAAGTTGAAGTAGCAATGGGCAGGCCATATAGCTCGCTGATAATAGAATAAGAATAAAAGTTCTCGAATGGCAACCAAGGACAGGAAAACGAAGCGTAGGACGACCCCCCACCCGATGGACTGACGACATTGTAAAGATCGCAGGAAGTCGGTGGATGGAGAGGGTCAAATAGTTCTTCCTGGAAATCTATTGGGAGGCCTATGATCAGCAGTGGACTTCATAGAGGCTGGTATGATATGACGAATTACGGCTCGTAGAAAATAGAGTTCATGGTTTTAAATAGTTAAGTATAGAATAACTACGTTATAGTTTGTATTTATTTGTTAGCTTGTTAAGTATATAAAAAATATATTTGTATTATTATAATAAAAAAAAATCTTCTATTTTATCAAAGGCTGTATTTTATAATTTAAAACATTCTAAATCACTACGAAAATTGCAATAATATAGCCCAAGTTGGAAAACTTTGACAAAAAAATACCTAAGATTAAAAATCGGTACGCCGTGGACTTGAACTATTTTTCGCTATTTCACCCGTGCGGGGCGGGTCGCTAGTTTTACATAAAGGTAAAAGTATGGGTATATCTACGCAGTAAGTAATATAAATGAATGCAATGAATATTCTATAAAGTTGAATCTATATCTATAAAAGGCGATGTGAGTATGTATGTGTGTTCCCTATAGACTCCAGAACGGATGGACCGATTTTGATTATTTTTTTAGGAAATCTTCAGATTGGCCTAGCGAGTGATCCTGTAGAGTTTGGTAGCGATCCGCGCCGCGGTTAGAAGCTAGTGTATTATATTATTATAGAGTAGGTATAAGGTAATCATTGTACCTACTAAAAACCTAACTACGCCATGAGCACCGGCTATTCCTGATATTGACTTATTGGCGCGCTATAGAACGAGTTCTTTCAGATAATGAGTATGAATATATCAACGAAGTCGGAATCCATGACCCAACAAAAGCAAAGCCTTCTCAACACCCACAGAATCAATATATTAGGCATTATCAAAAAAACTAAAGGAATACTTTTGAAATCAGGCAGTCAAATTAAGGAAGTTGTGTCTTTTTTTTGCAAAAAAAACACTGGTTATAATTGCATAAGGATAAAAATCGGTAAATATCGAGATTTATGACATCAATTCACACCGACGTCATAAAGTCCATAAAATCATGAAACTAATAAGTTATTCTTAGGAGGTGTGAATTAAAACAATGTTACATGACTTACTTTGATAGGTGTTTCTATAAATACCACTAGGTAACTGATAGCACCTACATATTTGAGCCTTTTGTAGTCGAGACCCTGGGCCTGCGGGTAACGGAGCCCATCGCGTTTTCAAATTTAAATCATGGCATCTGGTAGAAAAATCGCGTGACCCAAGAACTGGCTCCTACTTGGCTCAGCTATTACCAATGAAATTCAACGTGGCAATGCGACCAGTGTCTTGGGGACACTGGCAGACCAGGCAGCATGAGCTATTATATAGATATTTCCTAAGATAGCTTAATAGCCGGGCGATTATGTGATTCTGATACAATCAAAACATTGATACTAACTACTTCCAATTACTATTGGCGATTCGGTATTACGGTAGGTTGATGTTGATTGTAGCACATGCTGTCGTATGAATAGAAACTGAAATAGAAACCTTGCTATGTATATTGCTGTATGTTAATGTCTATTGCTGTATGTTAAATAATCGCCATGTTGTTTTACATGATTTTATATAATTGAATAAGATATTAGTCCTGTTCCTTTCTGTAATATTTTTTTAATAATACTAGAAGGATTTTTACAGACTAGGATAATGGTCCTTAATCATACCATAAATATATAAATACTTAGTACGCAATAGTATGTTGTTTGTTCATTGGTTAGCACGAAACAATTCAATATTAGCAAAATGGCGTCATAATTCTAGAATAGGTATTACGGTAAAGGCTGCCCTTGTCCTGGCTGTGCTAGAACTAGAATAAAATCCATAGATTACAACTAGAGTTAGTAAAGCTGTTTTGAATCGCCATTGCTTTGAATTTCGTTTGTCATTTCATGAAGTAACATAACTAAATAAAAAGTGATATATGTTATTTCCCAAGATACAATCTATCTCCTTAGCAAATTTGATCAAGATCCGTTCAGCCGTTTAACCGTGATAAGGTAACAAACATGCACATTTACACAGTTGCTTTTGAAATTTGACGACCTCTGTGGCGCAGTGGGCTATGGTCCGGCTGAGACGCAATAGGTTGCGGGTTCGATTCCCCCCGCGGGACAAATGTTTGTATGATCTACAAGTATTTGTCTCGGTTCTGGGTGTTTCTATGTATAATATGTATGTATTTAAAAAAAAAAACGTATTTAAGTAGTGTATCAGTCATGTGGTACCCATAACACAAGCTCTGCTTACTTTGGGGCCAGATGATGCTGTGTGAAATGTCCGGCATTATTATTATTATTGTTATTAATTTATAATATTTATTAGTATTGGAGTAATAGGTAGATCAATAAATAAATATTGCTGGAGAATACACACAATACCATCTAGCCCCAAACTCATATATAGCTTGTATTATGATGACTGATAGAATACATAAGTACGAGTATATATTTTTATATACATATGATATTTTATAACACCCAGCACTGAACAAACACCTATGTTAATCGCACAAATGTTTCTCCTCAAATCGAACTCAACCTACGGCGCAAAAGGCAGAGCTGCATGTAAAAATGTGGCTGCTTTTTGTCTAGTTGAAGGGCATCGTTTACGACCATGACCCAACCATGTGACGTGTCCACCTCAGGAGATTTTCCTTCAGTAGCATAAGCATGAGAGAATACATGCCAATAGCAAATAATCGTCATTTGAGAAGTTGTAAGATGTTTTTTATTAATGCGTCCGAAACAAATTCAAAGAAAAAATATAAATAGGCATGTCGCTCGCATCACGAATAATAATAATAATAATAAGAATAATGCAGGACATTTCACACAACATCATCTGGCCTCAAAGTAAGCAGAGCTTGTGTTATGGGTACCACATGACTGATATACTACTTATATACTTGTTTTTTTGTAAATACATACATATTATACATAGAAACACCTTATAGGTATAATGTGCCTTTGATTGGTAATTTTATCTGGTGATGAGTCAACTTTAACCAGCAAACTATTATCTTATATTAGTTCTTTTAATTATGTACTCGTACCTACCTGTTTAAAATATGGCAAAAAACCGATGCGGTCACTTAATTAGGCAATTGCGCAACATTTTAAGATCTTTACGGTTTTTATAGCTGTTAAAATTATTATTTTTATAATTGTTAAAATAACAAAGTTATTTTCAATATATTTAGTATGAAAAACATTTCATGGTATTTAGCAATTACAGTAATTAAGATTCGGGCTTTTTATAATACTTGTCATAGATGGTATTTGAAAACCCGTGTGAAACCTTCGAGGTACATTATATTCCCTACCTACTCTACTAACTGCTGATTTTGCACGAATATGTGTAAGTATCTAAAAATATGCCTATCCCCAAGATACAATTTGGTCGCGGGTTTGATTCCCTCCCAGGATAAACATTTGTGTGATGTAGGTGTTTGTTCTGTTCTGGGTGTTCTAAAGTATCATAAGTATGTATAGATTGTATTAAAATATATAAATACAGACAGAGACACTTTTGAGTATCTATTGTTACAAGCAAACTACCCAGGGCTTCGCACGCGTGTTATCTGTATACCTACTTAAAATGGTAGCCTATGTCTGATCCCCAAGGTACAATACATCTTCTTACAAAACTCTGTTTCGCCGTGAAAACGTAGCAAACAAATAGACCGATATTACACTTCAGAATTTATATTATTAGTAAATGGAAGTATCGATAATTATGGATAGCTAATATCTGTCTTTAAAAAAATATGTTAGTGCCTAGGCAGTTGGTTGTTTATACCAACACTCGATGTGCACACAAACATAAATAAACTAACTCTCTCTTGTTCCAGCTGGCACTGGCCTCCGCCGCCAACATTTTCCAGATCGACTTGGACCCCGAAGAAGCAGCTAAGTACATCAATAGCCCACCGTTCAACAACCCAGAACTTTCTGCACGTACTAACGTTTTGCCACTGGTAAGTACAAAAACCTATCAAATAGGATACATAATGATTACGCTTTCATTCTGTTATCATCATAGCAAACAAAAAATAGCATCAGTCGGAGTAAGATTCAGTGGGATACTATCATAAACTATGATTCTGCTATATCTACTGCAGCGAAAACACTGCTGATATTTCTACCACGGGAATAGAACCCGGCACCTCTAGCTTCATAGTCAAGTCTGCTGCACCACTGATGTCTTTAAAGTTCTCTACAGAACCTGCCTTACAAAGTATTTTTTGGGCTGCCAACAGTTGTTCAATGTTTCTTAATTTCATATTATATTGTTTATTTTTCAGATCAAATTCAACGACCCTAGGTTTCGTACTGCTGAAGCAGGTCCCACCCTCGGACACTACTGGAAGAATGGAAAAGAGATTGAAAACACCGATGACTACTTAGAAGAGGTAATTTTGAAATCCAATAAAAAAAAATGCCGGACATTTCACACAACATCATCTATCCCCAAAGTAAGCAGAGCTTGTGTTACGGGTACCACATGACTGATATACTGCTTATTTATATTTTTTTGTAAAAACATACATATTATACATTGAAACACCCAAACCCGGGATAAATACCTGCAGATCCCTACGTATCTGCAGATCTAGATACGTATGTATAGTGGTTGTAATCTTGCTGGGTATACAAGATTCTCTGAAAATACATATCTCTGGAACCAATAGGTGCCTACTGGCCTTCTGGAACTGGTTGGTAGTTTAGGCTGTGATAGTTTTTCTATTTAGACGAATAAATAAAGTTTGGGAGACGTTTCACACAAACACCATCTAGCCCCAAACTAAGCATAGCTTAAACTAAGCACCTACACGAAAAGAGCCTCTGAGGCTCCAGTGTCCCTTCACCACACTGGTTCGAGATAACTAATGACACGATATGAAAATGAGGAAAAGAAGTCCATGGGAACCAGATGATTGATATATTACTTATCTGCATACTTTTATAATATCATAATAATTAAAAGTTAGTGCACGAATAAGTCTGGACTTTAGAAACCCAGAATTATTCAAGCATTGACTTATTCTCATTCATACTTATTATTCCAGGTCTACGACGCATCCCAGTACCACGGTCAAGACGGTCTGGGTGCATATGGTTATGGATACAAGGCCCCGGAGTCCTCCAAGGTTGAGAACCGGCAAAGGTCTGGAGACGTCACTGGGTCTTACACTTACAAGGCCCCTGGTTTCGGCGGAAATGATATTAAGGTAGCTAGTCTAATATCTAGAAGCACTTGTGGTTTAACTGCCAATTGTTTTTTACAAATCAATGAAATCAGCAAGGTTCTCTGTGATTAGTAAGTAGGTAGGTAAAGTTTTGGATGCATTTTATATGTAAACGTTTCGTAATATCAATTTTAATGTCGACTCTTTCGAATTTAACTCACTAAACAAATTGCTACGCTAATATTTCAAGGTCCGGTACTGGGCTGACAGCCAAGGTTTCCATCAGGAAGACAACATCCCCAAGTACGTCCCCAAGCAGGTTGAAGAGGCTCCTGAAGTGAAGGCTGCCCGCATCGCCCACGAAAAGGCATGGAACGAAGCTGCATACGCTAACTTACACCCTGGGTAAGAAAGACAATATTGTTCGTTAGTCTTGGTTCTTTCTTGAATTCGACATCTAAAGCATAATGTTGAAGTTGATACGACAAGTCTACAGAAAACTCTATTTTTTAGCGTGTTTTCTGCTAAGATCCTTGTGTACCGGCTCTAGCTAGAAACACGGTTCGTAAGTTATAACGTAATTTTCTTAATTTGATGTTTTGATCACTTAGTGCTGCTGCTGCTGCCCAGGCTGCTGGCCAAGTTCAACCATCTCTTGGGGCCTACCAACCCCAACCTTCTCAAGGAACATATCAACAACAAGGAGGTTACCAAGTCCAGCCTTCCCAAAACAGCTATCAGCAACAAGGCAGCTACCAACAATTCCAAAAGAACTACGACTACCAGCCTCAGGCTTCTGAGCAGCAAGGGTCCATAGTTGCTGCTCCTGGCCAGGCTAGAGAAGGCAAGGCATACGAGCAGTACCCAAACCAAGGGTTTTCTACTACTACGGAGCCTGAACCCACTGTGAGTGTCTATAAATAAATAAATATTAGTGGACAATGCACACAATAGCGTCTAGCCCCAAATTAAGTATTGCTTAAATAATAGTGACTAAATGACTGATAGAATACTTGTAAATTACACAATACTTTATAACACCCAGACTTAGAAAAAACACCTTTGTTTATCACACAAAATGTTGACCCAGGGAGGGCATCGAACCCCCAACCTACAGCGCAGAAGGCAGATCTGCTACCAACTGAGCTCACAGGGAAGTCTATATAATCAAACATGAGCCGGTTAAAATGCTCATGTACTATTGACAAAATGTCATTAATGGAAAATTACCTATAAAACTTTAATCATATGTATGTGCCAAGAGCTAAGTGTAGTAAGTAAATTTTTAATAGGTTGATAACCGAAAATGTTGTTGCATAGGTCGGGAGCGAACTATTAGCTAGGCCTATGATGGCTCAAAAAATCTGCCACTTTAAGACTATTCTATTGCAGGGTCCCCCACGTGGATTCTTCTACAGCTTCAACTACCCCGTCTCTATCATCGTGCCCAAGAACGAAGCTGGTCAGGGTGCTAACCCTGGCTACCCAGTGGACCACGATACCGTCTCCCAATATGGTCGCTCCCAGTAAATTTTGCCATATTAGCAGTGATATTTTGGATAATATAGATTTGTAAATAATATTCTTATATTTTATTTTTGAGAATTACCTCGTCGATACCATTATGATTATTATAGATGAAGGACAGGTTAGGAACCTGCTTAAAAAAGATCATATATATTTCTTATCTATAAAATATATAAGAAATATATATGCTTAAAAAATCAATACCAATTTGGATTGTCAACAGTTAGGTTAGGTTAGATTAGGTCCATAACATTTTATAGATTTCTCCTACTAACTTTAATAGGTGTAAGTCGGATATGGTCATCAATTTTATATGACTGCCTTTATCTATAGATATAGCATAATGCTACCATTAGTATGATCATAGAGTACGATAAATGCATTAGAAATACTTATACTATTAGCATAGGTATAATGTTGCCATTTTAGGTATCAAAGTAGGTTAGGTTAATGGTTATGTATTTTTAATATTGTATGTTTTTAATGAGTAGTAGGCCTATAATTTAAAACATGCTATATTAGACATAGAAATGCACGAACGGAGTTTGATAGTGTAACTATATAATAAGTCTGTCTGTATATTATTTATATAAGTATTTACTTATTTCAATTCTTTAAACTCTTAAAGCCGGTCTTGAAGAATCATTATAAAAAAATTATCTCATTTCCTCCACTAAAAATACGCAAATTGTATGATTTTAAAATTTTGAATTGTGTATGTTTTTTTAATAAAGGTTAATGTATTTTTATCGATTTATATTTACTTACCCAAGACTAAAAAACACCTCTACAGAAATTACTATTTTATTGAAATAATTTGATGTTACGACTACGTAATTATACTGTCCCAAGAGGTATCACTACAATCGGCATATGCTGCTTCTTGTTTATTCTTTTCCAAATTGATTTCGTGTTATTTTCTTTGGTCTGAGTCTCACTGTTTGGCGGCTGCGGTCTAAATGGTAGACTCTGTCTTATACCCGCTATAATGCCAGCAATCCCATCATAGATCCAGGTTATAGTATCAGGCACATTAATTTCTATTGGTAGAAATGGTATGCTTGATATAAAATCACCAATAAAGGATCTTGTATTCGGCATTAGTAATACTGCTCTAAAACCATTCGTTTCAATATTCGTTTTATCAGAAGGCTCTGCATCTATGATTTCAGAGTCAGCATCTCCGATTTCATCAGGCTTTTGGTATTTTAGACTGTTTGTGTGGATATCAGTGCGTTGTACATTTGGTTCTTTATTTGGAAATAAAACAAGAACAGACGGCACGTTTCTGAAATCATATTAGACTATAACATAAAAGGGGTCTAACAAAAAACCTGACATGTTCAAAATATTGAATAGATAAACGAGCATGTAGTACCAATTCACTAATGTATTCCTGATGTATACCTTTGTACTGATGCTTCGTATGGATTCTTAATTGCATTGTGTCTAGCTCATTAGGAATATACTGGCTAAATATTATTATATATTTGATTGTCTATTGAATATTTTTTGTAAACTCACACCTGGATCAATTAACTGTCTGACATGAACAATTACTTAACTATGTTTGATAATGAAAAAAATGTGCTCTAATGCTTTCGTAAAACGGAAAATTAATTAATTTTAAAAACTTACATAGCCATAGAAGATGGAACTAAATTCATCTTCTGCAACATCTGAAACTGTTGAAGAGCAAACATTTGTTCCTGCAAAGCTAGCCGTTGTTGCTGTATCGTCCCTTGCATTGGTTGCAGTAGCGGACTTTGCTGTTGTATTGGCAACATTTGTTGCATCTCTTCTTGCACTGACATTGGCTGTTGCGTTATTCTTTGCAATTGTTTTAGCAACGGAAGTTGCTGCCAAGTTGCGTCACGTAGTGGTTGCATGATCCCTTGGAACGGCAGAATCTGAATGGGTACTGCCAATATAACTGTTGTTTGCAAAAACAACGGTAATAATGTTTGAATATTCATCTTGTAACACGTGCACAAATATTTTTCATTCAGCTAGTTCACACAAAATATTTTTGATCTCCTCTTTATGGTAATCTATATCAATCAGATTACCATAATGATATATGTGTTTATAGTTGTAGAGTTGTCGTTTTTTACTACGAAACAAAATATAACTTGTGTTTTTAAATTTAGACCACTACTTATATTTTTAAATCATATTTAACACTGCTTTAGAGCGCACGACCCCAGACAATAAAAATTTAATCGACACATCATAACAACTCAATGATAACGACTGTACAGGGTGTGTACCGAACACTGGCACTCATATGTCTGAACCGGGAAATGAGTCTCGTGTATGCTACATTATTATTCTGAGCCAGTGCCAACACAGTAACCCACTGACAGGATTTCTGACCTTGCACTTTCTTTTATTTCGAGTTTTGTTTAATTCGAAAATGACAATAAAAATTTAGAGTTTGTCTAGCTAGGTTGACCTTATGATACTCGTGGAAAAACATGACTTTCCTACCGAGTTACCTTACTATTAGATACTTTCACTCTGCGACGTCAAATTGAATGAGTAAACCTTTTGTTTGATAATAGCAGAGTCGTGATATTTATGTCAATGACATAAGGTATAGAATGCGATTGTTCACGGCTTTACTCATGTAAAGCAGGCCTTGTTTGACCAAGGTGTTTCGTAAACACCTTTTGTAAACGAAATAAATTGTTTTATCTATGTGGTAATTAGGGTCAAAATAATAACTTGAAAACCTATTAAACTGCTCTACAGCTTTATTTTTACGACGTTTTCGGAGGCCTAGAGATATTTTCTAATGATCTATAATATATTATCTGGGTCATAGCTCGGTTCAGTGGGATAAATATTATATTGATTTGTATACTTATGATCGCTGGACTGTTTCTGTAGGTCTTTTTCTTCTTCTTCCTCGTTAATGATGTCAATTTTGCCAATGTCAAGTATTTCGATTGTTTACATTACAAAGTCGTATATTGTTGTTCGTTATTTGTGGTTTTATATAAAACTAGCTGCTGCCTGCGGCTTCGCACGCGTGGTACCTACATAAAAAGTAATCTATGCCCTTTTCCAAAGTCAAAATTCATCAAAATCGATTCATCGGTTTAGGCATGAAAACGTAATAAACGGACAGACAGACAGACAGAGTTACTTTCGCATTTATAATATTAGTTAGATTGTGATAATAATTATACGGATTATTTTGCTCGATTCGGTAGTCGGGTGATTTTTCTCTAGTAATTTCGATGTTTATTAATAATTTTGGTGATTGTATATAAATAAACCTTACGTTATTGACTCAGCTGTGAATAATTGGAATGAAAGTAGTATTTCAATGTGATTCGTGCATCCGTATATTCTTTTATCCTCAATCCGTAATCCGTATTATTATTTTATATGAAAATTTACCATTTTATATAAAATAACAAATGACGAACGACAACATACGACTTTGTAACGTCCATGAACAATCTGAACCGTTGTCGAAATTTCGTTAACCGTAACTATAAAAGTTATCGAGAAAAATAGTTCGAGGAAAAAAAGTTTTGTAAACTTCCCACCAGAGGCGCTGTTCCAATCTCTATGAAAAATATAATGAATACCTTATTAGTTTACGTAAATGTTCACACTCAGCATACTGAACACTTGAATTGTTATCATAAGGCCAGTAACGGAAAAGAAGACATAAATAAACATTATATTTATAGAAAATTCACACTACACCATCTAGTACCAAACTTATCGTAGCTTGTACCAGATGACCATGGAAATAGTACTAAAGCATGGAAGTAATGTCAGCCTGACATAGTTTCGTAAACGCTCTCTACGCTAGTGATACTACAGTGTCAATATTTGATGTCGATATCGCTGAACGACGAACGAAATGACTGGAATTGGGTCCTGCCTGAGCTACCTGCAATACTTAAGAGCGCTATCACAAAAATATGTGTTGCATAGTTGCAAGGTTTTCATCGTTTAAATATGATACATTGCCTTAAAGTTTATACCTAACTATTACATGAATAATATCTAATATCATAATATCATATAAAAATAAGATATAATATCATATATCTAATATCTAATATCATGCATAATAATATTTATTTCATCTTCTTAAATAATAAAAGAGCAAATTTTAGAAATTTTACTTATTTATTTAGTAAACATCATTCTCCTGGTGCGTGTTTGAGCAAAAACACACAGAGACCCGATTTGAGAGCTCTAATTAGCAAATTCTGTTGACTATTAACTACAAAAAAATGTTTATGGCCCTAAATACATCCTGTTCTTTCATAATAACAGAATAGATTTTTATTGATAAAAAAAATGATCTTTGATTTTCGATCAAAAAATCTTTGAAAAAAGTCTGAAAATCTCCGGAGTTAGATACCACATTTACAAAATATTGATACCAAAATAAAATTCAACATTTACTTAAATGACTACTGTATTTTTTTTTAATTTTAAATCATTCCTATTAATTTTAATTCACTAAATAACACTCAGTACCACGCGAGCGCTTGCTACGGGTGGACCTGCATTGGTTGATCTCGCGCGCATGTGTACGTCGTAGCCGCGTAAGCGCTGCTGTTGTGTGCGTGCTATGCTTAGTTGTCAACTAAAACCGCAGGATTTTGATCGTTGTGAGTATCCGTTCATACAGTCTCAATGTTTCTTAAGTTTTTAGAAATTGTTTACTTATTTTAATGATACCCAATTCCTAATAAAAGTTATTTTGATTTTAGTTGTGTGTTATGACGAGACGAAATGGGAAAAAATATATATAAGTACCAATGTGTCAGTAAACGTGAAAGACGTAACTCAAATCACTGTTACTTGGAAGCTTTACCTGATTGCTTATACAGTGAAGGTCTTATGGAAGTGAAATGACCGATTTCTGCTTTTAAAACGGACTTTAAAGAAGACGTGCGCACAAAAAAAGTTAAAGGAATTATATGCAATGATGTTACATGTGCAACAATAAATCAAAACCATGACTGGTTTTCCAAATACAAGGCCAGCTTTATATAACAAATAAAAATATTTGTATACTTGACATACCTATGGACTGGCCCAGATCACCCTGTAAAAGTTATGAAGATACGAGTGTATATAGAGAAATAAAATTGGCAAGAAAAGATGCTACCGGAGTTGCAGGCGTTTTACGAAAGATGGGTGCTCCCTGAAATTATTGACTCGAAGAAAGCTTGGTCAATGCCATTGCGCGAAATATATTTCTAACTAGCTGTTTCATTCAAACGCTGCTAGTGATCCAATAATTGTAAGCAATAATGCCATTCCACCCCTATATCGCAAAAGAAGAACGGTTGTAATGTATAAATGTAAATAAAATATTTTTGTGTTCAAAGAAAAAGTAAAAAAGCTGATAACAACATGATAGTATTACCACATTATAACTCATAGGTATTAATCGCTAAGACGTACCACCTGGAGTCATAGCTTCTAATTTAAATAATAGGTGCTAATTTTATTATCCACAAATATTGTTTTAACTATAGGGTAGCAGAAACCTCTTTATTTACCGAACTATTAGTCGTAAAACACGTAACCATAAACTTTACGCACATAATTGCGCATGTATAAAGACGACGTTTGTATTTCGTCTATAGTATCTGTGTATAGTATCTCGGCCTTTATTTGGAAAAGTAGTCTAGTGTCCGGGGCGTGCTAAGGATCAAGACCGTTTAGTCGACTCGTTTGCAGCGCAGTACCTGCCTCACCTACACAGAATACAATAATAGTAGTTGGCAGCCAGAAATACCAAACTTTGCGCGGCTTCAAAATGTAATAGCGCTCTTAACCAGGAGACGGTCGATGGTACTTGCCTAGATTAAGGATTTTCTGACGCAAATAAAACACAAAATAATGCCGGACATTTCACACAGCATCATCTGGCCCCAAAGTAAGCAT
This sequence comes from Lampropteryx suffumata, assembly GCA_948098915.1. NCBI lineage: Eukaryota > Metazoa > Arthropoda > Insecta > Lepidoptera > Geometridae > Lampropteryx > Lampropteryx suffumata. The sequence goes on along the minus strand of OX402547.1, from coordinate 4,649,069 downwards.
AGCTTGTGTTATGGGTACCACATGATTGATATATTACTTAGTTATGTACTTTTTTTTAATACATACATATGAAACACCCAGACTCGTGACAAATACTCATACAAACGTTTGTATTGCGGCGGAAATCGAACCAACAACTGCGTTTTGCGTATTGGCGTTCATTAGTGTTTAAAAAAAACACCAATGACAGAAGCTAGTAAGATGTAGTGAATAAAATTATGATGCAACTTAAATGTATTGTTTGGAGTTCATAATTAAATGAAAGTTACCTCATCTCTATCTCTATTTTAAAACCCATACAAATACAAATACAAAATACAAAATGTTTTTATTTCTGTAACAGTTTTTAACAATTTCATAAGTGTTGAGACCATCTTTTAAGTAGAAATATACTTGTTTTAGATTGTCTCGCTCTTCCATATCTTATGTTAGGTACAGTTACAGTTTAGGTACGTAGGCAATTAAAAATTACAAAGTAAATAAGTACATGCTTAGTGCCTATAAACAAAATTAAGAACTAAAAATTATTAAACAAAATAAAAATAAAATGTGGGTAGATAGGTATTACACATTATGAGCATCGTAGAATGATAGGAATGGCATCAAGGAATAAGTAGGTAACCAGGTCAGGTGCAATAAGCGAACATAATAAATTTGTAAATACCCACTTATAAAAAGGTTAACAAAGTAATGAAATTAAAGATTTGTATGTTAAAATTTCAGTACAGATAGGTAGGTATTATGTATATCTGCGAGGAATTTTGTGTATAAGTAAGTGTCTGAATGTATTTTGTATTGTGTGTGTATGTGTGTGTGTGTGTTATTATATGTGATTTTCGAGATGTTAAGTGTGCGTTTATGTGAGTTTAATACTTTAATGTAAAGAAAAAGTAATTTGCAGCAAGGGTGTGTGTATTTGTGAGAGAGGGTGAGATTGTTTGTGAGTTTGGAGATGTGCTTGAGTGCTTGATTGATATGATCGTATGTGAAATGCCTCCAGTCTATTTAAACTATTGTGTTATTTGATTTGAATTTATTATAATCATAAGTTTATGTAGGTACATTGTGTATAAGTACATTTTTGTGGAATAGAATCTGCTATATTATATTACTAATAAGCGATACGAATTCAACTTAAAATTTGCAAAAATGCTTCAGTTTCTTCATAGTTTTTTGTTTGTATCCATTCAGTTATAGCTTTTTTATAGTTATAACTTTGCATTGAGTTCCATACAGAAACATACATTATTATATAAAATAACAAAAACTCTTTTGAAAAAATATATTTCCGATGGTTGAAATTGCGTCCTGTGTTGGAATAATTTTTATAAATATTTATATATGTATCTAAATATTTTTTTCACAAATAAAGCAATCATTTTATAAAACTTTTACCCAAGATCCCACAAAGTTTATTTTCCATTTGTCAATATAATAACCTCGTAACATGATCAAAATTGAGATTTGACACCTATATTTCAAATCAAAGAGATTAAACACACACCAAAAGTCAAGTTACTTCGCACGCACACAAATGCAATCTGAATACTAAGAACAATGGCAGATTCTTCGTCTGTCATTTGGAGACGAAGTTGCTGTCATGGAGCAACATGGCTCTGCTAATTTAATATTTTTACCCGTTTTATTGCATGTTTTATTCAGTGATCTTGTCGGAATTTTAATGAATTAATTGTGGCTGCGGGACGGGTATGGATAATTGGATTGCATGTGTATTGTGGTGCAGTGTGATTTGAACGACGAGGAGTCCCAAGAAAATTCTGACGCCATTCCGCGTGTCGTCTAGAATCGACAATTGACCATCGAATAAGACGTATAACAAACAAACTGACTATAAACTATAAAAACTTGACATTGGCAGAATTGACATTAGTGTGTCATAGGCCATTAACGAAGAAAAGAAGAAGGACAATGGCAATTCAAGACGTAGCTGCTTCAAAATGTTCTTGATCTATTCAAACATAACCAGAACTTCTTTAGGGAGTAATAGAAAGATTTAGGTAAGTCGCGCATTGATGATGTATTAATCTGGCATCAAAACATGATATCAAACCACTACCTATAGCACAGAAGGCGCACATACTTCCAACTGAGTTCTGAAACCAGTCAAAGAACATTTTCTCTCGTTATAATGATGATGTTGTACAATCTTATCGTTCCAAGACAAAAACTTCAAGATTAACTGGCTCTTACTTAGTTGTAAACATCTTGTTTTATGTCTGTTACCGTTTTTTTTGTCTTGTAACGGGTGTCTGGAATCTTTGTAGTGATTAAGAAAATGTTCGCAAGTAGTCTCACAGATCCCATTGGTTCTGATACAAGTAGTGTGCATTTGTAAATGGCACATAAAAGTTTGTAGCCATCGAAAAAGGAGTCAATTATGATTTTTCCACTGCTGGACACTTACCTCTCAAAATAACATGCTTGTTATCCACGACTGGGGGCGTTAACTATTTAGAATAATTTATATATTATACATATATATTATTATATTATATAAATATTTTAATATACCAATATTTATATCCCAATCATACTAATATTATAAATGTGAATGTAAGTTTGTTTGTTACGCTTTCACGCGAAAACTACTTAACCGATCATCATGTATCTTTGTACACATATTCTTGGAGGTATTAGAAGTAACAGGATAAAAAAAAAGTTTTACGAAAGATATTTATATGGCAAAACAAAGTTTGCCGGGTCAGTTAGTATAATATATAAATTATTAAGGTTAAGTTATGATTGTACGTTGATTGCCAATGTTTGTTATCCCTACTATTATCCTTATCCTTACTATAATAATGTAATATTATAAATCTGAAAGTTACTCTGTCTGTCTGACTGTCTGTCTGTCTGTCTGTCTATCTGTCTGTCTGTCTATCTGTCTGTCTGTCTAGCTTTCACGCCAAAACTACTGCATCGATTTAGGTAAATGAATTTTGGTACACAGATAGTCTAAAGCCTGATAAAGGACATAGGCTACTTTTTTATTGAAAAAATGTGTTGTAAAGGGTTGAAAATGGGGATGAGAGTATTGTCATTTTCAGAAATAGAAGCATAAAATGTAAGGATGTTGATTCCTACTAATATTATAAATGTGAAAGTAACTCTGTCTGTCTGACTGCTACGTTTTCACGTCTAAACCGCTGAACCGATTTTGATGAATTTTCGTATAAAGATAGATGGGACCTTGGAGAAAGATACACCAAGGTAGAGAAGAGGTAATTCGATTCTCCAATAGATACATAGGCTACTTTTTAAGAGGGTATCATGCATGCGAAGCCGCGGGCAGCAGCTAGTAATATTATAAATACGAAAGTAACTCTCTCTGTCTGTCTGTTTGTTACGTTTTCACGCCTAAATCGCTAAACCGATTTTGATGTATTTTGGTATAGAGATAGATGAGAAAGACATAGGGTACTTTTTATGCAGGTACCACGCGTTCGAAGCCGCGGACAGCAGGTTGTATTCAATAAATTTATTTTCATTTCATATCATAGAGACTCGCATCCTACAAATCTAGTCTAAATGATTACCTTCCTACAACTTTAGTTGTTCTTATTATCGTGTCACTAATTATCTCGAGCCAGTGTGGTGAAAGGATTAAAGTGCGCCTCAGAGGCTCCTGTTAAGCACTTGGCACATGAGTTCGAACTTTTTTGGTTCTACGACATGCCGTTTCCTTATGGTTTCATTCACCAAGAGAACTGGTATAGCGCTCATACAATTTTTGAATAGAAAAATCCATTGGTGCACGACCGGATTTGAACCCACGATCTTAGGATCGGAAGGTGGGACCACTAGACTGCCAGTGCTCGTTCAGATACCTCTTCAGTTACGAATATTTATTTAGAAATAGATTATGAAGCATGGTTTCTCACCATGCTTCATAATTACGCTTTGCTGTGATAATAATTTTAATGACACCGGAAATTAGATTTGAAGGAAATGATATAATTGTTACATAAAACTTAACAAACCGGCAGCCACATGATGTTTTTATCAATTTAAATAGCAATTACTTTCACAGATAGCTTTCTGCATATTAATAAACCAAAAAGTTCTGAAGCATAGTTTTATATGTGGTTTTAGTAATACCTGTTTCTTACCAAAATTAGTCCAGCTTAACTTAGGTAGTTTATTTATACCTACTTTATAGTAAATAAACAATTTCATACGCCATTGTTTTCTACCCACATTAAATATTGTGTCACTTAAAGCACCAGGAATAAATATTAGCAGATCGTAACATTTACACCGCAGTAAGACTCGAACCCGTATCTTTCGTGTCTTAGTCGCAATCTCCTGCCCCGCTCTGATTTACTTTATTTAAGGTATGTATCTAATGAGTTATTTATTATAGTTACATAAATAATAATTAAAAAATATATTTAAGTTATGGCAAGAGTAAATAAATAAGTTACCACTAAGCTAAAATTACAAATATTAAATGCATAAATTGATCACTTTTAGCAGTTTACAAGTTCTTGTTGTCTTCCGGCTGGCCGTCATCGACGAGCACGTTGATTTCAACTTCAAATGTCCCGGGTTTGGTGCTCGAAGGCTTGACCACGACTGCGGGCATTCGCGAGTGAGGTACTGCATCAACTTCATTCTCTGCAGCATCAGCCTCCGGCACACCAGTCGCTGTCTCCGGGTTTGAGTATCCGTTGACTTGGTCGGGAGGAATCCTGACAGACATCAGACCCTGGAAGCGCTGAACCAGGTACTCCAGCAGAGGACCAAATCGCGAAACACCATCTGTAGTGAGCAGCACTCGGTCTGTAGTCTCCTGCTTCGGTCGCAGCAAGAACATATTGAAGTTGAGGGTTTTCTTGACCGGCCGGGCCGCTGCTTGTTGGATACAAGCTATAGTGACCAACGCGAGCAAAATTCGAGCCATGTTCAAGGGTCCGCGTCCGCGTGGTATCGCGAGAGAGCCAGAACTGAGCCCCGATGTTTTTGCCCCTACATCTAAGCTGAGCTAACGGTCTTCGGGTAAAAAGATCGTAATTGCCTCGCGATACTCTGCGGGATAATTGCACGACACCTTTCGTTTGGAAAGCGATGCCGTCTTAATTTGGGTGAGTCATCTTCATTATCCAGCCTGGTTTGACCCTCACTATCGAGCATCTGTTGAGTAGTTGAAGTCCAAGATTTAATAGTCATGTGTGCCTATTACCGTGCTGGTAAAAAGTCTGGGATGCATCGTGCAACTCGATGCATGCAAGGTTTTCTTTATGCCTGTTGTGTAGAGTTCATATTTGCTTGGATTTTATAAGCTGTTTTTGCAATCGTATGCACATGAAACTTTGAATAGTTAATAAGCATCAGTCAGGTATGATTGATGTACTAATGTTGATGTATCAAGGCCATAGTAATGTATAATGCAGGTCAGTAAAAACAATTTTTTTTTTGTATCTATTCTCGAATTATTTTTCATTTTTATGTATAACAGAACCTTTTATTTCCGCTATTCTACTCGTAATAACTGATGTATATCATCTCGGAAGATGAGTGATCTAAAAAGCTTAAAATTTTTTTAAAAAACGAAAACACTATTTTTTGTTTTTAGTTCTAATAAACCAGATATAGTCACTTGAGATCCAAAAAATCCTTATACGATCCTATAAGCCCCAGGAACACACTTAGATAAAGTACTATTAATTTTATATCCCTGGCAATTACCTTGTATTTATCACCGATATCTCCAGCATAATTATACGCCAATTTTCCTGCCACATCACATAAGCACTAGAAATCATTCTTAGCCCTCCACTTTAGTCCGACCCTTCAGCTTCTCAACTTTCAGCCTTATGGATTAACAGATAAGGATTTAAGGACAAGGATTTCTGACCTTGGAGATTTGGGCCTTGGAATTGGAAGGTACAGGATAGAAGCCGTTACAATCGTGGCCCATTCCGGGTGGTAAAGTATAGCGTACGTGGTAACGGTAGCGGTAAACGAACTATTAAATGAGTGTGGTTATGTTGTTTATTACTTCTTGTAGATGGATATAACTGTCTGTGGAAGATACGGGTATTGTGAAACGTGTCGTGAATTTCTATCGTTAGTGAGAAAACTGTGACTGGAGGATCCAAGGCTAAGATTCAAACTTATAAACATATGATAAGCCAACGGTTCCGTACGTGAAAATGCAGTGAATTTTGAAAAACAACGTGGTTGGCACTTTATTTCGTCTCTTAATCTAATCTTTAGATATCAATTATAACTCATTAGCACGGTATCACACGCGTGGTACCTACATCAAAAATAAACAAGCGAGCCTTACAATAGTCACATATATGTGTAACATTTGACATCTCACCTTGGTAATAAGTAACATTAACATTATATCCTGAATTTATTTATATAACAGCACATTTTAGACACAACACTGTAGATTAAGTGCATAGCTGATGCGTTCTCTTTCTTAATTTCTTTTTCTCTTTCTCGTCACACACATGTACACACTGTTAGCTGATAGTATCAACCTCTCGGAAAATGGGTTGGTATCATCTGACGGCTAACTCTACCACCGCGCGCGCTCATTAGTCAAATCAAATCAAATCATATCTATATAAGTTTCATCCAATATCCGTTAATATACTACTCTGTCAAGAAAGCACCGGGAAACGATCACTAATACACAAATTGTTAGTTATTTATCCAAATTTATTTTATCGCCTTCAAAGTATGCTCCTTCAGAAACGATACACTATAATCCAATCATCAAAACATTTTTTAAACGCTTTTACCGGAATTGAATTCAATTCTCGCTGCGAATTCTCCATTATGTCTTATACTGAATGAAAACGGGAGCCATGAAGTGGTAATTTGTGTTTAGGAAAAATAAAGAAGTCGGCTGGAGCCATATCTGGTGAATAAGGTTATGGTCAAACATACGTTCACAATGGCCTTGTGTGAAGGTGCATTATCGTGGTGCAAAATCCAAGAATTTTCTTTCCACAAATCTGGCCTTTCCGTCGAATTTTCTTAAATAAATTTTCTTAAGCATAACTTTGACTTTTAATCGTCTTTGGTGTGGTTTTTTCCGTTTCGGTTCAGCTGGAAGGCGCCACTCCGAGGCTTGTTGACTAGTTTGCTTGTCAAACTCGTAAACCCACGTGTCGTCACCAGTAACAATGCGTTTCATAAACGCTGGGTCGGAATTTACTCGTTCTGGCATGTCCTCAGCGACTCCTATACGATTGCGTTTTTTCAGGGCTTTTGGGACTAGCCGAGCGGCAACATGTTTCATACCCAAGTGATTATTCGAAATGGTACGGATAGACTCGTGAGACACAGAAAGTTCGGCGGTTGTCTCTCTCAAACTTGAATAAGGAATTTTAGTCACTATTTCTTCACTTTTGCGATGTTAACTTCAGTTGAAGACGTTGATGGCCTACCAGAGCGAGGCAAATCTTCAATCACATCTCGACTGCTTTTGAACTCATAACCACGTGTTTTTGATAAAGTCAATTTACCGTAAGCCTTCTGTAACATTTTCAGGGACTCCGAACACGAAATTCCATTAGCGATGCATTTAAGACAAACTCTTTGTTCGATGTTTTTGTGCATCATGAAATTCGCAATACACACTAGATTATATCTAAAATAAATCAGCACTGTATTTAATCTAAATAACAGCAACTCAAACTCCGTGCCAAAATAGAAAACAGTTGTGCCAATCGAACAAAAACAAAACAAAAAAAAATATTTGGAACCATAAACAAATCATATATATACTTAATACTCAATGAATATTTTTTATGTATAAACAATGATTCTTATATGAGTATGCAATATATTATATGATATTGCATACTCTTTCGTATAAACATTCAAACAATCTCCCAAACATTCGCATTAATAATATTAGTGGGGTATAATAATAATAATTTGTATTCAAATAATTAGGTGAGTATGCTTTAGATTCGCATGTCTTATCGCTTGCAAAATCGCTTAGTCTTGAAAGAAAAAGAACACCATTCTCACGAGAATGTGGACGAATAACGACTTTACAAGACATACCTAACATAAGGCGTAATGACATGTTTATAAATCACATGGTTAAGTAGTCCTTAACAAGCCAGTCGATCCACCACAAATACAGATTGGAAAGCGCCTGTCGCGCCGGTCTGCTGTATCGCTCCATATCTGCTAGGAAAGCAACTTTGTGTAGGTTTTGCTCTACTCACGTCAACTTAGGTATCTCGATTAAGATTATTGTACAAAGCAAAAAGCCACCTTGTCTACAATCTTTACGATATACGATAATTCAAGTAGCTATAATAAGATAACCCAAAGATGTCTTCAATCTCAGTGGATCCATTGTCCAGATCCATAGTGGATCTAGTGATATATTTTTTTTCTCTGTAGATCGGTTTCCCAATAATTTGGATCTGATGAGATTTTTTATTGCTAATATATCTATTTTTAAAATAACGGTAAAATTTATTAGACCTAATGATTATAATGATAAATCTGGACAGGCTAGCAACAGAGTTATGACAGACAAACTAACTAAGTATATTCTTCTGGCGCTTCGGTGGCCGCTGCCGCAGTGCGCTCGCTTTGCTCGCTCGCCTTGTGCATTGTTTTCTATACTCTAACATAATCTAACCAAATGGTTTGCAATAAAATTTCTCATCAGATCCAAATTATTGAGAAACCGATCTACAAAGAAAAAAATATCTCACTGGATCCGCTATGGATCTGGAAAATGGATCCTCTGAAATTTAACTCAAAGTAGTATACCCTTCTGTGTACCCTCTGAAATATCGTAGTACTAGGAGTCTACCAAAACTGAGATTTAAAGTCATGAGATTATGTTTTTAGTTCAAAAGTTATAAGATGAATCGTGTAAAAGTTGATCTTAGTAATAAAAGCATAATATTTGTACCTGTTTACCTCCTTATTTAAATAAAACCAAGTTATCTTAAAACAGTTTTTATTTCTCTTTATCTACAATCATTTACATTCAACTATCTACAGTAATATCACGAATAAACAAAGTAATTATAAGGCTGATCACGCTGGAATAATTTTGTCCTACAAGTTTTACGGTCGAAATTTCAGTAGAAATCTTCGTTTAAACAAAATTAATTCCGCTTCGTTGGTACAAGCATATGCGCGTTCACTACAAGTAGCTTACCCATTCATGTGGTGCTTCTTGAAGATTTTTTTTTTTTTGACATGACAGATTGACATGTTAATATTTTAGTCTAAACACCATAATATAAATAGAGAAGAATGATGACGAACGATTGAACGTTGTAGAAATAGTCAATATATACACAATTGATATAAAATGTAAGATAGAAGATGCAGTATTGTTATCTCTCTGGGTATCCTACATATAATTATACTAGCTGCTGCCCGCGGCTTTGCACGCGTGGTACCTACAAAAAAGTAGCCTATGTCCTTCTCCAAGGTCTCATCTATTTCTATACCAACATTCATCAAAATCGGTTCAGCAGATTTGGCGTGAAAATGGGACAGAGAGACAGAAAGGTTGTATTTAAACATGTGAATGTTTGTTTGTTAATCAATTACGCAATAACGGTTTAATCGATGGTTGGAATTTTGGAGTAGACTGTTAAAATTATAGGCTACCTTTTATGTACTTATCACTCGTGCAGCAGCTAGTGAAAGTATTAACTGTAGCATAACAAAATGTGAGACAAAATAAACTCTCAAGAAAAGCCTCTTGCTTGGAAGAAAGAAATAAAAATAGAGGTAGAGAGAATGAGTAGTACAAAAAGTCTCTCTCTCGCTTGGAACAATGACATAGAAATAGAGATAGAGCGGTAGAGAGAAAGAGAAGAATAATTAGTAAGCTTATCATTTACATCATATAATTACGCCGGATTTAACTTCGAGAGTCTCAGAGTCTCAGGTACTTTTGTAATTCAAACTTTCAGAAATTGTTGCTTACAAAATCTCGAATCGGTATTTGTACTTCGTTTTAATCTAGACTTTGGTTCTCGTCTGCGCGTGCGCAGAAGTGGGTCTTCGCCTCGGCTCCTCTGCTTCCTTGGACTCCACGATGGCCTGGCTTTTCTGGCCTTGCTCCACAGGTGCAGCTTCTGTAAGAACATTATGACGAACATTTGTCTCAGGTCTGGGTGTTTCTATGTATAATATGTATGTATTTACAAAAAAAATAAGGTTGCACTCCGGGAGTGCCGACAGAAGTGAAAACTTATTTTGGCGCGTTAGACATTTTTTAGATGGGTACTAGGGTTATTGGGTTATTGGGTTATGAATTGCATTTTATTTGTGAATTGTATTTTTCCTCTATCAAATCACAAACAAAACACAATCAAAGTTCACTGAACTCACACGGACCAACGTGAAACGCGACTGCCAATCAAATACTGAACGAACACAGATGATGCAATATTTTTTGTTCAGAATGTAGATAAAATATCAAAGAACGAAACTCAGTAAACTACTCCATACAAAAGTACACTGTAAACATGTGAATTAAGGTTTATATTCAAATGGAGCGAGTGCGGCAGCCGGCGTCTCGTAACGGTGTTGCGAGTCCAGAGGTTTTACCTCATCTTAAAATATGCGTACCGCGCTAAGAGAAGTTTTCACTCTAAAAAAGTATATATGTAGTATATCAGTCATGTGGTACCCATAAATCAAGCTCTGCTTACTTTGGGGCCACTGTGTGAAATGTCTGGGATTATTATTATTATTATTAAAGCGTGAAACATAGTTCTAAAGAGACTGCCAGTACTTGTAATGTAATGTTCATACATTGAACTTCTAGCTTCTTTTTAATGAATTTCGAGCTTGCCTGTGTGACTCCTTGAATAAAACCCCCATATTTCTGTGTCCTCCCCAGCCAGACACATGGGCCAAGTAATACGCCAAAATATGTAAGCTCTTACAAATTCTAAGCCATGTAAAAAGATCGCCAAATTAACGCATTTTCCCAGAGGATTACATAAGGTCTTTTGTATGTTCTTATTTTACGGAAAAAATATTTACATAAACTAAGTTGTAGATTATTGGTATTGAATGAAAATTAAATTATTAATAATACTAATAGCAAATATACCATAAGAAATTAGAAATATTTTTTTTTAACTTACCATTGTTAACCGGTCTGCTGCCACCCTGGCCTTGAAGACCAACTAACTGGGAGAGGCGTACTGCACCTCGGTTGCCGTCAGGGCCCAGAGCTGGTCCTGCTCTAAAACGTATAGGTATATCATGAGGTGGGAATATTTTGCACATAAATATAACGAGCACCTTTGTAATGTGCATGACTTCTTTAACGATGGATCACAAAACCTCTTTGAGGCTTACCATGGCCTGCTTACGAATGCAGTCACAATCGTACTAATATTATATATTAAATTTTGTCTCTGTCTGTTTTTTTGTTACGTTGTCACGACTAAACGGCTAAACGGATCTTGATAAAATTTGGATAGATTGTGTCATGGGGAAAGACAAATAATTATTTTTGTGTAGGTATCATCTGGAGTCGCGGGCAGCTGCTTGTATTTTATGTTTACATTTTGTTATGTAGCAAATAAAATCTTATTCTGTATAGATAACCTCTGACGATCCCTATGACACAGTGGGCAGTAGGTTGCGGGTTCAATTCCCGCCGCGGGACAAATGTTTATATGATCTGCAAAGGTCTGTCTCAGGTCTGGGTGTTTCTATGTATAATAAGTATGCGTTAACAAAAAAAAAGTATATCAGTATATCAGTCATGTGCTACCCATAATACAAGCTCTGCTTACTTTGGGGCCAGATGATGCTGTGTGAAATATCTGTCATAATTATTATTATAATAAAGATTCTTATATAATAACTTAAAAGTATACTTACTGGTAAGCCAGATTAGGATCCTGGTATACCAGATCGAAGGGTCGGTTCAACAATGGGCTTCCGAGAAACAATCCTGGGTTGACTCCTTGTTGAACTACACCCCGAGGGTATCCGAGTGGAGACACAACCTGTCCTGATGCTGGGTCAAGGTAGATTGTGTTTTGGTAGCCTGGGTTTTGGTAGCCGGGATTTTGGTAGCCAGGATTTTGATAGCCTAATACATAAAATAAATAGTTTATTAAAAGGTATGTCCAGGGGGCCGACCGCGCTAATATTGAACGTCTGACAAGTTAAAACGTTATTTTTGACATATTTCGTACCGCGTTAAGCATTATAACGGACACGATTAAGCTCTAATTTGGATTATACGTTGATCAAACGTTGCGGGATCGCGTTTTTTTTTGACAGTGCTTTCAAACGACCGTTTTTTATTTAGTACATCCTAGTAGTCTGTGTATAGAGTAATACTAGGTAGTTCTATAAATAAATTTGTTAGATTGGTAAAATCAACGATCTAATCGTTCAGGAAGATCAGCGTGGTACCATTTTGGCATTCAGATTACCCATATCCAAACATTTCCAAAACCAATCCGTTCAATGGTAAATTTGAAAGTTGACAAATAGCGCGTTCGCCCTACAGGTTGCCTAGACAAGAGTCATGTTCTTGGGCACACAACTGCGGAAAGATTATATTGTATGGAAATCATTTTGCCTTGTAATAAATAAAATTCATATAATTCAAAAAAATCATGTGACTGACATGACATTTCCATACAATGATCTTTCCGCAGGCGTGGACTCCAAACTTATCTTCATTTGAGATTTCCTGAAAACCTTCTATATATCAATAACCATCTCAGTCTTAGGGTTAAACCAAACGTATCGGCAAAGTATTTTACGGAAATCTTGACCCTTACCATTTCCAGGATATCCAGGATTTCCTTGAGGAGCTGCTGCCACAATGTATACAGGCTGGTACCCTCCTATTGTCCCAGGCCTGGAAAAAATATCTAATATACGAAATGCTTATAAAAGCCCTCACAGAAAATAGAGTCACTTGAGCCATTAATTTTAATGTCATAATTTATTTTCGCATATTGGTCTTTTAGCGGTATAGTTGATTGACTGGCCTGTCAGCTTAGTTGGTCTGCCTTCTGCGATATAGGTTGAGGGTTCGATTCCCATCCAGAATAAAAATGTATGTGATGTGTTTGTTCTGTGTCTGGGTGTTATAAAGTTATGAGTGTGTTTTTAAAATATATTTTATTATTTAATATATATTACCTTTGTAAAAGTCATTATGCACAATCAGCCACGATAACGTAGACTATTGAATCGGGTTTTATGAAATCGAAATTAATTTCAGGATATTTCTAATTACATCATGTACGTATCAATTAAAGCTTATCACAGTGATCTCACCTATACCCAGGAACTGGCATGTGAACGATGAATACTCTCTGTCCGGGAGCTAGGCCAGGCAAGTTGGGAGCTACTGGCGTCTGAAAAATAATTAAATAAAATAAGCACACTGCCCAAAAAGTAAAATATGTTATATATCCTAAAGTTCGATATTTTAAATATAACACCTAGTGTGAAATATGCCTAGTCCAACCAATCTCTGCATATTGCATTTATTGCACGTTTGTTAGAAGCCACCTGGAATATACGTCTCAGGTATGAAACCCGTGCTATGGCATTACATAGATCGTATTGAAGCCATTCTAAAACGGTTTTTAAGATGCAGATGCCTCAGGGTGCATTCCCCTCACGATTCAAGTAACTATATTGACCTCTGCAAAAAAATAACACTTTATGCCTCTATCAATTCGTCTTGACATTTCTGAAAAATATTATTATTCTACATTGATTCTACTCTTCTAATACTATAAATACGAAATTTTATGAACATGATAGGATGTTTGAATATTTATACGTGTGTATATTGTGGCCCAATTACGGCGTACTTGATGAACAAAAAACTTGGGATGAAATCTTGGCTCCAACTCGACTCGGCATCCGTAACAAAATTGGCAAGGATCATACAAACAAGTGTTAAGATCAGACGAGTTTCTTGCCGGATTCTTCTTGAACTGGGGTTAGGAGGAACCGGCATCTAGATTCACTACCATGTAAGAAGATGATTCAAAGTGGTCCTACAAAATTGTCCCCCATGGAGTTTGTATCATAGTTTTTTTCTATTATTTCATCATTCATTTAATTCTTTAATTAACGAGGTTCTAGTAAGTATATTAGTTTACCAACTGCGTATCGCTAGAAGTATTGCTTCTAAACTCTTGCTGGCGTGAAAGCCTCAACGTTTTCTAAGCGGTAAAATTTTAATAAATTTGCAATTAGTATGGTTCTCCCACTTTAGGATTTGCATTGACATAGAATAATAGATTTTATTGGTCAACAGTCTTGCTGTTTTAAGGCTTAGTGCCCACATGATGAGAGCGAGATTGTGTAGAGACTAGAATTGTATCAAATTTTGTTACGTCATACTATGCGGTTCGGGTGCATTTCCAATCACAGCCCTAGATACATTATTAGCCCTAGAGATCATAGATGACATTAAATATTAAATAATATCTTAATATAAATTAAATGAATAATATAGGAGAGTAGAGACGAAGACCCGGAAAATGATGATGATGATGTTGATTACAAAATCTCACCACGAGTTTTAAGTTGACACTTTATATTCTGTCTGAATGCCTGAGGTTCTGTGAGAAGTCTGTTTGAGTGTGAAGGTGCTTAATTTACTTTTGTAACTTTTTTTTCTTTCTATTTTTCATGTTGAATTTTTTGACAATGTTGTATTATTGAAGCTTACATGACATTATAATAACCTTGACATTTTTTAACTTTGACATCTTTTAATTTGTATTATTATTTATGGTTTTATTATTGTTTTGACATGATAACGTCTTATAAATCGATGAAAGCTGGCTGCACGCACGAAAAATTGTCACGTTCCGCCTGACCCGAACGTGCAAGCGAGAGCGTGGAACAAGCGATTGAGCGGCACGATCGGTTCATCAATGTTTTCTTATGACGTTATCAGGTAAAATTATTGACCGTAAACCGAGTTTACAGACAACCAATCTTTTTTTTAATTATGTGTTCGTACTAGTGAATAAATATATAAAAAAAAAAAAAATCCCAACTCTACTAGTGGTCACGATATATCTCCTATTCCACCAGCTACCACTAGAATTTTCCACTAACGCGTACCAAGAGGAAAACCATAAATATTTTTTATTGATTTGATTTAGTTCGATTCCCATGACAAACATTTGTGTGGTGAATGTTTCTTCAGTCTGAGTGTTATAAGTATGTATTTAATTATAAAAAGTATTCTATCATCAGGTTTCCATAGTACCAGCTATTTTTAGTTCAACGCTAGATGGTGTTGTGTGAATGGCTTACAAAGATTTATGTATTTATTTAACCCTTTCGCTATTTCAAGGTACAATTTGACTAGTAGTACGACTGCCGTAGACTCGCAACTGGCCCAAAAGTGCCAGCGCGCGAAATGTTTCACATAAAGTAGTTTGTTCAAAATAGTAGATTTTTTGAAAATCATCTTATGCTGCTATTTTGCCGCCACCGCCGCTTAATGCCATATTTACAAGTCTAGATTTAGGTTCGCCACTCAAGAGGTTAATTACCTGCTGCGGAGGCTGCTGAGGTGCCTGTGCTCCTGGGATGAGCTCCACTTCACTGTCTGGCTCCAGAGTCTCCAAACGAGCTGGTTGATTGGAGCCTGCTGCTATGTTTCCTAGAAATTGTCAAGCAATGTTGAACATGTGAGTTTTTAACTTAACTTACAGAAATCTATTTAATCTAAAGATCATTATGAAGGGCCCTCAGATAGATTAATTGTTTCATAAGTATTTTATACTACTTTATATAACTTTATACATATCTATAAATAATCATATATAAATGATTCCTTATGGAGACGAGATACTCGGCCCAGGATGGGCAAGTAGGGAACAGGAGCCCATCGCGTTTTCAAATCTCAAGACTTCGTCTTGTCGAAACCTCGCGTGACTCCAGAGCTGGCTCCTATCTAGCGTATTAGCATTGCCATTAAACGTGGCAATGCTGCCAGCGTCTTGGGGACGGTGCCCTCTGGCAGTGATCTGGATCAGATGAGCTATCTATAGTTGAGTTGTCCATAGATAAAACCATAGATTGTCGAAAATATAAATCCTTCCCCATAGTATAGAGTCCGTTATAAGTGATTAGTGAAATTTTGGCACTACAAGTACATCTATAGATATATTTATGTATACTACTATTTTGTCATAGGATATAAGTAGATACCTTGTTTTTGGGGTTGTTGTTGCTGGCTGTAATAAGCGTGCACTTCAGGGTGGTCAAGGTAGTAGTCCAGTGAGTTGATTTGCTGAAGTTGCGCGGGCGCGTGTTGCTGGTAAAGTCGCGGAGGCGCTGGCGGCGCTGCGCTAGCGGCCACACATAACCCGGCAAATATTACCTAATAATAAAAACAAAACAGTTCCCTATAGTATATTTTTATTTTAAATTAATTACAAATTAAATTAATGCTTCTAACTCATAATTTAAAAATTTTTGCAATTATTTCCACGTGAAGTATAATGCAGGTACAACTACGATACATTATGCGCATTATAGTCCTTCTTCTTCCTTGTTAATGTCATGTGTCATAAAACTGTCAATTTTGCCAGTGTTAAGTATTTATAATATGATGTCACAATGTCGTATCGTGTCGTTCGTCATTTATTATTTTATATAAAGTGGTGTCTTTCATATTAAATAATTATACGGATTTTTTTTGCTTGAATTATAAAGAAGCACAAAGCTTTTATTCCAATTATTTACATCGAAGTCAATAACTCTAATTCTATTTAAATAAAAACACCAAATAAACTAATAAAACTGAAATAATATATAAATAAAAGATATATGAGTGCAATGTTTGCTTCGTAAGGCGGCAAAAACATGATTATAGTGCTTCTTATATGATACTAGCTGCTATCCGCGGCTTCGCACGCGTAGTACCTACATAAAAAGTAAAAGTCCTTCTCCAAAGTCGGATATACTTATCTCTATACCAAAATTCATCCAAATCGGTTCAGCGGCTTAGGCGTGAAAACGTAACAAACAGACAAAGAGAGTTACTTTCACATTTATAATATTAGTTAGAGTGTTTGGATGACCGTGTTCGGTATAAAACATGGATAAAATCCCCTTGCATACTAAATTTCATAAAAATCGTTGGAGCCGTTTCCGAGATTCAGATTATATACACATATCACTCACACAGCATCATCTGGCCCCAAAGTAAGCAGAGCTTGTGTTATGGGTACCACATGACTGATAAACTACTTAAATAGGTTTTTTTTTGTAAATACATACATATTCTACATAGAAACACCCAGACCTAAGACAAATACTTACAGATCATACAAACCGCAACCTTTTGCGTCTCAGCCGGACCTAAGCCCACTGTGCCACAGAGGTCGGTTGTATGTATCTTTTTTTATTATGTCACACATCAATAAGATAAAACTCACTAACAGTGACAGGTTGGTGTGTCGTAATATGTTGCACTGCGTCCTCCCATGGACCCCAGTGAAGGTGATAGGAGATGCGTTGTGCATCACAATTAGATAAAATACTCTCACGATACTTAAGATCTATTCGCATCAAAAACAAAGGTTCATAAATGTAAGAAATTTCAAGCAGTCTTTGTAATATTTACATATATTTTTTAGGAAATTTAATGGAAGTCTTATGGATTTGAGTACGGAGAAGTAGCGGACCAGGTGCGGACTAGGTATGATTATATATCTTACATAATACTGTGCAAGCTATAATAAGCGTGGTGTAGTCCAGGAATTAGTTGTATATACTAAAGGTATGCAAACACGGACAATTTAAATTGCTTAATCCTAGACAATACTTGTTAATTATAACGTCACGACAACATCAAGCAATTTACGTCAATAAAAACAGGTAATAATAATCTATATATAAATACTTGAAGCAAAAACTTTGTACTCTTTTTACGAAAATTGCGCGGACGGAGGAGTATGAAATTTCGCACACTTATAGTTTGTATAGAGAAGGAGTGCAGAATGCTAATATTATTTTTAAATTATGCCTATAAATACATTAATTATTAATTAATTATGATTATATTTCGACAAGTGGGCAACCTCTAGTAATAATAATTAGGATCACACAGCATCATCTGGCCCCAAAGTAAGCAGTGCTTGTGTTATGATATACTACTTTTATCCTTTTTAAAAAAATACATACATACGAGTATTATACATAGAAACACCCAAACCCGAGACAAATACTTGCAGATCATACAAACAATTGTTCCGCGTCGGGAATCGAACCCGCAACCTTCTGGGTCTTAGCCAGGCCTTGGCCCACTGCACCAGAGGTAGCAGCATACATGTAGCATGTACAAAGACACCTACCTCGCGGTATGGAGCATTTAAGGAAAACTAGTTGCTCCAGATTCGTCTACAAGTTGCCGAGCAATTATGCTCAAAAAGTTGCCCGTGTAAGCCTACCTTCACGAAGTACCAAAGCCTATACCTGGCTTGCGGTCAGTGTACCAGCGCCCTAAATGTAGGTGATTTGTAGTCTGCCTATGTGGTAATTCTAGTCGCGTTTGTTACCATCCCCGGAGGTCAGGGGCCAAGTGTAGACAGAGTAATTAAAAACAACTTCAAGGGTAATAACGATTAGGTACTTATTTTTACGGCCTGGTATCGGCACTTTTTACGCATTACATAATATCTGAAATGTTAAAATAAAGTGTAAATAAAGTGTAAATGAACTGAATTGAATTGAATTGAATATTATTACTATTCATAATAAAAATAATCATTCGTTTTCACCCCTTTTCACCTTCTTCATGAGGGTTATTTTGAAAAATCCTGAAACACGTATCCATTTATTTTGCATTTTAATTATTCAAATCAAGTTTCAAGCAAATCGCACCACGCGTTAAAAAGTTTCATACATTCGTTTTCACCCTCTTTCATTAGAAGCACGGCACTTAGAAGTTGAATTTCAAAAAAATAGTCTTAGTGGGTGGTTTTGCTATAACAGGAAGCTGCCTTCAAAATTTCAGGTTTTTAGCTTCTGCGGTTTCGGCTCGGCTATGATCAATCAGTCAGTCCGGTTAAGCTCTTTTATAGGTATAGATAAGTAAGTAAGTAATTATCCAGTGAACAGAGAATACTACAAGCACTTATATAAATATTATAAGTCCACGTATGGTCTAGAATATTAGTCCTTTTTAGTATGTTCTTTTCATCTTTAGCTCATAAAGCATACGTAATTACTGATAATTGACATCGTCTGAAGATTCACTCATTCCATCTTTATTTCCTAGATGACTAACCTGTGTTTACTTTATAACGATTAAATATATAAAGCGGGAAACCCACGGGCAGTTTTGGTATTTAATCAAATCTATGCATGCTCTACTAATAATATCAATTCGAAAGTGTATTTTCACAGCTAAACGGCTAAACGGATCTTTATGAAATTTGGTAAGAAGGTAGACTGTGAACGGACATAGATTGTGATTGGACATAGATTACATAGGCTGTTATATTCACAAAATAATGACATGTCTACTGATTTAAAAAAAAATACGGGAAGAAAACTCGTTGGAGGGTTTAGCGCGCCTGTGAACTAGTCATCATAGGTGTTGTATATTATTTATTTTTTTATTTGAGCCTTAATTACAGAAATGTACAAAATAATATACAATAATATCAAATACACGTGAAACAGTTGAGCTATCTATAGATCGTTTTAAACGATCCTTAGAAAGCTCAACTGTTTCACGTGTATCTTACATTATTGTAATATGGACATTTCTGTAGTTATTTCTGTAAATATATTAGTTTTAAGCCTTCATTTATTTCCTGTACTTTTTTTTTACAATTTTAGTATAATACATATCAAACTTATTCTGTTTTATTATTATATTATAACTATTATAAGGTGTTGTATATAGGGGCTTATTAAAATTCAAACATTCAAAAATATAGATCACACAACAAAATCTATCCCCAAACTAAGCAGCTTATATTATGATGACCAGATGACTAATAGATAGCTTATATATTTTAAACACACGGACAAATAATATCTGTGATATATTTTTTCTTATTAATTGAAGTTAATAAACAAATGTTGGTGGAGAATTTACACAATACCTAGCCTCAAACTATTCAATAGCTTGTACTATGGTAATCAGACGACTTATAAAATACTTCTATACTCGTAGGTACTTATGCTCCATAACACCCAGATACAGAACCAACATTTATGTTCAACACACGTCTGTTCTTGGGGACTCAATCTTACTACCTATTTCTATTCTATTCTATTTTCTGGGTGTTTTTATGTATAATATGTATATATTTACAAAATAAAAGTTTATAAGTAGTATATCAGTCATATGGTACCCATAACACAAGCTCTGCTTACTTTGGGGCCAGATGATGCTGTGTGAAATGTCCGAGATTATTTAATTATTTTATTTATTTATTAGATTGTGAGTCTGTCGATAAAATGGTAACTGCTCAAGCAGTCCGTCTATTCTCAGCTTTGTTGGTACAGTCGCCGATGAGTCGTAGTTTGTATTCATGTTTGCTAATACATTCGATAACGAACATCCATGTACGGTAATACTCGTAGATACTGATCTGTCATAGTCTACGAATAAATCTTGATGATAAGCTCCGCATACCTACTTTGTTATTAATTACGAAATATACCATTATTTTTAGTCAATTAGGCTTAATAGCTAGTCTCGATAAAAAAAATATTAGGAAGAGAATGAACAAGAAAACAAAAAAAACAATTAAATAACTACCTAGTGTTATAATGTAAGCTAACCTAATCCTTAAATAATGAACTGGATAGTTTATAAAACAACTAGCTGACCCGGCAAAATTCGTATCATCTCAGAATAAAAAATAAAAAAGTATAAAAAAGCAAGCATTTTTTTTATATTTACTCACCTTATAAACCTTTCCTGCACTTCCACAAATAATTCAAAACAAAAATCAGCTAAATCAGTCCAGCCGTTCTCGAGTTTTAGCGAGACTAACGAACAGCAATTGATTTTTATTATATAAGATATTCATAATTAATTATATCGGGATGCTCAAATGGGACTGGCCTGGTTATGTCTGCAGAATGTCGAAAGACCAGTGAACCAAACTCATCACGGAGTTGTATCTGATACGGTACGACGACGTTGCGGCAGACTGCAAGCCAAGTGAAGGGATCAGCTCACCAAATTCCGTGCCGACTGGACCATCTTAGTGCGGGAGAGGGATGAATGGAAAGAATGGCGGGCTGGTTTTTGTCCAGCCCAGTGAAACAGTGACGATTGATAATAATAATAATCCTGCCGGTCCCGGTCACCTCCAGATAAGTGCGTGCTCAGAACACTGGAAGAATTGCCGTTGTATGACAATGCGAATTCGCTGATCGATGGATGGATGGAATGGAAGCAAACATTCCGATCACACAGGGTCTTTATCAGTCTCTCCGCTGTATATTTGCGTGCACCTGATCCCCCTGGACCCCAAACTTCTCAAATATGTATCTTCGAGCGAGATGTACATACTTGCACAGTTTGAGGGATTCCGCTGATGCTGCGGAGCCGGCTCGCATTGATGTGCCTGTAAGATGCGACGGTTTAAGGGTATCTACACAGATACCATCCCGTAACAATGGCCATTCCATTTTCCAGATGAGTGTCATGTCATGCCATCAGGGCTTTTCCTATCATCATTAGCAAGCCTTAGCTTGACTTAAGGCTATATTGCGCTTGAGTATCTCCTGACAAACAAGCAAACCACCAGTTGGAAAGTGATTATCATATATATCAGACCCTTGCAATACTAGAAGAAGTATTACTAGCACATAGCACATATAATCTTGCATTAGGGAATTAATCCGCTTAGTCTTACCTGAAGTAGGTCATTTTCAAAGCAGATTTTTAGCAAGTGAAAAACATCGCCGCAGATTAGTACAAAATGCGTGCTAGGCTTTAAAAAGATGCGACTCTAAAACAAAACATGAGGACAAGAACCAAAAAACGCAAGGAGGTAAAACAGTTGTAGGAAGGAAAGTAAGAATAATTCAACGAATTACACCAAGATACATTCAAAGTCCAAAGTAAACATGAGTTGTCTTCGTTATAAGAGGTAGTGAGAAGAAAACAAGGCATATTCAAGCTCAATTGACCACACATCCTGCGTGACGGAAGGAAGCTCTACCACAGAATAAGCAGCAATTACTACGGATTCTGGGTCACAGATTAGCAACTAGTTGTTTAGCGTTACCTACAGATTAACAGGTAGTTACTATTACAGAATGAGGATTCTCGTTTGTTACTGCCGAAGGGCCTTCACCTAGTTGGATGGTCGTTGGTCGTAAAGATGTGTCATGTTATGTCATGGTTTATGGAAATTGGATAATGATGATCAATCACAACATAGATCACTGGTGGTCTAGTGATAGTGCCCCCCCCCCACCGCTCTCCGATCCAAAAGTTGTGGGTTCGAATCCAGTCGTGACTATACCAGTCCTCTAAACCAGTAAAGGTACTCATAAAAGTTCCAAGACATGTGATAAGTGCACGAAAGGAGCAGTTTAATCTTTTCATCAAACTGGATCGAAATAACCAGTAACACGATAGGACGAAAACAATATAGGTGGGTGACCTTGTAGGGTAGAGTTGGAAGTATTTGGGGCAGACATTTGCCTAGAAGTGGAATGAAACAGATAAAATAAAATAAAAATAAATCACAACTTCGATCGCGCGGTCTATGAAGAGTATTTAAGTGAATATTAAGAGGAATAGATTCATTATATACTTAATGTACTTAATGCTCGTAGCATCATTAGATAATCTAGATGAATAATGAGTATAAAATAATAATATAAATAATGCCGGACATTTTACGCAGCATCATCTAGCCCCAAAGTAAGCAGAGCTTTTGTTATGGGTACCTCATGGCTTATTTACTACTAATATACTTTTTTTGTTTTTATTTTCTAAATACTCCTCTAAATATTATACTTACAAAGATGCACCCCGACGAAACTAAAAAAAATAAAGTGACTAAAAGTTTTTAACAACATGATTCTTAGATACTGCGAGTAGAGTAATAGGGAATAGAGAAATAGGGTCGCAAAATAATAATAATAAATAAATAATCCCGGACATTTCACACACCATCATCTGGCCCCAAAGTAAGCAAAGCTTGTGTTATGGGTACCACATGACTGAAATACTACTACTTAAATACTTTTTTTATTAAATACATACATATTATATATAGAATAATAAAATGTATATTGCGAGTAATTGCTTTCTGACTTCCCATCAGTGATTTAGTTATACTGGTCGCCCACTGGTCGAAATTCGACCGAAATAAATGTATAATGTAATTAATGTATTTTTTATGCATCATTTAAAAAAATATTAGCATTCTGCACTCCTCTATATAAACTAGAGAGAGTAAAAAGGGGTACAAAGTTTTTGCTTCACGTATTAATATAATAAAAATAAGTTACATGTTAAAGTTACGTAGGATATACCACAACGCGTACCAATATTACCAAGAATAAGTTAGATATGTATGACTTTAGATAGACAAGTACCTACATGACAAACCTGTCTAGTAATTTTCCTGGAAATAAAACCAGTTCCATCGTAATGAAACGTCTAAAGCAGAGCAAAAACGTTTTGCAAAAACTTTAATATTATGAAGGTTTTGTCGTCACTCCCCGCAAAAATGGAAACCTTTTAATAAAATAAACAAATAAGCCCGCACATTTTCACACAGAATCATCTGGCCCCAAAGTAAGCATAGCTTGTGTTATGGGTACCACATGACTGATATACTACTTATATATGTACATTTTTTATGTATATACATACATTATTATTACATAGAAACACCCAGACCCGACAACAAATACTTGCAGATCATACTAACATTTGTCCCGCGGCGGGAATCGAACCCGAAACCTTCTGCGTCTCAACCAGACCTTAGCCCACTGCGCCACAGAGGTTGTCAAACTTTAACAGAGAGATTTGATTGAGTGCGTCTGGGTAGCACACGATGATGAATTTTATTAAGAGTGTGGCTGGCTCCAACAAAATTCTTATGGCACTGGCTGGCGGATTCGACAGTTCTGTGCAAAGGAACTGGGAATGAATTATGGACTGCATTATACAATACTGACATAATTAACCCAACATCAATGTTCTAATTTATTTAACATAAAATAATTTTCTAGATATAATCTTATGGATCATTGTTGTCTGAATATATTTAATTTAATTCGATCGAGCTTAGAGCATTGAGGATGATAGGTGAACAGCTTAACGCTGAGACTAAGTTGCAGAGTCTCGAGCACCGCCGTAAAGTTGCTTACCTTTCGATCTTTTGTAGGATACATTTCGGAGAATGTGCTCAGGAATTACATGATCTAATTCCACCAACTCTTTTTCACAACAGGACAAACAGACGTACCGCTCAATACCATACCTTGTCAGTGTACTACCCTTACGAACAAAGCGTTTTGCTTCCACATTTATAATGCGTACAGCCAAGGATTGAAATGCTTTGCCGTCGTCTGTCTTTCCAGAAAACTACAATCTAGGTCTTTTCAAGTCTCGAGTAAATAGGTCTCTTCTTGATCTGCGTGCCTCATCGTCGGCCACATCGTCGCTTAACATCAGGCGAGATCGTGGTCAAACGAAGGTTTATCGATGACAAAACAAAATACTGACAAATCATTAAAGCTTCACTTATTAAAGCTCAAAACAGAATAATATTGAACGCTTATCTAAAAAAATCGCAAATCGGACTGTATACAGTGATAGCTTCCAAAGTCTAAGAACAAGAATCCAAAACACAAAAGAACACAAAACTACAAGAATTTTGAATGGAATTGTAATTATTTTTTTAAGGTTTACTAACTTGAGTAAATCAGGCTATTACTCTAGTTAGTAAAGCCTTACCAGCCATGATAAATTTCCTTCGAATTTAATAATTTTGAAAAATAAACAGGTACCTCCAAAAAGCGCTCTAGCATGTGCGACGAGATTACACTGGACTCTATTAAAAAGAACCACTTCGTATACATATACGAAGTGGTTCTTTTTAATAGAGTCCACCTTTATATTTAATACGTATTTGGTATACATATACCAAATACGTATTAAATATAAAGGTGGTCTAGAAGAAAAGGTTGTCTGAAGAAAGATGAAGAAATCGCTTCCTTAGCGATAAGACCGCCCGTATTTTTTAAGAAGTACAATAAATCATTTTCAAACATTCATATAATTACGTTTTAAAAACTAAAAAGAAAACCGACTTCATTGGATACAATTTCAGAACATCAAATTATTTTATTTTGAAATTTTTAGTGGAAAGTGACGGTTATTTTGTTTATATATAATATGGGTAGACCAACTAAATGCACAGCTCTGCAATATTCATACAATATATATGATGTGTACAATTTTTAGATTTTTGTTAATATTTTAAAAACCGCTCGACCGATTTCAATAAAATTTAAATGGTACCCTGGACCCTGGGAAATCCAAAAAACCCCCTTTGAAACAATAAAAGAATTTTCCAATTCGGTTCAAGCGTCTTTGAGTATACATAAAATAAAAAAAAAAGATTCCGACGAATTGAGAACCTACTTCTTTTGGAGTCGGTTAAAAATAATAATTTTTTTTTACAAGCATGTAGCTTGCATTTATTACCGTTAATTTATTCATCAAAATAACACTATTAGTCTATTAACAAGAGCTCTAATTAGGGGTAGATAGACAGTCAGACGGACATAGTGAAAATAATAGGGGTACATGTGGACTTGTGAACCCTAAATACATGCTGAGATCATCAATAGACATAGACATCTCCTCAGATCTCTAGTTACTTAAATCTTTGAGAATATCTATGGGGTAGTGGTATGGAGGCATGATAATGAACTTCGTCGTATGTTTGGAGATTTTCATCCAATTTTGACATAAATTATAGTTTAAAATCATTTTATTTCAAGACCTCCATCAATGGGTTTCAAATTGTGGAATAGAGGGGATTTGTCGGATGGCGTAAGATGCTGCTTAGACTCTCATGGACAGTAATTTTTGGCCTTCAGTAGGGTACATAATGAATGATGATTGTATTGAAATTAATTTAAACGGCAACTCTGTTTCGGCACGTTTTCTTTCTTATTCATCGCACCGGAACTGACACCCAATTCATGTCGTAAGATCCAGTGGACTCAGCAATATTGTTTGTTTGGAGCACGTACTCACTCGTAAGAATCGCCAGAAAAGTCAACTGTTATATCTCCCGCGATACAGGCCTAGTTCGGGGATACCAGTAACTTGTAATATGTGTGTGAAATTTTGGTAAATAAACATTATCTTATATAATCTTAATCTTATCTTATCTATATTTATAATATTGTGTAAGAACTTTGCATGGTTATCTAAGCTGTTTCTTTCGGAACTTTAAAGTATGTAAATTTGCAACTAGAACAATTTGTATTATAATGACCTTACACCGTAAGATAAGCGTTTTGCTTTTGAGTCCAACGCATCACCAGGTTTTCATTTTTTTTTTCCTATACGGATTCATTAGCAACAAAAAGGTTTCATTCATGCATATTTTTAGGATTACGCGTCTCACAAATTTTTCACACAGTGAATTTGAACTGACGACCTTTGAATAAGGCAACGTCCTACGAAATGTTATTGCAAAACAATGAAACTGTCACACGTTTGCGCGACATGTCGCTAAGTATCGTTTGCGACATGCATAAAGTGTAGTTTTGAGGTAATTGCCGGGTGGTGGATGCGGCTCGCTGGATTCCTGACCTGGTTTCTGATTGCAGAACGGTAAGGTTTTAGCTACCTCCGTAAACGGTAACCTAGCTGCCTAATCAGCTGGTATCTCATAATAATGGTCTTCTATGCATGGATGCGAGGATCTAAGTGTAAATTCACCTAGTTTTTATGGCAATTGAAAATGAGCTTTATGATTTTAACAATAACGTTCTATAGAGTTTGAGTTAGTGAAATAATCTGAAACGTTGAAGGAACTGATTCACTCTTCGACATTAACAGAGACATATTCAGTTATTTTATCACACTGGCTCACTATCGTCCACAAAGATCTTTCCAGGGCTATATTCATGTTATTGATCAAACACTCGGTGACTAAAAAACATTCAGCACCTCAAAAGTCTAGGAGTATCTAAGTTGGTTCTAGATTCGTCAGTTTCCAATAAACATTTAATTAAAATTGCTATCATCTGAATCAGAAATTCAGTGAGTGAGGTTTACGTTGAGGTTTGACCAAAGAATCTTTAGGACTGCAGCCCATAAGCCTCATAAAACAAAACTTGTATGGAACAGTCATTGAGATATCGACATTTCGCTTCAGCGTAAAATGTTCATATCTATACATCGTCAGATCGACTGACTGCTGCGTCGTATGAGTCAATGGCAAAGGCAAGATTTTTTGAAAAACTGTGTCTGACAGGAGTCATCAAGCACGGAAACGCACAGATGAAATTGCCACAGCGGTCATCCATCCAAGGACAGAAGGTTGCATAACTTCTTTTATCTGATATGAACTATTTCATTTTCAAAACATTCGTGAGTTGTACTATACATTTTGATAAACACGGGGCTTACTCACGTATTATTTCGACAATGGAGGCCCCCACTATTTCTATTCATTTAGAGAATCTTAATATATGTGATAGGAAAAACTTTGCTATAACCCGAGTTAGACCAACACTCCTGGGTCATTATGGAGCTT
Organism: Lampropteryx suffumata; assembly: GCA_948098915.1. Taxonomy (NCBI): domain Eukaryota; kingdom Metazoa; phylum Arthropoda; class Insecta; order Lepidoptera; family Geometridae; genus Lampropteryx; species Lampropteryx suffumata. The sequence continues at coordinate 4,621,281 of OX402547.1, read as the reverse complement.
TTGTTAGTTAAAAGACCTCTTTGAATAGTGAAAATTTAAAACATAGACAACTAAGTAGCTGGATACCAAATTTCAAATCAATTAAACCTGTGACCTTAAAGAGCTGATAAGATATTCAGATATATGAGATTATCAGCCATCTGAACGGATTTTCTTGAATAAAAGCTCACACTCTCGATCAAGACACATTTCAATGAAACTAATAACTAAATCAAAAACACTAGAACGATAAAAACTGGATAATGCTATTGTTTAAAATGCTATTGTCTATTGTGTATTGTTTAAAAAAATATCAGTAAACTTGTTACTATTTTTATTAATAAATAAAACTCACAATATAAGCAGCCATCACCACACTGGACGCACGCACTAGTATCCGTTGAGGAAATGCGATGAGCGACGCGAGGGCATCCTTATATTAACAGCAAAGAGATGACAGGGTAGCGCACTGCGGGGAGCCAACTGTCTGACGACCTACAAAAGGTACTATTCATACAATTCTCAGACAAAAAAATAAATGAAAACAAAGCACGTCAAAATACTGATGAAGCAGACTGTATTTGCCGTTATTTCACGGCGGCGTCTGGTAGATATGTACATTGCCTGACCCAAGAGCTGACTCCTATCTGGCTCAGCGTATTAGAATTGCCATTCAATTCACTGCCGCCTGTGTCTTGGGAACGCTGCCCTCTGGCAGTGATCTAGATCAGTTGAGCTATCTATAGATCGTTTTAAACGGTCCTTAGATAGCTCAACTGTAACACATGTATTTTATATTATTGTACATATATTATTTTGTACATTTCTGTAAATAAGCTTTAATATTTTAATTTCATAATATTATCGGCCTTACTTATTTTTATATATACCAATTTTAAGCGCCTGCTTAAAATTGGTCCTGTCACCATTTGCATCTATCACTTTAAAATAGTGACGTCCCATTTTGTAAGATCTCACAAAAAGGAATGGCACTATTTTTAAGTGATTAACTTGAGAAAAAATTTGATAGACGTTTAAAATAAGGGCTGTATATTATTACGTTACGTGAGTGTATAGCCTGGCAACAGCCAAGAAAACGTTTTGACGCTGTGTTATATGTACATACGTCATATTATACGTAATCGTTTATTTGGAAAATGCAACAGCTACCACCATAGAGAAGCCTAAGTAGTATTGGTTTTGGTGTTGGGCTTGGTGTTAATTTCAGAACGTGAAAACGAAGATTCATTCAAGGGGTAGGTACAGCTAGTCACAACATAAACGCCAGTTTTTTTAGGTAAAAATGTCTTTGTAACATCGAATACCTCATAAACAAGCCTCATATCGACAAGCACATCTCTCGGAAACCATCAGCTTCTTCAACAATAATTCCTTTCCTATGGTTTTCTCATTGTTTACGTACTTGGCATTTATCCAACTTTGTTTCGCATGAATTAGTCATTTCTTTCCGGAAATAAGCAAAGTACATAAGTACATCATTGTTACGGTAATATATTCTTTCAGTTATGCATCATTGTCATTGGTATTACCGAAACATTAAATATACTTGCGAAGTGTGACTCTTTTTACTTATTGTTTAGTTCAACACGAGGTTTTCACCATAAATGGTGGACATTGCACACATCTAGTCCCAAACTAAGCATAACTTGTATTATGGTGACTAGATGTCTGATAGAATACTTATATATTTTTAAATACATACTTTGATACTTTATAACACCCAGACACTGAACAAACACCTATGTTCATCACACAAATGTTTTTCCTGGGAAGAAATCGAACCCTCGACCTATATCGCAGAAGGCAGAGCTACTACCAACTGAGCTGATAGGCCAGTTAGTTATCAAACTGGCTTTACTAGTGTTATATTGTGAACCCTAAACCATAGAAGAAAAGTGTAATAAGTGATTCACTTTTGCGTACCAATGAGAATTAAAATGTTAATTGTACACGTGGTATAGTAAGCGAGGTAAACAGAAACACCTACATTTTATTATTGATACTACGCATTTCAAAATGAGGTAAAAATCAAGTTGCTTAGTTCTATTCGTTTCTTGGCATAGATAAATGGCGAAGAATGGCTATGATTCAAAAATTAAGCGTAAGTTTATTGAAGCTTATACTTGAGCTATGGTTTGATAATAATAATAATTAATCGTACACATAAGAACCACAAAGAATATTAATCTAAAACAAATCGAAAAACGGTGATGCCTGTGGTAGTATATATTATATTGTGTCACGCTCATCAACGCCCTACGTGGTACAGTCGAAATTCCAGAATATAAATTTCCAGAAATGTTCGATGGTGCTGTGTGAAATGTCCACTAACATTTATTTAATTAGCTGCAAGTAATATAAATTCAGGTCACTATTAATACAAATTACACATTAACAATAGGTATTGTGGATAGTTACTGTATTGTTATTTGTTATTCAATAACTTATTTTCCTGGAATGATGAAAACCATTTTAGTTGTACAATACAACGAAAGCAATGACTAAATTGCGGTGAAAACCACGGAGGTACCTATAGTATAGGAAATTCCTCCTTACAAAAAGACTAATTCATATGCATGCATGTATTTGTTATTTGATTTATTTTGCACTTGGTTCTACCCACGACTTCAAACACGTATCTATATCAAATATAGCCTACTATTCTAGATTACAGACAATATCTAAATGAATTAATGAATGAATTAAAATTATTTATTGTAAAATTTTGAGTTAAATATAACAATTTGATAACTAAATTTACTATGAAAAATTATATAAAAAGGGCAGTCTTATTGCTAATGCAGCGATTTCTTCCAGACAACCTTTGAATGGAAAGAAGCTAATCCTATTTTGAATATTGGTCGTGGTGCACCAAATTATGAACTTTAACTTATTTATATAAATCAAATAAACGCAATAAAATAAACTTACACAATATTATTGATACTATATATATATATATATATATATACATAAACGATATACACAAATAATAATAGTAATACCGGCCATTTCACACAGCATCATCTGGCCCCAAAGTAAGCAGAGCTTTTATTATGGATGCCACATGACTGATATACTACTTATATACTGTTTTTTTGTGAATACGTACATATTATACATAGAAACACTTACACCTGAGACCAGACCATATCGATGATTCATGACGATTCAGAGAGAAACATTTGATCCTAACTTTAAACACGGCTAGTGGAATATATATTTCTTATCCAAATTTTGAGGCGCGATTGAACCACTAAATATCTTACATCCTGGATCCTGAATAGAAATATCCACAGAAAGTTAGACAAAGAACTTCCGTCAAAAGTTAATTAATTGTTAAGATAGTATTCTCCCTTATTGTAAGATATGTCATTGTAAGTGACAGGGCGAATCATAAGCAGTGTTTCGGCAGTTGGGATTCATTTATTCATTTGGGGCTGGTAATATGGGGACGAATTAGATGTCTGATTTTAGTATTGCCGCTAGTTGCACGTGTGCTCTGCCCTCAGACAGTTAACCCCTCGACACAAGTGAAATGTATAAACTCTCTTGTATTAGTTTTTTGTATTTAAGGTAGTTTTAAAATGGATCATTCAAAACCAGGACCAGGAGTTTCTTGTTGGGCTTGGGTTAGGTGGAATTGACACCTAAATTCACCTAATATGTAAGACGTTTCAAAGTGATCCTTGTGATTGTATTGAATAAAGTATCTTTTGACTTTGACTTTGAATATGTCATAAATCATGTTTTCGCACAGGACTTCGAGATGACAGATGAACATGATTTGTTCCCTAGGTTTTTCCCTTAAAATCAAATCAAATTAAAATACTTACTCTAAATTCAATAAAATCACACGGTTCACTTCAGTCGTCTTCATTCATGCTAGTGAAGCTAGGTGCCAGTGCCTCATAACAGTTCAAGAAGAATCCGGCAAGAAACTCGTCTGTTCTTAATTAAGAGTTTTTGACAAAATTTAGGCAAAATTATGACACTCGTTTGGTCTTCATTTTGTTACAGATTCCGAGCCGAGTTGAAGCAAATTCATCCCAAGCTTTTTAGCCATCTAAATAATATTTTATTTTATAATAAGCATTATAAGAATGTTTCTGTTGTATGGAAAGTCGTTTACAGTGCAGGCTGTCCGCTTGTGGAACGGTAGAACGGCCTGTAGATATCAGAAAGGCCAAGACTCTTCCCATTTTTAAAAACATGGTTATGAAACATTATTTGTCGTGCTGTTATACTTAATTATTTCTATATTATTGATATTTTTGAACTGTTTATCTTTATTATTACATCTATTATCATAGAATGTTATTCATAGCCCGTCCAACATTGAAATAAATGGAGAGGCAATGAATCTTGTAAATTCCACGATCTTCCTAGGTCTTAATATTGATTCAAAACTACAGTGGGGACCACAAATTGAAACGCTTGCTGGTAGGCTTAGTTCCGCTGCATATGCAGTTCGTGCGATACGGTGGCTTACTGATGAAGCTACAGCTAGATTAGTTTATTTCAGTTACTTCCATAGTGTTATGTCATACGGCATCATTCTCTGGGGGAAAGCAGCTGATATTGGTAAAATATTTGTAATTCAAAAAAGGGTAATACGTGCCATTTATAAAATGAAACCTCGAGAATCTTTGAGAGAAATATTCAAAGAAATTAATATTCTCACAATAGCTTCACAATATATATATGAAAATTTGTTATATACACATAAAAATAGAGATGGGATTCAGCAAAATAGTGACCTTCATAAAATCAACACTAGGAATAAACATAAATTATACATCCCTAGGTTTCGACTAGAAAAAGTTAATAAGTCATTTATGGGGAACACGGTGCGCTTCTATAATAAGCTTCCTGAAAATGCTACTAAACTACCTATTAAGAAATTTAAAGCATACATTAAAGGTAGTCTTTTGAAGAAAGCTTATTATAATATAGATGACTATATTATTGATAAGAATGCATGGCCTCATGTCGCTCTGCCGTCAGACAGTTAACCGACACACTTGAAATGTATAAACTCTCTTGTATTTGTATTTCGTAGTTAAGGTAGTTATAAGATGGATCATATAAAAAAGCGCTAGGACCAAGACGAGTTTCTTGCCAATTCTTCTCGAGCTTGGGTTAGGATGAATTGGCACCTAAATTCACCTAGTATGTAAGACGTTTCAAAGTGATCCTTGTGATTGTATTGAATAAATCATCTTTTGACTTTGACTTGACTTTGAGATATCACTTTAGTTTGTAAGTTTTTATGTATTTTTTTGTATGTATTTATTTTTATTTATGTGTATGTATGTAGTATTTAGTTAAATTATTATTTTATTTATTTATATAATTTATAATTAGCTTAATGTACGCCGCGCCGTCCACTCAACTTAATACGATCCTTTCCATCCATAGGTTGTCAAGAAGAGATCGCTCTCAAGCGATATGGCCGCCCATTGTACCACTTAAATACTTTTAGTTTAATTAAATTCTAATATAGTGTTTTATATAAGGTGTACAATAAAGATATATTCTATTCTATTCTATTCTATTCTATTCTATTCTATTCTATTCTATTCTATTCTATTCTATTCTATTCTATTCTATTCTATTCTATTATATTTATATCAGTATTTGTTTAGTTTATACATATATATAAGTATGTAATTGTATAAATACACCACACCGACATACCCCTTTTCTGTTTATTTATAGTTCAGTCCATACAACGGTTGCCTGGTAGAGATCGCTATCAGCGATAAGGCTGCCCATTGTATTGCCTTAAATAAGAAAAGTTATTTTGATTGTAATATTCCATGTTGTAGTCAATAAAGAGTTATCTATCTGTCTATCTGTTTTATAACGTTTTTAAATATACCAATCGACAGCTCTAGCACGTCGATCGCACGGATCTTGTTATAGAAGCGTGTACATTGCCCTACAAAAGTTTTTCTATCTTCAGCGAGCCCTACTGTGGTATTTATAACCTGTAGAGGTACATACCTTACAATACTCCTAGATTTTTTTTATATGGGCACAAAGGTAGACCTTTATACCATAACGCACCATCTTGGATTCATTAGAAACTTTGTACCTTGTTGTTTCAATGAGCAACTTCGTTAAAGCAACAAATAACTGTATCACATATGTATAATTAGTGTCAGATCACGTCGTAGGTATCGCCGTGTAAGTGCCCTGATTATCATCAGGCGTGGACGTTCTTGCATAACAAATTGTATAAAAATAAGGCATTACATACATTTACGAGTATGTTAGATTATGATCTTGCCAAAATGTGTATGACCAGGTACCTACAATAAACTTCCTGTTTAGATGCGTCTTTATATTTACAGAGGTACACTAATATACATCTTATACCTATTTACTTCATACATACATCATACATACATACATACATCCTTGAGGGTTCGATTCCTTCCCAGTATAAACATTACATAGGTATTTGTTCTGTGTCTGGGTGTAATAAAGAATCATAAGTATGTATTTAAAAATATATATGTATGTTTTTATCAGTCATCTACCTGGTCACAAGCTGTGCTTAATTTGGGGCAAGATGGTGTTGTGTGTAAGAATTGTCCACCAATTATTATTATTTAATTCATTCATCTTCGTTAATGGCGATGTCAAGTGTTTACATTGTTTAATAGTAGGACGACAGAAATTCGGATGTTGTTGTTCGTCATTTGTTATTTTATAAAGAATGGTGTATTTATAATAAAATAATTATACGGGTTATTTCTGCTCGAACCACAAAGAAACACAAAACTTTCATTCCAATTATTCACACCTGAGTCTAACTCTAGATTTATTGAATAAAATCACCAAAATTACAAATAAAACCCGAAATAAATCGGGAAAAATTAATAATATAAGAGCGCAACTATTGCTTCGCAAGGCGACCAAGAATAAAGTATGTAGGGATACCTACATACTTTATTACTTTGCTATGTTAATAAATTATGCGCTGGCACTTCAGATAAACGTCAGATATAGAAAAAGTTTTTGCTGCTTACAATAAAAACTTAATTAGTAAAACTTTGAAAACTATCATGTTTATTCACATTTTTGTTTCCGAAATATCGGGAATAATAAAAAACTCAGAAATCATTTAAAGTATCTCGTTTATAGAGAAAATGATCTAATTAGTAAATCCTAAAATGAGTGGGAAAATAAAAATAAAACCTTATTTTTATTCTACCTTTTTTTTTTAGTTTTTTATATAAATTGTCCTTATCATGGTTTTGATGGGATAAATTACCTAAACAAAACAACATACCTACATGTTAATCTTTACTATAAATAAAATAAATATCTATAATATGTCTTTTAAAGACTTACTATCACATTTTAATTCCTTTTTTAAAATCTGTAGACAAAGTATTATTATAGGAATACATTATATGGCATTTCATTTTTGCATTTTACATTTTGTTATTATATTGAGGTACATTTTTATTATAAATGATTTTTATTTTGAAAACTACACATTAGTAATTATTGAAATATGATCAATCTGATATTTCTATATAACGTTTAAACTCTAAGTATTTAAATTTTTAATCAGCTTTAGGTATGGCTTACACAATGATTATAAAATCTTATTCTAGATAATATTCTGTCACATAATATTATGCTGTTATTTAATTTAAACATAGTCCCAAACATACTCGTAGGTACGATAAAGTTTTAAATGATTTAATCCGAGTATTATGTGTATTCTATGAAGTACTGTGTGCTTAATGCTTAATGCTCTAAAGAACTATTGGTACAAAATCTGCCTAGTTTTAATGATGATTGACATGAAAATTTATGCCCAAAGCCGTAGGGTCTACTCCAGCGATAGCAGTCGCAATTGGTCGGGAGATTGCGGCTCCGCGCAACGCAACTGCTGTTGCAATTGGCTTTGATGCCGCCAGACCACTCTCTCCAATCACTGCTAAACCTGGAATGTATAAATGTTAAAGTTATTTATGCTAGTAATTAAAAACCCAATAAATATCTAAGTATAATTTAAGTTGGGTATCAAAATCCTCGATACTGAGGGAGTCGAATGAAACACATGCCTCTAGCATCTCAGCTAGAGAATTTTCCAAAGGTTCGCTCTCGTCGTCAGAGGAGAATCAGAATCAGAGTAGGTATTTTCGAAATAAACTTTACCAATGGGCTTGGCCTCCGCAATAGTACCGCCATTTAAGCCTAGGCTTTCGTAGTCTATGTCAAAAGACGCATCGTCGTCTGCATCAACTCCTACACCTTCCTCGCCAACCTGTAATTTCATTTATATTAATTATTTTTGCAACTTGAAATATAAGCAGGTTCTATGTTCTTTATTTTTTTTTAATTTTTATTCAAACAATATTGTATCTGAATCTTAAAATAAGGTCAGTCATACCTCGATGAGTGGCTTAATAACGGAAATTTTACGTTTGGCTTAAGGACTCTAAAAGTTTAGAGTTCTGCTACTTACGTCATCTATATCAGCCTCTTCAAATCGTCGCAGCTGCGTGGGGTTTTTAACAAACAGTGTATCAACGTTCTCTCCGATCTCTTCAACTAATTTGATAGTATTCGAAGCTGCCTCTCCCAAAGATACAAGTAGGTTTTTAAACCTGTTCTTTTCATTATTTCCTAATCGGCCTGTCTTCTTCCCAAGCGTATGTAACTTCAGAATGTTAGTAGATGTAGTACGTAACGTCTGTAAGTTGGCTGCTAGAACTTTAGATAAGAGGTTCTCATCACTGTTTTTGACGATGTTCTCACCACTTATTTTTTCTTCTGACACAATCTTTTCGCTAACGACTGATCCAGCGGTGTCTTTCTTTATTTCTAGATACTGTCCTTTTGCTCCTCCGTAGAATGGTAGGTATTGGACTGTATCTCTAAGGAGTTTGAAAAAATCTATATTATTTTATGAGTTCGAATACCTTGATGCATACATTAGCTTATTCTTATATATTACGTATGAAAAGCTGGGTTCAGCACAATCATTATTGGTTATAGTCATAACTCTAACATACTTTTTAAATTATTATTTTAACACGTGTAAAATAATAATTTTTGAAATAGGAAAAACCTAATGGCGTTGTATTCTAAATAAACATTAAATACTGAATAAACTGAATATACATTATTTTCTTGTGACTATTATTTTATAGATGCGTAGGACCTATAGTCATCATTTGTAGTAAGTGCTTCAAGGTAATTTGTGGAGAGGTTTGCACGAGTAAAAATAAAGGTTTCATAATTTAACAATGATATTTATTTATAGAGTAATTCTTAAAATATATACGTACTATGTACAAACAATTTACAATTTTCAATAAATTAACAAATGCAAAAAATAGTTTCAAACAAGTGGTCGAAATTATTTTTTTGACATTAGGTAAATAAATCAAATCTAATAATCTATTCTATAACATATTCATACAGGTTTAGCTCTGATAAAGCGTGTGCTATACCTCCAGGCCCAGCTATAGCTGTTGCCTGTGGGCTATGCACTATGGATCCAGTAGTGTTGCGAGCAATCACAACGTTGGATATAGGATTTGCTATAGCTATCCCTTTTACAGTCTCTGCATGAGCTTTGGGCCTGAGATATATCATGAAGTCTGGCAATTTCATCATCGAAACACCTTTCCCAAATCTCATTCCATTGAAGTGGTACTCTTCTGTTCTTCTGCTAAATATTTCTCCGTCTTCGGATCTTCCGTCGAATCTATTAGAGAAAGAAATAATTTATAACAAAAACCTTATATTCAAAAAGAAAATTGCTGTGGTTAAGGTTAGAGAGCGTGTCAGGGGTTAGGATGGTAGTAAACAACAGGACCAGTAGCAACAACTTTTCCTTCAGGTATAACTTGTAATGAACGTGGTACAGAACCGTTTTGTTCTTGTAGGCGAGAGATGATCGAATGCAGGTCCGCGTCGTGTGAAACAGCAACAACTCGTGCGTGTGGGCCGGCGATTGCCAAGCCTCCGGGCTGGGTGTACGCTAGTCCTCCAGGTCCAACAATAGCGGTACCACCTTGTCCAGCAGTGGCTATTCCTCCAGGCCCAGCAATAGCAACACCACCTCTACGCACTTTCATCCTATTTATGAAAAATCCAGGACTCGGAGCAACGGGGTTCTTATTACCGAAGAAGGAAAACTCTCCGAACGGGAAGCGAAGGTCCCCTTTATCAGAGTCCACAGTTTTTTTGTGTTGAACTTTTTTTATTGGTTTTTGGGTGGTAGTCGCTTTCGTTGAATATATTCTTTTTGGATTATTGGTTCCTTCAACTTCTTGCATTTTAGTTTCATGAGTCACTGTTCGTTTTTTTACACGAATAGCTCTCCCTTGTCGCTTGCCGGTACGTTTGAATTGGTCTTGGAAGAGGTCGTCGATTTCATTTTCGTCTGTTATAACATGATGTTTGATTGTATCTTCTTCACTATCAGTGGATTTTTGCCTTCTGCAGATATCAGCTTCCTGCCCAGTTTGAATAAAATTGCTCCAGCCACTATTGTTAATTATGCTTAGAAATGGATTTCTGATGAGAATCGGAAAGATCGATGCAAACGGCCATTGTAATGTTCCAAGGCTTCCAAATATCGATGGTGGCTCAGGTCCTTGTCTTGTTAAAGGACCAAACTGCTGAGGCCCCAAAATGTCATTGTATCCATTCATGTTTGGTGGCATCACAAGAACCGGCATATTTATCATATATGGAATTGGCATTATTGGTAAACCTGGATTTCCTTGCATCATAGGAGTCATTTGTCTCGAATGTCTGAGATCAATATTCTTAGATACCAAATTTTTTTCGTCATCATGCACATTATGGGAATACGAGTGAAGCTTTCCTGAAGCTATGATCTGTTGCAGTTTTTCCAAGACATCTTTATCTAAGGTATAGCTACCTCCAGTCTGCGGTTCGTTGTTCCAGTTGATCTGAGGTCTTTTTGTTATTTTTTTCATAACTATGGCGTCATTTATAGCCTTTATTCTTTCAACTATCTCTTTCGTATTTCCCTGTAGTCCTTCTTCGTACATCAGTGATCTTTCATCTTTGTTAACATCGCTTTTTATTTTAGCTAGCTCTGACACCGAAGTTTCTCTGAAAAGGAAAGTTTACATAGGTATTAGAACAAGATCTTTCTATTTGATTTTGTTTAAAATGAATACCTTGCCCAAAGCAAGTCTATCACTAGGGTAATATTATATATTATTATTAAAAGCAGTAATTAAGCTAATGTAAAATTAAAAGTCGGTCAAACCTGAACCAGCAGCGGTGCGATTCTCCCAAAGCTTCACTATATTTTGAACTATGTTTGTTAGTAGTGCTTTTGTGCTTTATGTATACGTGTATATAAAATGTTTAATAAAACATTTTAATAAAATTAACGTGTCTTCTTTTAAACCGCAAATAAAATTAATGGTAAATACATTTTACAATTGAAATGGATATCACTAAAAGTAGTTAAGGAAAAAAAGATTTCTTTTAGTTTCATAATAGTATGAATAAAAAATTTAAAAACGCAAGCTGTGATATCTATTTCGTCAACTTTCATATATACGAGTATTATGACATGTGATTTTATTACTAGGTGCTTTTCCTTAGCCTAATTTGTTATAAACTAAAAAAAAAACTTACTCATTACTACGTGTTATTGTTGGCCGTGGTAGAGCCTCAAGCAAGCAGCACGATAGCAGCATCTGAAAATGTAAAAAATACTTTTATCAATATTTAATTTCATACGTTTTGAACAAAGGAATTTGTTAATAATATATTTACCTAGTTAAAATATATAGTAAATTCCAAGACTAAGATCTAGAATTTATGGAAACGGAATTACCCTTATTAACAGTTTTAACCTTTGTGTAAATATATTTCAATTACAAGTGGTTTCCTGCAAGATTGCAGTTATCTCTTGATATGCTTGTTATGCTGCACAGAAGCCTGTTTTTACGACATTGACATTGGCAATGAATATTTTGCCTGTATATTTTGTTGCTCATTCTCAACATACCGCACGATCTTTCATCATCATCAAACTTACTTATTACGGTAGGTAGATAATCAGGTTTTTTAGTCCGGTGAACCAATTTAATCAGGCCCAATGTCAAGTATTGATAGATAGATAGATAGATTGTTCCCTCTGATGTCTCCCTTGAGAGAGACAAGGAAACTCTGCTAGTCTTGGTTCCTCCGCCCAGGTGAGACAAAGGAACATTAATTTAGTCCCGAGACTAAAACAATACTTCAATTGTCAATGACTATATTATTCACGCATAATTGTTATGATTGTAAAATTATTAGCTAGAATAGAAAAACTGGAAAATCCAGTGAACTTCATACTACTTCAGGTTTGTTTGATTGTAATCCAACCTACTATTGATGCAAATAAAAAAAAACAAATCGGTTCAAACCATTTCCGGGTATATACGAGACTAACGCAAAACGTAACGCAATTGTTTTTATATAGTAGAGATTGAAAAAAGAAAGAAGATGTACCAGGAACTCAGAACCGACCGGAGGTCGTCTAAAGTTTCTATTTACAGAATATATTTAATGCAAGTAGGTATATAAAGTATGTCCTGCGGGCCTAGAACGGCACGAGGAGAAATAGTCTTTCCCCCGTTTTTATCCACATGTGGTGGACAGGTGGTGGTGTATTTCCTCTGACCGGTGGATAAAAAGGTGGAAAGACTATTTCTCCTCGTGCCGTGCTAGGCCCGCTGGTTGTAATGTTTTAGTAGAAGGTGAGGAGAAAATTTTATTATAAAGTGTTCTGATCGCGTAAGTTTAAAAAACTTTATTGTGAGGAGAAAATACTTAGAGATTATTATGGTTATATTTTACAAAAGTGCCAGACGTTTAGCATTACTAAGAAGTAAAAATAGACGTCTGATTGGCAGCCAGCCAAATTTTTCCATTGACAATTGAAATGTTTAATCTCGGGACATTTTGTCCCTTTTGATTTGATTAAGCTTTTGAGATTTAAGATAATACTACGAGGAATGTATGTAACATTGTTACTAGACGGGGACCAAGGAGCCAAGACCATTAGCATAGTTTCCATGTCTCCACTAAGGGAGACAGCAGGGGAATCAAGTCTACTAAGTAATTTGTACATGTATTTAATGAACTTCAATGTATTTGTAAAATCATCTTGACATCATCCAGCGTAGAATATGTACAAAAGAAAGAAGAAGAAAGTGAAATTTTGTTGCCAATGGCCAACCTTTGTTAAAAACTAGGCTATGTTGGATATGCACTTGGCAAACTGACCAGCTGAGGTGTTTGTTTTGTTTGGTGGAGACCAAGATAGTAGGTCACCCACGTATATTATATCGACTGATGAAAGTTACCGTTACTGTGCACTTATTTAGCGAACTCGACATTGTTAAAACTTTTTTCTATAACTCGTTTTTTTATGCGGATGACCTAATACTATACCAAACTTACAAAATGAGCATTATTTTTAAATAACTTGCTACTTGCTTGCTTACTAGCTTAAGCTCCGTTATAATGTTAGGTCTAAATAATGTCAAATTATACTGTATTCTGAAGGTCTAAATTGAAAACGTTTTATTCTTCTTGTTATCTCTTTTGACTTTAACAGCATAGGGAATTAACTTTTTAAGACTACCTACTAAAACAGTACTACATTTTTTTGTATAAATATATTATTTAACTTTTTGTACACCACCATGCGTCGGTCGTTCCGTTATTGTCCTGTTATTCTGTCCATCCAAAGGTTGCATGGAAGAGGTCGCTTTTAGCAACAAGACCGTCCATTGTACAATTATATTTCTATTATTCATCATGCTTCTTCAAAGGATAAAAAAGTGGTTCATTTACATTCAATGTAAATTAAATCGTCTCGTTTCGATAAATTCTGGGAAAACCCAGAAATCCCTGATTGAGGACTGGATATAGGAGATCGAAAAACCCAACATTAAGTTCACGTCTTTTGTTTTATTTCATGAACTGTCAAGTAACCGCTAATCTCTGAAATAAAATAAGCAACTCTTTCCTCAAACTCAATATGAAATACCTATTGTAATTTGTATCAGAATGTACCAGTATTTACACAAACGCTAGTCGATTCAGTTAATATTCTTGAAAGTGGATTAGTATTGACAGAGTGGTGTTGAAATTTGAAATTTGTGATAAAACCTGTCTAAATCTTGTCAGCTAGGAATCTATTCAACGACCGAATAATGTGTTGACGACACAATATACTTTCTAACTGTTTAAAATGATGGCCCTTTCAAGGAGATTAGCATACAACTTGAAGACACGGCATATGTTTATTGCTTTGTTTTCATCTAAGTTTATTATCTTAACGTATAATCTCTGTACATAAACTAGGACTCTGTGAAAGTCGACCAGACTTTAATAGTGTTTTATAAAGGTTTTTAAAAGCACGCTACTTGTTTTATAATGGAATTCGTCCTCAAATAATCTATTTTATTCCTGTACGCTCTGAACATAGTGTGTAGTTAGGTTCACGAAATTTGTTCATTTGGGTCTACTGAGAGAAGAGCGTCAATGACAGTGGTGGCTTTTAAGTCATTGATTTACGAATCAAAATGCAATCATTCACGTCTCTACTTATATTGAACAGACTAAGTGATTACGTACCTACTGAGTGTGAATTTTACTTTTTAACTGTAACTTTCTCATAGGCACTCCATCTTTTCGGTTGAGATCTTTGTAAGCTTGAAACCTATCGATCTTAAGTTAATTGTATATTTCTAATTTGATTACTACGTGATCTAATCTTGTTTCATATCTCTGATTATAGTGTTTAATATGAGATTAACTTTAACGTTAGGTGGATCATAAATATCAAATAACATTAATATTCAATAGAATCAAAAGACCGGATGAGAAAGCTTAATTTTATATGACGTTACTTTCTTTATCAAAATGTCCTTTTGAATAATATGAAATCGAGATAAAATCGAGATGGAGATCGAAGTAAAATTCTAGTTATCTAGGACGCAACTTTCAGATTAGGTTTATGAAAATAATATTAGAAAACATGTTGGAAAGTTGCCGAGAAAATAATACTCAAACCACTCGTACTATGGCAGTTTTTACTTAACTACAAAAAGATAGCCAGGGTTATATTTTATACTTCAAATTGGTTACAACTTGGCAGACAATAAAACCGCGTTTAGATGGGGCAATAAAAATTGTTCGTTGTTCTGCAACGTGTTGCGCATATAAACCTTAGGTAAGTCGATATTTATGAGATTATTAACTACTAGAGGTTTAGTATACTTTGTATACGTCATTTTGTCTTCTGATGAAAATAAAACAGAAAAAAGCTGGTGAATAATTTAATAAAAAATTTAACACCATAGGGGCGTATATACTCTTGCGGCCTTATTTAAAAACGTCTCTCAACTTCTGTCAATAGTTAATCACTGTTCTCTTCTTCTTCATCTTCTTCTCCGTTAAGGTGGGTCATAATAATGTAAATTTTGCCAGTGTCAAGTGATATTGTTTATAGTATGTCACAAAGTCGTATCTTGTCGTTCGTCATTTGTTATTTTATATAAAATAGTGCTTTTCATATAAAATAACTACGGATTATTTTTGCTTGAATCACAAAGAAACACAAAGCTTTTATTCCAATTATTCACACCCGAGTCAATAACTCTGGCTCTATTTATATAAAAACATCAATATTACTAATAAAACCAAAAATAACTTCAGAAAAGTAAATAAAATTAGAGCGCAATGTTTGCGACGACGAAGACCAAAATAATTCTAATCAATGTTTAAATTGTGCCGTCCCTTTTTGTTAGAAAGTGAAAAATAGTGACAGGGCGAATCTTAAGCAGTCTTTAGGCTGTGTTCAAGTTGAGAGGCGTTTATAAGTAAGGCCGTGTGTGGATTGGCAGATGTCAAACTGACATCAAATAAGTTAGATGTTGAGATGAACGACCTCAAGGCCTAATGTCAATGACAAGACCCGTAAATCACAAACTGTCAACTATTTGCATAACGATGTGCATAACAGAACAATGTTTTTGTCAAAAGTTATTTACATTGAGTAGGAAATGAGCTTGCTTTTGTATTTTGCACTTTGCGCTCAGTGCTTTAAGACTAAATTTGCTTTGATTATGGTTAGTTTGGGAGCAGAAAATATTATTTTGATAATTTGCATCAAATCAAATTATATTAAATCTATGCATTTCTAGATCTCAGAGATGAATTTTAGTAAAATGTCAACACACTTTGCTTGTCGCCATAACGAGATATGACTTTATGTCCATGTATGAATTTTGATGTATAAAATAAAATAAATAAAGTTTTTGAAATAATGATGGGGCTTCTAAATATTTAATTAATCCGTATTCTTTTGTTGATAAATAGATCGTAGTAAGAAATCATAATATCATCATTGTTTTTAACTTTCATGTACCTACCTCTAAATATCAAATGGGCATTTAAGAAATAAAAATGACAATAAACTTACCAAAAATACAATAAAATATTGCTGCGCCATTTTTCTTGTAAAAATCCCTTGCGTTATCGATGTCTTCTTTTTACAGGAAGAAAAGTATCGATACTATTTTGTTAAACAAGTATGACTACTACACACACGTGCGATGCGATGCGCGTCCCACAGTCGAATAGAGAACTTGGTCATCTCTTTAGCTTTTTGCTAAACGACTTTGTGGCTTTACCGCGGTAAGCTTTCTCGAACACACTCAAAAGTTAATATCTATGGACTTATATATACTTAAATCCTTTAATTCACTTAATATAACTAAAATGTGTAAGTAAAATGTTTGAACGTGTCTCTAAATAATCCTTGGACATCCTAATTAACTAGAGATCTGTGGAGGACAAGACTGACCACTGAAGACTGGACAAGACTGAAGTCTTGTTATCTATCATTATCTATCATATACTTTATCATTATCATTATCTATGTTCATTACTCTGATAACTCGATTTTTTTGCTGCGGTTTAATAACTGGCGATTTGAGTTTGTGAGTTTTAATCGAGTTTACATAGTAACACATTACCTAGAGATGTAAATTAAGAAAGTCAAAGTTGCCGATGCGGTAGGCAATTAATAGCTTTTACAATATTAAAGTTCATATACAATCACCGTTTTATTCATAAATGGTATATTACATAAAACTAATCAAAGTGGTCCTCGTTTTTTTTTAATGAATAATAGTGCTTTAGTTTAACGGTTTTAATTATATTTTACACATGTCACATATTTGAAATATATAATATACTCGCAAGCATAAATCTTTAATTAGCAACAGGGTAATAGGCAATTCTCAAATTGCTATTTCAAACTGGTTTGAGTGTAATATCCTTTTTGATCTTTTTATAAAAGTAGTGTAAAAGTTTTAGCACAAAAATATCATAGCAAAAAGTTGACGAGAAAGTTTATTTATCAAATAATTTTATGAGACTAAAAGATTTCTAATTATTATTTAAATTTAAACTTGTCTTTGTGACAAGTTTAGTTAATTACTCCCAGTAATGCTATTTATTGCTAATATAATTAACAAACGACCTATAATAATGATAACACTTAGAAACAAAGCATTTTTTATCGATAACTAGTCACAGTAATATCGACAAATTCCTGCACTTGGCTATCGAAGCTCGTTAAAATAAATTGGTTGCTAACAATCACCTGTACTCTTGAACTTGACCATGGACTTTAAGAAGTGTCCTAAATATCAAGACAAATTATTTGTACATACATAATCATCATCATTATCAACTCGTATCTACTTACTGCTTATTGGGTATAGACCTCAATTTAATGCGACATGATTATGTTATAGGCAATTATCAATTGACATATTATATACATAAATACGCCATGCTACGAAATACAAAAAAATACTGCTTCTTCTTCTTATCTCTAGTCATTTATAATCAGTGTGGTTTTAGGATTATAGGCTCTTTTCGTGCAACTTAATGCTAAATACATGGTTATGTATTTTTGTATTTTGTTTGTTACCAGAATTATTACGGCTCTAAGATTTTCGAACTATTTTGACCGATCGACGACACGATTTCGGTAATACCATACCTTTGAATACCAATATCTATATCGATAAAGTAGTTGATGCTATCGCGTCGGTCAGTGTTTAAAACGATGAATGAATCCAAAAACGCCTCTAGTGTTTTAAAATAGTTCTAGGAAATGATTGCCGAAGTTTTTATGACCACTTCCAGTTAATTTACTGATACCTACAATATATATATATACTGGATTACATCTACAAGGAACTCTAGAGTGCTGCACTTTGGGTGATTGGCCAGCGAAGATTGTAAAAGTGCGTGTAGTCTTCATATAATAAATACTTATAACCTTAATGATAGGACAGCAAACATTAGGTTAAAGCACAGTTAAGGTATTGCGGTCCTCTATTTAATGATACTTTTTTCTACGACAACGCTAGACACCATTATGTTATTAGTCGAAGATTGACCAGCACAACGTTTTATAGCGGGATAAATAGCGTTTTATAGCGGGTAGCTACATGTAGATAAGTGGAAGTAATGTGATAACCATGGAGAACTGTGATACTTTCAGGGGTCGCTAAGCATACCACGAAAGAGGTTCACTAGACACTGAACTAGAAAATAATAAAAAACAAACATGATCATACGATTCCAGATAAATTTTTGTAGGATCTGCCAGTATTTGTCTCCGGTCTGGATGATTTGCTATGTTTTATATGTATACTACTCATATATATTTTTATTGTAAATACATAAAAAAAATCAGTAAAGTTGGTTTACGGATGAGTATTTTACGTGATAAAGTCATAAGAAAATATTGATGAAAAATTGCATACATTTAACCAATTAAGATGCGTCACAAGTCGAAGGCTTAGGCCGATCGTGCCTCTCTATCGCTTGTTCCACGCTCTCGCTTGCACGCTCGGCTCAGGCGGCTAAGACGTTATCACGTCAAAATATAAATAGTATATCAGTCTCATAACACAAGCTTTGGTTACTTTGCGGCAAGACGATACTGTGTGAAATGTTCACCGTTATTTATTCAACTTTAGGTTTGGTAGACACCTCATCAGATCTAAGACGGGTAGTCATGAGCACATATTTTGCAAAGATTATTCATGACAAATTGCAAGCCTATTGCTGGAAAAAAATTGATCCTAAATCAAATAGGTATTCAACACCAAACATTTTATTTTTGATAACTTAGGGCACAGATAACATAATACTATACTAGCTTAGGGCAATGCTAAAGACTAAAGACTATAATTAATAAGCATTTAAGTATAAGCTATAATGAACTTTAATAGCTATTTGATGATTACATCAATCTACGCGTCAATCAAATTTTTAGGCTACGTAACTGTATATTATACGTTAACTTGCCATTGATGTACATTGTACATTAAGTACTAAGTACTTCCTACTCACAAAATAGGGAATCCTTGTGTCAGAACTGTATTCACAAGCACTTAACATTTTCCCTTACAGAACAAACAACTGTATGATTGTAATATTCACTCAAAACGGGATATTTACCATGACATGAGTTTTTCTGCTTCCCGATATTTCGGCAGTTGCATGCGCCATGATCATGATGATAGTTTATCTCGTAAACTCATATATCATGGTAAATATCCCGTTTTGAGTGAATATTATGTTCAAAACCATAATAGTTTTAGAAGTTATAATTGTATGATTTTTGTTCTATCTGGGTGTTATAAAGTATCTTATGTATCTATATGTTAATACTTGAAGCAAAATCTTTGTACCCCTTTTTACGAAAATTGCGCGGACGGAAGAGTATGAAACTTCGCACACTTATTATATAGAGAAGAAGTACAGAATGCTAATTTTTTTTAGTTATACATAAAAAAAACATTAAATCAATAAAAAAAAACATTACACACACACTATCATATTTTGACACACACACATATATATGAGCATAATACGAGTATAAGAGCACATGATACTCTTTTGTATATACTTTTTTGTTTATTGTTAAAGTCTGTGGTCAAATTGAGAATAGATTTCCGAAAACATACTCTCAGAAAATATTTTGAACTCAGTTATTTTTGCACCTACAAATGATGATTGTACTTTGATTAATACTGATATACTTAATGAAATTCCTGGAGAACAGCGAACATATCATAGCTATGATATAATAATTTGTGATAATGACAATGTCATCAATAACTATCCGGTAGAGTTTTTATATTCTTGACTGTTATTGGTTTACCACCACATAAGTTAGTATTGATAGTTAATTGCATCGTTTTGCTGATCAGAAACTTAAATACAAAGGAAGCATTACTCAATGGAACAAGAATGCGCATCAAATAACAAAAAACAAAAAACATCGTTTACAAAGAAGTTTTCTATCAAATTAAATTATCGAAATATGTTTGTGAGTAAGTAAGTAAATATGTAGGTAAGTCGACAGCATTTTTTTTATCTCATGGTTTTTTGTTTTAATAAAAAATAATAATAAGAGGTGTCCGTTATTTTAATAAATATTGTATTTTTTGTTTGAAATTTCATATAATTTGTTTGAAAATAATTACGTTTTAAAAACTAAAAAGAAACCGACTTCATTGAATGAAATTTGAGCCTATAATCAATTTTTAGTGGAATGTAGATGTATTTTGTTTAGATATAATATGGGTAGGCCAAATAAACGCACCGCTCCAATGAGACAGCGAGGTATCGAAGTACATAAAAACATCATCGATGTATACAATTTTTATATATTCGTTGATTTTTCAGCTCGACCGATTTTGTTAAAATTCATATGGGACCACCTGTGAAGTATACCCTTTCAAACAAAAAAATAATTTTCCAAATCGGTTCAGCCGTTTTCGAGTAATAGGTGAACATAAATAAAAAAAAAAAATAGATTTCGACGAATTGACAACCTCCTCCTTTTTGATAAAGTCGGTTAAAAATAGGCAAATCAACAGTGTAGCCTCGGCGAAATCTGTGATTATGGAGTATTCTTTGACAATAGAACCTTAATAATGTTTAAACTTATAATTAAAATTAATTATGGGTGAATTTCGACCACTGGGCGACCACTAGTTTATATTAAAATATGTCGGCATATACGACTTTATAGGCGACCAAGGGGAAGGAGTCCGATGCGGTGGACAGACCAGATCCGGGACACCACCAACATGAACGTCCACGAAAGCCTACACACTGCCGAAGACCGAAGCAAGTGGAAAGCGATCGTCCAAAAAATGATTCGTGGAGGTCACGACCCTCAGCAATGAGGAACACGACACAAGGAGGAGGAGGATACGACTTTATAGTGTCTCTTATAGTCTACGGAGACCTTGACTCCATTTCTCTGGGTCAAACCACCCTTGCTCGTCCAATGAAATGAATGATTCGTATTACAAGTTTACTATATGATTTGGCAAAATAACCTCATCCCAATGGGTAGAGAGACTTTGCACATATTTTGCACACATGCCATTTTTCATCATCCAAGATAACTTTACTCCTTGAAAATAATCTAGCACTTCTCACCACCTTTTTACAATCGTCTTCTTCCTCTCTAAAATATTGACATCTGGCTTTCCGCGCAAACACCAATAGACAGCTAATCAGTTAACACTGCTCACGTATTGCCTCTTCAGCCACGGTTCTATAACACACGGCAAATATATAAGAACTGTATCAATCATTCGGTTCCCAAGTTTATAGCTTAGTTTGGGGCTACATAGCTATAGCTTAGATTGGGTGCTGTGTGAATTGTCCACCAAAATTATTTATATATTATTTTTACACCAACAGTAATAAACGACATACTCACTTAACTCCATCCTACTTTCTAGATTAATGTAGGTATGATCTCTATTATTATTTTATTATATTTATTATATTTATATGCTTTATTATATTTATCTATTATTCTATTATTCTCTATTATGTCTCTATTATTTCTTTCTGTGTGCCAAAAAAGTATTCGAAAAAATATTTCGTTTACTGGACGTTGGCGTCGGGAAAATTTAGTTAAAGGTTTCTCGTTTTTTTTATTAACAGCCTATTTACTTATTTGAGACAGCTTAATATAAATTAATAAGTTTAAAATCTTAAAAAATAACCGACTTATATATAAAAAAGCAAAAAATCTAAATTTCGTTTCGTCCAAGTGGATGACATACTTTTTTCAGTTTTTTTGATTTAAAAACTACAGAACCGATTTTTATGAAATTTATATTTGATCAATCGGGAAGTATATCCTTTCACATGAAATCAGATTTTCTCAAACCGGTTTATAAATGACGGAGTTATGAGGTAACATTAAAAAACAAAAAAATACAGTCGAATTGAGAACCTCCTCCTATTATTAAGACGGTTGAAAAACAATAGCTAACCATCGTCTCCAACTTATAATCACATAATTATCTAATGTAGTGTTATCTGTCATTACTGCTATGTCAACTGTAAATGAATAAAAATGTCGACATATTTTAACGTTATTTATCTTATTAATAATGAAATACACCCTAAAAGTAAAACCGAGAATAAATAAATAATAACGGACATTTCAAATAGCAAAGTAAGCAGAGCTTGTGTCATGGGTACCACATGACTGATATACTACATGTATATATTTTTAAATAGATGATAAAGAACTATATTATCAGTTTTGCGTCAGGTAGTTGTAATTTTTCAGGTTATTCAAATTTACGCCAATATGATTAATATTTATAATCCTACTAATATTATAAATAGAGATTTATAAAATCTCTTAATTAGTTATCTCAAGTATCGCGAGATATATGTAGAAATACCAAAACGCAATGATAGCGCTTTCTGATTTTTCCTGTGGTGCCATCTAGATGATATAATGTATTTGCAAGCTTTGTTGACCCGTAGCAAAGACATCAACGCGCTCAGACCTGAACTCTTCTAATTATGCTAACTTGAGTTTTATTAACTTGTACCGTTCTATTCGATGACCAAAATTGATCTGTTACGATTATTATTTATCTGTTTATGGTTGAGGAGGCCAAATAGTTGATTTTGAATCATCGAATTTTTTGCTCCGAGCCAGACAAGGAACATAATTTAGTTAATTCAAATGATTTATGGATGAAATTTGTTACAAGAAAATTCGAAAGCCAGTACAATAACGGGATTTGTAATGCATAACTGCGAATAATAAAACGCATACAAAAAACCAGAATCAAGAATTCGTTTTAGTTATCCGTCATTGTTGATGGGTGACCTTCAAAAGAGATTGTCTAACGTCGTAACTGATCAACACTAGAGGCGATGGCATTTAAAAATTGCTGATAGCTTCCAATGATCCTATTTAAAGGATTGAGCTGAAGCAAATGTTTAAGGGTATCGAACAATAGTATTAAGATGCAACTATTTAAGAACGGTCCTAATATAGAGCCTTGCGGAACACTCTTTAGCGCAACCGGATTATAAAAATAAATTTAGTGGCATGTTCACACACGAGGCAGTCCAAACTACAACCTTTTGCATCGTAGCGAGCAAAAAAATTCAATAAAGACAAGTTCCCGTTACTCTGCAAAAAAAAAACCTTTGTAATTATTGTTTTGGTCAGACGAGTACTTGCCTAATAAGCTAAGGTTGGTTGTAGATGATACAATGACTTAGAGATTGCGTAGGCTCTACTGGGACAGTAACGGTGTCAAACCAAAACACCATCTTAAATTGACGATTCTGCAAAATAATAAAAAGGAAAATAATTTAAATGTATTCTGGTGGACAATCCATACAACACCATCTAAGCATAAACCCAAATTATTTTATTTTTATTTATTTTATTTTCGAATGGAAAACATACAGCTAGGAATATTAAACTAGATATCTACTTAAACTTATCTTTATCCTATATATATTATATATAATATTATAAATGCGAAAGTAACTCTGTCTGTCTGTCTCGCTTTCATAGCAAAACTCATAGCAAAACTGAACCGATTTAAATGAAATTTGATACACAGATAGCCAGAGAAAGGACATATAATATGCTACTTTTTAATTGGAAAAATGTGTTGTAAAGGGTTGAAAAGGGGGATGAAAGGCTGTATGAAAGTATTGTCATTTTCAGAACTAGAAGCATAACATTTTAGACTATTGATCCTTACTAATATCCTTACTAATGTTATAAATGCGAAAGTAACTCTGTCTGTCTGTCTGTCTCGCTTTCACACCAAAACTACTGAACCGATTTAAATGTAATTTGGTACACATATAGTCTAAAGCTTGAGAAAGGACATAAGCTACTTTTTAATTGAAAAAAAAGTGTTGTAAAAAATGGTTGAAAAGGGGGATGAAAGGTTGTATGAAAGTATTGTCATTTTCAGAACTTCAGAAGCATAACATTTTAGGCTGTTGTTGTCCTTACTAATTTTATAAATGCGAAAGTAACTCTGTCTGTCTGTTACTTTTCCACGTCTAAACCGCTGAACCGATTTTGATGAATTTTGGTATAGAGTGTAGATGGGATATGGGTATAGATGGGACCTTGGAAAAGGACAAAGGCTACTTTTTATGTAGGCACCATGCGTGCAAAGCCGCGGGCAGCAGCTTGTAGTTTATATAGAGGAGGAGTGCAGAATGCTAATATTTTTTTCAAATTATGCATAAAACACACATTAATTTTTAATTAAATAGGGTTGAATTTCGACCAGAGGCCGACCACTAGTAATAAGTTGATACATGTAGATACATGTATGTATGTTTTCCATGTAGTTTGACTGGCCTGTCAGCTCAGTTGGTAGTAGCTCTACCTTCTGCGCTGTAGGTTGAGGGTTCGATTCCCTCCCAGGACTCACATTTGTGTGGCGAAAAATAGATGTTTGTTCTGTGTCTGGGTGTTATAAAGTATCTTATGTATGTATTTAAAAATATATAAGTATTCTATTAGCCATCTGGTCACTATAATACAAGCTATGCTTAGTTTGGGGCTAGATGGTGTTGTGTGCATTGTCCACCAATATTATTATTATTATTATTATTATTATTATGTGGAATGCATGTACGCTGATGGCCAATTACAAGTTTCCACTGATTGATAGAGAGGAGATTATAAGTTTAACAGCTTTGATGTGTTTTTGTGTTAAGCATAATTTGTACTACGCGAACCAGATGACTAATAGAATACTTATTTTTAAATAGATACATATTATGATACACCTAATTCATGATACAAGTTCTGTAATACCCAGGAAAATCGTAGATGTTTGTTCTGTGGATACAAACATCTACGATTTTCCTGTGAAAAAAAAACCCCACTCTCTCACAACTCTGCCTTCTGTGCTGTAGGCTGTGGTGTGGTTTGCTTTAGTTTTTTAACTACCAGCGGACCTAAAGAAATAAATCTTGAATTTTAGGAGAAAACACAAAAACAGACCACTATTAATAATATCACACACTATTATACCGGACTGTACAGGGCAAATAAAAACACTGACAAAGACATACTTACCGATTTATTTATCAAAGGGCTACAAAAAAAATTATATTGCAATATCACACTGGCGACATGCATTGATGTGACTGGATGTGAACTGCAGAATTGCGTAGCGTCAATATAAAAATAAAACAATGAATGGATCGCCGTCCGCTAGTGTGATAAGGCCATTACTCTAAATAGCAAACCAGCGCACAATAATACTTGAATCTTGATAAGTAAGCACTTACGAATACTTACTAAGATGTTGAAACGACTACAAATGTTTAATTAAAATTTTGCTTAATTGTGTCATAAACTAAAATATAAACTAATAAGGACCAGACTTTAGATTTCTTATATTGAGAATAGTATCTGCAAAACATTATCGAATTTCCGACCCCCTTCTATATTGTTCTCAGATTTGTAAGATGCTGTTTCACACATCATCATGTCTTCTTCAACTTTCGTTCTTTCTTTTGACACTTTTATTTCTTGCTTAACTTTATTGGGCTTTTTCTTATCTGATGATGGTTCAAGATTGATTTCTTGGTTGATATTAAACACATTTCGGGGTAGGCTCTCTGCAGTGACATTATTACCTCTTCGCTCGAGTCGTATATCGCTATCTGTATGACTGACTGTGCCACGGAGATTAACTATTACAGTTGGTTTGATCACTGTTTGCGATTCACGGTTTCCAATTTGACTCTGACCCGCCATAGTGTTAGTCAGCGGTATATAGTCTTCGGTCGATACAACTTGTGATTCGTTATCATTTTCTTTGTTTTTATTCGGTCTGTTTTTGTTATTAATTTGCGGACGCTGCTTTGGTCTCTGTGTTGGTTTGGGTGGTTTATTATTAGTGTCAATAAAAACGACTACCTCTTTTGGTAGTGCTACTTTATCTTTTTTGTCATTGACTGTTTCTGTAACCTCTTTACTCATTTCGTACTTACCACTGTTAGTAATTTCTAAGCTCTTAGGAAAACGATATTTTAACCGTGGCATTTCTATTCTATCGTTTCTTCGAGGGATAAAGTCTGCGTCGCTTGAAATCTGAAGAGGTTCACTTTCATATCCGTACCGTTCATAATTTTGTGACAAATTGTTGTCATCATTATGGTTTATTTCTTCTGGTCGAGAGCGTATTCTCAAAGATTCAATGACGTCACGAAATAGGGACCTTTGCTCCTGTTTTTGGGTTATATCCCGGGCTATCCAAGGGTTTGCGCTCGTAAGGATTATCATATACGTTACGCAGATGAAGCAGTGCATCTGTTGAAGGAATTTATTTTTTATAAACAATCCTAGAACTCTTCTATTTGAAAGGTACAAAAATTCAAAGCAGTTGGTATTGGTGATTTGGAATCACATTTCAAGACGAATCTAATGAACTTTGAGCTCTTTGGTAGGTTCAACAACTTTAAGTGCGCGAAACGAGTGAACTTGAATAGCCGTATATCAACACTCACTGGGTTCTTACTATTGTCCCCCCTTATTCTGCTAATATTATAAATTGCATAAGTTTGTGAAAATGTTTATTATGTTTGTTTGTGCCTCAATCACGATTCAGATGAAACATAGAATAGGTAAAAATTTAGACTTGAAAGAATTACGTTTTAAAGACTAAGAAAACAACCGACTTCATATGTATATAAAAATATGACGACCTCTGTGGCGCAGTGGGTTAAGGTCCAGCTGAGACACAGAAGGTTGTGGGTTCGTTTCCCGCCGTAGGAAAAATGTTTGTATGATCTAAAGTATCTGTCTCGGGTCTGGGTGTTTCTATGTATAATATGTATGTATTTACAAAAAAACAAGTATATAAGTAGTTTATCAGTCTTGTGGTACCCATAACACAAGCTTTGCTTTCCAAAATAAGCCAGATAATGCTGTGTAAAATGTCCGGGTTTTTTTTTGTCAGCTGTTAATATTTTTTTTAAATTTTTGTTGATTTTTTAAAAACAGCTCCACCAATTTCAATAACATTTAAATGGGAACCACCAACGAACCCATTAAAACTAAAAAAATATGGTTCAGGCATCTTTGAGTAATCGGTGAAAATAAATTAAAAAACTAGGTAAAAAATAAAAAAAGATCCCGACAAATGGAGTCCTACTTTTTTGGAGTCAGTTAACCCGTTGACTCGTTACTGGTACAATTTACCCGGTAGTGAAAACTTCGTTGACTCGCAACTGGCCCGAAAGTTCTAGCGCGGGAAATGTATTTAAAAGTCTAAATTTAGGCTCGCCATTCAAGGGGTTAATAACATAAACTTACTCGTACATTAATTTTAATTTATACACATATCTCGTAGGCCTTAGAACCTTAGGCCTCAGGCCTTAGGCCTTAGAGGTTCGTAGAACTTAGTGAGGCTAGCTGCTATCAGTTCGCATTGAATAATATGAACAACAATCGTCAGTCGCTGCGGCTAGCCGCAAATCTTACAAAATAACCACGCGGTACGGCTATTGGTGTGCGGCTAGTCGCTTAGTGGAAAACCATGAAAGTCATGTTTAGTTATTTCAGTCCATCCTTCTAATACGAGTATTATAAATGTGAATCTATCTGACTGTCTATATGTTTCACGCCTCAACCGCTAAACAGATTTCGCGACGTTGATATAGATCATAGGGATGGACAAATACTACTTTTTATGTAAGTGCCACGCGTGTGAAGCCACGGGCAGCAGCTAGTAAAAAAAAATATAATTGAAAAAAAACCCGACAAAAGATAAAAAAAACATTTTTGCTTTTTGAAAAAATGAATTTGCATTTAAAGAGTTACATCTAATTACATAAAATATTAAAATAATCCTACCTTTTTGCTGTTGTCTGCCGTCCAGTACACGTAAGACTGAGCAGGCAGCTAGACCGGGAAGCCAGGGTTGATTGACCTCCCCTGAACTGCAGGAGCAAGCAACTTTTAGTCTAGGAATAAAACAGCGGCCCTAGTCTGCTAACTTACCCATGAGAAGAAAAATAATAAAAATACAAGGTCTGATATTCCGAAAGCTACACGACTAATACTCACCAATTATATCCCAATACAAAAAAAATGCTTTTGACTTTCTATCAGGCGGAGATTGTACCTTATTCCCAAACAACGTAGATGTACTGTAAACCAATGTTAAAATTAATGAGAAAACTGAATTAATCAACGTTTTATTTATTTAGTATAACATTTTACATAAGTGAGTATATTATATAAATCTGTAAGTTTGGATATTAGTTACTTAATCCCGTTTTAATCAGCTAAACCTTTTAACCTATTTAGAATCAGCTGAACCTTTAAATAACCTAACCACGATTTTTGTGCATGCTGTGTTTATCTGTTATTGCATTCTCAAGTAGCATTTAACGTCTAATTGTAAAATAAATAAATAAATAAATAATAAAATTATAACCTGGATACTTTTTTCACTGAAAACTACATTAATGAGAGTTAAATGAGTGAGAGGGTTAACCAACTTCCGCTATGAGACTGGGAGTATCAGTTAACCCACTCACACACACACCTCTCACCCAGCCCCACCACCTACACACACACACACACACAAATACACTTTAACTTATTATTAAATGTATTATATTAGGAAAAGTCAATTTTTATTTTTAATTTTTATCTGGAAATCTATACTTTGATTTTGGATTTCTTAATTACTTAATTTATTTCGTTTATATTTTCTCAAAATTCATCTATTACTGATCACAATTGTACCCGTTTCTAAATTGGCCTATTTCTTAAGTATATTCATTATGTTTCATATTATCTGCTGTTGTTTTACCTCTATAAAATAATATAAAAAAAAAATTAAAATAGGGCGTCAATGTTTGTACTTACAAGAACAAAGTTGCGGGGTTTTTCACTTTACAACTTAGCAATGTTACCTAGGTAGGTTACTTACCTTCTCGTTGATAAGTTCTCTGTAAACAATTGTATAGGCTCGGTCGTAGTTTTCGACTATGAACTTAAGAAGGTCAATGTTGAGCACCCCTGCGCAGAATCAACCAGCGACTTGTCTTGTCAGGAACGACTCCCTATGTCCGGAACCACTCATCAGATCAAGCAGTTTGTGTATGCAAATTACAACCTTATTGGAACAATACAGAACGACTTTTGAATTGCATAAAATTGCACTTTTTACAGTGTACCTACTTGATCGGACGGGTTTATGAATAGATCATAATAAAATGTTCTCGGAAAGTGCATAATATTGCAGAATTCAATTGATAATCATGGTAGGTTATTACGCAAAAGGTTTAAACTTCCTCGTGTGGGTGGTCAAATAAATAGGCATTGGTAGTGTTTACTTAATAATATATATTTAATTAAAATATGTAAATCCATTCTGTGTGTATTATGTAGATAAAATACATACAATGAAAGAAACATAAACACCTTATGTAAAATTTATATTACTTTGGTACACAGATAGGCCACCAAGAAAAAATATATTAATAATAATAATAATAATGCCGGACATTTAACACCGCATATATTAAACATATTAAGCTCTAAGATAAGTTAGAAGATAAGAAACATAATTAGCATATAAACAATGAATTCAAATAAAATTCATATATGAAAAAACTGATAATAATTTTAGTAGGTGTTAAATTTTTACTACCGGGAAAACGGGTGTTGAATCACTATGGAAATACATATGTCCATAGTGATTCAACATTATGTATTGACGTCCTTGCGTTTGTAATAAATTAAGATCTCATAACTAATTGCACTGTGCAATTATCTACATCTTTCATCACAATGTCGAACTTAACCCTCAACGGTTTCAAAACTTCTTTAGGGTCATCAGGTAACACTCGATACTGCCGTATTAATGATGCTAGGGATGTCTTCAGTGACATTATAGCGTATTGGGATCCTGAAAACAAGCAATGTATATTGTCGATGGAGCCATCGACACGGTTTCCAATCACTGGTGCCTCAATCAGTGTTCTAAAAATGTATAGTACATTTCACGAAACTTATGACAAACAGTAAATATTATTTTTTCATTTACTAGTTTAGATCCAACGAAAATTTTTTAACTTTTTCGTTAATGGTATTTGTCATAATACCATTTTTTGTCAATTTTGCCAATGTCAAGTGTTTAGATTGTTTATAGTACGATGTCACAAAGTCATGTTATGTTGTCGTTCGTTACTTGCGCTGTATATAATGCACAAACTATAGGATGCCAACGCATGAACAAAGCCCAATAATTCATGGATCGTCGTTAAATAGAACATTATAAGGCCATACAATATCTTTACACTGTCATTTGCTCACGTTATGTGTGGCTTGAGATGTGTACTTACCTATACAGTTCCTGACGCCAAAGCTAAATGGCAGAAATGCAGCAGAGTGCTTAAGCGCAGACTCCAAGAACCGTTCTGGTCGAAACTGCTCAGGATCTTCTATGATGGATTATTGTGAACTGCCCATACATGGATCATTACCCCAGTGCCTGCCACTAGAGTCTTTCCTGATGCTGTCGAAATGAAATGATTGAAAGAAAACCCTTTTGTGATACTACTTACCTAGGCTGAGCATTTTAATCTGATCTTCAATATATTTCTTAATTTGAAGACGATACTTACGAAGAGTAATATCTTTGTCTATCTTCCTTAACAATGCTGGAGCTGGAGGATACATCCTCAAAGTCTCGTTGATGACTGCCTCCATATACTTCAGGTGAGGGAGGTTATCAGCTTTTATAGGTTCTTTAACGTCTTCCAATACTTGCATTACCCTAATAAGAACACAACAGAGCTCAAAGTCTAGATTATTGACTATAATAATATTGAAATACAAGATCGATATAGTAGTCAGACAAAAGTTGCAAACGTTGCGTTTTATCCTTAGATGAGATTTGACGGAGTGTAAGTAAGCACCAATCAAGGTTGTGGGTCCGAACTCAGTCATGCAACGATAAATTTTCCTTTGAAATAAAGATAAATTGCATAAATTGGATAAAGACACGCACACCTCTAGCAAAATGGCCTATCGTAATCTTTAACATAATATAAAAATAATAATATTAAGAAGAGCCTCCATATAATGTAATGTAGGGGTAAACATTTTTTTAATGATTTTATTTGATAACGTTGTGAGGGTTTTTAATACGTATCACTGTTCATAATTTAATCACGATTCAACTTATAGTCCGCGAACAAGAGCTCTGATTAGGAGCGGTCAGATAGACAGACAGGCAGATGGACATAGCGAAACTGTGGACTTGGGTACCCTGAAAAAAGCATGACTGCAATACCAGTGCTCTCAAACAAAAAAAAAACACCACGAGGAAAACAGCTTGATAGAAAATTATTTAACATTAATGACGATCAATAGGTACGTACTCTTGATAAACATTCTCTTGGATATGAGGATATTTAGACAGCATAACGAGTATAAATAAAAAGGTAATAGACGTGGTTTCAGTTGCTCCAAAAGTCAGAATAAATGTCTCCTCGCGAAGGTAACTATCACTCAATGGCTCATTGTTTTTGCTGAACGATTCCACCATAAGCTCCAAGAATGATTTTAGTTGTATTGGTTTATCTAAAAAAGAAAAACAAAAAAATTAAAAAAATATTAATTACAATCACAAAGGATCACGTTGAATCTTTTTAAATACTAAGTAAGTTAAGGTGCCAATTACTCCTAACCCAAGTCCGAGATGAATTAATAAGAAACTCGTCCTGGTCCTAGCGCTTTTTTGTATGATCCTTCTTATAAATACATAAACTACGAGAAAACGAATACAAGTTATCAACAGTAGTTAATACATTGCAAATCTGTCAGTTAACTGTCCGAAGGCAGAACAATACGATGCCATGCATTCTTATTATATGTAATAATATTATAGTCAATTATATTATAATCTTCTCAGGACTATCCCTTATGTAAGCTTGAAATTTAATAGGCAGTTAAATTGCATTTATGGAAAGCTTATTAAAGAAGCACACTGTGCTGTGTTGCCCATAATAGACTAGTCGAGACTTAGTGATGTTTTTTTTTTTTTTATTATTATTCAACGCACTTAAACTATACAGATAATTCAGTAGGTATTGTACCTTTAAACCTGATAAGGTTTGTCTAGGCACTCACATTCGTCGTAAATATTAAATAACAATAGTAATTATTGTAGCAGAAACTAGTACACTATTATTTAGGTACCTATACAGTAATAAACGGCAGTCACAGGGACATACCGTCTTCACAATATTAATCGATCAATTTGAACACACACAATGCAAGCGTTAATGTATAATGAATGAGTGCGACAACAGCGTAGCGATTTGCATATGTGTGCGAGTAGCCTGTTACTGCTGATCTAATAGAAAACAAGTCAAGCCAGTGAGATACAGGATGATTCAATTTCACATGTTTATAATTCATGTTTTATGTTTATATTATTCAGAGTTGATAAAAAGTAGGTATGTAAGTATAATTACAATTTGTTTAAATAGTATTTTTTGTATATGTCTTTATAATTTTTGTTATTTATTTCGTTTAGAATACTATGTGGAATGGTATTTACTATTGTGGGGATGAGAAAGTTAGTAGTGCGTCTTCCGTAAAAGTTTTTCATTTTAGGTATACATAATTTCTGTTGTGTTATTTGTCTTATTAATATTTTATGTTCTACTGGTTTACGTAATTCATGATTATGGTATTGTTCAGTCAGTAAGGTCAATTCTACTTTCTCATGCACCGGTATTATTTTACAGTATTTAAATTCTTCTAGATGTTGTAATTTATATTTAATATGTTTAGGCAATATAAGTTTTAATAGCCTTATCTGGAGAGCAAGTATTTGATCCAGGTGTGTCTTAAAAGTTCGCCCATAACTACTTAGACCATACGCTATTATAGATTCTGCTAAGGCGATATGTACAATTTGTTTCTGTTTCTAAAGTGTGTAATTAAGTTACATATTATAAATTGCGAGGCTATTGTGAAAATATTAATTATATATATCGATACCCATAATAAAGCTTAACCTGACTGACTGATTCGTAATCGCCGAGCCGAAACCGCTGAAGCTAGAAAGCTGAAATTTTGAAGGTAGCGTCCTTTCATAGCAAATGTTTTTAAATTCAACCCCAAAGAGAGTGAAAATGGGTGAAAACTAATGTATGAAACTTTTTAACACGTGGTGCGATTTGATTTGAATAATTTAAATGAAAAATAATGGACACGTACATCAGGATTTTTTGTTTAGGAACTTTTTACGGGTGATGTGATTTCTTAGAAACTTGGTTTGGAAACTTAAAATGCAAAATAAATGGACACGTGTTTCAGAATTTTAACCCTCATAAAGGAGTAAAATGGGGTGTGAATGTTTGTATGGAAACTGGCAAGTAGAGAAATTGTATTCTGAGAAAAGATTTCAGCTACAATTCATTTAGAAAAAAAATGTGGACAAAGTCGTGGGCAACAGCAAGTATATATATAATATATATAATGATAATATATATATATAATGATGCCATACGACATACACTATGGAGATAGGTAAAATAAACTAATCTAGTTGTAGCTTTTTTTGTAAGTAAGGTTAAGAACTAACAGTAAGGATTAATTTACGTTATCGCAAATATTGGTTTAAGCTCTATCTTTGAAAATCAAAGACGTATCGTCAGCATATAAAACTAAATTACAAATAACTTTTACAACAAAAATTAGGTCGATAACGTAAACTGGGAATAAAAAGGGTCTAGTAACGAACCCTGTGATACCTCTATATCAATAATGATCCTGAAGATCTCTCACCACTCAAGTCCAACAATTGATTTCTATTGGATATATAAGTATGTATGAGGTCAATCGCCAGTTTTGGATGCTATAATATATGAATTTTAAGAATATTAGGGTTGCAGGATCAAAAGCTTTAGATAGATCACAGAATACGCCGATTGCATCCTGTGACTTCTCTTTTGTGCCAAATAAAATGCTTTATATACCTGCATCAGCCGATGATTGGCCTTTAGTAAATCCATATTTATTACCATGTAGTTGGCCGTTAACATTAAAGAGATATCTCATTTTATTATCATAACTGATTAACAATGTTTTTTAGGGTGCCGTAGCCAAATGGCAAAAACAGAACACTTATGGATTCGTCATGTCTGTCTGTCTGTCTGTCTATCCGTCCGTATGTCACAGCCACTTTTTTCCGAAACTATACTGTTGAAACTTACATACTTGTTTAACGAAATAATAAATAAGTAAATACCTATCTATGGATAGGTCTTCAAAAAGGATATTGAAGTTTCTAATATCATTTTTATCTAAACTGAATAGGTTGCGCGGTGCGCGAGAGACACTTCCAAAATGGTAAAATGTGTGTCCCGTGGTACAGGGGGGGCCCTGTAACTTCTAAAATAAGAGAATGAAAATATATATATAAATAATAAAAAATATATTATGATGTACATTACCATGCAAACTTCTACCGAAAATTGGTTTGAACGAGATCTAGTAAGTAGTTTTTTTTTAATACGTCATAAATCGTAAACCGCAATTTACCTTTCATTCAATCAACTCAAATATAAAATGTTACTTGCTGCTACGGAACACGTCATGGGCGAGTCCGACTCGCACTTGGCTGCTATTTTCAATGATTTTACTTAACGCAGGTGATATCGATATCGGTCTATAATATGCGAGATCTTATTCACTTATTGACTAGAACATAAGCATGAGTTTACTGTGTTTCAAATGGTCGGGAAAAGTTTCCAGTTAGAACATGTATAAGTATCGAAATCAAAGTCTTAAATATTTTTAACCAATACTATCACAAGAATCACTTTGAAACTTCCTACTCATACTTATCAACTATGACGGCTGCTATATAAGCCTTCTTAAATAAGTGAATGTAGAGCGGCCTCATGAGTCTTTTCGATTCATAAATTTTCTGCAACCTTGATGCAGTCAAATAATGAACCGTCTTCATTCCATCATCTGGTTAGCATTCCGTGCAGATTACCATTCTTGTAAAAATCCAATAGAGTTTTCACAATAGGGACACGTCTGCTAAAATGTTAGTTAGTTCGAACCGTACTTACTTGACATAAGATTATTTTTAGCTTCAGTGCCAGTGTTTGGTTTGATTTCTTTGCATTTATTTATTATTTCCTGAAATAAACTTGTTCTTGAAAACTTCTGTATCATATGCTGAGTGTTAGCTTTTTTTCGTCACTGTACATAGACTAGTTTATATTATATACACTGTATTTGATATGTGACGTTTAATAAATAGTTTCTATTATATTATATTATATTATATTATATTATATTATATTATATTATATTATATTATATTATATTATATTATATTATATTATATTATATTATATTATATTATATTATATTATATTATATTATATTATATTATATTATATTATATTATATTATATTATATTATATTATATTATATTATATTATATTATATTATATTATATTATATTATATTATATTATATTATATTATATTATATTATATTATATTATATTATATTATATTATATTATATTATATTATATTATATTCTATTCTATTCTATTCATACCTCATCAAGGAAATCAAACAATATACTAGCATTTTTCTTCAGTGTAGTACATTGAGATGTCAACTCATATACAGTTTGGTTGTGAAGCCAGGGTAAGCACATGCGATCAGAGACCAGCTGACAGCACATGTTGAAAGCCTTCATTATTGGGTGCTGTGGGTTTTTTTGGGCTCCGATTTTGAAGCCGTATATTGATTCTGAAATTATATGTAATGTATGAACAAATTTTTATAACATTTTTATTTTCATTTTACATGTTGTGATAAGCAAAAAGATGTTTACCAAAGACAGAATCCAAGGAGTAAGCCGTGAAATGGTCGTATAACGAAATAGGACCATTATTCGATGCTTTCAGTAATTTATCTACAAGATAGGCACTATTATTCTGAAATATGTCGACATTTTGATTCAGGTATTTTAGAGTAAACAATGGATTTAAAATTTTGCGGCGCCAGCGCCATTCTCGGACTGAAACACAAATAATTTACAGGTTTTAATATAATATAAAAGTTTTATAATAATACAAAATAGGATCTCGTACCTGGAGCTATAAGTATTCCGAATCCAAAAATGGAATTAAACATTTTCATACTGTCATCTTTCTCAAGACAATTTCTTAAAATTATTTCAGCTGTTTCTGCATCGGCAACGACTAAAACAAATTACAATTCAGTGTTACGTAGGTACATCCCTAGTTGTCCTTTGTTCACATGAATAATCCTACAAAAACACCGATCAGATGGTCATTGACCAGAGGTTTTAATTAAAAAAGATGCGTCAACGGAGTCCAGTGATTTGCATGGTATGTGTGCTCCTTTCCAAAAACAACCTTGATAAGTACATATTAAATACCTATGTAATGCATTTTTATTTAAAAGTAGCTTTAATGTTAAATAAAATGTTTATATTACACGTATTGTACATACTCGCATAAAAGGTATCTAAGACCCACGACTGCACTACGGTCACGCCTCCTACGGAGCTTGAATTCCTTTCATTTTAGCTGCAAACAACATCTTTTTTTGTAGTATAAAAGTCAAAGTCAAGTCAAAAGATACTTTATTCAATACAATCACAAGGATCACTTTGAAACGTCTTACATACTAGGTGAATTTAGGTGTCAATTCTTCCTAATCCAAGCCCGAGAAGAACTGGCAAGAATCTCTCCTGGTAAATCGTACTAATATAAATTATAAGCGCAAAGTAATAAAGATATTAATTATATATAATTAATAAATAAAATATTATATTCTTATTAATAATAAAGATAGTTTTTAGGGTTCTGAGTTGAGAAGGAACCCTCATAGTTTTGCCCTTTCCGTCTGCCTATCTGTCTGTCCGCCCCTAACGGTAATACGTGTTTGTGGTTCCTACAAAATTATAAAACAAAAACTTTTTTTAGGGATTTGATTTTTTTTTCTTTTACTATCTTATTATGTGGTTTATCTATGGATATGTCTTCTAAAGATATGAGGATGTTTTTTTAAACCAATATTTTAGATACAGATATTCGTTTGAAAAATTATATGTTATGCTTTGAAGTGGCCTTTTTAGGGTTCCGTAGCCAAATGGCAAAAAACGGAACCCTTATAGATTCGTCATGTCTGTCTGTCTGTTTGTCTGTCTGTCTGTCCGTCCGTATGTCACAGCCACTTTTTTCCGAAACTATAAGAACTATACTGTTGTTACTTGGTAAGTAGATGTATTCTGTGAACCGCATTAAGATTTTCACACAAAAATATAAAAAAAACAATAAATTTTGGGGGTTCCCCATACTTAGAACTGAAACTTAAAAATAGTTTTTTCGTCAAACCCATACGTGTGGGATATCTATGGATAGGTCTTCAAAAACGATATTGAGGTTTCTAATATCTTTTTTTTCTAAACTGAAAAACTTTTTGTGCGAGAGTCACTTCCAAAGTGGTAAAAAGTGTCCCCCCCCCTGTAACTTCTAAAATAAGAGAATGATAAAACTAAAAAAAATACATGATGTACATTACCATACAAACTTCCACCGAAAATTGGTTTGAACGAGATCTAGTAAGTAGTTTTTATGAATACGTCATAAATCGTAAATATCAATATCTACATTTAAAAAAATACACTATTATTATAACATCGATCAAAGTTACAACGAACTACAAGAACATTTATATTATGTTACTTGCTGCTACGGAACCCTTCATGGGCGAGTCCGACTCGCACTTGGCCGCTTTTTTTATTTATCGTCCAGTGTCTTCTCCTATTCCGGCTTAACCGCTTCTTGGGGTATCTGTTTTTTTTATATTATTGTGGGTACTATATAGTTGTATATATGATGAAATAATAATAAAATTGGATAATTAGACTAAGAGTAACTTGATATATAAACTTAAAAAAAACATGAAAGTTCTGTACAATTTGAATAAACTCACGTAATATTTTGTCGATGGAGGCACCGACACTTTTTCGATTCATCTAGAGAATCTTTATCAGGGTGAGTTTGATCCGCGGTCCGCTTGCCGCTCAAGTTAGTGCGAACCGTGAACTCGAGCGGCAACGAGCGGACCGCGTTCCATTCACGAAACAACATATATATTGTACAACTCACGAATGTTTTCTACTAAATTATTGTAGTTTTCTAACTACATAGATGGTGTTGAATTGTTTGGGACGCTAGTCAGTCTTGTCCTTACGGACTACGGAAGCCGACTTCACTACTTTACTGTGCGTGCTCGACACGCGGTTGGCTAATTTAACTGAACTGTCTGCTGAGTTGGTTACTCTGAGCTAGCCAGGACAAATATCTCTGTGATGAACATAGGTGCTTGTTCTATGTCTAGGTGTATCATTAGTGATAAGGTATCACTAATGATAATGATAATGTTAATATCTTTTAATATTTATAATTTTATATTAATATAAATTTTATATTATCTATATTAATGATCTTTACTTAATATGAGGTTTTATCATTGTTATAATTCATGTATTTTTCAAAGTCAAGTCAAAAGATGATTTATTCAATACAAGGAACACTTTGAAACGTCTTACGTATGTAAGGTGAATTAGGTGCCAATTCATCCTAACCCAAGCTCGAGAAGAATTGGCAAGAAACTCGTCTTGGTCCTAGCGCTTTTTTATATGATCCATCTTATAACTACCTTAAGTATGAAATACTAATACAAGACAGTTTATACATTTCAAGTGTGTCGGTTAACTGTCTGACGGTAGAGCGATATGAGGCCATGCATTCTTATCAATATTATAGTCATCTATATTATAATAAGCTTTCTTCACTACCTTTAATGTATGCCTTAAATTTCTTAAAACATATATGTATGTAGTCAAATAATTGGTTGACTGTGAACCGAGGCTACTTTATTTTATGGTGATTCGTATCTGATACCTGCGATACAGATTATATCCACATATGTATATCTGGAGTTCGGGTATCATAGGTGATTCATATTAGAATTTATCAATAAAACATACATTTAATAAATATAGACTTATTTATTTATTTATAATAAGTATAGTATTATAAATGTTTTCTTTTATATTTAATCTAAATTCCAATATATAAAATGTTCTCATACATATAATTTTAATAGTTTAAACTGTTTTACTTTCCTTTGTTTTATGTTAAATATTAACTGTCTATAAACAAAATTAGAATTTTTAGTTTTATACATAAATTATAACAATGGTAAAAACTCCTTTTTAGTAAAGAATACTTGCCATAGTAGATTTCGTTCGTATCTTGGTCCATTAAACAGTTCTTTGATGTGATAAAATTGTTAAAACGTTTGAAAGTTTTGATAAGAAAACTGGTAAGCTTGAACCAAAAAAAACAAAGGATAGGTTTAGGTATTTTTGTTGTGTTTGTGTGTGCTAATGTTCGTGTGTGTTTCTGTCAGAGAAAGCGTGAAGGTGTGTGTGTTTGTCTAGTAAATGTCTGGTTAGGCTAATTAGGTGTATGCGTATGTGTATACTAGCTGTTGCCTACGACTTCGTCCACATTTTTTTGAGAGAATTGTAGCTTTCCCCAGGATGCAATTTACCTACTTGCCAAACAATAAGTTTCAAAACCTATCACACCCACCAACCATTTAAAAGTTTCTATACAAACATTCACACCCCATTTTACTCCTTTGTGATGAATATTTTAAAAATCCTGAAACACGTATCCATTTATTTTGCATTTTATTTATTCATATCATGTTTCAAGCAAATCGCACCTCGCGTTAAAAAGTTTGAGAAAACTGTGGAAGTAACGTCTACTCAAAAGATATGTCCGTCCTTAATAGTCATATTACATTGGTCGTTGATATACGTTGGTAAGTTGAAAACAAAGTTGGTCCTAGTACGCTTCGTTGCGGGATACCATATGTGACAGAGATGTTATCTTCACTAACAACTTTCTCAATCCTGACTCTTGGTTTACGGTTATGAAGGTAGTCTATAAGTAGAGCCAGTGTTTTGTCTCTGATGCCAAAGAGCTCTAGTTTTTGCATAAGAATGGGGACGGATACGGTATGAAAAGACTTTTTAAAATTTAGGAATATGGTTATACATTTTTGTCCTTTGCCTACCTCTATTACAATAATATTAACAGCGTCATCGGTTGAAATACCCTATGTGAAACCAAACTGTGACTCTGAAATAAGGTTGTATTTTTTAAAATAATATATTAAAAAATCTATTATTTATAAGTTTCCAGATCTTTTGGATCTGTATGTAAATATTGACATCATCCCCACACTTTGTCTATAGGGGTTAAAGTTTACTGTTTCTGAGCAAAAGGAAAACTCCTGTATTAAAGCATAAATTTACTAAATGGCAGATAGTAGCAAATAAAATATATTAAGCCTATTTCATAAAGCAAGATGAGATATTATTGCACCGGTGGGCACTTTTTGTTTAAAGAAATTGTCTACCAATATTTATTAATATATAGAAATATTTATTTACCAATCATTAAAACATGTACAGCATGCACTATGCATTTCCAAAAGGGAAGTATGTTAGAGATTATAATAATTATTATAAAATGTTTATAACGCGCCACATAAAGTTAAATTAATAATAAAGACTAAATAATAATTAATAAATGAGAACAAAAAGGGACATCACTCAACAAAATTACACAGTGGCGTATACCTACGCCACTGCGACATTGATCTTCCGTGACGCCTGAGTGCGAGGCGGCAGCAACTGTGGTACACAGCGTTTACTATTTCAATCATGTACCTACTTATATAGATTTAATACAAAAAGAAAAAGAAAGAGAGCCCAATAATTTAGAGGTATAATATAAATTTTCTTAAAAAACAAAATTAAGAATCTTCAAAATAAATAAATACTAGTCAAAATCCAATCAATAAGTGCAGACCATTAATGTACCTAATCTTTTAATGTTTTAAAGAAATTAAACCATTTACTTAACTGGGAATTCAATAAGTTTTTTAAAGAACCTTTAAAAGACTAAATGAACTATTAATATTAGGTTTTAGCTTAGTGACATGATTATTACTTATTAAGGGAACCTCTGAATTGTTGGTTGATTCAACATCAAGTAAACTTATAACGTATAACCACCACGTAGGAGGTGATGGTTAAATAGGGCGTTTCCTTAATAAGTTCGCTTATATACTTGTTCATTATAAGTTTCATAAAATATGTATCAATTATCTTACCTTCTCCATTGCCAACCAACATATAAGAATGCCCGATCACCGGCAATGCAGGGATATCATTTCTGAATTGCTTGTAGCACTGAATTTTCGATGATATTACGATGAGTCCATCGTAATATCGCAAGCCAAATTAAAGCAAGCATTAATAATAATATCAACATTTTTGTTCACGATTAGTCAACAGCACATATGATACGCGAGTGGCATTTATTTTCGAGTTATGAAAAAATGTTTAAAATGTTTTTATCTCAACGGACTAGAACCGGTTTCGTACCTTCGTAATTTTAACTTGATATTCTGGTAAGTCAATGAATAAAAGACATCATGTGAATAGCATTTTTATATTGTAGGTATTGTTTAAAGCATCAGTTTCTAGCCTCCAACTGTAACTCAAAGTTGTCTACATCCTTGAGCATGATGTCGAACTTGACTCGAAGAGGCGCATGCATCAAGTCTCCATCTGTGCTCAACCGGTAGTGCCTCACCAACATCGTCACTGCCGTCAGCATAGACATCATCGCGTACTTATAACCTGGAAAGGAACATACAGTTTAGACTCTGTTTGAGAACCCAGGCTTAGGTTATGTCGGTGCAGGGGTGAAGAAGATTTCATTAATGTAGTAGGTATATGCAATGGTTTGAACATTTAGATATGATGAGCAGAAGGCGCATTTGTAACATTTAGATTTGATGATAAATAAAAACACGCCTTTTAATTATATTATAGCAAAACGATGTTAGCAGCATTGATAGCATGTTAACATTTTATTGCTTATGGTTGAATTTGTTACATATTACTAAAGGCTCTTCTTCTTATTATCGTATAACTAGTTATTTCAAATCAGTGTGGTGAAAGGATTAAAGTGCGTCTAAGAGGCTTCTTTCAAGCACTTGGCACATGTTTTCGAACTTTTAAGGTTTTACGACATGTCGGTTTCTTCATGATTTTCTTTCACCGTTTGATAGTACTGATTAACCGCACATACATTTATATATCAGAAAATCCACTGGTGCTCCTAATCGAGCCCATGATTTGCGATCGGAAGGCTAGGCCACGACCACTAAGCCACTAGTAGGTACTCTCTATATTTATATATAAGGTAATCTATTTTCTTAAGGTAGAATAAACCTTACCAAGACAAGATCTAGGTCCATAACTGAATGGCATGAACGCTGCTGGATGCTTCAAATCTTGCTCTATAAACCGTTCTGGTCGGAACTCTTCAGAATCTGCACCCCAGTAATCGGGGTGTCGGTGTACCGCCCAAATGTTGATAAAGATCGGGGTGTTTTTGGGTAACTCTATTCCATTTGCTAAAGTAGATAAATACTTGTAATTAATAGAAAACATGTAAATGTACGAGAGAAGTTACTATAGGGGGGGGGCCTCCCAACACAGACAATGTGATTATTAGAACGATGTCACTATTAAGACCAAAGTTCCACCGATAGCATGAAACCGAAATAAACGTTTTGTAATGTTTAACAGAAAGGGAAGCAAGCACCGCGTATAAGCCATTAGTTGATTAACAAACACTCAACGATAAATATTATCTTTAAATAAATTTATAACATCAATTAGTTTTTTATTTTTCCTTTACAGCATTTATACATACGTAACGCCATCTGTTGGCAACTTTTATGTATTAACGTTAATTAAAGTTATATAAGTTTTCTATATAATCATTAATAGATAATCTGCAGTTGACCTAACCTGAGCGCTGTACGTAGGTACTGTCTATCTTCAACCAGTATGTGCTGGTTTTAGGCTGGCTGGTAATTTTGTTGTTGGTACCAGTACCAACAACAAAATTAAATTTATTTTTAGATAATGATAAAATTATGCGAGTAGGAGGACGTTTAGAAAACTCAGATGACTTTAGTTATAGTAAAATGCACCCTATTTTAGTGTCCGCTAAAAAATATTTTACAGTGTTATTGTTTGTTGTATAAGCACGTGCACCTTCTCCACCCTGGAAGTCAGGCATTAAAGTTTGATTTTAATAGGGAGCAGATGGTTTAGTTTGACCATGGTGGATAAGATAAATTTAATAAGGTTGAACCTTAACCTAAATAAAATTTCAATGGGACCACCTGGGAAGTAGCTACCCTTTCAAACAAAAAAAATATTTTTCAAATCGGTTCAGGCGTTTTCGAGTAATCGGTAAACATACATAAAAAAAATAGATTCCGACGAATTGAGAACCTCCTCCTTTTTGATGAAGTCGGTTAATAAGGACGGCACTTTTGCTCCTAGAAGAAATTAATATTAAAGGAATGTGAGAGAGCTCCTCCTCCTATATGATATCTCTTAACATCAGAAGCCCAATAGTAGGCTAAAAGAGTTTCCTGGAAAAGAGAGTGATCACACGGAATACAAAGAAACACGCCTTCTACTTCTTAGACATTTTTGTAAGAACAACTCCAGTTTTGTAAGAAACTTTAGTGTAAGGTTCAATCTATTTCAGTGCAGTTAACCTTCTAATTGCTATAAAAAGAGGTTTTAAAAAGAAATAACTGGCGATACGGCACGTTGGGCTATACATTTTTGACAAGAGGGTTTTTTGATTTTGGAAGAAAATAGCATAATGGTTTTGATAAGTGATCTGAGAAGAGAGTTTTTGGAAGGATTATTGAGTTCAAAACCTATATAAAGTTAATTTGATAAAGCCTGTTCAAGCATTTTATGGAGGTGCTTAAGTACACTAGGTATCTATAT
Source organism: Lampropteryx suffumata (assembly GCA_948098915.1). Taxonomy (NCBI): domain Eukaryota; kingdom Metazoa; phylum Arthropoda; class Insecta; order Lepidoptera; family Geometridae; genus Lampropteryx; species Lampropteryx suffumata. The sequence goes on along the minus strand of OX402547.1, from coordinate 4,576,820 downwards.
AGATACCTAGTGTATTACATAACTGGAGTTTTTATAGAGTTTTTAGAATGGAGTTAAAATGGTCAAACTATACCACATGCTCTCTTTTTAACGGACTTCAAAAAAGGAGGAGGTTCTCAATTCGGTTCTATTTTTTTTATGTTATTTCACTACAAACTTCTTTTATGAACCGTTTTGATAAAATATTTTTTTATGTGAAAGGATATACTTTCCGATATATACATAGAAATCAAAATAGATGCAGTATTTTGGTTTTTATATCAAAATAGCTGGAAAAAGTCATCCAGGTAAACAATTTTTTTTATTTTGCTTTTTTGTGACTCTCCAGTTTTTCGAACAAGGGTGAAAAAATAGGGGCAATTTTTAATGTGCTCGAATATTATATCAGTTTTATTGGGTAATTATGACATCTCTATATTAATACGTGAAGGAAAAACTTTGTACCCCTTTATACGAAAATTGCGCGGACGGAAGAGTATGAAATTTCGCACACTTATAGTTTATGTAGAGAAGCAGTGCAGAATGATAATGTTTGTTTGTTTGTTTTTAGACCACACTGTCTCGCTGCTGGGCAAAGGCCTCCCTTCGAGTTTTCCATTGACTTCGGTCCAACGCCTGTCCAATTATCTGTCACCGAAAGTCGCTAAAGGTGTCCAGGTCAACCGCGCCGTCTCACTGTCTCAGGGCTCCATTCAGTAATAGCTTTGGCCCACAGTTCGTCCGGCTAATATTTTTTTTTTAATTATGCATTAAAAATACATTAATTATTAATTAATTATGGTCGAATTTCGACCAGTGGGCGACCACTAGTCCCTATATATCCTTCTAATGCTTCTTCGTTTGTCATTTCACGAAGTAACAATGCACTTCTAAATTAATTGTTATTGCATGTTTTATTGAGTAATCTTTATTTTAATCAATAAACTGACCGATGTTTTGGCAGTTGAAAAGTGTATTTTGTTGCATCGTGATTTGAACGACGAGTGATCCGAGATTTCTTTTAGACCGACCTTCCACCATGAAGTTTAGAATAAACAAATGACGATTGACTGCAACTTTGTGACAATATTATATCAACACAATCACTTGACTTGTCATTATTGCTTGGATTGGCGTTAGTTGGTCTGTGAAATGATTTCCCATCCTTATCCTTGACAGTTTGCAAAAGTAAGTGCTTGACCAGACTTCAAATGCGGGCGCGGGGCGGGCGCGGAGCGACAAACTCAAACATTCTTATGTTTGAGTTTGTCGCTCCGCGCACAAACTAATGCAAATTTAGGATTTATATGGTTTTCTAATGGCGTGAGTTGCCCGCGCGCTCCCTGCGATAAGTAGCCCGCGCCGCTTCCGGCGTCCGCCCCGCACCCGCGTGTCCACTATGGACACTTAAATGAAGTGCGCGGAGCGACAAACTCAAACATAAGAATGTTTGAGTTTGTCGCTCCGCGCCCACCTCGCGCCCGCCCCGCGCCCGCGTTTGCAGTCTGGCCAGATAAGGTGGCGGCAGGAACTTTGCGAGTGAAGTGACGTCGATGCACTCTGCAGGCTTATGAGATGGGATCTCCTTTGCCAAGGTCCCGAGGTCCCCACCCACGCGGTATTTGCAGTTTTCTTTAGACTCTTGTGGGACCGAGATAAGATGAATTGGATAGGATAAGATTAAAATCACATTGTAGTATGTAAACATTTTGTATCAGCAATGATAAAAATAACAATAGAAAAACGAAATCTACTAAAAATACTTACGAAGCATCACATCGTTTTCGGTTTTCCTAGTGATAGCAGGAACTGGTGGATACAGTCTCAGAGTCTCTTTAAGGACAGCTTCTAAGTACTTAAGTCGAGGCAAGTCCTCTGCGGTTACCGGGTTATCAGAATCACCGAAAATATTTTGAATTCTGGGAACAAAATAAATATGCTCGTACTTAGATAATAAGCATCGGAATTACAAAATGTGATAGAAGAAATCTCACTCCGCAAACACTTTGTCCTGTACTTCAGGATGCCTTGCCAACATGAGGCAAGTAAAGGCGGACCCCACAGCAGACGTGTCAGTGCCAGCCAGCAACAGCACTAAGCTTTCCTCTCTCAGCTCCACATTTGTAAAACCGGAGGTGCCTCCGGAAGCCTTGATATATAATTCCAGGAACGTTTTTTGCTCAGAATCTGTGATAAGAAAAAAAAATGTTCATTAAAGTTAATCACACTACTATATCTACTTTGAACTAACTTACCACTATCTTTTGTGCTCTTATTCACGTTTTCTTTGATTTCCTCGCGTTTATTCATAATAATCTGGAATTGTACAAGGACAATTTGTTGTAGGTGAGTAAGTCACATTATAGTATTATTTTTGAATTCTATTTAGCTGTTTGGGTCAAGTACAAATAGGTTTGAAAAGCCATATTGAAACGATCTAATAAAACCTTATCAACGAACTCCCACATGCAATAGATATGCTTCGTGTATACTGGCATATATTTGTATATACATTGAATTATCGTCGGTAGACTGATCCGTGTGGCTGACATCTGGCAGAACCGTTCGAAAGCGTGCAAAATGGGCTGGTCTGAATTGCGCTGGGCATCTACTTTGATGCCCAGAGCTGTTTCTGTAACAGATATGGATACATAACAAGTATAGCAGGTTCTGTCCTGACCAAAGGTGTCGTTGGGTAACTCAACGAAACCATGAAATGAAACTAGCACCACGCAAAAATAAATCTTATGACCTTACCACAAACAGAATCCATTGAGTATGTAGTGAGGTATTTCCACAGAGGGAATGTGCCTTTACCGGCCACTGGCTTTAGCTGGTCCTTCATCACCGAACCCTGTTCAGAGAATACCCTCACGAATTGGTTCAAGTTCTTTGTGCTGAAGATTGGGGCGATGACTTTCCGGCGAACGCGCCAGATGGGCACTGGGAATTATTATTTCACTATATAATACACCCCACCAGAAGTTGATGTAAGTAATCTAAGCCTGGGCTATAATATATTTGATAAATCAAGAAAGTCGATGCTCCACAATTCCATTGCATTTTTCTAAAGGAAATATATTAAAAAGATAGATCCAGGATCAACTTGAACATACGCCCAGAACATACCTACAATACTTTCCTAATAGTAGTCTCACCTGGTGCAAAAATACTCCCATGGCCAAACAGTTCGCGTGTAAATGATAAAATTTCACCCTTATCCAGGCTTGTTTTCAAAATGAATTCCAGCAATTTAGGATCAGCAACCACTGTTGAAGTAACATTGTAGTGTAAAGATATTACAAAAAACCTTATAATGTTAAGCGTATGTGCCAATATTATGACGACCTCTGTGGCGCAGTGGGCTAAGGTCCGGCTGAGACGCAGAAGGATGCGGGTTCAATTCCCGCCGCGGGAATAATGTTTGTATGATCTGCAATTATTTGCCTCAGGTCTGGGTGTTTCTAAGTATAATATGTATGAATTTACAAAAAAAAACGTATTTAAGTAGTATATCAGTCATGTGGTACCCATAACACAAGCTCTGCTTACATTGGGGCCAGATGATGCTGTGTGAAATGTCCGGTATTTTTATTATTATTATTATTATTATTATAATGTCTGCCTCTGACCTCACAACCCTCAATAATCTGATAGGACTAAAGGTCGGTCAGATTATTGAGGATGTTTACTAAAGCTTTGCAATAGTACCTACTCTACATGGTGTCTTAGAAGAAAGCTTTTATGTTTGTTTAGCTTACTGTGCGAACGCAATGTATACGAGGGGTGCGGAGGGTATGTCAATAGATAGCCTGGCTCTTGGTAATTAAGCCTCTATGAAGCGTTTCACGGAAGTAGACCGGACGATGTGCGTTTGAGAGTTTTACAAAAACGCTGATTCGGCGACTGTATCACGTAGAAGATTCTTCAATATTCGGGATTTTTGACACTTAGATGATATGTTGAGGTCATCAAAAACGGTAGAAAACGTGTAGAGTGTTAATCAGTTTGTTTATGACAATCCGAACACTTCAATTCGGAAGCGCGCAAGTGCTTTAAATGTGCATAGATGATCATTGCATCGCATTTTGCGTAAAGACCCAATGATGCACAAAATTCAATAGGTGCGAGAATTAAAGCCCCAGGGTGCCCCCATGAGGTTTACAAAGTCAAGCCTCTGACTGGGACCCTGGGGCTTTAATTCTCGCACCTATTGAATTTTATGTATCATTGGGTCTTTACGCAAAATGGGATGCAATGATCATCTATGATATATACAACGTTTCCCTATATATCTTGTTTTCGGATGAAGCTCTATTTAAACTTACTACACCCTGCACACGTGAATAAAAATACCTGCCACTACCGTCGAGTGCAACCCCGAAACGCAAGCATCAGAGGCACAATAAACTTACTTCCCTGGTGCACTAGAAAGAAAACATCCTTGACGAAATGGTAGCCATTTCGGAGTTCACCTATCGAGCCGTATAAGAAATTTTACTGCTGTATAAATGAGTACCGCGAACGCGAGGGTTTACATTTGCACGACAATGTTTTTCAGAAACAAATTACCAAATTGTGTATTTTAATAATTAATTTAAAAATACTATAGATGGCGTACTTTTTTTAATCGATCAACTATTTATAAACTTTCTTTTGAGTCACCTTGTATTATATGTTTGTGCCTAGGGATTTTTGAAATATCAGATATAAGCCTGGAGACAAAGAAAAGTGAAGTCATACTGTCCATGAGCCATGATGATGAAAGATGTGTGATAATAAAATGTAGATGGGAAAAGTTGTATCATAATCCTAATTTTATTACCTATTGAGGAAGAACTGTGATCCACATGGTTAGTAAGTTGCTTTGCGTGTAAAAGAGTAGGGGTACTTACTCGCAAATAATAAGTGACCTAACCATAGGCCCGTTACGCCGCCCGATTCAATAGCAACCCGTCCAAATCGCTGATAAGTTTTCATTCGATCTGAAAAATAGTTGAAATATATTTGAAAGTTCATTACATTAAAAAACTCTAAAAACCCCGATGACTGAACCCGGCGGATAAGTGTGTTAGTTTAGTTTAGCAATGCTAAATCATCATCTTTGATGTTGCATTTTTGATGTATTTTTTTTCAATCTCAGTATGTTTGAACTATTGGTGGATTTCATTTGTGGAGTCCAACGACGAGTCCGTGGCTTTGGTGATTATTTTACGTGACGCAAACGGTTGCGGGTTCGTTTCCCGCCGAAGGACAAATGTTTGTGTGATCTGCAAATATTTGCCACGTGTCTAAGTGTATTTCTATGTAATGTATATATTTACATGTAGTAACTAGTGTATCAGTCATGTGGATTAGAGTGATTAGTTTAAAATTTTGATTTTAAAATAAAATGTTTAGAGCGGGAAGAGAACCCACGGCTTTTCCCTTGTAACAATGCGGTAAAATTACAAAATATATTTGTGCTACATTATGCTTAGGTATATTGAATAAATAAAAGCGTAGAAGCATGTATTCAGTCGTTTACTTAACTTAATTGTCGAAAGATACTTGCTCGTAAAACATGTTCTGAAAAGTTTATGTCTACCTTCATTGTTCCCAGCCAGCAAGTATGCGTGTCCAATCAGGGGTAAGCACGTTATATCGTTCTTCAGTTGTGAAGACAGTCTGTACACCTTTCTATTTTTCCATCTCAACACAACGCAGCAAGTTATAATACCGATTACAAAAAATATAATCATTTTTGCAATCCCGAACTCAGCTAAAATATACCTGTAAATTCAGTAAAACATTAAGGACTACGGGCTTAAAGCCGTGTTGTCGCAGTGTATATATCAGCTGACCCGGCAAATGTCGTTTTGCCATATAAATTATTTCTAAGTGTATATATTTCTTTTTTATTTTAAAATGATGCTGTTTACGAAGTGAGAAGTGACATCGGTAAAAATAAGGGTTGGTGGTACATTTAAGGGTGAACATTTAAGGTTGTACGTATTTTTTATTGCCAAAACATAAAAAAAAAAAAATTTTGGATGAACCACCCTTATTAATTAGGGGTATGAAAAATAGTTAACGTCTTATTCTCAGACCTACTGAATATACACACAACATTTCATAAGATATGGCCAAGCCGTTTCGGAGGAGTTTTGTTACAAGTTCTGTGACACGAGAATTTTATATATAAGATTCATACCACAATGGTGGCAAACAAGCTTACGGGCCGCCTGATGGTAAGCGGTAACCGAAGCCTATGGACGCCTGCAACACCAGGAGCATCTGATGCGTGTTACCGACCCTTGAGAAACCTATTAACTCCGCTCTTGAAGTACTCTTTACTGTATTCCCCTGGGAAATCCTCGGCTCATATATACTGATTGTGAACTTGACGAAAAATTACGTGAACTTAAACTACAACCCTACTATAATTACATAATTAGCACTGGCGATTAAGTCTGCTATAACCTTATAAACCTAATGTCAAAGAACAGAGGTGGCAATAGATTTAAATTCATTACGAGTGTGTTTATAAGATAAATGGTAAAGCTGTAGCTTCTGCCCGCGGGTTTGCACGAGTGATATTTAATTAAAAAGTTATCTATATATTATGTTAGTTCACAGACTTCATCTGTACCTATTTTCATATGAATCCGTTCTGCGTTGTAGCGTGATTGGACCACAAATAAACATATACCGGACTGACCTGTCAGCTCAGTTTGTAGAAGCTTCTGCGCTGTAGGTTGAGGGTTCGATTCCTTCCCAAATATGTTGTGATGAACAAAGGTATTTTGTGTCTGGGTGTGCTGAAGAGTCATATGTGTTTGAGTCAGCTGAGACGTTAGAGGTTGCGGGTTCGAGTCACGCCGCCGGGACAAATATTTGTATGATCTGTGAGTATTTGTCTCGGAGTGTTTCTATATATAATATGTATGTATTTAAAAAAAAGTGTAAAAGTAGTATATCAATCAATTGGTACCCAAAACACAAGCTATGATGCTGTGTGAATTACTAAACTCTTGATACAATCAATGTCTATAAGTTTTGATTAGCAATAGGCAATATTTCTTTGATTGGTATTACGTACGTTCGGTTTCTTTATCAGCTTCTATTTATAAGGTAGCATGTGTTATAATCAACATCAACCTTCTATAATACCTGTATTGCAAGCACACTTTCACTCATTCATTCCTTTCATTTACACACTCATTCTAAACGCACTTCATATTCAACGCAAATATCAACACTTAGCTGTTCAGCACACAAATAAATGGCTTAAGTTTCTTCCTACCCACATTTATTAACCTACTTATTCTTAAACCGACTTTAAAAACGGAGGAGGTTTCTTAATACGACAGTTTATGTATATATATATTTTAGTGTGTTTGCGGATAACTTCGTCGTTTATGAACCGATTTTGATGATTATTTTTTGTTGGAAATAATGACATAATGACATGATAAGGAACCCAGGATCTGATGATGGCATCCCAGAGAAATCGAGGGGAACTTTCGAAAATCGTAGTGGCGGCTAGTGCGTTTGTTATTTTTTTTCATTAAGTATTTTAAAGATAATGATAATTTATTTGCATAAACATGTGTAGATATAAGATTTTACAAATAGGTGAGTATCAACATGTTATACCGATTGCGGTGTACAAATTGTGAGAGATTGTATGCAACAGTAACTAAAATAATTATTGAGATATTCGCAGGAAGTAATGTCAAGTGCAATAATTAATTTTATAATAACAACTCTATACATTTTCATTAGAAAATTAAAATTAATCATTTAAAAAATCGTCAATCTAATAATAACATTTTTCAATTAATAGTTTCTTAAATTTTTAAATTCACAATCATTAAGTTGCTGGTAGCTCTTTGGTATTTTGTTGTAAATTTTCGGTGCCATTGATACTATGCTACTCCTATGTAGTAATGCAGTTTTGGATGGAAATAAACAAAGCCTCTCTTCACGTCTGTTTCTTGGCGCTTTATCTGACATACGCGCAAACAGTTGGGGGTTATTCTTACAAAAAGAGCTACTTCGATAATAGGTATATAGCGACGGAAGTGTTAATATTTTGTGCTTTGTGAATAGAGGTCTACAGCAGCTATCAGGCATATGTATTCTGAACATTGCTCGCATACAACGTTTTTGCGCTTTAAATATAATGTCTTTATCCGTAGAATTCCCCCAAAAAATTATTCCGTATCTCAGTATCGATTCAACCAAGCCGTAGTATGCTACAATTAGTGTGTCAATATTAAGGGTTAGGGATAATCTGAATAGCGCGTATGCCGAACTACTAATCCTCTTGGTTATGTATTCAATATGGGTTTTCCATTTCAATTTGTCATCTATTTGTAAACCTAGAAGTTTTATGGAGTCAGTGTTTTCTATTATATTATTTTGAATTATTAAATTAATGTTAGGATTTTTTTAATTGATTTAATTTTTTAATGCATTATCGTCGTTTTTTTAAGGTTTATTTTTAAGTTATTGTCATCAAGTCAATTAATAATAGAGGTTAGTGATTGATTAATGTCAGATTCATAATGTTTAATTTCATTACATTTGATTGTGATAGAGCTGTCATCAGCAAATAGTGTCATATGTTGATTTATTTTATTGATAATCAATAGGAGATCGTTTATGTATATTATAAAAAGTAGCGGACCAAGTACGATACCTTGGGTAACGCCATATTGAATTATACGTTCATTAGATTTATAGGTGTCATCAAACTTGGTTTTAAAGTTAAAACGTGTAATTTCTGTTACTTGTTTCCGATCTCTTAGGTATGAGGCAAATAAATTTAACACGTTTCCTCTAATACCTTATGCTTCTAACTTACTACATAGAGTACTGTAATCTACATAGTCGAAAGCTTGCGTCATATCACATATATGGTGCAAACAGGAGTTCTGTTATCAACTTGGCAGATATCGTTTTTGAGGAAATCGTATATTGCCATATTAATGGTTTTATTTCGACGAAAACCCAATATATTGCTCACTACACAATATATTGGTTTTTTCCAAATAGTCATTAATTTCATTGTAATAGTACTTCTCAAATATTTTTGCGAATATGGATATAAGAGCAATTGCTGTAGAACTCCATTCGTTCCTTATCTTCTTTTTTAAATATTGGTTTCACTATTGTCAATTTTTAATCCTGGGGGAATTTGTTTGTCTGGTATCTGTTTCTATGCTGAGATTGATTATGTAACAAAGGTGAGCGTTAATATATTTATTTACAGCTTTTATTATTTTTGTTATTACACCGTCAGTTCCTACAATATTTGTGTTCTTTAGATTGTTTATAATTTTGAATACATGGTGCGGCAAACATGGCGCCATAAACATTGATCCCATACGATTACGTATATTAGCTCTCACTCTTCTCCTGCCTGCGCCGGTAACTGGTTTAACTTTGTCAATAAAATAATTGTTAAATAAATTTGCTATATCTGCAGCGTCAGTAATAAACTCATTATCGTCATTTTTAATTTTTAATATTGATTATTTTGGTTTATTATAGCGTGTTTTACTGACGTATTTCCCATGATGTCTTAAATTTGTTAATAGAAGTATTTATTTTATGTATATTTTGTGCTTTTTGTGTAAGTGATATAATTTTTTTAAATCGTTTGTTCTATTAATTATATTTTAGTTTGTTTTTGTTAGTAGGGTTCTAAGGTTCCAAAGTAAATGTCTTTTTCATTTGCTACATAGCTTTATGCTGCGTGACATCCATTTAGGTTTTTTTATTATATTTATCATGGTTTTTGTCTTTTGGGAAATAGAGTTCAAAAAAGTTTAAATTCGTTAATGAAATGAGAATATGCAATAGATGCGTCATTTGAGTTGTACATTTCAGTAAAAGATAATTTTTTCAAACACATTTTGAATTTTTGAATATTTGCTTGACTGTAATCTTTAACATGTTTGTACCAAAACTTTAATTTAAATAACTTTTTGACTGGTATTTTTATAATTTGAGCCGTGTGATCTGATAGCCCAAAATCAAACACTTCTGCCTTACATTTCCTTTTATAATCATGTATCAATACAAGTGTTACTTTTCAGACGCGTTGGTTCCTTAATTGCTAACCTTAGATTGAAGCTTAACAATATTTTTTCAAAATCTCTAGTCATATTATTGTAAATTAACATATGTATGTTAAAATCACCTGCTAAAACTATATTATTACAAATTAATTTTGAAACGTAAGTCAGAGTTTCATCTAATTTATTGATAAATATATTTAAATTAGTGTAATTAGGAATTCTGTATACACATATAATAAAAAATTTAAAATCTGTAAGTTCAATCGCACAACATTCAAATAACTTAACTAACGACAGTTTTTTTATTTCTTCAATTTCTCTCCATTTGTGAGTATTTTTAACTAATATGCATGCGCCGCCTCTACACCTGTCCTGCTTAGACATGACGCAAGTGTGTAGTTGGGCATATCTAAAGTATGTTCGCTTCATGCTTTTATAAAGTGTTCCGTTATGCACAAAACATCTGAGTCAATATTTTGGTTTGCCAGTTCTTCTATATTAACAATGAGAGAGTCTGCCTTATTTATTAGTCCTGCGATGTTCTGATGAAATATTTTTATCGATTTAGTCTCGAAAAAATAGTGACTGTGACTCTAGATTTTCAGCCTCAATTTCCTTTTGAGTATTCATTGTTTGTTCTGTTGTGCTTTTGATCACGTATTCATGTAATTTATTTAAGTAAATATTCAGATCTTTAATAAGACGTGCATGCCATGGTTATTTATCCTGATTGAGTATTTGTCAAACATGGTAAGATCATATGCGAGATGTTTATTTGAGTCAAATATATATGCGTGCTTGTGAGTTAAGGTGTCTAGATAGAGTACATTAATAAAATTTTCAACTCTCCAGTTAAATACATTCATTAGTTTTCCGTATTTGCAAGTAGGTAGGCATATTACGATATTGGTGTGTTGAATTTTTTGCACTATAGTTCTTATTATATGCAATTATATAAAAGTAATCACGAGTTGAGTAAAATTCTTCTTCACCAATCAAAATTATACAAAAATCGTACGTTATTTTCGATGTCTAAACTGTTTTTTTTTAACATAGATAGACCTACGTTTGACCACGAACTCGCCTGATGTTAAGCGACGATGTAGCCGACGACGGGGCACGCATGTCTAGAAGATATCTATTCACTCTTGACTTGAAGAGACTCAAATTGTAGTTTTCAGTTTTCAAAGACAGACGACGGCAAATCATTCCAATTCTTGGCTGTACGCATTATAAATGTGGAAGCAAAGCGCTTCGTTCGTAAGGGTGGTAGACGGACAAGGTATGGATGGTATTGAGCGGTGCGTCTGCTTGTCTTGTTGTGAAAAGGGGATGGTGGAATGAGATCATGCAATTCGTGGGCACATTCTCCGAAATGTATTCTATAAAAGATCGAAAGGCAAGCAACTTTACGCCGGTGCTCGAGACTCTGGAACTTAGTCTCAGCGTTTAGCTGCTCACCTATCACCCTCAATGCTCTACGCTCAATCGAGTCCAAAGCACCCAGCTGGTGTTTGGCTGAACCATCCCACAGATGGCAGCAATACTCCATACCCGACCGGACTTGAGCTTTGTATAAAGTGGAAAGCTGTCCAGGTGTGAAGTATCGCCTCACCTTGTTGAGGATGCCAAGCTTCATGGCAGCAGTCTTGGCCTTGGACTCGATATAGGAGCCAAAATTGAGAGTCCGAGTGAGTGAAACTCCCAAGAGTTCGAGATGATCTTTTACAGATACCGGTACATTTCGGAAAACGGGGACTTGGAGAAACTGTTTTTTTTTCGCTGAAAAGCGACAAGCTTGCGTTTTGGATGCGTTGAATTAAACAAGATTGGCATGGCCCCAATTAGACACGACCTGGAGAGTCAAATCCAGACGCATTCAAATCTCGTCTCTGTATTTCTGAATGTCAGTTTTACTGGCTCGTGCGTTAGCAAAGTAGCAAAGTACCAATCAATCAGACGAGCAGCCGTCAACAACTACTCGAATGGATCTTTCCCTCAAGAAGTCAGCAAGCCATGAGCAGAACTGAACTGGCAATCCGTAGGCTGGAAGCTTACCAATAAGGCTAGCGTGCCAGACCCTATCAAAGGCCTTTGAGATGTCAAGTGAAACAGCTAATGCTTCAACATGTTTCTCTATGCCCTCACTCCAAATGTGCATGACATACGCAAGAAGATCCCCAGTAGATTGCTTTCGGCGAAAACCGTATTGTCGATCACTGAGGAGGTCGTTGTCTTCAAGGTATGTAAGGAGCTTCGTATTCAGGACACGTTCCATACATTTGCATAGTAGGGTGGTGACCGAAATTGGCCGGTAATTTGATGGGTCAGCGCGACTGCCTTTCTTGGGCACAGGTTGCACATTAGCAAGCTTCCAAGATTTTGGGACTATTCCAGTTTTCAGAGATAGGCGAAAAAGTCTTGTTAGTATGGGAGACAACACAGGGGCACACGTTTTCAGCACTACAGCCGAAATGCCATCCGGACCACTAGCTTTGTTCACGTCAAGACTCCGTAACGTTTTGAGCACTTCTTTTTGATGGATGCGAATTTCCTGCATTGTCGCTTCGCATCGAAGAAGGTGGGGTTTCGTTAGAGGTGTCTAGACGTGAAGCTACCGTAAATTGAGCAGCAAAGAGATTTGCTTTCTCGATAGCATTGTGGGCTAGAGATCCATCCGCTTTAAGTAGTGGAGGGAGAGAAGGGCGGCTGAAGTTCGCTTCCACCGACTTGGCCAAGGACCAGAATGCCTTGCTGCCAGCTGGATGTGTCGCAAGCTTGGCACCCAAACGGCCAATTAAAATTGTCTTCTGTGATTGATAAGATTTTGTTTTGTTTTGTTAGAGCTTATTAGACAAATCTTTTTTGGTCGTGCCTGCTGATTTTGCGGAACTGTTTTTGTTGTTTTCTTTGTGACTGGTTCTGCCGAATCAATTTCTTCGTTTGATCTAGTAATTGCCTTTTTGTTTGTTTTCCTTGGTGTATTTTTTTGTAATGGCGTATGCCGTAAAGACTTCTTTGGCGTCTGTTTGAATTTAGCGGGGCTTTCTGCAACCTTTTTTAACAGTTCAGAAGTTGTCTTCGAGTTTATTGTGCAGTTGTTCACAGCACTGTAACTTATCCAGAGCTTGATATTTTCTTCCGAAAACACTTGTACGTAATATTTCACTACTGTTTTATAATCCTATGATACTTTGCGCCGTGAAAACCTTTTACTTTAATTATAAGATTTTGAATAATCACAACTATTAACTAACTTAAAGCACAACTATTCAATGAAGGTCTGGAATCTATCTGATGATGGATCCGAAAGACAGTCGAGGGAATTCCTCAACGATATACAGCAATTACCTGGGCTTGATTAATTTGTATTGATACACCTAGATGGGTTGTGACTGTCAGTCTGATGATGAAGACGAAGGACAGTCAAGGGATTTTTTACTTTATAGTTTCCTGTTCAAAGTCGTTTCTTTTTGTTACAAATTATTATTTTCCTTACTGTTTTAATACATTATTTTGTACAATTTTACGGAAAAGGCTAGGCTACTCACAGCACAGGGAATAATAATGTGAGAGCAAGTGTCCACAAGCCCCTAATATTTTTAAGCTAATTAAGACTAATTATTATAATAAAAATTTACCTAGCACATAATTTTTTATATCATCAATAGTTTTTGTAGACACGAGAAAAAATATTTTGATTATGATACCAACATTATTTTTTTTATACATTATTATTTTTTATTATTGAAATTTTTGCAATATTTGCAATTTTTTATTTTAAGAAAATAAAACACAGTGCATGTTATTCGCTAATAATGTATAGCTTTCTATAGATGAAAGAATTATTTAAATCGTATAATATTCGTTTTTGAGTTTACCATAACAAATAAACACTAAAAATCGAATATTTTCTTATTATAATATTAGTTTAGAGAGTTTAGATAATTTATATACAAATGGATCATTTTAATTACTGTGGTGAAAACCACACTGATAAATTTTATATCAAATGGTTGGATGAAATTTAGGATTAAAGTATGCCGCAGAGGCTCCTTTCGTGAATTTGGCACTTGTCTTCAAACTTTTTAAGTTCCACAAACTGCCGGTTTCCACACGATGTTGATTGATGATGATGTTGTTGGTGATGATCTATCACAGTTTGAAAATATCTATTAAATATAATGCTGCATATATCTGTAAATCTGTAAGCCATTGACTTGTGTCACCCATACGAAGCCGCGTCGGGTTGCTAGTGCTTTACAAAACAATTACTTAGATCTTTTGGTAAGTAAGTAGGTACTTACCAAATAACTTGACAAAGACATCACTTTCAAATTATCAATAAACACTATCAATCCTTTCAGTCGTTACCGTTTACCGTAGTCGTTTTTGAGCAACAAAAACGTTTACACAAACATTCACACTCACATAATACTATATATTTGTAGTATTTTCCGTTTACGTGTTAATTTTCTCTTACCTCTCGTTGCTACTGTATTTTTAAAAGTATTCGATTTGATTATTTCCAGCTAAACTACGAGAAGCTAGACGCGATAGTACTATTCATGTGTTCTAGGCTACTTTGCCATCTTATATAGACTCTTCAGAACTACTTGCAGATTCCTATTATTACAATTAAATGTGTAAGCCATTGTTACTCAATGTACTTACACAATGGTTCTTCTGTTACATGCCTATACATTTTATTTAATTTAAAAGAATAGAATAGAAAATAATTTATTGCACACCATAAATACATTGGACTAGTAAATATAACAATGTGTTGCAAGTCGGTAGTACAATACGCGGTCTTATTGCTATGTAGCAATCTCTGCCAGACAACCTTGTAAACCTTGTAAGACAAATGTAATTTAATTATAAACGATTCTGTTTTTTTTAGCATCGATAAACATGCGTTTGATCACGATCTCTTCTGGCTACGATGCGGTCGACGATGGGGCACGAATGTCTAGAAGACACCTATTCACTCTTGACTTGAAGAGAGCCAGATTGTAGTTTTGAGAACTATAAAAGTGGCAGTAAAAAAATTCTTTACTTTCTTTACTTTACTTCATTCTTTACGGTAGTTGCAACTCAACTACCTATTAAGAAATTTAGAGCATGCATATAGGGTAGTTTTTTTAAAGAAAGCGTATTATAATATAAATGACTATATTATTGATAAAAATGAATGGCCTCATGTCGTGAGATGTCGTGATTGTATGTAATCTGTATTATATACCTAATCTATGTATGAGTGTAATAACATATCCTAATAAACGATAGTCATAATCTAGACTTCAGTGGTTTCACTCGCCTCCGACTTCAATCCTTACATGGCGATCCTGCCAGCTCCTTACATGGTAACCCGTGCCATGTTTGGAACGCGTGACGCGTATGCCTAGTGCACTAAGGCGCGCAATGCCATCAAATAAAATAGTCATTAAGTAAATAAAATTTTCAAAAATGTGTCGTACACATATCGATAAAGAAACGGTGTCTCTCAACCAAAATGCCGCAGGCTCAAACCATGGCCATTTGGAAGAAATAAAAAGTCATCTATCGATGAGTATAGCGATGATCGCCGTCTGCACTCTCCTGTTGATCGCTACAATATACTTCCTCTACAAGCAGTATAAGAAATGTCACATTCTATGGGCGCGACAGCAGTTCGAGATGTCGAATCGGGGATCGTTCCTTCAACGTCGTCGCGTCAGCAGCAGCAGCTGTACCCTGACTTGAAGATCGACGAAAGTAAAGTATAAATCAGTGTTGATGGTGTTAAAAAATTGTGAAATCCGATCGATCGAGATCGCGTGCGTTATGTGTAGATAAAATAAGTGTAGGTAAGACGTATAGAACTGAAACCTGATAATGTGAATGAACTTGTGCGGATCTACCTACCTACCTAAAACCTACCTAAAGCTGGACGATGAACAATCAACGAAGTGTTTATTACGGTAAAATTAAAATAGGATAAGAGGTATTATCTATTATTATGTTATTATTATTATGTGTATGTATTTATCTAATATCAGTAATTTTAATTTTAAAGATTTAGAAATTAATAATGGCAGAATATTAATGAACTTTTAGATATATGAAAATATTTAATTAAAATTGGACCTTCTCGTAGACAAGTTACCACAATTTCAGAGAAAAAATTAGACGAATGTAAAGTGATTATTAATCAACATATCTAGAAAATATAAATAAAATTGAAAGAAGTGAAGAAGAAAAAGAGTGTATTATGAAACGCTGTGAGAATATAAATACTTTGTATAAAGAAATAAAATTAATGACACAAAAGTTAAAAGATACTTGTGTAAAAATGGAATTTGACCTGAAAGTTGCTTTGAATTTATTACGTTATATCGGATAAAATTTTTACCACACAAAAATTAATTGATGGTATTGATTACTACAGTTCGCTGATAGCCAATGAATCGCATTGTAATTTGATTAACTTCGTTCTCAAAACTAGGTTGTCTCAAGGTGCAAAATTAAAAATAGCATCTCAATATGACAGTGTAGAGTTACTTTTGAGTGACATGCGAAGATTCCTATTGCCACAAAAATCGGCTTGAGCTTTGCAAAAACAAATGCTCAGTTGCAGGCAGAATGATTTATCGGTTGATGATTTTGGTAAGAAGCTATCGGAAATGTTTGTGAGTTTGACAATTGCTCAATCTGAGGGCAATTCAACGAAATATGACGTCCTAAAATCTATAAACGAAAAACAGGCTATAAGACAATTTAGTGACGGATTACGGAACCGTAGGATTAGTACAATCATTTCAGCTCAGAGGTTCGAATGCCTAAAAGACGCAGTTCAAGCTGCGATAGATGAGGACACGTCATCAATGACGTCATCGGGAGAAATGTTGTCAATGTCCCGAAACAACAATAACGGGTATAACAAAAACAATTCCAGGCAGCCAGCGTACATATTAAAGTAGATTAATGAAATTTAGACTTATTTTAGAGGAATATGATTTTGTCGTGGAGTATATAAAAGGAAAAGTTAATTCAGCTGCTGACGCAATGTCACGCTTGCGGAATTAAAGGAAATTAACGAATGTAGCATGAATGTTATGACGAAAGGACAGAAAGCAAGAATGCAACAGCAACAGGCACAACAGCACCAAGATGTTTTTCACGACGATTGGCTTGATCACCCGAAAGTTGTAAACATTTTACGTAAGCCTAAACAATTTGTTGAATTACGTTTTATAAGCGCGCAAGAATTAAAACGATATCGTAATTTAAAATAGATAAATTATGAAAGTTAAATATTGTGTTATGTACCATGTGTAAGTACCATTTTTATCAATCCAGCATCTCAATCACAACTATCGCCAGGCATATTTGTGAGAGATTTGGAAAAATTTTGTGCAATAAAAGAAATATATTTTATAATAAATAAAAATAATAATATTTTTATAGAAAAAGTAATTAAAGAGGTACAGAAGATGAATAATTGGACCGGTCCACGACTATGTATATTAAAAGATGTAGAAAGGATAATTAAAAAAGATGGCCAACGTGTAATAATTAACGACTTTCATCTTTAGCCCACTAGTGGCCACGCGGGCATTAGACGAATGGTAAATAATATCAAAAAATATTATTTTTGGCCAGGTCTTGAAGTTGATGTAACAGAATTCATTAAAAGATGTGACATATGTCAAAAACAAAAATATTCAACACATCATATAATGGAACTAATGGTTATTACCACAACAGCAACATCGGCGTTTAATAAAATATTTTTAGATTTGATAGGACCTTTAGATAGAGATAGTTATAATTATACCTATATACTGACAATACAATGTGAACTAAGTAAGTACGTAGAAGCTTATCCTTTGCTATCTAAAACTTCGGTAGAGGTAGCTAGAAGTTTTGTAAATAATTTTATTCTAAGATATGGAATTCCTAGGTGTATAGCAACAGATATGGGCTCAGAGTTTCTATCAGCTACAATGAAGAGGTGTACACTTTTATATATAAAACAATTACAGTCAACAGCATATCATCATCATCAGAGTATTGGCGCATTGGAGAATTCACACAAGCATTTAGGTAACTATTTACGAATACAAACTGAAAATCATTCTGATGCATGGAGCACATGGCTACCTCTTTGGTATTCTCGTACATCGGTACACACTGAGACGAAATTCACTCCATTTGAGCTAGTTTTCGGCAAAAAGAGTAATTTACCATCGAATTTAAATTTAAAAAAGATAGATCCACTTTACAATTACGATAACTATCCTTTAGAATTGCGTTACAGAATCCAAACTTCACAGAAAGAGGCAAGAGATAATCTTATTTCAAATAAAATCAATAGGAAAATAAGATATGATGAGAATATTAATCCAATAACATATATATGCTAAATGATTTAATTTTAATAAGAAATGAGATAAATTCAAAAGTATTTTTTTTCAGGTCCATATTCTGTTGTTAGAGATTGTTCACCAAATGTTGAAATAATTAAAGATAATAAAATGTATTTTAGTACACAAGAACAGGACTAAGCGATATCAGCATCGATACTGCCTGATTCTTGATTTTAATTATTAAAAAAAAAGAAAACAATGTACATATATTATGTAAGATGTTTCATAAAAATATTATAAACAAACATTATTCCATGTTTAATCAAGTTAAATTTATTCCTAAAATTATATTAATTCATGTAATCATTATGGTTATTCGTTTTGCTTAAGAAAATGTAATTAGATTTAAAATAAAATATACTATCATTTATATTATTTCCTTATAGAGGTGGAAATGAGATGTAGTAACTATGTTTGTAATCTGTATTATATACTTAATCTATGTATGAGTGTAATAACTTATCCTAATAAACGATAGTCATAATCTAGACTTCAGTGGTTTCACTCGCCTCCGACTTCAATCCTTACAGTCGCTCAGACAATCAGTTTCAAATGTGTCGATTAACTGTCTGCCCTCAGACTGTTAACCGACACATTTGAAATGTATAAACGTAAAAAACTACTAGTTTCTATATTCGACGTTTGGCGAGGTTTTGCTTACATAAAGGGTAGTCTTTTGAAGAAAGCGTATTATAAATAAATGACTTTTTTACTTATCAAAATGCATGGCCGCATGTTGCTCTGCCCTCAGACAGTTATCCGACACATTTGAAATGTATAACCTCTCTTGTATTCGCTTTTTAGTTCGTTCGTTCGTTTAGTTATAAGACGGATCATGAAAAAAAGCACTAGGACCAGGACGAGTTTCTCACCGTTTCTTCTCGGGCTTGGGTTAGGAGGAATTGGCACCTAAATTCACCTAGTATGTAAGAAGTTTCAAAGTGATCCTTGTGATTGTATTGAATAAAGTATCTTTTGACTTACAAGGTGTGAAAGTTACTGATTAAAACATAAACTTATTAATACATAAAAGTTTATTATTAATAAATACTTCATTTTACTAGAAATGCTTCCGTTCCTCAATATAGCAAATAAATAGTATCTTTGAGTTGGTCTCAGTTATTCGAATACGCAAATGATCCCTGCACAAACTAGTCTATAAATTATTTATTTTATTTGGAAAAACAAACAGAACAATGAAACTTATAAATAAAACCAATAAAATATTACATAATCCAGTGAAGTTTAGCTTCTAGCTTCTAATTGCAGCTCGAAGTTGTCTACATCCTTCAGCATGATGTCGAACTTGACTCGAAGAGGCGCACGTATCAGGTCCCCATCAGTACTTAGCCGGTAGTGCCTCACCAACATCGCCACTGACGTCTGCATTGACATCATCGCGTACTTGTAACCTAATAGTAACGTAGAGACGGTAAAGTGACATAGCATATTTTTTTTAATTACACAGGATCAAAGCTCATCTAGAAACAAGTCAAAACCTTACCAAGACAAGACCTAGGTCCATAGCTGAATGGTATGAAAGCTGCCGGATGCTTCACTTCTTGGTTTAGGAACCTTTCTGGTCTGAACTCCTCGGAGTCTTCGCCCCAGTAATCAGGGTTTCGGTGCACCGCCCATATGTTGATTGCAAATGATGTGTTTTTAGGAAATTCTAGTCCGTTTGCTATAACATAATATTAAATTTATCTATAGATTGGCAGCAGACAATGGTTGGTTCTGTTGTTTTGCCAGATTAGTTAAAATTTCATTAAATACGAAGGATCTTATTTTGTTTATATCAAAGTCTTAAATAATTTTTAAATCCGCTCTAGTGTACGTTTTGAAATGTTCGACCAGTCAGGCGAAACAATAAAATCACTATCAATAAATTTAATCATTTTATTTTCGATCTTAAATTTGGATTTTCAAAGAAAACACTTATTACTGGTTTTTGACTAGGTATTTTTAACAAAGACACCACATAGTGGTATACAGGGTGTCCCGGAACTAGTATGTTATCCTGAGGGGGGACATTTCTCGACACTTGGGAGAACAACAAATGTTCTACAAATTTTATGAATTCAATAATTTTCATTGAAGAAATGTGCAGTATAGCATGCCCACATATCTTAGTATACCAATAAATGTGTACTTACACAAACTTATTTAGGTAAGTAACGTGCTTTGAAACACTGTAAACCAACGAGGGTTGTCAATATTAATAATTGGAATAAACTTAAAAGTTTATGTATGGAAATTTGAAAATAGGAATTAAAAAAAAATTCACCCCCATATCTGTTTATTTACATGGTCATAATCACCTCGTTCAGGCTTAAAATACTAGTTCCCCCTGTATAATATAAAAAAAAACCTCTGGAAATTACATATATATCTTTACCACATATCTTTTAACACACGTTTACAACTCACGTAACATAATATCCGTTTTGGATTTCCTCAATATAACAGGAACTGGTGGATATAGTCTGAGGGATTCCTTAATGACAGCTTCAAGGTATTTGAGCCGACACAAGTCTTCTGCGGTAACTGACCTGTTTGAGCTACCGTAAATTTCTTGAACTCTGTAAAATATTTAGAAAATGAATTAGGACTAGGGATCAAATTAACTGGCAAAATATTAGAAACCATGTAGAAAAACAATGAGCTTACTCTGCATAGACTTTGTTTTGTATTTCAGGATGCCTTGCCAACATGAGGCAAGTGAAAGCGGACCCCACAGCAGACGTGTCAGTGCCAGCCAGCAACAGCACCAAGCTTTCCTCTCGTAGTTCTATATTTGTGAACCCTGAGGCACCTCCGGAAGATTCTATATAGAGTTCCAGGAATGTCTTCCGCTCTTTTTCTTTGTCTAAAAAACCATATACTTAATTATATCAAAAATAACAGCGATTCACCTAATGAAATGTTTCAAGTACAGGTTTTAAATGGTCAGTTTCATTAGTCCTAACAAAATGATGACAGCATAGAACGCACAGAAAGTGAAGTAAATTTTTATTATAGTTATTCCGGTAAACACTGAAACACATGCGCCATTGTTTTGTATTCCCTTTGTCAGGGGATCAAAGATCCCAGGTCAAATCAAAGTTTTTTAAATGAATCCTCATGATTTAAAAAACATTGATTTGACCTCGACCTCGACCTCGACTTTGGCTTCCTCTACCTCTACCTGTCTGTCAGTCGGTCAGGAAAAATCTAAACAAATATTAAGAATGTGAAAGTAACTCTTGTCTGTCTGTTTGTTACGTTTTCACGCCTAAGCCGCTGAACGGATTTTGATGAATTTTGGTATACAGTTAGATGGGACTTTTTTATAGATACCACGGGTGCGAAGCCGCGGGCAGCAGCTAGTATTCCTATAAATAAATAAAAGCTTTGATGAGGTTGACGCGAGCTGATGAAATTGAGTCCAAATACGTTCAGATATTCACTAAGAAGTTCCATGGAACAGCTCCTGACTCCATCATTATAACCAGCTCACCGTCACCTTAATATAGCAATCATTTTTGACAGGTAAGCCTAGTTTCAGTTTAATCGGACAATTTAGTAACAAGTTCTGTTGATCAGCACCCTGACTCCACCACCATAGATTTTACTTCGTGTAGTATTTACTTATTAATCAAAAAAATACTAAAGAAACTTCATAAACTGAAATATTCCAATTTAATCTAAAACTATCAGTCTCAATTTAGGCTGTACTATGAAGTCAACGAAACTATAGCGAATAAGAGCTCATGTTAAATGGCGTTGTTTTTACGTTGTATCTAAAAACGATTTATACTAATATAAAAATAGTCTTATAATGTACAAACAAATCACTCACTTCACTTAACAAATGACACCTGGTAATCTGGTGATCTGGATCAGTTGAGCTATCAATAGATCGTGTGTATTTTATATTATTGTATATTATTTTGTACATTTCTGTAATTATTTCTGTAAATGACACCTTACTAATATAATTTGATTAACCTTATTTTATTTGCTCCAATTTGAAACCCTATAACCCTATACCCAACCCTATACCCAATTCGGCTCAGTAAGTTATGAGAAATGAGTTTTCTCATTTCCAATCATTTCATTCTAGTCTCATATCATAATTATAGTTCAATGTAAACAACTTATTATTAAACTAAATGCATTCGTTTTATACTGCCTAATGTTAATTAAATTATGGGGCTATATGTACTTTTCTATTCCCAAGCGACGTGCTAGATTTGTCGATTGGCAAATTTAAGAACTCAATTATGCAAAAACTCTCTTATAAAGCATATCATAATATATCAGATAATTTAGATGACAAAAATGTATGGGACGTATCTACTCCAACTCGACTCCATAAAAAAATTAGCAAGCATCATACAAAAAATGTATAGAAGAGTTTCTTACCGGATTCTTCTTAAACTGGGGATAGGAGGAACCTTGTATAAGACGATCCAAAATATCACTTGTGTTTATTTTCATATAAAAAAAATCTTTCATTCTTTCTTTTTTTGACAACCACTGTCGCAGTTGGGCAAGGCGCATCTGAGGCGCAAAAGGTTGCGGGTTTGATTTCCGCTGTCGGACAAATGTTAGTATGATCGGCAAGTATTTGTCTCGGGTGTTTCTATGTAAAATATGTATGTATTTACAAAAATAATATATATTTGTAATATATCAATCATGTACATATAACACAACCTCTGCTTACTTTGGGTCTAGATGATGCTGAGTAAAATCTCCGGCATTGTTTTTATTTTTTTCAGTCGATCTGGTATATTTAATGTAGATCGGATCATAGGTTTGATAGTTATCGTCGACAAACAAACACAAAGCTAAATCGTCTAAGTTGCCACTGAGTTCTTCGGTCGCTTCGCTCGCTCGATCAATTATAAAACTACATAGTCCATTGAAAAGTTACATTTGGGTATGCATTTGTCAGAGGACGCAATTTTATTTTTTTAATGTGTAGGGGGGGTCAGTAGAAGCTTAAGTTCAAGTTTGTGGGGTCGGCACCCTTGTCCCCCGGCCGCCATCTTGGAAAAGGGGGTGCAAAGGGTTTTCGCGCTGTATCTCGTAAACTAGTTACCTTACAGAAAATTTAATCAAACATAAAATGTAGCAAATTAAATTTCCTACAATTTTATTTCTATTACTTTTTATCGTCAAGTGACCAACAAAAAAGTTATAAACAAAAATAAATGAAAATTTTGTTTGTTTGTTCTAGGTTTTACAGCGCTCCAAACTTAAACGGATTCTCGAATGCTCATAGGGATGCAATAAAAACTAAAAATTAGGCTTACTTTTCTATCTATATTTTTTTTATTCATACAATTTATTATGATCTTAACATTCCTATGCTATTATTGAACTATGTTTGACCCTTTTACCCACCACCTATGAGGTATAACATGGGCAAAGTCAAATTTATAAAAATTTTGCAGAAGCATCCAGAGTTAGCAAGTGGAACTAAATTATTTATGAGTGAGAAAGTCGAGTCATCGTTACTCAGTGTTGTTGGCGAACGTTTTTTCGTCTTTTTATATGGCGGAAATAAAGACGATACTCTAGACACTCTGCGATACAAACGATTTGCTAAGACAGTGACAAAAAATGCATTAAAAATGCATAAAACCTAGATAAATAAATAAAATGAAACAATTATATAGAGGAAATTGTTCGTTGAAAAACCCTCTACAAAATTGCTGTGATGTCATTTTATTGTAAAATGAACTGAAAAAAAGTTATAACCTCCAAAAGGAAATTTGTTACAAAATTTTCATTTATTTTTGTTTATAACTTTTTTGTTGGTCACTTGACGATAAAAAGTAATAGAAATAAAATTGTAGGAAATTTAATTTGCTACATTTTATGTTTGATTAAATTTTCTGTAAGGTAACTAGTTTACGAGATACAGCGCGAAAACCCTTTGCACCCCCTTTTCCAAGATGGCGGCCGGGGGACAAGGGTGCCGACCCCACAAACTTGAACTTAAGCTTCTACTGACCCCCCCTACACATTAAAAAAATAAAATTGCGTCCTCTGACAAATGCACACTAAGGCCTAAAAAATGTAACATTTTAATGGACTAACAGTCATTTATTTCAATAAAAACAAGTTTTAATAATTTTATCTAATGATGTTAAAATTAAAATAATTAACTTACTATTGTTTTCTTTGATGTTCTCACCAGGCTTTTCTTTGATTTCCTTGCGTTTATTTTTTATAACCTGCAATTAAACATAGTTATTTATCTTCTAGGAATACAATAGGTTCAGCCGTTCAGCCGATGTACAAAATGTTTTATTAATTTATCCTAAGCATGTATCAATACAATGAAAAAGAATAAAAAATACAGACTAAAAAAATGCATCGCAAAAAGTGTTTCAATTGACAATTGCAAACTGCTTACGATGTGTGCTAACGGTCCGTGAAAATTGCGCAGAGTTCATGAGTTCATGACATGAGTTTAAACAGCGGCTGTAAGAATAAATATGAGTCCCACGTCTTCTAGAGAAAGGACAAGGATGATTGTATCAACACCCCCAAACCCTTCCGGCTGTTACTTCCGGACACTCTCGGAGCGATGACTAATGGTGTTTTTTAAGACATGTATATTTTTTGTGATTTTCAGACTGATTTTTTGTAATTTGAGTGCACAATATTGATCATACGCTAAATAATATTACAATCTAGCCAAATAAGCTAATGAGTAATATTGCTTTAACATAGTTTTAGAATATAAATTATAACCTAAGAATGTGGCGAATAGCACTTTTCTTACAGCTTCTAGTAAAGGGGAAGACACTTTTTTCGTGTGTTTTTATGTAGTTACTTAGTACCTCACTATTGTTAAATGGCTTATTCGTTTGAGGCTTCTTACAATATCCATGATGTCGAGAAGCTGGATTGCCTTACGTTCACTTGGTGATGAAGCCACTGTTCTTGACCTTCTGCATACTTTTGGATTACCTTATCGATGAACTCTATTCTGAAGAAATTACGACCTCTACGGAGATCGTAATTTCTTATGTGCCCCTCGGGCATTCACTATTTCCCATAGAACTTTATTTTCTTATCCCTTCTTAAACTGATTATGATTAAGTTTTTAAAAGAAATTTTACTTACGATTAAGTATTGTTTACGATTAAAATGGTTGTTTTAGTGATCGTATATCCTGAGAGTAAGTCCTCAAAGTTAGTCGGGCCATGTCCCCCGGACTTAAATATATATAATTGTAAATCTAAACCATTCTCTAATCCACTTGAACACACACAAAAATTTCATCAAAATCGGTCCAGCCGTTCAGGAGGAGTTTAATTACAAACACAGGCACATAATATTTATATATGTATAAAAGGATAAAGATATCTATTATAGGAGAAGTCTAGTCACTCACTTATCACGAAATAACTCCAAAACTACAAAGGTTTAAAATTTCACAAGAACTTTCCAAAACTCATGAAACTCGTTTGTATGAAAAATCTAGTACCTTGAACTTACAGTTCTAAAATATTATACAAATAAGCTTGAATATAAATAGTAAAATAAAATTTAATACATTATGCATTATAAAGAATGCAATGCGGGTTTAAAATTTGTATGGAACTTTTTAATGCGTAGGTAATGCGATTGGCTTGAAATTTGGTTTATATAAATTACAAAATAAATAGTCAAATAAAATTTATGGGATGGGTATGGGAACTTTACAACACGTAGTGATTAGCTTGAAACTTGGTTAGAATGTTGTTTACCTCAAATACAAATTTAATGGACACGGGCTTAAGGGTTTTCCAAAACCTTCGGATTTCAGATCATTATAAAATTACGAACGCAACGGCGTTGCCCCTATTCAAACTATTGGTATCAAACTGTAGGAAAAATACATTATTTTTAGAAACGGGAAATAAACGCTCTAATTAGGAGTGGAAGTGAAACTGATTGCTGCCGGCTGCATGGATATTGCATAATCTTATGCATAATAAGCAACGAGACAACAGGAAAAACTTACTTTTCAGATACAAGATAAGTACAGCAGATTGCTAAGGAGTAGATTCATTGCCAGCTTCTGATTTACTGGTAATTATAATCTCTGAGTCCGGATCAACTATACCAAATAAGCAACGGGACAACTGGCCAAACTGACAGTGAATAATAGATTTACTGGTAGCAAGATTGTTTCGAGAGCTTTAAAAAGTAATTTACAGTTATTTTTATTTCTTATTAAAACGCGAGGACGAAGTCGTGAGTCGCGGTTAAGCAAAAAAAATTTTTTTTTTTTTAATGTTTTGTTTGTCTTTTGACAAAAGCCTCTTCCTATTCCTTCCATGCGTGCCTTGTTGCCACTTTCTTTCAGCCTGGAGACTATGGATTTTATTTTTATTTTTAGACGATAATCTGACATGTTCTACAAAATACTGAATAGTACAAGGATGTATGCAAGGAGAGCAAGGAGCATTGTTTGGGTGAATGTTTGTGCTTGTATTTACATATTATTAGCATGGTTTTGAGGCTACAATTTCATTGTTCGTGGCCTTTCGTCCTCATATTTATTTGGTCTGAGATATAAACCGAACGAACGATATACTAATCCATCTCGATAAACTGTTTCCAGTCACAATCAAACCAATGGTAGCAATTATGCCGATTGCTTATCGAAACTGATAGACATTGATTGTTCTCTTTCAAAAAGATTCTCTAGATGAATCATAACAGTGTCGGTGCCTTCATCGACACAATAAACCGTGAGTAAAACCTGTGTTTATCAAAATGTAAAAGACATTGATTGTATCAAAAGTTACATAACCGCCATAGTTGAAAAGTTTCCAATTAATGTAGATGTTCGTTTGTTTGTTTTTCATTATTTCTTTGAATCGCATGATCGTTGTTTCCTGAGTTTCCTCCAAGTTAGTTAGGCCTTATATTCCGGATAATCTTAATATAATCCATACTAATAATATAAACCCGAAAATACCTATCTGTTTGTTAATATTTAACGGCTAAACGGCTGAACTGATCTTGATAAAATTTAGTAAGGAAATAAATTGTATCTCGACGACGGAGATTGGCTATTTTTAATGTTGATACTACATTTGCGAAGACGCAGGCTGCTGTTAGTATACCTTGTCAACGAATTCCCACATGCAATGGATGTGCTTCATGTACAATGTATAAATTGGCATGAACTTGTAGATTTGTTGAGCGATCGGCGGCAGGCAAAACCGCTTGGAAGACATCTGACAGTGCTGATCGAAGGCATCTAGGAACGGCTGGTTTGGATTCTGCTGGGAACCCACCAGGACGCCTAGAGTTGTCTCTATAATATAAAAATGTAGGTAAGTACTCCTGAGTAGGCATCGTATTCTGTTACTGGCCAGGAAATTTTAAAATGGCCAAGTGCGTGTTGTGTAATTGTGAGTGAAGGTCAGGTCCAAAGTCAGGTACGATAAAAATGGTAAGTAGTAGTACAACAACATCAAGTTAGCAAAATAAAACCGTTTATTATAATCGTTTAGTAGGATTTAATCTATGACTGCTGCGCGCGCGTGTGCGTCCTACATAAAAGTTAGCATATAGAGATAAATGGAACCTCGGGAAGGATCTCCAAGGTCCCATTTATCTCTATACCAAAATTCATCAAAATCGGTTTAGCGGTTTAGGCGTACAAACGTAACAAACAGACAGACAAAGTTACTTTCGCATTCATAATATTATTAGGGATTTTTTTTCAAAGTTTACAAATCGGGCTACTCACAAGCTGACCGATATCTTTTCTTTTAACTTTATCAAAAAAATCACATTTCATACATTTCACATAGACACATAATCACTTCCTAGTTCGTCTCTCTGTGTGTCTGCTAAGACCCTTTTTCCCAGGAACGTGTGGAGATATCAAGTTGAAATTAATATCAAACACCTTGATCTACGATCCCTTGTCAAATATCAAGCCTGCCACATATTTTGACACTCACTATTAAGTAAAATCCAATAGGGTATCTAGTTATTTTCCTGTGAACTTCAAGAAATTGTGCAATAAGCAAGGTCTAAGCACAAATCAAGGAAACGTTGGTTAATACACTTAAACAAATATTTTTATGTTATATGTTTGTATTTCTATACTATCTTACTTATCTTTTGTACGAGCAACGTTCCGTGATTTCATAGTATGTGACGAAGTATTTATTTTCAATAGTGTTCCTGAATTAGAATTTTTACTATCTTTCAAAACTTTCGTAAGTTGTACTATACATTTTTGATTATCAGGGTAAGTTTGATTCGCCGTTTTGTATGATCACGCTTGCGCTATCAATTCGCACTCCCAGTGTCCAGGGCGTCTTTTCTGCGATCGGACTTCGATATATCGAAACAATAAAGTCGTGGAATTGCACGTCGAATTCAGTCTAATGGACAGTATTTCATTGTCAAATTCAAGTTATCGAATCGTCTGTTGTGGAGGATCACGACATCGATTGTAAAAAGTAATGTCTATCGTTCTATTGCTCAAAACGAGTCGAAACGATGTAGCTAAGAGTAGGGTTTTGCACGATTATTGACCCGATATATCGTTAATCAATTTCAAGAGTAGACTCCCAGTATCGGTGCCTCCATGGATAAAATAATGCGTGAGTAATAATAATAATCCGTAAAAGCCCGTGTTTCTCAAAATAGTATAACTTACGATAGTAATATCTTCTTCGTGTCGTGTTAATAGTTATTATAGACACGTTTCGAAAGGATTAAAGTCTCAAGGCCTCAAAGGCTTCTTACCTTCACTATTAATACTATTCCAGCTATTACTATTGCGCTTGACTGTTTTTTTTATATATTACTGGTTGAGCAAGGTTCATATCTAATAATAGCAATAAAGCAATATAACTTTTAAAACTATCATGGTTTTGCACATAATTTTCACTCAAAACGGGATATTTACCATGATATATGAGTTTTTCTGCTTCTCGATATTTCGGCACAGTTGCATGCGCCATGATCACGAGATAAACTCCAGAGTTTATCTCGTGATCATCGGCAACTGTGCCGTGATTTTCGGCAACTGTGCCGAAATATCGAGAAGCAGAAAAACTCATATATCATGGTAAATATCCCGTTTTGAGTGAAAATTATAAATAAAGCAAGTAAATAAGCTTCTGCGTAATTGAAAAATATATCTCATTAACACATTCAGTGCGTTACGGGAAGTATTTGGTTGTAATTGGGTTTTGCTCTGTGCGGCAGCTAGTTGTCCTTGTTTTGCACTCCGTGCGGAGGTGATTTTTTCAAGTATTCGTACAAGTAAAAAAGAGACACCTATATTGCCGGTGTCCTTGCTTGAAGTGTATTAAAATTTACGAATAAAAATGTACGGGAATTATTTTTTCGTAACGCACAGAAAGGTAATTATTTTACAATAGTGCGATACGGGAACTATTTGGCCGTATCTTAAACCCCGTACCGCACTGAACGTGCGCGCGCGCGGAGCTTCAGTTAGCCGTAGTGCTGCGCCTAGTTAATACGTTTTTACAGAACGCGATATTTTATTCGTCACGCGTAAGTAGGTAAATTGTACATAAACAATGAAACGTTCACGTAAAAAACTTATTATGGGGAAAGGTGTAAAGACAGAAGGTGAAGAGGCTAGAAACATTATTGTGCAGAGTAGTGGTTCTAGTTTATCGAATCCCAAACCATCTAGTACAAAAAAACCCAGTTCAATTTTTTTAAGTCCATCGACAGGAAGGGAATTTAGTTTATTAGAAGAAGTAATAATAAATAATACCTGATTCATTATCCCTGGACAACATTTCTGTGAGTAATCTAGTACCAGCGCTCGAAACATCACTGAGTTCTGAAATGATGTCTGAAATGTTGTCAACACCCCTAAGTAAGTTTTCACAGTTTAATACACCAACGTGTTCTACATCTAGAAATACCGATGGAAATATTAAAATTTTCGAAACGCCGACTTCAAAACGTAAGGCTGTTCGAATTGGTGGTTATGAAAAAGAAAACTCAGATCATGCTAGTGAATCCAAGCAGGTAAAACTTTCAAAGTTTATTGTATCCGACATAGAATCTGATGATGAAGAAATTTTTGATATAGTACCTAATAGAAAAAGGAATCCGATTTCTACTCAAGTGAGAGAAAGGCAATCAGATCTTACCACAATTGATAACACAGTTACTACTCATATTGAAGCCGAACAAGTAGGACAATATTTCGTTTCATCTAATAGGAGAGAAAAAAATCAAGAGGTACCTAGCTTTCAAGTAAATGTAAATATTGACCACTGTTCTTCTGGTGAGTCTTCAGTTCATGATAATAGCTCTAATTTGGACAATACTTCGGACTCTGACACATTCGACGAAATATATGATAGTGAATCTAAATCAAACTCTTCGACTGAAGTAGAGAATATTATAGAGGATGAAGATGAATGGACTGATATTCCTAATACAATCCAAACAAATTTTGCATCGTATCCTCTTAGGAGCCAAATAAACATACCACCAAACGTACAGCTAAGTAAACCCGTTGACTACTATAAATTATTTATTACCAATGAACTTATTCAAAAAATGGTAGTAGAAACTAATAAGCATGCAGAGGAATATATAAGTTTACGTGCTATAAAGCCAAAATCTCGCTTGAAAAACTGGCATCCAGTTACTTTTGAGGAAATGGAAAAGTTTATGGGAGTGTTGATGGTGATGGGTATCAATAAACTACCTAATTTGCATTTGTATTGGTCCAAGAAAAAATGCTATCATAATGAATACATAGTAAACCTGATGACCAGAGATCGATTTTTACTTCTATTGAAATTTTGGCATTTTAGCGATAATTTTGATAATGGAGATAAATTGTATAAGATACGAAATGTACTTGATAATTTGTTTGAACATTTACTGAAATTTTGAGCCCTGGTAGATTTATGGTAATCGACGAAACCATGATACCTTGGAAAGGACGACTTAAATTTCGACAATATATTAAAAATAAGGCTCACAAATACGGTATAAAGCTATATAAATTGTGTACGCCGGAGGGATATACCTACTCAATAATTGTTTATACTGGAAAAGACGACGAAAAATCAGGAGCAGGTCATGGACATGATATAGTATTAAGACTGACTAATAACTTATTGGAAAAAGGTAGAACTTTAATAGCAGACAACTTTTACACATTCGTTACGTTAGCTGAAGAATTACTAAAAAAGAAGACATTAATATGTGGTACTGTGCGAAGTAACAGGAAAGGATTACCTAAGACATTTATAAGCACAAAATTAAAGAAAGGCCAAGTTATAGGGACTATGAACAAAAAAGGAGTTAAAATAATCAAATGGATGGATAAACGCCCTGTTACGATGCCAACTACTGTCAAAGAGCACAACGTTACTTTAAAGGATACTGGAAGACTCTCACGAATTTCTAAACAGCCAATTATGAAACCAGCAAGTGTAATAATGTACAATGAAAATAAAAAAGGCGTAGATTTCAGTGACCAAATGACCGCTTACTACTCCACTCTCACGAGAGGACTAAAGTGGTTTCGTAAGTTGATGATGAGTTTGTTATTTGGGACTTGCTTAGTCAATGCATGGATTGTACATAAAATGAAAAATGAGGACCAATTACCTTTGTTAACTTTTTTGGAGCCCATAATTGAATCCATGACTAAGACATCTTTCACCGATCCAAATGCCCGAGAACAAAAAAAACGAATAATCCATACTTTAGTTAAAGCAGATAAATTTAAAAAATGTCATTCTTGTTACCAAGATTTGAGAAAAATGTTTAGCAGTCGTGAAACGGATAAGAATTTTAAAAAAGTGTGTACGTTTTGTAAAGAATGTGAAAAGCCTATGTGTTTAGAGTGTTACAATAAAGTGCATGATACTTAAGAAAAATATCTTACATTTGATTTCATAATGCACAAAGTTCCTATTAATGTGGTAGCACCTGTATTGTTTTTTTTAAGACACATTTTTTCTGTTGATTGTTGTGTAAAATAAATAATTACGATATGTTTTGTTATGGAGAAAACTTTACATAAGTTAATTTTGTTAAAAGAAACGTTATATTTTTTTATTCATATAAATTTTAAGCATTCCTACCGCCATATTTTTAGGCTTTAGTAAAAATTATATTCATAACTGAATTAGATCTCAATATATACCTACTCAAAGTTCCTATTAGTCGTGATTATGCAGGATGTAATGTAAAGAATTATTAATGCCAATCTCATTTCATGGTATGGTACCTGTACTGTTACATTTTTTTGTTACATTGTTTCTGTTGATTGTTGTGTAAAATAAATAATTACGATATCTTTTGTTATGGAGAAAACTACAGTTAATTTTGTTAAAAGAAACGTTATATTTTTTTATTCATAAATATTTTAAGCATTCCTACCGCCATATTTTTAGGCTTTAGTAAAAATTATATTTATAACTGAATTAGATCTCAATATATACTAAAAGTTCCTATTAATCGTGATTATGCAGGATGTTATGTAAAGAATTATTAAAGCTTATCTCATTTCATAGTATGGTACCTGTACTGTTACTTTTTTAAGTTATTTTTTTCTGTTGATTAAATTATCGAGTAAAATAAATAATTGTGATAAATAAATCAGAGATTTTTTTGGTAATTTAGCTTTTATAAGTACCTAAAATATATAATAATATAAAATAAGAGATTACTGATTTTGTTAATAAGTTGAAATTACTTATTATTTTTGTTAAAAATAGTTTTCGCTGATTGTGTACGATCATAAGTAAAATAAATAATAATATAAAATAAGAAGGTACTGTTTTTGTTAACATAGTTAATTATTACTTTTGTTATAAATAGTTTCCGTTGATTGTGTACGACCTGAATAAACAATAATAAATCTGAAACAGAAAAATATTTTACTTATTACACCCCATCCCTAGCAATATGACTGTTGTATGCGCCACGACAAGTATTTTCCCGTAAAATCAACCATTTCCAAAAATACCTGTAACTTTTAAGATATTGCTTAGAACCCCGTGCGACTGCAGCTGTGTATACACAAGGATGTAACCTATTGATTGTTACAACAAAAAAAATCAGTTGTGGAGTTTCCATGTCTCTGTGGAGGTTTGAAGTCAGGACTACGTACGGGAAAATAGACGTCGTAACGCATGTCAGGCATTCTTGATACGGGAAGTATGTGACTTGTACAGCACTGGAAGTAAGTCTTAATCTAGCGCAGCCGCAGGGAAGGTGTTAACCCCTCACGTATCTTTACCGAGCTAGCGCTTGCTTCCCTTGAGCATCTTGCAAATATTCACAAGATGGCGCACTCGCGTTTTTTGAATTTAAATTTTAATATCTCTAAAACTATTAGTCTGATTTCCATTATAAAAGCTGTTCTATAGTTTGTGGTATTTATATTTTTTAATTGTACAAATAGTTTTCTTGTAGCTATGTACATGGAGTACGTGGCATAAGTCAAACTTCGAGTCGATGTACCGCAGAAGGGAACAGTATTACCTACTTTCATATTATAAAAACTGCATTTGTTTTGTGAAAACGTGTAGTACCACCAATTAAAGATTTCCTTAGCTTGACCACTTTTAATTCGTTTGTTTGTTGTCCTTCACGTACGAATTGATTTGTGTGGATCCGTGTCTGTGGACTTATCTTTAAGTTTCTGTCTGCCTCTTATCAGAGCCCTTGTTCTGCACATTTTGATAGGGTTTGAGTCTCTTTTAATTTACTACCCCATTTTGTGGCAAATCGTTGAATAGGCCTTTCAAAGATAGGTACTAAAAGTTTCTTGCACAGTTTTTCGATATTGCTTTTTTTTAAAGTCCAGTGTCACCCATTCCCCCGTTTTCCTAATAAATAGCATCATCACTACTTAGTATAAAACAAAGTCGCCTCCCGCTGTCTGTCTGTCCCTATGTATGCTTAGACCTTTAAAACTACGCAACGGATTTTGATGCGGTTTTTTTAATAGATAGAGTGATTCAAGAGGAAGGTTTATATGTATAATACATGCATAATATAGTAGAGAAACGCTGATAATTTAAGAGGTTTTTAACCACATTAGACATTCTGTACTATATTTTGTATAAGCATTGCACCCATGCGAAGCCGCTAGTTTTATGATAATATAAGAAGAAAAATAACGGCTAGTAAAGATTTACTAGATTATAGATTATAACGTCCTTATTCTTAAACCTTAAATCTCATGAAAGGTTTATACAAAATCTATTTAGTTAAATAGATAGTGTTGAATTGGTTTTGGACCTTACCTACCACAGAACAAAGCCTTCACAGACAGAACATATATGCCTTCAGTACAAATGAACTAAAGATCAAGTAACAAAAATATGGAATCAGACATACCACATACAGAATCCATGGTATACGTAGTGACGTACTTCCATAGAGGGAATGTACCTTTACCGACCACTGGTTTCAACTGGTCTACCATCACTGAGGCTTGTTCGAAGAACACCTCCACGAACTGGTTCAAGTTCTTCAGGCTAAAGATCGGTGCAAGTACTTTACGGCGAGGACGCCATATGGGTACTGTGAAAATGTTTAGTAAACGAATCCATTTGATTATGGTGTCATGATTTCTGAATTATAATTATTTCATGACTATTTTTAAATAGGGTTTATTTTTAACCGACTTCAAAAAGGAGGAGGTTCTCAATTCGTAGTAATATATTTAGTTTTTGTTTTTTTATGTATGTTCACCGATTACTCGAAGACGCCTGGACCGATTTGGAAAATCTCTTTTTCTTCCCAGGTGGTCCCATTAAAATTTTATCATATCTAATGATATTTTTATTTACTCCGAAACCTCACTGTCTCATTGGAGCAGTGTGATTCGTTAGTGGGCCTACACATTAATATAAAAAAGGTACATCTACATTCATTTACTAAAAAAATATATTCAATGAAGTCGGTTTTCTTTTTCGTTTTTAAAACGTAATTATTTAATATCTTAATTTATTTTACCTTCGAGCAATACGGTTTTGTGATCAAAAAGTTTAGTGGACATTGAAATAAAGGATAGTACGAAGAAGACAAGCATTTCATTAGAATGGAAACAAAGTTACAGCGACCTATATCGTTTTTTTTTACCTATAAGCTCAGTTGGTAGTAGCTCTGCCTATTGCGCTGGAGGTTCATGGTTCGATTCCCTCCCACGATAAACATTTGCGTGATGAACACAGGTGTTTGTTCTGTGTCTTGGGTGTTATAACATATCTTACGTATGTATTGAAAATATTTAAGTATACTATCTGTCATCTGCTTCCCTAGGTATAAGGTATGCTTAGTTGGAGCTATATGGTGTTGTGTGCATTGTCCACCAATATTTATTAATATTTATTTCCTACAAAAGCATTTACACAAGTCAATATAATGACAGAATGTGATGTTCCGGAGTATGGAGTAAAATTTTTGAAAACTAGGGATTTTGAATGAATATAAGATGCATATTAGCTTCTAGTCACCTGGGGCGAATATGCTACCGTTTCCAAACAGGTCGTGTGCTATGGACATAATGTCGTCCTTTTCCAAGCATGTCTTCATTATGACTTCCAGGGCTATTGGATCAGCTACCTCTGTAAATATGAGCTCATTTCAAAAAAAACTCAGGCAGCCCGACAGACAACGGCGTCGCGGTCAGCCGAAAAAGCGTTGAAGGAACGATTTTGATAACTTTGAGAGAGGAGGTGGGCGATCTCGAAAGATAGAACTAGTTGGAAGGATTTGGGGGAGACTTTTGCCCAGCAGTGGAACGATATAGGTTAAATAAAACATACCTAACTTACCGTCGTATGTGTGTATGTACTTACGCACAAAGAAATGATGACCTAACCATAGACCCGTCAGACCACCCGTTTTGAAGGAGATTCGCCCAAAACGTTGAAAAGCTTTCATGCGATCTAAAAAATACAATATTACGTTGAATGTTTTTTGATTTTTTTTGCGACCTCTGTGGCGCAGCGGGCGAAGGTCCGCCTGCAACGCAGGAGGTTGCGGGTTGCGTTTCCCGCCTCAGGAATGTACAATCTGCAGATATTTATTCAGGATGTTCTGGATGTTTTCCTGTACATAATAAAAAATATCTATCTATGTAGTATAATAATAATAATAATGCCGTACATTTGCCCAAAGCATCATCTGGCCCAAACTAAGCAGAGCTTGTGTTATGGGTACCACATGACTGTAGTATATCAGTCATCTAGTACCCATAACACAAGCTCTACTTAGCTAGGGGCTAGATGATGCTGTGTGAATTGTCCATAATTATTGATTTATATATTTAGTGTTCCCTTTTGTTATCACATATAGCCAAACACGATGGTCCATAGTAATTTGAATTAGTGCTTACCTTCATCATTTCCCATCAATAAGTATGCATGCCCGATCAAAGGCAGGCATAGCAAATTGTTCTTCAGTTTTCTTGATAATCTGTAAACTTTTCTATTCCTCCATCTTAACAGGATGTATATTATCACGCAACTGATTACAATGACGTACAGAAACATACTTTTTCTTTTTTTGTTCTTTTGTTTTGTGTTTTAATTTAAACGCTTTAGATATTATTTGTAACGTTAAGGTAAGGTGTCAATAAACTGAATTGAATTGAATATTAATAAAAGATCTATAACACTGGGAGTCTATGCCAAACGACTTAAGACTGTGCAACTTCTCGACATAGGTACTCCGTGCGCCGTCGTATCTCGAACACAAATTTCGAGCAGATGGGATCTCCTTGAAATATATTTTGTTATCGAGGAAGTTCACTTGCATTCATTGCTGACTATTAGCATTACCAGTCGCTTACGCTATAGGTACCTATGTGTGGACCAAGGTTAAGGGAAGGAGGAGTAGTAGCGGTCCGTGTTCGTTCCGAGAAGGATTTAGAAGGTCGAAGTTTTGGGTGCATCTGTAGTAAAAAGTAAAAGTAAAAAAAGTAAAAAGGTTTTTATTTAGATTACAAGTATGATGTATACATTACGGTTGGGATCTCTTCTGTTAAGTTACTGTAACCTGTGTTAGAAGAGTCCCCTCTTTTCTGTGGTCGGTGAGAAACACTTGTATAAATAATATTAAACTAACTAAGTTTAGTAAATAATTTAGTAGGTACAGTGAAGGTAACAAATACAACCATTCAACAGTTAAAAAAGAATCATGCAGTAAGGGTAAGTAGTTAAGATTAAATATATTTTAAAATAATAACAGAAATGTTAATATACTGTAGGAGACATGGAGCTTCCTATCTTTCATACTCTTCGTTAATAAGAAGAATGAAAGCCAGAATATTATCACCATACTTTTTGCTGCGAGATGGCTGCCTGTCGTCGTGGAAAGAATATCGCGCGGGCATTGTTTTTCGGATTTTCATTGAGAGAGGATTGATTTTTGTTAATTTGGGATAGAGTAGTTTTGTTTTAGCTTGTATAGTGTGTATTTTCTTTAAAAAATGAAATCCTGATCAAATCTACAAGAATACAATAACATAAATTACATGTGTAACAGTTGAGCTATCTCAGGATCGTTTAAAACGATATATAGATAGTTCAACTAATCCAGATCACTGCCAGAGAGCAGTAGTAGTTATCAGTAATCTTCCTTAGTGTTTTGAATTGTGCTAGGTGGGTCTCATAATTGTATTATGTTAATTGCTCGCTGTTATATGAACCAGAGGTAGCTTACGCATTAATTTTACCTTAATGCTCCTGAAATCGTAATGTATACCATGTCGCGTTAGTTGTTCATTATAGATATTACTATTTAGTACCCGGATGATCGAGCCTTGCTCGTTAAAAACACGGATAAAATGACGTTTTCTAAATATAAAACCTAGCTAGATCGATTTATCGTCCCCAAAACCCCCTGCATATTAAATTTCATGAAAATCTTTGGAGCCGTTTCTGAGATTCAGATTATATATAGATATACATACATATATACAATCGTTTAAAGGTATTAGATTTCTGATTAGCAACACTTTCAATTCACACTTTTACTAAGATCATAGTATTGTAATTACAATTGTTATACTATCTTATACAAACTATATTTACAAGTCAGCACTATAGTTAACCTTGAAATCAATTTATAAAACGACGCCACAAGTACCTTGACTACATAGTATAAAACAGAGTCGCTTCCCGCTGTCTGTCTATGTGCCTATGTATGCTTAGATCTTTAAAACTACGCAACGGATTTTGATGCGGTTTTTAATAGATAGAGTGATTCAAGGGGAAGGTTTATGTGTATAATACATGCATTATATAGTAGAAAAACACAGATAATTTTAGAGGTTTCTAATGTGATGTCGTAAATAAACACATTTTTATCCTATTCGATCCGATCCGATTATCTTAAAACTAAAAAGTAGAAAATAAATAATAGTTAAAAAAACTAAAAAACACGCTTTAAATAGAAAACCAAACTAAAAAATAGAAAATAAATTTTATTAAATGTAGGCAAGAAAAAAAGGTTTTATTTAAAAAAAAGCGTGGGGTACTTTTTAAGATATTATCGAAATGATAATCCTTCTTTTCATATCTGTCAATGAAATTGTTATAACTATTGACACCATGCACCCCACGCTTTTTTTTAATAAAACATTTTATTCTTACCTACATTTATTAAAATTTATTTTCGATTTTTTTGTTTGGTTTTCTATAAAAAGCGTGTTTAGTTTTTTTAAACTATTATTTATTTTGCGCTTACATTGCAAACGCTGGCTGTACACTACGAGATAGATCAAAATAATGTACTACCGTATTGTACACCTTAAAAAGGTCTAAAAAAAATCTGCGATGGTAATTATGTCTATTCTTAGGTTATGTTATTCTCTTATATAACGTTGTATATAAAGACATTCTGTAGTATATTAAGTATTAGCATTGCACCCGTGCGAAGCCGGGGCGGGTCGCTATTAATATTATAAATCTGAAAGTAACTCTGTCTGTCTGTTTGTTACGTTTTCACGCCTTAACCGCTGAATCGAATTTGATGAATTTTGGTATAGAGTTAGATGGGACCTTGGAGAAGGACATAGGCTACTTTTCATGTAGGTACCACGCGTGCGAAACCGCGGGCAGCAGCTAGTTTACTATAAGTACTTTTCTCTTTTGTATCTTATTTTTTTTTTATCGTCAATAAACCTGCTTTGACCACGATCTCGCCTGATGTAAAGTGACGATGTGGCCGACGATGGGGCACGCAGGTCTAGAAGACACCTCGCTCGAGACTTACATTATTAATTAATCGAGATTTCATTACATATTACATACTAATATGTAATGAAATCTCTTTTTTAAATATAAATTATTGTAACTTCAGTATGTATAACTATAGTGGGGAACAGGAGCCGATCGCGTTTTCAAAATTATTTCACGACGTCTGGTAGATACATTGCGTGACCCAAGAGCTAGCTCCTATCTGGGTCAGCGTATTAGAATTGCCTTTTAACGTGACAATGCCGCCAGTGTCTTGGGAACGCTGCCCTCTGCTAGTGATTTGGTTCAGTTGAGCTATTCATAGATCGTTTTAAATAGTTCTTAGATAGCTTAACTAATTCACATGTATTTTATATTACTTATTGTATATTATTCTGTACATTTCTGTTATTATTTCTGTAAATAAATCTAAATATTAGGTCCATACATATGAAATTGGTCATTTTGTCGTACTGGCCA
Organism: Lampropteryx suffumata; assembly: GCA_948098915.1. Classification (NCBI taxonomy): domain Eukaryota; kingdom Metazoa; phylum Arthropoda; class Insecta; order Lepidoptera; family Geometridae; genus Lampropteryx; species Lampropteryx suffumata. The sequence continues at coordinate 4,536,647 of OX402547.1, read as the reverse complement.
CTTTGATCTGAAATATATTCTCTTTGGTTATGAATTCCAAATTCAAATTTATAAATCCATTTAGCTGGTATATTTGAGTTTCGAAAACAGTCATTCATTCGTTTTTTCTTTGGCGTCGCTGATCTCGCAATCAATCTCTGGAATTTCTAAATAAACCCCCACCGTTTATCCACCAATATATTTATGGATTCAGATGTGATGTGTATCTAGCCCCAAACTAAGCATAGCTTGTACGAGTACTGTGCCTGATAAAATACTTACGATATTTTACACCCAAACACTAAAAAACAATACATACAAATTATATTTATATACATATATTTCTATAGATTCATTTATACAAAGCAGGCTGGCTAAAAACAAACGTGATGACTTTATACCAGATATTAAAATGTGTTCTCCTGACATAATGGTCATAAATAAACACAACACTCTCATCGCCCTCAATGAGCTACAAGCTGTCATGTCAACCCAGAATGTGATGTGTTTGCGGATGAATGGAAGAGACTAGTGTTGGTATGCTTGAAGTATTGTGAGAATGACGGATGATTGGAATCTGACATTATATTATTAATATTGACATGTATACAACATTTTACTTATTATTTTATTCTGATTTTACTATTGTTTACTGTGACATTTAATTTGATTTTTATCATTTGTTATGTATGTGATTAATTAGAGTAATTGATTGTGCCTTTCTAATTAATAATAATTACATAAACAAGTTTAACATGGTTGAAAGATGGCGAAGACGCGAAGGCGTGCGTTTATTGTTCCTAGGTATAATTTATTTATTTATTTATATATATTTGGAAAACCAACAGCTGAAAAAACAACATAGTACTAAAAATAGAAAAATAGGTTGGTTTCTATTTTTAGTACTATGTTGTTAATTACAGGTTTTCACTGATGGAATAAGCAGAGGTAATCTCTTCGTCCGTTGTCCGTGACTATCTTGTGAGTGAAGTTGGGTTATAAATTAAATGCCCGATAGACCAGCTAATCACGGCCACTACTCTTGAAATGGACAATTGATATATCAGGTCAATAATCGTGCAAAACCCTACACTTACCAACATCGTTTCAACTCGTTTTGAGCGATCGAACGAACTACATTACTTTTGACAATCAATGTCGGAATCCTCCTTAATAGATGAAACGATAATTTGATTTTGACAACGAAACAATTAAAATAAATAACCCCGGACATTTCACACAGCATCATCTGACCCCAAAGTAAGCAGAGCTTGTGTTATGGGTACCACATGACTTATATACTACTTATATAGGTACTGTTTTTTTTTGTGAGTTCATACATATCATACATAGAAACACCCAGACCCGAGACAAATACTTGCAGATAATACAAACATTTGTCCCGCGGCGGGAATTAAATCCGCAACCTTCTGCGTCTCAGCCGGACCTTAGCCAACTACGCCACAGAGGTCGTCAAGTTAATTTGACACTATAACTGTTTGGATTAGATAAATTAATACTGAATTATCACTTGTTATGTCAAAGTCAAATTGATCATCTACTTAACTGTCAAAGAACTGTCACATTTGATTGATTGAATTTGTTATCCGTATCCGTCCTGGGATATAACCTGTCGTTGTGTGATCTTGTGAGAAGTCAGAATACAAAGAATACAAAATTTTTGCTGGTGTTTTTAATCCTAGAAAATCTACTAATTTAACATAACAATAACAATAGTTAATTTGACTGAATTGGATTTTAATTTCAACGACTTTATCGTTACTAAAGACGCCTAGGACTGTGGAGCAGATGTGGCTTACACTCTATATGAATGGTAAAAAGTTATTGGAACACAAGACCGCTGGAACAAAACGAATGTTGATGACAACGGACTCAATATTAACCAAATTGTAACATGTTATTGAGGGATGTCGAGAACAAATAAGGGGGCTCGTAGAAAACAACAGTTTAAAAAATTCGAAGGAGCTAAAGAAATTTACGATGATATAAACATGAATACAGATCTTTGCTCACAGAAAGGGAGACAAAAATATCATATCTGTTCACCTCCCGCACCAACAACGCGGATTGAATTAATTCTATCAACCTTGTATCGACCAAACGATATAAATAAATAAATAAAATAAATATAAATAATTCCGGACATTTCACTCAGCATCATCTGGCCCCAAAGTAAGCAGAACTTGTGTTATGGGTACCACATGACTGATACACTACATACATATTATACATAGAAACACCCAGACCCGAGACAAATACTTGTAGATCATACAAACATTTGTCCCGCGGCGGGAATCGAACCCGCAACATTCTGCGTCTCAGTCAGATCTTAGCCCACTGCGCCACAGAGGTCGTCAAAAATGAATGAACTATGAACTTATTAAGTTAAACTTTTTGAAGAAAATTAGTTGTTTTATATATTTTTGAACTAATTGTATTCAAATTTTAACAATCTTTACTGGATCTTTGCTACTGGATCAAATTTTTATTTTCTAGAGTAAGATTTACCGACTTTTACTTTTTGTCTGTACTTTTTTAACTCTTAGGTATATTTTTCTACTGCTGTTTGTGTTCCTATTTTTAACGCATTACTGTAATGTTAAAATAAAGTATAAATAAACTGAATTGAATTAAATTTAATTATTAATCACCTACAGAGTTTTGTTGCGTATCTATTTATTTATATCCTGTTGAACCTCTCATGTACAGAAGTCGCGATGTCGTGTCAAGAACAATAGAAAAACTATTTTCTTATTTAAGTGGTATTACGTGGAGTTTACCTTTACAATAACTCTAGTATATTTCGTGATGCTTCGTGTCAAGTATATAGTTTTTATTTCTATTTACAAATGTAACAATCTACGGATACTAGTTTTATGGTCACATTCTCACTTTGCACATAAAAACTCCGAAAGATAATACAAGCTGCATAAGCCTGCATCAGCGCATAAAAGTATAAGTACTAATTTATGTCATTAGGGTTTCCGCCCCTCGCTTTGTGACTTCAAGGTAAACAGGAATTCGCAAGAAGAGACAAAACAGTCCTCCATTCACTTATGCTACCTTAATAACTTTTGGTCCCTATTTACCTATGTTTAGGAATAAACAAATGCTATAGGTATTTACTGTATATGTTAATTTAGATAATTCACACAGCACCAATCTAGTTTCGAAATAAGAAAAGCTTACATAAACGAGTACATAGCTTTTGGAGAAGCTTCGATTTTTGACGTGAAAACGTCTTATAAATCGATGAACGCCGCGCCGGCAAAGTGCACGCACGAAAAAGTGTCATGTTCCACCTGAGCCGAGCGTGCAAGCCAGAGCGCGGAACAAACGATAGAGAGGCCCAATCGGCCAAAGCGTTCGGCTTGTGACGCATCTACCTATCTCTCTTCCATTTTATGGGCCGATGAGGTAGGTAGGTACTTCCACAGTAAACCTCAGTATTATTTATAAAATGTAATTATAACACGCAAAGGTACTTCCACAGTAAACCCATACTATTATTCATTAGAATTAAATAATTATGCAACACATTTATTAATATCACTGCATATTCATAGGTTAGTATGTGTACCTACTGTTGATTCCACATGACAACAGCATCTTTTATCATTTATGTGTACTGCTCATGCCACATGACAACAGTATCAACAACAAAATGTTTTCTTGGATGGTAATCGAACTCATAACCTACAGCGCAGAAGGCTGAGTTACCAATTGATCTGTGAGGAAATAATGTGAATAATCCCAGCCTTATCCCGAACACTGGTTTGAAATAAACATTGGTTTGTGGATATATACAAACCATGGTATGTATGTAGTAGGTACCGATGTTCATTTTTTATACAATTCAACTCTATCAATCCATTTTTTCAAATCTGTCACCTGTCATTGTCACCCTAAAAACATTGTCGTTGTATTAATTCATCATCATTGTATAGTTTCAAGCACGTCATATCATAAGTTTACATACATTTACAAGTTTTTTACAAGTTACAAGTTTTTACAAGTTAATTACAAGTTTACATACGGGATGGAACAAAGATTTGTACAAGTACCCTTATGAGTAGCAATTTATATTATTGCCATCTATAAATCCAATAATGAACTAACATAAAATGAGTCGTTCAGTCGTTCGTCCAGTCGTCCGACTTTCTAAAATTGTTCAGTTTTTACTGTTTAGCATTCGTTCTATGTATCTTCAACAGATGGCGCAAAACAAAATTCTGTGTTATGCTTTCATTACCTTGAAATAGGCTATGCATATAGATAAATAGCGAGTTGACAACGACGGTATTATATTATTATCATAATAAAATAAACTTGGGACTTTAAAAATGCAAGTATTTGCTTGAGATATATAAGATTTTTTTACCACAATGGTAATAATATTATTGTTACGCTAGTAAGTTAGAGTTACGCATTTTACAGATATGTACAGAATAATTAACAAATACATAAAGTACATGTGAAACGGTTGAGCTGTCTAAGAATCGTTCTTCATCTTATTTTCGTGTTAATGCGTCAGTTGTTTATATAACCTTTAATCTTAATTGAGATAACTTTTAGAGCAGATGGATCTGAGAAGATCCGTCGGTTGATTGAAGCATCGTGTTAGAAAGACAGCACTGTAGTAACAGCTAGGCACGGTAACACTGTGTCTAGGCTGGCTATGTACCGTTTAAAACGATCTATAGATAGCACATCTACTCCAAATTAATTTCTAATTAATTTATAATTAATTAATGTGGAACATAGGTAAATTGCAGGTTTTATTTATTTGCTAAGTTTGCAATGCTACCATTTGGAAAATGGTGTACAATATTTTCTAACCAAGTGAGACATTTATATAAAAAAGCAAGGTAACACAATAATAATTCAGTAATAATTCAATATAATAAACGTCAATTAGGAATGTTAAATTATTAAATTTATGTGATTTTATTAATTCGGATATGTTATAAAAACATTAGCTTGTAACCAGGACTTGAATTCCTTAATAAATTTATTTTATTGTATTATTGATATATAGTCAGGTATGGAATGATTTACTTTCCCGCATATTGCATAGCTACTTTTTATATATATACACATCTTTGGAACTTTAGGCAATACAATTCTGTCCTGGTTTCTTGTGCTTTTATGATACACCTCACTAGCCTCAACAGACAGTTGATTGTGCTTTCTAACAAACAAAGCAGATTCCAGGATATACATACAAGGTAGTAAATATACAAAATTTATGATAATTACCGAGGGTGCCCTCTCGTAAAAAGTAGTTGGTCATAATTGATACCATCTACCATCGCCTGCGGGAAAACTTTGACAGCATACTGTTTTTTTTCCTACTTATCTTGCATTGGGAACCCTTTACAGGTTATTGAAAAGGTAGGCCGTCGAAGGGTTAAGGGCCCGAATAAAGGATAATGAATTCGCAATGAGCCTCCGGGCGGAGATTGGGCCTCGCACTTTTCACGGTTTATTTATAAGGCACATCATTTTTATCGTTCCAGGTATTTGCTTTTTACAAACAAAGTTGCTCAGATGAAAGAAGAAAAATTGGCTCACGGGTGTAACCTTCTGGCAAAGTCTAGGTAATTAAGCCCTTGAGAACTTGGCTCCAATATTTGTATAATTTAAAATAGACATCCATTTAATTAGGACTACCGTCATGTCAGCCAATGTGTGTATAATAATCCACATAGCCGTTTTTGGCTACAGTGACTGACTTTTTTTCAGGGCCTTGGGTATTTAGCCTTAATATGACTAATGTATCTACTAAATTTTTGCAATAAACGTACGAGAGCACAAGGCGCACGTTTGGGTATCATTAACTCAGTTAAATTGTTTGTTCAAAAGTGGTCTGTTTTTGAGTTGGTCACGCTTAAAATCGATTTCTCGCCTTCTATCAATTTCAAAATCCTTGACCTTCTGCTGAACTTGCCGCCTCCACTCACGATGCTGTTCAGCTAGGACTCCCAACTAAAAGGATCAATGTCGCAGCTTTTCATGTGTATTTTCTGAACATCTTTATACCGTAGAAACTGACCACCGCGTTTCCGCTTACCCAGTTCTAGTTCAGAAAAGAATATGCGCTATGCCTTTCTATCGTCTGACATTCGGGTAAGGTTAAGTCAGCAGGTCAGCAGTAAGTCAGCAGCACCAAGTCAGCAGTGTGTGATATAGGTACCACATGACTTTACTACTATTTATACTTTTTTTTTGTAAATGCATACATATTATAGAAACACCCAGACCCAAGACAAAAACTTGCAGATCATACAAACAATTGTGCCGCGGGTGAGAATGTACCCGACCTTCTGCGTCTCAGCTGGGCCTTCGTCCACTGCGTCATCTGTGACGACCTCTGGGCCATTTAAGTGAAGTTGACCAAGTGCGTGCCGCGCACAGCCTTCAGGCTTCCGAAGTCATTAAGGAAAGGTATAATCAGTGGCCAGGTCCTAAATTAATTTAACACCATCTAATTATTAGACAAAAAGGGCCTAGCATGGAGCCTTCATGTTTTTAATCAGGCTGTTGCTCATAATCTAGTAAAGCCATACCGGCCGTGATTTTTTCCATTTTGTATATAGTACTACAAGCTGCTGCTCGCGGCTTTGCACGCGTAGTACCTACATAAAAAGTGGCCTATGTCCTTCTCCAAGGTCCCATCTATCTCTATACCAAAATTTATCAAAATTGGTTCAGCAGTTTAGGCGTGAAAACGTAACAAACAGACAGAGTTACTTTCGCATTTATAATATTAAGTTGGGGTTTAGAAAACTTTCCCCCAGCGGTTTATTCAGTAGGTAGGGGAGGGTGAGTCACTGGATTCTGTCGAACTTCTAAGCTTCATATTAATTATCTTTACAATACCTTTTCAATAATATGGAACACGATGTAACACGAAAGTAAATAAGTCTTTTATGGGAAATACGGTGCGCTTTTATAATAAGCTTCCTGAAAACATAAGCTGCCTATTTAGAAGTTTTAAATTTAAAGCTTACATGAGGGTTAGTATTTTCAAAAGAGCGTATTATAACATAAATGACTATATTATTGATAAGAATGCATGGCCTGATGTTGCTCTGCCCTCAGACAGTTAAGCAACACATATGTATTCGTTTTTCGTAGTTAAGGTAGGTATAAGGTAGGTTTAGGTAGGCGCGACAGCTCCAACAGCTACCTACAGCTCATTGCCCAGAGGCTGGACACTGACAGTTTCTTTATGGAACACTGGACAAGAGTGTATATTGTACTCTCTTGACCAGTCTCACTATCTTTAATTTTAATTATACTCAAATATGGACACTTTAATTCTATTTTGTAACTAATTTATAATGTAATGTTGTCTGAAATAAACGTAAAGAATAAATGAATGAATAAGATGGATCATACGGTCTAGGATGATCAAAGGCTAGCACCAGGACGAGTTTCTTGCCAGTTTTTCTCGGGCTTGGGTTAGAAGAAATTGGCACCTAAATTCACCTAGTATGTAAGACGTTTCAAAGTGATCCTTGTGATTGTATTGAATAAAATATCTTTTGACTTTCACTTGACTTATTTTTTTCGTATTTACGAAACTATAGTTTACAATTCCATGATCAACTGTATTGCCTCCATTATTTCCCGTGTCGCTCGAATCGTGCTTGGAATAGTGAACTGTCGCTTTACGCCATACCAAACAACATATCCCAATACCTCCGTCTTTATTACTATGGCGATAGAGGCTAGATTCGAATGACTATGTTGTAGATGTCTGGCAGGTCAATGAAGTATGTACCGCGGCAATCACAGCTCTTTAGGGACGGTGATAAACAACAAAACTTTATGTGTGAACTCTTACACTTGACTATTGACTTCATTTGTGCAGTTAATGTTACTAATTATGCTAGGTTTGAGGTACTTTTTCGGTAATTATTTTACCACATTGCATTGGTTAGAAATAACTAGTGACACGATAAGTAGAAGAAGAAAACTTGCTGACTAATAGAACTGGAGCAAATCTTTACTCAGCATAAGACCATGATAGATTACGCCAGAGCTATCGATGTCCGTATTATATACATACGAGCATCTTGTTGTTACCCGTAACGTCTGCGTTAGAATGTATATCTATACTACCTGATGCCCGCGACTTCGTCTGCGCAGGATTAGTACTTCGAGTAGCTTATTTTCTTGTCCAATGTCATATCTATCTTTATACCAAAATTCATCAGAGTTGGTTCTCCGGTTTAGTCGTGATGGCTATAACAGACAGACGAAGTTCTTTTGAGAGACCCTTGGACAAAGTTCTTTACTTTAAATACCTTAAATACCAGAAGCGATAAAAGTGTTTATTTTGATATAAGAATCAATTTGTTACTTCTATTTGGAAATAAATTATAATTTTTTATTGTATTTATGGTTCATTATCTTGGCGATAATGGCTTATATAAAATGTAGAATATGTGTATATGCTGTCGTGGGTTTTTGAGTAGGAATATTTAGGATAAAAAATTTCATTATACATTATATACATTATATGATTGTATGTACGTGTAATTTTAACGCCAAAATAGCTCGCAGATGACAGAACTTTTTCCTACTTGCTTGACACTTATCGTTATATTTTGGACAATTCACACAATATATTCATAAATTATAGTATATGTGGTATTCTGATGTAAAAGTTATATTATTGTAATGTTTCAATAAAATCCATTCAGTAGTTTTTGCGTGAAAGAGTAACAAACATACCTAAATACATCCATACATACAAACTTTCGCGTTTATAGTATTAAGTAAGGATCTATAAAAATATGTACACGATGTATGTATGTTCCCTATAGACTCTGAAACGGCTGCACCGATTTTGATATAACTTTTAGAAACTTTTTAGATTGGCCTAGCGGCTGATCCTGTAATGTTTGGTAGCGATCAAATCAACAGAACTTTTTTTTTTGCATCAATCGAACATTGTATAGCTTCTATCTTAGGAACGGACATAGGCTTTTTTTTATGTATGTACTATGCGTGCGTAGCCACGGGCAGAAGCTAGTAGAGTATAATTGGATACTGATTATAATCCGATGTCCCTAAATTCAACCATTTAGTCGAGTCCTACCCCGATACTTCTATTTGCCCATTTTAAATTATAAAATTTAGAACATGCTATTTTTTGATTAGAATTAGTAATTTTGATAAGCACTTGTTTTACTCACGTATTATTTTGTCGATGGAGGCACCGACACTGTTTCAATTCATCTAGAGAGTCTTCATCAGGGTGAGTATGATCCGCGGTCCGTGAGTTACTCATATAGGACAACCCACTAAAGTTTAGAAAGTGAAACAATACAGCACCTATCTACGATTTAAACGAAACGAAAACCATTCACAAAAAGAAACCCTGACTCTATTGGATAGATAAGACTGTATGAGGTCAATCGCCCGGTTTTTAATGCCATAATATTTTAACTTTGTGATTAGGGTTGCATGACTCACACAGATGACCTCAACCTCAAACTCGACCTTGACCTCGACCTTATTTATAAATATAAGTAAATTTTCAAGCAAATCGGATCAGTTCCCATATAAATTGACCACCTAATTGCAACCTCTTTAATGGGGTATTTTAAAAATATTTACGTTTTTTAACTTTTGAAACTCAGGGTTTTGAACATAATTTTCTGAGACAAACTGATTCAGTTTATTTTGTGATCATGCAACTGTACCGAAATATCAGGAAGCAGAAAAACTCACATAGCATGGTAAAATCCCGTGATGAGTGAAAATTATATTTTCGTTTTGTTTTTACGTTTTATCTTGAAAACGTTATATACGAATAATAATAAAAATAGTTTTAGAGTGTATTTAATTTACTGTTCCTTAGTTATCGTGGAACCAATATATAAACATACAAAACCGCTCAAGTTACCACAGAGGTCTCTCTCGATACACTGGCTAGACAAATTATAAAAAAAAGCAGAACTCGAATCAAAATTGCATCAACAACAGTTTTTAAGGTCCCGAAGTCCACAAAGAACGCTTACATTTTCTCGAAGCCAATCTGGCTGTCTGTTCCTAATCAGAGGTCTTGCTCGTAGGCTATTAGGCACGTGATGAAATTTTGCACAGTATAACATTATATGTGACTACAATGTTATGAAAGAAAACATTGACAAAATGTTTTTTATGGGTTGGGTTTTTACTTCATGTAAAGTGCAGTTGATTTTTTTATTTTATTGTCCATCGTGTGGCATACTATTGGATAGGTCGATCAAATATATTAACAGGTTTCTATCACAGTTTTTCGATATAGATATTCGATGGATAAATATTTAGCTTTGAAGTGGTAATTTTTCAGTCAGTCAGGTCTGTGTCACTCCTCCATAAGCTAAACCGCTATTTGAGAAAACCTGTTTTTTTTTAAAACATGATAGAATTACAAAGAAAATAATCTAAGCTAGATTTTAAGTGTCAGCCTGATTTGTAACCCTAAAAAGTTCAAAAAGCTCCATATAATTTTTTTCTTTTGATAAACTACATGGTTATATATTGAAGCCATGGTTTAAATCTTTGGTGAAACACTACAAATGTAAAAAGAGCATTTATCGCACTAAGAAAATGTATGGATACCGCACTGGGAATCATGCAAACCACACTTTAAACAATTAACTGTTCTCACACCACCTTGTGTGTATATCCTGGAGTCTGCTTTATTTGTTCGAAAGCACAAGCAACTGTTTATTAAGGCTAGTGAGGTGTAGAGGTGTATTATAGAATCAGAAGAAACCAGGACAGAATTGTATTGCCTAAAGTTCCAAAGACGTGGATGTATATTTATAGTAGCCATGCAATATGCGGGAAAGTCTATAATTCCATACTTAACTTTATAAAAAAAACTATCATTAAATGAATTTATTAATTAACTCAAGTCCTGGTTACAAGCTAAATGTTTTTATACACATCTGAATTAATAAAATGACATAAATTTAAATATTTAATATTCCTCAGAGACGTTCATATTTAATTATTATTGTGTTACCTTGCTTGGTATGGTAGCAATGGTATATGGCATAGTATGGTAACAGTAGCATAATAGTAGCATAGCGAACTTAGCAAATAAATAGAACCTGTAATATACCTGGCTTGTCAGATCAGTTGATACTAGCTCTGCCTTCGGCGCCGTAGGTTGAGGGTTCGATTCTCTCCCAGGGTAAACATTTGTGTGATTAACTTAGGTGTCTGGGTGTTATAAAGTATCATAAGTATGCATTTAAGAAATATCGAAGTATTCTATCGGTTTGGTCCATGTTCGTAACTAAGATATATAATTAGATAATTGATATATAACTAGTTATATATCAGGAGACCATACAGGAGGTTCTCGATATAAAAATGGAAAAAAGTCTTGTTTAATAGCTGGTTATAATAAAACAATGAAAAAAAAATCCTGATATATAGCTAGTTATGAAATGTTAGTTACGAACGTGGACCAAACTATTCTATCAGTCATCTGGTCACCATAATACAAGCTATACTTAGTTTGAGGTTAGATGGTGTTGTGTGCATTGTCCACCAATATTTATTTATGTTCCACAACAAATGAATTATTAATTATGACTTCGAAGCCTTTACTGTGCGTGGTCCGACACGCTCTTGGCCAATTTATTATAAACAAAGCATTAGTTTAAAGCCAGCGTTTATATTTTTATAGAGAAGTTATCTGCCATTAAGCCTTAATTCAGATTCTTCGTAGCCTTTCAGATAGACCCCAAACTTTTTAGTATTCCCAGACCCGTAATAAAAGGAATTAATTTACGAGCCGGAATTAGATTTGGTTAATTTAGTAGTACCTAGGGACTCGTAGCTTAGGTGTATTATTATTATGATGGAGTAAAATATGATGCTACATAAGTACTTGATTTTAAGAGGTTCATAAAGTTTATCTAGAGAACAATACTGAACCAGATGGCTGCTAAAACACTTACATTTTTAAATACATACTTATGATACTTTATAACACCCAGACACAAAACAAGCACCTATTCATAACACATATGTTTGACTAATAAAGTCATAACAAATCTGTCCGAGATTATCTTATTTGACGACCTCTGTGATGCTGAAGGTTTGGGGGTTTGGTTCCCGCCAAGGGTAAATTCGCTGTATGATCTGCAAATAATTGTCTCGGTCTGGGTGTTTTTCTATATAATAAGTATTTATAAAAAAAATAAACGTATATCAGTTAAGTGGTTCCCAGAACACAAGCTGTTGGAGGTACCTAATAATAACGTCATAAACAACCAATAAGGATACAATACGATGATGTGATAGTGCACGCTGATTGGCTAATTGTTCCCACACCCCGCTGCCTCTGGTCCGTTAATTCGTTCATATACCTAATAGGTTGGGGAAAAAGTTTCTTCGAATTTTTAAAGAAAATTAAAAACATTTTTTAATATACTTTATTTACATTTAACTAAAGTATGTAGGTACCATTTTGTTCGATAATTTTTTGCCATCTTGTAGGTAGGGACATGATCCCATTGCTATAGAAATTTAGGGACTTCTGATCAAAATACCGCGACAAGTGGTTTTGGCAGTCCTCTCGTGATGTTAACCTGACACTGCCTAAAGAATTCTGAAGAGACCGAAACAGGTGGAAATCTGAAGGTACAAGGTCAGGACTATACGGCGGATGCATTAACACCTCCCAGCCAAACTCTCTTATTTTTGCTGAGTGGCTAAAGATGTGTGAGGTCTAGCGTTATCATGATAAAAATCCACACCCCTTCTGTTGATTAATTCTGGCCGCTTTCTCTCAACTTCTTGCTTTAATCTCATCAGTTGTTCGCAGTAGAGTTCAGAATCGATGGTCCTGCCTGTAGGGCGATTATGGAAATCTAATTACAATCAATGTCTATCAGTTTTCGGCGTAATTTCAATCATTCGTTTGACGAATTTGACGTTTCGATAGACATTGATTGTAATTAGAGTTAAATAATCGCCCTACAGGTGGTAACAGCTCATAATGAATAATGCCCTTCCAATCCCACCACACACACAGCATCACCTTGTTGCGAGTTAACCCGGGTTTCGCCACAGTCTGTGAAGCCTGACCACGACCTTTTTCGCACGTTCTAGTCGTACGTGATCCACTTTTCATCAACAGTAATCAGCTTCTTCAAAAATGGTTCGGTTTCATTACGTCGTAATAAAGAATCACAAATGAGTACAAGAAACCTAATGAAAGGTTTCTTTCAGTGAGCTCGTGAGGTACCCAAATATCGAGCTTTTTTGTGTACCCAGTTTTTTTCAAATGCGCCAAAACTGTTTTGTGGTCAATTCCCAGTTCTTCAGCTACGTCGTAACTATTGATATGCCGATCTTGCTCCACTTTTTCAAAAATGGCATCTATTTTATCCGTAATAGGGCGACCAGAGCGGCGTGCATCTTTGACATCAAAATTTCCGGATTGAAAACGCTTAAACCAAATTTGTACTACTCTCACAGACACTGCACTAGGTCCATAAACATCGCAATTTTTTCGAGGCTTGCGTTGCATTTTTACTTTTTTTATATGCTTTATATTAGCTTCACTTGTATGTATGTTTGTATGTTTGTATGTAACCGACTCCTTAGGACGCGATTTTGACCCACTTTAAACGGCCAGATTTCATTCAAATTTTGCACACCTATCTACATATCACCTATCACCTAAGACCAATGACAATGCAATAATTCGAAAAAAAAATAAAAAAAAACATAAAAAAAAACCGGTTATCCTAAAACTAAAATAAAGAAAATAAATAATAGTTTAAAAAACTAAAAAACACGCTTTATATAGAAAACCAAACTAAAAAATATAAAATAATTTTTAATAAATGTAAGTAAGAAAAAAATTTTTATTTAAAAAAAAGCGTGGGGAGCTTTTTAAGATATTATCGAATTGATAATCCTTCCACCATGCACCCCACGCTTTTTTTTTTATAAAAATTTTTTTCTTACTTACATTTATTAAAATTTATTTTCTATTTTTTAGTTTGGTTTTCTATATAAAGCGTGTTTTTTAGTTTCTTAAACTATTATTTATTGTAGTAACATTTTAAAATGTATCGAATTTCTTCATTAGATTCACTCATCTTGACAGTACGAAAAACAAATAAAAATCATACATTTTCTAAATTTGAATTTGGAATTATGTTCTCTAAAATTTTAACTTTTAATGATACCAAAACCAGCCAGATACAAATAGTATAGCCAAAGAGATTTTATTACAAGCTCATACATACTATAATGCGAAAAGACTTTTTCCCCAACCTAATATTTAATATTTTAAACCCACGACTCGAAAAAAAACTATCTACATAATATCATATTCATTGCGACCATTCTAATTAGTTCATTCTTCTGCGTTTAGGTGCGTGGTACTGCGCCCCTCATCAGTGCTAGTGTGGTACAGCGGTCGACCAGCTTGGTCTCTACAGGTTCGAGGGCCGCAGATAGGATTTCTTGCCACGCAAGACTTAACGATATCATTTGTCGGGCACTTACCAGCGTCAACGTACCAGCTGTTCTCGAGCCGATCGATCTGATACGAGATGATGGTAAGAGGCCTGACTATTGTTTATTGAAAGTTGGGTAGGCCATTGGTATGGGATGCTGCTTGCGCAAACACCCTGGCCGCATCCCATCTGTCGGGTACTTCCGTTAGAAACTGGAGCAGCGGCTGAATGTGTCGAGGACCTCAAAAAGCGCTAATATGCCGGTCTTGATAGTTATTTTGAACGAGTGTAGTGAAAAGATTAAAGTGCGCCTCAAAGGCTCCATTCGTGCACTTGGCACATATCTTCAAACGTTTTAGGTTCTTCAACACCGCTGGTTCCTCACTTTTGAGATAGGTTTGAAAGAGGTTTAAGAGTAACATTTTATTGTAAGAAAACATTATCCTCTTATTTTTATATATAAAACACTTTTACCGTGCGTTAGTGTCACATAAATTTCAAAATGGCTCGATTTGTGCTCGGTTTATTACAATTAAATCAATTTGATAGTACGAAATTAATTTTTCTAGTTATTTATTATAATACTAGCTGTCAGGTTCAAGACATTGTTTAAAAAAAAGAAAAATAATATCTAATTTTCAATCTAAACCATGCTCGAATCCACTTGAACACACAAAAAATATCATCAAAATCGATCCAGCCGTTTAGGAGTTTAATTACAAACACACGCACAGAAGATTTATATATAAAGATTATTAAGTAAACCTACCTACGTTACCTACGTAATATATAATACACAAAAACGTAATTTATTATAACCTTTTAGGTTAGTTTACCAATTCAGGACACTTTGAATAAAGCTTGGGGCACATTTATTAGTGATTTCCCCGTGGTATCTCTCACGGGGCCTTGGAGAATAGAGACGGGTGTTACACTACCCTTTTTGGTATAATCTAATTATAATAAGTTTTCTCACTGATGAGATTTAGAAATTAAACAGAGCGTATCTTATTCATTTTGAAAATTTTATTTCTCATAAATCTCTAATATACTTATGATTATAGAAGTACCTAGTCTAATAGTAGACAAAATAATGAATCTTATGACAAATGTATGACAAAAATATTAAGTTACCTTGGCTTAACCCCAATTCCCATACTATGATTAAGTATGTAGTTTAGAATATTTTTATATTTAATTCTTAGGTTTAGTATCTGTTTATCATAGACTCCATTATGGTGAATGTTGGCACACCGTAAATGTCATGCATATCAGAAGTGTATCATTTTTCACTAATAATTTTGTATAATGTTAATATGTATGATGTGTGTGTGCTTAAGTAAATAAAAAAATAAACAATTCCGATTTTACAAATGGAAAAATCAGCTTATAGAATAAGTTGACATCTCTAACATTTTAGCTTAGACTTAGATCATTATCATCATCAGTCAGTCAACTCCTGTACATATCTATCGCTGCCCGCTGCCTTACGAATATAAACGCCCCACCTAGTTACAGGGCGCCTTAACTACGTTTAACTTGGATGCAGAGCCTAAACTCATTCCGAGTTTCCCTCTTTAATCATATATTTATATTAAAGCGTTTTTTTTATAAACAAGGATTTTGAATAAAAAAAAATTTATATGTATTTATACAACGACGAGCTACAATGGTAACATTAAATGAGCACACAGGTAGAGGTTCTTCTTCTCTCGTATCGTTGTTACATCCTATTTGACCAGTAGGTAGCTTCATCTACGGCATTATCCGAGCAGGACATCAGCTCACCCATAGTGCATGAATTGGGGCAAGATGGACGCACAAGTACGTGTGACATGGACTGCACTTAGGAACCACAATGACACCGCGTGTCGTTTTCGTTAATCATGCCCCATTTGCCAAGGTTACTCTTACAACGCCCAACCTGAACTCGCAATCTGTTGAGGCACTTCCACACTGGCCACGGGAGCTCATGCCCAGGGGGAAGCTTTTCTTCAGGGGTAATGTAATCCCGAGGGGGAGAATGTTTGAAAGACCATAAAACAAGTCGGTGATCACTTGCGTTCCCGGAGAGAGGTGAAGTTGTATTAAGGAAACTCTTTCGACTTTTCAGATGCCTTCTTGGTGGGACAACATTATAAAGCGGATGCCTGTGGTCATTTTCTTCTTTCGCTCTCTCCAAGGAGCATGCAGCAGCGCGGATGCCAGGGGACTATACCAGCTAGCGGTTAAAGCTTGTTTAGTGGTGTTGGCTTTAGGCATCCCGTCATTATCCTGCAGGTTTTATTAAGGGCAACGTGCACTTCTCTAGCATGTACTGAGCGATGCCACACTAGGCATGTGTACTCCTCAGTAGAAAAACAGAGGCCAAGACCGGAGCTACGGAGAATTGATGGAGAGGCTCCACAAGATGTGGAGGTTAGCTTGTAGAGAAGGCTATTTAGGGAGTTAACTTTTGCTTTAGTTTTTTGACAGTGGATTTTGAAACCCAGCGTACTATCCAGAGTAACTCCAAGGTTAACTGGGTTACTGCAGTGCTCAATATCAATGTCATACCACCTCAAGTTAAGACGGGGTTTTGATTCCCGGTTCCTCAAATGGAATATTGAAGGCTTCGTCTTAGAGTGATTTGGCCTTAATGCATTCGCATCATAGAAAGCATCTAGGTCTACTAAGGCTTGGGTTAGGTGTTCCTCAGCTTGCTCAAATCCTAAAGTCTGAGCAGCCAGCACCAGACCATCCGCATATATAGGAACCTCTGAGTGTAGGGGTAGAAGGCTGATCATTCGTATATATGTTGAAGAGAGTAGAGCTAATTAACAATTATAATAAAAAAAACATATATTAAATTCCATTATAGAAAATTTGAAATTTTCTAACAAATTAAACGATATTAAATAAGAACCTAAATTTCATCGTAGTGATGCGTGCATCGACCTACGTGTTGTTGTTGATAATAAAAAAAAATGTGTTATTTTGTCAAATAGTAATGTTTTAATGAAATTAAAACTAGTACTTTATAGAAAAAATATTTAATTTGAGCTTATATGTTTGCTCGTATATCCATAACTCAATTACATTACAAAAAGAAACATGTTTTTACTAAAACTAGAGATTCTACGATAATTGCAATAATGTAACCCAAAGTACAAAAAATTGGCTATATAAAATAATGATGAAACCTAAAAATGTACTAGATACTACCTAATAATGTACACGGGTTTTACAAACGTATTATTTTGTAGATGGAGGCAAGGACTTCGTAAGGTACGAACCGTGAACTCGTGCGGCAACTCACGGACCCCGAATCAAACTCACCCTGATGAAGATGAATCGAAAAAGTGTCGGTGTCTCCATCGACAAAATAATACGTGAGTAAAATCTGTGTTTATCAAAATGTATCGTACAACTCACGAAAGTTTTGGAAATTTATACATGTTTATAGAACTCATTCCACAAAAAAGTCTGGAAGGCTATGTCTAACTGTTTTAGTTACAAAAACGGATTTTTATTGAAATAACTCAAACGAAACACGGGTAATGAATCAAAAGATGATGACATTCGTATCATTAATCCATGTACATGTAAAATACAACTATTAATGAATCCGGGGCGGGTCGCTAATGAGATCGTTGAATATCGCCCTTGTATATATCTATATCTACTTGTGTAACTTAAGTTATTATTGTTTTTTCCTGTATTGTTTATAAGCAATTTAAAAATATTGTAAGCAATGTGGTCCGGCAATTTAAGGACCACAGAAATGCAGGTGTAAAAGAAGAGATCCCAACCATTTGTGTATATGTAACTAAAACAAAAGATTCTTGATTTGATTTTGATTTTCATACAGGATAAGTATATATATATTCTATATTAAATATCAAAAGTTATCAAAGGTGTCAAAAACGTAACGTCATGTTTTCTTAAAAACAGATTTAATAATCTGAAATCAAGCAATACAAAGCAATGTTGATAAAACCTCGGAGCTAGATTCCATTTTGAAGGATTTCGTAGAATGAAAACCTGAGGTGAGAATTTCGCTAATTCTCGCCGGCCAATTAATTCGTTCGTGGAACGAATACAAAGATAAGAACTCCGAAATTACCGTTTATATAGGTACCGTTCATACCGAATTTGAATATTATTCAAACGAGTCAAATACCTTTCTATTTCAAAAAGGCGCGAGTATTTTTTTAGGTTGATGCCTTTGGCTGTATTTTTCTGCCAGACTGGCAAGCAGAAGGGTTTCATCCGTAAGATTTGTTAACTAAGATTCTGACGAAAATTTACGCGGAGCTGAAACTCCTTTGTGCCAAAACGAACAGAATTTTGAAACCGAGTGTGGAAGTAAACGCTTTGTTTTATCTGTGAATCTTAGCCTTAGCAATATGAAGTAGAAACATTAATATTTTATACTATTATACTGTCTGCGGGTTCGCACTTGTTGCACCTATATAAATAAAAACTAGTCGTAAGTCTGTCCCTTATATACAATCTATCTCCGTACCAAATCTTGTCATGAGCCGTTTAGCCGTAAAAAGGTTACAATACAGACAAACAGGCAGAGACAAAGACTTCCGAATTTATAATTAGTATGGAAAAAGCTTAGGTCTATCTTATAAACACACACTAGCTAATGAATTGCTTAAACCTGTTGTCCTCTCTATTCTTCAACATTAGAATGACAAGGACAGAGCATACTAAAGAGCCACGCTAGTTAATTATGTGATTATAGGATGTATCTTATAACAAACCCTGTAGGGTATGACAATAATTATCTTGACTAAGATCCTTGCACAAATTTATTATGATACTAAGCGGTCCTATATTCAAATTCAATAAATAAATATTCGTAGACAATTCAACACTATCTAGCACCAAACTAAGCATAGTTTATACTACGGAAACCTGTCTGATAGAATATTTATGTGTTTTATTTACAAGCGTTGATAAACTTTCACTCCCTCCACATTCCACCGGTCGTCAGTCCGCCACGCCGATTTTATCAACGAAAATGCCTACAAATTGCCTCCATCTTGTACGAGTACCAAATAGACAACTGCGCGAATGAAAATGTGGAGAGCCTCTATCGGTATCGTCCAGTCTTTGCGAGATGGTAAGACCCATGACAGAGACCTCTCGACTAAACTGTGACAAAAACGCTCTCGTTTTTGTCGAGCCAGAAACAATATCAAACGCTACGAGCGCTTCATTCTCATTTCCAACCACGCTGAGAAGTCGATAAAGTCGTTAATAAAAATAGTTCTCTGTGAAGTCGGTTTACGGACGATAATTTTACGTGATAAAGTCATAAGAAAACTGGCGTCACAAGCCGAACGCTAAGGCCGATCGTGCCTCTTTATCGCTTGATCCGCGCTCTCGTTTGCACGCTCGGCTCAGGCGGAACGTGTCAATGAGTCATGCTTTTTCATGCAGCCGGCGTTCATCGATTTATAAGACGTTATCACGTCAATAAAAGAAGAGTGTTGCAATTTGTATATAATTTCATTGGGATAAATGTCAACAGAATCTGTCCTTCTTTTACTAAATTAACCAGCTTCTAACGCACAGAAACGTCAAATAGCAAACTGGCATCCATCCACGTGCACGTGCTACTAGTACCATGGAAGCAACGAATCTTCAAAAGAACTGGCTATTGCTATTGGAAATGGCTATTCGGCAACTGCGCTTGTATTATACAGAAGACTTATACGGACACAAAAGATCCACGAAGAGGATTCCTTGCAAAAATTCCGTCACCGGATGCACTTTAGCACTGAAAGGTGCGCGTTGGAACCACAGAGTAAGCCGTTGTGGCTGATTCACAGTCACAGCTTTGACATGATAAACGACGTCGCGAATGCTTCTACTATATAGTACTATTTGATTATTCTGTGACTATATGACCAAGAAATCCAATATGGTGGCACTGACTTGCTTTGTAGTATCCTATTACCCTCATGGCATGTAACTACATTTAGAGGTACAAAGTTTTCTTAGAAATGAGTGCCTGTGGATTACTGTAGGCCGTTTAGAGAAAGTGTGGTAGCTCATCAAGTTCTCGTAATACAATAAATAAGCATAAGTTTCATGACAGAATTGAATTAAGGCCTACTCTGGAATTTCCGTTTAGATTTTGGCGTCTGTTAACGAAGTCGCGGCGCGTTGAGCGAGTTAAACCCTAGGCCATAAGGATAACGATTAGGGCACAACCGTGTCTCTGTATCTGTAATTAATGATTGGGTTCGTGAGTTCGCGGTATATACCTATAGGTCAGAAACTACTGTCAGTAACTATCAGAAAACCTAGGTTAGTTCTCGATCTCACATTGAGTTATGAATTTTAAAACACTTTCCCGTACTACCAAGCTATAATACTTTTAGGTACTGCGTACGCTAGGTACCAAAAAACGTGAAAGTGATTTGAAACTATCATGGTTTTAAACATAATTTTAACTTAAAACGGGATATTTACCTTGAAAAATGAATAAATAACTCACATACAAGTCACATACAAGTATCCCGTTTGGGTGAAAATTAAGAAATTTAAATTCAAAACTGTAGGCAAATCATTTTTCCCCGCACATTGGTGAATGGAATGTAGCCTGAAACCATTCGATGTGGATGACGTCAAAACTCAAAATAGTTACATATAGCATTAAAAACTCTACAATATAGGAAATAAGTCTATTATACAAGAATCTAACGGCCTTCAGATACTTATAGAACAATGAGAGCTCAGTGACTTAATTATAAGTAAATACATTGTGTTCCAGTGCTATGAAATACGACGGTAGCACAATGTGGGCGCTACGCGGAAGTCTGTCTGAGATATCTCCCGCGCGCCTGACTTGCTGTCAGCGCGTGGCCACGAAACAAGCGACCTGATGGGATTAGAATGGCTCATTTGGTATTAACTCGATTCTTCGTTTGTCATTTCATGAAGTAATATAGCTCTGCTAATTTAATATTTCTTACTCGTTTTATTACATGTTTTATTCAGTAATCTTAGCGAAATTTTAATGAATAAGTTGTGACTACATTGGACAAGTATGAACAATTGAATTATATGTGTATTATGGTGCAATGTTATTTGAACGACGAGGAATCCTAAGAAAATTTTAGACGGCCATTCCGCGATGACGTCTAGAATTGACAATTGACCATCGACTAAGACTTTAACAACGAATATAAACACCTGACACTGGCAAAATTGACGTTATTATGACACATGCCATAAACAAAGAAAAAGAATAATAGTAACTCTGCTTTCAGTAAGTTATGAGTTCCATCCTTATCTAGGGCATTCGTGGGCATTTGTAGATGTTTCTTCAGTGTCTGGGTGTTATAAATGAACACATCTGGTATTGCAAACGCAATACCAGATGTGTTACGATAACCACATACAACTCAATGGGTATATTCAATAAAACGATATGGTTTCATCATTGGCCTTAGTTCATCTGTTGAGATGATTTAGGTGGCGTAAGTCATGTTACGGAGCAGTTATTTGTAGTTGAAAACTTCTGTTCATGGATCCACTCCAGCATGCTGAGGTGGGTGAAGTTTCCTCTCCACTGACGCTTCTCTGCCTGGGATTGTGTTTGATAGCGCAGGCCTTTCCAGGTACCCACATTAACCTCTCGACCTTGCTGACAGGACCCGCAAGAAAGACGATTCAGTACATGCGGTGTCGGTTCGATTGCAGGTGTATAACGGCTAGCGCCGAGCCAGGTGTGTTTCAAATTTTGCTTCTCTGTTGCAAGCGCTTGTGTTTTTCAGCAGGGGGACTAACGATAATTTGAAGACTACCGCAGTCGTCTCCATCATCAGTCTACAGCACTCATCGAGGATCAAATCCACGTAGAAATCCTCACTCAAAGTGTTATTCAGTTCAGCGAAAAATACCAACCCGATTTTACAGTCAGTTATTAAACGATGTATCGGTACAATAATCGTGCAAACCCTACTCTTAATTACATCGTTTTGACTCGTTTTAAACGATGAAACGGCCGACAATACTTTAGACAATCGATGGCATAATCCACAACTCAAAGGTCAAAGGTCAAATCAATGTCAAATAATTCAAATAGCTCAAAATCAAAGGTCAAATCAATGTCAAATAATTAATTAATTGACATTGATTTGACCTTTGATTTGATTTAACTTGACAATGAAACAACTGTCAATTTAACTACATTTGAAGTTTAGTAGAGTAGCCTTGGTTGGCCGTAAATTGGTTTACTAGCTCAATGGAAAAAAAAAGTTTCTTAAAAGTACACGTCTTGCATAATTGACGACCTCTGTTGTGTAGTGCGCAAAGGCCCCTGAGGTTCGATTTCCGCCAAGGGACAAATGTTTATTTGCTCTGCTAATATATGTCTCGGTATGTATATTATGTACGTATTTACAAAAACACTTTGGGGCTAATTGATGCTGTGAGAAATGTCCAGAATTAGTTTTATTTATTATTATTATTTCAGTATTTCAATGTAATAAACATAATTCGCCAATCTCATAGCCACATAATACCTGTGAGGCGAGAGAAGTATCATTCCATTCATCACGACATCTCAGCTATTTCAACGAGATTTTATTAAATTATCCACATTCACGGCACCCGTTGATATTTTGTACTGTATCATCCTTTACAATGAAAAAGCAATGAAAACTGCGAATTACCATACTAGATACTAAGCGTACCTTTTTACTATTTTTATACTTAACACACCCCTAAAAAGGTTCATTGTTCATTGTTGGTAAAACACAGAATATAAAATTATGAGATGGTAAAACCCGAAGCGAGGGTAACCACAAACCCACGAACTGAATTCGGAGACTCAATGAACCCTTCAAACATTGAACTTTGCTGGTAAAGTTAAGGCATGATTTTAAAAGATAATATTGACTTGATCGAAAGTGATTGCGGAAATCTCAACATGGTCTTCAGAATCTTTGAAAGCTGGTTTCATCACATTGCGTGCGTTCGTCCGCTGCTCTGCAAGGTAGCATACATTATTTATTATGACCCAGTAATGTCAAGCTTTAGGACAAATATCTCCTTCCTTTCTTACGAAAAATAGTTTATAAAACTCAGACACAGAACAAACATCTATGTTCGTCACACAAATGTGTGGCCTGGGAGGGAATTAAACACTTACCCTCCAGCGCAAAAGGCAGAGCTACTAACTACTGAGCTGACAGGCTAGGAAACCATTACATTTATTTATTTATAGTATGCTATCTTCCTGTCCTGTGGGATCCACTCTATGGTGGTTCTTGACCACAACTTGAAATGAGTGGATTTCAATCTTGTAAGTGTAAGCCAGTCTTTAGTGTCCAGCTCCTTTCTCCACCGTCGCTGCGGTCTACCAGCAAGCTACGAAGCGCAGTATTCTTGGAGTCAAATTTACAAACCACATAATAATTAAGGAACTGCGCTGTAAAATCCGAATTGTTGCAGATGTTTGGCAACAAGTCGGCAAACTGAAGTGGGACTGTAACCTCGGATGAGATGTGACCAAGAACCACCATAGAGTGGATCCCACAGGACAGGAAGATAGCATACTTTAAATAAATAAATGTGATGGTTACCTAGCCTGTCAGCTCAGTAGTTAGTAGCTCTGCCTTTTGCGCTGTAGGTTAAGTGTTTGATTCCCTCCTAGGCCACACATTTGTGTGACGAACATAGATGTTTGTTCTGTGTCTGGGTGTTATAAAGAATCTTATGTATTTATTTAAAAATATAAAAGTATTCTATCAGCCATCTGGTCACCATAATACATGTTATGTTTAGTTTGGGGCTAGATGGTGTTGGATGCATTGCAAATAAATTATATTTTTATTTGTCGCCCTTAAAACAAATACACAAACGGGTAAAGGCTTAACTTAAATCAATGATTGTTTATATAAAATTGCCACTCTATTCTCTTTGTCATCTGCTTTTAATATTGACAACCGATCATTGTAAATGATGGTTACATCTAAAATTAATGGTAACAGACCACAAAGCCCCGATATAAGCCATTAAAATTTACTATTCTATTCGAATTAACACTGATGTTCGAATGTTGGAGATAAACAAAACAACAGTTCGGAAAATGCCGATTATCCTTGAATAACCGAATATGGCTACTCAATGTGGCTTTTCCTATGAGACCGTTGTTTATCAATAGGACGGGACCGACACGGATCCAATTAATGAAAGCAAGATAAATGCTAATAATATTTTTATGTACGTGAAAGTGTTGTGAGTTAGTATGTTCATTATCTTGGAATAGAAGACAAGCAAGCAAATAACCAGGCATAACAAATTAAAGGTCAATTTATACCCCACATTACTAATTACCATAATAATAATGCCGGATATTTCACACAGCATCTAGCCACAAAGTAAGCAAAGCTTGTGTTATGGGAACCACATGACTGATATACTAGGTATATAACTTATATATATATATAGATATATATTGAAAAAATCCCCGAACCAAGACACAATATTTGCAGATCATATCAGATCATCAAATAATTGTTCCGCGTGGAGAATCGTACCCACAACCTTCTGCGTCACATGCAGGTCTTTGCCCACTGCCATTGACAGTGGTCCTCAAAATGTAACTCAAAGTGGACTGGGGATACAATTTTATATTCATGTTTTGTGACTATCATGTTTTTTAACCAAGGTACTTTTATTTGGTCACATACTCTTTAAATAAGGCTTACTAGTTTTCTACTATTCTACTATACTATTCTACCATGTCGTTCCGTTGAAATTGCAACAGATTTTCCGCATGCAATATTAGTTACAAACTACACATTGTGGTCGAGGTATTCATATCCTATTGTAACAATGGTTAGGTTAATATTTAATGTTAGACTAGTACTTTTCAAGTGGCTATACCTGCATGGAAATTTTACGATTCTGTAACTCAAAAGGAAAATTAGGTCTGCTTAAAAGATCACTTATTTGTCTGTCTATCTATCTTTCTGTCTGTATGTCAAACCCCTATTTCATAAAAACGTGTGGAGGTTTGAATCTGAAATTAATATCAAACACTAAACAATTTAAGCTTCTAAGTCAACGCAACAATTAACAAATGGTCAAAAAGTGTTCACTGAACAAAGTCAAAGTCAAAAGTTACTTTAATTTTCACTCAAAACGGGATATTTACCATGATATATGAGTAAACAGAACCGTAAGTTAGAATCCATATTGAAAACACAAAAGCGAGTGGTCCCCTAACAGACACATGCAGATATTAACTCACAAAAAACTCGAACGGTTATTAATTTGTCTGACAAGGTTTTGAATGATTCTGCTCTCAGAGTGTTAGAGAAGGGTCTAAATTTTGCCCCTACCACGAAACGGCTCCCTTATGAGAAAGTGATCGGTAATGTGGAGGAGGTCATTCGTTATAATAGGATACCAGGAAGTTACGCGGAGTGTCTAAGACAGGACATTGCATTTATATTACGTCATACTACACCTCCAGAACCCAACATTACTAAGGATGAGTTGATGGCGTTAAAAGAGTTCCGCCAAGATACAAACCTGTTGGTCCTTAAGACTGATAAGGGGAACGCTACGGTAGTTATGAACGTCACAGAATACGAGGATAAAATCCTGAACTTGTTGAAAGACACTAACACATACAAACTGGTGAAGTACAACCCGACGGCTAGAATACATCGTAGTACCCAGAAAATTATAAAGGAGTGCCAATACGCTATAGGAGCGGAACTAACAAAATACCTGTTGCGCCCTAAAAACATCCAGCCACCTAAACTGTATGGTCTACCTAAAGTGCATAAGCAGAATGCTCCGCTGCGACCCATTGTTAGTCAGATTGACTCACCTACTTATGAGTTGGCGAAGCATGTAGCGGGTGTGTTGCAGCCTTCTGTAGGCCTGACATCATCTTTCGTGAAAGACTCACGTCACTTCATACAGATTCTTCAGCAGACAACGGTTGATGAGAGTGAGGTGATGGTTAGTTTTGATGGGGAATCCCTCTTTACAAACGTCCCTATAGCCGACTGTATGAAGGTGATATAGAGTAGAATACAGAGAAATGGTATCCCAGCAGAATATGCCAAGCTTTTATACCATATTCTGGCCACAAACTATTTCTTGTATTGGGAAAATTACTACCTACAAATTGATGGTGTTGCCATGGGAAGTCCCGTCGCTCCCGTAGTGGCCAATATATGGATGGAGTATTTTGAGAACCTGGCTATATGCTCTGCCCCCTTGCCAATGTAGTTGTGGAAAAGGTACGTTGATGATGTTTTCTGTATTGTGAGAGGCAATAAACATGAGATTGAACTCCTTTTGGCATACCTAAATGGCGTACATACCAAGATGCGGTTTACGTATGAAATGGAAAGTGATCGAAGCTTGGCTTTCCTGGACGTGATGGTACAGATTCGTGATGATGGTAATTTAGGCTATTAGGCTATAGGAAGCCGACCCATATGGATCGATATCTCCATGCTGATTCACACCATCACCCTCGGCAGCTTAACTCGGTTGTAATGTCTCTCACGAACCGTGCTTTCGACCTATGTGATGAGAACTCCATAAAGAGTGAGCTAGCTCATGTTCAGCATATCCTACGTAAAAATGGATATAAGCTTCGATCTTTTCCAGTTACACAAAGGCCTAAACCCCACAGATGTATAGTAGAACGAAAACCTGCATTTCTACCGTACATCAAAGGAGTGACGGACAAAATTGCGAAAGCCCTGCAAAAATTGTCCATAAAAACAATTTTTACTCCTCTTAAGAATATCTCACACTACATGCGCTCACCTAAAGATAAGATTCCTCTTCAAACACCAGGAGATTACAAGATTGACTGCAGCTGTGGGAGCTCTTACATCGGTCAAACAAAACGTACCATAGCTTGTCGAGTGACAGAGCACATCCGGGCGGTCAAAAATATGGACACACAAAAGTCGGCCATAGCTACACACCTACTACCTACCTACCTACCTACTAGAATCTAGCTCAAACCACTGGATCGAGTTACACAATCCACAGGTAACACAATCACAATACACTACACAATACACAATCAACTGAAAAACATTACATCCCAAGATTGGTACAAGAGGCAATAGAGATTACCAAACAGGAATTTCAATCGAGAAAACGGTTTTCAATTGTCTAGAGCCTAGAACCCGGTGGTGAGGATGTGTGGAATTCGTAAAAGTGAGGTACCAGTTATGCGTCCAGATACCGTGAGTGTTGTGTGTCGTAATCGTGATCGAGTTGTCAGTGACAGTGAAACCGCTAGTTCGGGTAATGTTCGGTAATGTTCGATGAAGACTTCAGTTTATCTCGTGATCATGGCGCATGCAACTGTCCCGAAATATCGAGAAGCAGAAAAACTCATATATCATGGTAAATATCCCGTTTTGAGTGAAAATTATGTGCAAAACCATGATAGTTTTAAAAGATACTTTATTCAATACAATCACAAGGATCACTTTAAAATGTCTTACATACTAGAATTTAGGCACCAATTCGTCCTAACCCAAACCCGAGAAGAACTGGCAAGAAATTCGTCCTGGTCTTAGCGCTTAACTACGAAAAAATAATACTAGAGAGTTTATATATACATTTCAAATGTGTCCGTTAGCTGTCGGAAGGCAGAGTATGAGGCCATGCATTGTTATCAATAATATAGTCATTTATAATATAATACTCTTTCTTCAAAAGACTACTCTTTATGTAATCTTAATTAATTGTATGTGTATGTGATTGTATGTGATTTGTATAATTGTCTAATAACCTCAGGCATAGTTGAACAGCCTGTACCGTGAAATAATTAGCATATGAGGAGGTATGGACAGATGTTGCTATTAGGAGAGTATCAGTGGAGTGTAATGGATTAATATGGAAAATCGTAGAAAACGCAATAGTTTTCTGAATAAAGATACCTATTTCGTTGGTAGTACTAAAATCATTAGCATATAATATAATTTACTCTAAGCTTCGATAATTATTTATTGTGACCTAAATACTTATTTTTGTGACACATATATATGTTATTACATTACTTTTACAATTGTTAATAATTTATGATTATCATTGTTCTGTCCTGGAAACATATTTTTACATAATAAGAAACTAAATACATTTTTGTTTCAAACGTTCGCGCTAAAAGTTTTTTGAGCCGGACGAGACGGTAGAAGTAGGTTTTATGTTTTCGTAGCCTATAAATAAGATTCTAAAGCTGGTAAACATCCACTTTTTGATCAGCAGCCGACCCAGACAGAACTAAAAGCAAAGTACTTACCTATTTACTGTTCATGTTTAAATATTCTTAATGGTTGTGTAATATTAACCTTACAAGTTCAATGTGTTTCTACTTGTTCATAACATGTGTTACAATAATATAAACCAGGTTGTGTAGAATATACTAGAAGTATTCTTAGTATACTAGTTGTTTTTTTATTACAAGTAGCTGTGTTTCTTTTCTTTACTCTCCACAATAGCTACCTACCCTTTTAGGATTTCTAGTAACTTTTTAGGGAAAATAGATACCTAGGTAGTTAAAATTAGGGTATATTTCAGG
Organism: Lampropteryx suffumata; assembly: GCA_948098915.1. Taxonomy (NCBI): domain Eukaryota; kingdom Metazoa; phylum Arthropoda; class Insecta; order Lepidoptera; family Geometridae; genus Lampropteryx; species Lampropteryx suffumata. Next base: position 4,507,571 of record OX402547.1, on the reverse strand, counting down.
ATTTATAACTTAGAATCAGTAGAGCATGTTAAATCTAACAAGTGCAAAGATCTAGAGTGGGAGAGCTGTAAAAATTGGAGATATGAGGGTGTCGTATGATTAATAAGAATATAGTCTGACTGGCCACTAACTACTACTACTACAAGCTGTCAGCTTATTTAGTAGTAGCTCTGCCTTCTGCACTGTAGATTGAGGTTTCGATTTCCTCCTAGGATAAACATTTTTGTGATGAACATAGGTGTTTGTTCTGCATGGGTATTATAAAATATCATAAAACTTATGTACTTATGTAATACTAACGTATTTCAAAATATTATATAAGTATTTTATCAATCACCTGTTTACCATATTACAAGCTATGCTTAGTTTGAGGCTAGATGGTGTTGTGTGCATTGTCCACCAATATTTATTGATTTATTTGAAATATAGAAAGTGCGTATTCTGACGAAGGCAAATTGGCTACCACTTGAGATTTTTACGGATTACTAAGACATGGTCATACTTGCACAAGCATAATGAGACATTATGAAGGTTTTAAAGATTTTGAAAGAGACAAGTAGGTATATTTGTATATTGCAAACACGATGACTTCTCACTATTGCAGATTACTCAGGGAACGTGTGTTTGCAGAATCGAAATTGGTGGATATTTTTTAAAGCTGAAGGTATCACAATTCTTGATAGAAATATTATAGCAAACAAACTAAGAAACCAGGACACATGATGAAATGAAAACATCCATGTACATTTGTCAACTTTGGCAACGGTTTTCTGAGAAATAGCATCCGTTATTTTGTTTACTAGCATTTGCCTGCAGCTTTAACTGTAAGGTTTATTGTTTTGTAATTTCCCAAGTGGTAGTCAACAAATAGTTATTTACATTTAACCCATCTTCTTTCGCGTAGCGGTTAAAAAGAACTGTGAAGCTATTCTTCACAGTTCTTAGAAGTAATCTATTTTCAGACTATTTCATTTTAGAATCGGCGCCATTATCATTGAAGTGATTGGTTTTGTAGAAATGGGGCCTGGGCTTTAACCCGATTGTTTACACATAATTTTAGACGGGAATCGAAACTCTATTTTCAAGGGATTGTGTCTGAAAAACTCAACAAACACTTGGATAACGTTGCGGCTGCGACTAAATGGGTAAATAACAGAGTTTCAGTTCAAACGTAAAGCCCTCTTGACGGTGATAGCTCGATGGATCAGTTGGAAGGTGCCTGAAGAGTTTATATTCTGAGAAACGGGTTTTTGGAGGTTTTGTTGAAAGTGGTTGAAGAAACACGGAACCAAGGACTATAAAACTTGTAATTAACAATAGAATGAGAATTAAGTAGGTAGTTCTTTAAATTTTATTGTGGTATTTATGTTAGGGATTTAGGTTTGTTTTTTTTAAGTTATTATTTTAAAAACTCAATTCCAAGGCAAATAATAATTAATATAAATAATTGTAGAAAATGCACACATCTAGCCCCAACTAAGCATTGTATTATAAGAACCAGAAAACTGATATAATACCCATTTAAATACGTACTTATGATAATTGTACAACCCGACACAGAACACACCTCAATGATCATCGCACGAATTCTTGTCCTGGTAGGAAACTGAACCCCCATTCTACATCTCAGAAAACAGCATTGCGATTATGAAATTCTGGTACTATACTAATAGCATTCAATTATATTGATGTATTGGTATTACGGAAACATCAAACATGTTTATGTCGGACATGCTGTCATATGAAAAGATACCTCAGACTAAATAAATATAAAGGAGCGCCGCGATCAACCGAAGTGAAGCCTCAAAACTGTGCTCTTCTGAGTAAATCTACTCACCCACACACACACCTACACCCAAATCATGCTCGTGGTTCTTAGTACATGTCAAATTGTCGTCCTGAAACATTGTCGTCCAGTAAACAAATGCTCATGTTGCACCCGTACCGGTACATATTGGGAGCGATATAATCGAAGTTGTAGACCATTATGTCTATTTGGGTCAGACGATTCAACTAGGCAAGTCCAACTTCGACAAAGAGGTCAGCCGACGAATCCAACTCGGATGGGCAGCGTTCGGGAAATTAAGGCACATCTTCTCGTCACAGATACCGCAGAGCCTCAAGACGAAAGTCTATAATCAGTGCGTGTTGCCAGTGATGACATATGGAACTGAGACTTGGTCGCTGACTATTGGCTTCATACACAAGCTCAGAGTCGCGCAACGTGCAATAGAGAGAGCTATGTTGGGTGTTTCACTACAAGTAAAATCTGCAATGAGGAAATCCGTAGAAGAACCAAAGTCGCCGACGTAGCGCTCACAATTTGCAAGTTGAAGTGGCAATGGGCAGGCCATATAGCTCACAGAACTGATAACCGTTGGGGAGTAAAAGATCTCGAATGGCGACCAAGGACAGGAAAACGAGGAGTAGGACAACCCCCACCTGATGGACTGAAGACATTGTAAAGATCGCAGGAAGTCGGTGGATGGAGAGGGCTCAAAATCGTTCGTAATCGTTCGCTGATATGATGATGATGATGATGATGAAACATTGTACAAAACCTTTACGGCTTAGGTCAAGTACTTTTGATGACGTTTCGTGTTCAAAATAACCAGAAACATACAATTTATATATAAAAATAAGGTGTTATTTCAAATGATTCCTAGACACTTTTTTTGACGAGGAATCACCTCGAAGCCGAAGGATAGCATTATGTTTTTTGTACGATATTTACGAAATGACGACATAACATTTACAAGCGAAAAATAATTACTAAAAGTATATACTTAGAGCAAGGAGCATGGTTTGGGTGTATGAGTATGCATGGTTTCGTGTATATACATAGAGGAGCACGGTTTTGGGGCTTCGTTTTGGTTGTTCGTGGCACCCTAATTATAAACTGAGAGTACGTAAAACGATTTTCAAAACTGGTTCCAGTTACAATCAAACTAATGGTTTAAATTATGCCGGTTGCTGATCGGAACTGATAGACATTGATTGTATCAAAAGTTCCATAATCGCCATTCTGAGTTACTATCAACTGAACTAAGAGATCAGTAATTGTCAGTCAATGTTGTCCTAATTTATGTTAGTTGTGAATTATCAGTATTCGGTTAAAAACCGTTTTACTATCGTCTCTCTGAATATCGTTGTTTTAAGCACATCGATGTCAAAGATTTAATATCGAAGCGAGAGTCCCGAGCGATCACATTGCTCACCTGAATTATTCATTGCGAGATTTTAAAACGATATTTACATTTCTGCATTACTGCTCATTCCCTGCAGGCGTCGCTTTAGTTTATTGATCGTGCACCATCTCAGGTTTTACTATGAACTTTGATGAATTGGTCTTTGATGTGTAACATCTTTTCTCTGGCTTAATCTGTAATCTGTGAGAGTGATTTTGTGAAAAGGGTTAGAAGTGTGTAACAGGAAGCCGTAGACGCGCGAGCTATTTGGATTGACCAATGAGCAATGAGCATGGTAGAGTTGGCCATCTGATGGTACCAACCCATTTGCAAGAGGTTGGTACTGTCTGCCAACAGTGTGAACACCACCAACAACAGTGTGTGTGTGTGAAGAAAGAGAATATGATAAACAAGTATACATTAAAAAAGCACCCTCCTAAAATACATCTAGATGATTATCTATTAATCGAGAAGATTCCAATGAGCCCAAAACGATATCTCTGCTATCGGAAGGATTACCAGATGTTTTATAAAAATCTATATATTAATACGTGAAACAAAAACTTTATACCCCTTTTTACGAAAATTGCGCGGAGGAGTATGAAATTTCGCACACTTATAGTTTATATAGGGAAAAAGTGCAGAATCAATCTTCCAAATTATGCTTAAAAAATACATTTATTATTAATTAATTATGGACGAATTTTGACATGTAGGCGACCAGTAGTACTAATAATTGCTTGATAGAATTTTAAGTCCACACAAAAAGAAGGAGTTAATGTCAATTACTGTCTGTCTGGCAAATATCGCTATCTAGGTATAAAGCTCAACATTTTTTTAATATAGTATTTTAATATTTCAATAGTAAATTTACTACATAATATAAACAGATCAATGTACATATATATATAAAACATGTGATACAGTTGACCTACCTATGGACCATTTAAAATGATATCTCAACTGATCCAGATCACTGCCCGAGGGCAGCGTCCTCAAGACACTGACGGCATTGTTGAATGGAGACAAGAGCAAGCTCATGGATCACGACGCAGGCATCACCCAAGGTTTCTACCAAATGCCTTGAAACCACTTTAAACGCGATGGACTCCTGTTCCCTACGTTTTTTCCCATATTTCTGTCCCTTAATATTATACACTCGTAGTGTAGGTCATATATTAGAAGTCACTTCATAAACACACAGCCGTGCTTATGCGGGAGAAATCCAATACATTCTTCAGTGCTCTCCACCAGTGATCAGGTATTCATTGGATAGCGCTCACGACTCTACTCGGAATTATGACGATGAAGCTTCTGGACGCAACAATTTATGAACCGAATGATAATATATTTCACATATTTATTCTTGGCTTAAGTTCTTTAGTTGTTTTAAGGTTTAGTTAATTAGTAGTTTAGTTAGTAGGTTTTGAAAATGAAAGTAATATTATCTTAATCTTAAACTGAAACAACTTCAACTCCAACAAAACTCATGCTTGGATAGATCATAGATCTTTTCTTAGCAGAAAAAATGTATGCGAAGTTCTGGATTTAACTTAAAATTTTGACATTCGGAAAGTTATAAGCAACCGAATATTTAAATAAATATTTTTTGTGTACTTATCTTCAGATGACATTTCCAGCCAGATGAGCGAGCAAGCAAAATGTGAGAGTGGAAAAAAATATACCTTACGTTACGTCATTGTACGTCTGCGACCGACAATAAAAATAAAAGGCTAGAGGAAACTTCGCACAATTTATTGCGTCCGGTTACTAAGTCGTCTATTGACAGTGCTCACTGTACTGAAATATACACTGCTTCAAGATAGTTTTTAGATTTACGTAATAATGTATGATGCAGAATGGTTTCTGAGCTCATAACTTTACATACAATTTGAAAAAGCACTGGTGGTCTTATGATAGTAGCCCCGTTTTTCGATCCTTAAATTCAAAACAAGATCCGCCTTCCGTTGGCGTTTACGCCTTTAGAATAATCTTCATCTTCTTCTCCTTTGTTAATTGTATTTGACAAAATAATGTCAATTTTGCCAATGTCAAGTGTTAATACTTGTGTGTAGTCAATTTGTTTGTTAATAAAGTCTTAGTCGATGGTTAATTGTCAATTCGTGGAATGGGCGTCTAGAATTTTGTTGGAATTTCTCGTCGTTCAAATCACATTGCACCATAATACTCGTACACATATAATTCAATTGTCCATACGTCACATGTAGTCACAATTGATACATTAAAATTCCGCTAAGATCACTGAATAAAACGAGTAAAAAATTTTGCATTTGCAGAGCTATATTAAGTACTTCATGAAATGACAAAGGAAGAATCACAGAAAACACAGTGAAAGAAACTAGCATGTTGTAGGACCCAAACAGTTCGAAAACGAAAGTGCAGGAAAAGAGCTTCTGAGGTGCTAATTACGCCACTCTGGTTTGAAATAACTAATTACGATAATAGGTAGAAACAGAATTTAAAATCTAGCACATAAGGAGCTTGTTTTTTGATACAGTTATTTATAACATCATTTAAATGGCATTGCAGCAACATCACTTATAACACGTTTTTATAATATGCAAACATCTATTACGCTATCTGTCAGTAATTATTTTATAAGAAAAGAATGTCCGTTTTAGTTTTAAAAGAAAATACGCTGATTAATGGTACTAATAGATAATTTGGTTTTAAAAGACTTATGCGTGTGGCAGGTAATTCCGAGTACGATGCTATAAACATTTTGAAATTTTAACAGGATACTTGTAGATAAATTATTAGAATTATTTAGAAGCCACTAAACAGGAGATATTCGTTATTTGAAGACCTCTGTGGCGCAGTGGATCAAGGCCCGACTGAGAAGCAGAAGGAATCGGTTCCCGCCGCGGTACAAATGTTTGTATGATATGCAAGTATTTGTCTTGAGTCTGAGTGTTTATGTATAATATAATATTTACAAAAAAAGTATTTAACGTGGTACATCAGTCATGTGGTACCCATAACCCAAGCTCTGCTTACTTTGGGCCAGATGATGCTGTGTGTAATGTCCGGCACTATTTATTATTAATACATTTATAATATGTGTAAAAATGATAACAGTAATTACATATATCGTAGAAAACTTGGACCAAAACTACGTAATCGAACGACGACGAATTTATAGTAACTGAAATCCTTAAGGATGGCAATAGGTATAGGCCAGAAGTACGCCTGATAAATATATTTAGGACTAGCAAATTTCATTTCAATCCGTTGTGTACGTGGCCTACTCGCTAAAATCTTAATTATAACACCTATCGTTTGCTTACAAACCATGGTTTTCTCGTTTCATTTTAATGAAGTAATCGCATTATATAATTTACAGTAATAGCAGTGAACGCAAATTTACGTCATAAAATACAAAATGTTGTGTTATCTAAATCAAAATATTAATTTGTTTAAAAGATTCATAGTCTATGAATCTATGAGACTATGATTCTTATAAACAAACTAGCTGACCCGGCAAACGTTGTTTTACCTTATTGAACATAAAAAAAAATTGGAGTCAGCCCTTAACACTTAGGGGTATAAACATTAGTTATAAACCTATTCTCAGACCTTCTGAATATACATATAAAATTTCATCAAAATCGGTCAAGCCGTTTTAGAGGAGTATAAACATGAAAACTGTGACACAAGATTTTTATATATTTGTAGGGATTAATATTTTGATTTAGGTAACACAAAACTTTACTCTCTGATATAGACAACAAGAACAATAAATTAATTTATTTTTCTCTCATAAATGTATTTATAATAATATTTTGATTTCTTAACAGAGAGCTGGTACGCTAAAGTTCTTATGTGCATCCATTGTGTGACGTGACGACCTCTGCCCAACTGTCTTCACTTATACGGCTGACGTGCCCCGCCCAACTCCATTTTAATTTGGCGGTCCTGTCTCCGACGTCTGTTCTTACGTTCAGTTCTGTTCTGTCTGTCCTAAAGTTCTTATGTTACTACATCGTAATTTTCCTATAAATATAAAGGTAGTACCGCTACGTGACTCCGTTCCCACACTAGGACTAAAAAGCCTGTATAGTGGGGTCACAGGGGCTCTTCTAGATTTACGACTTGTACAATGAGTGTCTTAAGAAATAAAAGATAAACACACAAAAATATATTTAATAAAATAGGAAACAAAACAAATAATGTACATGAGAAAGAGAAACAGAAAACGTTACATTGCCAAGTAGGTATGTAAATATTTAGATGTTTGAGATTGTGTGCATGTGATGAAAGTGTGAGTTTGTAGGTATACATTATGTGCGCTTGTGTATTTGTAAGTAAAGGTATCCATGCGTGTGAGTGTTTGTGTGTGTGTGAGATGTACTAAATATGTTGGTGGGTTTCAATGAATATTATTAATGGAATCATTCAACATTGTCTAGAAGATTTTCGGTTTCACTGTAAGTTAAATAAAATAGATAGTTGAAGATAGCTTTCTTTAAATGGTTGTAGTTTAGGGTCACAATCTCAATGGTTCTACTGATGCGGTTATAAAGTTCAGGTACCATGATAGCTAGAGACTTCCTTCTAAGTAATTGAGTTAGGAATTTGGTACGTATTACAAATGTTATACGGTTTTCTTGTTTTGACCTGTGAGAGGTGCCTAAACCTAAACCTAGGTTGAAATAGGTCACATAGATAGCCTAAGCCACTGGTTGGACCAGTGACTACGATTCGATATTTGGGACAAGAGGCTTGAAATTTGAAGGATGCATTCTGTTACGTGTGCCAAACGTGAACTGAAATTGGTATTCCGGGAATGCATGGTCCCCAGCCGAGGTACAACGAAGGCATTAAAAATAGAGTACCTATTTTTACCTTTCTTCTTTTTTCCAATTTTTGGGCAACAACACATCACAAACTTTTAAAGCACAAAACATTGCTTCAAAGATTGCTGTTATCCTATCAATATAATAAATAATGCCCGTCATTTTACATAGCATCATGCGATGCCAAAGTAAGCAGAGCTTGGGTTATGGGTACCATAATATGACTGATGCACTACATGTTTACTTTAATTTTGTAAATACATACATAGAAACACCCAGACTCGAGACAATTGCAGATCATACAAACATTTTTTCCCTTTAATATACGGCACGGTCGTAAAGTTCGTAATCGGAAACAAGTTTTATTCATGACTGTAGCTGTAGCCGGCATGGGTTGCAATGTCACAAATTTTCTCACCGTTTAAACCTTTCCTGGACTACGACAAACATTTCAACACCAAAATCAGCTAAATCAGTCCAGCCGTTCTCGAGTTTTAGCGCGACTAACGAACAGCAATTGATTTTTATTATATAGAAGATATATTAATATAGTTTAACTGTTTTTGGATTTTTACCGTATGCTGTGTGACCTTGCTCTTGCCAAATTTCATGATTCATTTGTTCTTTATTCGCCTGTAATCCCACGGGTCGGTAGATTCCTCCTCAGATATTTATTGACATAGATCTTTTAGGAAGTTTAAAGAGATGTCAGAGACACGACCACATACTATATTATGTAATGCCTACGCTTTGCACAATAGTGTTCCGTACGCGACAAGTTGCAAGCCTATCTTTAGTTAGACTAACCAATGACTGACTTCACGCGTGGTGTTCCACTTGTTATGAAATCAAACTAGCAACTTGCCCTGGCTTCGCACTGGTGCATTATACACTATCTTCCTCATGTAACACCGTTCATTGGTGAAAATAGTATAAAATCCAGTCGCTAGTTTTTGAGTTTAACGCGTTCGTAACGGACGAGTCAGCCGCACATGTGCTCCTAGAGTGCAGTAGTGTGGCACCTCAACGTGCTCAGTATCTTGGTACACCAAGGACACCCAGGGAGGCATGCGCTAGGATCAGTAGGCTGCTGGCCTTTCTGGAAGACATCGGGTGGCTGGAATAGCAGCCTCCACCCGTTACGCAAAAGGGGCCCATGAGAGGCCTAATTGCAAAATCTCGTCCACACTCTAAGTACCAAGTACCAAGTAATAGTTTAACGCATTCAGACAGACATACTGTACATATAATATGTACTGATACTTATAATATGTACTGGTTTGTGACTAAAAATGTGTTAAAATGTTTCAAGAACCGCTTGCTTTTGAATAATGGCGACAGTACTTCTATTTTTTTTTGCTGAGACCTAGTTAAGATGCATGAGCTTTATCGTCTTAAATCATAAACAAACAGCCTAATCCGTTGCTCAATAATAATCCCTTATTAAAAACAGGAGAATCCTTACATCCTCAAACTAAGCCGTACAAGAGAGAAATAATTTAATTAACGCCATTGAAAATGTTTTCGTCTGAAGTGTTTCGCTGTGTTTCACTGCGAGCTATAAACAGAGCGGGTTTAGACATTTCTAAACCGCGTCTAAACAAGCCTTTATTGTTGTACGAGTAGGACTTTTTTCGAGAGCAGTTTGCGGACTGATAACTATTAATTATACAACTTATACTAAATCTTGATTTAAGACAGTGCCTACAGTAAATTACCTCTTGTATGAAAAATAAGGTGGCTTCATTTGCTATTTACAACGCTGTCTGCTCGTAAATAAAGAAATAATATAATAAGCATGGAATGTTATTATCGTTTTTAAATAAATAAATAATGCCACAATTTCACACAGCATCATCTGGCCCCAAAGTAAGCAGAGCTTGTGCTATGATCACATGACTGATATACATACATACTTACATAAATTTTTTTTGTAAATACATACTCGTACATATTATACATAGGAACACCCAGACCCGAGACAAATACTTGCAGATCATACAAACATTTGTCTCACGGCGGCAATCCGAACCCGCAACCTTCTGCGTCTCAGCCGGGCCTTAGTCCACTGCGCCACAGAGGTCGTCGTTTAAAGTTTGTAATAATTTTATATCTAATGTTTAGATTGTTTCAAATTTTCCTTAAGTTCACGTTGTTGTAATTTGCATCTACCACGAATATCAAGAGAATAAACTTTTTAAAATATTGTTTGTTGAATTATTTTTTTCATTCTTTATTTGATACTAGCTGACCTGTGCCCACTTCGCTGGCGGTTACAACTTCACAAAAAATATTAAGGGACTAATATCGCTATTAAAATAAGATAGCTATTCAAATTATTGTAATAATTACAGAGATTAACAAAGTTTTACCTACAATACTGTAGTATCTACATTATTTTGATCTATCTCGTAGGATTCAGCCAGCGTTTGCAATGTAAAAGCAAAAAATGTGTTTATTTACGACATCACATTAGAAACCGCTGAAATTATCAGTGTTTCTCTGATATATTATGCATGTATTATACATATAAACCTTCCTCTTGAATCACTCTATCTAAAAAAAAACCGCATCAAAATCCGTTGCGTAGTTTTAAAGATCTAAGCATACATAGGGACAGACAGACAGCGGGAAGCGACTTTGTTTTATAATATGTAGTGAAAAATCACAATATAAGCGCCTAAAAACGTGTCAAACCAGTACTACAGTACTGTGTCCCGCCTTAAGTAGATACTAGATAGTTATAGACCTGAAATTCTAATAGCAATCTTTTTTTAGGTGTCTTCTTCTTATCATGCCACAAGTTCCTTCGAACCAGGTGTGGTGAACGGATTAATGTACGTCTCTGGGTATAGAGAAGCACTAACGCTTATAATAACTAATTAGACGCTGATAGTTAAACATTATTGATATATTGATCAAAGAGACATATATTTTGACGTGATAATGTCTTATAAATCGATGAACGCCGGCTGCACGCACGAAAAAGCATGACACATTGTCACGTTCCGCCTGAGCAGAGCAGGTCATCAATATTTCCTTACGACTATATCACGTAAAATTATAGTCCGTAAACCGACATTACAGGCAACCAATTTTTTTAGGAATCTAGCTACACTCTCGCTTTGCTTGCTCGATTTTCTCGCTCGTATTGCTCCTTCATTCTGCTCGCTCGTTTTGCTCGCTCGTTTTGCTCGCTCGTGTTTCTCGTTCATTTTGCTCGCTCGTATTGCTCGTTCATTTTGCTCGCTCGTTTTGCTGGTTCATTTTGCTCGCTCGTTTTGCTCGCTCGCGATTTCAGGGGCCTTGAACTGAGGTGCTGGTAATAGGATTAATTTCATTGTAACAGCTATGTTTTAATATTGTTCCTTGTTTATTGAAAGCTTTTGTCTCCGATTAAGTTAATGAAGTCTGGAGTGAGCATATTTATCAATGTTACGCCTATTGATATTGTTTGAATTCTGTTTAATTGTTTTTGTATTTTTAGGGTTTTGTATCTTAAATAAATATATTTAAGATTTAAGGCCAAGCGCATGTGACCACGCATAATGAAGGCTTATAGGTAACCCCACTTTACAGCTAGGGCAAGTATTTTTATCTATCTTTGTAAAGACCAAAAATTCGTATTACTATGCGAAATTTTACACAGTTAAACTTTGAGCCTGCGAGCGAAAGGTCTGATTATGAGTGGATAGACAGAACTATAAGGATTCCTTGTGAACTTCGGAACACTAAAAATAGAGCAATGTTTACATTAAAACTAGTTAGGAATCTCTTCTCAGTCGGGCACTCTTGTCGGAGTGGTGGTGGTTATGTGGGTCTTGATGAATGGCGGCTCTTGCTATGCGTCTCCATTCGGCTCTATTAGAGGCATTGTGGGAGCAGTCGGTCATCGTGGATTTGGTGATTTAGTTAGGAATAATCTTAACTAATATTATGACGTCATTACCAACCTACAAAACATTTATTACATCTATCTTAATACCCACGTAGATACCTACCCATAAATTATGTACATACTTTTCTAAACAGGAATATAAATGAATACGTATTATTTCTACTGATCTGTATACCTAATACTAATTTAATTTAAATTATACAGAACAATGTCAATTTTAAATATTTAACTTATTCTAGCTTTTCACAAGAGAACAAACTCAGTCTATCAATAACAGGCTATTTATCAGCATATACGTCAAGTTGTGCGACGTACGAGACGGCGAAGACATTGAGGTGTCATTCGGCTCTACATATGAGGGACTGTTGGTGTGCCTCGGTTTGTGCGGGAGTTTCTACAAATAGTTGTACCTGGGTGAATCTTACGATCTTATGTAAATAACCTCTTTATGGGGAACACGGTGCGCTTCTAGAATGCTTTCTAAAAATGCAACTATGCTGCCTATTGGGAAGTTTAAAGCTTACATAAAGGGAAGTCTTTTGAAAAAAGCGTATTATAATATAAATGACTATATTATTGATAAGAAAACATGGCTTCAAGTTGCTTTGCCCTAGGACCAATGAACTGACACATTTGAAATGTATAAACTCTCTTGTATTCGTTTTTCGCAGTTAAGGTGATCATGCAATAAAGCGCTAGGACCAGGTCGAGTTTCTTGCCAGTTCTTATCGGGCTTGGGTTAGGAGGACCTGGCATCTAAATTCATCTAGAATGTAAGACGTTTCAAAATGATCCTTGTGATTGTATTGAATAAAATATCCTTTGACTTTGACTTTGAGACTCCAACTCTATATTTATTCTTCCGCCACCCTAGAACAATCAGACAAGATACAACGAAAGCTTCTCACAAATCTTAAAAAATAATAAATGTTGGTCACGTAGAGGGCGCGGTGTCGCCACTATTCGCGCATTAATCTCTTCCGTGCACACTCGGCGCGTGGTATGCTGGACGTGACCGACCACACTATTTGCAGGGGACAAATAAATTCCTCTAAGTTCATTAGACCATCAGGCCACTAGAGATTTTACGAGTAACTCCTTTCAATAAGTCATTAGATCGAAGTTTACCAACCGTCAAAACGAATGCTGCGTAGTGTTGAACAATCTACACGCACGCAATATTATGATAACCTACAGCCACCGCGGGCGATCGCAGGCGTAGAAGTGCTACATAGCGAGAGTATCCGTCATTTATAAGCACATCCTAAGAAGCTCTTCAGTACAAGCGACTGGTGTCACATATCAGTTGGTAGTAACTCTACCTTCGCGCCGTACGCGCCATTTCGTGCACTTGTTCTACGACATGCTTGTTTCCTCACGATGTTTTCTTTCACCATTTCAGTGTACTGGTATACCGTATTATACAATATTAAGTTCATTAGTTCATCATCAGTTTGGTTTATCAGTCATCTAGTTCCCATAAGCATTGAGTTTAAGGCATCAAGCCTTGCTTAGGGTGCTGTAAATAGTTGTTCACTAACATTTATCTTCAAAAAAGTTCTCAATTCAGTTGTTTATATATTTATTATTTTATGTTTGTGACCTTATAACTCCGTCATTTATGAACCGATTTGAAAAAAGATTTATTCTATGAAATATAATTTCAATTGGTTCCATAGACATTTCATCAAATACGGTTCAGTAGTTTGGTTTTAAGATCAAAATAATCGAATCGGCAGGAATCGAACCCGCATCTGCGTCTCAGCCGGATCTTAGCCCACTCTGCCATAGAGTTCGTCAACATAATATAAATTAAGTTGGGTCTCTTTTTAGTTTTTAATACGACATTATTTAGATTAGATTTTTTAAGATTAACTAAGACTCAAAATTATCTACGAACAAAATTCTTTGGTCATGTTAATCGGACAAAATTCTTTGAAACCACTTCTCATTAAACACGCTTTAACTAAGTTTATATTGCTATATAATAGTTTTTAAAAGGCTTTGCAGTTTTCCAGCTGATCGCACAAACGACTGTCTAACTGGCAAACGGTTTGTGGCTTTGTTGTTGGATGCGTTCGAATAAATAAAATATGGGTTTTGCTTTTATTTTTGTTTGGTTCGCCGGATAATACCTTTGATTGGATGGCTTGATTTTTAGTTAGCTTCTACAGACGGCTTTGCATGTTTGTATTTCAGATGAAAGTGCTAAGTAGGTAAACGTAGACAGAAATCTTTCTCTGTCTTTGATTTTATCATAGTGAACTATTAAATACAACGCGTTAAGTAAAAGCAATTTGCTGGTTTGCTTACGTTATTTTTAATTACTTTGCTGCAATTTGCTGGTAGTTTACGTTATTTTAAAAAAATTATAAAATTGACGTGTCGAGAGCTAGTTTATAATATAATGTAATTTCTATTAAAAAATTCTAAATATATAAAAATATTATAAATTTCTGTAATTTATTATTGAATAAAATAATAAGTACTAAATAGATATATACATTAGAAATTGTGGACAATCCACACAAAATCATCTAGCCCAAAACTAAACATTGCTTGTACAATACCGATCCTATATTACTATTGGAACAAGATAACTGATAGAATATGAATATACTTTTAAATACATACATAAAGTATTTAATCGGTAAGTACTAGCTCCTATCTGGCCCAACGCATAAGCATTGCCCTTCTCGGGGACAATCCCTCGTACTTTGATCTGGATCACTGTGATCTGGAGCTATAAATAGATTGGAGTGGTCCTCAGATAGCTCAAATGTTTCACATTTATTTTATATTGTCGCATATTAGTGTGTCGTACATGTTTGTTTGTAATACTTTGTAACACCCAGACACAATATCTATGTTCGTCAAACAAACGTTTGATAAACATCAGTCAATCAGTCTAATCGTCATTATCATTTAGCCCGACTACACTGCGGGGACAGGCCTCTTCTTTACCGTCCCTAGCACGTCTTATCCAGTTGTTCCCGATAACGCTGACTATATAACTTGATCAACGGACGGGTGGTCTCGTGTCCGTTAAGCATCCCTTGACAAACCCGCTACGCCACCGCCTTTGTCCATCTGCCGTTGCCCGTTCTCCAAAAGTGATACCCCGAGCATAGCGCGATCCAGACGCAGAAGGTTGCGGGTTCGATTCCCGCCGCGGGAGAAATGTTTGTATGATCTGCAAGTATGTCTCGGGTCTGGGTGTTTCTATGTATAATATGTATGTATTAAAAAAAAAGTATATAAGTAGTGCATCAGTCATGTGGTACCCATAACACAAGCTCTGCTTTCTTTGGGGCCAGATGATGCTGTTTAAAATGTACGGATTTATTAATTGATTAATCTATTTATTATTGTACAGGAATATTCCTGTACAATATTGTACCTTAACTAGAATACCTACTATTGTACAAAAAACAGGATTAACTGCGGTCTATTAGAAGCAGTTTCGACAAGTTCCAAAACTGTTTTTTATTTACTTATGAATGAGATTGGATTCTGAATACACTGTAAAATAGAATAGTTTGTTATGGTTAACCCTGGGTAGATAAATGAGAATGTGAGGAACTCTATGAAAAAAATGTGTTTACATTATTTGTTTTCACCTCTTACCTACCTAACTAAAATTTCTTAAATACGAAAGACCTTATTTTGTTTATACCAAAGTCTGAATTAAAGTAACATTTATAAATGACCCTTCTTAAATTTACTAAATGAACGTGTAATTGACGTATTTTAGCTCATTTTAGACGCAATGTCATTTGGTGTTAATTAAAACTGGGGAAAATCCCCTCAATAATGAAACAAAATGTAATTTTAATCATAATTTAAAACTGTTCATTTTCTTGTGACTTTCTTGTGATCAAAATAGGATCGTTCGTATTTCAGACGTTTTTGTTAGTCCAGCTAAACAACAAATTCAAATTCAAAACATTATTTACTCAAAAATAGTTGTCTGTTAAGTCGGTTTACGGACGATAGTTTAACGAGACAACGTATCTATCTGTTTTGTTTTCTCCGATCGTAACGTTACAATGAGCGTAACGGGACAATGAGTGTAACGGGACAATGAGTCATCCTTTTTAGTGCGTGCAGCCGGCGTTCATCGATTTATTAGACGTTGTCACGTCAAAAAACACTTTTCTTTACATAACAAAGCCAACTGACGCTTAAATAAAAAAAATTAGTTGTCTGTAAAGTCGGTTTACGGACGATAGTATAACGTGACAACGTCATAACAAAACAGATAGCTTTGTTATGTGCTCTCGCTACGGTCGTAACGTTACAATGAACGTAACGGGACAATGAGTCATACTCTTTCGTGCGTGCAGCCGGCGTTCATCGATTTATTAGACGTTGTCTCGTCAATAAAATTACAAGGACTTTTTTTTAATCGTCTTCTTACATGCTAGTGAATGCCGGTTCCTCCTTAAGAAGAATTCGGCAAGAAAGTCGTCTGGTAACACTTTTTTGTATGATCCTTTGGAATATTGTTACGGATGCCGAGTCGAGGTGGTGCAGATTCATCCCAAGCTTAATAATGTTATTTTATAATAATGCTTTATGTATCTTAGAATCTGGGTAAATATGTTTCACATGCTAGTTGAACTAATTGAAAAAACGATCCTTCACAATCCTACCTTCGTCTCTCCTTATTATACGGACTATTATATCAGTCCTAAAGTTTGAAGTAGGAAAATATTTAAATGAGGTTCCGTAATTATGCGTAAAGTTTGCCTTTGGGGCCCTGATAAAGAAACGGTTTACGGACTGGGACCAACCCAAGTCTTTATACACACAGAAGACAGTTTGCCGAACCTGCCTATCACTAGTCAAAGGGTGTCTTATAAAATGGCAATCATTATTTAACAACTCCGACTTGAACCAATATACGTTCTTGTTAATTGAACCTCTGCGCCCTTGACTGACTAAATTTTGGGAGCTATTTTCATAGTTTAATTCAATTGTTTATTTAACACTAGCGTCGAACCGCGGCTTCGCATCTACATCAAAAGTAGTCTATTTGGTATTTCAGGTCACAAACTACTACATCTATACCAAGTTTCCCCCAAATCGATTAGCCATTACGGCGTAATTTAGCCATAACATATACTACACAAAAACATACACTCACCTAAACATCCAAACGTTTACACAAACATTCGCATTCCTTATATTAATATGATTGTAGTGATTGTTATAACTTTATGTACTTACATAACCAAGATATTGTTAATTCTGGACTACTTGCTATCATAGACAATCATAGACAACGGTTTTTTCGTATGCAAAGGAACGAGGCGTCTACGGACCTGGTTTTTGTGAGAGCGCAAGTAAGACTGTCGGGTTATTAACTGTCCGAAATATACGCTCACGGTCCGATGGGCCGAGTTTCAAGCCACTGCGTTGATTCTCTTACTTGGATTGGATAGCTCTTTGAAAGTTTTGTGTGTAAATTGCGCGTTTGGGGTATTTTGAACAATAAGTTGAGACCTCAAGGCAGGTTCTCGTGAAAAGGCTTAATTCTATCGAATTTAACATATAGCAATACCTATCTAATATGGTTTTTTTTCTCACTTTACCTTATCGTGTCACCAGTTCTTTCGAACCAATGCAGTGTGGTGAAATAATTAAAATGTGCCACAGAGGCTGTTTCCGTGCACTTGGCATATGTCTTCGATGTTTTCCTTTACTATTGAGAGTATTGATAATAACGCACATACATACATTAGCACATACATTTTTCGAACCGCTATATTTTTGACGTGACAACGTCTAATCTAATCGCACGCACGAAAAAGGATGACTCATTGTCTCGTTATGCTCATTGTAATGTTACGATTGGAACGAGAGCGCATAAGCGCAGTTGTTTTGTTATGACGTTGTCACGTTAAATTATCGTCCGTAAAACGGACGATAATTTTTTTAGACAAACAATTTTTTTTTACTAATTGTGCTTTGTCATAAAACTAATCTTATTAACAATGAATGGGTTATGAATATTATTTGCAATTATTCTTAACTAAGATTGTATTATAGGTATTGAGCTCTGATGACATTTAGTATGTACTACAAATATTCAAATTAGCCATTATAATCCGATTTTTTTATATAAACTTCAAACAAAATAAAAGTCCCAAAATATGAGCTTTACATAATAGTGCAAAAAGTGAGGCTGAAAATATACGGTGGAAGAAATTCAGGAATGAAAGGTGGAAAGAGCGCGAGTTTCACTCACTTTTAAACATTTGCCAATTTCCGAGCGATAAACCATTCAAATAACTCTCTATGTTACAAGTTTGTTTCTAATCTTCAACTCGGAGCCAAATTACACGCCCTAAGAGGCACTTGACGGCTTTATCGCGAAATAAAACCCAAAGTTTCATCGCAAAGTGTTAGATGACCCTAATCTGGAAGAGTTCATAAAATAATCAGAGACTCATTAAATATTCGTTTTACAATGGAGATAACTGCCTGTCAACAAATAAAGTTATGATATTTTATTCGATCCATTAACACTCAGAGTTGATAAAAGCAAAAGCACCGCCGTAAAATTAAATAAATAAATAAATAATCACGGACATTTCACACAGCATCATCTGGCCCCAAAGTAAGCAGAGCTTGTGTTATGGGTACCACATGACTGATATACTACTTATATACTTTTGTTAAATACATACATATTATACATAGTAACACCCAGACCCGAGACAAATACTTGCAGATCATACAAACATTTGTTCCGTGGCGGGAATCAAACCCGCAGCCTTCTGCGTCTCAGCCGGACCTTAGCCCACTGCGCTACAGAGGTCGTAAAATTGCTTGCCTTTCGATCTTTTACAGAATACATTTCAGAGAATGTGGCCAGGAATTGCATGATCTGATTCATGATTTAATTGCATGATCTCCTTTTCACTACAGGACAAGCAGAAGTACCGCTCGGTACCATCCACCTACCTTGTCAGTCTAGCACCCTTACAAACAAAGCACTTTGCTTCCACATTTTTATTTATTTTATTTATTTATAATTCATAAATCAAATATGAGAATACTTTGTCAACTTCTGTCTTTCCTGAAAACTACAATTTGGGTCTCTTCAAGTCAAGAGAGAATAGGTATCTTCTAGACTTTCGGGCTCCATCATCGGCTGCATTATTGCTTACCACCAGGCGAGATGGTTAGAAGTGGTTCTATCGAAGATTAAAAAAAAACAGCGTGTCACTGTGTATGTATATTGTGTTCCCCCGTAAAGTTCAACAGTAACAATTTCCTTACCAAAAACTCCAATTTCCAGAACAGTTCGACAAGCACTTTTGCTGAGACTGCCAACAAAGTTAGTGGCGGGGCGTTCCTGCACTTTCAACAGTTCTTACAACAAAAATGCACGAGCACCAAAAAGTGCGAACGAGAATTCCGCTAACAAGACGCCGTGCAACTTACAATTGATCTTTTGAAAATAGCACCGCGACGACTAACGATGCGTACGGACTGGAGTGTTCTTGTTATGGGAAAAAGGCGACATCATTAATTGTTAATAATTAAAAGTTAACTTAAAAACATAGGTAGTGTTTAATGTACAGAATAATATAAAATACATGTGTAACGGTTGAGCTATCTAAGGTCCGCTTAAAACGATCTATAGATAGCTCAACTGATCCAGATCAGTGTCAGCGGGCAGCGTCCCTAAGACACTGGCAGCATTGCAACGTTTAATGGCAAAGCTAATACGCTGGGCCAGATAGGAGCCAGCTCTCATTTCATACAAGCAGTAAGCAGAGCTTGTGTTATGGGTACAACATGACTGATATATCTCTATTTTTTTTGTAAATACATACTTATTATACATAGAAACACCCAGACCGAGACAAACACTTGCAGATCACACAAACATGTGTCTCGTGGCGGAAATCGAACCCGCATCCTTCTGCGCCTCAGTGGACTAAGTCCACTGCGCCACAGAGGTCGCCATACACACCGAGTACTAGCTCTACCTTCTATCTGCTGTTGTTTGTAGGTTCGATTGTCACCCAGGACTAATATTTTCGTGATGAACTTAGATGTTTGTTGTCAAGTGTTTTTTTTCTAGTATCTAATTGTTCTGTCAGTTATCTGGTTCCAATAGTACAAGCTATACCTAGTATAGGGCTAGAAGGTGACTTGTCTATTAATATTTTTATTTGTAATGTACAAAATAATATACAATAATATAAAATACACGTGAAACAGTTGAACTATCTAAGGACCGTTTAAAACGATCTATAGATAGCTTAACTGCTCCAGATCAGTGTCAGAGGGCAGCGTTCCCAAGATACTGACACAAGATAAGATTTTCTAAATAAATAATAATGATGACTTTGTTATAACGTTTTAAATGTTTACCTAGGTCTGCCTAACAATAAGGTAAGCTCAATGGCAATACTGAATCATCGATATTGCCTAAATTCCATAGTAACAATAATCATAACCCTTACAAATAATCCCGGTTTGAAGCTCCATTTTAGAGGCAGCTCAATAATCTAGCTATACCATGTAGGTACTAATATGTATTCTGTGGTGACACTTGAAAATCGCAACGCGACAACGAAACACGCTAAAGTTTTAGCAACTCTAATCTCATTCTTTTGTCATCAAAGTCTCAGCTTTAAGAAGAATTGCGACGCCGAAAGCACGCCATCAATTTTCATATAACTTTTATAACTTACTATATTATTAATAGTGTGACTAGCTAAGCAAAACTGTAGAATTTTCGCATACTAGATGTCAAGAGCGAATACTACGTACGTAATTGTATTTAAGTGACGGTTACCTTTTACTAAAACGTGGACCTAGAGCCAGTACAGACATCAATTCAACTGTTAAAATATAATAATAATAATAATGCCGGACACTTCACACAGCATCATCTGGCCCCAAAGTAAGCGGAGCTTGTGTTATGGGTACCACATTACTGATATAATACTTTTATACTTTATTTTTTTCTATACATACATATTACACATAGAAAATCCCAGAACCAAGACAAATACTTGCAGATCATTGCGGAATAGAACTTGTAACCTACTGAGTCTCATGCAGGCCTTCGTCCACTGTGCCACAGATGTCGTCATCACATCAGTGTCTGTATCACACAAAATTTACATAAATGAAAACCGGTGCATATACTTTACGGTTCTCGGATAGTATATGCCTTCGCTTTCGCTTCTCATACCCATATCTATTAGGTCCTTACATAAGAAATTGGCGTTTTGTATGGGAGGAAAAAGTCGTTGTTTTTTTGTGAAACATATTTAATTATTCAAAATGAACCATTGTTATCTATGCACTTTTGCCATCTCATAGGTAGTTCATTGATCCCTTCACTAAAAAAACCACGGGGGCGAGAATCAATAAACTCTCTGGATGCGGTTTGGACTGCCACATCGGAGATGAATTTTTCCTTGAAAGTAATCCAAATTCCAAAGCAGCAGTGGCCTAGAGCGATTGATCAGCCTTGTTTGTTTAGCGGCTAGTTCTTCCATCATGGTTTGCAGTTGCTGACAATAGATATCTGCCTTAATCGTTTGACCAGATTTTAGAAGTGTAGTGAACGACACCGGCATTAGTCAACCTAACACTCACAAGTTACTTTTTCTGAGTAAGTTTTCGCTTGGGGCATGATTTGCCTGGTTCTCCAAAGTTCAGCCATTGCGACGAGCGCTTCCAATTATCGTACAGGATCCACTTTTCATCTCATAATGACCTGATTTAAAATCCCTTAATTATCGTGCCGGTTGAGCAATGTAACGCAGCAGTCGACGCGTGTTTGCTGGTTTGCTTCACTCAATTTATGAATTTAAAAAAAGTTTGAATGGTACCCACCTGTTCAAACTTTTTTACTTTCCCTGTTTGCTAATTTCTAGAACGAAAACGTCGGAACCAAAAACGTACCATGTTTTCTTTTGCGAAACCAGCGCTATACTCATCGTTAATACTTCGAGCTGTATCTGCAGCACTGGAGCCACAGTAGAACTAGTAAATAAAATTAAAAATATTCATGTTTTCCATTGTGCGAGATGAGCGACGCCAAAAAAAAAGTAATGAGGAAATAAACAAATGAATGACTGTTTTTAAAACTCAAACATACCAGCTAAATGAATTTATAAATTTGAATTTGGAATTCTTATCCAAAGAGATTCTTATCTTATATTTCAGATCAAAGTGGCCAGTAGATACGACAAAACGCCAGTTTCATATGTAAGGACCAAATTTTTATATACCAATATTTTTATAGATAGATACAGATTTAAATTAATAAACTATTATTATTATCCTTCAAATTTTGCTCAGCTCTTGTAAACTTGGAGTAGCCCTAAAGCCTAATCTTGTCAGACACAATCCTCCAAAACTGTGCGAAACTAATATTAACCTACTTACTAACCAACGATTTCCAAGTTCGGGAAAATATGTTTCAAAATTGAAGTTATACTTGTTTCTACACTTTCAAAGACTTTCAGATGAGAGCGATTCGAGTTATAAAACCCTGTGTAAAAATATTATCATACTACAGACTAGTGCAGGAAGGAAGGTGCGGAGTACGAAATAAAGGAATATACTCATACTCAGTATAAGGTGAAATCGGGTTGTGGATAACAATAACAACTTTATTTAACCTTTAAATACGACCCTCCACCCGATAGACTGACGAAATTGTAAAGATCACAAGAAGTCGGTGGATGGAGAGGACTCAAATTCGTTCATCCTGGAAATCTATTGCGGAGGCCTATGTTCAGCAGTAGACTTCTTAAAGGCTGATATGATCATGAACCTTTAAATGTTACAAATATACATTGTAAAATACATAGGTTATACTTAATAGTAAACTAGTCACTTAGTAGTAGGTACATCCTCGAAACTTGGCTCACACAAACTTAATAAATAATTATTGTACTTATTGTATTAGGCATACTTTTAGCTAAAAATAGGTTTAGAACTGTCAAATGAAACTTTGGTATTCTGCTGTTACCAACTTATCCTAACAAAACATTAAACAGATGGACAAATATTTAGTACAATTCCGCCAATCTATTCCTAAAGAGAATAGAATAGAATAAAAGACTTGTTGCTTCGACCAACGTCAGACTGAGACTGACGTTGGTCGAAGCAACAAGTCTGCAGAGCATAGTGTTTTTTCGTCGGGGTGCGGAGTGAGTCAAGTGAGTGTTCCTGAGGATGCCTCGTGGCGGGGCGAAACACGTGTCGAATTTCTTTTGAAGGTAACTCTTTAGGAATAGATTGGCAGAATTGTACTAAATATTTGTCCATCTGTTTAATGTTTGGTATGGATTTCCGCAAAGTCACGAATCAATTATCTAACTTATTCTTATTTAATTTTATCTAATTTAATTAAGCGTTTCTAATTAACTAAAATATATTTTTGACAATTCCTAATTTTAGAAATGAACCAACTGAATTGCCACCATTGTTAGCTTGGTATAAGTAAGTAGGTATACGATGTACATGGCTGAACCCCCTTTTCGTGCACATGGCACACGTCTTTGAACTTATTTAGATTCTACGACATGCTGGGATTCCTCACGTTTTCCATCTCTGTTTCACTAAGAGTACAGGTATAGCGCACGTACATTTTTCGATCATAATAATCTAGTGGTGCGCGGATTCGAACCCACCTTAGGATCGGAAGGCGAGGCCACAACCACAATGACTTTAATGTATGAATAAAAACATGAGGACAAGCCATTAAAGTCATTGAACAGTGGTATTAGCGCTCATAATCTGTCAACACCAATCATAATCCACTACAGTGGATACGACCACATTCATAAAACCAAACAACCTACGAATAATTAAAATAATATGAAAACCTCCAATATCTGGACGTGTCAGTTTAATCTGCTGGGTCAGTCCGCAACTTATCAGATCCATTTCATTCCGATGCAATCGGATGAAAAATAATGCAGCTGCATGATCACGGGGTATTACGACATCTGTGGCGCAGTGGGACTGAGATGCAGAAGAATGCGGGTTCGATTCCTGCCGCGGGACAAATGTTTGTGTGATCTGCATATGTGTTTATCTACGTATAAGTGTACATATTTTTCAAAAATAAATTATATCAGTCATGTTCACAATCTCTGCTTCCTTTGGGGCTATTACGTTGCTGTGTAAAATGTCCAGCATTATTTATTTATTTACTTTGACTAAAACTCTAAGAATGACTACCGTTTGATGATCATCTCAACATGTAGGTGTCATCATCCACAGTTCAAAAAATTCCAAAATTTAAGCTCCCTTTATTTTAGGCCCTTTTTAGGAATTTTAACGTTCGACCCTTATAAAGGGATGGTAATTGGAAACATATGTAAGAGAAAAAACCCCTTTCAAACGGAATTAAGTTATTCCCCGAAATTTATAGGTAATATCTCGAATACGCAAAACATTAGCGTGTAATGGCAACGTTCATCGTATTAATGTGTTGACGGTGTTCCGAAATATGGGAGTGTTTTATTACCGTATGTTGGAGTACTTAAGGCCCGCTATTCATAGCGCGACAATAATCTTACATATAAAATATTGGTGGGCAATGCACACAAACAAATATAGTTTTATATTATGGTGACCAGATGACTGATATAATACTTATACATTTTTAAATACATACATATGATACTTTATAACACCCAGACACAAATCCAAAACCAATGTTCATCACACAAATGCTTGTCCTGTGAGAGAATCGAACCCTCAACCTACAGCGTAGAACTACCAACCGAGTTGAAAGTCTAGTCATAATAATTATAACTAAACTTATAACAATAAATACAATGAATTAAAGGAGTAGCACGGAGTAGTTTTAAGACGATGCGATAGTTTTATTTCGTCACGAGCAAGTAAGTCTCGTATCAAGTCGTTGACACCTGTTTTTGCACTACTTCTCAGAAGTGTAAAGTTTTTTCAGAGATAAAAAATTTTGAATTGACGTTGTCCTAAAGTTCCACCAAGATTATACTTACCTATCTCTAAACTCTGCCTACAAGCAGTAACTTTAATGTACTTAACGAGTAATTGGTAGGGTTTTGCCTGATAATAATAATAATAATAATACCGGACATTTCACACAGCATCATGTGGCCCCAAAGTAAGCAGAGCTTGTGTTATGGGAACCACATGACTGATATACTACTTATATACTTTTTTTTTTGTAAATTCATACATATTATACATAGAAACACCCAGACCCCAGACTTGCAGATCATACAAACATTTGTCCCGCGGCGGGAATCGAACCTGCAACCTGTTGTGTCTCAGCCGGACCTAAGCTCACTGCGCCACAGAGGTCGTCATAAAGAATAGAACGCATGTGAATGTTTATAGAAACGTGTGTCTATAATTAAATAATGTGTGAAAATAATTTTATTTTAACGGTCGCGCCGTGAATGCAAGCCTTTGTTCCACAATTACGCTATAAATATTTGCATGAAACGAATCCCTCTTTACTGGGAAAATTACTATTCATTCATGCCAATATTATACAACACCTATTACTAACAGATTGCTTTTCAAAATTATAAATGAATATTGATGTTCCACTTAAGGTTAAATTGTACCTTTGCGCCATATTTTTGTTTGAACTATGTAATATTGCTATCACAGCTTAGATAAAAGTTTAGATCTTCGCTGGAATTTGGAATATAACATGTAAATTTTATAATAGTCATTATAGTTATAATATATTGTCTGCAAAAATTATAAGCGCTTACTTATTACTAATTTAAAGCATAAGTTGAAAGATATATTATTCGATACAAGGATCACTTTGAAATGTGCCAATTCCTTCTAACCCAAACCCGAGAAGAACTGGCAAGAAACTCGTCTTGGTCCTAGCTTTTTTTACTCAATTCGATTCGTATATATATTTTTTATGTGTGTTTGCGGATAACTTCGTCGTTTATGAACCGATTTTGATGATTCTTTTTTTGTTGGAAAGGAGTTATCCCAAGGGTGGTACCATGATAAGGAAACCAGGATCTGATGATGGCATCCGAGAGAAATCAAGGGGAACTTTCGAAAATAGTAGTGGCGACTAGGGCGTTTGTTTATTTTTTATTAAAGTATTTTAAAGCACTACTATTTAATGAAGGTCTGGAGTCGACCTAATGATGGAGCCGAAAGACAGTCGAGGGAACTCTTCAACGATTTACAGCAATTACCTGGTGTTTAGGCTTGATTAATTTGTATTGATGAGAACTGTACACCTAGATGGGTTGTGACTGTCATTAGGGGCCTGATGATAAAGACGAAGGACAGTCAAGGGAACTCATCAACGTTTTACAGCAGCTATCTTGTGTATACACATGAAGTCGGTTGTCTTTTTAATTTTTAAAACGTAATTATTCATAATCCATCTTATAACTAGCTTAACTACGAAAAACGAATTCAAGTGAGTTTATACATTTCAAATGTTTGAAATGTACTAATGTAAATGTACAAATGAGCGTGCCGCGGCAGCTGCCTCCGAAGCCCCAGAAGAATATAGTTCGTCTGTCTAGATACATAACTCTGTCCAGTTGGTTACCTGTCCAGCTGAGAATATGTCCAGATGCTACGTAGACATTTAGGTAAGGTTAGGTTTGTTTTAGCAAAATTGCGTCATAAATTTTTTTGGTAATAAAAAAGTATATCTATACACGGTATAAACCAGTATCTATTTTATGGTACTAAGGATACAAAGTTGTGTCACTTGTACCATCAATGGTACAAATCAATGGTACTACTGACACAAAGGCAATTTAAACATATAGTTATACGTTTAAATTTTCATAATCTTTTCATACAAGTTTTTATAAAACTTTTAACGATAGGTACACTTACCTCATATTTGGAAAAAAATACGGGTCTCGAAAACACGAAATATCTGGCACATTCACATAATTTCCCCTGTGAGCCCATAAACTATTTATTATTGCCATAAAATCTTACCGTTGGACCTTTTAACGTAATTTTTGAAAGCATCAATCTTCTATCAACTTTGTACAGGCCACGGTCGGACCATCAAATACCCATTACAGGAGGTTTGTGGCGATGCTGAGCAAGTCTGATGTATTGTTATGGTAAAAGATTTGCAAAATAATTGGCTTGTACAGCGCTTTTGGTGAACATATTTATATTGCAAAACTCTTTTGTCGCATGAGTGGGTGGTGTGGGTTTCTTTGGTAACTGAGATAATAGACAGATCAAAGGCCTTCGTTATGTCCCAACAATATTTAAAAAGCTGGGACAAACAAATTCAGTTAAATACAAATTTTAATATTTTTTTACTCAATACTCTCTTAATAGTCACTTCGAAATGTCTTACACACTAGGTGAATTTAGGTGCCGATTCCACCTTAGTCAAGTCCGAGAAGAATTGTCAAGAAACTCGTCGTTGTCCAAGCGCTATTTTGTATGATCTTGTAACTAGATTATTTACAAAAATTGGCCAAGTGCGAGTCGGACTCGCGCAGCGAGGGTTCCGTACAAACCAATAAGGTAACAAAGGTATATAAGTAAAAGTTCACCCATCACGACAATAGTTGGATGATGTAACAAAAAATTTACGGTTTTCGCTATTTTTCTTTTATCTGTGCTATAAGACGTTGCTTCGTACCAAATTTCAAGATTCTGAGTTAACGGAAAGTACCCTGTAGGTTTGGATTCCCTTGCGAGTGTTGAAAATTTGCGGCATAAACGGCTGTATCTTTTGAATGCGTTGGCTTAGAAATTTGATTTTTTCACTGCTTTAAGGGACAGTAGACTTGAGTATTTGATATAAATTCCAGCTTGATACATCTACGCGTTCCTGGGAATAAGGCTCTTGACAGACAGACAGACGGACGGACAGACGGACGGACGGACGGACGGACAACAAAGTGATCCTATAAGGGTTCCGTTTTTTCCTTTCGAGGTACGGAACCCTAGAAAACTAATACAAGGTTATAGTAGTTTAGTCTGTCAGTTAACTGTCTGAGGGCAGAGCAACATGAGGTCATGCATTCTTATCAACAATATAGTAGTTTATATTATAATACGCTTTCTTGACACGACAATTCCTTTGTAAGCTTAAAATGTATTAATTGATTGTTTAGTTGCATTTTCAGTAAGCTTATTATAGAAGCGCATTGTGTTGCAATGGCTTAACTTCCCCCCAAAACATTGAAGCGCTTAGATTAAAATGTAATCTTTTGGCAAAAACGTGTGAAACGCAGTGAACTTGAGTGTGTTTTGTACAGGTGACTGTAAAAAGTTGACAAAAATTGAACCAGTTTTTAAATATTCGCCACGAAACATATTTTTCTGGTTAAAATATTTTAACAAGGTTATAGGTTGTCAAACCCAAGCCTTGGGCTCTTTAGAGCCATCTTCCTCCACGTCGCCGTAACAAGAAAATTAAGTTTTCTTTAATATTAAAGATGGCGACGCAAATAAATTGCGTCGTCGAAGATACGAAAGTTTGCAAAAACTCCCCGATGTCAAGCCTCATATTTTTTTATCAAAACAAAATAATTAAGTTATAAAGTTTTTCTGCTTCTGTTCTTTTGGTTTAGCTTTGGATATGTTTATTTTGAAGATTTGCAAGATGTTGAGCATTTTTATTTCTCACGTTTTATAAAAATATTCCCAAGTGCGTTATACAAATACATATGGTATAAATGTTTATATGTATTTGGACTTATAACCTCAGATTGACATCTGCTTATCTAAAAATAGATTACACTCGCTAGTGCAAGCAAGCTCAACCTTTAAAAACAAAGTGAGTGCCTAAAATAAGTTGCAAAAGTCAGCTACGAAAACGAAAATGAAATATGATTTTTTTCAGCAACAAAGCTGTCGACTTTCTTTGACATCGCTAACGTATCTACTGCATTTAATCCTGTACCAATGTTTTATTTCTACTCCCTTCATCGTTACTGCCCAGAAAATAGAGCTTATTTTGGCTTGATATGAACGCAAAGTTATAATTGCATTTCTAATGACCAGTGCCTTGCCTCCGGGGGGCTGTGGCGACGCGAACAAATTAGGGGACAATGAACAATTAAGATAGTTCTAGTGTGTGCATCACAGCTTCAATTGTTGAGAAATACCTCAGGCTAGGATTATGGACAGTAGACTCGAATTTGATTGAGAGTAGGGTGGGCACTCTCAATTAAATTTTAGTCCGTCCCACCCGCAATAGAAAAGCCGTTTAGCTGTTAGCGCACACCATTCATACATCTATTTGAGTACATGTACATCTATGAACATGTACATCTATGTACATGTACATCTTTTTGAGTTTGCATGTGTGGATGATGTGCGCTAACATTTTACTAACGCTTTCCATGTCTTTTCAAATGCGGGTGGGAGGGAGGTGCATGCATCTGCATCGTGTCTAACATCGTGACGACCTCTGTGGCGCAGTGGGCTAAGGTCCGACTGAGATGCAGAAGGTTGCGGGTTCGATTCCCACCGCGGGACAAATGTTTGTATGATCTGCAAGTATTTGTCTCGGGTCTGGGTGTTTTTATGTATAATATGTATGTATTAACAAAAAAAAAGTATTTAAGTGGGATATCAGTCATGTGGTACCCAAACACATGCTCTGCTTACTTTGATGCTGTGTGAAATGTCCGGCATTATTATTATTATTATACAAAAAAACTCATTAGGATTGACGGAAAAGTACTATATATGTATCCATCTGTTTAATGTATTGTTCTGCTCAACTATATCGCATGTATATAATTATTATATATTATTCTGTTAATTTCTGTAAATAACTGTATA
Source organism: Lampropteryx suffumata (assembly GCA_948098915.1). Lineage (NCBI taxonomy): Eukaryota > Metazoa > Arthropoda > Insecta > Lepidoptera > Geometridae > Lampropteryx > Lampropteryx suffumata. Next base: position 4,477,854 of record OX402547.1, on the reverse strand, counting down.
ACTACACACATTAGATAATTTATTGTTAAAAAGGTAGACTCTAATTGTTTTAACACAATCATTTTGTTTTCTGGATCGAGTTTTATATTTCTTAAACTCTGCCGAGCTATGGTTCGCCGTTCTATTTTGTAGGAATAATAAAAAAGAAATAAATCGCAAGCCCCAATCAGCGACTTTATAGTACACGGTAAAATAAAAGATTTCAATCAAACGGGCGTAATTACATTTCAGAAGATTACTGTAACGTTCATTGAGGCTAGGGCGCAGATTTGTAATAGTGATTGGTATGAAAAGTAAGGGTGATAGCGACATCTGATATATTAGATACGACTGGTCTGTCAGCTGAATTGATATTGGCTCTGCCAGGTTAGAGGACCAGGACAAACATTTGTCATTTGTGTGATGAACACAGGTGTTTGTTTTGTATCTGGGTTTTATAAAGTACCATTAGTATGTGTATAACAATATAAAAGTATTCTATCACTTATGTGGTTATTATGCTTAGATGGTGTTTTGTGCATTTCACTTTTAAAACTTGCGTGAGTTGTACTAAGTATACATTTTGAAAAACACGGGTTTTACTCACGTATTATTTTGTCGATGGAGGCACCGATTCTGTTTTGATTAATATAGAAAATCTTCATCTGATTCTCTAGATTAATCCGTGATTAATTATTTAGATTAATTAAATTTGATCCGCGGTCCGCTCGCTGCCGCTCAAGTTCACGGTTCGCACTCAACAGTCTCAAATAATATGTGAGTAAAACCTGCTTTTTTTCAAAATGTTTTGGGCATCAATGTCCTCCAATATTTATTTAATTTGTGAACAAAGTGTCCGGACAACATTACACCATCATGCTGTGACCTTGTTGGAAGCAAAATGTCCCCTATGTTTCGGGACATTGTCTTCCAATGTCTCGCTGGTTTTCAGACAATCATTAATAACCAATAGCTCGTTTATCAATAGAGGCAATTTTGTTTTTTAGAACAAATAAGCTGGATTACTTACTCTTCTTATAGTATCACCAGTTATTCCGAACCAGTGTGGTGAATGGATTAAAGTGTGCCTCAGAGCCTCCTTTCGTGCACTAAGCACAACTTAGAACTTTTTTGGATATACTTCATGCCAGATTTCTCACGATGTTTTCATTCACCGCTTGGTATAGGGCACCTTTTGAACAGAAAAATCCATTGGTGTGACCAGATTCGAACTCACGACCTAGGATCGGAAGGTAGGGCCAACCTCTTGACCACCAGTGCTCTAGTAAAGTATTGTGGATCACAAGAGATAATTCAGTAAACGAATATAAATAATGCCAAATATACCATGTTCCATACAGGCTCTTTAAAATTAAATCTAAAGCTATAGATTTATCAAAATTTATCAGGTTCACGAGCGAACGCTTTTTGGGGTGACCTCGTTATGCGGTCAAAACAAAAGACTCTTTCAACTCGAAAGGTACAATTCCAAGCAACGCGACAGACAGCTACAGTGACGCGTCCATGATAATATTGATGATATATTGTAACCTAAGTTCCCATAAGAAGTTATCACTTAAAAAACTGTATGTTCATTTTTTATTTTATAAGATTGATAATTGATTCGTGACCTTGCGGAAATCCATTACAAAACATTAAATAGCTGGAAATACGCGCGCGAGCATGCGTCTGCATCGTGTTTCACTCATTGGGAATAGATTAGCGGAATAGTACTAAATATTTGTCAATCTATTTAATGTATTGTTTAAAATTTACAAATCAGACTGTTACTCAAAATCTAGTACAGTCTTTGTGATAATTATCCTCGTCATTTCAATATATATCCAACTTTTTAGTATAACATTTCGAGTTTCACCAAACAGCAGTTTATCAAAAATCGGTATCAAAAACCGACTAATATCAAAAACGGCTACTTCAGAGCTTACTATTTGTTAAACAAATATCTGTATCGAAAAACTCATAGTATCATTAAAATACCTATCCATATACATTTAGTTAGAAAAATTAAAAAAAATATATAAATCACTTTTATTTTATAACTTTGTTCATCTAATAAGTATTATCGTGAAAAATGAAATCACAAAATTAAACTAATGGTCTGCGAGCAAGAGCAATTAAGGGCGAACAGACAGACAAACAGACGGACATAGCGAAACTATAATGTGGACTTCGGGAACCCAACAAAAGAATAGAAACAGTTCAAGTTAATTTTAGGTAGAGTTTTAAGATTTAATATTAACACGTCTAAAAAGTATTTTAGTCGCTGTAGACAAAAAGTCGCGTTCGAAAGAGTACCTTAGGTGTTACCTAATTAATACCAGAGCCTGACAATGATTTAATAAACAAAGTGATGACTAGTTCAATGTGAATTTCACTTTAGATGGTGATTTTGCAGTGTATTTTATAGACATACATAAAACTCCTTTTTTCCAGACAAAATGTATTTTTTTTATTGAATAAAAATCTTATCTTATCTTATCTAATAATCAGAGAAGTAACCCTTTCAACAATATATTTTTCTATTTGATTTTATAGAAATATACATAATCTATAATGTAATTCCTAAAGACAAGATCTTTAGGAATGTCATGTCACATGGTAGTCTATTAAAACCCTAACAGCCTGATATCGACAGCACTGTTTAGCGGTATTGAGTTTTGAGTATTGAGTATTCGTCTATACGAGCGCAAACCTCTTAATTCTTTTGTTTTTTACAAAATTATATAAGGTGCCTAAAAATACTCCTGAAAACTGAAGCAGGACTTTTGCACATGCATTGGTCTACAGCAAAGATGATGGAAGTTATAAAGCAGTTTTTTTTGTCTTATTCTTAAGTTATGGATATGTACCCTTAATATCGATTATCCCTAGTTCTATGAGGCATTTTGGAGTATGCGTACATCTTTTTGACTTGTAAGTCACATAAAAATATACTATGAATACTAGTAGGATACCTACTCATCCAGTATTAAATCCCTACATGGCGGATGAAATCAGTAGTAGCCGTCACCGGTGATTTACTACAAAATGTATGAAAAAGGCAGCTAGAATTTCATTACTAGTACGTTAGCCACCGACTTATAAAAGCTCATTCTTTGCCAACTCTGGTTACGGAATTAATGAGTCGCCCAATGCGTCCATCATTATAACTAGTTTTAAAAAACTGCGACCGACTACTCAGTTAAAGCGTGCTCTCCGAAGCACGATAGCGTTCAAATGAAAATACTACCGCGGTCACCGGTACGGACCTCGCAGAGCGTTGATTTGTTAGAATAAACTATGTTATAGATATAAAGTATATGGAGCTATTTTTTTACACGTAATATAAAAGATCTCTGTCGAGGACAGCCTCTGAAATACGGTGAGCGCTAAGCCAAACCACGTTGCGGAAACATCAACAATATTTCACGACGATGCATTTGCGCCGTCTGTTATTTTTCTCGTGTGATAAATCAAAGCAGGGAGGATCTATTTACATTCACTCATACATTATGCTTATTTATTTAGTTAGGGTTTGTTATTGTAACAAATTGTTTGTACCGAATTCAGTTTGGAAGATACTACATTATTAATATTACTACTTCGTAAAAGGATTAAAGTTCGCCTCAGAAGTTCTTTTCGTGCACTTGAAACACTTATATCATAACTACTGAAATCATACGACTTATCTATATAACCATCTTAAATTAAGCTAGTTAGTTCTAACTTGTATTAGACTAACTCATAAAGGTGTTCTAGACGTCTCGCCGAGTGGGTAGTTAAAGATTACTGGGGTGAGAGTTCATGTCTCCTCAATAGTTTCAAGTCACCATTATATTACTAAATGATCCGGTAAACTTCACAATAAATTTATTTGACTGTAAACCATACCAGTAATGAGGCGAACAAGACAAAAAATAAATAAACGGTCGAGTCATTTTTGAGTTTTAAACTGACGCACGGTGGTTGTCTTCTATATATAAAAAGCAGAAGATGTTGCCTGTTTCATGGTTATGTAACAAATCTAACAAACGTTCAAGGATAATCTAACTTATATTTGAAAAAGGTTCAATAGGTTCAAAGATAAATGAAAGCTAAATGAATAAACATTAGTGGCAGTTTTTTTTTTACTATATATTGTGCATCTAAAATTTTCGGGAGAGTCTTCTGCGCTCGTCGTCAAAACACGTCGAAACAAACGATGAAAACTTCACATGCTAGGTTGTTATAACCGCACTTTGACCTGTAAAAATAACGAGTGCTAGTATTTCTAAAATAACATGATTCATATTGTAGCTGGTACAAAACTGGTCACAAAGACAAAGCAAAAAAAATATAAAGAAACATGGTCGCGATTTGGACGACATGGGAACGACTCCCAGGTTGGACGACCACAGAGTTTTAGTAACTTGGTCATTTTTAAAGACGTCGAAAAAGGTAGTCAAAAACCAAACTTCATATCAGGCGCAAGTCCACATTTTTCACAATTGTATTCCTGATCTTTTCAAATTTTAGGTTCCAAATTTTTCTAACGATGTTTTCATTCAACATTTGAGAATCAAAGTCAAAACAGTTTTCAAATAAAACAAATCACTTTGAATCATGGCTAAAAGCTGTCGAAATTATAATTATTAGTGATACATAATTTTAAAATGTAGCATTCTCCCGCAACCCACAAACTAGGACATTGGTTTTGACGGTAACATGCTACGTGACTGTAAAATGTGGATGTGAATTAGCACTTTCACCAAACGAGAATATTTCAATAATAATACACAATTCACTCTGACCATCTGTCATCTAGTTAATATAAAATTAAAACCCTTTAATAAAAATGGAAAAAACAATTACTTTTATACCAGTTATAACTGATCGTGTAGAGAAAGTAAGGTTGAATCTTTCGTTGGGTTTCATATCATTTTGTCTTAAGGTATTCTGTTATGGGGCGTACTTCAGATAACACCACATTTGTGTTGCAATAGAGGGCTGTTCTTGCTTGCAATTTATAACGGACCCTAAAGAATCACTTAGAAATTAATCTAAGGAAAAAAATATTAAAACAGTGCCTAGTTGGTACCATATAGATGAAAATGTAATGTTTAAAAATAATAATTTGTGAAATATATTAAGTTGCGATAATCTATACTATAATAATAATATTATAAAGAGAAAAGATTTGTATTTTTGTATTTTCGTATGTAACAAATAAACTTAAAAACTACTAAACCGATTTGAAAAATTATTTTACCGTTGGAAAGCTACACTATCCCCGGGTGACATAGGCTACTTTTTATCCCGGAAAAATTGGTTTGTCCCGGGAAAAATCTTCAACGCGGGCGAAGCTGCGCAGCAGCTAGTGTTATATAAATACTTGAAAGAAAGATAAACTCGCTGCTTGTTTTAGGTGCCGATTATTTTTGAACCTTACAAAGCCTTGGCAACCTGACGAGCAAGAACCTCATTAAGGGAATTAAATGACCTGGTGCTGTTAATTTATCAAATTTTCAAGAAAGTCAATAAATATTTCATAGATGCAAATCTATGAAGGTATAAAAATCTATAAGAGAATAAAAACCGATTTTGGGATTATGTCGGTCGTATCTCATAAAGAACGAAACAATAAAGTATTCACCACTAATGCACTAAGCGGTGGCCTAATAATAACAAAATGCACCACCATTGCAAAGCTTTCGTGGCATAATAACAGTTTGAGTTCGCGCATTATTCACTCGAGCATTATGCGCGGGCACGGCGCGGTAATGAAGTGCTCGCGTGACGTCACACCGCTATGAAAAATACCGGAATGGAACGCGAACTGCGTCAACAATAAACATGTTTTGGAAGGGTTTTGTAAGCCCAACTCTGTTGTTTGCAATAATACCTGACGTGATGATCTTACTGACAAATGTACTCTTCGATACAAACGCTCTAGGACGCTTGGAAAAGTAAGAAAATGTGATTAGGGTAGATGACGTCAAATCCACCTCAAATCTCGCCAAAAACTGATGTAAACCAATGTTGAGTGTCTAATTTGACGTCAACACCTGCCGCTACGGCATCCAAATAATGACGATAAGGGTGTAATTTTCGATCAGTAGAGAAGCATTTTAACCCTATAGAAATGTAGTGTAGGAAAAATGCTAAGAAAATATGTGTTTTAGGGTTACATCCCTTGTCTATCCCAAGTCGGTGATACGAACCTACTTAATACCATTTAATGTCACTGAAAAATAGGTAGTACTGTATTGTACTGAAACAAACGATAGGTATTACACAATTTACAAACCTCGAACTCAGAATGTGCCGAGGACCACAAAAGGCACAAATATGCCGGTCTTGATAAGGCCTACATATTTGAGCCTTTTGGAGTGGAGACTCTGGGCCCATTGGAAACAGGCGCCCACCACGCTTTCAAAATTATTTCATGGCATTTGGTAGATACATTGAGTGATACAAGCGCTGGCTCCTATCTGGCTGAGCGTATTAGCATTGCCATTCAACGTGGCAATGCCGCCAGTGTCTTTGGAATGCTGCTCTCTGGCAGTGATCTCGGTCAGTTGAGCTATCTATAGATCGTTTTAACGGTCCTTACATAGTTTAACTGTTTCACATGTATTTTATATTATTGCATACTATTATGTACATTTATGATACTATTTTTGTAAATAAATGTCTTGGCTATGGATGGTATTGGTATTTCACAGCTTTGACAACTATGACAATTGGTTATAGCCAACGTCACTGAATAACCACTTACTAAACAATATAGAACGCGCCGTCATAGGTCCAATGGGTATATTTCATCTATAAGAGAGCCTTAATTTGAAATCAATTACGTCGCGCTAGGCTTCCATTACGCAAACACCAGATCTCATTTAATGTAAAATGGAGCGCTTTTACACAGTATTGTAACTTGCCAAGATCACTAAAAAAACGTTTCTTACTTGTTACAGTTTGATGGACAAAGGAGATGCATAGTAACGGATTCAAATATTACTAGATATCTCTATTATAATACTGCATTATATGTTAACCTCTAAGCGCATCTCGGTCTCAAACATTCGAAGAATAACACAGTAAAAATGTCGTTCTAAAAATGTGATGCATAATTTTTTGGCGCGTCAAGCAAAATCCGATAAGATAACGGAGACATACGGTGTGACATCCACCCTCACCCTCTGTCCAACAGGGTCAACAGATAATTGCAGGCGACGAATTCATTTCGCCCTGATTTCCGTCATTTTGTTTTATTTGCGGTCCGAGGGATAATCCGGGGCCTTCCATCATGCCGTCTTTACGAGACAATGGGTCAGGAGGCGAAGTCTTAGCCTGAGTTGTCAGGTATGTTTGAGTCAATGAGTCACATGACATTTGACTAATGACTAGTATCTAACGTAGCGGAAAGGAGTAGAATGTGGTAGAACCGAGTAGTGCGGAACAAACTCACCAGCGCACGTTTTTGAGCTGAAACCTAACGGAATAGGATTTAAAATCGTGAAGCACAAGAGTTCCTATGTTTTACTTTGACGCTCAAAGATATACCCTCTATCCTAATCAGATAATCAGCCAGCAGGGCGTTTCACGCCACGCCTTGTCATTTTAATGTGAATGAATAAAGAATTTAACAACATTAATGTGTAAATGATTATTAGATTAATCCATTGATTCTGACAAATACGGATTTCATCCACACATTATTTTCTCGACCAACATTGTTTCTGTGTCTGTTTCTGTTTCGGTACCGTCATTGGCAAAATAATACGTGGACAAAACCCGGGTTTATCAATATTTATTGATACATTGAGTTCGAAATGACTTAGGTCAGTGAGTAAGTATTTATTATATTAAAATAGGTATGATAGATATATTTTCCAAAATGAATAATTTTGGAAAATATATCTATCATAATATCATTTAGTAGCCGTGCTAGGTTGCACCTGCGTTACAGCTTCTAAAACTTCAATAAAAAATTTAAGCTACAACAGGCCTTGTATCGCGTATAGATATTAATTATAAACTAATCATTATGTTACCGTTTATTATATTAATTATTACAACCAATTCAACTTGCCCTGCTGAGTATAGGCCTGTTCTCAGTCCTGCGCATCCGCCATCTATGTCAACTTAGTGCACTGACGAATGACCCAAATTTCTTCGCCTTCTCTCAACCATTTCTCGCTCAAGGCTCTTCCTTAGCTGCCACGTCTACCCAAGAGTTAGTTTTTTGTAAAATGTTAATTAAGAAAAAAAATGTCTTAGGTAATCCTAACGACACAAGCAGAATCCGGTTCATTATATGTCAATACCGCAAACATCGATCGCTGTAATCTGTCCCGTAGAGTATTATACTATCAGTTAAAAGAAAAAAGGCTTCAAACCCGCTGCATAAATCAGGTCAAAAGCAAGTTCGTAATGCTATTAGCCAGGCAAAGGGAAAAAGTAAAAAATCGTGCCCGATAGAGCGTGCTTGCCCGTCAGGGGACGCCGGAAGGTAAAAGAGTAAAGGTAATCGCATACCTACGAGTACTAGGTATGAGTTACGCAGCTCAATAATAAAGTCTTGTTCGTCAGCACGCCGATGATACAATGATGAATGAATGAATGAATAAATTAATGAATGGATATTATTTGATGTACATCTTAAAACTAAATATAAAAAACTGACAACTAAATTTTCTTAAAAAAAAACAATCGGCGGTCTTAAGAAATAATCACTTAGGAAGCGATTTCTTTCAGATAAACTTTGGATTAAAAGAAGCTAAACATGATAAGAAGATTAGTCAGGGTGCACTAAATTATGAAATCTAACTTACCCATATAAATTTATGAAGTTAAAAAACGCAATAAATTTAAACAATATTCTTGATACTTATATTACTTACGATATTCTCAAATACAGATACCACATATGTATTTCAATAAATAATTATAATACAAGGCAGGTATAATAAACCACCTATAATAAAACATAATTTAACAAAAGCAACAGATCGGATGATTCATGACGTTTCAGAGAGAAACATACTGATAAGATATATTTATTTTATGTTTTTTTAATACTCATTAAATAAACATATTATAATAAATGATAAACAATATTATCGGATCAATAATCGTGCAAAACCCTACTCTTAACTACATCGATTTGACTTTTCTTCTTCTTCCTCTTCTTTGTTAATGGCATGTAACTTAATAATGTCAATTTTGCCAGTGTCAAGTTATATTTGTTCATAGTCAATTTTTTAGTAAAGTCTTAGTCGATGGTCAATTGTCAATTCTAAACGTCATCGCGGAATGGCCATCTAGAATTTTCTTGGGATTCCTTGTCGTTCAAATCACATTCCACCATAATACAAATAAAGTTCAATTGTGCATACTTGTCCTATGTATCACACTTTATTCATTAAAATCCCGCCAAGATTACTGAATAAAACATGGAATAAAACGGGTAAAATATATTAAATTAGCAGAGCTATGTTACTCCATGAAATGACAGACGAAGAATCTCGATTCGACTCGTTTTGAGTGATAGAACGATCGATACACAAACTATAGGATGCTAACGCATGTACTTTTGAAAATCGATGTCGTGATAATTAGACGATTCGATAATTTTAGTTTGACATCAAAACAATGTCAATTCGACTATAGTAAAACCATAGCTTAGTTTGAGGCTCGATAATGTTGTGTGAAAAGTCTACCAATATTTATTAATACTAGCTGTCCCGTTAAAAACTTCGTCTGTGCGTTTTAATAAATAATATATATTACTTTCAAACACCTATCTGGACTTCGCATCTATGTGGTTATTCATACGCCACAATGACAACTCTCATAACCTAACAAATGGAACGTCGTTAAAGAACTCATATTTTTAAATCATAAATTTGTTTTCCTAATTTTGCAAATTTTCAAATGTTTTAATAGATTCTGCTATTCGGGGCGGAGACAAATCCAACAAATCTAAAATCATGAAAATTGGCCCAACCGTTCTTGTGTTATAAATGCTGTAACTAACACGATATTATTTTATATTATGTTATAGCGACAATTTAGCGTTTTCGGCAGATACTATTACTAGCAAGTTACTATACTAGCGTTATTTAACTAATAATATTGTAAAATACAACGCAGTTTGCTTTCCCATTCGCTTCGCACTCAATCCACAAAGTCTGCATTTATCTCTGAATAATCTCTAGGGTTACTTTATTAGGTAGAAATTTCGAGATTGGCTGTAAAACCGGCATTCGATTTATGCTAGTGTTTAATGTATGTACCTACTTCTGACTACCCCTCGACATAGACATTCTACTACCCCAGGCTTAGTACTCGTAGATACAGTGGTGAGCATGTAATCAATTGACTGGCCTCGATTCCCTCCCAAAACAAACATTTGTGTAATGAACATAGGTGTTTTTTCTGCGTCAGGGTGTTATTAAGTATCATAAGTATGTATTTAATAATTGACCGAGCGAGTATCTCCGTTTTAGCTTAGGTGAAAATGCTTTCGTATGTCTGTCCGGCCGGCGTCAGTCCGGATGTTCTCCTCTACAGGTCGCATTTCTCAACCGATTCTCTTGAAATTGTGAGCAGTTTCTATAACTATATAGATTGTTTTTGTTGATTCACTTTTTAAAATATTTATAAAATGGCGGAGATATGGGGGTTGAAAACGTAAAAAAAGTTATATATCAGTCATTTCAAAAATGTTTGCGAGCTTACAGCTCACAGAGCCACTAGTATATTAGCATTTTATCAGTCATCGGAACACAAAATACATATGATGCTAGTTAGGGACTAGATGATGTTGAGTGATTGTCCACCATAATTTATTTATTTATGTTTGAATTTATTGATGAGTGGCGATTTCGATATGTACTTTTATCTATTTTCTGCTATTGTTCAAATACTTTTGAACTCTGTATATGTCTATTGTACTCAATTACAAACCCTCTTGGGATAATTATCCCAAGAGGCTGATTCACAAAATTTACGAAAACAAAAGCTCTACTACTACTACCTATATACATTTTTAATTATATATTGATCATTTTAATTAAACAATACGCAAATTAATTTGCTTTAAAAGTGGTAGAAGAACCTATAGCAGAAAAATACACTCATTCTACCATTTAACTACACGAAGAACTCTGTGGCGCAATGGGCCAAAGCCCGGCTGAGACGCAAAGGGTTGCGGGTTCGTTTCTCCATGCGGGAGAAATGTTTGTATGATCTGCAAGTATTTGTCTCGGGTCTGGGTATTTCTATTTATAATATGTATGTTTTAAAAAAAAAGTATATTAGTATCAGTGCTCATTGTTATGAGTTCTGGTTACTTTGGGGCCAGATGATGCGTGTGAAATCTCTGGCAATATTTATTTATATACAAGTGTGGTGAGAGGATTAAAGTGCGCATCAGAAAATCCTTTCGAGCACTTGGCACATATTTTCGAACTTTTTATGTTCGACGTACCTCATGATGATTGAGATTACTGGTATCAGATTATTTTTTAAAGAGAAAAAGTCGGCTCGACCGGATTCGATCCCACGATCTTAGGAACGGAAGACGGGGCAACTATTACTAGACCTGCAGTGCTCTCGCATTGTACCATATTCTAAATACCATATATCCAGTAATCAAGGTTTATTTTCAACTAGTAAAAATACTATATTCTCTTTGATAAGAGAAAAGTGCTCCAATAAAATTTATTTCAACGATGTTTATTTATTTATTAGAAAACCATTAGCTTTTTTAACACTAATACTTGTATAAATAATAAAGCCAACTAGAGGATTTTACGTACCAATAAACCCAATATAAATAGTTACAACGGAAAACAACTAGATTAGCAACAGCTACAGTGTTGAAGTACCTAATAAATTGAATTCCTATACCAATAATTGTGTGCTTGTTTTTTAAAATAATTACAGAAATGTACAGAAACATATACAATACTATAAAATACATCTGGAACAGTAGAACTATCTAAGAACGGAAGCGTTTTACCGAACTTTTAAACGGTAAAACGCTTTATTGATAGCTCAATTGAACCCAGATCAAATGGCAATGCTAATACACTGGATGGCCCAGCTAGGAGCCAGCTCTTGGGTCAGGCAATTTTTCTACCAGACGCTGTGAAATCATTTTGAAAACGCAATGGCCTCCTGTTCCCCAGGGGCCCAGGGTATTAACTCCAAAAAGCTCAAATATGTAAGCCCTATCAAGTCTGGCGTATCTGCGCCTTTTGAGGTCCTCGGCACAATCAGCCGCCGCACCAGGTCTAGCGGAAGTCTTCTACAGATGGTATACAGATATACCCGTAAAATCGAAAGTATCTTTGTTTGTGTGTTAAGTTTTAATGACTTAACAGCAAACAGATCGTATTGAAATTTAGCAAGGAGATTGTAACTTGAGAAAAACCATAAGTTAACTTTTATGTAAGTTCAATATAAAAAACAATTTAAATGATTAACTGTCTCATATTGAATAGACTCTGCATCAAGTAACTCTGAATACGTGACGCGATTACCATAAAATAATCTTCCAATTCATTAGGCAATGCCCACAACTCACCCCTAATAAAACCTAAGCGGGAGATAAATTCTATAAAATGACCCTTAACGAGTGCCTGGCGATTTATCGGTGATTCTGTACAAGATAATGAATTAAGCGCCCTAACATTAGTAACGTAAAACAACCTTTTTTTCTCTCTCTCAATGATATTGGGATTTACGGAAACGTATTTTGGACGTGCCATCTTTCTTCACTGATCATGAAGTACAGTGTATCGATTTCTAAACAAAAGATTTGTCTATTATTTAATGTACACCTAAATGTAAATACCTAATGTTGGTACCTAAATAAGTGAAATTATGTATTTAATTTCACTTATTTAGGTCGATACCATATCGATACCAAAACAGTTAGTTTTGGTATCGATATTTATATATATTTAGGAGTAATTTCATGCGCATTTCAACCTAAAAAAAAGTATCGTTTTTCTTATTTTTTTTTTGCTTTGTAGGCTTGGCTCTTATTCAGAGAGTTATCCAAGAGGTTGGTGGACGAAACCAATGATCAAAGAGCTGGTGCTACTTCAGACCAAATATTAGTATGGCTATTCAACGTCCAGCCCTTTGGGCACTTTTTCTGCGGACAGTGAACTCAACTCAGTTTTTTATCTATATTAATTCTATACTATCTATATTTATCTAATTACGGTAGAAAATAGAGGTTATAGTTTTACATAGTTTAATTAAGTTATTTTGTTAATTAGTTTTACCTAATTGTAAGCTTGCTAAATCAACATTTTATGTCCTAAATTTGTATTTAACAATTATTCAAAATAAATAAAATAACTATATTTACAAGTTAATTGATTGTATGAAATTTTAGAAGATAGATTATGCTAATATTAGATATGTACATACCTACATACCAAAACATAAACGAATTCAATGCCTGTGTGTTTTCGTGACTCATTTTCTCAAGCTCACGATAAGACCCTGAACAGTAAAAGGCGTTTCTTGTTTAATTTCGTTAAAAAGGAATTAAACTGTACTTAAGTGGAGGAATCTTGCAGGTGTTTTTAATTAAAAACATAAAAAATAAATATTTGATAACCAAACTCTCAATTTTGTTCATAAATCGTCTCTTTTTGGGGTTGTGGGTGAAATTAACGTTGTATTTTTAACACAACTGTGGGTTTGTGGATATTTCAAAGAGTTTTTGATGAAAGAGGTTCACAGCTCTCCAGGCTATAAAATCCTTGAAAAGATAAAATATACCTATGTATAATTATTATATTAAAACGTAAAGCAAAAACTTTGTATCCCTACTTTCTACCCCTTTTTATGAAAATTGCGCGAAAGGAGGAGTATGAAATTTTCCATTCCTTTAGTTTATATAGAGGAGTGCAGAATGCCAATATTTTTTTACAATTATGCATAAAAAATACAAAAATTACTAATTTGTTATGGTCGAATTTCAGCCACTAGTATATATAAATATACATTAGACCAAGTATAAGTAGCTGAAGTGAAAACAACTTATTAAATTGATGGAGTGACAAAAAGTTATAGAACGTAAAAAAAAGAACATCGTATACTCTTATAAATATTTAAATATGCTCGTGCGTTTATATTAACTGTCAGTTATTTTTCTATGAGATTGATTATTATAAATAAAATATGTTTAAAATAATCATGTATTATTATGACAATGACGACCTCTGTTGCGCAGTGGACGAAAGCTCACCTGGGACGCAGAAGCATTCGGGTTCCAGTTACGACGCGGGACAAATGTTTGTATGATCTACAAATATTTGTCCTGGGTATAGGTGTTTTTTTATGTATTATATTAACAATAAATACTTTCAGTCATGTGGTTCCTATAACACAAGCTCTGCTTATTTTGGGGCTAGATGATGATGTGTGAAATGTCCAGGATTATATAATTATTTTATTCAGATGAACGAATTTTATAATTTTATAAAAACAGGTCATGGACCTACTAGATGTTATTAAACGATGTTTTTTCTCTAAACACTGACTAAAAAGCTGCAGAGTTTACTTATACTCTCCAAGCCTAATGTTAACAGTAACATTTTTCTTATAAATATTCTTTTGATGCATAAGAACAAGAACGTTACGAATAAATAACAATGGGTTCTGCAAATTACATTGAAATATGTTTAGATTTTCAAATATTTTATAACTGGGAGATGCTGAAAAAGTGAGATGAACATCTATCGCAGTAACAACATCATCTCACACGAAATGTACCGTTCTCGGGTGAGATTATGATGTCATCTGCGTGAGATATTGATCTCACTTTCTGAGCTTATGCTTACTTTTTGCTTTGTCAATTAACCGTTTATTTTATTAATATAAAGGTGTACATATAATAATTATCTATAAAAAAAAAAAACAAATTACCAAATCTTAAGCATATGGAAAGGTATATATTTTCATAATATTTCTAAGGCAATAATCTTACCTAAATATCTACAAACAATTTGATAAATAATATATTGTAACTGATGTCTCAATTCAATCAATGCAATTGACGACCTCTGCAGACGACTAGTGCAGTGAGAAGGTTACGCGCTCGATTCCCGCCGCAAGACAAATGTTTGTATGATCTGCAAGTATTTGTATCAGGTCTGGGTATTTCTATTTATAATATGTATGTATTTACAAAAAAAAAAGTAGTAATAATAAGTAGTTACTATATCAGTCATGTGGTACCCATAACACAAGTTCTGCTTAATTTGGGACCAGATGATGCTGTGTGAAATGTCCGGAATTATTAATTTTTATTATTTTTAATACAGTCATACACTTAAATACTCGTACAAACTATGATATAAATGAAGTTGCACTTTATTATATTGTTGAGATGAGTTGAGTCAATTCATTCTTCAACAAAAAACTTTGAACAAAGTTGAATGAAAACAAAGTTATTTGTATCAAAACCAACAACGACATCTAATAAAACGTTGTCGGCGAGTGGCGACCCGCCGACATCTTATTTCCACAACTTGGAAAAATGATCGAAATTTTTCACATCATAACGCGGTACCCCAAAAATGTTAATTTACGAAGCTCCAGCTAATTGGTGGGGTCTACCGCAATCTGCAGGTAAATGAGACCAGTTAAACTAGAGCTCCACTTTTGTCTGTGGCGATCGATCCAAGAGCTCAGATAATGACAGACATAGTCGAAGGTAACATCATAGAAGAAATAGTAGTACCATCCGAAATATTGTCAGTCTTTTCGATAGTAAAACATGCTGTTTCAATTATTTCAACATATTACAACAATTGATTTTGTAAACCGTGGGTCATGATTATAATAATATTTTATTATATGCAAATCTTATTTTTTAAAAAAAAAACAATTTAGGTTAGATACCTATAAAAGAGACTTTACCTGACTGACTGACTGATTCATCATCGCCGAGTCGAAACAGCTGATGCTAGAAAGCTGGAATTTGGAAAGTAACTTCCTTTTACACCAAAATACCCACTAAAGCGGGATTTTATGAAGTTCAACCCCTAAGCGGGTGAAAAGGGGTGAAACCGAATGTAAGAAACTTTTAAACTTGTGGTGCGATTTGCTTGAAACTTGATTTGTATAAATAAGATTAAAAATAAATGTACAAATGTGTCAGGATTTTTGAAAATAACCATAACAAAAGTTGGGTAAAATCAAAGTTGTCAAAGTTTGTATGGATACTTTTTAACAGGTGGTGTGATTTCTTAGAAACTTGATTTGAATACTTAAAATGTAAAATAAATGGACAGGTGTTTCAGGATTTTTCAAAGTAACTATCATAAAGGAGTAAAATAGGGTGTGAATGTTGGTATGGAAACTTTTTAATGGGTTGTGGGTGTGATTAGTTTGAAACTTATCAATAAAGTTTGGCAAGAAGATAAATTTAATCCTGGGGAAGGGGAAGGATTTAAGCTACAAGTCCGTTAAAAAAAAATGCGGACGTAGTCGCGAGCAATAGCTAGTTAATAATAAATGATGCCAGACATTTCACACAACATCATTTAGCTCCAAAGTAAGCAGAGCTTGTGTTATGTATGCAAGTTGAATGATATACTAATTATATGTACATACATAAATGTTTTTTTTCGTAAATAAATTCTTATTATACATAGAAAACACCCAAACCGAGAATAATACTTGCAAATCATACAAATATTAGTCTCGAGGCGGGAATCGAACCCCTAACTCTCTGCGTCTCAGGCGGGCCTTCACCCACTGCGTCACAGATGTCGTATAACTTCAATACCGTAACTTCAATCTTAGCCAAACGAGTTTGAGCTCATTTTACATGGACCTTTTATTTTTAGAGACACAGGCTCAGTATAATGAGGAAAATGTCAAAAGAAACCTGTTTTTGTTTAACTTTTGAAGTCCGTTAAATTATGTTTTACATTATGAAGATCGTGATTTTGCGGAATATTTCCATCATATTAAATCTTGAAATCAGAATTATAATGCTGATTAAAAATACGAGTAAAATTTCAAAATACCACATTCGATAAGATCCTACTACGCCGTAGCGGGAATTAGCTACGGCGTAGCGCTGACTCTACATTTTGCCGTAGCCAGGTTTAGCGGCGATAACATATTGTGCTATTGCTTAGTCTAAGCTATTAGTATTATTGTGTACATTTAGTAAATGCTAAGTTCATATCGCAAACAAACTGTTCGTAGCAACCATCATATATTTTTTTATGATAAAAGAAACGTTTCGTTTTTATTTTCATAGAGGCATCACACATTGTCATGATATTAAAGAAATTTTACAATAGCGGCTTAGAATTTTTATTGTCGCCATAGTCACTACAGTGTCAGTGACTATAGTGCATGAAGCATCTGAGACACACTTTCATCGTTCTCCACACTGGTTCGTTTTACACAAAAAGAAGAAGTAACAAGCAACTATTTGATTAAAAGCTCTGTTACAATCGTCACACACCAAAAAATGGCTTTTCAAATACTGTTAATCCATAATGAAGACCCACGGGTATTAACCAAATCCTTTCTTACAACATGCTATCTAAAGTAAACCAAAGGCTTTGTAGACATTTCCTCAGATCTATAGAGATCTGAGATCTGATCTAATCTGTTACTATATAGTTACATAGATCTTTATTTATTTTATTTATTAATTATTACTAATTAGAACGGTCTAGGACAACTTACACTAATAAATTAGATTTCAGATGTCAACTATTTTAACCTATTTTATACAAAGAATTAGTCAAATAATTGAATAAATAATAAATTCCAATATAAAGCAAAAATACACGTTACAAAATCAATGATATGGTAATGAAAAATAATAACAAGCTAGTCACTATAAACAACAATTGATAATACATAGATAAATTACAAAATTAAAATAATTTGGGTCTCACAAAATTTGCGAAATGTCACCATAAAAATAGCCCAACTGTCTACAAAAATGTCACAGTCTGGATAGCCAGTCAATCTGTCTTTATGAAGATATCTAAAGTTAGTCAGAGTAGTCAGAGGAGGATTATACCTGGCACACGATCATAATTGTACAGTGTTTTCCATACGTGATAGGTTGCAAGCTCATTGCCGCTTATATAAATACTAACCAACACACCTTTGAATTTCAGGTTCTAGGTCTAAGCGGTTTCCTCATGATGTTTTTCTTTAGTGTTTGAAAGTACTGGCATCCTAATACGCAAAAAAGTCTTTCTCCATTTTAAGCAACATTTTTAATTCAACTGCACTTGGTTCAGGTAATAAAATGTGAAACAAATTAGGGTATTACAATTCTAAAGCTCCACTTATCTCTCTGTAATTCAATTATAATTCACACAATTCACCTGTACTTAGCCCGGCCTTGGCAGGATTATTCGAATTAGTCATAGCTACCGCAAAGGCAGCTGGGACGTGAAGTTACTAAATATAAATCTGCAAAAAAAAAAAAAAAACGTGCCCATGATTTTTATAATCAGGTTTCATAGATATTTTTCCAGAATTCTTATTACTTCGTTTTTTGAAGAATATGCCATAATAAGTCAGTATTTCAGAACATTTTTTTACTGCTGTTGTAAACAAAGCGGTTATATTGTTAGAGTAGGTTTTTATGTTTTAGATTTTCTTGTTCAAACAAATGATTTAGTACTTAACCAAAAAATATCTGATGCTACTCAGTCATCGAATCTACGAGCTACGTAAGAGCTTGTTATCTGGGTATATATACGTGGGTAAGATACGTGGGTAATACCCGTGTTTCTTAAAATGCATAGTCATAATAAGAACCTCTAGTCTAATAATAATACGTGGGTTAAAACGTATAGTACAACTTTGAAAATGTTTAAATTATTGAATACATTTAAAATAATAAGTTACTGACATATAATAATAATTTAATTCCAAGTCCAAATCTATGATACCTACTTTCACCTATATAATATATCTTTAAATATATAAATGGTCTGTGCGCGTGTTTGTAATTAAACTCCTCCTTAACGGTTGGACCGATTATGATGAAATATTTTGTGTGTGTTTAATGGATTTCTTTTTAAAACGCGTGGACAAAGTCGCGAACTGGACAGCTAATAAATATATATATATATATATAAAGTATACTAGCATTTCTTAAAAAAAATATACTTATAATGTATATATTAACATTGTGAAGCGCACATTTATGATAAACGTGCGTTTCACAATGCCTGAAAAATTGCTCGACCGATTTGAACTTTTTTTTTTCGTTTTGTTTGACTGAACACTGGCAATCAAATCAATTTTAGGCCGTACGAAGGTCACCAGGCCATTAAGTATTAATACATATACAGTCTTTTTTGTGACTGCTACTATATGTGCGTGCGCTCATCTTTAGTAACATTTTAATTTTAGATTGATGCAGCTGCTGATCTCATAAGCTACACCCAAAGTGTGATACCGCTGAAATTCGTCAGGAAACTCCTCTTTTGTAACGAAACCGCTCCGCAGGTGATTCAATTAAAATCGATTCGATTCAATTGAACCCTAATCCGGTTCATCTATTATTGCTGGGCCGGATCTAGGACTTAGGCTAAGCATTCTACCTAAGCAGGTGTAAATTGAGTTTATCGTTGGCTATAGTTTTAAATTCATTGGTAAAAGTTTATTTTTGTACAGAAAGTTAGCTATTTGTTGGTGATTTTATCGTATCTAATCATTTCTGTTTCTCCAATTACAATACAATTGACTAAAAACATCTCATTTATTCCATTAGCTGAAAATACTGGTACTACTGTGATAAAAAGTCTTATTTGTATTAATTTCAACTTATACGCTTGTATAGGAACATGTTATAGGAACGCTAAATCACTAAGAGGTCACCTAATGCTTGGACTTGGATTTATTTGATATTTGATGCTTGATTCACATGAATTGATTTTAGTAAACTTTTAGCCGTAATTGTATGTACTAAAAAAGTTGACTCACGAAAAAAGTAGACATATTAAAAACTCCTCGATACAATAAAGACGTCTACTTATAACTTATTCATTGAGACGAGTCCATGAGCTCAACACCTCTGCTGTGACTTCTCACTTACTGAGTGAGAAGTTGGGTTTATAGGGTTACCATATTCTTCGAGTTCTAGGTGATGCTGCAGCATCAGGTCATGTTCATAAAATATCTTTGCAATATTGCTGATGTTACAGAATACTACATCACATTTCTGTATCAACTAGAAAAGTTTTAATGATTTTGAAATAGCTGAACAGATTTTCCTGAGACAACGCTAAAAATAAGCAGGATCAATTCACTTTTCAAACTAAAAAAAATATACATTTCAGTGCAGCTGAAAATGATTACCTGAACCTTAAGTATTCAAATAAATGATCCTAATGATCGTCATGACGTTGTTTGAGCTTCTCTGAATACACCTCTGTAGCTAGTCAGCCGAAACCACGGCGGAGAAAATTAATCGCGCCTCCAATCGTGCCCCGCGACGAATTAATTCTTAATCTGCTCCAAATGTGCCCTGCGCGATATACTTACATAAATTGGTCGGGACGAGGATGTACTGGTTTATTGACGCTTATCATTATAGTAAGCTTATTTAGTTATACACTTTTAGTAGCTCCTATATTCCATAATTTAACACTTTTGGCGGTTTTTCAAACCCCACGCCAAAACAGCTAAGTATATTTTAATGAAAATACATTTATTTGTAACTTATTGTGAATTGTATTTATTTATTTATTTGCATGGAAAGACAAATAAACAATATAAAGGTGACAAACAAAAAATACAAAAAAGATAAATTCATAATAAACTAATTTAAAGAACTTAAATAACACGGGCTTATTCATGTATTATTTTGTCGGTGGACGCACAGGCACTGTTTCAATTCATCTAGAGAGTCTTCATCAGTGCGAACGGTGAACTCGAGCGGCAACAAGCGGACCGCGGATCAAACACACTCTGATGCAGATTCTCTAGATGAATCGAAACAGTGTCAACTACAAATAAATGGTACAGCTCACGAAAGTTTTGAAAGTGAAATAAATTAAAGATTGTTTAAACTAAATTGTGTATCTAACAACTCTTCAAGTATGCTACTACAAATTGGTGCCCGACTCCGCATTATGTTGGGTTATACAGTCGGTACTATACAATGCAACGCTGATTTTCCATCGGGACCAGGAGGGCCAGGACCAATAATAAGGAACTGGTAGTACATTTTAGATATATAGAACAATAATAATATAATCTATGTATATAAAATGCGATGTGTGTATGTATGTATATTCCCTATAGACTCCGATACGGCTGGAATGACTTCGATTAAACTTTTAGACAATTTCCAGATTGGCCTGCGACTGTGAAGTTTTTTTTTTGCATAAATCAATCAAATTTGGTTGGTACAAATGGATATAGATTCTATCTTAAGAACGGACATAAGCAATTTTTTATGTATGTACTATGCGTAGCAGAAGCCAGTTAAACAATATCAGGACATAACTAGCATAACAAGCACACGATAAACTGGACTGGACTCTTGCGTGAGGTGTGGACACACACACGTGTACCACACCCGGAATCGATATAAACTCGAATCGCTACAGCGGACTCTCACGAAGTCATCGAATCTGACGCATGTCATGTGTCCAACTATGTACAATAAGCTCCCAGAAAATGTCACGGAGGCTCCAAGTATGGTCATTTTTAAAATAGGCTAAAACGCTGGCTTATCGAGCAAACTTTTTATAGCTATGGCGAGTTTGTAGATAATAAATTACCAAATATATTAGTACCGTCTTAATTGTGCGTGTTTACTAATTAATATACTTTTTACATTTGACTTATAATGATATTATGAATAAATAACTATTATTACTATTATTATAATTAAGGAAGAAGTATAGGAGGTAGAGTGCAGGCAAATAAGAAGTAGTAGAGCCATGGGTACTTAGATATTGGAAACGTGTAGGTATATCAATACTAAAAAGAGAGGGTTTCAATAATTATACCAATAGCATGAAGCAATATAAGGAACTCTATCATCCAAGTGGTATTTATTAAAAACATAAATTGAATGTAGGCACGTAAAATAAAGATACCCATAAAATGGAGATCTCATTTTTGAAACAAAGGTCTCAAATGTATTTGTTACTAGCTGGTGACCGCGCCTTCATCTGCGCAGGATTAGAACTTCGTGTTTTTGCAGCGCACGCCAGAATAGCTAGCAGATGGCAGATTTTATTCCTGCTTACTTGAAACTTATCGTTATATTTTGGACAATTCACACAATATCTTTATAAATTATAGCTTATGTCTTATTCTGATGTATAAGCTATATTATTGTAAAGTTTCATTGCAATCCATTCAGTTGTTTTTGGTGAAAGAGTAACAAACATACATACAAACATTCGCGTTTATATTGTTAGTAAGGATAAGGGTATGTAATTTTTGTATGTATGTTACCTGATATCTCCGCCAATTATAAGCCGATTTTCATAATTATTTTTTCATCCTAGTACCTCCGAAATGGTTCCATATATACCCATGACACAAGCTTTGCTTACTTTAAATAAACAAAAATATAAGTTTAGTGAGTATTTTATGATGAAAACTAAGATAAAAAAACGAAACCCCTTAACGCATGAAAACAAATTTATCGCAAATTAGTAATTACTTTCGTAAATATATCCTATAAGGCCTTTCTTTTTTCCTTTCTAGGTGAGGAACCCTAAAAATCGAAGCCAAGTTCATTATCATTGTAACTGTACAACAGCTTCGCCTGTTTTTCCAGCGTGCAGACGTTGGCCCCACCGGGCCACAGCTAAATGATGAACATTATTATGCGCACGATATATGTATGTCATTTTAGTGGATGTATTTTCATATAAATTAGCGTAGTATTCGATCTGTCTGATGAGTGCTTTGAAACGGTATACCCAATATTTCATGCCGAGGACTTGAAGAAAAATACACGATGTAATCTTGGTTGACTTCCCAAATTTTTATCTACATAGATCTTCATGTTAGATATTCAACTAACAATTCAATTGAATAACATGTTCTGTGTCTGGGTGTAATAAAGTATCATAAGTAGAATTTCAAAATATTATCGGTCACTGAGTGAAGCCCTGAGACAGTGAGACGGTGCGGTAGACAACGCAAGCGATGACGTTACGAGCTGGACACCTTTAGCGACTGTCGTTGACAGACAATGGCGTTGGACCAAAATCAGTGGAAAGCTCGAGGAGAGGTCTTTGTCCAGCAGTGGGCAAAGGCCGACGGCCTAAAGCACACGGGCTAAAAAAAAGCAACAACAACATCATATCAGTCATCTGTTTCTCATAGTACAAGCTATGCAGTTAAGGGCTAGAAATAGTGACAACACCAAGTCAAAGTTGTAAATATTTTTTCTGCTTTCATTTATATATTATCTTGAATGTATACACGTCGAACTCTACATTTTGCAGTCTTCCCTTCGTGTCAGGCTAGGAGCCCATCGCTGCTTATAGAAATCGGATTAAATGGGTAGATAAATTAGTGGGCTAGCTACGCTACGAGAGTTTATTAAGGTGCAGCTAGTAGATCAATGTTTATTAGCGCCGCAGGAGGGAGGGAAGCGGATAAGTCAAGTGAGATTTACCCTGAGCCTGCGCGCGTTAACGCAGTTAGATTGTTTACCCGGAAGTGCGCGATGGAATAAATATATACTGGAATAGTATACGCAGCATATTCACTACCAAACTAGCTGATAGCACTAGGTAACCTACCCCTTCTAGATTCAAACATTGATCGAATATTTGTAGCTATTTAAAAAAAATGTATAATCACACAATCTACTTACCTACTTGGTTTAGAACTTATTTACCTTTTTTTTTTTTTTGACCGAAAGTCGTTTTTGAAGTGATAACTTCTTATGGGAGAGTAAACCGCTTCGTTACGTAACGCGTTAAAGCCTGTATGTCTGGCTTCCCTTTCTCTCATGCATACGGCAGCGGTAGTCAGGCTCCTCCTCTCTCACTCTAACCCACAGCGCTAGTTAGATTAGTGTAAGCTATCACTTCTGTCGGGCGTCCTGAGACACAGACTTTTTTTTTTAAATAGTAGGTAATGTTATTGTAGGAATCTCGGTAAGCAGTTAATTAGTTATATGGCAAAAGGATTGCAATGGACTAACTTTATTTGTGACAACATAAGTCTATTCTGATCTCGGATCTCTCAAATAATATCTTGCCAGATACACGATTCATCCAGTATATACAATAATAATAATTATTATTATTGTATATACTGTAACACAGTTATTTGAGGGATGTTCTTCGGTGCCACTTCAAGCTTACTGCTGCAGATCTATATCCTTGGCGCACTGGTAAGCGTTTTAGTTTGGTAAGATTTAGTTCCAATAATGAGACTTGGGAAGGTAAGGGTCGGTGGAAAACTTTATAATTTACGCAGCTTCTTCGATATTATACTACTCATGAACTGATTATGATAAGCGATAAGACAGCTTACTTCTAAATGTGATGTACAGGGTTTTTTCAAGAGTTATTAAAGCGCTTTTGATGACGTAGATGTAAGTAGTGATTTTATTGTTGCATTTCTAAATTTAAGCAAACTAAAATTGTTGGTCTCTTTTTCCAATTACACTAAAATATAAGGGACATCGATAGTCTTATCCAGTTAGCTAATATGTAGCGTAACTTAACCCATAAGTACTGCAACGTAGATCATATTTATTAAGCAGTCTGTAACAAGGAAGCTTCACGACTCATTAGCGAGTCGCAATCACTTTTAAAAACTTAACCCTAAACTTGCTAAGCAAATCCCCATATAAATTGGCAAGAGCCCGACGGATTCGGGCATTAATTTGTGGTAAATCGCGTGGAAAATGGAAATTTTGTGCAGCCCGTGGCATCCGCGCCAGCTCAAATATGCCACATAAACACAACTTTATCGAAAATACGAGCTAAAATCAACCGTATTTTGACTGAACACGGTCGTTTGTAACCGCTGGGGAAAAATGTGGCGGCAAAGGGCACGACGTGATAGGAATTTTCATAGCGAACTTTAATGAGAATAACATTCGTATAGAATCTGATGTAGACATCTTCAAGACGTCTTGCAAGATTCTAGAATATATTTTAAGCTTATGTTATTTGCTTGTTCAATTGATATTAAATCTTAACTTATTAAAGCAATTCCTTTTCGAAATTATTATTTGTGTAGTCAAAATAAAATACAAATTTAAATCACGCATATTGTTTTATTAAGTCGTATGTGATAGCTAGGCTGCCTATAACTTCAATTAATAACACATTAATTGACAGGTATAAATATTCGTAAACGTACAAAAATAAAATGTGAAAAATTATGAACTATCTAAACAATGCCTACTGCAAACGTCGCATAAAGTGCGATGAAATTAGCAAACATTGTTTTAACGAAAATTAGAGCAAAACCTAGTTTGCGTTAATTTTTACATAAATAATTTTGCCTTGTCAATTGTTACAAAATGATGCGATATTGATGTTAGAAAGCATTAAATTATTTTTTCGTTGGAAAATATAAGCGTATAAAAACTTTGGTTTAACGATACGATTAGGTTTTTTACTAATAACACCATTGTCTTTATCTATCTACAATTTTGTTATTTCTACAACAACTTTATTAATTTAAAAGTCTTCCTTCCAACTACTTATCTATATTATACAAACCAATGTCATATTCTAGACACAATATTTTTTTTTATATTATTCGCAATTTTGATACAACACAATGATTACCTATTTTTTTTGACAAACTGTATTTTTTTTGGAAAATGTGACAGCTAAATAATACAATACAATCTTTTTTCACACACTATCCTTAAAATATTACATATTATGCACAAATCTTACGAGACACATATTGTTTAAAAACACTATTTTCAATATATTTTCACACGCTATTTAACTATTATTTTTCTATCAGTCTGATTTTAACAATTTAGAACTACGCAAGTTTGGATGTAATTTACAATGTTTTTTTTGACGTGACAACGTCTAATAAATCGATGAACGCCGGCACGTACAAAAAAGGAGGACTCATTGTAACGTTACGATCGGAGCGAGAGTTCTGCACGAGCGAGTGAAAGGCACGATCGGCATGAGCGTTCGGCTTGCGCCGACTCCTTCTTTGTATCCATACAAAATTGTGATAATTCAATAATAAATATTGAAAGTAGACAATCATTTCATTTATGTTTTGTTATGACGTTGTCACGTTAAACTATCGTCCGTAAACCAACTTTACAGACAACCAATTTTTGTTTTCTTTTATCGGTTTCAAATGAATAGATGAATTTGAGCCATATCAATAGAGGTTAATATTACGTATAAAAAACATGGAAGATGCTACCTGAATGTCGTGATAATAATCTATCTAAGACGCTACTTTGGAATTTACTTATGGAATTTATGTTTCTGTATTATGTTACGTATAACTTAGGTAAACTACAGTAGGTTCTTAACTAAGTCATGTTTTTGGCTCGCTTCCATGCAGCCATTTCATT
Source organism: Lampropteryx suffumata (assembly GCA_948098915.1). Classification (NCBI taxonomy): domain Eukaryota; kingdom Metazoa; phylum Arthropoda; class Insecta; order Lepidoptera; family Geometridae; genus Lampropteryx; species Lampropteryx suffumata. The sequence goes on along the minus strand of OX402547.1, from coordinate 4,451,309 downwards.
ATAGCACACCAAGGTACCCATTTCGCTGATATCAAAACTTTATACAACATACTAAATTATAAATTCAACCTATCTTTGGCAAGACACGGCACAGCTACTGTAAAAAGATTTTTAATAGGCAAATAAACAATATAACTATATTACTAATAATTACTCATCGTTTTAGGCACATTGGGATCTAAAATCATTAGCTACGTAACATTACTGTTACCTTAGATAACCATTAAGTACTAAAACCAGCTAATATTTCCTCTATTTTTGTGTTTTGTCAACAACATGAAAGTGTTTAAACGTCGTAAACATTCGCCGTAAATCTATTTTCAAAATGTGTAAAAAGACTGTTCCTGAAAACTTTAGACCTCTTATTATGACAAAAAACTTCTTATAAAATAATAAACATTTTAAGTACACACTTACCTTTTTAAAATGTATTTCTCTAAAGACGTTATAATTCAAAACATATTTCAGCCCCGTTTCAGTTTTCCGGAGTAGACTTTCTACACCCTGTACTATTTAAATCTAAATTATTTAAATTATCCACCAATTTTTTATAACTTTTATTTGAATAATTATGTTATATTTATCTAATTAACTATATTTACACCCTAATCCATGATATCTATTACTGTGCATATTATTTACTTTTAAGTATATTTTTTTAACATTACTTATTTTTATTTTTGCCACAGATACTTACTTACTATAACCACGCTTTTATTTACAGACCATTTCAAACACTATTATTATAAACATTAAGGTCCTTTTTCCTTACCGTGGCCACTTTAAAGACGAGTTTTGCACTATATTGTCTTTGTTACTATACTGCTATCACTTGCGCTGGAGTTATCATCCATTCTGTTTTTTAGTTCCTGAAACAATAATAAGCTATATAAGAAGTAAATAAACCCTGGCTTATAAATAAAAGACAACAGTTTACATAAAAAAAATTACGTTCCGACTAGTCAAAGTCAAAGTCAAAAGATACTTTATTTAATACAATCACAAGGATCACTTTGAAACGTCTTATGTACTAGGTGAATTTAGGTGCCAATCATCCTAACCCGAGAAGAATTGGCAAGAAACTCGTCCTGGTCTTAGCGCTTTCTTGCATGATCTTTATAACTATCTTAACTACGAAAAACGAACACAAGAGAGTTTATACATTTCAAGTGTGTTGGTTAACTGTCTGAGGGCAGAGCGACATGAGGCCATGCATTCTTATGAATAATAAGTCATTTATATAAGTCGGAACACCCGCAGCAGACGCGCGTCTGTGGGACTTAAGTTAATCCATTTATACAGAAACTCCCACTGGTCCTCGACCCCGATAAACACTTTTAAATGACATTTAATTGGTTTACAAAAGCCCAGACCACCTCTATCAACGCTATTCGTTTAGGGATTCCGTTGACCTTATACTAACCTCATCATCAGACCCAAATCAAGCTTTATTCCATATTTTACAAACAATACTCAAACAAAACAATACGTGTTTGGGTTCTAGTGTTATAAACTAAAATATTCCATTAACCATCGACTTATACCTACACCCTTATCAAACCTAGTGGAAGAAGAAATCCTGGTGCTCTTGTACTCTTAACACAAAACTCGCATAATCTGTTGAAGAACTCAAAATTCTGGTAATTGTACTCGATTTGATGTTTGACAATTGAAGTCCATTCTGACCTGCTATTTATACTTGGCAGACTAAGCCAGTCTCTTTATTTCCAAAAATGTGAATGCCATGTTTCGAGCAAATCGCAATACGTCTTAAAAAGTTTACATATATTAATACTCCATCGTTTAAGAGCTGAGTGGTTTGAAAAAAATTACAAATACTTAACCACATGTACTGAATTTTTTTTTTACAAAGTTTCAAGCAAATCGTATCAAAATTATGTATAATAAAGTATGTATAAATACTCCTTGCATCCGTCATAGTTAAAACCCCGGGTCGTTTTTAAAATATAGATTATCATTTCATTGATTTTTACATATATGTAATGAAGACTATTCATGACTTTTTTAAAATTGTATGTTCAGGAAATACGTTTTTCTTACAAAAGTTTTCGTCTTTTATCACTTCCTTTAATATAAAATTTTACAAACCTTTTATATCACACCTTTATCACCTCACATCAAGACCTTTCTTTTATGTACTTTTTTTTTAATTTCCAGTCTCTACAATCAGTTATTTAGGTTGTGAGTTGTCTATATATATGAATTTGTCAGTCAGGACTAACATTTTAATACAAAAATAGATAGGATTTTCTTTATTGTTAGTAATTTTTATGACACAAGTTTAGGCGTGTACGACTGAAAGAATTTCCAACCATGTGCCTTATTAAGTATCTTTGTCTTAAAACATATCATTGTTATTCCAAGTTTTTCACGGTCGCTTAGAATTCCGAAAGCCGGCAGAAACGATAACATAATTTTCCATGTCAGAAAAGGATCGATTTACAACTCTGAATATACGACGAAAAGAATATTGTCAAAGTAACTGGCGTACGAAAACACTTTATTGGTTTCTATAGACGTTTCGTATGGGTGTTATTTCACGCGAATTCTGGTTTTTCTTTCTCCATAGTAACCAGATATTAACACTATTCTTCACTTTTCTATACACTAGTCACTATTTTTTTAAGTTTATTCATATAAATAATATTATAATTGCGGTAGTTTTGTATGTTTATGTTTCAATCACACAGACTGTACCATCATATTTTAGGCCATAGAATACTTTCTGTAACTTGTGGCCTGAAATAGCATTTACTTTACTTTTTATGTGCATATACGCTACTTTTTATGTAAATACAACGCGTGCAAAGCCTTGTGATTTTATACATTAACTCCTAAAATAAATAATATATAAGTAATATTGTGACAAAAATCTTACTCTTGAAGTAATAAGCCTCTGGACGACAATTTCAAGCCGATCTCCAGCCGCGGCTATAAGTGGCACCGTGAGACAGCAGTCGTAGTCCACAGTTCTCGTGCCATTTACCTTTAAAAAGTATTATAGTGAATTTCTTTTATTTAGCATATTACTTTATAACAGACCGGACTTCATTAATACTTATTTAGAGCAGCTATCACTCATATAAAATTTGAAAACTCAATAGTTAATCAATACAAACCTGTAAAATCCTATCATACGGCCTCAGAAGCCCTACAATATCTGCCGGTCCACCTTTCCTAATCCTGTTGATGTAGACACCTCGCTCATACAATCCGTCCGATACTGAGAAGCCGTAGTCATCGTAGATAGCGTCTTTGTAGAGAATCACGTGGTGTACGGAACCTCGGGCTGGTGAGATCGTAGAATCGCTGCTGTAAAGACCTGCAGAGAAGTCAACATGCGTGTTACAAGATGCAGTAAAGTTACTCTAGATCTCACTAAAACTTGTAAAAGAAATCCAAAAATAAGCCTAATGATAACACTGGTAAAGTATTATGTTTACGTGTAAATACAGTAGAGGATAATTTATATTTCTACCTGGTACATCATTTTCATAGATAGGACTTGTTGTGAACTGAAAGCTAGTCCCAGGCACTCCTGGTTTTAAGGGTGATTTTTGAGGCGTTGTAACAGTGTAGATTCCGTTATTCATAAAATCATTGTCCCAGTTCGGTCTTTTATTCTTCGGAGAGACCATCCCATATGGTCCCATTTGTACATAATCACATTTACATGAAGCTTTCTCCATGTTGTGGAGCTGACAATCTTTCATGTTTGTCGTCAAAATCTCTATTTGTTGCACATCATCTTCTCTAGTTATATTCTGCTTGTTCTTCAAAGTGTTCTCAGGAATGATACAAGTATTCTCGTAGTGGAAAGTTTTCAAGGAATTGTTTAGTGAGTAGTTTGGTAGTGGTAAGTCGTTGATCGTATATGGTGTAGACGAGTTGAAACTGCAAGCCATTAGTTTGTCTTCGTCCGTCGGGGAATATGGTTGTTTGTCTAATAATCTAGATTTATCTGGTACAGCGTATTCTATTACATCTGATGGACCTATAAATAATAATCCATTTAATTCATGCATACATATAAAAACATTGTTAACCTTCCTTTAGAACGAAATGTATCAAAATATAAGGACTTACCACAGATAGCACTAGTCCTAACTGGAGTGTTCTGATCCCAAGACTCTACAGCACTGTCGTTTGAAAGACCAGGGCTTGATGTGGAATGACTTGAATCTCTTGCACTACATTCTCCACTTTCTATCGACCCTGTTTTAAAATAAAAATGTTGTTAGTATTTTTTGTCTCGGAGTAAAATATACACAGGTATTATTTTCTCTTCTCACCTGTCATTTTCCTACAAAGTTGCAACTGTACACGTGTACCACTTTGCTGGAGCAGTTTGATCGCTTCTGATAAAGGTTTACTAAGGACGCTTTCACCATTGATACTAAGCAGTTCATCACCTATTTGAAGTTTCCCGGATTTCTCGGCAACACCACCTAAAATAGTTTCAGAACAGTGTATATTAGTAATATTCTCACGAATAGCCAATTTTATATCGTCATGGAATTTTGTTATGATTTTACCTTCAACAAGTCCACTAAGTAAAATCGGCTGAGTAACATCTTCACTACCCGCTATAGTCAGCCCTAAAGGCCCATTCTCTTGCTTTAGCAGCTCAATATTGAACACTGCAGTGTTCTCATTCTCATTACTTCCATGGCTTCTCTCACTTTCCTTGGCACTGTTGTTTGGACTTTCTGTATGGTGCCCTGAGTCTTCTCCGCTATGGACCACGGCCTTTATTTCAATATTGCTAAAGCTTTGCAGAGTCATTTTGGCGTTTTGACGGTGGATGCTAGACCAATCTTCAGTCAAATCCCTTTTTCGAACTTTTAAAGTAATTATATCATCTGGAGAGTTTTGGAGTATGTTGAAAGCTGTATCCTGTAAAATAATAATTATTTTAATATTCTTGTAATGCTGATTTGCTTTTCTAATAACTTAGGTTAATAATAATCATATAATTGTGATTGGCTTACCAAAGATAAGTTGTGAAGTGGTTGTCCATTGATTGCTAGTAGTTGGTCTCCAGGTGCTAAAGCTCCACTGCGATGAGCTACTGAACCAGGTTTTATATCTGATATGACCATTGGTTCTTCGGTGCTTAGCAGTTTCTGCTTGCATCCTGTCAAAGTTTTATGATCTTAGCAACCCTATTCCTTTGATATAAAATTACGACAAATTTCTTTGTGATGTTAAATGTCTGTTTAATGAAATATTAGTAATATTAGTAAAATAGTAGTAGAAATATTTAATAGTTTACTGGTTACCTGTGATAGTAACTCCTAGTCCCGCCGTGGTCTTAGCCAGTTTTACATTAAACACCCCACTGGAAGCCTCAATGGTGTTTGGCATGCTGAACTCTACGTTAAGAGTAAGGTACTTCGGGTTGTGCGAATCATTCCTCCTCTGTAGAATCTCATTAGCGACGTCCATTGTTAGATTCTCGTGACCATTGATTGACATCACTCTGTCTCGAATTTGGAGACAGCCAGACCTATTGAAAACATGATTTAAGATGTTATAAACTATTTGGTTTCCGCACGAGTTGATCCTACATATATAAAGTATCCTAAACGCTTTTCCAAGTTTTGTATTATCTTTACAAAATATCGTTAAAATTTTGCTCAGCCGCCGCAACGTGATTCAGTACCAAACAATCGTCAAAAGAAACTTTTGTCTTTATAATATTAGTAAGACTGTCGTGAACTTGGACTATTGTCATCAAAATACTTCCCAGGTGCTTCCCAGCGGCATTAAAATTTACATAATTTGAAATTTCGTTTATTGTATTTATGCAAGTTTTTCCAAAGATAAAGCATCATCATTTTCATAAATTTATTTCTGCTCCTAAAATTATGCAATTTTTCTGCATAATTTTATCTTTAAACGCTGGTAATACCTGAAAGCTGGCGACTGTGCCGCAACATGTGAGACCACCAGTCCCGCGTTTTCTTCATGTACTGCTAAGCCACTACTCTGTCCTGAAGGCACTTCTAACTGGATGTTCAGCGCTTCTGTTCTGCACACCCCCATACTCATGTAGTTTGACTGAGATTCTGTATAAAAAATTGAAAAAGTTGGTATAGAAAAATAGTTTCTAGAGTTTTGTTTTATTGCATTTTGTATTTTAATGCTAGTTAATGTGTACCACCCCAGCACTCTTCTCTCAGCAAACAACAAATATTATCTAAAACTTCGGCTGTAATGTGTTATGTCATTGAAATAACATGGATATTTTGAATCGATCAGACCCGTGGAAGTCGCTCACATCCTTTAGTCAAATAGAAAAGAGCGAATCCCATTAGTACTGAAGATTTTTTCCAAGACTGGAATGACGCTACAGTCACTTCAGTCACAAAAAAAACAATTGCAATCAGCCAAGTCAGTTTCTAATCAATTAATATATCCATAACACAACACTTTTTAGAAAAGAGATTAGTACAACCTTGTATAAAGAACAAGTCTATTTAGACATGTTCTTGAGGCAAGAAACTTGACAGCAGGAAACCTCTGGACGTAATTCACCTTGACGTTAAACGCGCTTTGGACGGGGTCTCCTGACGTCTGCTAATGAACCTAGATCACTTTAGAGTACGAGAGATTGTATTGCTCAAAAATAGACTATGAACTATTTGAACATATAATATAAATGAAATTATATGTTCTCTAAATTAACTATTCAAAGAGAAGAACACAAGTTCGTATCAGTTACTCTTTGTCATAGCCAAAACCTGTTGTTAGTGGGAAGTTAAAAGGATCAGTGCTCCCCCATTGTTTGGAATATATTTACTGATTTAGTGGATCTTTAGAAACCTGAATCGGCCTCCTTCGCACTATGGCAATTTTTACTGGCTCTTTTACCGATTCTGGACAAAATGATCTTAATCGCATACGAGATTGGACCAAAGACTACATAGATAATAAAACTAAATGCATCAAATTGTAGTATCTTGCACCAAAGAAACAATAACTCTAAAACTACATTTAGATTAGATGAAAACACTCTAGCGAAGGTCAACCTCCAAAGAGATCTTGGAGTCAACATTGCATCCAATTTAAAGTGGGAAAATCAAGTCACTACTATGGTCAAGAAAGCTAATTTATTCATATGATCTTAAAATTTCTGTAATTGAGTAATGAGGCACACTAATACATCGCTCTAATCACTATTTGCATGTGAACCCACACCTTTCTATTAGGTAGGCTGCTTCATTAGCATAATGCGCCGAGCAAACATGTTGACTCACAAACTATTCCGAACAAGTCACAACGGTCCTAAGCAAATACTCTTTTCGTGCATGTTTTCCGCAGGCAAATTAATTAGTTGTGCCTATTTATCCTGCCTTGAAACTTTAGGGTCTTTTGATTCCTAGTTGCAATTAGTAATTTGGTTGTCCTTGGTCCTTTTGCGGTTTGGGATTAGTGGCGGTAGGGGTGACCAAATTGTAAAACGGTTGCGATTACGATGCTCGGTCAAACAGCCAGTTTTCGCTTTAGCTTATATCTACGAATCACGGAAGGCTGGCATCACTTACCTGCATTGGTTATTTTAAACTGTTCCCTGCACTGTTCTTAATTTTTGTTTATCTTATCCACACGCTTTGTCACCAAATACGCTTCTTATTTAAAAATATCCAAATGTGTAAAAATCTAACCCCAGTAAGTAAAACAAGTCAATCGCGTACATCGCGTACACATATGTTGTAATGAAAACTACTGGAAATCCTCGCGACTTCTCTCGCATGCTGTTAAATTCTTAAAACTATGGTCCCCTTTAAACTTATTTGTATTTCAAAAGTTCCTTGCTCAATGCATCTTTGGACTCTTAAGAATGAAACTTTTACACGTGCGTGAGTCGGAATTGTAACTAAATCTCGCATGTGTACATAAAAAGTAACCTTTGTCCATCCCAACATACAGTCTATCTCCTTACCAAATTTTATTAAAATTCGTTCAGCCGTTTAGCAGTGAAAAGGTATCAAACAAACCACTTCAAATTAAATATATAAGTATTAATATATCAGTTACCGATTTTAGAAAAGGCTTTTTATTCAGCTTGGTTTTTGTTGACACTTTTGTTTGCTGTGCTAACTAGTTTTTGTAAACAGTGAACTCTAATGTGAAACTAATTTGGTTCTTGTTTCCAGAGCATTTAGATCAAACCATTAGGAATAGGTACTTACTGCTCAACACTGGTGTTTTTCATCAAGCGAAGTATTATTAGAAAAGTATCAGAGCATTGATCACTTCTGGCGTCTTCTGGTCAGTGTCGATGTCGACCTACTTAAGATACACTTGAAGCCAAGCGACTGAAGTTACATAGTTTTATAACTGCTAAGTGTACCTACCTACAGCTAATACTATACTACACAACGTCATTTCCACAAATATTTAGAGGCATATTTTTTAACTAAAATAATAATCATAATAATGCTGGACATTTCACACAGCATCATCTAGTCTCAAAGTAAGCAGAGCTTGTGTTATAGAATTAGATGACTGATACATCACTTATTTTCTATTATTATATATACTTGCATATTATACGAAGAATAACACTCAGACCAGATACGAACATTTGCAGCTCACACAATGATTTGTCTCGCAACGGGAATCAAACGTAATCATAGCTCGTCGAATTAAATACACAAACGAAAAAGCATGTGTGGTATAATTCTTTTTTAATCGACCTGTAAATAGTTGAATGTTGAAACAATTCCAAGCTCCAATTTCTACTGCAAATACTTATTCCTCCCAGTAACTTGTGTAATCGCAAATAGAGTTTCTGTCGTCACGATAGCTACCGATCAAACCAAGGAGTGATATAAATCCGATAAGTGCCAACTCTATAGCCGCATTCAATTCTACCCTTTATTTCATAGAAGCTAAAGCATGGATTCGCGAGACAAAACATTGTTTAGATCAGTGCTATCTCACCGTAGTCATCTTGTAAGCCTAGTTTGGGCATCGAGCTTTGCCTGTAATTCCTCTGACGGTGTTTCTTTGCGTTCAATGTCGATGTTCCCGATATGGAATTTTCTGAAACAATAGAAATAAAACAATTAGCCTTGTTTTATTTTTAAAATTACATTTTGTGTTTACCGACAAGTGATCAACGACCCAGAAGTTTTTTTCTATTGCATTTGACATTGCGTTCTACTGAACCAAAACTATGTAAATGTTTCTAATCATGGTCATCAGTGGTCACAGAAAGTCACAAATTTAACCCATGTCAGAAATAAATTATAGTTTGACGGTTCAGTATAAAAAATCATTTGAAAGTTCGGCTGATTAACTGTTTTATACGTATGGAACCTTGTAACTAAAACTGTATGTAGGTAAGTAGGTAAAAGCAAAATTTTGAGTTTCTACTTAATTTACCTAAAGTGTAACAACTGTCTCAGTAAATTCTTGTTAAAACTCTGCACAGCTGTGGCTTATGATTAAATTAAACGGACGTTAATAAACCGACCTAGGTGCTTCATTGTTTATTCTATCTGGTTCGCTGAAATTAATTTTGTTCTAGATTTATAAGCAAACTCTTTTATGAGGTTACGCTCCATTTATCTTAGCACGTTTATGTAAATCACAATTCAAATAAAATAAAAAAAAACAACGAAAATTCAAATGTAATCGAACATTTTGAATATTTGAAAATAGAACCTATGTTGCGGCTTGAGGGCTGGATCGGCTGATTCAAACAATACTGGCAGACTTCTTGACCATTTATTTATTTTAAAAGAGCTAGTTACAAAACTGAACATGATTACACAAATTTCACCAAATACATATCGACGCTTGAAAGGCAATAATTACCAAGCGACATTTTGGCGATATTGAGTTTTATATATCATTGAAATCAGAAAAAAATCTGCGTCGATTGGTCCTACTCTCATGCCGCTAGGACGAAGTTTGTTGTGGCTTGGTAACTCTAAGAAAAACTAATTTTCGTAGTTTTCGGCGTCCAAGCGACTATAATTTAACCGATTTATGAATAATTTTTACTAAATATATATAAGATTTTTACTTTTTACACAATTTTTGCCTAGACTCGAAATAATGCTTTTAAACATAAAGTACTTTTTGCCATGCGGTACCAAGGGTATAAACATTGAAATTTACCTGCTTGAACTTTATTTTTCTCGTAATTTAAGACTTTTCAACACATCTTAATGATGTATTCATTTTCATTTAGTGCGTTTTACCTAAATAAAATGGACTTAAAAACGTTAAGTAGTAATATTTATCTGCCTAAAAAGGATATATTTTGTCGTTTGGTATTTTTTTTTATTGTTTCTGTTACTTAGATAACTATTTTTGAAACTAAATTTGTATAAAATTGAGCTTATCCCTGATGCACGTATTTTGTTTTGTCACTTATCAGCACTCTAAAGCACATTTTGAGTGGCACATTTGATAGTCTTCATCGAACTGTCGCATAGGCAACCCGCGCACTCACGTGCATCGGACATAGTGCTTCATCGCGTAGCTTGAAGTGTACTTGGTAAGTGCAATGTAATGATTTCATGTGTAAGATTATTTATAATGTGCATAGTGTATTGATTTAAATTTATTGTTTAAGATTCGTAATTAATCGAAATAAGCGAGTAGATAACATCAATAAGCGAGCTATGTCAAACGCCGGTGTGGATAGCAGGGATTTGACCTCGGTAATGTAACTGCTTAGTTAAATCATTTATTCTTTCAATCGTAATTAATAAAAACAACTAATAATACAATCGTAACTTCTAGAGGCCAAAATATCGAGGATATACTCGTACTTACAATAATCAAGATAAAAAGAAAAAAGAAGAAAATAATAAAGAAGAAAGTCTACAATAATTGGACAAAGTTCGCAAAAACTTGATTCTAATGAACCGGTATGTTTTTACACTTTGTAAACAAATAGGTCAATGTGTAATAGGTATATATTATTATTTTTATTATCAAATTTATTATTTTTCAGGGTGATACACTTTCATAGGAACACCAGAAATATACACTGCAAGTAACATCGAAGTAATTGCCAATTCTTCAAGTTTTTCCATTGTGGGATGCTCTGAATCTGGCAGATCAAATACTATAAATCCACAGAGAGGTCGTAAACATAAATGCACAACTAATGTACATTGATTACATATCAGATAATAATAATAGTTACATATTAGATAACAACTTCTATCGATTGTGAAGAAGTTACAATTTCAGATGAATGGTTAGGATCTAAATCTTCTTATGACGAAGAAGTGGAAGTAGTTTAAATAACAGCAACCATGAAGAAAATAATTAATAAAAAGACAATATCTTAAGAGCAAAATACCATGTTTGGATGATATTAATGAAGAACAACACTTTCTTCACTAAAGAAAAGGGCTTGAGAACAAAAAAAAATAAAGATATGAGTAGAGAACGGTAAAAAGAATTGCTGGACAGGAATATGTGCGAAGTGGTGGTAAAATTATCAAACCTAAATTTACTCGTATTCAACCTATGCATTGGAAAACAAAATTGAAATAACTGAAAATATTGAACCTGGAAATAGACAGAAGGTATTTGATCATTTTTGGGGACTCTCGGGAGATCGTCGTAAAGACTTGTTAGTAAGTAGGTACATATATCGCAGAAAGAAGAGATCAAGCGTAAAGAATTTCTGAAAAAACTGTTATTAGTATTGTAGGTAGTTCTAATTTGCATTTCCAAGTAATAACACTGTAAGACTGCTGAAGAAGGCTGATCTGAAACTTAAACACCTGATGTGGTTGACAAAAATTTGGTTTAATTAAGTAATGAATAGGTAGGTGCCAGAAACCCATTCCAACTTTGATTTTTTTAACTTTCAGTTTTGTTCTTCATTAAAATTGTATTTTACCTACCTATATGTACTGATTTTGAAATTTCTAATAAATACTATGTATAAAAATAAAATGCCTCTGTTATTTATAACGGCAGCTTATATGTTCTTTATAAAATCAGCTATCCACTTTGCGAGAGATTTGACAGCAATATTCGTATATTGAAGGCAATATTAATATAGACGTCATTAACATAGGGTTAGACACAGGCCTAAAACCTCCACCAACATGCACTAGAGCAGCGTGGCGGAGTATGCTCTAATTCGTCCCTCGTCAGATGGAGGCCCATACTCAGTAGTGAGTGATTGTAGATTAAGGACTGCTTTGATGTTGATGATGACGACATCCATCGAAAACCTTTGTCCGAAAGTCTTTAATTTTGTGTACTGAAATCTAAATTCTTTGTTACTTGTTCAAAACAGGCCTACACTTACTTTATTTAATTTGTACTATAGTTAAAATTTGCCTGGCAGAAAAGTTTTTTGGTTTTTAATTCGATCATTTTACCTAAGTGTCAAACATTTGTTACTTCTGGATGCATCATTTTGCTTCAAATACAATTATAAAATACTGGTTTTTAGTTAATTTTACATGTTTTATAATAAAGTTTTGTTGTCGGTAAGTATATTTTACCTGTTTGTGATTTTGAATAAAATTTTACTAACCGACAGTATTTCTTAAAGTATTGAGAAAGTTCATAATCTTTAAATGCTAATTTATAAAGCTTTTAAACTGCATTCAAAATTCGTTAGAATCGAGTAGCTATGATTATAGGCGATTTTTGACGAATTTTTTTCCAAAAAAACTTTAAAATGCTCTGGTGTAAAGTTGCCAATATGTTGCTTAGTAATTATTGCCTTTCGTCGATATATCATTTTTAGTCCCTCCGCACACACTATAGGCAGGCAGCGCGTTTTCGCAATAAGAGAGAGAGAGAGAGAAGTATTTTCTTTCTTTGTCTTTCAATTTAAACTATTACATAGGCTACAAGCTTAAAACAATTATGTACAACTTTGAGAGAAGAGTTCGATGCTATAAAAGGCTACTAGAGAGGCTGGCATAGGTTTACTCTCAATCTAATAATTACAATTATCTTTGTCCTTGTCATTTTAATGTCAATGAATAGAAATGGCAACAGATTTAAACAATACTATCGCTAATGTGGGATTATAGGAAAGACCCTCAATACACTTAATTCATGAATTAAATAAATCCCTATATATCATCTACTGTGTTTTTATAAGATATAAACCTAAATCTACAGAGGCGTATTTATTTTTAATTAGTGGTCATTTACAGGTCAAATTCCGACCATAATTAATAATCAATGTATTTTTAAATATATATTAAAAAAATATAAGCATTCTGCGCTCCTTCTCGATATAAACTATAAGAGTATGCGAAATTTCATACTCCTCCGCATACCGCTCCTGCCTCCACGCAATTTTCGCAACAATGGGTACAAAGTTTTTGCTTGACGTATTAATATCATTAATTTTTAATTAAACATTTAAAAATATAACTTCCAATGCTTTTATTTTAATAAAACTAAATATAGGTTTTAGTACTAAATATTGTAATCATCTCCGCATTTACCTACTCACCCAAAACCACAGGAAAGTAGCAAAGGTCGAAAATAACGTTAAAAAGCGGTAATTACAAAACCTCTGCAAGTTAGCGAAGTTCCAACGTGGGGCTTGAGTTAATGAGCTATATACTCGTATTAGCAGGAGCACATTACACATCAGAAGTTAAGCCTTTTGAGTTATACGAGCTAAGTTTGATGTTCATACGTTTATATTAAGTTAGCTTAAGTTACATGAATGAAACTAAAAGTTGGTTTTGTCTATAGTGGGTAATGTTGCAAAACTGTGGTTACTATCACTGTTTTAACCAAACTAATAATATAAATATATAAGTAACTTTGTATGTCTGTCCATCTGTCTGTTTGTTACGTTTTCACGCCTAAACCGCTGAACCGATTTTGATAAATTTTGGTAGAGATATGGAGATATGTCCTGGGAGATGGACATAGGCTACCTGGAGTTTTTAGAAGTAAGAACACTTCGACGGATACATAATAATAATCAATATTGGTACGAGTAGAAAATGCACTCAACACTATCAGGGCCCAAACTAAGCATATCTTGTATTATAATTATACAAGTAACCATCTTTGTAGCGAGGTAGATTTTGTATCTACTGTCTTACTAATTAATACTAAAATTGATATTCCGTAGCCAACTACGGACTATTAATTTTCGTATTAATACATAATTAATTAATTAGTAATTAATTGATTAGTAATTAATTAATTAGTAATTAATTAGTAGGATCTTTATTTCAGAACAAAAAGTCAAATTGAGAACAAATAACAGTTTTGAAAGTTTTAAATGAAATGCTGTCAAACAATCTTTACTTTTTTATGCAGCTTGGTTATAAAATAAGAGTATTCTTAAAATCTATTAAACTTATCATAATTTAAAAACTGAATATAACGTGAAAATTAATCAAAGTTAAAATCTCTCGTAACTTACGCTCGGCTAGTTTTAAAGTTGGCACTTGGAGGCTTGGAGCAAGCTTACTAAGTACCTAATTATTTCATTAACGACTTGCTATTTCGTTTGCTTTCTTCTACGTAAAGGCTAATGACCATTGGGGTGGAAATAATAGATACATTTGCAATTGTCCGCGCCAAGCTTTTAGGGAAATCGTTTGATATTAATTAGTTGGGAGAATTTGTTGGTCTGTTTGATACTAGCATAAATAAATACTTGTCTTGTTCTTCTTTTCTGGCACCTGTCTTGTCAACAATTTTGCCAGTGTAAAGTGATTGTCTATATATTATATATTTATATATAAAATATATAATATTATAAGGTGGAAAGATTTGATTGTATGTTTGTTTTGTATTGAATAGGCTCCGAAACTACTGAACCGATTTGAAAAAATATTTTACCCATGGAAAGCTACATAATCCCCGGGTAACATAGGCTACTTTTTATCCCGGGAAATTTGGTTTGTCCCGGGAAAAATCTTCAAACGTGGGCGAAGCTGCGCGCGGACAGCTAGTTTGATAATAAAGTCATAGTCGAATAGTCGATCGTCATTTGTATATTCTAAACGTCATCGCGGAATGGCCGTCTAGAACTTTCTCAGGATTCCTCGTCGTGCTAAACACATTGCACCAAAATACACTTATAATTCAAGTGTCTATACTTGTGCTATGAAATCACAATTTACTCATTGAAATACCGCTAAGATTACAGAATAAAACCAATGTTAGTCATTGGTTTTATTCATTATATCGTTTGAAATATTGATAGGTCTTTATTTAAAAAAATAATAATATGATCATTTTGATAAATATTATACTTGAATTTGTTTTTGACACATGAATAGTCTGTTATTTATATACAGGTAAATATTAAAGAATTTAGACTCTTACCTCTGCTAGCGAACCTTCCACCGTGAGCCAGCACATGTCTCGGCGCAATGTGCAGTCGCGTGAAACCACCTTCGGAGTTTTCCAAGTAGCACATTACCTCCTCAGCTGTGTAGTTATTGCCGTCTATCACGTGGTCGTCAAAAGCCAGGAGCTGGTCTCCAGGATGGAGAGCACCGCACCTAAAACGCAGTTAAGTGGTCAACTCTGGTGAGCTCAGCCCAGAGGCCTCATGGTTTTAAAAATGCTATGGTCAAAATATATAAATGCAGTATGTAATTCAATGGTACAATTTTAATTTCCACAAATGGTACCTACATGAAAACTAACTTATGTTATTCTAGGATCCAAATATATATCTATACCAAGATTTTTTCCAAATTGGTTCAACTGTTACGGCATTATTGAGCCACATAACAAACATCCACACACAATTTTACATTTATGAGTGGAATTAATTAATAATTGTAATAGATAATTGATTTAGGCGTGACTTTGCGGAAATCCCTGAATCAATTATCTATCTTAGGTCTGTACAGCTGTACAGGCAAAACTTTAAATTTAAATCTCTGGGGCACATCTTATTGCCCAGAATGTTTAGTTCAATCAACATTGTAACAATTGGGGGTAGTTCCATTTTATATTTAAAAACTCATTAGGAATAGATTGGCGTAATAATACTAAATATTTTTCTGTCTGGTTAATGTCCGGATTATTAATTATTTGTTTCTTCTCTGCTTACAGGTGTTGTTCAAACACCTATAAGATGACTTTAGGTGATTTTAAAAACAAAACATGTTTCAACTCATTCATTCATTCGCAAAACTATTAACGAAAGTTTCTCAAACACACACTCAAACAATTGCTTCTAATTGAAACGATTGAGTTTTAGATTTTACAATAAGCTTGTAAGTGAAACAAATAAAGGAAAACAAGACGATCACGAACGTCTTTTGCTTACAAATTTTCTATTACCAATACTTTCACTGAAGGGAAATGCGAGGTTCAATAGGCCAACAAACATAAGTAGCTGTGAAACCCTTAGCATCACTTCCAAACGTTTTATTGGAATGAAATGAAGTTTCTTATCACAAGGTACGGACTTTGCAGATGGGGGCTAGGCGAAAAACGTGTAAGATTTTTTCCGTACGCTCTCATACGCTAGTAATTCATTCATTTGTAATTGTTAATCAATACGTTTATCTATACTTCTTCTTCTTCTTTCGTGTCAATTTTCTCTCATAAAAAATCTAATTTGCCTCGACCAAAATGTTGCTGCCGCTATAGCGACGTCCGAGGCGGTGTTGAGGTGTTGTTTTTTCTATACTTAATAATATACTATGATAGGAACTTAATTCCAACCGAGTGAGTGGTCCACGGCACTCACGCATTATTTTTCTAGCAAATCCGATTTCAAGTATGCTAAATCGCTTTGCCATTAAACTACCTCTTAGTGGCCTTTGTGGCGCAGTAGCCCTAGACCCGGCTGAGACGCAGTTAATTGTGATTTCGATTACCCTCGCGGGACAAATGTTTGTATGATCTGCAAGTATTTTTCTCGGGTCTGAGTGTTTCTATGTATAATATGAATTTATTTACAAAAACAAAAGTGTATTATTACTTTATGTAGTAGTCGTCATGTACATATCACGCAAGTTCTGCTTACTTTGATGCCAGATGATGCTGTGTGAAATGACTGGCATTATTAATTTATTTATTAAATACCGGTGAACCACTACGCAATATTTTAGGCATTTTTAATACTGGTTTTTTTTTATTTTTGGCTGAATTTTAGTATTGGCGACGAACATGCTGAACAAGATGACAAAAAGACGTGCTAGCAAAGTCAAATAAAATTAAAGTAATGGACTGTCCAACGAAGAAGCCTCTAAGAAACCTTATTACTAACACAAGGTACATTAACTAAAAACAATTAAGTTAATTGAAGAGCTTATGGCGAATAAGACTTATAGGTTGATATCTTTTTGGTTCCATAACCTTTAAAATAAATACAATGGCTCATTGCCGATTAGATCTGAATTGTTGATAGACTTAGGGAAATCTTACAAAATAATGAGACTTCTTTTCATTCTTGCTCTAAATGTAAGTGGCCTCTGCACAATGTGTTTAATTCTTCCATTTGCCTCTAACATCTCACGTCTGTCATCTTAGTACCCTCGCCTTCTTGCTCTGTGTTTTACACAATATATGTATCGTTAAATTGGTTTACCTCTATACAAAAAAAACGTGTGCGAATCGGGACGCCCGACAGAAGTGATAACTAAAACTAATCTAACTAGCGCTGTGGGTTAGAGTGAGAGAGGAGGAGCCTGCCTACCGCTGCCGTATGCGTGAGAAAAAGGGAAGCCAGACAGACTGGCACCGTAACGCGTAACGTAACGTAGCGGTTTAAGAAGTAGAAGTAATCACTTTAAAATAAAATCAAATATTTGGTGCTTCACTTAATCTTGAGCAAGACACAATACAGAAGCACAAAAACCACTAATACAATTTAAACTGATTCTTATATATTACTCACCTATCACTTATACTAGCTGGTAGTATACTATCGATATAAATAGCATTGCAAGTCCCAACCCTCTGATACGTGTCGGATCCGGAGCTGTAAACATCTTCTGGAACTCTTTGGTTGGATAGGAACAAGCCAAGGTCTTCGTTGCAGGGCCTTTCGATTTCTATGAGTAAAGGTCCTGTAGCCAGTTTCACAGACTCCATAATAGACACATCATATTCTAAGGTCAGGCTGGTAATTTGGGGGCAGTTTTGTAGGATTTGATGGACATCGGAGAGTGTTTTGTTGGTGAGCGATATCTGCGAAGTATAAAAATAAGATATATTGATATATTTATTCCAATATTTCACTTTTAAAACATTCGTGAGTTGTACTATACATTTTACCGCGGATCATACTCACCTTGATGAAGATTCTTTAGATGAATCCGAACAGTGAGTTAGCCCGTGTTTCTCAAAATGTATAATTACATAAATAATTTTATCAATTAGTAGGTTTATGGTATTATCTCAATACATAGAATATTATTGCAACTCGTAAATTTTTTTTTTATCTTAAATGGAATTCATGGTCAATTGAAAAAAAATTAAATAGTTTTTAAATATATTTTTTTATATTCTGCATTTGAACATGTCGATGTCGATACTTACATGATCGACCTTTAATAGCCTGTCTCCAGGTTTGATTCTTGACGTATTATAAGCAGCGCCTCCTGGCCGGACGTGCGTCACCACCAGGGGTTGAGCATCCAAGGATCTGCTGTTCAGTACCAGGTCAGCAGTAGGAGCGGAGTTCTCCGGCAGACCACCTCGGATGGTGATGCCGAGAGAACCGCCCACCTTCTCAACTGGGACTTCGGCTAGCTTCGTGGTAATGTAGAGGGAGTTTTGAGAGGCTGCTGAAAAAAACAATTTAGTGCTTTATTTATATATATTTAACACAGATTTTAAAACTCTGACAAAATGAAAAATGTATATATAAACTTCTTGTGTGTTTGCCTTTAGTTACAAAGTTGCGTCAATCAATTTTGCTACAGATTTTTTACAACAAATAATTATGTTATGAATTTTATATATAGGACGGATAGCGGGTAACATAAAAAATCTCTTATCTTTATATTAATACGTGAAGCGAAAACTTTGTACCGACTTTTACGAAATTGCACGGACGGAGAAGTATGAGTACAGAGGAGTCGCACACTTATAGTCCATTTAGAGAAGGAGTGCAGAATGCTAATATATTTTAAAATTATGTATAAAAAATACATTAAATTTAAATATGATCCAATGGGCGACCACTAGTTAAAATAAATACGACACACGTAGCTTGGTACTTATAAAAGCTTATCCTAACTTTATAAATGGGATGTGTGAAATACATCATACTCGTATATACCTAATTGTTATTTTGATCATGCTCTTTAGCTTTGATCTATGGGTACACATAATCGTGTTTTCGTAACCGAAAGCCTCTGTTTCAGCTTAAACAAGCGCCATTCTATGATAATGTTATCTTTAAATGGTACGACACGACTCGTGTTAACATTAAACAGTCAGCGTGTGACACATCAAAAGACTTGCAAAGATAGTAAATACAAAACTAGATAATCACATATTATGCATATAGATATATGTTAAAGTCTGTCTACTATCAGTAGGTTTACAAAATTAACATGCTCCCGACTGTTATACCCAGGCTTAAAAGATCATTTCTCCGATCTCTAGATCTTTGAAGATGTCGAAGGAAAGTAGTCAAAAGCACGTTATATTTGGTACATACGTACATTTGGTCTTAGTTCAGAAGGTATCTGGTCACAAAATATTTTTTTCAAAATCATGGTCATAAGTTGTGAGCGTTATAAGCTAAACATGGTGTTGCTATCTTTATTTATTGACATGAGAGTAATATGGTTAAATATTAAAGTAAAGTATTACAAAATGACAAGATAGATATATAAATATTAGTGGACATACACACAACACTATCTAGCTCTTAACTAAACGTAGCTTTTATTATGATGACCAGATGATTGCTATAATACATATTTATGATACTTTAGAACACCCAGACACAGAACAAACATCGAAGTTCATCACACAAATGTTTGTCTTGGTATGGAATCGAACCCTCAACCTACAGCGCAAAAAGCAGAGGTATTACCAACTGAGCTGACAGGCCAATTAAACAAGACACCATAACACCTGCTTACCATAGTTCGGCATATAATACTCGACTTCAAGACTCGCTCGCTCCTCCACATTGTCCAGAAGCCGAAGCACTTCATCATTGGTGAGCCTCGCCGTTGATATTCCGTTAACACTGCAGATCCTGTCTCCTGGCGCCAGCCGGTCCGACTCGTGAGCAACAGAGTCTTTAGTGAAGCCCACTATTGAAGGTACAATGCCGGGTTCCGATCGTCCTGTTGAAGAAAATAATATTTTCAAAGACGAAAACAAGCTAGTGGAACAGATAGATGGCCATTCTATACATATTATACAGAGCTATGTATGGTTTTGTCTTTAACTGTGAATACATAAAATGGTAGTCTAGATCATCATGATTATATACTATGAAAATCACAAACGACAAAACCTTAAGTTATAATACTATAAACGTTATGAAATTGAGGGTATTTGTGGCGACACATTACTCGACACAGCGTAAACTGAACGATCAATTATCGGACCAATACGAGCGGGTGAAACGATCCGTCGAAGTGGACATCAGAGTAATGTAAACCTAACTTTAGAACAGAAGTCTAAACTAAATAGACCCAGACATCTGTACTAAGTGAACTTGTTTAAGTCTCAAATGCATTTTTCATTCAATATTCAATAGTTGTATTCACAATTACATAGTCCTGTTTGAATCGTCTTACGTGCTAGGGGAATTTAGGTGCCTATTTCTACAAAGCCATGTCCATGTCATGAGAAGAGTTAGGTATAAAACTAAGGCCTAGGCTTTTTGTTTGATCCTTTTATCTACCTTATCTACGCAAATAAGTTTGATGAAGCTTCACTGCTAATGTCGCTTGAACGTCAAAAGGATCTATTTAAGGTAATGTAATTTCTATCGTGTGAAATCATTATTCAGGCATTGGTAGAACCACAAGGACTAAGCAGACTAAATGATGAAAAGCATTGTATGACTGGAATGCTGACTTCATTTCTGTCAACCGTTTACGACACTTTGTAATTTCTTAAAAAATAATCCAGTTAGGTATTTCAGAAACAGGTTATTCTATTTTAATGTCAAAAATACTAATTTCATTACTATATTACTATTTCTACAGTTAGCTTTATATTACTCAGAGGAGTTTTCGCATAAATAACTGATCTATGACGTTGTAAATACTGGGGCGTTTGTTATGGAAGGGTAACTTGACCGGAGAAGTTACACGAGCGATTGGGTACAACTTGAAAACATGACCTGAGCTGATTAAAATAATGACCTATGTTGGTCATAATAAGGTTAGTATTCTTATTTAACAACCTATTTTTATTTATTGAAAACGTAAATAGTAAAATAGAAGAACTTAATAACTGAAGAAAGAAAAAAATTATGGAAATAATTATATAAAAAAAAAATAGCGGAGATTTTACAAAAGTAGTTAAGGCATCTAAAAGCCCTTTTTAAAGCGGAATTTCGTATTCCGTATCAGAAAAAACTCAATCTAAAATTAGCATATTTTTTTTGTTAGTATTTGGAGCTGTAAAACCTTTAATTTTTTCTCGACTAACATTTGAGTCTTGTTCTATTTTGTTCCTACAGTGTACAATTAAACGATGTATTTAGCCTTTATAAAGAGGCTTGCAATATAAATCGTCAAACACGTACATTGTTGACTTTTTAACCCCCGAAGCAAAAGAGTGTGGTTGTGTATCTCTGAATCTGTGCGTCCGCTCTGTGTCACCAGAGCTCCCAAACGAATGAACCAATTATGATGTAGTTTCTTTGTTTGAAAAATGACTTGATCGAGCATTTTCTTAGCTATGATTCAAGAAAATATGTTCAGATAATAAATAAATCTGTTTCCAAGTAAGTATGTGATGTGTGCAATTTCCACAGGTCTGATCGATTGGACATTAACCTGTTACTTTAATGATATTCCAAGAATATGGAAACCATGACCTGATGCTGTAGTATCATGAAATCTGCAGGATACTCAACTTCTAATCAACTTACAGCAGATATAATGTGTTTGGCACATTTAAATGATGTGAATTAATAGAATGATTTTATAGTGTTGCTTAAAACTAGTTTATTAGTAAACTTCAAGCATCAATATTAACTATAAATATATAAGGTTATGAGCTTATTCAGCTGATTTTATACAAAATCGACACCAAGCTCTAACAATGTCATAAACGGCTGCAGTCCTATAATAAAAGTATGAGTTGATCGTAAAGTGAAACGGGTACCTACGAGCGGTCATTCTGACGATATAACCATCAAGTGTTACCTACTACGTCGTAAAGTTATGCGACGCGTTAAACGCTATTGTGCTAAAAGTCAAGTGAAAAAAGTAAATACTCTATAGTTTTACGACAGAGAGGTAAAAAAAATTCGTAAAGCTTCGTTCTTTAAATGTTTGCTCGAACTAAGTCATTTCTAAACCTATTTGGATATTTATTTTTTGTTTGAGAGGGTATTATATACTTCCTGTTTGGTTCCATTTATTATTTTGGGTAAGATATTTTTGTTGTTGTTGTTGTTGTTGTTTTTAGCCCGTACTGTCCCACTGCTGGGCAAAGGCCTTCCCTCGAGTTTTCCATTGGTTTCCATCCAACGCCATTGTCTGCCACCGACAGTCGCTAAAGGTGTCTAGCTCGTCACGCCAAGGTTTGCGTGGTCTACCGCGCCGTCTCACTGTCTCAGGGCTCCACTCAGTGGTAGCTTTGGCCCACAGTTCGTCCGGCATGCGGCAGACGTGCCCTGCCCAGTACCACTTTAGTTTCGCAGCTTTTTCAGCAACGTCGAGGACTTTTGGAGCGAATCGTAGCATTTTTGATTCGGTCGGTTAGCTTAATGCCGAGGATGCTCCATTGTCCTTTGACAAACCTCGAGTTTAGTCCTCTGAACATCAGTAAGGGACCAAGTTTGAGCCTATGCTAGGTTAGAATTGGGAAGATGTATTTACAAAAAAAAAGAATATATACGTAGTATATCAGTAATGTGGTATTAACATTAATATTAATAAGGTATCTCATATTAAATACCTAGGAATGATGATAGACCAAAGATGGTCATCAAAGATGGTCATATCATGGTCTCAACAAATTGAAGTAGTGAGCACAAGAATTAGAAAGCTGATGTGGGTTTTTAAGATCTTAAGGCATATTGCTTCGGGAATTCTTATAAATATAATTTATATATACCACGATCGATACTAACCTACTGTTTGCCAGTATGGGGCGGAGCTGGTAAAACTAAATTCATGGAACTCGAAAGAGCTCAGCGTTCTCGTATAAAAGTAAAACATCATAAAACCTTAGTGTATAATTGCGATATTTTAAAAAAGAGGAGGAAAGACAAGGTGGTTAAAACTCATGTTACTAGAACTACATTTGGCGCCAATCAATATTGTAGAAAGTCTACTCATTTGTCATAAATAAAATCTTAGATATCTATCCTAAACAACTGTATGAATGTAAAAAATATATAACAGAATGGATAAAAGATAAAAAGTATGAAGAAATTGAGGCACTGTTCCAAGTTTTAATATGATATATTAGGTTTCAGTTACACACCACATACAGATCCTCACACAACACGACTTCTGTACACATGCTTTATACCACAGCATGGTGTCCTCAAGAGGACCAACACATTCATACACATATACTCCCAAACTTACACATAAACACATACATACATACATACACATACACACACACAGACACACAACACACACACACAAAGTCAGTCAATTCACAGTCTCGACTCTAATACATACAAGAGATTTTTAGGTATTAAAATGTATAGTTTGTTATTATTTAGTATTAGTGTCTGGTTTTTGTTTATTTAATTTAGAGTAATCTAAAGATATGTATATTTGGATACAATAGATTTTATTCTTGTTTTTTTTTATAAAGTTACTAATATGGATATGGAAGAGCGGAACCATCTGGCACAAGTACTTCATACTTAAAATAAGGTACCCACCAATGTTATAAGTTGTAATGTTTGGCTACTGAAATAAACAAATTGAATTTGAATTTGAATGTGGTACAAATAACACAAGCTCTGCTTACTTTAAAGCCATATGATGCTATGTGAAATAACTGGCATAATATTGTGTAGGGGTCTACAATTCTCCCTATTTTGTTATAGTATCTAATTTGGGTTCAGTTTTGTTATTTTCGCAGGTGGGCGTTAACATTCGCGACACAGTTTATCGAACCTTTGCGTAATATTATCGTTCTTTCCATGTTTTTCTATAGACTTGTTTATACTCCTAAATAAATACATTTTGATTTAATTTGTTTTATTATTTATATAAATTAAATCCCACCACAAAAATGGGAAGAAATTTGGTATTGGACTTTTAATTGAGTAATGTATTTTTATGAGAAATTATATAAATAAATAAATACATAAAACAAAAATAGTATCTCTAAACTGAGATCATCAAAAATTGCATTTCCTGTTTATCATCCGTAAAACAGAAGATTCAGAACAGAAGAAGAAAAATTAATCCAATAAAGTGGGTTTCTTTTTAATTTTTAAAGCGTAATTTAATATAAACTATATAAAAAGGGCCCCAAAAAACAGCCCGAGCGAACACCCTTGTTCGACGCACAAAATCCAATTATCATCATCTGAACACGTACACTACTGAATGCTATCTCTATTCGAATACTATTTCAATTGATTTACAAGCTAAGTTTAATACTATTGGAGGATAATAATGGCATAATAATGGTTTGATAGCATTGAGAGTTAGGGGATATCGAGGTTCGTGCTACTAATCAATAGTCTAGTAAATGCTCTAGTAGTGGAAACAACCATGCCTTATGACCGTTTTAAACCAATTTCAACCCATAAATACTAATATCCCCAATTCTAATTCTACTATTATTTATATGTAAACGTTTGGAGTTTAAGAGTTGAAATAATATATAATAAATAATCTGAGCATTTTTAAATAAATACTCTTGATTCTTTACAGCACCTAGAGCCAATGTCAATGTCAAAACATTATTTATTCAGTAAAATCACAAGGACCACTTTGAATCACCTTCTAACATGCTAGTGAAATCCAGGTGTCAGTTCCTCATAGTCCCTAGTCCAGGAAGAACCCGGCAAGAAACTCACCTGGTCTTATACTTTTTTGTATGATCCTTGCCAATTTTGTTACGGATGCCGAGTGGAGTTGGAGCAAATCTGCTCCACAAGCAAGGGATGATGCCATCCCAAGCTTTTATGTCATATAAATATTCTGATATTTTATAACATGCTTTAAAATGCAGTTTCTGTTTTGTTACGGACACAGAACAAACATATATATTCAAAATGGTGTGTAGAAGGGAATTAAAACCTCAACCTATGCAGAAGGGAGAGCTACTACCAACTGAGCTGACAGACAAGTCAGTTTGATAGGCCTGGATTTATAGAGCTTAGATACAAAGCCTAGCGTAACTTTGGATTGCATCGAATTACAATAGAAAAGTTTAATGACGCTAATATAACGCTTATGGTAGTAAAATCGTTAAAGGCTCAGATTGGTTCACACGTAAAAAATAGAAACCCTCAATTTATTCCTCAGACTCATTGAAAGATCTAGGTTATACGCGCGGCGCGTAGGTCAGAGAATGCATGTTTTTTTATATTACGAGTTGATAACACTAGTTCTCTATGAATCTCTATGAATCTCCCCGTATCTCGCTTCCATTGAAATAAAATATTGTATAATATCAAAAGGATATCTACCCGAAATCGAATGGTGAAATGAACGGTATGTCATATTGTTTTGCTGACGTCATTTCATATAAATTTCGGGTAAATATCGATTTGATTTGTTGAAAGTATATGCTAGTAAAAAAGAATATTAATTGTGATTAATCCATTTAAATTTTAAATTGTTTTTTTTTGCGCGAATAACGCCATTTAGGTTTTTGCGTAATAACTCAATGGAGATTTAGAATATTTTATGTGTCCTACATTTCGTCCTACTACACCTTCAGATCCTTTTACAGTGCTGCAATGTACAAGGATTTATGTATGCTTATTATAAAATTGAACTTTGTATTAAACAACTGTCACGCCTGTGGTAATTTAAGGGACATCAAAGGATTGAAAGGCCGGAAGCGGACATTCTAGTAAGCTAATAAGCCCTATAAATCCGGGTCTTTCACACCATAACCATTAAGCGGATTTTGGGAAGAGTGTAAAAGATGGTCTAAGTATGAGAACATAAAGGTTTTATTTACCCCATCAATCTGCTCATTAGATTCATTAAAACTCATAAGATGTTTACATGTGCAAAGTTTTTAAATCCAGATCAATCCGGAAAAAACGCTGACGGAAGCAACACCGGTTCTTTTTAATTTTCTAAACGGTGAAAGAAAACGTCATTTGTAA
Organism: Lampropteryx suffumata; assembly: GCA_948098915.1. NCBI lineage: Eukaryota > Metazoa > Arthropoda > Insecta > Lepidoptera > Geometridae > Lampropteryx > Lampropteryx suffumata. The sequence goes on along the minus strand of OX402547.1, from coordinate 4,424,860 downwards.
ATCAGCATGAAAAAAAGCCAGTAAAGAAAATAATATATACAATAACGTCCAAACTAAATAGAATTATTCAAATGATTTGACGAAAAATAAATTAGCACTAAAGAGAATTTATGCGACCATCCACTGAATGGACGACACAATAAAACCAAATAACACGACCAGGCTAAAGCGACATATACACTCGTACTTCTATTTATATTACGCACTATTTGACCTGGCATTCTGGCTAATGCTGCAGCTATCAAAGTCAAATGCCGTGTTTCAAAAACACACTATTGTTCGGTTTTAAATCTATTGAAGTATAAGTTAAATAAATCAAGGAAAAACAACTGAACTTTTTATGTAAGTTTGTTTATCGCCTTGGGACTGAAAATAGTTATTCTCGCGTGTTTAGCCTTACCCAAGAACATTACCTCATTACTCATAGAGATGTGAGCCTCATCATCATTATCATCCACAGTCTGACTCCATCTACTGCTGAATGAAGTCATGGTTACTGGTACAAGTCTCTCTAAGTTTGTACCACCATTGTTAATCTTGTCCATACGGCCCGCGACTTTGACTATATCGTCTACCCATCTTGCCAAAGGACGACCAACGTTCCAATAACCATTTCTTGGCTACAATTCAGTGAGCCTCATAAAATGCTGAATATGCATTAAAATCTTTATTCATTGACATTTGAATGACAAGGAACGACAATAACAATAATTTAATAATAATACTGATTAAAACTGTCGAGAGTGAGTGAAATCGTAAAATTAACCTATATCTTTCCCCAAGAACTAATCTAACCTTACCAAATAAAATCAACACCCGTTTAGCCTTGATAATGTGACAAACTAAAAACTTGAGAAACAGTATACAGAGATACTGAATGGCCAGCGATAACAAGATTATCATGGACGTAAAAGAAATGTCAAATATTTCGTGAGGATCCACAAAATTCTGTGCCACAAAGTGCAAAGTTTATCAGCATGACGGTTCTGTTTCTGCTAAGTAGTAATATCATGGCGCTATTTAAAGAACTAGATCGTGGACTAAGAACTCCATCATTCATCATAAAGTTATGGTGACTAGGACTAGGAGATAAATCAATTGGGTATTAGCTAAACGCGAGAATTTTTATGGATTGTATTATTTTGATCATTTATTTATGTTTCCTAAATACTATATATTCGCTTTTATGTATGTGATACATGTAGGTTAGAAGAGTTGCTTAGCTGTAAATGGCTTTTGTTCTAATTATGTGACTTTGTGACCTTTCTTTGTATTACCAAGAAGGTTCCTAAGCTAATTTTCTCTAGATGTATTTAGTTACACGTAAAACTTGTTTGTTTTTCCAGTAAACCTCATTGTAAGCTGTCTACAGACAAATCTAAATAAATCGATGTTTCACCACACATATTCATCATTAACCCAACGACGATAACGATATTCTAGTTTTTACTTTTTGCTTTATAAACTTAGGAGCAGAGGGAGTAAATTGGTGCACAATCTAGACTAGGATTGAACGTTTTAGCTTTGATTTGACATGCTACCTAATCCGGGAGGGGATAGAGCGTTCATGTTGAATTTCAGTCCTGATTCTTGGCCCCAATCCGTCAGCAGTGTACAGAGTAAACACAGTATTACATTGCACCAGGCTCTAAATTGCCAATGGTAACGAATTTGAGAGTATTTTTTGTCAAATCCCTACTAATATTATAAATTCGAAAGTAACTCTGTCTGTCTGTTACGTTTTCACCTCTAAGCCGATGAACCGATTTTGATGAATTTTGGCAAAGAGATAAATGGAACCTTGGAGTAGGACATAGGCTACTTTTTATGTAGGTACCATGCGTGATAAGCCGCGGTCAGCTGCTAGTATTATTAAGTTTAAATATTACATTGAATCGAGGAAAAAGGAAAACTAAATGTCACTAAAAATGAGTTTGTGTACGAGTATTTCAAATTAATATATAACTAAATACTTTCTCCTTTAGAACGTGTACCTCTTGCATCACATTAAGCCAACTGGCCACCGCTCCGAAGGATCTAATTATCTAAAATAGGGCTTCTGTTCAAGGTAAATACTCTTTGGTAGTTGGCACCTGGCCGCAGTTATTCAAATTGTCGCATTTACATGTGAAACGATACTCAAACGCATGTAATTGCACTGATGACGTAGGTATGCGTGCGGGGCGTATGTGGGAATTAGTGTACGAATTTTGGCAGAGCTCTACTTTTTGCCCGAGTCAACAGGAGAGTAATGTACGTAAAAGTGTTAAATCTGTTATTTACTAACCCTGACAAAATAAATGTTATTTTTCTGTGTAAAGACTCTCTAAAAATGTGTGTTTGTTTGAATCCAACGCGTGGATTTCTAATAATACAAGTATAAATTTGTTGTTCTTTAAAAGTGCGTGCTGTGACGTCTTATAATTAAATAAATAAATAATAAATAATGCTGGACATTTTACTCAGCATTATGTGGCCTCAAAATAAGCAGAGCTTGTGTTATGGGTAACACAAATGAGTTATATACAACTATTATAATTTTTTTTTGAATACTTAATTATACATAGAAACACCCAGACCCGAGACAAATACTTGCAGATCATACAAACATTAGTCTCGCGGCGGGAATCGAACCCGCAACCTTCTGCGTCTTAGTCGGACCTTGGCTCATTGCGCCACGTCGTCAACAATTACGGAAACAATAAGATGAAGACTCAGCGTATATCTTATAAACACACATTAGCTAATGATAATATGTTTAATTCTGTTACCATCTCTATTCTTTGAAATTAGAATGACAAGGACAGAACATACTTAAGCGCATACATATGTAATTAGCTAGTTATGTGATTATGGGTTGACTTTAGATATTCTTCTTTGTATGAGAAGGTTTGACATGTATTGGGGGTCCATGATAAATAAATAATATAAATGTTATCGTTTGTGATATGATTCCTACATCTTTCGGAATGACGTTTTGCATTTTACACCTCATTTTACACGACGAAATATTTACTAGTCCACATGACCATGTACACTAACTTTAATCACCTTAACTGGATAGAAAAAGAGAAAAATGTATTATTTTTAAGTGTCAAATATTAGTCAACTCGAATAGAATTAGATTCGTAAATATCATTTAGTAGTATGAATGTTTATGTTTAGGGATAATCGTTAGTTTGGCATAGCTTTATTATGGTTAAATAAAACGAGTGTTACTCTTACAATACATAAATTAATTTTGTTATATAAGTTTATATTTGTACATTATATAAGTTTGTTTGTTACGCTTTCACGTGAAAACTACTTTACCGATCATCATGAAACTTTGTACACATATTCTTGGAGGTATTAGAAGTAACATAGGAGGCTTTTTATGAAAAAAAAATTTTACGACAGATATTTATATAACAAAACAACGTTTGCCGGGTCAGCTAGTAGTATATATATTAACACCACACTAAGATGCCCTTTCTCCGTTTATTTAAAATCCAGTCAATCCAGTTGCCTGGCAGAGATCGTTGTTATATCGATATGATCGATAAGGCCGCCCATTGTATGGCCTTTTATTGTCAATAATTGTTTTTGAAATTTTCCGTGTGGTATATCAATTAAGAGTTATCTATCTATCAATGGTATTTTTATGCTTACGCGATCAGAATTCATTTTTTTTAAATAGTTAGTTTATGTATGGCGTATTTCCTTTTTACTAGTGGTCGCCCACTGGTCGAAGTTCGACTATAATAAATTAATAATAAGTGTATTTTTTATGCAAAATTTTAAAAAAATATTAGCAGGAGAGAAGGAGTGCAGAATGCACTCCACCTCTACATAAACTATAAAAGTGCCAAATTTCAAACTCCTCCGTCCGCGCAATTTTTGTAAAAAGAGGCACACAGTTTTTGCATCACGTATTAATATAATAATAATATATTCCCGGCTTAACCGTAGTCACGGTTTGGCTTGTCAGTCAGGGGCAGTCCACGACCATATCGGGAATTAATAAAAAGGTAATACGCGATAAACCCCCAAAAAGACACAAACTCTTACAGTTGTTGAACTTCTAAGTTTTGTAACCCTTCAAATCAACCTAATTACCAACAAACATATCAGTAATCAGACAACAAATAAACACCCAATACGCCATACAATATCGAACTGTTGCATAATTCATTTGTTTCCACTCTATTGTCCAATACATCGAATGGTTCCAACTAATGAGACCTGATTGGCTGCAAGCTAATAACAGTAAGCTGAATGGTTTCATAATTTGCGTAAAATGAGCGGTGGGATTAATGTTTATAGCATATTGTTTAGATGTGATTGAAATCAGTGAGTTATATTTTATGTTGCTGAGTGCGCCATCAGCTCCAACGTGTTGATTAAATACTTGACACTATACATTGTCAATTGTCAAATCTAGTACTAGCTGTTCCGGCAAACTTCGTACCGCCTCAGAATCAAAAAATAAAAAAGCAAGCATTTTTTTCATATATACTCACCTTTTAAACCTTCCCTGGACTTCCACACATAATTCAAAACCAAAATTAGCCAAATCAGACCCGCCGTTCTCGAGTTTTAGCGAGACTAACGAACAGCAATTGATTTTTATTATATAGAAGATTATCTTCTGTCAGTGGCTTTGCAGTAAGACCTCTATACAAAGTTTACATCTACATCTATAAATCGGACCAGAACCAATTTAAAAAAAACCGGCCAAGTGGGAGTCAGACTCTCGCACCGAGGGTTCCATACAAACCTGTAGGTATATAAGTAAAAGTGCACCCATCACGACAATCGAGTCATAGTTATGGTATTTTTATTACAAAATGAAATCTTCGTACCAAATTTCAAGATTCTGAGCTCACGGGAAGTACCCTGTTGCGTGGGCTTAGAAGTTTGTATTTTTCACAGTTTTAAGGGACAGTAGACCTGAGTATTTGATATAAATTTGAGCTTGATACCTCCACGCGTTCCTGAGAAAAAGGGTCTTGACAGACAGACAGACTGACGGACGGACGGACAACAAAGTGATCCTATAAGTATAAATGAAGTCGGATTTCTTTTTAGTTCTTTAAACGTAAATATTGTACGTACGCTAATACAATGCTATTAGAGCATCATAATGGGTTGGCGACAGGCAAATAATAGAGAGCGGGTTGCTTTTCTTACAATAGTTTTTTTTTTCATTAAATATAAATATGATATAACAAATATATACTATTTGTTGTAAGTTTTCAACAGTGTTTAACTTTTACAGATGTTTACAGACTTTCATGAGACTCCATACTGTTTAAAATACCTTTTTGAAATAGTGCCATCCCTTTTTTAAAGATTTTGACAAACAACGACAAGGCGAATCTTATGTAGTGTTTAAATTGAGATACGTATATAAGTAAACCGTGAATATTTGTGCTCAGAAATCACATTATCTAATACCATAATCTCCATTTCACTACAGGATAAGCAGGCGTACGGATCAGTGCCATCCATACCTTGTAAGTCTACCACCCTTACGAACAAAGCACTTTGTTTCCACATTTATAATGCATACAGGTATGGATTGGAATACTTTTCCGTCGTCTGTCTTTCATGAAAACTACAATCTGGGTCATTTTAGTTCCAGTTAGATAATTAACTAAATTTTGTGTGGATTATAACACCGTCTAGCCCCAAACTATGCCTAGCTTGTATTATGGTGACCAGTTGACTAATACGTATAATGGTATGTAATACTTGTATAATGCGCCACAGACGACCTCTTTGACGCAGTGGGCGAAAGCCTGCCTGAGACACAAAACTTTTGATTCCCGCCGCGGGACCAAGTTTGTATGATGTGCAAGTATTTGTCTCGAGCCTGGGTGTTTTTCTAAGTATAAAAGGTATGTTTTTACAAATAAAGTAAAGAGTATATCAGTAGTATATATCAGTCATGTGATACCCACACCGCGAAATTTCACTGCGAACGTCATAAAACAGCCGTTATTTTAAAAACACCAATAGTTAACTAGTTATCGTCCACAACATGCGTTTGCGGTGAAACGACTTTGGATTGACTTAACAGTGTCGTTTGAATCGAGTCCAAAGCCCGAGAGCCTTAATAGCATGTTACACTGGATATCCACCCCATTTGTAGGCGCAAGCGATGGATAGCTTTATCTACGTCGGTTTGGCTGTAGCTTTAACGCAAGCATGTGACGCGGGTGTTTACTATAACAAAGATTATTGTGTAAATCCAGTCAATGGACTCGTTTCAAAATAATATCACGTCAATATCTTGATTTTATTTTACCCATAAATACATAACATTTCGCATTTAGATTTTTTGTGTTTCTAGGGCCTTTCGTGTATTTATTAACTTAATCTTAAATCAGGCATCAATTGCTAATTGTAAAAAAAATACAATTTACCCTATCTTATATTATGTTACGAACTGAGAAGTTGTAGATAGCTGTAGTAAAGTAGGTAATATTTAAAACTTACAATCTTTAATGTTAATAGTAGGTATTCACTTTGATTGTCTTTCATGTTTAACCGTTTGTATTGACATTCTGGTTAAATAATTTTATCATCTGTTTTTTGACCTATTAGTATATATTGTTAGCGCTTTTCCGACTGAGACACAGATTCTCCTAGTTCAGGCACATTGTAAATAGTTATCTAAGTATACGCAGTACTGCCAGTACTATACTTGCTATAATATAATAATTAATATAACTTACCGTATATAACACTTCTCTCTGAGATAATAAATAAATATTTTTTATTATTAATTATTAACAACTGTATTATGTTCTTCACTCTGGTGGTAGTACGTTTTAAAGCAGGGAACTTTCGAAGACACACGACACAAATCATTGTTTCACTACACAGTTTTTGACCTACACTCGAGAGCATAGAAATCGCTCATAAGGGAATTTTCCTGCATTTTGATTTCGACACTTGTTTTTCTTTTAAATTAAAGGTTGGTTGCAAATATAAATTTAATTAAAGTACACACTGTTAGCTTCCTAAAAACCCATAATGTCTGGCCTTGACGTTCCAAATCATAGCAGTGGCGGCTTAACAATGGAATGGCCTGAATTCGCTCGTTTCAGGTAGCGCGGTTTGTGGGACTTTGAGCAGGTATAAAAGGTTAAAAAAACAATAAATTTGTGAATGTAACGTATTATTAATACGCGGTATTGCCTCCCCTAGCCTGAATAACAGCTTCCATTCGATGTTTCATTGAAGAAATCATTTTTTTTATGAAATCCTGCGGTATGCTGTCCCATTCTTCCTTGATCGCGGATTGGAGTTCTCTGAGCCTCGTAGGCACTGCGTTTCTGGCTCTTACTCGTTTCTTTAGTTCGTCCCATAAGTGTATTAGTTTCATCTCAAGATGTTAGAACAAAATGTTATTTAATGTTTCATGTAGTGTGTTGTTAGGATGAATTTTTTAATTATTTTATTTTTGAATTTTGGAAAACATACAGCTGGATTACTGTATCTATTCTATTCTATTCTAAGAGGAACATATTTGCTGATGGTCAATTACAAGTTTCCACTTATAGAAAAACATGTAATATAAAAAAACGGTAAAGTAGATGGCAGTTGTAAAAAGGTAAACAATTAAAGGATAACACAAAATATGATTGATATTGAAATATTAACATTATTGAAAAAATTGGCAGATAGCTACAGCTTAGGAATTGAGATATTGAACACATCAATATCCACATCTAACTCCGTCAATGTGTTGAACGAGCTGCTTGTTCTAATCATAAAAGCGTTTTGCTGTAGTTTGTCCTGACCAAAGGGACATACAGTAGCTGTATAGGGTAGTCCTATTTATTTTAACAGCTCCGGGCAGTCCACCGTACCATTCGCAATGCTCATGAGATAAACCAAATCGGCCATTGCCTTTCGCTCAGATAATGGAAATCATGATGAAATGATGAATGAAAATGAAATTTACGGTATCTCGCTATGTAGTCGGGTAATTACACCTTTACACTTAGTTCTTCTATCTGAATAAGAAAACATCATACATCTATACTTCTATACTTGGGAAGCGTATTCTTAGTTACTGTATACGTATGTACAATATAATATTAGGAATTTTTTGATGCAAGAGAACTCGGTCTTCTAGACTTTAATGCCCCATCGCCGGCCGCATCGTCACTTACCACCAGGCGAGATCATGTTCAAACGTAGATTTTATCTTCGATAAAAAAAACTACATTCTACGAAAAAACCAAAGCCCAGTGCGAGAGGCTTTATTAACGATGTTATCAATATGTTCGTCAAATAGTAATTTACAATCAAATGTTACTCCAAAATCTTTAATAGTGTCTACTCTAGATAGTACCAGGTTCCATAGTATGTAGTCATATATGTGGCACTGGTTTAGGTATAAAGAGTAGGCATAACATTTAGATACGTTTATGTCTAACTTATTAAGGGCACAATAAATGTTAAATGTCTCTATTCTATTTCTATTCTATCTATTTGATTTTATTAAAAAAATAATTAATAAAAAAAAAAAATACAAATGAGAAAAGCAAAGGTGCTAATTTTCCATAAAAACTTTGCATGGGTCTTGAAAATGATTGATATCAATATATTAAAAATTAATGTTCTAACAGATTCATGCACTGACATAATAAACAACATAACGGATAGCCTTAACCGCTGCTCGTAGACTTAAAATTTTTAGGATGTGATATTTACCGTTCAGTAGGTAGTAGTAGTGTATAGACGAGCAATACAAATATGTTTTGTTGTTCGATCCCTAAGGAGTGCAGTGGAGAGGAATCAGTTCACAATAAAAATATTTCTATTGTGATCTTCCACTTTTATTAGAAAGCTCAGAAAACTTCCCCGTTTCAAACTTCCAACTCTTTCTAAGCAAACAATATTTAAACGCCGTTTAATCTAAGCACTCAACCCGTTTCACATTCAGTTAAGTGCAAAATAACGTCTAAAAGACTTTTATACCTCGATTCATTCAACGTACGAGAAGATCACTTAGGCGGGCGGGAATAAAGAAGTGGTACCAGTTAGGGTTGGCTGGTTATCCGGCTTTTACGGGCAAACTTTCTATATTACATTTTATATTATTTGTAATTTTCACTTTTCTACGATCAAGTTTGTGAAGATAATTCTGTTCTATTTTTGTCATCCTTTAATTAGAAAAGTTACAGTCCCTGTTCTAACACATAAGCATGAAGATTATGTTAGTCAAAAAATATGAAAATCATATATTTTATTGTAATTATTAAGACCCCGTGGCATCCTGCAGCAGGGCAAAAGCATCTTTTCCTTTCCTTCAGTCCCTGTCTAAAGCCACTGTAACCCAATCCTTGAGGTGTCCATTTAACTCATTCCTCTATTTTTGCCGCTGTCTGCTGCTAGGTCGTTTTCCGTTCAATGGTGTCTACTGTGTTGTGGCTCGAAACCTTAATAATCTATTATTCATTAAAAACAAGGAGTACATTATTTGGGTTGGGATCTCATCCGTTATGTTAAAAACAATTTGTGTTAGAAGAGTATTTTTTGTAGTCTAAAAGAGCACTTGAAATTAACAAAACAAAACAAAACTATAAAAAATATAATTATGATACAACTTAAACTACTTTAATGACATGTGTGTCATAGGATGACAATTTTGCCAATGTCAAATGCTAAGATTGTTTAAGGTAAGATGTCAGAAAGTCGTATCTTGTCGTCCGTCGTTTGTTATTTTGTAAAAATTGGTGTCTCTTTAAAAAATAATTATACGGATTATTTTTGCTCGAATTTCAAAGAACATAAAACTTTAATTCCAATTATTCACACCCAAGTCAATAACTCTAGCTTTATTTCGATAAAATCACCAAAATTACAAATAAAACCTGAAATAACTCAAACAAAAAAGATCACAATGTTTACTTCGCAAAATGGCCAAAAATAATCTTAGTGAAGGTCAACGCAAGTTTCTTGAAATACATAATAAGAAATATTCATAATACATAATACATAATATTCATAATACATAATATAACATAATATTCATAATACATAAGAACCGTGTCATCGCTTGACGGGTTATCCGTCTAATCTACCGCGAGGTGCCGTCTCTATGCGATTCTTTTGAATTAAAGATATGGCTCACGTCTCTCAGTTCAATGGGGATCCGCTCTAGCTGGGATATAATTGGAGATGTGAAAGAACATTGTAATTCAGATAAAATGATTTAAATTCTCGTCTGTAAAATGGGTATTGCAGGTAGAAAATGGAGCTTTAATCGCTTGAACTTAGCGGTTTAACTACTTTTATCATTGTTTGAACTATGTATAAATAATTGAAAAATGACGAACATTTACACAGCATCATCTCGCCCTAAAGTAATAAGAGCTTGTATTATTATGTACTACCCGCCCCGGCTTCGCACGGGTGCAATGCTGATAATAAATATACTACAAAATGACTAAAGTGATTAGAAACCTCAAAAATATCTGTGTTTCTCTACTATATTATACATGTATTATACATATAAACCTTTCTCTTTAATCACTCTTTCTATTAAAAAAACCGCATCAAAATCCGTTGCGTAGTATTAAAGATCTAAGCATACATAGGGACAGACAGACAGCGGGAAGCGACTTTGTTTTATACTATGTAGTGATTACTGATATAATACATATATACTTTTTTATTTTTTTGTATATAATTGGAATTTATATTATACATAGAAACACCAAAATTCAAAATTATTGCACGGCGTCTGGTAGAAACATTGCGTGACCCAACAACTGGCTCCTATCTGGCTCAGCGTATTAGCATTACCATTCAACGTGGCAATGCCGCCAGTGTCTTGGGAACGCTGCTCTCTAGCAGTGATCTGGATCAGTTGAGCTATCTATATATCGTTTTAAACAATTAGATAGCTCAACTGTTACACATGTATTTAATATTATTGTATATTATTCTGTACATTTCTGTAATCATTTCTGTAAAAAACATTTAATGGTATTAGAAACACCCAGACCCGAATATATAATAGCAACGACCTAATAAATAAAAAAATATAAAAAAATATTGAATTATGTTATTGATGTACAATTGATAACAAGGTATATAACTATTGGTACTTGAAACACATGAATATGCTTTTAGTAGCAATCATATCTAACAATTATAACTATCTAATATAGGTACTTGCTAAATTTCATCCCTTATCCAATATATATATATCCAATACCAATTCCATGGAATAAAACTGTAAAAATATAGGAAGAGAAACGCAAACTCACCTACGCTAGGAGATAGAACAAACTTAAACTACGACCACAGAATTCAGTACCTCAATACTACTTTTTCGTCTCCCAGAAGAGCAAGGATCACAAAAGTGATGACGCAATCACATAAGTCTATAGTCTTATACCCTCTGCATATTGTACATACCAAAGTTAGGAATCGAAGTCATACCGTATGTTACGTAAATATCAGATGCCATGGGCGCCGTGAGTCAAGTGCACTGAATCATCTCAACACTAACACACAGTGTAGGAATAAAAGCTGGTCCATTGTAACACTTAACACAGGCATGATTATTTTTCTTTTTCGTTGTGTGGGAATAGCGCGGTACCATTTTGACATTCAGAATAGTTTAATGGCAATAATGTTGACAAATAGCGCGATCGCCCTACTGGTCACCATAAAACAAGTTATGCTAATTTTGGGGCTAGATTGTGGTGTGTGTATTATCCACCACTATTTATTTACATTTATAAATTTATTTAACTTCATAAAATCTCAAGCGAAGTTGAGTCCTCGCGACAGTCGTCGAGGCTAAAAACTATTTAACTTTGAAGTTGCTTTCGTACTCCGTAAAATGCTTACTTCATCCAGAATTCCATATTATTATAAATTCGAAGTCTATCTGCCTATTCAGTCAGTTGAGCTATCCATAGATCATTTAAAATGGATAGCTCAACTGTTTAACATGTATTTTATATTATTCTATACATTTCTGTAATTATATTATGAACTGACCTTGATGACATTTTTAAGATTCTATCTTGGGAAAAACCAATCCGAATGTCGGAAGTGATTCTAGCCAGTACCAATACTTCTAAATTAGGTCAACTTACACGTGGAACTAAGTAAACCAGCCATTTCTAAGCTGTGATGTGATGTGACTGAGACTACGACTACGTGTGCTATCTTTAATTCAACAGCTCAGCGCGAAAATCCACTCCCGGAGCTTGGTCTAAGAGATAGCATGGTTTTGTTTCGTATTCTGAATGCACGTGGCTTTAGATAGGTAATTTTAATCTTGTTTGATACAGAACCGGCTATAGTGTCGCTCTTCTAGATCGTCAGTTTTTTTTAGGATTCTTGGTTTAGAGAGTCTATGTCACCCGGGAACAAATGTAACGCGATACGTTACGAAAAACCGTAAGAGAAAGAGAGAATGAAGGAGACCGATAACTAGTCCCCCAACTGGTTATTTATTTAATGTCGTCAGTCCTTCGGGTCGGCCTCCGGCCTTCGGCCTCCTACGCTTCGTTTTCCTGTCTTTGGTCGCCTTTCAAGAACTTTTATTCCCTAACGGTTATCAGTTCTGCGAGCTGTATGGCCTGCCCATTGCATGGGCATACTTCAACATGCATATTTTAAGTGCTGTATCGGTGACTTTGGTCCTTCTACGGATTTCCTCGTTGAGGATTTTATCACGTAGTGAAACACCAAACATAGCTCTCTCCTTAGCACGATGCGCGACTCTGAGCTTGTGTACGAGGCCAATAACTATTATATTTATTATAATGATTTATTTTGGGTTATTCCATACAATGGGCGGTTCAATCGCTAGATCGACCTCTACCATAATACTTATAGACAACGCACAGCCGATGATCGTAGAGACTTGAAATTTGAAAGGTTTGTTTTTTATAGAACATAGATGAGCACTAAGAGAGGAATTCCCATCAAAAATATGTCATCTGGTTTCCCATAGTACAAGCTATGCTTAGTTTTAGACTCGATGGTGTTGTGTGAAACTTTACCAGTATTTACTGTTATATAGTATTTATTAATTTACCTACATTTTATTTATTAGCTAAGTCGAGTAAAGGCCGCTATCTCCTACACCTTACGCATTCTTGATAGATTATTTTTGTTTTCCCCTTGAACTGTATTTCAATATTTTTCATGCGAAACGAATTGGTATAAAAAGGACGAGGACTTGAATCACAATTTCGTTATATCATACCCTACTTTTTGCTTGTTAGTCAATCAAGAACTGGTGGTCTAGTGGTAGTGGCTCACCTTACGATTCGTAGGTCGTGGGTTTGGATCCAGTCGTACACCGATGGATTTTTCAGTTCGAAAAATGTATGTGCGCTATATAAGTACTCTCAAACGATGAAAGAAAACTTCGTGAGGAAAGCGGCTAGTTGTAAAACGTTAAGAGTTCGAAGATATGTGCCAAGTACACAAAAGGAGCCTCTTAGGCGCTCTTTAATCTATCACCACACTGGTTGGAACTCACTGACGCGATAAGAAGAAGAAGTCAATTATGCAACAATGGTGGAATCTAGGTAGATATAAATTTAATTGAAATCTGTTTTATGTGCTACTTTGTTTCGGCAAATCCGCGCACAAATACAAATTCTTGTTAATTTCATTTCAGTCATTCAGAAAAAAGCTTTTTTAATAACTAATGAAGCATGCTTTTAAATGTCTTATCTTTATTATGAAAATGAAAGAAGCACTCCTTGGTCCTTTCCGTAGAATAAAATTATTACAATTTGTTTAAAGCCTTTTCTCACTACTTAACATCTTTAATAAAACATTCAAGTCTTTTTCTGCGTATAAAATCATGATATTCGGGTTACTATATAATATCAAAATATGCGTAGCATTTTTACGATAGATGACCTCTGTGGCGCAGTGGGCCAAGGCCCGGCTAAGGCGCAAAAGATTGTGGTTTCGATTCCCGCCGCGGTACAAGTCCTTGTATGATATGCAAGTATTTGTCTCGCACTTGGGTGTTTCTATGTATGTATGTATATACAGAAAAAAGGTGTATATGTAGTATATCATTCATATGGTACCCATAACACAAGTTCTGCTTAGGGCCCAGATGATAGTGTGAAATGTCCAGCATTATTTATTTATTATCAAACTTTTTTTCGAGAAAAGAGCAATTTATTTCTCAATAAATGGTATGGCTTTCTACATGTAAATATGATTTATGTCTATTCTTGCAGCGAAAAAATCGGGTCAACAGTATTGGTCCGATAAAACTTGGTCCCATACGTGCCATTCGTAATAAAATTTAAATAGTTTCACTAAGTGCACGAAAGGAGCTTCTAAGCCGCACTTTAATCATATCAGTTATTTCGAAGCAGTGTACTTCGGAATAGTGACACGGTAATATGATTGAGGATCTGTTTTATGATCGTGTACTAGTTTAAATCTGTTGCCATATTAATTCATTGCCATTAGAAAGACAAGGACAGAATATACTTAAACGCCACGGCAGTTAATTATAGGAATGAGGATGTTTGGCCTCAGAACTAGATGCCTTTATTTCAGTCTGACACAGTTTGTACCGCGGCTGCATTAAGAGGAATGCGAAATATCTTAGTGTTATCTTAGTGAATGCGAAATTTTCTTTTGTTGATATCAATGTCTTTCTATACCCAAGTGATATTTTGTTTAGACTCCAGGTGAGAAATCGGTGTGAACAAGTTAAAATAGAACTTAATAACAAAATAAGGAACTTGGAAGGAACAGTAACATTAAAGCCCGAAAAGATGTAAAAGTCGGCTTCCTTAAATAATTTGGATCGATTGCGACCTCATTAATCAGCTGATTACCAAAGCTGTCACCAACAACGCAATTCATCGAACGAACGTCCCATTTGTGAGTCATTCGCGTGAGTCCCGTGAGTCATTACTGTTTAGCAGCTTTATTTATGTAGAAAGCAGGTTTCCGGCGCAGTCTAAAGCATACCGGTACTTATGGGTACAAAATTTTCCATGCTATAAATCTCTAAACTTACTTATTGTTTTAGTAAAAAAATGGGTATTTATCGCGTAAGTATTACATTTTGATCGATGTTAATGTATGTCAGCGTGCGCTTATTGCAAAATAACCAAAACATCTGGATTAAATTTGAAGGTAATTAGGCTGAAAATACCTCTTGACTAATAATACAAAATGAATTCTAATCGCGAAAGTTATAAATACTATTCTAAACGGACAATAGGGCTTGATATAGTTTTTTTTAATTTCTGTGGGTAATAACGTTTTTTATGTGCCTATTTTTTACTTTAATTACTTACTAGATTTGACCGCTGACTAATACGAAAATAGTAGTAGTACTTCCATTGTATTATTAACAGTAAAAAATATGTTGTGTTATAATGCTATCGGTGGGTAATAGTTTGCTAGAAACCATATTGTTGAGCTGTTCAGATGGTGAATTTGATGATTTATGTCAAGTTAAAAATAACGTTTTGAAACTTACGCGATCAGAACACATTATTATAAATATTAACGGGTATTTATAGAGTCATCCCGTGATCACGACAGAGTGTAAACGTCGGGAAAAATAGGTAAATAAACGCGATAAATACCCGTTAATATTTATAATTATGTCAAGTTATATCTGCGAAGGGTAATTTGACGAATAACAACTAACTGTGTGTATTCTAGTGCATACCGGCGTCGATAACCGGCATTTTAGGTAATTGTGGCTTTAATGCTCAGAACGCGGGCGTGCTGTGCACTTTGTAAATGAGTTTAGCCAAAACGCAACCACGCCTCGCGCGGTCACAGTAAAGTTATTGTAGTGCAACCAGCCCTGGCATAATGTAATTTTTAAGAAACATGTGTTTTTACTCATGTATTTTTTATCCACGGATCAAACTCGAACTCGAAAAAGGATTAAAATGCACATCAGAATTTCTTTTCATGCATTCTTTTCACATGTCTTCGAACTTTCAGAGTTAACTAGTCGATTATCTTCCCATTCAAACGTCAAATGGTGATCACTCCACCATCTGATTTTGAACAACTAAAATTAATAGTGATATCAGTTTGTCTCGTAATTTATGCTAGTATCACAACAGAATCGAAAAAAACTGCGCACATATCCCCGGGCTCGATATTTTAATTTTTTAGACTACTATTCAGATATTTAAAGAAATCTTACGAGGATAAAGTCAGAGGCATGACCAAACATTATATTCAGCATATACCCACGCTTTACACAGTAATTAGTATACCGTACGTAAGAGGATGCAAGGCCGTCATCGCCTATAGCTTTTCTCACGATATTTCCGTTCACCGTATGAGAGCTCTGGCATTGCGCACATACATTTTTCGAAAATACTCTCGAAATACGTCTTCCGAAAAGACGTTCCAAAGTGATCCTTGTGATTGTATTGAATAAAGTATCTTTTGATTTTGATTTTGATTGGTTCACCAATTTCGAACTAACGATCTTATAATCGTAAAGAAATAATGCTAATATTAGACACGGTCTCTAGTGACAAAATAATAATTAAAAAACTCATGTTTCTCATAATGTATAGTATCTTAATAACGAGTGTAAAGAGACAACACAATTAGGTTCAATGGAACATAGATTTTGTTATTTGTTGTTTTACAAAGAGAACAAAGAACTCAGCCGATAGATTTATGGAGACAGATCGAGTTTTTACTTTAAAAAACCTATATCGCCCTACTGCTGTGCAAATTACTCCCCTAAATACTTACAACTGTGTCTTTTTTATATCAAATATACCAGTAGGCTGTTATAAGAATGGAAACAATTTTAAAACCTACATTAAACTAGTGGCTTTGTGAGTTGTTGACCTCGCGAACATTTTTTGAAGAGACTGAAATATAAATTTTTTTACGTCAACCCCCATATCTACCATATCCGCCATTTTGAAAAAAATACAAAAACTGAATTTACTCAACTGAACAAAATTTCACGGGAATGAGTTAAGAAATGCGACTTGTAGAGAAGAACATCCTGACAGACGCCGGCCGGAGACAGACATACGAAAGCATTTTTGCCAAAGTTGCAACTGCAACTCGTTTGCGCTTCACGCTCAGTCAATCAGTAGCATGAAATAAAGCTTTTAACTCTTTTTTATTCAGGAATGACGCAAGAAAAACTGCACCTTAAAGCTATATTTCCAAATCACTTTTGGTTTAGTCAAATATGTCTCATAACATGAGTCAGAATGATAGCGTGATTTCGACGAGTCATTCATTACTGCTTAGTGTGGGGCGTGCTGTGTTTATCAGTTGAGCCAACGCTACCACCACGTCTTATGCAGACACAGTGCAGACTTTACAGTACACTATTTTAGGTGAAATCAAAATGAAAACTATAAAAACTTTAATTAATGTGAAAGGTTAAACTTTCCGATTGGTTCCATTGAAATTTCATCAAAATCATAGTTTGGTTTTTAAATCAAAATTAACGAAATTTAGTATTTTTATATAAGAGAAGTTGGTTTTCCTTTTTGTTTTTATAAGGTAATTATGGTATGATTCATCTTATCACTAGTTTATTGACTTACCTACATAAATAAATAAATAAATAATCACGGACATTTCACACAACATCATCTGTCCCCAAAGTAAGCAGAGCTTGTCTTATGGGTTGACCACATGATTGATATACTACTTATATACTTTTTTTTTTTTGTAAATACATACATATTATACATAGAAACACCCAGACCCGAGACAAATACTTGCAGATCGTACAAACATTTGTCCCGCGGCAAATGTTAATAATGTTAATAGAAACAAAGTTGAGGGTCAAGTCATGTTTTATTTAAAACAATCTTACTAATATTATAAATCTGAAAGTAACTCTGTCTGTATGTTACGATTTCACGCTTCAACCACTGAACTGATTCACATGAATAGATAATAGAGATAGAGATAGATGGGACCTTGAAGAAGGACATAGGACTTTTTATGTAGGTACCACACGTGCGAAGCTGCAGGCAGCAGCTAGTAAAAAATGAATACTAATTTAAATGGCAACGCCGCGCCGCTATTGTATTGGAGAGGCAGGGACCTGGATCTGTTGGGCTAACCATAGATGGTGTTAACCGGTCCTTAGATAGTTCAAATGTTTACACATATATTATATTTTATTAAATATTCCTCTATATTTTTAGAAATAAAAGATAGATAATAGATAATGCCGGAGTTTTCACACAGCCAAAACAGGCCTAAAGTAAGCAGAGCTTGTGTTATACCAAATGACTGATATACTAGTTATATACTTATTTTTGTTTGTATATACATACCTACATATTATACATAAAACACCTGGACCCGAAACAAATACTTGCAAATTATAATGACTTCTCTTAAAATGTTTGACTTTGATAAGGCGAACGAAGTGTTTTTATGGTAGGTATGTTAGGGATAATCTATTTTAGGGTAGGTACCTATAAAATAACTTATTTAAGGTATCTCATGACCTTGAAATTCGCTAATGTGGTGTGAAAGTTTTCTGTCTGTGTCATTCTAATATTAATAAATAAAGATGACAAAATTGTTTAACGACACACTCGCGTATATATATATGATTTGAGTCTTTTGATTCAGTAAAACATTTGATATTTTCTTTACTACTTTTGTTTTTTTAAACAAAAAAATGACTACAAGAAAAAAAAACCTTTTTCATTAAAAAAAGGAGATTCTCAATGCAGTTGTTTTTTTTTATGTGTTTGTTACCTCATAACTCTGTCATTTAACTCATTTGAAAAAAAAAACATCAAATTCGTTTCAGTAGTTTAGTTTTTATGGAAAAAATATGTTATTTTTACGAAATTTCGTATTTTTACACACATGAAGTCAGTTTTTTTTTTAGTTTTTCAGGTTTTAAAACTAAATTATTTTACTAAAGAAGAACTACTGCATATACCACTGCACTGTGTGTTAACTACGTGAGCCGTCAGTCGTGTCATTAGCAATATTGCTATGAAGTTAATACGGTGGCGTTTGTTGGGAATTAATTACGCGTTTAGATTTACTGTGCGTGCGTGCGAAGCTCGCCCGTTGAAGGGGTTAAAATGGGGAATATCGTGCATGGTACAATGACAAGCTTTCTGTGAATCATTGATACAACTAGTCATGTGAGTCACTGGCCTCAATTCTGTTGGCATCAACCTAACTAATTTTATCTAATATTAGCTAAAAAAATTGAACTATCAAATTTACCTTTGGTATTCTGCTGTTACCAACTTATCCTAATTTAATTTTATCTAATTTAATGAAGCGTTCCTAATTTAGTTAGATGGTCCTAACCGAATAGGTTTTACAAATGCTATGACTAACTAAATATATTTTGACAAATCCTAATTTTAGAAATGAACCAACCGAATTGCCACCAATTTTGGATTATTAACACTTTAATGTTCTATCATAATTATCATAACCTCTGTGGCGCAATGGACTAAGGTCTGGCTAAGACGCAGAAGGTTGCGGGTTCGATTCCCTCCGCGAGACAAATGTTTGTATGTTCTGCAAGTATTTGTCTCGGGTCTGGGTGTTCCTATGTATAATATGTATGTATTTAAATAAATAAAAAAGTATGTAAGTAGTATATCTGTCATGTGGTACCCATAACACAACCTCTGCTTACTTTGGGGCTAGATGATGATGTGTGAAATGTCCGGCATTATTTATTAATTTTAATTATTATAATGTTATTGTATGACCACAATATTATTAAGAAATTATTAACCATTTTTTGTATTTAACTAGGTGAAGTTTAGGACCATGTAATATTTTTATTAATAATTATTTTGTTAATGTTTAAAACCTTACCTTACCTACCAACTAAATGTGTGTATGCTATATGCAGGATCCAGAGTTTCCTAATTTTAAGAAACACCTGCCCGTTGCAATAACCAGGTATTGCAACGGGCACAACAATAAAAAACGTTATGATTATGATTAATTAACGGTAGTTTGCAGACAGCAAACATGTATGTATAATTGGAATCTGCACAAGGAATTCAATTTACAAATCCCGAATATACATATAATAAAATTAAACATTACACATTATAATGGTTATATTATACATACCTTTGGTCATGGTGTGTATTAAAACAAAATTATGACATAAAAACACTTGAGATATGGTTACTACAGGTTATTCAAGTTTACCAGCTCAGTTGTATAAAAAACTTTACCAGCCTGCTATATACATTTGTAGACTATTTTTATAAAAGAGCCTCCATTGAGGAGTTGAAGATTCAGTACGGTTCACTTCTATAGATTTATGAGGTTGCTTTCGATAGGCTACGAGCACAGAAAGCCCGCAAGCGGGAGCGTTAGCGGGCGCGGATTAACGCAAAAGGGTAATTCAGGTTTAAGATTATTTATTTTCTCATAAGCATAAAAACATTCCTCAATAAAATTAAGGTTAATATAAAGATGCTAAAGATAAGTTAAATTAACAATGGAAAGTGGGTAAAAAAAAAGTCTGACATATCACTGGGCTACCTTTACATACCTACATTGACTACATACAATACTATATTAATAAATCAACTTGTCTAAAAAAAATCTAAGCAATGTCACAGCAAGTTTATTGAGTAATCTTTCAAGCAACTGCGTAAAAATAATTTGCTCTAGTGTTGTAATATTATATCAATTGCTGGTAAACCAAATAACCAAAAAGTTACCAATACCTTGTTGGTCTAATTTTGGAACCGAATTTAACAGAATTGGTTTTAGTGCCATCTATCGGTGAAATGGAACATGTGTTGAATCCACTTTACGTGGGATAAAGGCAAGGAGATGATGGTGGTTTTGATGGCATCTACCTTGATTCGCATCTACTGGTTGTGATACTTTTCTGTACCATAATTTCTCCTGCGCAACATGCATTATTTGAACGTTAATAATACATATATTTAACATTAAATGCTAGGAACGAAATCTTGGCAGTATTCACCTATCTAAAAAATTCTTGGGCGTTGACATTCATTTATGTCCTCGGTATAAGATTCAAGATGGAACATTTCAGCATTCGTGAAATGAAATGATTTTACATTTTTTAAATTAAACGAAACCCATGACGTTTTTTAGCTCAACCGAAATAAGTGAGTTCAGGTGAAATGATAATAATAACTTCATCATGCGTGAGATATTTATCTCACTCTCTGAGCATTATCTCCCTGATTAAATCGTCAAAAACGTACAATATATTTAGTACATTCAACCGCCTATGCGCATCCAATGTAGCCATGGTCTACCTAAACCCCAATCAATTTTTTATTGAAAATCGGGTCAGGTCAGCGAGATTTTTCTATAGGCTTATTCAGAACTTTTGCTAAGATTATGATTTAAGTATTGAAAATACAATTTTATTAAGGTATTGAAAATACAATTTTATTTAAGTATTGAATACAATTTTATTTAAGTATTGAATACAATTTTATTTAAGTATTGAAGATACAATTTTCTTGAAGAAATTCCAACGTTATATTCAGAACTTGATTTCAGATTCAGGTTTTTATTATTAACTAGCTGCTGCGTGCAGCTTCGCATGCACGACACCAATCTAAATAAAAAGTATACCATGTTCTGCCTTAAGATACAATTTATCTCCTTACAATTTTCATCAAGATCCGTTCAGCTGTTCAGCCGTGAATAAGGTACAAACACAAAGATCTACAGGAAAACCGACAGAAACACTGTTGAATTTATAATATTAGTTTTATAAACATGGTTTTTATTTACCCGCGAATTTATTCGCGTTATGCTATTTTCATACAAGCTTTAACGCTCTTGCAGGACTCCTTAAGGGTCAAACTTTGGAAAATTTTGTGTTTTGATATCCATAGTGGTACATTTAATAAATATTAATCAAATATTTATGTTAGTCAAATGTTAGTTGTAACCAGATTGTTGGGTTTTGTTACAGTACAGAAAACAAAACGCAAGGCGAGTGAGCCAAGCGAACGTGCAGCGGCCACTAAAGAATCAGAAAAATGTTCTTTATTGAATGTATAATCAACGATACATTCTAATCGTTTAAATCGATCTATAGACAATTCAACTGATCCAGATCACTGCCAGGCAGCGTCTCTATGAATCTAGTGGCATTGCCACGTTAAATGGCCAGATAGAAGCCAGATCTTGAGTGACGCGATGTTCACTTTGAATTTTAAGAACAACTTTTATTACATTCATTTAACGGAATATCTTCAATACTTCCGATTAATCTACAAATTTAAACAGCTCCAAAGTTTAGTAAACTGGAAAGTTGGCACAACTGACCAAAGTCAAGTTTGTCCTAAATAAATATAAATGCCGATTCTGTTTGTGGCAATCGGTTACCTCATTATTAAAAATTATCTATCATGCATATTTGATACTTGACAGGTTAATACGTACCGGATTTATGTATTCTAATATTCTTAATTTGAAAACGTCTCTTCCTGTCTTGTGTCTGGGTGTTTCTATGAATAATATGTATGTATTTAATAAAAAAGTATATATGAGCAGTATACCAGTCATATGGTACCCATAACACAAACTCTGCTTACTTTGAAGCCAAATTATGTTGTGTGACATGTCCGGCCTATTTACTTAATTTAAAAAAATATCATTTTGGCTACAAGGATTAACAATTATTCTAACAAAGACTTTTTTTGCGAATAAAGTAGCTTATTTTATAATAATGTTTGATAATCTCTAAGCTACGGGTGTACTTGGTCCTTTTCTCATAGCACGTAACCACTTACTGCTTTTCTGTTAACACAAGAGAAAACGCGTGTTTCCGTGGAACGTTAGTGGGCGCGCGTAAAACATTTTTCCGACAGAAGTTAAATTAACTTTCTTAAACACTCAGTAAATTATTATTTTTTGTATATTTTGATATGGAATATAAACTGTTAGAAATAGTTATTTATTATGCAAGGCTGCAAAGTGGTTTTAATGCGCGAATACTTGTATTGAAACCTGAGCAAGCAAAGGATTCTAGGATTGGAGATAGGAAAGGAGCAAAGAATATAAGTGAGAGTTTCAAAGGTACGCAGAAAATTTTGCTGCTGAGCGAAACACAC
This sequence comes from Lampropteryx suffumata, assembly GCA_948098915.1. Classification (NCBI taxonomy): domain Eukaryota; kingdom Metazoa; phylum Arthropoda; class Insecta; order Lepidoptera; family Geometridae; genus Lampropteryx; species Lampropteryx suffumata. Next base: position 4,401,761 of record OX402547.1, on the reverse strand, counting down.
ATGTTTTCTCTTCATTACCAGCCAGGAAAATGTAAGGTGCAAAACTGTTTAAATGTTTTATTTTCATACAATCATTGTGTTGCCAGTGCGATTATTCTAAAAATGAGGTTGGTGCACTGACATGAAATAAGTTTTAATGCATTTGCAGTGGATGGTGGGTATAGAAAATGATTGTCTATATGTCTATTGAAAATAATTATCTGCAAGTATTTGTCTCGGGTCTGAATGTTTCTATGTAAAATATGTATGTATTTACAAAAAAAAGTATATAACTAGTATATCAGTCATGTGGTACCCATAACACAAGCTTTGCTTACTTTGGGGCCAAATGATGTTGTGTGAAATGTCCGGGATTATTTATTTATTATTTATTGAATAGAAGGGTTTCGTATTTTCAAAAACCTTTTCACGCTAGCGGATAAAATGCACTTATGTACCCTGGTTTCGAATGGTACCTCTTTCCGAGGTAGTGACGTGAAAAAGTAATATTCGTTCGTATTCGTCAATTAATATTATGTGCACTGTAACAATTATTTAATTTTATGGTAACTTTTTGTTTTAACCTATATGAATTCTAAAATTAATACAAGTATATAAAAACTGCATCGTAATCTGCAAAATGAGTTATTCTTGATAATAAACAGACAGTGTTTAATGCAAACCAACTTTGCAGCTTTGTACAGCGCAGCTTTTTTGCCTTGTAAATCTATTATTTTTTTTTGTTTGTATGTATGTTTGTTACTCTTTCACGCAAAAAGTACTGAATGGATTTTAATGAAACAACAATATAGCTTACAATTAAAATACAATTTATAAAAGTAATGGCCTCAATTCTGTTGGCACCAACCTAACTAATTTTAGCTAAAATTAGGTTTTGAACTGTCAAATGAACCTTTGGTATTCTGCTGCTACCAACTTATCCTAATTTAACCTTATTAAGCATTCCTAATTAAGTTAGATGGTACCAATCGAATAGGTTTTACAAATGCTATGACTAACTAAATATATTTCAGACAGTTCCTTATTTTAGAAATGAACCAACAGAATTGCCACCATTGTGTGAATTGTTCAATATATAATGATAAGTGTCAAGTAAGTGGAAAAAAATCTGCCATCTGCAAGCTGTTTTGGCGTGCACTGCAAAAACCGTTGGAATTACATGAAGTACTAACCCTGCGCAGACGAAGTCGCGGGCACCAGCTAGTTATGTATATTTTCCTAATAATAAGGTTCAAAATCGCAGCCATAATTACAGGGTTAGTAGGCCTACGAAAACTTACCAATGAATTTACGTCCCACTGTCAACCTCCACATCGTTTTGGGTACATAAATATTTCTATCTGCGGTCGCCGGTGGGCTTGTGATAAGGGTCTTCTGGCACTTTGTATTTTGTAATTAAATTGTAACTTATACGGTGTAATGTAGAGCCTGTTACTTGCTGGAGTGTATTGGAATTTGGATTTTAATTATAGCGTCACGTCACGCTCCGCGATGTAAACGGATGCCGAGCTGAAGGTACCCTGATAGAAACACTTTACTGTACTCTAAGTCTAGAATAATTAAAGCAAACATCATTACGTGTCACACATCCCATCGTCGTTTGGATGACGTAGCATTAAAATTATGAAATTATTGGATTTACTTGTCATAACTACTCATATTTCATAACATCCAGACACAGAACAAATATCTATGTTCATCACACAAGCATTCCTGGGGTAATAGAACCCTCAACCTACAGCGCAGATGGCAAAGCTACTACCAACAGAGCTGACAGGCCAGCCCGAGGTGAACAACACATTTACAGAATGAAAGTCGGCCTAAGGACAACAACTAGACATAAAAAGATTCCGTGAACAGAATGAAAATAAATCCTACACCACAACTTATGTTAGGAAAGCTATAAATCGAAGTACGTTGCCAGCCTTTTGGGCACCTTAATTGCGTTCTGTGAACTGAACTCTATTTTTAACCGATTTCATCAAAAAGGAGGAGGTTCTCAATTCGTCGGAATCTTTCCTTTTTTTTAAGTATTTTAACCGATTACTCAAAGACGCCTGAACCGATTTGAAATTGTTTTTTTATTGTAAAGTGTATACTTCCCAGGTTGTCCCATTGAAATTTTATCGAAATCGGTCGACCGGTTTTTAATCTATCATCAAAAATAAAAAAAATGTATACATCGATGATATTTTTGTTATGTGTAGTGCAGAGCAGTGCGCTTAGTTGGCCTACCCATATTATATATAAACAAAGTACATTTACTTTCCACTAATACTAATATCAAAATAAAATAATTTTATGGACTCAAATTGAGTTTCTTTTGAGTTTTTAAAACGTAATTATTAATCTTTAAGCAATTATCTACTTATATTATATTTTCGATTTGGTTACTCTACTTATTATGATGTTTGTATACTAAAAGTACTAAGGTGAGTCATATCAATTTGATAAGGTATTGAAGAATTTAGAGATATTTTTGTAATCAAACAGCTCCAGCAAACCAATAAATCACTCCAGAGAACTTCACTATTTCAGTTCGAATGAAATCAACTGCGGTGCGTTCAACCGACGCGACTGTACCACTCCAAATTGACGTACAGTGTAAAATAAGCTTTATTTCACAGTACTTTGATCTAACAACGAATTTAGGGACTATCATTATCTGCTTTTTTCAAATCATTAGTCATGAGCATGCCTATTAAGTGTTCTATACCTACCTATACTAAAAGTGTCTTTTCTCTTATTATTGTAGTGACACGGTCCTTAAGAACAATTTTAATAACTTTAAAACCTGTAAGTAATGTTATTGAGTGTTTAAATGCGAGTGAGTTAATTAAGTATGCAGTTTAGGTATTGCCTTAAATAAAAAGAGCTTGAAAAGAGCTTTAAAGCCTTCATGTTAATTGAATTCGGAATGTGCTTGCAACGAATGCTATTTTCCTTTGTTTTTGCTCGTAACTATTCGTAGTTTTGGGGGAATGCAGCATCCACGTTTCAATCGATGGAGTTTAAACCTGCAGGGCGTTATAACGTTAAAATAGCAGTAGTAACAGCAAACAGTATTTGTGAAATAAGTCACATATCATTATAAATACTTACGGGTATTTATCGCGTTTATTTACCTATATTTCCCGACGTTTCGACAGGTTTACACTGGGATGACATCCCGTGACCACGACAGAGTGTAAACTTGTCGAAAAGTCGGGAAAAATAGGTAAATAAACGCGATAAATACCCGTAAGTATTTATAATAATGTGTTCTGATCGCGTAAGTTTAAAAAACTTTAAGTCACATATCGCCAAAACAAAACATAAATCAGCCACTGCCTACTACTCGCCTGTCGCTCTGTCATAGGCAAATATACGATTATAACAAAGATATAATAATAATAATAATAATAAAGCCTTTTATTTTCCTTGACTAAAATAACATTACAGTATAACAATTTTTTGGTAGGTAAATTTTTTGTTAACTTAGTCTAAGGCCTCTTTCGGGTATAGGCCTCCAATATCTTCCACGTGTCCTGGTCTTGTGCTATTTCATCCATTCTGGTCCGGCCGCTTTTTTAATATCGTCCACCCAGCGTTCTTGTGGACGCTCTCTAGGTCTCTTTTCCACTGGGCCTACCTATATCATAAGTCTTAACAAAGATCATCGCGCTATTTGGTCTCTACGGAAAACTAACACTGGATTGAACATTCAAATGTGAATCTAGCACAAGACTGAGTGTAGGCGATATTAGCCCTAGACTGCTGCGCACAAAAAAATGTTAGCTAGAATTAATTTAATACATACATAATATAGTTACTTATGACATTGTGTATGTGGTGGTTTTTATTGAAATATAATTATCTTTGCTTCTTTCATTTTAGGCCTATTGGTAGTTATCGTAAGTTATGTATAAGGAGAGCTGAAAGCTGCGTGGGTCATCTGCTGATTAAAATTAAACTTTTAGACCTATCAAATCACTAGAGTAAGCCATTAACTAAAACGGAGCGTAGTAACTATATTTTCTTCTATGTTGTCGGCTACAGTCGAGCACAGCGTTTAATTGTATAACCAGGTGACAATACACTCACAACTGTCAATTACTCGCGACAGATTGACGCCAGTGCAGCTGCGGTTTGGGTTTAGAATTTATCTATGGTTTAGAATAACTTTTGAATTTAAAATAAAACCCGTAGAATTTGAAACATAAAATGGTGAATGAACACTGACAGCGGAACTACTGAAACGTGAGATATTTGTTAAGAGTGTTCACCTCCATTGCTTTGGCGCACCTTCGATCACTTTGTTCAAAGATCAGCATAACTACCTATGTGGTGTTTTTAATAGTTGATATTGTCAAAGGCATTATTAGCTGACTAACTTCTCCCTCTGGCTTTGCACACGTTATACTTACACATAAATAATAATAATAATAATAAAACCGAGTAAGCAGAGCTTGTGTACCACATGACTGATACACTACTTATATACTTTTTTTTTTGTAAATACATACATGTATTATACATAGAAACACCCAGACCTGAGACAAATACTTGCAAATCATACAAACATTTGTCACATTTGCGGGAATCGAACCTGCAACCTTCTGCGTCTCAGCCGGACCTCAGCCCACTGCGCCACGGAGGTCGTAAAAAAAAGTAACTTATTAACAAATAAAAAGTAGCTTATTACGGCGACTCCCCGATCAAATGATTATGACGCGTGTTGACAGCAGCGCTCAAATAGGTTATTTTTTTAGAAAACATGCAAATAATGAATTCTGAAATTAACGAATTATGTTTTTATTGGCTTGCTTTTCGTCTATTAGTGTAAGTTGCAAGTTAAAAAGACGTCAACTTTTAGTTTGCATGCGCCATGATCACGAGATAAAAATCTGTTTATCTCGTGAACATGGAACTGTGCCGAAATATCGGGAAGCAGAAAAACTCATATCATGGTAAATATACCGTTTTAAGTGAAAATTATGTTCAAAACCATGATCGTTTTAGAAGTTATAACGTCAACTTTAGGTGAAGATGATGATTATTGAATATTTTAGACATTATTTCTTAATTAATAAGACTAAAAACACTTTGAAACAAGGTAGTAGGACGAAAAATAATATATTATAACTATTAAGTATTCCTTTAATTAACGACCCACAGATAGCCACTAAATTGCGGTAAAAATGGCATCAAAAATTAGTTTGCTGTGGGAACCGTCTTAACCTCTTGAGTGGCGAACCTAAATCTAGACTTCTTAATATGGCGTTAAGCGGCGGTGGCAGCAAAATGGAGGCATAAGATGTATATTACTAATTTTACTAATTAGTAAAATACATATTTTACTAATTTGAACAAACTACTTTATGTGTAACATTTCGCGCGCTGGCACTTTTAGGCTAGTTGCGAGTTTACGGCAGTCGTACTACTGGTCAAATTGTACCATCAAATAGCAAAAGGGTTAACGTACCACAGAGACAAGTTTGAGCCTTTCGATTCAATAAAGCGAGGCTTCAATAAGTGATGTAATTTCTTGCTTGTGGGTGGAATCTTGCAGAACTTTGCCTGCTATTTCAAAACACTGTGAACATTGCTTGATACCTATTAAACTTTTACGATCAGAATTAATATTGGTTTAGTAGATATCGGGAATTTATATATACTTTTTAATATTAATTTTATTTATTTTAAATTATTCCCGAAAACAGATTAACAGATGAAACAAATGTACTGTTAGGCTTGTATAAGCAGTAGTTCAGATTATTGTTAAATTTCGGTTATGTAACAATAACCGATCGCAGGCTGACTTGAAGCCTATGGAGTTGCCACAAGGGCCGTTTTTTAAAACTGCAAAACTACAAAACGCATGGTTTTCAGATTCCGAAATATCCGCGTTCAATCTACGACACACCACATATCAGTATCCACGCACTGATATGATGAAACATAACGCGCATACCTAATAACAATGGTAATTAATGACGAAAAACCGTCTAAAACTGTTTTCTCGATTGAAATTCGCGTATTTCTTCAGTCAGTCTTCGTTAGTTAGCCCGTAACTACGGTTATTGCAACAAAACCGAAACGTTGGCAATAAATTAATAGCAATAAATTAATTAATAGTATGCAGAAGCTCGCGAACAGAGGCTTCATCACCATGTGAACGTCGAGGCAATCCAGCTCCTAGACATCACGGACATTGTAAAAAGGCTCAAACGGAAAAAGCCATTTGAGTTAGTGTAGTTTAACAATAGTGAAGTGATAAGTAACTATATAAAACACAAGAAAAACGTGTCTTCCCCTTAGCTAGAGACTGTAAGAAATGTGCTATTGGACACATTCTTAGGTATAATTTATTTTATAAAACTATGTCAAAGCAAAATTAGCTTATTTGGCTAGATTGTAATATTATTTAGAGTATGATAAATATTGTGCAATAAAATAACAAAAAAAAAAATTACGGTTTGCACTCCGGGAGTGCCGACAGAAGTGAAAACTTATTTTAGCGCGTTAGACATTTTTTAGATGGGTACTAGGGTTATGAATTACATTTTATTTATGAATTGTATTTTATTAGTTATTAGAAACATTAAAATATATTTAATATTCTTTTATGTTTTTGTTCAGAATGTAGATAATATATCAAAGAACCTAACTCAGTAAACTTCTCCATACAAAAGTAGACTGTAAACATGTGAATTAAGGTTTATAATCAAATGAGGCGAGCGCGGCAGCCCTGCGTCTCGTTACGGTGTCGCGAGTCCAGAGGTTTTACCTCATCTAAAAATATACGTACCGCGCTAAAAGTTTTCACATCAAAAAAATAATAGGTAATACTCGTACACGATAAATACGCATTAACTATTAAAACATTACTTGATAATCAAACAGTATCTTCTCTTAATTACATTATTAATCAAAATGTAAATTTTATTTCCATCTAGTTACTTAAATTAAATTAAAACCAAAAACTCAGTAAAATCAGAATCGCGGAATACAGTAAATGCTACTTCCTGAGTTAACTCACAGCCGAACGCCAATTCCCAAGCTAAATTTATTTGCTGCAGAAAAGGATGTTCAAGAAATTTCATTTCGCTCAACCCGAAATTGAATTCTTTTACGACTGGCTCAATAATCAAATGAATAATCCGTTTACAGTGTCGCGGCACAGATTATGAAATAGTGTTTTATAAATCTCACCCTGTATCAAAACATCGAAATTTATTTAGGTTCACCATCGATTTCGTCATGGCTTCATGAGAAACTAATTAAAAGTAAACACAATATGAATCAAAATGGTGATGAGAGGTTAGTTCTAAAACTATTATTCATAAGTAGGAACCTAACAATGTAAATTATAAAGTAGTTAAGTTAACACATATATTACCCAAGATAAACTTAAAGGCTAATTTCCCAACAGTCCGGTAATCATTTTTATAGAATTAATTTGATATTGGGAATATTGTTTACATGCGTTTTTCAAAATAGTTTGCCATAGTTATAGGTCTTCTAGAAGATAAGACGGCCCTTTGCTGGATGTAACTATACTCTAGCTATAACATATACTTTTAGATGTACATAGTTGTAACGTAGAGTAAAATGCTTGAGCACTGTTACTTGGATTAGTTAGTGCAATTGGACCAAGATTTTCTAATTCTGCTCAATTTTCATTTTTAACACAATTTCAACACCCTGGTGGTTTTGGACTTATATGTTAGTTATATTCTTTCTTCGTAGCCGTAGTGTCAAGATTAAGTCCAAGTTATACTTGTTAAAAGTCAAAATTAAACAAATTACAATTATTCAGCAATGACTACTGTCTTCGTAATATTCAAGAAAAAGTACTTTTGTAGAAATTAACCATCTTATGTTAGGTATACGGTATAGCATTTATAGCAGATCTTGTGGAGTCTCTCGTGAAGCAACCACTTCTGGACCTTAATCTCAACCAGCCGATTATCTTTCCATACAAACGTGAAAATATGATCAAAACATCGTCTGATTTTAACAACTAAGAGTGATAATCAAAAAAAAAAAAACTGACTTTGGCCGTAAAAAAAATACATATGGAGTACGCAAATACTAAAAAGATTCCAATACAAGCACAGTTTATTCATTCAAGTACTCAAATAACTTAATTATGAATAAATACATTCAATAGTTTTTTCATGAGAAGCTAAAAGTCCGTTCGTGATATTTACGCGCTCGAATTATGTAGAAATCAGTCTCATCTAATCATAAACATACTATCTCCATACTGTTCTTCATTATCCTTCGTGCATGTCTATTACTTTCTTACCTTATCATTTATTTATTTTTTATGACCCGTGCCCACTTCGTTGGGCGGTTACAATTTTACAGAAAATATTAAAGTACTAATATGACTATTAAAAAAAAGATAGCTATTCAAATTATTATGATAATAACAGAGATTAACAAAGTTACGGATAAATATTGATAGATTGCGCTAGAGGCCACCCGCGGCTTCATCCGCCCCGTTCCCGTGGTTTTTCCAAGCTAAAAATAGCCTATATCCAAGTTACTATCTATATTCATTTAAAGTTTCATCCAAATCGGTCCAGCGGTTCTCGAGTTATAAATGGTGTATCTAACACGACTATCTTTTAATGTGAAAAAGCATGCATTTTAGCTGCGTTCACTGACAAGTTTGTGCCGCTGACTAGGTGGCTTCTGGCCTGTATACGGGTAGGTGCACATGAAGCTTTTTTTTCAATAATATAAGGAGGCAAATAGGCTAACGAGCCTCCTGATGATAAGCACTGTAGCCTATACACATTTGCAACACCAGAAACATTAATGCGTTGCCTGCCCTGAAGGACTCTTTTTACTGAAGGAACCTGAAGGCAAATATAAGTAAAAAAGTCACCACACCCCTTCTAATCCCGTTTACATAAAATGTATAAAGATGCCGGTATTATGAAAGCCAGCGACCCCGTAAATTATACTCAGTAAGAGAGGGTACAAATTCGCTATGCTAAGTAATTGGGCTTATGCTAATGTGAACATTGCCCGGGTCCGACTTGTGTCACTCAGTGGCTATCATATACGGCCTGTCCCCCCTATTACGTATGCTTATAAAAGGCGTGATTTGCGCGATCAATACAGTCAAACACAGTTTATGTACAGTAGTATCTCTGCTATATGTTTTGTTTTTTTTTCGCCTGTTGGTAGAGGACAGACGAGCAGTACTTGCGACTTAATTCGCAAATATTGTAGTCGCGTTGCTATTACTGACGCTATTGCTATTTTAACGTAATAATCCTCCGGGTGCTGCCTGAACTCGTTATAATTACAAAGAATAATTTTAGATAACCCACGTCCATGCTGGCCAACTTGCCATTTGATAGTCAAATTACAAGTAGCGTGTTATGTAAATATTATTTCTCACAAAATACGAAAGATTATATAGAAATGTAACACAAGCTCCGCTTACTTTGGGGGCCAGATGACGCATTGTGAAATGTCCGGCATTATTTGTTTATGTCTTGGGACAAGAAAGCAAGGGAAAAACTAGCATTTCACATCTATTAGCTCTGTCACCAGATTTGCCCGCTGATGTTTGAAAATGAGTTATATTCCCTAGAGTGAAACATTCTACATTGGTTACTATTACCGCTTCTGTGTGTGAGACTCTAGTTATTTTTTACAATGGCCAGGCAAGATGAGTTATAGCAGAATCAGTCGTTAACATAATCTTGGGGTGAAGTGCACCAGTCGCATGCTTCAGTATTATTTTAATATTTTAATTTCAATATACTAATGTGCTTATCTGGTGAGTTTTGCGACCCATTTTTGTCTGAAAATTCTTTAACATTCTGCTTATACGTTCTTATATATGTTATTTTGCATTTTACTTACTCTTTACTGATTATCTGACGATCAACGCAGTATTTTTAAAAGTATCTGAATTTTAGAAATTTAAATTTTATTTATTTATTCTTTCTTCTATTAAATCAGTACACTTACATCTAGTATGATTCCTGAAAGTCAGTCAATTGTTTCGAAAACTTTTATTTCTATGACAGAAGTGTAAGGTAGAAGGGTGTTATTGTATGTAGTCCATCCCTTTCGCGTTGCACTACTTACGAAATTAAAGTTGAGGGCTCTTTGCGGTACTGTAATAGTATTATTTCTTCTGTGCTTTTGTAGTGTTTTTACATTTAATAATGATGATTGACAATCTCATTGGCGCTGTGGGCGAGATGTTGCGTTGGATGCTTGGGTGTGGGTTCGTTTCTTTCTGCTCAAAATTATTTCATTGACAGTTTTGTGATAATACAAGTACAAGTGAGGTCTGATATAACCTACGATACATGGAATCCTTGAGTAGTCAAAATTTTGATATCTTAGGCAAAAAACTAAGCGTCGACACTAACGACTAAGCGTAGCAAGAGCGCTTCACTTCCTATTTAGTCAAATATAATTATAATTAAGTATTTAATTCACGGCGCCTGGTAGAAACATCGATCGATAATTTATAAGAGACTAATCGCAGGTAATAAACAAAAAAAAAACAAATTGTGACCTATACCCCGTCATTTATGAAGCGACATGAATGTTATTTTTGAAGTGAAAACTTCTTTAGCATCGCTGTGATTTGAAAGTCGATGAAACGAAAAAGCGACAGTAAAAAGAGACAGACACATACATTTATAAGATTTAACGTGGGAGAAAATGAGATAGAAAGCATTATAAATTATATTTTTGAAGGTTTCACTTCTACCACGTGTGAATTGCATTTTTTATGTGCAAGGATATACTTTCCAATTGGTCCCACAGAATAAAATGATAGAATAAAATGATAAAGCACTAAATAGCGTAAAATAAAAACTTCTTTAACTGACTTCAGAAAAGGAGGAGGTTCTCAATTCGGTTGTTTATTTTATATTCAATGAAGTCGGGTTTATTTTTAGTTTTTAAATTGTAAGCATCTTATTTTAGTAGGTAATTATCTTCCAATTAACCTATAGGTGTGGCATACTCGGGATTTGATGACTTGAACTCAAATAATATAAATTCCATAAAGCCGAACTGGTGCTGAGGAGCTTTCTATTTTTAACTCGAATCGACGTGCTCTGATTGGCAATCCAAATTTGATTTCGTCCTATTCTTTTTGTCCGTCCATTACGTCCCAGGTGAGAACGAAGGATAAACTGGAATTATTAAAATGGTTAGCGAAAATGTTTACAACCACGTGGTAACAAACATTGACTTCCTCGGCTTGATGCTTGATATAAAGTACCTTTTGATGTTCAAACGATTTTCAACCAAACTGAGTCTTTAGACGTTTGACTCAAACATGGCCATTTTAGGTAGGAAGTCAAAAGCATCTGTCAATAGCTTTAGTTTATATGAAGCTTAAAAATAAGCCTTATGTGAACTGAATAAAGCTTTTTTGATTCGACAGATATTGTGAAGTTCCAGGCTTACAAGACAAAAGAAAAATAGGTTATGAGAATCCAATAACACAAGAATGTGATGCGTGCCGGTTTGCCTACGTGCTTAAATCGCGATTGATATAATATTGTAGATCTATGTCACACTATATTATATTGGCTCTCAATGAAAAATGAGCTTTACTGGGCTGTCTTTCGATGTAATATTGAAAAGATTCTGCGTTGAATCGTATGGTGCATCGGCATCTCTTGAAGTAAGGAAAGACTAATCTTATGTTTGCAACTATTATGACATAAAAATATTAAGAAAACATATAAATTCAATGAACGAATTGCTAATTATAACTAAGCAATGTCTTAATTATTATTTGTATAATTTATTCAAAAATAATCCCGGTAAAAAATAGTGAACTATAAACTATACTAAAAATAGTCCGGTCGTCACCAAATAAATGCGTGCTCAGAACACTGGCAGCATTGCCACGTTGTATGGCAATGGTAATTCGCTGACTGAAATAGAAGCAATCATTACAGTCACACATGGTCTCTACCAGTCTCTCCGCTAAGTCCTTGTATTTGGTCCTTGTCCTTAAATAAAATATAAAGTTTCCATCCCAGATGGCTCAAATATGTAACCCTGATCAAGATATACATATTTGCGCCGTTTGAGGGATTCCGCTGAGGTTGATGTTACTGTAGAGACGGCTCGCATTGATATACTGGCAAGATGCAACAGTGTTATCATATCTAGATAGCATCCCATACCAATGGCCATTTCCCAAAAAAATTGTGTCATGTCGTCAGGTATTTTGTTATCATCACGCATCAAACACATTGTACGTATAATTTAGGATATTCTTAGTTGTCAAATTGTTTATGTGATAGTTAAGGTGTACAATAAAGTGTTTTAATTTATTCATTCAAACCATTCAGTTCAAGAGGAGCTGTAACACTGACGCTGACAATGATAATTATCATTTATTGAGTTACAATGGGACACACGTCTAGCACGCGATAGACTGTGGTGACCGTTGGTCAGCGGTCTCACCATACTTATATCGATTAGCCACTTGACAAGATGGACTTAAGCGAAGAGATGGTGCGACGTAATAAGACAATTTGGAACTTTAAATATATGCCACTAGTCGTTTACTTATCACATGCTAAGATCGAATATGTTTCTAATATATGCTCCGATACTAATTTGAGCTCCGATGTCATGCTTTGCATTGCAAGATAAGGACCGACTTATATTTACTCGTTCGTTTAATAAAAAGCTGTAGGCACAATTACTAAAGTTTTCTTGTAGATTTTCAGATTCGTTTAGATTATTTTGCAGGAGAAATAAGAACAGCATTTTCCAAAATCATTAAACTTCGTATCGAACATCTGTTGTTGAAGGTGTCGAACTGAACTATAAAACCGTTTACGAGTAAAGATCTGTTCATAATAGGAAGGCATTTGTATCGCAAAGCAGTGATGCCAACTAGGCTTTGACACCACTGCTACAAACCAATTAATGTCCTATATTTTATTAAACATGTACCTACAATTTTTTAACTTATTTATTTAATAATTGTATAAATAAATAAATAATCCCGGATATTTCACACAACATCATCTGGCCCCAAAGTAAGCAGAACTTGTGTTATGGTCACCACATGACTGATATACTACTTATATACTTTCTTTTTTTTTTGTAAATACATACATAATATACATATGTATAATACTGACGAAGTATTCAAAGTATAAAAGAATAATTATAGATACAAACGACTATGATACCAGGTATAAGAAAATCAGCATTTATGATGTGATCATACACAATTTAAGACACTTTAAGAGGCTTTAATTTTTGAGATAGTTCTGATATGTGTAACAATATACATGAGAAGCTATAAAATATTTAGATTCGTAACTAAATCACCCTAGTAATAGCTTAATCTAGCACTAAAGTACCTCAGTTGGCAACACATGCGTCGGAGATAAAATGTTTCGTAGTGCGCGTAATAAATGGCATCGATGTATCCGATTCATGGTGATTTTTATGGGTCGTAGTCTGGTTTCCCAGTCTATTTTATGGTATGGGATTTTCTATTATGGTGTCGTTAAAACGCATAGTAATCTAGTAATTTACGTCTCGTAATCAGTTGTCTGCTGTGCTAAATATTTGATTATACTAAAAACTATGTTTTATACCTTTCTCGTCCTAGATCTTGGTGGTTTACAGATACCACTATACCACTGCACATAGAAGACAAGGATATTAAATAAGTCATTTGGATCTTTGTCTTGTGACTATTGAAGAGAAGATTTCAAATATCTATGTTCATCCCACAAATGTTTATCCTGGGAGGGAATTGAAACATCAACCTACAGCGCAAAAGACAGAGCTACTACCAACTGAGCTGACAGGCCAGTGTATCTGCAAATATTTGTACCGGTGCTTTTCAAATTTTTCAAATTCAAATCTATTTATTTTGGACAACTTAGATCCATAGCTAGTAGCACATATACATAGGACAAAAGGGAGTTAGTATTACAATCATATAAAAGATAAAAAGTAACAAAAGAACCTGAAGCTGGTCCACAGAGCGATCACCAGAGTAACGAGCAGTTTTCTGGGATCACCCTGCATACCAACCTTGCCCACATCGGCGACGAGTACTTATGCGGTATAGTTTTCCAGATGCTGTTGTGACTGTCTCAAACTCTACGGATTAGGATGTTTTTTGGCCTGGCCTTGCCTTGGTAATTTTCTATGTATGTATTTACAAAAACAAAGTATATAAGTATTGTATATCAGTCATGTTAACACCAGCTCTGCTTACATTAGTAATAGATGCTGTGAAATGCTAAATGCATTATTTATTAATTAATATTAACGAAAGTTTGTGTGTATGTTTTTAGATAATGTATGTTTGTATGACTAATGCGAAGTCTCGTCTTTCCAATTTTTCCCTATGGAGCTGAGACGTGGACATTGATTGAGGCTGAAGGAAAGGAGAAAAATCGATGCACTGGAGATGTGGTGCTGGAGACTCTGCTCTGCTGAGAATTCCGTGGACTATCGCCTAGATCGCCTAGCCTATCGCAGAAATGTATCGATCCTAAAGGAACTTCTCATCAGAGAGAGATTATCGTCGACTGTTCAAATACGAATACTGAAGTTCTTTCGGCACATAACCCGAAATGAAGACTCAATGGAGCGTCTTGTAGTCCAAGGCAGAATGGAGGGCAAGATATGCCGTGGCTGTTCTCCGACCAGATGGGGAGATCTGATAAAATCTCTTACCAAATCCACGATGACCGACTGCTCCCACAACGCCTCCAATAGAGCTGGATGGAGACGCAAAGCAAGAGCCGCCATTCATCAGGACCCACTCATAACCAGAGTGGTCGTGGTTGCCCGAGAGTGCCCGACTGAGAAGAAGAATGTTTGTAGCTTAATCATGACGTAACAGCTAAACAGATTTGAATACATCTTGGGATAAAGTGAGTGACCTGAAATAATGCAACATATGCAACTCTTTATTTACTAAGCGTACGCCGCAAGCAGAAGCTAGTAAATAATATATCTTTATTTTTATAACCGAGAACGCCAAAAATGTTATAATTTTAAAACCATTTCACCGGAATATTTGGTAAGAGTTTCCAAGCACGTTTTCGTGATCGCACGTTACTGTTGGGTCACAGCGCTAGCTCCCGGCGCTGTACCCATAGCACAGTTTCTTGTATGAATGACAGCAAATCAACAAATTGTATCGAACAGAAGCTGGCTTGATGGTCTGACTTGTGCTTACTATAGCTTTATATTTTTCCTTAACAAAAAAGCCATTAGACGCATAAATGCTATTATGCCTATTTTTGTAACGTTATCGATTTGCTGGCGCAAGAAATTGATGCTAGGAGTATTGGAATTTCGGACGTCCACAGTTTGACGCGTCGCTTGAAAGGCCACGTATGCTGTATTTCGGGAATAGTTTGATAATTTCGGCGGCTTGATTTATTCTATCTCCATTCCAAACGAGGGTTTTCAACTAATAAACTCGTGTTAGTATTGTATTCAGATATATTTTAAAGCAATCTCTGTATATCTCTGTATGTCAATACTCTGTAATTTTAAATTTAACTGAAAATATGAAGTCATTCTAAATTCTTCAATGAATGCTATTTTCAAAACGCTTCGAAGTATCTTCGAAAAATGACAATATCAAAGTCAGACCCTTATTCTGAGAGTAATTTTTCAAACTGATTGAAAGAAGTCTGGGCAATTTGTAAAGGAGATTGGCCCAAAGCGTTACAATTTCAGATAATAAGATAGCGTAGAGTATTTTAAAGTGTTACGTGAGATTGTTTAATTAAACCAAGCATAAAGTCAAGCTGGTTTACCATAAATATAGGTATATATAAAATAAAAAAAAGCTTTAATTTGACACTAAGATACATAATTTATATTAAAGTACAAGTGAAACAGTTGATTTAAGAGAGTTGAGTTAAGGACTGTTTATAAGGATCTATATATATTTCAGCTGAACCAGATCTCTACCAGAGGGAAGCGTCCCCATAACACTAGTGACATTGGCAATCAAATGGCAATGCTAGTACACGGGGCCAGATAGGAGCCAAGAGATATAACTCGTATTGTATATTGTTATTCTCTTAATTTTTCTAATTAATTACTGTAAATAAAAGTACTGATTAATTTCGTTTTTGTTATGAACAGACATTAGATTGAATACATTTTGAATTAATATTAATATTTATACGGTTAATTATTTATTATTATTAATCTTTTGATTTTCTTGTCCATATTCTTCCCGCTATTTTAATAATTTCGTCGTCCCACTTTTTAATCTTCCTCTATTTCTGTTTATGTTAGGGGTATCCATTTTGTAACTATGTAGAGTTTATCATAGGTGGTTATTATAAAAAAAACTATAGTTAAAACATAATTTTTTTTTTGTTTTTTACAATTTACTTACAACCTAAAAATTCAAACAAAACTTGGATTGTGATTACTTCTCATCGTAACATAACATATATGCGAAATGCATGAATATTTTATTTTAACGCAATTCGCATTGTCATTTTATGTATTACACAACGCAAAAATAAATAAATATCGGTATGAATACATTCATGGCTGCACGTAGAGTCGTACAATACAAAGGTACATACAGGTTGCGGTATAAAAATGCAGATTGTATTATATTTGTAATATTTATGATGATTGCATTGATATAGTCCAAAAGTACACACCAGCATATCAAAAATGATAATTCACTTTTTATTTTCTATTCAATCCTTAATAGGTTTCCTGACATAGGCGATAACTCTAGCCATATCAGTTAAACGAAAACTAAATATAAGCAGAGTATCAGTGTTATTATTAGTAACTGTGACGGGTCACAGGAATCGTACCCGCAACTCAAGTAAAAAAAAGTTTGATAAAAATGGTTGGGACGAATCTGCTCCATTTCGACGCAGAATCCGTAAGAAAATTAGCAAAGATCATAAAAAAGCGTTAAGACCAGACGAGTTTTTTTGCTGGACTATTTTGAACTGGGAATAGGAAGAACTGGCACCTAGATTAAAGTATATAAGAAGACGATATAGAATTGTCCTTTTGATTTTATTAAATAAAATATCTTTCTCTCAGCACTTGCTATTCGTACACCGATGTCATTTTGACAGAACAAGAACGGCTAATAGGTGAAGAGTGGTTCTAAAAACTCGTGAAATTCCTCGAAAGTTACTCCGCGTATCCATGACCGTTCGTCAGGTCTCCCCCTATTGAGTGAGGGCCTCGGTATATTTAGCCCGTTGCGTAAAGGAGGCTGACCCTAATTATGGACTCACTAGCTTCCGCCCACAGCTCCGTCCGCGTGATTGTGCGAGACGCAATCAATTTTCTTTAGAAAATTTTACTCCGGGATACTTACCAGGGTAGATTCATGGGACAAAAAGTAGCTCTTATTGTTATTCCAGAAGTGAACACACTTGCCGTTTCCATCCGTTTAGTGATTACAGCGTTGGGTAGAAACTTGTTCGTTAGCTACTTACAAAATCACAAGCAGTATCCTTTATAATATTAGAAGTATTGGACTTGGGCCATCAGTCGGCGGAAGTACAAGATTATCATATATTTTTTATGCGTATTTTTGCAGTTTCAACCGAGACAGATGACGGAAGATGTGGAGTGGGTGTCTATTGAAAGGTGCTGTCTGTGTTATTTAAACAGTGAATATTAGTGTCTGGATTTTTTCAGTAATAGTTGATAGGAAACTTGGAACGGTTTCGTCAGCAGAATACAACTAAACTGCTTTTGTATCAGTCTTGTGATGGAATTACTAGACCGCTAGCAGGCCTTTTACAGTTCAACAACTTAAATAAACTAGGACCAACAGCTTAACGTTCTCTCCGAAGAACGGAAGCGCTCAGAAAATGTCACTGCAATGAAGCCAATGACTGACCTCTGCTGAGTATTAAATGTAATGTCAAGAACCAGCCGTATAATTGATGATTATGGTTGAAACTCAGAGACGTGAATTATATTAAGATCACGTTTCTGTATGACAAATAGAAGCGTAAGAGCACGTTTCACTTCATCTTTGTACAAGACATTGGGTTACTGTCACAGTGACATAGCTCACATAAATTATTAGTATACCAACTTAATAGTTTTGAATCATAAAAATATAAAACGAACGAGCATTACTAGTAGTCGCATAATTAGAAATCTCACCTTGGAAATATGCAACATTAACAATATATCCCGAATTAGTTTATACAACAGCACACTTTATATACGACACTGTAGGTTAGGCACACAGCTGATGCGTTGTTCTTCTCTATTTCCCTTTCTCTTTCTCATCACATGCACGCACACACTTTAAGCTGACAGTACCAACCTCTCGGGAAATGGGTTGGTACTATCTGTGACTCTACCACAACTGCGCTAATTAGTCAAATTAAAAAGTGCGCGGTTCCTAGGTTTCCCGTTACACACTTTCATCCTTCTTCACGTAATCACTCTCTCAGCTTGCAGGAAAGCGAGAAGAAAGATGTTTACACCAAAACAAATCCTAATTTAGTTACACTGGGATGATACGAAACGGAATGATACTCATACAAACTACTATGTTGATATTTTTTTAAAACTTTCCCATGTCACATGTTTTTTAGCATTATTTCATAAAAAAAATATAATTCTTTGTTTTCAAACATGGCCGGAACTAACGTTGCAACATAAAATATTTTCATTCCGCTAGTCCATTATGAATCACATTTCCGCGTGTGAATTCCATCACTCTTTATGTAAATAATTGGCAGACCAAAACGAAATGGAGAATTCGATGTCATTTTTGGACAAAATACAGCATTTTTTTATAGTTGTTGGAAAATGTGATATCTTATACCCAGGAGCATAATTTTCGTACAAAACGATCATATTTTGCTAACACCAAAGACCAAATAACAAATTTAAATTACACGCGTAACATAAGATACAATTGTTTTTTTATAATATGTTATTCAGCACCGATTTACATGGCGCGTAAAATACGTCAATTACACATCAATTTACAAAATTTAAGAAGTGTTTTTCAAAATTTTACTTTAACTCAGAGTTTGGCACAAATTAAATAAGATCGTTTGTATCTTTCAATATTATGTCTTATATAATGGTATATCATTGGTGGCAATTCGGTTGGTTCATTTCTAAAATTAGGAATTGTCTAAAATATATTTTAGTTAGTCATAGCATTTGAAAACCTATTCGTTTGGTACCATCTTACTTAATTAGGAACGCTTAATTAAACTAGATAAAATTAAATTAGGATTAGTTGGTAACAGCAGAATACAAAAGTTTCATTTGACAGTTCTAAACCTTAGTTTAGAACTAGAAGCAGAAAAATTCATATATCATGGTTAATATCCCGTTTTGAGTGAATATTTCCTGAGTTGTACTTAATACATTTTGAAAAACACGGGGCTTTTTTACGTATTATTTAGTCAATGAAGGCACCGACACTTTTGATTCATCTTGAAAATCTTCATCTTCATCAGGGTGAGTTCGATCCGCGGTCCGTGCGTTGCAGGTCGAGTTCACGGTTAGCAATGCGAAACAGTGCGAACCGCGGATCAAACTCATCCTGATGGAGAGTCTCTAGCAAGATGAATCGAAACAGTGTCGGTGCCTCCATGGACAAAATAATAGGTGAGTAAGCTCCGTGTTTTTCAAAATTTATTTTGTTCACTTACAACTTACAACTCTATGTGGTTGCAATGAAGTCGGTTTTCTTTTTAGCTATTAGAACGTAACTATGTAAGTAGCATTTAGCATATCAAATTCTTTTTTTTACATAAATAAGAATTGTGTAGTGAAAATTGAGGTCAAACAAAAATGTTGTGTTTATTTAACACATTAAAAAAAATGTGACGTAACACAAACATTTTTAACAACTAAACAGCATCACACCTTACTCAAATAAAAACAAGAATTTATTGTTTAAATTAAGCAGGGGAAACATTAAACACGTTTATATGCACCAGAAACACATGTTGGCCTAATAAACCTTTTTGTTTACGGTTTTGTACTATTTCTGTCTCGGCGACTTCCAAGAAAGGAGTAAAAGCACACTTACAAAAAGAAAGATTTTCCTTGACTTTTTTGATATACATTTCCTGAGAAAGGTCAAGCTACATATTGCGGTAGTATCACGCCAAACTTTTTTCATTGCCATCGAAATTATTATTTTGAGTCGTCATATCACTGCTATACTTACTCGTAGACGTTATTAACTTAATATTTTCATTATTGTTTTGACATAATAGTAAGTAGTAATATAGTAATATAATAATATAGGTAGTAATATACCTTATCCAAGGTTGTAATAATAGTACAATTTTTTTTTTTTTTTATGTTGTCATTACATCTAATTTAAATATGATGTGTAATTGTCAAATAGCGATGTAGTTAGTGGTTAGCTGTTTATTTACTCATTGCTATGTTATTTTTGTTATTTCTGACCTATCATGTAACATTATCAATAAATGACTGTTATGACTATTATCATACCTACAGTAATCCCCTCCCAAATATATGTGTCGTCTTTATAACGAGTTGGCTATTTTTCATAACCTATGATATCTAAGATATCTTTAATTACTGTATCAGTAGGTGTAGGCGGTGCGCTTATAAAGTCTTACACGATGCTAATAATGTATAGCTTACATAGTTGGTTCTTAGTTTATACCTTAAACTGTAGTTTTTATGCATACAGGACTATAAATTTGTCACATTTACATATTTGATTACGAATCTAGATTAATAAATAATTTTAAACGCTGTGTTGATTGTGATCTGTTTTGTGAGTTAGTTTAATAAAAAAATATTATAAATTAATTGTTGTTTATTTGTTATATAGTTTGTTATATAATATTAAATACATGTGAAACATTTGAGCTATCTAAGGTCTGTTTAAAACGTTCTATAGATAGCTCAACTGAACCAGATCACTGCCAAAGGGCAGCGTTCCTTACGTTGGGTCAAATAGAAGCCAGCTCTTGGGTAACGCTATGTTTCTACCAGACGCCGTGTAATTGAAAACGCGGTGGGCTCCTGTTCAGGGAGCCTATGGTCTCGAATGTCTTATTAAACTCATTGAAATGAGATAAAGTTTGTAGTAATGCATTTCATTTGGTTATATCTCTATAACTACTGAACAGTTTTTCAACATGCTTAAACCGTTTGATAGCTAGATTATTGAATAAGCGGGTGAAACCTTGATACATTCAGCTTCTCTTTCTTATAGATACACCTATAAAAGCTCTGAGATTTGTGTCGTTATACTAACGTCTTTGATAGTCCTTGGACTACGCCGCCCTAATTCGGTATTCGGATAGACCGCTCGCCTCTACCACGCTTCGCCAGTTTTAATGGAATTATTGAGTGCGGACCAAAATAGTTCCGTTGTATGGGTATTTATATATAAACAGTAATACATTATGTATTGGCTTTTGTAACAAATTAGATAGTAAAATCTGTTTAGCTAGCACTGCCGCCAAGGTGGCCTTTTGTCTTTTTTTTTTCAACCTATATTTACCTTCTGCTGGGCAAAGGTAAGTATAATTATTTTTATTTGCCAATTATTTTAATTTGTCCCTGTCGCCCGCCACTTCCCACCAGCCTTTCTCGAAGGCATCGAGACCATCACGCCAACGCTTCTTCGGACTTCGACCCATTGTGTGTCCATTTGTCTATATCAGAATTTATTCTTGCTCTGATCAAGATGTATGTGTGACCTTGAGACAGAAACAAATAAAACAAGTGCAAAAATCGCACTACCGTTCCTACCTACCTACCTATTATTTAAAACGTTTTTTTTTCAAGTTTGTTACCTCATAACTCCGTCATTACTGAACTTTTTTGAAAAAAATGTTTTTCATTTATAGAAATTTCAACAAAATTGGTTCAGAAGTTTCGTTTTTAAATCAAAATAGCTGGAAAAAATATGTGTTCCAAACAAACGAAATTTCGTATTTTTATATAAACAAATGAATTCGGATTTCTTTTTAGTTTTAAAATATAATTTTTATTTATAGAATTTTATTTATAATTTTAATTTATATTTATAGAATATATTTTTCACTTTGTTTGTTTTTCATCCAACAAGCAACCCCAAGTAGAGCTTGTTTCAATGTACCTACCACTGATATATTACTTATATTTTTTCATTTGCATATTGTACATTGAAACACCCAGACCTATATAAGTTGGATAAAACAGATAATTAACTGTGAAATCGAAAAAAATATCCCATGCGTCGTCATCACGGTAAGTAAATATATTTTATTGAAATATGGGCCATATTTTTGATTGCGTTGTTGTTACAGCTTCAGGCAGACCGTAGACCTTAGTATTTGATATTAATTTCAATTTAATATCCAATGCTTTCCTGAGAATAAAGGTCTTGACTTACAAACAAACAGACAGACAGACAGACGGACAACGAAGTGATCCTTATAGGGTTCCTTTTTTCTCTTGGAGCTACGAAACCTTAAAAATAAGCGTACACACATCACGTCATTGACGACCTCTGTGACGCTGTGGGCTAAAGGCCGTCTGAGACGCAAAAGGTTACGAGTTCGATTCCCGCCGCGGGATAAATGTTTGCATGATCTGCAAGTATTTGTCTCGGGTCTGGGTGTTTTATGTATAATATGTATTTATTTACAAAAAAAGTATATAAGTAGTATATCAGTTATGTGGTACCCATAACACAAGCTCTGCTTATTTTGGGGCCAGATGATGTTGTGTGAAATGTCCGGCAATATTATTATTATTATTATTGTTATTGTCTTTCACCAACATGACACCTTCAAAATAGAAACTGAATTCACACTCAAAAGAAAAACATAGAATACAATGAGTGACCCAAATATCTGAATGAAATAACAGTTGCACTTGCAATTCTCATCAACTAATCAGATTATCACTGTTCTAACTCACGCCAGACAGAATCGTTGAAACCGCTTCAGATTGCTCGTCTGCTCTGTACTTAAGCTTGAAACAAATTGTCTAACAAAACTCTAGGGCAGTTCAGCCAAACGCAGCAAAAAGCCAAGCTGGTAGAAGATGTTACAAAGCTAGCCCGTCTATACTAGCTAAAAATCATTGACAAAAACTCGATCAATGTACCATCTGACAGCAGATCTTAAATGGTTTGCCAGATAATTTGTATCATGCTGGTAGGTATATCTAACACACCTTTTACATCAGCTTCAATTTACACTCAGCTCAACGTCTTCTTTAGAATGTAACACCGAGTTCAGGGAACTTGAATGTTTTTCGATTGTTTTCACTTTGTGGTCTTTGTGGTCTTTTATAAAAAAGTACATGGTTCACTGATTTTACTTTCTCTGTGTATCTGTGTGTATCTGTACTTAATAAATCCGCTGTAGGTCAATGGAAATTATAAGTTAAGCCTAATATCGCAATCAGCAAATTTTACAGTATAAAAAGGCTATGGCTTACGTAACTCTGGCAACTTTAAGAGGAGATTTAAAGAAATAACTTAAGCCAGTATTATATAATTCTGTACCATTTCAAAGGTCGAGGTTTTGAAAATTTACTTCAAAGATTTGAGTAAGTACTCAATTTAGGACTACTTTGATTAACTTTTTAAGCTTAACAAGAAGAAGTGCTTAGTTTGTTTGTACCTTAAAATTTTAAGCTATCTAATTGCTTTTTACTAAGTTTCTAAACAGATTGGAAGATTAGTTTCAAAAGCACTCAGTTGGAAATAGTGAGCTACAGAGACTCATCCTGGATTTCAACGCATCCCATTAACAGAAACATCTAATTTCGGTGTTTGCCGTACGAACAAACAGACCGGGCTGCACCTCATTAAGCTGTGTTTATTTTCGCATGTACAAATACGAGCGATATTCCGAAACTTACGCCTTTGATGTCGCTTCGCTCGCGATAGAGTTGGCGTCTTCGGCGGTTTGGTTTTGACGCTCCGGTAGCAGTATAGGGGTTCATCCTTCCCTTTCTGTTTGGAACTTAATTTGAAATTGAACATTTCCTTCACTTTCACTAATCACATCACATCACTACGCGTTTTGTCATTTTGTAAGATCCGAGAACTAGCGATACGGGCGCGTGCGCTCGCGCTGGGTTCTAAATATTGTGAGTTGTTGTTTTGTGAGCACGCGTGTCGATTAAATATAGAATGCGTGCGTCTGCGATGGCTCGCGTCCGCTTTTTTTTAATAAATAAAACTGATACAAATATTACCGGCAATAAAACATTAATGGTGGCTCGGGCCTTTTTATCTCGGTTTAATGTACGGTTTTAGTTTATACATTTCACGTGTGTGATTGATATTTTACTAATGTGTATAATGTTAGTGATAAAGTTTAACTAAACACATTCAACGATGTACTCTGTGTAAATTAATCATTTACTTAGTAAAGCAAAATACGAAAATTTATAATAAAACAATAATAAGAGATATGTTAAAAATAATATAAAATACATGTAAAACAATTAAGCTATCTAAGGTCCATTTAAACTGTCTATAGATAGGTCAACTGATCCTGATCACTGCCAGAGGTTAGCGTCCCAAAGATATTGGCGTTATTGCCAAGTTGAATGGCAATGCTAATACGCTGGGCCAGATAAGAGCCAGCTCAAGGGTTCCGTGATGTTTCAGACGCCTAAAAATAGTTTTGTAAGCGTGATGGCCTCCTAACGAGCCCATGGCTTCAAAAGGCTCAAATATGTAGGCCACATCAAGACGGGCATATTTGTGATTTTTGAGGTCCCCGGTACATTCAACCGCTGCATCAACTCTAACGAAAATCCTCAACAGGTAGGACATGGTCTACGTAAGTAGCACACCATACCATTGGCCTACCTATCTTCCTAGGGAGCAGAATCATACCGTCAAGCCTCTTACCATAATCACGTATCTGACAGTTTGGCTCGAAACCAGCTGGTACATTAAAGTTGGTAAGTGCCCGACGAATGGTGGCGACTTGCGTGTCGGGTAATGCATCAAATAAATAAATCCAGGCCCTCGAACACAATAACCCGTGGAGATCAAGCTAGTCAACCGCTGTACCACACTGGCGCTGATGAGGGGCGCAGCACCACACACCCAACCGCAGACAAATTGCATTAGTGAGGTGAAGTAATTTATAATCGATTTCTATGAAAAACTGACGAATTCGTAAATTCGTAACTTCATAGAACGTTACTTTATGTTTAAATAAAAAGAAATATGAAATAACTTTTGATCGATCGGATATCGCCTTAATGTTTTAATCCATCAATTAAAGTTAATAGCATCGCGAGACGTAATATGTTATGTATTTACTCGAAATGTTCACTCTACCTCAAATTTCATTTTCGCCTGCTGTTGGATGTCAGCAAAGCAACCAAGTTTAATCTGATTATTCGACGTCTTTAATTCTAAACTCAACGTTCTTTGATGACAGAACTTTAGGTTGAGTTGTGAACACTGGTTTTGGTGATCAGTGATGACTTTTAACCTATTAGTTAACTAATATAAACCAGGTCTTAAGACCAACATTTTTCAAAATGCGTTTCGGACACTTGTTTGGATAATAAATATATTGTTTTAAATTCATTAGTTTGTTTCAAATATTATTTATTACATGTTCACTTCGCCTCCTAGGTTCTCTAATTTTTGACGAGTATTTTCGTACTCGAATATGCCGGTCTTGATATTTGAGCCTTTTGAAGTCGTGACCCTGGGCCCAAAGGGAACAGCAGCCCACCATCGTTTTAAAAATTATTTCATGGCGTCTAATGTCGTCTGTTGAGCTATATATATATATATATATATATACATGTTTTTTATGGTATTGTATATTATTCTTTAAATTTCTGTAATTATTTTAAAATTTAAAATTTAAATACCGTAGAGATATTGGACATTTCTCTAGTGTCAATTTTAATATATGTTTTCAGCAAATAACTAATGACAACAAAGATTATACAAAATAAATGTATGTTTCGTTATTAAATTCATGTTTAAACCTAACGACCAACCTAGCCAACGAAAATAAATTATCTAAAAACATTAACAGCGTAGGGCTTACTCAATGCCAGATACGTGAATGAAAATGATGCCAAGACTCTTTCTTCAAAGTTAGTGAAAAACAAACTGGAAATAATCGTCTGTGATTCAGAGAGCTAGTGACTGAATAAGTAGATCAACCGGATAAAATAACAATTTTTTTTGCGTGAATAATGGGATTTTTGGAAGGTGATAGATGTTTTGCGTAGAGATTAGGGAACTGAGACAATGCTGATTCTGTTTTTGAATCGGACAAACTAAATTATTGTTAAATACGATAGATTTTATTTTGTTGGCACTAAAGTTGGATTCAGAGTAACATTTTTTGCTAACACATTAAAATTTCTAAATTTACTTGAATTGAAAGAAAACCTCAACCTTATTGTACTGTAATATCTTGGCTACAGGAATAAAGATTTTTACACATATTTTAATTTTCTTTTTTACTTGTAATTTAAAAAAATATATATATTGGTGGATTCATAACAGAAAAAAACATATATTTTTTAAATACATAGGTATGATTCTTTATAACACCCAGACACAGAACTAACATCTATGTTCATCACGCAAATGTTTGTCCTAGTGGGTAATCTATAGTACCAAAGCCAGAGCTACCAACTGACATAGTACCAACTACTACATTCACATAATACATAATTTAGTTGTAAATAAAATTGCGGCAATTCTTAGGTAAATCAATTCAATACAAACAAAATTACTTATAAATATAAGTTTATATATTTCAACTTATAAAAATAAGTTTGTTACGAAATCGTACGTATTTAACGAAATATAAGTTAGTCCAACGAAATAACAGAATTCTTGGAAAAGAGACTGAACAAAAGAGGCTTAATTTTTAAGTACTTAAATTCATAGAAAGAGTAAAAAAATATAAAGCAAATGCCGACACTGATTCGGCTTCCTTCGGGTCCTGTTGCCAAGGTCGAGAGGTTAGTGTGGGTACCTGGGAAGGCCTGCGTTATCAAACAGAATCCTAGGCAGAGTGACGTCAGTGTAGAGGAAACTTCACCCACCTCAGCTTGCTGGAGTGGATCCATGAACGAAACTTTTCAATTACTAACTACTCTGTAACTTGACTGACGTTACTAAATCATATTCAACAGATGGATGAAGGCTAATGATGATGAAATACCATCGTGATCTCAAAGTAAACTCAGCTTATAATTTGAAGATCGTTTGTTCGTTTCGTGTCACTCGTCATTTCGAACCAGTGTGGTGAAAGGATGTGAAATGGTGTGAAAGAAAGTGCGTTACATTTTAAACACGAATTATTTTGGCGATGAAGGCACCGACACACTATTTGTGCTCTCGCCGACAAAATATTACAAATATAATTCAATAATGTTAAATCTATGTTGAGACTCATATATACAGATATGAAAAAATAAAATTAGTATAATAAAATATTTTATTTTTTATTTTTATCATCAATAAACCTACGTTTGACCACGATCTCGCCTGATGTTAAGCGACGATGTGGCCGACGATGGGGCACGCAGGTCTAGAAGACACCTATGTACCTACTCGAGACTTGAAGAGACCTAGATTGTAGTTTTCAGGAAAGACAGACGGCAAAGCATTCCAATCCTTGGCTGTACGCATTATAAATGTGGAAGCAAATCGCTTTGTTCGTAAGGGTAGTAGGTTGACAAGGTATGGATGGTATTGAGCGGTACGTCTGCTTGTCCTGTTGTGAAAAGGAGATCATGTAATTCCTGGGCACATTCTCCGAAATGTATCCTATAAAAGATCGAAGGGCAAGCAACTTTACGACGGTGCTCGAGACTCTAGAACATAGTCTCAGCGTTAAGCTGTTCCCCCATCATCCTCAATGCTCTACGCTCGATCGAGTCCAAAGCAGCTAGCTGGTGTTTGGTTGAACCATCCCATAGATGACAGCAATACTCCATACCCGACCGGACTTAAGCTTTGTATAAAGTGGAAAGCTGTCCAGGTGTGAAGTATCGCCTCACCTTGTTGAGGATGCCAAGCTTCATGGCAGCAGTTTTGGCCTTGGACTCGATATAAGAGCCAAAACTGAGAGTCCGTGTAAGTGAAACTCTCAAGAGTTAGAAATGATCTTCTATAGTTACCGGTACATTTCGGAAAACGGGAACTTGGAGAAACTCACTTTTTTTCGCCGAAAAGAGACAAGCTTGCGTTTTGGATGCGTTGAACTTAACCAGATTGGAATCGCCCCAATCGGACACGAACTGGAGAGTCAAATTCAGACGCATAAACAAGTCGTAATGTATTATTGTATTATAGAATGGAATATAAAGCTTTGGGGGAAACATTTGCAGAGGGTTTAAAATAAAAAAAAACTTGCTGGACAATTCGCAATACCATCTTGTACTATGGAAACCTGATGACTTAACTTAGAACATTACAGAATACAGAAAACAAAACACAATATCATCTGGCCTCAAAGTAAGCAGAGCTTGTGTTATGGATACCACATGACTAATATATTATAAACTGTTTTTTTACAAATTATACATAGAAACACCCAGACCCAGACAAATACTTGCAGCTCATACAAACATTTATCTCACGGCTGGAATCGAACCCGCAACGTTTGATGTCTCAGCCGGACTTGGTCCACTGCGCCACAGAGATCGTCTCGAACAACTCAACAAACCTATGTTCATCACACAAAATGTTTGTCCAGGATCGGGATCGAACCCACAACCTACAGCGCAGAAGGCAGAGCTACTTCTCTGACGACCTCTGTAGCGCAGTGGGCTTAGTTCTTAGGTCTGGGTGTTTCTATGTATAATATGTAAGTGTTTAAAAAAATATATATAAGTAGTATATCAGTCATGTGGTACCCATAACACAAGCTCTGCTTACTTTGGGGCCAGATGATGTTGTGTGAAATGTCCGGGATTATTTATTTATTTATTATTTGACCGTACTGTGAGGCCAGTCATTAAGATCTACAACAGTAAAAATAATAATAATAATGCCGGACATTTCACGCAGCATCATCTGTCCTCAAAGTAAGCAGAGCTTGTATTATGGTGACCAGATGACTGATAGAATACTTATATATTTTTAAATACATACTTATGATACTTTAGACACAGAACAAACAACTATGTTCTTCACACAAATGTTTATCCTGAGAGGGAATTAAAACCTCAGGCAGAAGGCAGAGCTACTAACTAAGCTGACAGGCCAGTCATTTTATAATTGAAAATTAAAGAAACTCCTGTGAAGTTCGAGTTGAATCTTCGTATAATTGGTATACGAAGATTCAACTGAAGAAACAAGGTTGGGTGGGGACCCAACCCATACTATAGGTCCCGTAATAAAAACTAAACATAATAAAAAAATATTTTAGGTTCACTACTCTAAAACAATGACATGTATACACCATTTGAGATTTGAATCCAACCTTTCAACTATAATTTTGCACTTGCTCCTACTAAAGCTATTAACGACTCTTTGTTGTACTGTTATTTATAGAGCAGAAGTTTCTAAAGAGCTACCTAAAACACCTCTATTACGAGTACCTACTTGCCATTACCCCAAAACGCGCACCTGAGTGTATAGAAAAGTTGACCCGCCCAAACTAAGGTGATTATACCAACACCATACAACTGCCTATAGTGATGTCCTTAGAGGAAAACTAATCCACGATTACGGATAGGCTAAAATAGGTAAGGTATTGTTTTTATTTTGGAATTACGTTTTAAAACTGAAAAGAAATCCGGCTTAATAAATATATAAATGTTTATATTTAAAGCTTTTAAGTGCTTTTTCATTCATTGAAATTCGTTAACCGCTGGCATTCGAAAGCAAAATATCGAAATTTCGTTTTCGCTATTTTGATTTAGAAACCAAACTATTGAACCGATTTTGATGTAATTTCATCAAAATCGGTTCAATAGTTTGTGGGACCAATTGGAAAGTATTTCCTCCCACAATAAAAAAATATTTTATCATTTCGGTTCATATATGACGAAGAAATGAAAATAAATACACAACCGCTATTTTATATAATTGATTCAGGCGTGACTTTGCGGAAATCCATTACAAAACATTAAACAGATGGACAAATATTTAGTACTATTCCGCCAATCTATTCCTAAAGGCATCCTCAGGAACACTCGACTCACTCCGCACTCCTGAGGATGCCTCGTGGAGGGGCGAAACACGTGTCGAATTTCTTTTGGAGGTAACTCTTTAGGAATAGATTGGCGGAATAGTACTAAATATTTGTCAATCTGTTAAATGTTTAAACCTTTATTTTAATTCTGTTAAAAAAACACGAACAGCTTCAAGTAGAGTATTATTAAGAATCCTTGAAGGCAGCCAACGCACCAGCAATACATGGTGTAGCAGATGTCTATATTTGATAATTGCTTAGCAAAAGGCGGGCTAACATCCTTTTTACTTCCTAAAAAACACCGAAGAGATAGGAATATGTTTAAAAACAATCATAAATTCTGCCCGTTGAATTTTACAGTTACAGTACAGAATTTTATTGAATTTTACGTTGAATTTTATTTAATTTAATTTTGAATTTTATATGTTTTTTTTTTACTTTTGCTTTTGACTTGGATTCCCTCCCAGAATAAACGTTTGTGTGATTAACATAGGTGTTTTTTCTTTGCCTGGGTGTTATTAAATATCATAAGTATGTACCTACATTTTGAAAAACCCAGAGTTTACTCACGTATTATTTTGCCGATGGAGGCACCGACACTGTATCGATTCATCTAGAGAATCTTTATCAGCGTGAGTTTGTTCCGCGGTCCACGCATTGCCACTCGAGTTCACGGTTCGCACCCCGTGTTTTTCAAAATGTATAGTACAACTCACGTAAGTTTTGGAAGTGAAATCATAATTATGTATTTAAAATATTATAAGTATTCTAACAGTCATCTGGTTATCTTATTCTTAGTTTGGGGATAGATGGTGTTATGTGCAATGTCCTCCAATATATATATATATATATGTAACTATTCTATTTATATTATATCTATTATAACCATTGGATAATTAGTACATCACTAAATAGCATTAGGGCTTCGTTAATCTAGTCATTAAAGTCTACCGCACGTAGCTCGTATTGTTTGCATGTTACTTCGAAACCGACGAGGGATTTCTAGCGTATTGCTTTCCGCGCTTTAAAATTGACTGTCATAATAAACTCCGCAGAAATTTTATAAAAAAATATTAATAATAAATATTGGTGGATAATGCACACAACACAATCTAGCCCCAAACTAATTATAGCTTGTATTATGACCAGATGACTGATAGAATACTTAGATATTTTTAAATACATACTTATGATACTTTTATCCAGACACAGAATAAACACCCAAGTTCGTCACACAAATATTTATCCTGGGAGGGAATCGAACCCTCAACCTACAACGCAGAAGGCAGAGCTACTACCAACTGAGCTGACAGGCGAGATAATAAAATAATATCATGACAGTCAATCTGTCTCACGTAATCCTGTGCGATGATATTTCATTATGTCTGTCTGTCTGTCGTTCTGTCTGCCCCTTAATCTTGCTCTTGCACATAGACTATTTGTTTTATGGTCATGCAATTTGGCTCGGTATCACTTATTAGTGATCTACTAGATAATAAAATAAAAACCAAACAAAAACGGTTTTACCCAAATGTCCCGTACATGTAAAGCTTGGTTGATTTTTTTAACTTGGTAGGTATATTCAAAACTCACCGTGTGATACCACACGGATAGGATAGGTCGTTGGATAGGTCTTCTAGAGATAGGTGAGACCGGGGTTCGAAGTGCCGATTTTCTAATAACACGTAAAAATAAGATCAAAAAAGGACTGGAGTTCAATATTTAGGGGTATATAAATGGAGAATTTATTCTAGTTTTAAAATTTGTAGACGTTTTTATTAAATTATTAATGTCTTTTGGGTAAGGATATTTTTTTTGTGGACAGTTGTCAAGGAACAACCGACCCCGTCAAGGGGCTGATTGTTCCATCGTTGAGGTAAGTTGTTCCGCCAGCAATTTCAATCATTTATGATCCAGTTGTAGTATATGGATATGTATAAATCAAACTCAAAAGTACTTGAGTTAAATTGTTTATTAAAAATGTATTAAAAATAAGTATTGAAACTTACTATCTTAGACAAATAATCATGCGTCTAAGATTTTACTAAGATTTCTTCTAAACGGTTTTTCGTTACAGTTCTTCGTGTTCAAAACTTACGTGAGTTGTAATATACATTTTGATAATCACGGGTTTAACTCACGTATTATTTTGACGATGGAGGCACCGTCACTGTTTCGATTCATCTAGAGAATCTTCATCAGGGTGAGTTTGATCCGCGGTCAGGTAAACGTATTCGCGGCGCGGGTCGTGCCTTCATCGACAAATTAATACGTGAGTAAAACCCGAGTTTCTCAAAATATGTTTGTTTATAATAACTTGAAATCATTGATGTATAATCAGTCTAGCGAAGTACTAAATTCAAAATGTATTACAATAGTTCACTGAATTCGTTTCGGTGTAATTGTACGTCAATAACATTACATTACTGACCACATCATTATACCTTCTTTCAAGATTACGTCATGGTTAATAAAATACCCATTTGCTATTGAAACCACGGAGAAAATGTTTTGTGATAAAGGTTTTTCGACGTTCTTATTGTTCTAATACTTATTTCTTACTTAAAAAATATTGACGACGTCGGTGGCGCTGTGGGCCAAGGCTTGGCGGAGACGCAGATGTAGGCTCGATTCCCGCAGTAGGACAAATGTTTGTATGATCTGCATGTATTTGTATCTGGGCTGGGTGTTTCTAAATATAATATATATGTATTTACAAAAAGAAAGGTATATAATTAGTATATCAGTCATGTGGTTCCCATAACACAAACTCTGCTTACTTTGGAGATAGCTGATGTGTTGTGAAATATCCGTCATTATTATATCTTTATGTATATAAATCTTCTGTGCATGTGTTTGTAATTAAACTCCTCCTAAACGTCTAGACCGATTTTGATAAACTTTTGTGTGTGTGTTCAAGTGGATTCGAGAATGGGTTAGATTAACAAATAGATATTTCTTTTCTTTTTAAAACGCGCCGACAATTGCGCAAACGGGAAAGCTAGTTTATATGTAAAAAACAGTTGGTAGGTTCTACTTCGTGGACAATTTATCCTCGAAGTAGAATTTATGATAATAATATTTTATAAGAAACAGTAATTGCTAAACAAAAGCTCCTTCCAACCCATAACCATTTTATTTATAGCAACAACTAGCTAAATAATAAAAACTTCTTTACTGACACAAAAATCACGCAACATTTCAAAAACACGTCGTGGAAAAAATTTATAACTTTGGCCAGTGACAACCAATTCGTGCGCGTATGATAAAATAGTATAACAATGTTATTACTTCCGGTATAACCGCCTTTATTGTCATAGTGATAAAGTTGAAAAATGTTTGTAGTTTTTTGCCATAACTCAGAAACGAAGTAACGTAGGATATTCGTTTATGGTGATAACTAATATGAAAGTATCAAGTTTTTTCGCGCTATCACCGATTGAATGGGATGTTTTGTTTGGTAAAACAATGTATTGAAAATGTTTAGATACTTTGACCCGATTCATGTTTTTCCTTAAGAGTCCTCGTCGAATGAGAATGTTTGTAACAAGATCGTAACATGACAAGATTTATAAAATTCCACCCAGACACTAGTATGTTTTCTGATGTTGCATGGTCCTTTTTATATTGTTATATAGCAGCAATATGATCAATATGAATATGTATAGAGAACATATTTTATAATCTCTATAGCCAATCTCTATAGTCAGTCACTTGAGCGCATGATGCATTGATTACAATTAATTTAATTCAATGGGATCATTCTGTTGCATTTCAAAATAATAAAATAAAAAAACATATTTTATGACCCGTCACGCAAAAAGGCCTGCGGCCTAGTTGCGGAAAACAGTCCACACATCGAGTAAGTACATATTTAATGATAGAAAACGCTATAAAAGATTAAATGACAAATATAACTTTCTCAACAATTTATGGGTCTATCTTATAATCACACGTTAGCTAATGTCTTGTTAAAACCAGTTGCCATTTTATTCATTGACGTTTAGTAAGACAAGATCAGACCGTACCTTCACGTCACGCTACTTCATTTTATCTAAACTAATATTATAAAGAGAAAAGATACGTTTTTTTATGATTCTGATAAAGGAAATGTGATTTTTTTACAGAAAATAAACAGATTTATACTTTAGACAAGTTATTTAATTATCGCAGTTGTTCGCTGATGTTGGCCGTCAGATGGTACCAACCCATTTTTTCACAGATTGGTACTGTCAGCCAATAGTGTGTGCGTGTGTGTGATGAGAAAGAGAAATGAAAATAAAAAAAGAGAACGCATCAGCTGTGCGCTTATTATGTATAATTTGTACTGTTATATGAATGCATTCAGGATTTTATGTGGATTTTCCTTATTACCAAGGTGAGATGTCAGATGTTACAAATCATAATATATGCTACTGTAAAACATGCTCGTTTTTTTATTTATGTGTGCCGTTTCTGTTTTGTTTTTATTATTTTATCACTGTTAGTACAGTCAAAATAGACGTTTTTTTCGGTCTATTTTGTGACTTACCGTAACTTACCGTTTACGATTTATGGCCCATTTAATGAACCGGTTTTACTATCGCGGCCGATAACTTAAAATATTAGATTAATTAATAAAATGCATCAATCCAATATGGGCATAAATCGTAAACGGTAATTTTACAAAAAAGTTTACAAGGAACAAAAGATGCGAAATTTTATTCTCTACAATAATGGTCTCCATAACTTTTGCCCTAAAGTGCATAGTTTCCGGGATATCGTCCAAAAACATTTTTTCAAGATGGCGCTTGAAGCGTCACCTGGATCTGTCAGCATTTTGTGATTTTATGCTCAGTAAGTGATCCTAAACCTTATAAACAAAAATGTTGGATCGGAAATTTAGTGCAAAGTTAAATGCTTTTTTGACTGGCCTATGTAGCCAGCAGCCAAATCACCTTTCAGTCTGTGAAGAAACAAGTACCTAAGTGACGTCAAAACAATATTTTACTTCGATCTACACATTATTCGACTTGTTTAAAAGTTACTTTTTCCCCAAACGTTTACTTAAGTCTGATTTATGACCGCGTTACACAAAGTTGTTTCTGAAGTTTTTTTACGAAACGCAGTGGTAATATTATTACCATAAGATACTTATTCAAAATCTTTTATATCATATATATGGGAAGTAATTTATTATGATTATTATTTTATACAAAATGATAAAGAAAAGTTTTTCCACATTGTCGAACACGGGACAAATATCTGTATAATCTGTAAATCTCTTCTTAGATCAGATATCCTTTCATTCGAGGCACATTATTTTTCTATATCCGCTCTAACAAATACCGTTACTTTTCTTTATTAATATACGACTATCTAATAGAAATACTGAAGCGAAAAATCAGATTTTTCCACATACCGCCTATAAAGTACACGCATTATCATATAAAACGTTGTTACATAAAAACGCCGAGGAAATTCCGTTAAACTTTTTGGGAATAAGGAGGCTGAATTTTGCTTCTTACATCATTATCAAAAATATATTTGGGTCCGAGGTTTTTACGAACTATTTTTTAATACAACATAAATGTTCATAAATTTATTATCTTGGGGATAACAATATTTTATAAAACACGTGCCTAGATAGATAGATACAAATTTATTACAAAACAGTATATGAATTATAAGTAATCATGTAATGATTTTGCAGAGCGTGCCGGCAGAAATTTCAATATAATGTAGGTATATGTATAACATTAAGTGACTCATTCATAACCTACTTAATATCACAATGAAAACTCTTTTTTTTATAAGAAACTGTTCTTAAACTATCTTTGTCTTTGCAAATAAGCTAACAACCATTAATCGAGCGATTATCCCGGACACGGAGAGGAACGCAAATATGGCCGCCGGATGCGGGCCGTAAGTCACGCCGCGGGCCCAGCCGACTTCCGGTTGTTGGTTCACGAGACGAGACGTCTGGCTGTTTGTCGCTTTCGAATTAGGGAAATTGAGTATTGTGAGCGACGATCTGTATCGGATTCGGAACATTGCAAAATGATATGAATGTTTTCTGTGGTACCGTTATAAGAAGGAAATGTAAATGGTAGCGACTTCCTTTCAAAATATGTTTTATATTTTTTCTCTATTATCCTTCTATATCTATTAAAGCTATGTAAAATAAAACTATAAATTGCTTTAGGTCTTATATTACCGGTTTTATCTAAGATACTCGTACCTGTGTAGCAGCATACAATGTTTTTAGAGAAGAGCGTTATCTTGTCGTACTTAAGAAGTACTTGGCACCTAAGTTCAACTAGCATGTACGGTGATGATTCAAAGTGATTGTAATTGTATCAAATAATATTGAATAAGTGCATGCGACAACGCACAGTGGCTTCTTAAGTCATCATCATTGGCCTTAGTACTCTGCCTGGGATTCTGTTTGATAGCGCAGGCCTTCTCAGGTACCCACACTAACCTCTCGCCTTTGTCGATGGAAAAACGAGTCAGTAAGGATGATATTAACTAGAGGTCAGGCTTCAATCCGATTCAGCACCATCTACGAGTATACATAGGTATATAGCAAATGTAAAGGGTTTAATTTTGCCTTAATTTTAGTACGGAGTTTTTGTATTTTTTTATGGTTTACGAATCAGGCTGTTACCCATAGTCTACTAAAGCTTTACTAGCTGGTTAAGTTTCTTATAATTTCAAGATATGCTAAAATTTAAAAATGCTTGAGGTATATAGTAGGTTAATCAGCAGGGAGAGATATAAGAGTCAGACAGACAGACAGAGAGACGTAGACAGAACCCTACAAATCACATGACTTGACTCGACTTAATTGTGTATTGTATAGTCAGCGAATTAGTACTTTTATTTGCCTAGTTCACAAACAAACTTATAAGGAGAACACAGACGATGGTTGAATCCAACATAAACAAATTAAAGCAGCAATAGATAGGTAACCAAACAATTAACTGAGCGGGCAAATTAGCTGAGAGCAAACGTCTATTCCCACGGGATACGTAGAATTATGGTCGGGAATTGAGGCTGCATCTGCATAGTACGAGATATGGTTCAGTGGTAGGTACGTTATAGAAAATACTAGGAATCTCTGAATGTAACGTAATATTTGATAGAGCTAGCTCAAGTTTATTAATTAAAGGAAGAGTCTTGACTTAATGAAATAAAAGCGGTATTTAAGAACAAAATACGTTTACATTATAATAAATAAATAAATATAATTATAGCTAAACAATGTACACAACATTATTTAGCCACAAAGCTTGTGACCAGATGACTGATAGAATACTTATATATATTTTTAAATACATACTTATGATACTTTATAACACCCAGACAGAACAAACACCTTTGTTTATCACAAAAATGTTTGTCCTCGGAGGGAATCGAATTCTTAACCTGCAGCGCAGAAGGAAGAGCTACTACCAACTGAGCTGATAGGCCAGTCAATACTAAGCATTGATTTGTTCTCAATTTTATAATAAACTAGCTGCTACCCGCAACTCCACACGCATGGTACCTACATAAAAAGTAGCCTATGTCTTTCTCAAAGGTCCCATCTATCTTTATAACAAAATTTATCAAAATCGGTGCAGCGATTTAGGCGTGATAACGTAACCGACAGACAAACATAGTTATTTTATTATTTTATATTATATTTAAGCTCTTGTCACTTAAAACACGTGATTACCTAGTTCAGGCTCGTGTTAAGCATCTGCCTTTGTTTAATTAAGTTTTTATTCTGTTTATTATTGAACTGATACAATTTTGCATAAATATTTTATATTAATAAAACATACTCAAATCAAGAAGCATAAATATTTTGATTTTAGTTTAAGTTTTTTTCTGAAAGACGGGCATGAGACAGCACTCATTGCATTTTAAATTTGATATGCCATTATACATAGCAAAGCTACCATAATATTTTTTTAGAGCATTACTTTTTAAAATAATGCGACCGACATGCTGCAAACACCAACCCAGGCTGAGTCGGCGGGTTGACTTTGGTGTGTAGACTGCTTAACATTGACATACATTATGTGACACAAGAAGAGTTTCATTAATTATTTGTGTTTTTAAAAATTAATTTGTTTTACTCGTTATATTTCATATATTATTGAGTAATCTTAGCAGAGTTTTAGTCAATAAATTGTGTTCTCTTAGCACAATTGAGACAAATGAATTATCTGTGTCTGGGTGTTATAAGGTATCATAAGTATGTATTTAAAATATATGAGTATTCTATCAGTCATCTAGTCATCATGATACAAGCTATGCTTAGTTTGGGATTAGATGGTGTTGTGTAAATGTGATTTGTACGACGAGGAATCCCTAGAAAATTCTAGACGGCCATTGCGCGATAACGTTATACCCATAATCAAATATTATATTATTTATTTTCCCGAGTTATTTAAGGTAAGGTAAGGCTTTAGTTGTTACTTTGGTAATTTTTCAAAAGTTTTTGGAGTGAGAATATGGGAAAAATTGGGAAAAAATAATCCGTAGAATTATTTAAAATAATTTTGTTATTTAAAATTATTTAAAACATTTGTAATTTTTTTTTTAACAAATGATGAACGACCACATACGACTTACTGACACCCTACTAATAAAATTGCAACTGGCAAAACTGTCATCATTATGACACATGTCATTAACGAAGAAGACTTATACTTCAAAATACCTTTACAAGGCCAACACCTTTATTATCTGGGCCTCAATTCTGTTAATTTATAACGGTTACTTTTCTATTCCAATCCATCTATG
The DNA here is from genome assembly GCA_948098915.1 of Lampropteryx suffumata. NCBI lineage: Eukaryota > Metazoa > Arthropoda > Insecta > Lepidoptera > Geometridae > Lampropteryx > Lampropteryx suffumata. The sequence goes on along the minus strand of OX402547.1, from coordinate 4,362,816 downwards.
TACGTTTGGGCTCCAATTACGGTTCGATAATTACCTTACGAATAGGACCCCTCAATTACACCCTGAGGATGTCGTAAAAGGCGAATAAGGGAATAAAATACACCAGGGGATGAGCAGCAGCATCCGTCTGAACACTGAACACCAATACTACGATCAACCAATCGGCCTGCCAAGTGTGGTGATTATGGCAAAACCCTCCAGCCTTCGAGGAGGCTCATGTCCAACAGTGGACGGTAACGGGCTGTTTTGATGATAATGAATTACCTAAAAACCTAATCCGTTATCTCTATGACCAAAGAAAAGAAATTATTCGATCGATCGTTGGCGACTTCGAAAACGTAGCGTAACCTGAGCCATTTTTTATTAGCAGAATACAAAAACTGTCATTCGGCTGCGGTGCGATTGCAATCGAGATTACGAAAATTAACAGAATTACCCCCAGGTGTTAAACCTCACAATAAAGTTAAACAAAATTGTGTAACAATTTAATCAAAACGAAACACCTCTTACATTAACTAATTGGGTTAATTCGTTCCGATATAAAATGAAAATCACGTTTTACACAAACTGCATTATGTAATTAAATATACCATTTTACTCTGCGTGTATTAAACACATTGGCAATCAATGTAGAATAGGTACAGTTTGGTTGGGCTGATAGGATAAATATTATCCAATACAGCAGATAAATTCCTGATAAATATTCAAACTTTTAATATTGCGAAAAGCTATGGCTTTCGTATTAATGGAGCATATTTAATCCAAATGAATACAGTACTGTAAATAAATAAAATGGCATAAAAAACTCACCTAATTTAGCTAAGTGCAATGGTTTCAGATTAACATGCTAAACTTAGAATAAAAACGATCAAGTATTTTATCTATTATGATATTTATATTTTTATATTTTTGGTGGAGGTAGAGGGACGAGCTCGCCAAATTCCGCGCCGTCTGGACAGTCTTAGCGAAGGAGAGGGATGAATGGAGAGAATGGGGAAAGGCCTTTGCCCAGCAGTGGGACAGTGTGAGCAGATAATAATAATAAAATAATTTATTATGACTGTGTTTTTACATGATTCTGACTAACTTTTTAGGCATCTACAAATACTCGACTAGAATAAATTTAAGGAGCATGCAAGATCTCTCAAGCCTAAAGGTTAGAACCGAAAGTCAATAACTTTGTTTTTATGTTGTTGAATCTTTTACGACGATCTTAAAATACTTTTTATTCACAAAAACAGTTCTTATAGTCCTGTTTATTTACCGCTTCCTCATTAGCTTCGATCTTTTCCCAAAGTTTACAGCCGGTAATAGCGATAAAAATGTGTTAATAACCTAGTATATTGCACATTCATCCCTGGTGGGCTATCGGCTCGCTTCGCTCGTTACTTTGTTTGCACTTAGTAAGGCGATATAGAAAACATCATCATTTTGGGCAGTCAGGTAAAACCCAAGCTCTCAAATAGCGATCTGTCGTAAAACATGTCATGGATTCTATATCTGTTTTTAGGATCTATTTTTTATTATTAAACTTTCCACCACTCAGTTGATAGTAGATCTGCCTTCTTCGTTGTAAGTTGGGGGTTCGATTCCGTCAAAGAGCAAACCAATGGCGTTGGGTGCATTGTCCATCAATATTTATTTATTTTGGTGTTAGCTTAGTTGGCTTAGAAGACCTCTGTGACGCAATGGGCAAGGCCTGGCTGAGATGCAAAAGGTTACGAGTTCGATTCCCGCCGCGCGATGATCTGCTAGTATTTGTCTCGGGTCTGGGTGTTTTTGTATATAATATGTATGTTATTGTTTGTTGTTTGTAGCCCGTACTGTGCCGCTGCTGGGCAAAGGCCTCCCCTCGAGTTTTCCATTGATTTCGGTCCAACGCCATTGTCTGCCACCGACAGTCGCTAAAGTTGTCTAGCTCGTCACGCCAACGCTAGCGTGGTCTACCGCGCCGTAATATGTATGTATTTACAAAAAAAAAGTATATATGTAGTTTATCAGTCATAAGGTACCCATAACACACGCTCTGCTTACCTTGGGGCCAGATGATGTTGTGAAATGTCCGGCATTATTAATCTTATTACCTATAATTATTATTATTAGAAAGAATAGTAATGTAAATTCACTTAAAATGTAAAACGAAGTGATCCTTGTAATAGAATAATACTTCTGTGAAATTGAAATTATAGTTGCTATATACAATATTTAAAGATAAAATTAAGAGTACAATATTGTTGAGTTGAGCTGTTGAGTTGACTTTAATCTTTAAGATTAAAGCTTGAAGAAGTCTTTTTGGTAGCAATAACAAACTACAACTTTGTTTATTTATCTATAGTACATCTTTACCATTGCGATAAAAATATTACAGCGCTATCGCGTCTTGCGGAAAATAGATAAATGGCGAAAGTGGCGGAAATGGCGTAAACGGCGAAACGGATGCAAATACCAGAATTACACGACGCAGTGAAATGGCGTAAACAACCGCCGATATGTAATATGGCAACTGCATTTTAATAATACTAATCTGAATATTATGCGACTTGCGTATATAATTTATTTAGTAACCTAATATTATTATTATTTATTTATTAACCAAGAGCTTTTTCAAAATTGTTCAAGACATGAATACTAATCCATTTTAAGAATTAGAGGTTCTACTCACTTATTACTTTGTCGATGAAGATGATGATGAAAATAATATGTGGATAAAACCCGTGTTTCGCACAAGTCACGAAAGTTTTGCAAGAATACTAATATTATTAAGGAAAAAATAACTAGCGAAAAAATAACTTATTTGTAGACAACACAAATAATGTTCTGTCTCCGTCTACTTTTTTCAGACATCAGAGAACTAAGTTTCTAGAGATTTACCAATGCTAGATTATACAGCCGTAGGCATGTATGTTTTTGTGAAAATCTCTGATATTTTATAAGAGTATATGTATTTTCTTAAAAGATTTCTCTAGAAAGCTCTCAAGATAAATATGAACCTACTCTGTCTGAGGATTCAAGTCTAGAGTTATAGAAATAGGGTTTAGAAAAACATTGCTTTGAAATAATTTTCGTTACGTAAAGTAAATCTGGCAAAAACTTTACTAAAAACTGGGGCTAAAGAATTTATTTTATATTGGATTAATAGATCCTTGATTTTTAGAAATGCTAATATGAAATGATAAATATAATAAGTTATACCTTTCTCATAATAGACATAGCTTAAGACATATTAGGTGTTTAGTTTATGACTGCTTCGTGAAGTTGAGTTTTTTTCTGGCATGTTGCCAAAAAACGAAAATAATTTTGTGATTTCAATTCTTGTCCAACTTTCAGTATTACCATTCCAATACCGTTTGCAGGACCCCTAGGGCCTATAAAACTATGCCTTTTCAAACGAATCCTTAGCGCCGATCGCAATCTTTTGCCCCTCAAACGTTTTACTACGAGTGCCATTTTCAAGGCAATTTAGAAATATTATCAGATTTTTTATGTTGGATGAAATCATTATCGGAGCCGCTAGAGTCTTGTGGGAATTTGAAACCTATTCGAAAGCTTAGGACGAATCAACTTTATTTCAAAGGAGTAGAGTTGAATTCTAAAAAGATAATATTATTACAACTGTCCCTAGTGGACTGCAGATTATCTTTGTGTTTCGCATTACGTTATGAACTGTAGTTTGTCTGATTATGGTATATTATTGTTTGTTACTGAAATATAAGACTGTAGATTTCGTTTATTTGTTCTATTTGACCGTCATTAAAAAAACCCCACCGTACAATACAAACTTCGTCACATATAATTTCAAGGAGCTCAAAATGTGTAGACTAGACTTACGCTTTCATTAATTCAGATTTATGGCAGAAGCTAGTAGCTAATAAAAAAAGATATTAGTCCTATCGTGTCATATTCGTTAGGCAAAAACATAGTTTCATGATTTCTAATAACAAAAAAATCTTATGAGGTGATTTGTCCAGTCCTTCAGTCAAATATAAAATACATAAACCACTTTGATTTAGGTTGATTGAAACCGGATCTCGTCGATAAATCAAAGAGCGCCATCCCGAGGGCGTCTGTGTAGAAATGTCGCGTCAGCCGGGTTGACGGCTCAGCTAGGTTATGCCTAAGTAACGATAAAAATACTACATAGATGCGGAACTCCTAATCTAAACCAAGGCATAATTTAGCTAGCATGTGTGACTGATATCCAGAATAACTCTGAGTACACATTTTGATAAACACGGGCTTTACTCACGTATTATTTTGTTGATGGAGGCACCGACATTGTTTCGATTCATCAGTGCAAACCGTGAACTCGAGCGGCAACGAGCGAACCGCGGATCAAACTCACCCTGATGAAGTTTCTCTAGATGAATCGAAACAATGTCGGTGCCTCCATCGACAAAAAAATACGTGAGCAAAGCCCGTACAACTCACGAAAGTTTTGAACTCTGAGTACGTTTCTTTAGCTGACAGGCAAGGAACTTACTATGTGTTTTCGTTGATCAAGCACTCGAACTCAAACAGTACTTGTCTTAGTAGAAACTTTCTACTAAGACTGTAGAAAGCGAGTTAATTTTCAAAAAACATTAACATAGATGCTCGCATCTGTAGGCCTTAGGCTTGATAGGATATTTAAGCCGCAATCTTCAGCATCTATTTTAATGTTTTTTGAAAATTAACTCGCTTTCTACAGTCTTAGTAAAAACATTCTACTAAGACTGTAGAAAGCGAGTTAATAGGCTATTTAAGCCGTAATCAGTAGGTAGTTTTAAATAAACGGGAAATGAAAACGAACTGACACAATAAACCTTCTTAGACATAATGGATCTAAGTAACTGAGGAAGTATCTGCATGCTATTTCCCTATACTAAGTTTAATCTAAATTAATTTACTCGTTACGGCCTAATTAAGTCATAAAAAAGTATTCACACAAACATTCAAGTCAAAGTCAAGTCAAGTCAAAGTCAAGATGATTTATTCAATACAATCACAAGGATCACTTTGATTCATTTTGGATTTCAAATAATATTTAGTATACACGTATTAGCAGTCTGGGATTGTATTGTGTAACCTTATGGAAGCAAACGAATAACACTATACGGTTGCTTTTATCGGATTGCTGAAAAACAAAGACTATATCTAAAAATAATGTTTGTATGTGGAACGTATAATAAGTTTCTCTTCTATACAATCTGATTACCTAAAGTCCAAGCCCAAACTCAGTCCAAGCACAGGCCAGGTGAGTAGGGTGGAGTGGTGACATGTAGGCTGTCATTAATGCACTGTAGGTTTAGGAGGACTTTGGCAGAAAATATAGGTTTTGTGAAAAACCTAAAAAAAGGGTTTAGGTAAAAAACCGATTAAATGCGAAAGTAGTACCTACCTGAGTATGTACTTTTTCTTAAACATGATTCTTTTACAATCGATTTCTATGACTAGTACAATCAGGGTCACTATTACCATCATAAACTCAGTATGAAAGCACCGAATATTGCTCTTACAAAAAGATACAAAAATATATTGTTTATGTGATTGATATACGTACAATATAACGGATTATGGATTTTTTCCTTTATTTGTGCAGTGAGACTGCTTCTTGCCAAATTTCATGATTCTAGTTCAACAGGAAGTACCCAATAGATTTTGATTTAATTTGGCGACTGTCAAAATATGCGTTGACTTAGGAGTTTTCTTTTTTAATCGACTTCAAAAAAAGGAAGAGGTTCTCAATTTGGATGTTTTTGGAACGAAGTTCCTTATGGCGGGTTGACGAGGGGACCTAGCCGAGAAAAAATGTACCGTGATATAATATCACGAAAGAGAAAGAGAGAATGAAGGAGACTGATAACTAGTCTTCCACATATATATGTGGGAGACTAGTATTAGTACACATATATATGTGAGAGACTAGTTATCGGTCCTGACCTGACCTGGCCCTGAGTAGTTAAAGTTTGAATACATGTGCCAAGTGCACGAAAGAAGTTTTTCATGCGTACCTTAATCCTTTTATCTTCTTCTTCTCTTCTTTGTTAATGGCTTGTGACATACTAATGTTAATTTTGTCAGTGTCAAGTGTTTATAGTTTATAGTCAGCTTGTTTGTTATTAGAGTCTTAGTCGATGGTCATTTGTCAATTCTACACGTCACGCGGAATGGCGTCTAGAATTTTCTTGGGATTCCTCGTCGTTCAAATCACATTGCACCACAATACACATATAATTCAATTATCCATACCCGTCCTGTAGTCACAATATATTCATTAAAATTCCGCCAAAATTACTGAATAAAACATGCTATAAAACGGGTAAAAAATATTAAATTATCAGAGCTATGTAACTTCATGAAATGACAGACGAAGAATCCAATGCTTTTATCACACTGGTTCGAAATAACCAGTGAGACGTCAAGAAGACACTGAGTAGAGTTTGACATTTATAAAATGGTTCTAGTATCAGGTTAGTTCTTATTATATTTGGACGTGTCTCTGATTACCCTTCTAGATACCACAAACTGAAACTCTGAATAACTTAACAATTTATATTATTTTTCATTTTCATTATAAACTAGTGGAACACCCAACGACTTCGCTCGCATTATAGTAGAACTCCTATCCATATCCATCCTTCCATCCATACTACATTTTTTTATCAGCCTTGCTTACTTTCCTATTTACATTCCCACTACTGGGTCTTTCCCAATTCTTTCTATCTGTCCTTCCACCACTTCCCACCAGCTTTTCTCGAAAGCATCGAGATCGTCACGCCAATGTTTTTTCAGCCTGCCTAGCCACGTCGCTAATCTTGTTTTTGGTTGTGTTGTCCATTATATGTGTCTTTAACCGATTTATCATTAGTCCAACCTCCAGGCATGCTCTTCTAAGATCAGTAAGTATAGTTTATACTTAATACATTTACAAATATACAATACTACAGACTTCTAACATTTCAAGGAGCTTAAAATGTGAAGACTGGGATAACGTTTTCTTTAAATCAGATATATGGCAAAAGCTAGTAGCTAATAAAAAAAACGATAAGTCCTATTGTGTCATATTCAAATAAAAAAATAATAACTCTAATATTTTTATTAGATATAATTATTTTTTTATTTAAAATGTTTGACGAGGTAATTTGTCCAGTTCTAAAGACAAATATAAAATACTTCTGGTGCAGTTGGAGCGAAAAGAACAATATCATCGGCGAAGCGCAAGTTTGTAAGCTTTTTGCCTCCGATAGATATTTCTTTAGTAGACCAAAATCGAGTCAGTGTTTTGAAAATCTCTTCTAAAGTGCTTTTAAAGAGTATAGCAGCGAGCAGGACACCTTGTTTAACTCCCTTATTAATCGTTAAATTATATTTCTGAATATATGTTTTATAAATGTGTCGATTTTCAAGAGCTGTAAAATAGCAGAATAGCACTTTTTGTGTGATCATGGTACTTTTCAATAACTTGCTTGAGGGTGGTCTGTGTTCGAGAATCCCGGGTCAAATCCTGCTTGTTCAGGAACTAATTTATCGTTTTATATTGGATTATTTTTGTTACAATTAAATTTAGTTTTGTATTTTCTTTTATAGTTTAACTTTCTCCTATATATGTACTGTATGTACTGTTTGTTATTAAGAATATGAGTATTAGGTATTATATACGCATATGAAAAGTCCGCCATTGTTATTATTATTGTTATATACTGAAACATGTTGGTAAACATGTCTCATGTAGGTAACATATTTATTAGTGACCGTCGTTACATTAAATTGTAAATTCGTATTGTATTATAATAATAATAATAATATTGCCGGACATTTCACACAACATCATCTGGCCCCAAAGTGAGCAGAGCTTGTGTTATGGGTACCACAAAACTGATATACTACTTATATACTTATTTTTTTTGTAAATACATACATATTATACATAGAAACACTCAGACCCGAGACAAATACTTGCAGATCATACAAACATTCATCGAATTCTAACATTCATCGATTCATCAAACCCGCAACCTTTTGCGTCTTAGCCGGCCTTTAGCCCACTACGTCACAGAGGTCGTCAGATAGATGTGGAAATTACAAGCAGTCGTCAACATAATTATTTGCTATAACTATCGTACCTTTTGATTGCGTTGTCTTAGTGGCATGTTTACAGTCATTTTTTCAGATCGTTGACGTATTAATAATAGTTTTAACATGATATCTCCACGCGATCTGCGCGTGTTTACCCACGAGAAAAATGTTCTTGACATACATACAGACTGACAGAGAAACGGATAAAGGTTCCTATTAACTTTTAAAGCATTCTTTGTTTGTCATTTCATGAAGTAGCACGGCTCTGCTAATTTAATATTGTTTTATTCGTTTTATTGCATGTTTTATTCAGTAATAATGGCGGACTTTTAATGAATAAATTATGACTACAGGACGGGTATGGAGAATTGAATTAAATGTGTGTTGTAATGCAATGTGATGTGAACGACGAGGAATCCCAAGAAAATTTTAGATGCCATTCCGCGTGACGTCTAAAATTGACAATTGACCATCGACTAAGACTTTATTAAACAAATTGACCATAAACAAACATAAACACTTGACACTGGCAAAATTGGCATTATTATGTCACATGCCATAAACAAAGAAGAAGAAGAAGAACTTTTGAAGCAAGCAACCCTAAAACTAAATTTATATAAACCCAATGACTGATTTTATAAAAATTACGTTTTAAAAACTAAAAAGAAAACTGACTTCATCGAATGAAATTTGAGCCTATAATACATTTTTAGTGGAAAGTAAATGTATTTTGTATATATATAATAAGGGTAGGCCAAATAAACGCACCGCTGCAATGCGACAGCGAGGTATCGAAAAATACGAAAACAAAATCAATGTATACATTTTTAGATTTTCGTTGATATTTTAGTTCGACCGATTTTAATAATCGATTGAATTTAAATGGGACCTGTGAAGTATACCCTTTCAAACAAGAAAATAATTTACCAAATTGGCTTAGCCGTTTTTGAGTAATCGGTGAACATACATAAAAAAACACCAACGAATTGAGAACCTCCTCCTTTTTGATGAAGTCGGTTAAAAATAGACCTATTTGTTTGTACTTATTTGTACTAGGTACTCATATGTAATGGGTATTCTTAAACATAGACGTGCATACAAATAATACTGTTAAATCCAGTCACAGATTACAAGCTTAAAGCCACTTAGCTGTCTCGCCAGTCGCGAACCGCTAGGCTTTTAGAGATGAAAGTTCTTTCCACCTTCTATAACTTTAAAACTTTAAACTTTTAAGCTTCAAACGGCGTATATACAATATCTTTACCTTCCCTTCTTTGATTAACGATGGTTTCACACACGTATTTTTGTTAATGAGGCACCATACTGAACTTGCTGTATTTGTCCAGTTAATGTCCAGCGGTGATTTGCTTGCAAGCTGTCACGTATGGAATACTAGCAACTGTGCAAATCGTGAGCATGTGCCAAATAAATATATTGTTTAGACATGTAGACGCATGAATGCTAAGAGGTTAGTCAGACGATTACCCTCTTAGACATTCTCAAAAAACAAAGTTACTAATCTCTAGTAACTTAGTTCTGATAATTTTATGAGAAAGGTTAATTATACTTAACGAAAGAAAGTTATTTATCATCTTCGGTTCAGTAGTTTCGTTTAAAATAAGTGGAAAAAGTATGTCACCGAGGTAAACAAATTTCGTATAAATAAAGTCAGTTAAAATAGTTTTCAAAACTAAATTATTATTCAATGCGGCGAAACCATTATTGACTGATTTATTTATTTGGCTTGCTGAAATTTTTCAGTATGATTTCGACATTTATAGTGTATATGTACATGTTAAGTGTATGGGAAACACGGTGCGCTTCTATAATAAGCTTCCTGAAAATGCTACTAAAATACCTATTAAGAAATTTAGAGCATACATAAATGGTAGTTTTGAAGAAAGCTTATTATAATATAAATGACTATATTATTGATGCATTGATGCATGGCCTGAAGTCACTCTGCCGTCAGACAGTTAACCGACACACTTGAAATTTATAAACTCTCTTATATTAGTATTAAGGTAGTTAAGGTAGTTATAAGATGGATCATGTAAAAAAGCGCTAGGACCAAGACGAGTTTCTTGCTCTTCTCGGGTTTGGGTTAGGATGAATTGGCACCTAAATTCACCTAGTATGTAAGACGTTCCAAAGTTGTCCTTGTGATTGTATTGAATAAAGTGTGTTTTGACTTTGATTTTGACTATTCTAATAACTTTTTGGATATGCAGCAATTTGTCTAGGTGATTTTAAAACAAACTGGTGCAAACTATTTGCGTTTTGTAATAACTGAGACAAACTCAGCTTAAATTATGTCCATTGTGTTGCTGTTTATTCATTGACATTCCAACGTGCAACGTAGGTGCAATAACCACGTCCTAATAAAATGAAGTATGACTAAAAGCAGTGATTTTTCAGGTATCCATTATACAAATAAAAATATGCTAAAATTGGTACAAGTGATAATATTTTTACGACCCATTCACCCGCGTGAAAGTGACCGCGAGTGCCATGATGCTGTATAGGGAATTTTATAGTGGCTTATGTCAAAATATTTCATGCACCATGATATTTTTACGATACACAGTCGTCACGTTATGCATTGGACATTTTTTGTGCGATATACAAATTCTATCACCGCTTCCTGGAATCCTATCCGTGAGTTTTATTTATATTTGTTTATTTGCAAAAAAACCCATGTTTTTTAACAACAACATAAAGAACAATATGGGTTAGGCCATGGTCATCATATTAAAAGCTAGCAAAATTTATTTGATTATTGATAATTCCTAAGATTATTATAAAAAGGAATGTATATCCAAATTAAAACAATTGGATAAAAGTAAGGTACAGGCATATTACATTTACAATTTATTAACACGTGAAGCAAAAACTTTGTGAGTAGGTACCTTTTTTTACGAAAATTGCGCGGACGAAGGAGTATGAAATTTCGCAAACTTATAGTTTATATAAAGAAGAAGTGCAGAAAGCTAATATTTTTTTTATAAATAATGTGTAAAAAATACATGAATTATGAATTATTTATGATCGAACTTAGACCAGTAGGCGACCACTGGTTTACCTTTTTTTATATTATGAATTTTATAGTTCCTTTATGGTCCGTAAATAAGTAATGAAATTTACAACATACAATACGATAGCATTTTTTAATGCATATTTTTTAAAATATATACGGAATATACTTACCTATAATTTAGGATCCTATATTTACAGAAATAATTACAGAAATGTACGAAATAATATAAAATACACGTAAAACAGTTGAGCTATCTAAGGACCGTTTAAAACGATCTATAGATAGCTCAACTGATCCAGATCACTGCCAGAGGACAGCGTTCCCAGGATACTGGCGGCGTAACCACGTTGAATGGCAATGCTAATACGCTGGGCCAGATAGGAGCCAGCACTTGGGTCACGCAATGTATCTTACCTTATCTAACCTTACCTATCTAACCTTTCCTATATATTTTTTAATAAATTAATTTATTTTATTTTTAACAAAAAAATTTTTTTTGTTATTTTAGTGTACAATATTGATCATAGGTCATAGATCATAATATTACAATCTAGCCAAATAAGCTAATGACTGATTTTGTTTTGACATAGTTTTAAAATAAATTTTACCTAAGAATGTGTCCAATACCACTGTTCTTGTCTCTAGTAAAGGAGAATACACTTTTTTCTTGTGTTTTTATTTATCACTTCACTATTGTTAAACTACACTAACTTAAATGGCTTTTTCCGTTAGAGCCATCTTACTAGCTCTCATTATAAAACAGTATATATATATCTAACTTGTAGTCCGCAGCCTCACCCGCGTTGAAAATTTTTCCCGGGACGAAAAATAGCCAAAATATAAAAAAAAGCTTATGTCACCCAGGGATAGTGTAGCTTTCCAACGGTAAAATATTTATTTTAATAGGTCCAATAGTTTCGGAGCCCATTCAATACAAACAAACAAACAATCAAATCTTTCCTCCTTATAATATTAGTTTAGATACCTTAACGTACAGCCAAAAACTTATTTACATTTTATAAACAGGGCTTAATAATAATTCAAGCAATATTGCGCTGGGATTTAAATTTGACAAAGAATGGGGAAAGACAGATAAATACCGAAGCTTTCTAAGCTTTATAAATAAAAGCAGGTAAACACTCGGTAATTGAAAAACTTTTTTTTTGTCTTGAAAGTTTAATTTCATTAAGCATAGCTTCTTTGTTGTTGCTCAACTGAACGCTGATTACTGAAACTAGGTAAAGAGACACTTAACCAGCATGGACCGTTTAAAAACAGTAACATTCTAAGTGCAGTATAAGTAATTGCTATATAAAAACATAAAAGAAAACCGACTTAATTTAGTATTTCCTTGGATGACATATTTTTTTATTTATTTTAATTACCAAACTACTGAACAGATTTTGATGAAATTTCTAAGGGACTAATCATAAAGAATATCACATAAAATGTATTTTTTATAAATCAATTAATGACGAAGGTATAAGGTAACAAACATAAAAAAAAATATAAAAACCTAATTTAGAACCGTCTCCTAGGAGCTAGGAGCTGAAAGGAGCTGAAATTATAGCCAGCTTAAAATAATACAGCGTCACCGAAAGCAATTACATTAACACGATATAAAGAAAGAACTAAGGTATGGACAACTCGTTGAAAAACAATAGTACTGTCGACTGGTAGTGCCATACGTCTTGATGCGATATATTTATGTTATTTTCATAATCAAATATTCAAATACATTATCAATATCAAATAGAACTACTAAGACTGAAAAAGACGAAAGGTGACGTAGGACATCCGGTAAAATCATAACGACGTCAAATGTGAGGTTTGAACTCGGTGCTCAGTATTGACTTGCCAACCGTTTGGCTATCGTGATCATTAATATTTATGCAAAATTAGTCAACAGCTAGTAATCATCGACATAGATTCGTCTTAAAATTTGGAATTTAAAGTCGGTTGAAATTTTAGACTTTCTTGACCAAGCCTTCGCCAAATCTCTGTAGATAAAGATCTTAGTTATTAAAATTCTCAGTTGTCCCATTGGTCGTTATTACTTGTCCTACTTTGCTTTGAGTATGGTATCGTATCTCACACGATGCGCTTTTCTACCTGAAAGACCTATACAACGTTCAGTACAAATGGTACAGTAAATCTTGAAACCATTTTAAACCTAATATCATTAACATAAGGCTCATCGCACGAGATTTCTTAGAGTGAACAGATTATATATTGTAGAGATGAATTCTACGTTTGACATTTTAGGAAATAACAGAGCTCAAATTAATTTTTGAAGTTAAAACTTCTTTAAGCGCGGTATGCATATTTTTAGATGAGGTAAAACCTCTGGACTCGCGACACCGTTACCGAGACGCAGGGCTGCCGCGCTCGTCCCATTTGATTATAAACCTTAATTCACATGTTTACAGTCTACTTTTTGGAATTTTAATAAAAAATGGTTACTTCTCCACGAGACTATAGCCAATTGAATCATAAATGTATTACGTTGCATTGTGATTTGTACGACGAGGAATTTAAGAACATTAAAGATGGTAATTCCGAGATGATGTCTATAATGATAATCTCTCTTTTTCTTCTTCGTTAACGGCATGTGTCATAATAATGACAGTTTGGCTAGTGTCAAGTGTTTATAGTGTAGTGTTAATGTCGTATCCTGTCGTTCGTCATTTGTTATTTTATATAAAACGGTGCCTTTGATATAAAATAACTACGGATTATTTTTGCTCGAATCACAAAGAAACACAGAGCTTTCTAATTATTACACCCGAGTCAGTAACTCTAGCTCTATTTAAATAAATAAAACCAAAGTTACTAATACAACTAGATATAACTCGAGCGCAATGTTTGTTTTGCAAGACGATTGGGAAAATTTACATTATCATACATAACGAAGAAGAAGATAGAAAATAATGAATAGACTGAAGAGGCGTTTAAGCGCATTGATGATGCCCTGTTGTCAAGGATTTTTACTAGCATTGGGATCTTAAGAAGTAATTCTATCCTCCTTACGTCTGTTGGCGGTTTAAGCCGCAGTCGAGTGCAGTCTCAGATTAGACGGCGCCTGTCTGGGGGATTACCGTGAACCGATTGCGAAGTATACTAATAGGGTTTCGTTGTTTGTAACGCATTTGATACTCTTGAAAGTAAATAAGGATTTTCTCTTATCAATCGAGATACCTGTCCGTTTAGTAGTAGCACTCTTACTTTTCGAGCATGTCATAGGTTCGAACCAGATTATGCATCAATATATTTTTTCTTTCGAAAAAGTGCGCAATGCAAGTGCTCTCATACTTACTCACACTTAGTGAAGGTAAACATGGTAACGGAACCAGCTGGCTGACCTTGGTGATTTTGAACGTCTGAATCAAAGCTAAACCAAAGTTTAACCAAAGTCAAAACGTTATTTTTGACATATTTCGTACCGCGCTAATCACCATAACGGTAATTATTTAGCTCTGATTTGGATTATACGTTGATCAATCGTTGCGGGATCGCGTTATTTTTGAGTGCTTTCAAACGAATGGTTTTGATTTAATACATCCTAGTAGTTTGTGCATAGAGTATTACTAGGTAATTTTATATATACATTTTGTCGATTGGTAAAATCAACGATTACATTGTTCAGAAAGAATAGCGCGGTACGATTTTGACATTCAGATTAGCCAAAACCTAGCCATATCCAAACCATTGCCAAAACCAATCCGTTCAATGGCAATTACGTTGACAAATAGCGCGATCGCCCCACAGGAACATCTCAGAACTTAAATAAATCAATGATGTATTGGTAAGTATTCATACTATCGCTGATTGGCTTGCAACCTGTCACTTACGGAATACTAACTACTGTGCAAAGCATGTGCCGAATGTGCCTATTCTTAGACATTCTCAAACTAGTAGGTAGGTCTGCCTTCTGCGCTGTAGGTTGAGGGTTCTATTTCCTCCAAGGATAAACATTTGTGTGATGAACACAGATGTTGTTGGGTGTTATAAAGTATCATAGTATTTAAAAATATATAAGTATTCTATCAGTCATCTGGTCACCATAATACAAGCTATGCTTAGTTTGGGGCTAGATGGGTCTGTATTGTTTTTGTAACTAGGTAATTAGATATCTGAGGTGTTAACCGAACCGGTTTACAATCGTGACTATGTTGTTTTAAATATTTTCTTATGGGTCACAATTATCCTACTGCATGACGTGTCATGGAAATAAAGTGCTTAGGTTGTTGTAAATAAGATATATATCACAGTACTAAGCATGTCATATCAGTCAACTGTCTACTGACAGTGTTGAACTTAGTGTGCTTTATACAGTTTATACAGAGTTCCTTTAGTATCGAACAACCGTTAGCAACCTTCAGCTCATTTTTCTGTGAAAAGAGAAACGGACCGTTTTGTTTTGCATAAAAAAATCAACTGACGGATACTATAGCGGATGATAACCCGTAACTCCATAACCATACTACCCATTATAATATTATAAATTCAAAAGAGTCTCTAATTGTCTGTTTTTTTCTTAGTTCGGATCATAATTAAATTTTGTAAGATAATAGATTATATTTTGTAGAAATATATATGCTACTTTTTATGTAGGTAACACGTGTGTAAAGCCACGGGCAGGTACTTGTATTTTGGTTTTTAAAATGACGAGTTATACAACACCAAGCGCTATGTTTCTACATTGCGTCGTAAATTTACTTTCACGCCATACTTTCCGGCAATTTGAGATGCAAATTATTATAGCATTTCTAGTGCAGAATACAGTGCCGGCCAAAAAAACTGCATACATTTAGTATAATTTACACAAATTTGGACAGCGACGCTTGATTTGTGGCCGCGTGAATCCATAATAAATCTCCGCTTTTAAACTCTGGCTCAAGTTACAAGGAATGAGAGAATTGTTGTTTTTATTCTCGTGGCTTTAGGATTCTAGTTCTATAATTTACTCGGCTCGTTCAAATGCCAGACTCATTTATTTTTCTCCGCCTCGTTAGTACCAAGTTTTTGTTTGATACCATAAAAGTAATGTTTTATAGCACTTTTATTCACCTAAATCATATATAAATGTTAATATTGATGTGAATATTTGTTACAAAAAACGCAATAAAAGCTAAACCGATTTGGATGACTTAGACTAGACATAGACTTGGATATTTAAATATGGAATAATACGACCTCTATGCCGCAGTGGGCCAAGGCCCGGCTGAGACACAGAAGGTTACGTGTTCGGTTCTCGCCGCGGGACAGTTGTTTGTATGATCTGTAAGTATTTGTCTCGGGTCATTTTTATTATTATATCATTCATACCCACAACACAAGCTCTCCTTCTTTGAAATAACCGTAATTATTTATTTAATATATGAGTTACTTTTTATTTAAGTACCACACGGACAAACCCGCAGGCAGTAGCTAGTTGTAACTAGCTACTGCTAGGATGAAGTTGTATTGTGTATAATACAACGTCATCCTATCCTTGCATCCTAAGCGTAATGCTGTGATAATGAATCACAAAAAAATAAAAGTATGCCTGTGATCTACGCCGTAGCAGTGCTGCTACGGCGTAGCTTGGTCCAACTTGAAGTTCGGGGTAAAACTGCTACGCGTTTCTAATATCAATGGGAATCATATTTTAATCGTGTATGCTAAGTGTTGTTGTGTTTTGTTAAATTAGTTGGCAACTTTTTTCATTGACACTAGACTAACAAGGACGAACTATACATATACCTATGCGCCACAATAGTTAAAATGATTACTATTTATTATTTAGCTATACATTATACATTGAGACATTACATTAGTACATTGCAACATGTTTTTTATTTCTTTTTGTACACAGTTGCGTCAAATGTTTTACAGAGTAATAATTTCGACGTATTTTAGCATGAAACAGCAAGCAAAGGTTCTTTGTCGTGCAATTTGTATTGAATCTCACACACTATCTCTGTAACACAGGAATTTACTTTATTATTAAAATATTATCAACAGTCGAGAGTTTCCCTTTGAGCTTACGTTCCGCGTCTTGTGAATGCAGCTTCATTTAAACTAGAAACTTGCAGATGAGTAAATAAAATATTTCATGAATATGGCGCTCATTAATCTTTGCTTTGATATACTGATAATGCATGATTTAGTACCAAAACACATCTAATTTAAGAGCTAAGCTAAGTTCTTATTGGTAATTGAGATATCGTTCTTTCCTCTCCAACGCAGCCTGTTTTATCTCCTTATACGACATCACTGCTACCTTATCCTACATTTGGCTCATATAACTGATTCGTGGCCTTCCCCTCCTCTCTTTTCTTAAACTTTCTCTTCTTTGATGATGTTTGAAACTGTCGTATAAGATGGCCAATCAGTTTCCCTTTTCTATATAGACATAAATATAGACATAGACACTTGTTTATTTACTGAATAAGCACACATACAACATCAATAATAACAAAGAATACTAAACAAAATAAGGTAAAAAAGCAGTGACATATATCAAAAAGTAAAGGGAGAAAAGGCATTTTTAAAGCCTAAAATTATTCTGCGTACTTGCCTACCTAACAGTGTTGTGTACCGTTCTACCGTAGCAAAAATATCTCGACTCAGCGTTATGCTTCCCTGTCAGATGACAGGTCAGCGCTGTTATTCTGCAGTGACCTTCGATCCAGTCACTCAACCTTACGAAACGCCATAAATAAAAGAAATAAATAAACAAATATGTACATAAACGAAATGGTTATTATGCCTGCCTTTTACATATACACAAAAAAAAAACAATACAATATACGTATGCAATATCTACTATAATATTCCAACTAACGCGTAACATACAAATGGTTATCAACAAGCAAAGGTAAAGATAAGTGTGGGTACCAGACAACCCACTTTTCTATATTATATAATTTTCAATATACTCCTTTCTTAAACTCTGTTTAGAACTTCAATCAAATACTCTTTCAATTATATTCCATCCTTCTCTGACATCACATATCAAATACTTTCAGGAGCTTTATTTTAAACACTTTCAGGTTTATTGATATTTTAAAGTGTATAATTTATAGTTATATAGGCGGGCAGGAATTAGAAGAGGCGAGCTGTAGATCGAGCTTAGTGGCGTGTCATGCGAGAGGCCTATATCCAGCTGTGGACTGCCACGGGATGATGATGATGACGATAGGAAGTAACGAAGAAAAGACACGACTCTACTCATTATTAAACTGAGTTTCATACACTATTTATACGTCATATCCGTCAAAGCTTACGTAATGTTTCGAGAATCACGGTGTTACATGTATGTAAGGCAATTGTTTTCTTCTAAAATCTGTAAGCTGAACGAACAGTACTCCGTAAACTACAGAACCAGCAATAAACCTCCTAAGTCCTTAACGCACTCGCAGCAAACATATAAACCAAGCCGAGCCTACTGTAAGAGGGATCATATTACACAGTTTGAGAAGAACAGCTATCACAATGTTAGTGAGATTATGTTTAAAGCATAATTAAAACAATTATTAGTAAGTAAATGCTACTATAATATTAATGACTTCTTAGTTGACGATCTGTAATATTGACATTTAATTTTATAATTTTATAAACAATTTAACTATGTTTGTAATACAAACATAATTTTAAATATTTGCCTAATTTTACGGTAGAAAATAATTGAAACATTATATATATTTAAGACTTACAACTGTAACCCACATTATATTGAAGCAAATAAATAAATCTTTACATTACTGTTTAAAATTTCTGCAGCAAACTGGTTTTATGAACACTGTTGAAAATAATTACGTTTTAATAAGAAAACCAACTTCATTGAAGACAAAAAATATACAACCAAATTAACACGCTTTTATTAAGTCGATAAAAAATATTTTATTTTACGCTTTTATGTATTTTATAATTTTTCGAAATTCATTAACACTTCTGGAAAGTCACAAGAAAGCAAAATACGAAATTTCGTTCACTTGGATGACAGTCTCTTTCTAGCTATTTTGATTTGAAAACCAAACATTTGAACCGAAATGCATATGGGTCATTTCAGAAAGATTAATATACGTTATAATATTTTTTTTTTTTCAAATCGGTTCATAAATGATTTATGATGAAACAAACATTAAATTCTCCTCCTCCTTCCTCCTTATTTTGAAGTCGGTTAATAACTAAATATTGGTATGTATGTCACACAGCGCCATCTAGCTATTTTGTTTGACTATATGTCTGCATATTGCAAAAATCGGGCTATGTTATTATGAGATCGTAGTAGTATTTCAGTAGTGCGTAAAATTAACATCTTTAAGATTTTTATTCACACTTGCGATACGTGATGTGACTCTGATAAAATGATTCAGCTGTTTTAGATACACTGCACTACTGGCCCAGTTGCCCTAATCCGCCCATAAAATTGGCAAAGAAAAAAAAAACGTAATCGAACTTCCGGGTTGTCGTAACTTCGGACTGTCACTTCCAAGGGATTTTATAGGATGTATAGCCGGATCCAGTATGACGTATAAATCACGCATAGCTTTAAAAATGTCGAGATCTTCTGCCAAATTCTATTCCAGTGGTATGAGAAAGTAACAAGTTTAATATTATTGGATTAGCATGGTTAAGATACGAAACCCTAATTAAATATAGGATAATATAATGTAAGTAGAGTAAGATTTCTTACTTCTAGATAGAGTGACTATTTGCACAATGTAGCTAGCAAGACTAGCAGCAGTAGCTAGCAGTGGATGAGACGTGCCGGAGATCGGTCTCAGTGACACATCCTAGGTGAGACTTACGTCTAGCCGTCTTGGTCACCCAGTCGTCAGGTGATATGATATGACCTTTGATTAATGATTCGTTTTATCAAACAAAATATATTAGTAGATTCTTCGTTTGTCATTTCATGAAGTAATATAGCACCTTAATCTATATATATAAAAATGTTATGTTGGTTTGTGTACGCTTCAAAAACTCAAAAAGTTCTGCACCGATCGAGCTGAAATTTTAGTATGATATATAATCCGCATCAAGGATTGTTTTTATCTATTTTTCAAGAAAATTACATATTATTAAAATACAAGAAAATTTTAGACGCCATTCCGCGTGACGTCTAAAATTGATAATTGACCATCGACTAAGACTTTATTAAACAAATTGACCATAAACAAACATAAACACTTGACACTGGCAAAATTGGCATTATTATGTCACATGCCATAAACAAAGAAGAAGAAGAAGATATATTTAGCTACATATGTATTTAAAAATTGTTTACTACTTGGAAGCAGATCTTAATTGTTTCTTATAAAGCCTGTAGCCGCTTTAATATTGCACACAAGATTATCCTCAGTGTTCTAATCTCGTTAACCGTATTACTGTTTCAAAGAATCAATTGAATTGAATTGAATTATAACAATTGTGTTTTATAAAATACCTTTGTTCTAAGAATACACATACTGTTTACTTTGTTTTTTCCTTGGTTAATGGAATATGACATACACAGGAAATTAATCGAATTAATACAAGCTGCTTTGAGCTTCTAAAGGGTCTTTGAAGCGCATTGTTCAGAAAAACCATGTTATTATCGGCAAAATGTTTTTTTATTAGTTGATTTCTGGCTTGGAAAGCAATTTAGTTCATAAAATCATACCTGACTTGTGGAAAACAATGAATTTCCACTAAGAGTTTAAGCCTGGCGTATTTTTATAGCTATATTTACATCACATTTTCATTGGTGCACTTTTATTAATAATTCTCGCGCTGAAACCTACGTAGGAAGTCGTTTTTAACCTTGGATTAAAATATACCGACCGCTTTTGGAAAACTTCGAAACAGGGGCTTTCTTTCTCACAGCATCAAGATGAGTACCAAAATACTCGTGTACATGGTGATAGTCTTGCCTGCCTTGTACTCTTCTGAGACATAGTGCTTGTATCGCAAACACATAAGCAAGCTAGACAGATTCCATCTGAAATGCCTCCGCGACATTATGAATATCACATGGTCGGATCAGGTTCGCAACACCGATGTACTACGACGAGCTAATGTCTGCAGAGGCATATCTGATGCGGCGTCAGCTGCGTTGGTGCGGGCTCCTAACCAGAATGTCAGACGATAGAAAGGCAAAGTGCATATTCTTTTCTGAACTAGAACTTGGTAAGCTGAAGCGCGGTGGCCAGTTACCACGGTATAAACATGTTCAAAAAAGACACATGAAAAGATGCCACATTAATCCTTCTAGTTGGGAGTCCTTAGCTGAACAGCGTCCTGAGTGGAGACGGCGAGTTCAGAAAAGATCTCGGATTTTTTAATTGATAGAAGGCGATTTTAAGCGCGTCCAACTGAAAAACAGACCACCTTCGAACATATTATATAACTTTGTTAATCATACCCTAACGTGCACCCTGTGCTCTCGTATGTTCACTGCAAAATTGGGTACATTAGTCATATTAGGGCTAAATACCCAAGCCCCTGAGAATAAAGTCAGTCAATGTATCCGAAAACGGCTAGGAGGATTAATTTTATTTGACGGGGCGACAGGCTCTCAATTCTGCTGGACGAATCACTATAATGTAACACTAACAACAATTTTTATATCAAAATTTAGCATCACAGAAAGTAGGATCCTATTGACTAATCTTTTTTAAATTACAAGGGCTGTATTTAATGTTGCTACTTTCCAACGCTGCCTTTTTTCCGTTGTTTTATTTCGGCGGTAACTAATAAATAAATGTTGTTTCAATATACACAGCATTATCGACCAAAACTAAATATAACTTGCATTATGGGAACCTCATAGCTTATATATATAAAAAGCTTTACACCGTGACGCCCCAACAGAACCCAACAGAGGATAGAGCTACCAACTGAGTTGTAAAACTGGCTTCTCCAATGCCAGTCATTTAAAAAACCACTGCTATTTAAAGTTATTGGGGGCTAGAGCGATGTGTGTTCATAATATAAATACATTATAATTTATATGTATAATATATATGTATAATAGCATATATTACATATATAGCAAAAATAACAAAGTAATAATATTACTAATACTATCCTACTAATACTATAAATTTCTTAATCAGGTTAAGTATGGCGAGATTTTTATAGAAATTCCAAAACGCAACAATAGCGCGTTTTTATGGTGCCATCTAGTTAAACATTTGAAGGTCATACTGACAGAAATAGTAGGAAAAATATGACGCTTCTAATAGCGCCCTCTCTTAGTCAAATACAAATTAACAAAAATGTTATGTGTTAAAACAAGATACGATATGCAAGACTTGCATTAAATGTCTATATGGTTATGGTAATGTATAAACCTCTATATTGACGACCTCTGTGGCGCAGTGGGCTAAGGTAAGGCTGAGACGCCGAAGGTTGCGGGTTGATCTGCAAATATTGGTCTCGGGTCTTGGTGTTTCTATGTATAGTATGTATGTATTTACAAAAAAATAATATAGTTTATAAGTACTATATCAGTCATATGATACCCGTAACACAAGCTCTGCTTATTTTGGGGCCAGATGATGCTGTGTGAAATGTCGGGCATTATTTGTTTATTAAAAAGGTGATTGCTATTTTAGTTAGTAAGTTAAGTTTGTTTTTTTAACTACTAACCATTTAAAACCAGGTCCATTTCAAAAATGTCCTTACACGTGAACCTTAAAGTCTAATCGCACTAACGAACTTACCCAGCCATGCTTCATGCTACGCAAATGGACTGCTAATTCTCTGTAACAACGTTTTGCCGAACGCCTAGAAAAAAGCTCAACGTAATGAATTGAATTTCAGTTATTTTAGTTATTTCTCGGCACTTCGTTCAACACGTTTTAGCTGAAATAGCGAGTAAAATTTACAAACGATATAATTACAAGTTTATTTCTTCCCCTTAAGTGTATGTTTTATCTTCTTATCATCATAAATATTATATAGTTATTATCGACTGGCCTGTCAGCTCAGGTGGTAGTAATTCTGCCTTCTGCGCTGTAGGTTGAGGGTTTAATTCCCTCCCAGGATAAAAATTTGTCTGAAGAACATACTCGTAGGTGTTTGTTCTGTGTCTGGGTGTTATAAAGTATCGTAAGTATGTATTTAAAAATATTCTATCAGTCATCTAGTCACCATAATACAAGCTATGCTTAGTTTGGGGCTAGATGGTGATGTGTGCATTATCCGGCAATTTTAATATAGAGTTTTGTCTTATTCATTACAGTTTTTAGAGCAAACGTTGTATCGAGTTGATGTTATTGCTAAAATGTGTTGCAACAATGACTTTAAGACTCTCAAACAGAGAAGGAAAAATATCGTCGTGAGAATACGGGCAAATCCTAGAACTAAAAAATGAAAGTTGGGTGGTGATCGGTAAGTTTTTCTATGGCGAAAGACTTGCAAAATTAACTACTTACGGAATATTAACTTATGTTGGAGATGCGTTTAGACTTGTGTACCCCCTACATTCACAAAAAGTAACATATGTAACTAAAGACTAAGAGGTGTTTACTATAAGGTTATAATCGTTGCCAACTTTGCTTTAATTTTGTTTTAAACATATTAACCTACTCGTACATAATTTAACAAGAACGCACCACTCTTGTTACCATCAGCCGGTTGCTAACGGAGTAAAATATCAGGTTATAACATAATAACAAAATATTCTCATATTGCCACTTCCGACATCAAAGTATACTCCCTTCAGGAATTGGTCACAGAGTAATGTTGTAAAGCAGGTAATAAATAAGTTACACACTTTAGTAAGTGTACTATTCATATGATGATAACCTATAGAAGATACAAGTATAGATGACGTGACTTTATTGACCTAATTATACAACACTAGCTTTTGCTCGTGACTTCGTCCGCATTTTTTTGAAAGGAATTGTAGGTTAAATCCTTCCCCAGGGTGCAATTTATCTCCTTGCAACATGTTATTTATAATTGTCAAACCAATCACACTCACCACGCATTAAAAATGTTCCATACAAACATTCACAACCCATTTTACTCCTTTATGAGAGTTAATTTTGAAAAATCCTGAAACCTGTGTCCATTTATCTTGCATTTTAGGTATCCAAACCATGTTTCTAAGAAATCACACCACCCGTTAAAAGTTCCGATACAAACTTTGACACCCCATTTTACCGCTTTGTTAGGGTTATTTTGAAAAATCTTTAAACACATGTCCATTTATTTTGCATTTTAAGTATTCATATCAAGTTTCAAGCAAATCTCACCATGTGTTAAAAAGTTTCATACATTCGTTTTAACCCATTTTCACCCTCTTAGGGATTTAATTTTAAAAAATCCCGACTTAGTGGGTTATTTTGCTGTAAAAGGAAGCTACCTTCCAAATTTCAGCTTTCTAGCTTCAGCGGTTTCGGCTCGGCGATTATGAACCAGTCAGTCAGGTTAAGCTCTTTTATAGATATAGATTACAAAATCAATTTAATAATTTAAATTTATAATTTATCTATTTGTTTTTATTATTGACAAAGTAAGTTTGCGGAGAAGCTCGTTATGAGGGATGCTGTTTACAGCGTTTGTGTTTGTATGAACGAGCAATTATTCTTGAGAATGACTCGTGGCGCCGAAATACGTGTCGGATTTATTTTGGGTCTAAATCATAAAAATATATAGAATAGAATAGAACGGAATAGAACCGGGATAGAACTAGATATTGATCTAGTAATAGATATTGATAATCCTGCAAAAAATATCTTATACAATGGTAAAACAAAATATCAACTTTAACTTAAAAATTAAATTTAAAAATGTGTTTTAGACTTAGGTGTAAGCAAAATAAGTTCGTATATTAAGTGAATTTAAATAACAGAACCAACTTCAGGAATTATTACGGAAGAAATATATATATTATATAAAAGAAAGTCATGTAAGTTACACCACTTATAACTCAAGAACCGCTTGACCTATTTGGATGAAACTTAAAAGTGATATAGTTAGTAACTTGGATTAGGATATAGGCTATTTTTTATGCCGGAAAAACAACGGGAACGGGAACGAGGCTGGCGAAGGTGCGGGAGGCCGCTAGCGCCATCTATAAATATTTATCCGTAACTTTGTTAATCTCTGTAATTATTACAATAATTTGGATAGCTGTCTTATTTTAATAGCGAGAGTACTAATTACTTTAATATTTTTTGTGAAGTTGTAACCGCCCAACGAAGTGGGCACGGGTCAGCTAGTTATATATATATTTTTGTTTTGTGTACAAGTCTGTAGACAACTTTGCAAAAAAAAGTATATTTGAGTCTTGTGGTTCTTATAACACAAATTCTACTTACCTTGCGACTAGATGATGCTGGGTGAAATATCGGGCATTGTTATTATTATCAGTACCCTCAATGGTTTTATCCAAGTGCATGAAAGGAGCTTCTGAGCCTCTTCTGACCTTTCACAACACTGGTACAAAAACAAAAAAAGAATATGAAAAAGAAGAAAATTTTTTTTTTAATAATATAGTCAGGTACTTAAAATTATTTTCTTATTCTTTTCGTATTAGCTTCAATAATTTAAGTAAACCATGGTAAACAATAAGTTTTTACTAAAACCACATAATAATTGTTAATAATTATCGTCACTACATATTTACTTACGTAAATAAACAAAATGAAAGACAGTAAATAAATAAATAATGCCAGACATTTCACACAACAACATCTGCTCCCAAAGTATGCAGAGCTTGTGTTATAGGTACCACATGACTGATATACTACTTATATACTTTTTTTTTGTAAATACATACATATTATACATAGAAACACCCAGACCCTAGACAAATACTTGCAGATCATACAAACATTTGTCCCGCGGCGGGAATCGCACTCGAGACCTTTCTCGTCTCAGGCGGTTATTCGGCTACTGCACGAAAAAGGTCCTAAATTTAAACAAACAATAAAAAAGAATTACTACACAAATAATCAAAACAAAATATTGCTGCCACGGGAACAGAACCAACAGCTCTCACGACTAATACTGTGATACTAATACAAACCTCTCATAAAACGAGTACAATGTATCAGTTTATCTTTATGAAAATATTAATTGACAATTCTTTTATAAATCCTGGAATATAGATCTCTTTCTCTCTAACTGATATCTGCTAGTAACGGACTTTGTATAATCATTTTATATTTTTATAGTCATAGTGTGTTACCTTTTTCTGGCAAAACGGCTGAACGGACTTTGATAAAATTTTATAAAAAATTAAGTGCATTTTGGGGAAGGCGACAGGCTACTTTTTATGTACGAGTAGGTACCACGCGTGATAATAAAGTGTTTGATTTCATTCGCGATAGGGTGACTACTTTGTTGTAACTGAGTATTTTAAACTATGGCAAAAGGGATACGACTGCGAAGCAAAGATTATAAAATAACCGGGAGGCCCCACCATCTCAATATATCACCAAATGCTCGCGTGAGGTATTTTTAAACGATTCCTGAATTTTCCTGAATTTCGTTTATCGGGTGAGATTGCCTTTTCAACGTTGCGAGAATGAACACGATATGTTATTACGTGATGAGTTTCACTGCTAGGATAATATTTGAAGATTCTTTGTAAAAACATTGTTAAACATTGTTATGATTTAAAGGAAACCTTTGCCCCAACAGTGGGACAAAATACGTTATTCACTTTCAAAACTTTTGTGATCGTATATTATTGCGATTATCGCGAACACGATCGAGAGCAATGAAACCGCGGATCAAACTCACCTTAATCAAGATTCTTTAGAAGAATAAAAGCAGTGTCTGTGCCTTTATCGACAAAATAATACGTTCGGAAAAACTATTCTTTCATGAATAGAGCTGTCGATAAAATTCGTCTTTACGTAGTTGTTGAAAGATGGAATTTCAAGATTTCTTTTGAATATAGAACGGATTTCCGAGTAAGATCTTTATTTTACACGAGTTCTAGTTTTTTGCAAAACTGGCTTTATTATTTTAAGACTTTTCAAAATAATAAACCCAGTACATTACCATTATTTTCCTCTTTCTCATTTTGCACGTTGATGTATAAAACTCATTAATTATTCACCCAAAAACGACATAGTAAAATCATTTTTTTTCTCCCATTTTCCTGCGAGTTTTATCTCTACTCCTCTTGCTCCATTTAGTAGGTATTTTTAAGGAGCGCTGGGAATTATCCCAAGTTTAGCTGGGATCCCCGAAGTGAATGGACCTCAAACCGAATTGGATCAAACATCCGTCATTCGTCGGCCGCATTTACGTAGAAAGCAGCGTTGAAAGAAATGACAAAATATTTTTTGTCATTATGTCATTTAATGTCAATATTTATGTCATTTATTTTTTGTCATTGGGCCTTGGTCCACTGCGCCAAAGAGGTTACGTATTACATTGCAGAAATAAAATAAAAATGGAAAAAACAGAGAACATTTCTTGTATCAGCCACAGTACCAAAAAGGTCGACTCAGTATGATATGCCTCGCGAATAAATGTTCTGGCCTTGTTTTGTTGAAAAACTAACTAAACTATTGATTATGATACGATACTATTGATTATGCTCTGCTTACTTTGGGGCCAGATGATGCTGTGTGAAATGTCTGGTATTATTATTATTATTATTATTATTGCAACAATTTATTGTTTTATATTCGAATCATGTGTTCGCATTACGTTATATTGTGCCAATAATGTAACATTAACTTGCAAGACTTAAGACGATGCCAGCGCCTGGTACTGGAAAGAAGAGGCTTGCACACGCCGGAAATCTGCTTTCTGTATAAAGTTTACTAAGGTAGTAGGAAGCTTTTAGTAGTATATCTGTTGCAAGGAGGAAGTTAAGGAAGTATTATGTCAAAAAAGGGATTCATGCCGTACCCATGTACTTGTATCAAAGGGCTATTTCATGTCTTGTTGTGCCTAAAAAATCATTGTAAACTGTGATTTTGCAAGAGCCTTTAGATCTCTGGCGGGCTATATTTTCGTATTTGATGTTTTAATATCTATTTTCTCGACAACCAATGCTGACAAGTAAGAGTATGAGTATTATTCTAATTATGAATTTTATATGTAATGTATGTAAGTGTATCATTGTGTTAATTTTCCAAGTTCAAACGACTTGACAGATTTGGGTGAAATTTGGTATGGTTATAGATATGAACCCAGAATAATATATTATGCTTATTTTCATCTACATATGTACCGTACGGACAAAAGCCATGGATAGCAGTTAGTTACCTAATAAACTCAGTAACCAGTTCAGTTAAAAACTCGTCAAAACTTAATTCCTCTTAATATATTTTCCGCTACGAACTTCTCGACACCTTTAGCGATTTTTTTACCTTTTTGTCCCGCTTTCCCCACTTTTCAGAGGCGATGGTAATATAGATAAAATTTTATAAATAACTTACTTACTCTTTCGCTCCTGGCTGGTATTTTTCGGGTATATTCTGGAGAATGGGCTGAAACTCGGCGCCTTTCCTTTGTGCGTGGAAATTCGGTTAAATTTCAGAGGCACAATATTTTTATCATACTCTATAATGGCGTGATTTAAACTTTTGATTTAAAAATGCCACTTATGTGTAATATCTCTCAAGTTAAGTAGATTTTTAATATAGTTAATAATGAAACGTGCGTATACTATTTTATAATACAAACATTGATTTGTTTATGTTCATAAAATTTAAGACAAACCTTTTTGATTCCAAAATTCAGTAAACAACTAAAAATGTATATATAGTTATGCAAAGATTCTAAATTACAAAAAAGTTACATTGTTACAGTTCTAAACTTTTGAGTAAAAATTAAGCATATCAAAATATCTAATCAAACCCTTATAACTCCTAAAGAGAAAGTAGAAATTGTAAAGTTTTAAACTCAAATAATCTCGTTTAATGAAGTTACAAGCAAAATTAAAGCTTTCCCTTCAATAGATAACAATCGAACTTTCTAGACAATGAGAACAATTTTTTGCAACTGCCTTTAGGTAAGACTTTTTTAAAAGTACATTAAGAAACTGGTTGATTGAATGTATATAATTTTCACTCAAAACGGGATATTTACCATGATATATGAGTTTTTCTGCTTCTCGATATTTCGGCACAGTTGCATGCGCCATGATCACGAGATAAACTGAAGTCTTTGCGGGTGGATGTTATTGGCAGACAAAACGGTCTACCCTCTTTCTCAGTCTTTTACTGCGAACATTACCCCTACTACCGGTTTCACTGTCACTAACAACTCGATCACGATTACGACACACAACACTCACGGTATCTGGACGCATAACTGGTACCTCACTTTTACGATTTCCACACATCCTCACCACAGGGTTCCAGGCTCCAGACAATTGAAAACCGTCTTCTCGATTGAAATTCCTGTGTTTGGTAATCTCTATTGCCTCTTGTACCAATCTTGGGATGTAATGTTTTTCAGTTGAGATTACCTGTGGATTGTGTAACTCGATCCAGTGGTTTGAGCCAGATTCTAGTAGATGTGTAGCTATGGCCGACTTTTGTGTGTCCATATTTTTGACCGCCCGGATGCGTTCTGTCACTCGACAAGCTATGGTACGTTTTGTTTGGCCGATGTAAGAGCTCCCACAGCTGCAGTCAATCTTGTACACTCCTGGTGTTTGAAGAGGAATCTTATCTTTAGGTGAGCGCAGGTAGTGTGAGATCTTCTTTAAAGGAGTAAAAATTGTTTTTATGAACAATTTCTGCAGGGCTTTCGCAATTTTGTCCGTCACTCCTTTGATGTACGGTAGAAAAGCAGGTTTTCGTTCTACTATATATCTGTGGGGTTTAGGCCTTTGTCTAACTGGAAAAGATCGAAGCTGATATCCATTTTTACGTAGGACATGCTGAACATGAGCTAGCTCACTCTTTATGGAGTACTCATCACATAGGTCGAAAGCACGGTTCGTGAGAGACATTACAACCGAGTTAAGCTGCCGAGGGTGATGGTGTGAATCAGCATGGAGATATCGATCCGTATGGGTCGGCTTCCTATAAACCGAATAGCCTAAATTACCATCATCACGAATCTGTACCATCACGTCCAGGAAAGCCAGGAAAGCCAGGCGTTAAAAGAGTTCCGCCAAGATACCAACTTTTTGGTCCTTAAGGCTGATAAGGGGAACGCTACGGTAGTTATGAACGTCACAGAATACGAGGATAAAATCCTGAACTTGTTGAAAGACACTAACACATACAAACTGGTGAATTACAATCCGACGGCTAGAATACATCGTAGTACCCAGAAAATTATAAAGGAGTGCCAATACGCTATAGGAGAGGAACTAACAAAATACCTGTTGCGCCCTAAAAACATCCAGCCACCTAAACTGTATGGTCTACCTAAAGTGCATAAACAGAATGCTCCGCTGCGACCCATCGTTAGTCAGATTGACTCACCTACTTACGAGTTGGCGAAGCATGTAGCGGGTGTGTTGCAACCTTCTGTAGGCCTGACATCATCTTTCGTGAAAGACTCACGTCACTTCATACAGATTCTTCAGCAGACAACGGTTGATGAGAGTGAGGTGATGGTTAGTTTTGATGTGGAATCCCTCTTTACAAACGTCCCTATAGCCGACTGTATGAAGGTGATAGAGACTAGAATACAGAGAAATGGTATCCCAGCAGAATATGCCAAGCTTTTATACCATATTCTGGCCACAAACTATTTCTTGTATAGGGAAAATTACTACCTACAAATTGATGGTGTTGCCATGGGAAGTCCCATCGCTCCCGTAGTGGCCAATATATGGATGGAGTATTTTGAGAACCTGGCTATATGCTCTGCCCCCTTGCCAATGAAGTTGTGGAAAAGGTACGTTGATGATGTTTTCTGTATTGTAAGAGGCAATAAACATGAGATTGAACTCCTTTTGGCATACCTAAATGGCGTACATACCAAGATGCGGTTTACGTATGAAATGGAAAGTGATCGAAGCTTGGCTTTCCTGGACGTGATGGTACAGATTCGTGATGATGGTAATTTAGGCTATTCGGTTTATAGGAAGCCGACCCATACGGATCGATATCTCCATGCTGATTCACACCATCACCCTCGGCAGCTTAACTCGGTTGTAATGTCTCTCACGAACCGTGCTTTCGACCTATGTGATGAGTACTCCATAAAGAGTGAGCTAGCTCATGTTCAGCATGTCCTACGTAAAAATGGATATCAGCTTCGATCTTTTCCAGTTAGACAAAGGCCTAAACCCCACAGATGTATAGTAGAACGAAAACCTGCTTTTCTACCGTACATCAAAGGAGTGACGGACAAAATTGCGAAAGCCCTGCAGAAATTGTCCATAAAAACAATTTTTACTCCTTTAAAGAAGATCTCACACTACCTGCGCTCACTTAAAGATAAGATTCCTCTTCAAACACCAGGAGTGTACAAGATTGACTGCAGCTGTGGGAGCTCTTACATCGGCCAAACAAAACGTACCATAGCTTGTCGAGTGACAGAACACATCCGGGCGGTCAAAAATATGGACACACAAAAGTCGGCCATAGCTACACATCTACTAGAATCTGGCTCAAACCACTGGATCGAGTTACACAATCCACAGGTAATCTCAACTGAAAAACATTACATCCCAAGATTGGTACAAGAGGCAATAGAGATTATCAAACACAGGAATTTCAATCGAGAAGACGGTTTTCAATTGTCTGGAGCCTGGAACCCTGTGGTGAGGATGTGTGGAAATCGTAAAAGTGAGGTACCAGTTATGCGTCCAGATACCGTGAGTGTTGTGTGTCGTAATCGTGATCGAGTTGTTAGTGACAGTGAAACCGGTAGTAGGGGTAATGTTCGCAGTAAAAGACTGAGAAAGAGGGTAGACCGTTTTGTCTGCCAATAACATCCACCCGCAAAGACTTCAGTTTATCTCGTGATCATGGCGCATGCAACTGTGCCGAAATATCGAGAAGCAGAAAAACTCATATATCATGGTAAATATCCCGTTTTGAGTGAAAATTATGTGCAAAACCATGATAGTTTTAAAAGTTAGATTGAATGTATATTTTATGACCTGGCTGATTCGAGCAATAGCTTTACATAATTTGTAATGCCATGTAATTTTTATAGGAAAATATTAACAACATATATCCGTTTTGAGAAACATTTAAACTCGCCTCTAAAAGTATACTTTTATCCTTGTTATACATACATAATTCTAGTATAGTATTGTACACCCGAAATGGGTAAATTTGTTGCATCCTTACTACATACCTACTTGACTGGCCTGTCAGCACAGTTGGTAGTAGCTCTGCCTTCTGCGCTGTGCGTTGAGGGTTCGATTCCGTCCTAGAATAAACATTTGTGTGATGAACACAGGTGCCTGTCTGTGTCTGGGTGTAATAAAATATTATAGGTAAGTATTCTAGCAGTTATCTGGTCATCATAATACAAGCTATGCTTAGTTTGAGGTTAGATGGTGTTGTGTGCATTGTCCACCAATATTTTTTTATTTTTTATATAAGAACCATGTTTTTGACATTAAATATTGGTATTCTTAGTCTAAGACATAAGATAGGTGTTCAATTTTTGAATGACTAAATCATAACTGAACGTAGCTAGACACTTCAATAATTCCAAGGTCCAAAGTAGGTTAACTTTTAAGATTCATTCATATGCAAATATGAATCGCAACCAATCCAATAATGAATAAACAATATTAAGGTAGGTAACCTATGGTCTCTATTCTTCATAAATTCATTTTTCGCAGATTGCTGTGTCAGCCTGGACTTCGAAAAAGCGCGATCTAGTGAGAAATCGCACGCTATGTCGCTAGTTTACGCATACGGCACGCAATGTTCAGTAATCAAGCAATGTTGATTGACTTGATTCATTCGAAACAATCGAAAAAATCGTAAAATAAAAACGATCTGAATTAGAATAATATTTTTATAACTACTTGATAAATTTACAAAATTGACGTGTTTAGGCTCATTTTAGACGCTATGTAAACTTCTTGATTAAAACTGCGGAAAATTATAGAATAAATAATACTTTAAAAATACTAAAAAACACGCTTTATATAGAAAACCAAACTAAAAAATAGAAAATAAATTGTAATAAATGTAAGTAGGAAAAAATGATTTATATAAAAAAAAGCGTGGGGTGCATGGTGCCAATAGTTATAAATATTTCATTGACAGATAATGAGAAGAAGGATTACCATTTCGATAATATCTTAAAAAGCACCCCACGCTTTTTTTTTAATATTTTGTTTTTTCTTGCTTACATTTATAAAAAAATATTTTCTATTTTTAAGTTTGGTTTTCTATATAAAGCGTGTTTTTTAAAGTATTATTTATTTTCTACTTTTAGTTTTAGGATGATCAGTTTTTTTTTTATATTTTTTTTTTCGAATTATGGCATTGTCATTAGTCTTTGACAGGTGAGCAAAATTTTAATGAAATCTAGCCGTTTAAAGTGGGTCAAAATCGCGTCCTAAGGAGTCGGTTACAAATATACAAACATACATACAAGTGAAGCTAATATAAAGCGTATAAAAATCAGTTCAATAAAAGAACAAAATGAGAATTTTGTTCTTTTATTAACATATTTAAAATGTCACTCAAAACTGTTACTCTAATTTGGACTTTGTTGTTAGCATAACAAAATCATTAGATTTTTATTAAATTTTAGCTAGTCCGGCCACAAAATCACCACAATTGTTAGAATAAGGTTGTACAGTATAAAAATTTAGTTTACAATATATATATTTGTATCAATAAATCAATCAATTACCAACGAAACGATGAGTTTGTCTCTACATCTCCACTAACGGACGCGCTATGGACCCAAATGTACCCCGGAGTTGATTCTGATGTGCCCTGTAACCACTGGAGGAGCAGCCTTTCTGACTTATCCAGTACCCAGTATAAACAGACACTCTGACGTTACCAATAAAAATCATTCCATGTGAACATTGCACGTAGTATAAATACCCATGTACCCAAACTAGGTATGTTGCCATAGATCTCCTGATAACAGACGTCCCGGTCTATCTATATATTCCAACATTATTATATTTATATGGTTATAAGTGCGTACAAAATTTAAGGTACACTAAGACAGTATTAGGCTATAGGTAAAAACGTAGAAAGGGTCTAATTATACGGTTTAATGTAGGAATATTAGATAGTAACATTAGGAAGAACCGTGCCGTGCCTTTAAAAAAGGAGCACCAGAAAACCCACAAAACGTGCAGCAAAGGATCAAACTTTAACTTTGATGTTCCATTACTAAAACATGTAATGTAACTTTTAATCCAAAAGTTCTACGAATTAACTCTATCAAATAAGCAAATTTCAAAGCATTTGAGTAACGGTCAAAAGCAATGCTCTTTAAAGAAAATAATCAGGACGAAAATAAAATTTCAAGGTAGAGGAGAATGCCGCAACTAAGAGAATAATATTATCGATGAAATAACACTATCGATACAGTTTCTAGTGATTGATTGACGGTCCCTTCACAAGCAGTAAACAAAAAGATGATGTATTGGCAGGTATGTATAGTTAGAATAGGAACTATTAATATCTGTCGACGTTGTGGTCGACGTGATGAAGGAAATACTTCAAATAGTAAACTATGAATACATCTCAAGACTTGTAAGAGATATCACCGTAAAACTTACTACTTATATAAAAACGTGCCCGTCTCGGGACGACCGACATAAGTGATAACTCAAACTAATCTAACTAGCGCTTGGGGTTAGGTTAGGTTAGCCAGACAGACTGGCGCCATAACGCGTTGCGTAACGAAGCGGTTTACCCTCCCATAAGAAACTATCGATACAATAAATTGGGCAAGCGCATGTAACAAGTACCTTCAAAAATATTTTTATATTTTGCTTCATAACTTTGTTAGGGATATTAATACGAATTACCGTTCATAACTTTATTACGATAAAATTAATAGTCTGCAAACAAGAGTTCTGATTAGGGGCTAAGAGACAGACAGACAGACAGACGGACGGACAAAACTATAAGGGTTTCTTGTGGACGTGAAACCCTAAAACAACATTTAAATTTAAAGGTAAACAATTTTTGGCATTAAATTCTTTATCGCACGGTACGGACTTGGCGGGTGTGGGCTAGGTGAAATAAAGTGTAAGATTTTTCCGTCACGACCCTTTCTTTAGTGTAGACGGTTATCCATAGATACACGATTCTTCATCCCCGGACAAAATATCTTCGTAATATTTTTAATTTTTTTATGTTTTGTTAGTTATTTCTGCGTTTCATTTAATTGCTCTCAGACGCTAGTAATTCATAAATTTGTATTTGTTAATCAATAATATAATATGTTTATCAATGATAATATACTTTGATAGGAACTTCGTTCCAACCGAGTGTACCACGTCACTCACGCATATCATATTTTTTTTCATAAAAATGCGATATTAAAACACGTCACTATTAAAGAGACGGCGACGTTTGAAGTCTAAACCGTCGTGTTTGCCATTATATAGTGAAAAGGGAATCGACAAGAAATATCGTGAACGAACGATGCATTATCAAATCAAAGCTTTTATCTACTTTTGATGGAGAAACTAGGTCCAACTTTTATAAGTCGTGTCACCGCAAATTTCCAATAAAGCAATTTCGGTCTTAGTACAGCGGGACAGTAGTGTAGTGGGGTTAATCTTCCTTTAATATGCACTATATTTTTTTAACACGAGAATCGTAGGGCAAAAGATGCGTATAGTTTTGGTCATTACAAATCTTAGTCGCCATGATTTTATCAATAATAAATATAAATATGTTAATAAAAACTGTTGGTCAATGCAACACCATCTAGCCCCAAACTAAGCAATTATTTTATGGTGACCAAATCGCTGATAGAATACTTATATATTTTTAAATATATACTTATAATACTTTATAACACCCAGACTCGAACCCTTGACCTACAGCGTAGAAGGCAGAGCTACTACCAAATGTGCTGACAGGCCAGTCAATAGGTATTTGTATCTTATTGCAACAGCCTTATATGTTAACGTGGGCTATTCTATAGTAGAATTAGAAACTTAAATGTAATTTTTGACACTTCTTCTTATCATGTCAATAGTTACATCACCATTGTATGGTGAAGTGATAAAAGTGCGTATCAGGCTCCTTTTGTGCACTTGGGACATGTCGTTTTTAGGTTCTATACTTGAAGCCCTGAGATGTGGAGATTTGATAGAAAAGACAAATACACCATTTTACATAGAGTTTGTACATTCTCTGTTTAACCAAATGCAAGGTACTGTCAGGTACTTACTAACTACATACGATGCTAATTCTATGTTTGCTATATACTAGTATAATAAAGCCCATTCAAAAAAAAATATATGATTTCGCGGAATTTTTTTTACAATTCGGAAACACCTTTAATTAACTTAAAATGGACGATAGAAAATGTTATTGTCGCCGCAAAATTTCGCTCTAGATATGTTTAATTGGAATATTTAAAGTCAGAACTAGCCCTTAGTTCTGCGGATTTTTATTTTTAACCTAATCCTGGATTCACCATCATATTTTTGACATCCATCCAACTTACAAACAATCACAATTCACAAATTACCTAACTGAAAACAAACTTGACCACGGAATATTGGCGTCCGCCCAAACCGCCGAAAAACTCTATCTGAATTTCAGATACGAAAGGTTACCTAACCACCTTTATTATGCTTACAATCAAAGAAAAATACGCTCTGTTGTGTCTCTTTAGAGTACATTTAGCTAGAGACACAATATTATAACAATTTTCTAAACGCTTGGATGAGCTTTTTTTCATTTTCTGTTGATTGTGTATGGCGATTACGTTGTGGAGTTGATCACCCAACTTTGATTGTTATAAGATTTTTTATACTGTGGATTTACAAAACAACAGTCCTATCTGCAAGCATTTTTAATAAAATTTCGCATAATACATTTAGTAGTCTTGTCATAAAAATGCGTTTACAAAAGCTGTCAGAATTTGAAACGGAGGCATCGGTATAAGCCAAAATTATCCACGTCAGGAGAAAAGCAATTTTAAATTTAACAAACGAATTTGTATGCATGAGCCGTCGACTTCATCGAACCTGCGTCGCCTTATCCTATAGTTGTTTACGTGGAAATTCATGAATTTGACATGGCACGTTGCTGAGTTATGAGTTATAAACAGTTTTGTGTGATTTATATTAGATTTATTCTGCGGTGTTGTGATCAATCGACGGCGTGGAAGGTTGAGAGATGGCGGCAAGATTGGAGAGACACGAACTCTTTGAACTAGAGAAATGTAAAGAGAGCTTTACATTTATATGGTGTACTGTGCAAGTTATAGGATAATTTAAACCTTACATAATATTATAGTCTTAGTAATTTATTTACAGAAATGTACAAAACAATATACAATAATATAAAATATACGTGAAATAGTTGAGCTATCTAAGGACCGTTTAAAACGATCTATAGATAGCTCAACTGATCCGGATCACTGTCATATAGTTATAGGTAGACACTGGGAATACGATATGACTAAGCTTTACGGAATATTCAGTGAAATTTTGCACTAATATGGAAGGAATATTAGAACGCTAGTTTTTTTTTTGTTTTTTCTTAGAAATGAATCAGCTCAGCTGACATTCTCGCCATACTATAGTTATTAGTCTTTATTCGTGGAATAGAAATGCATTATTTTGTATACTTTCGTAATTTGTAATTTGTTTACGGCACTATTTCTTTTATATACATTTTAATATTATGTCATAGAGGAATACCATACATTAGACAAACCACATTTAGGGTTTTAAGGTGTTTTTTTTTATTTTAGTTTGTACAGGTGTTTTATCGTCATCACCTTTATTCTAGGCTAAGTGGAGTCTTTTTTTCTACCATTTTCCTTTAATACTAGCTGTCCGCGCGCAGCTTCGCCCGCGTTGAAGAATTTTCCTGGGATAAAAAGTAACCTATTTTTTTTGCGTTAAAACCTTCCGTGGGCCTTAAGGTACATACAAAAAATTGCCGAATTGGTCGAGCCATTTTCGAGTTATGCGCTTAGCAACATTCATTTTTATTTTTAAAGAAGATTTTTGTATTTTTCCGATGTTACTGATCACAGAACCTAAAATATCAAGTTAAACGTCAGCACGACATACGAGTTCGTTCATCCCTTCTAGGCCCCTCTTCAAGCCGCCTTTTTGCACGCTTATTACCCACGACACGGTACGCTAAACGTTCATGTTCTCTCTAATTTTGTTTTGCGTATGAAATTTTATCTGCGACACATCAAAAGACCACTTTGAACTTCCCTGATGCTAATATTCGCCGTTGTTCCATCGATTTGTCTTACCATTTGTACCATAATTAGTTACGTCTCTGTCTTGTTTTATCCTCTACAAAATACACATAATACAATACATGCATTACATATTTCGCTATATATTTTTGTTTGATCAATTACGTTTTTAATTGACGTACGATACATATTTATTGCTGACAGGTTCTTAGCTTATTGGTAGTAGCTCTGCCTTCTGTGCTGCAGGTTGGGAGTTTGATTCCCTTCCAGGACAAACATTTGTATGATGAACAGAGGTTTTTGTTCTGTGTCTGGGTGTTATATAGTATTATATATATATGCATTTAAAAATATATAATAATATGTATTACATCAGTCACCAGGGCACCATAATGCTAAAAAGAATGCTATGTTTGGGGCTAGATTGTGTTTTGTGGCAAATTTTTATGATTGAAAGTAGTTGATCTATTAAACGAGAAAAATCAGCGACAAACAATTCCATCCCAAAAAAGTCCCAAGCACTAGTTACTCGTACGTAAGTGAGTTCATAGTTTCACCTGACACCATCGTGTAGCTAATCTACGGCTGACGCTGTATAAATAATATAAAATCATAAAGTTGTAATCGAAACAATAAAAACAATTTTAATCCAGTCAAAAGCATCGATTCAAAAGAGTAAAAGAACGAACTGAAGTGGACAGCATCGGAATTTCAGATGAGCCGCGCTCACTCGGATCGAAGCGATTCTCCCGATACCATTGTTATCGTTAGCTAAACGAACAAACGATTCGCCGGCTGTTTCAGTGCTTCTTTTAAAACTGCAACGAGTTTGAGGGAATAGTTCAAACGTCTTACCTAGTTCGTTATTATTGAATGATCACAGTGACAATGAATTAAAAATAGATCATTGATTCAGGCGTGACTTTGCGGGAATCAATCATAAAACATTAAATAGATAAACAAATATTTCGTACTATTCCTCCAATATTCCGCACATGTTTATGAAGATTAATTAATTAACATTAAATAGATAAGTAAATATTTAGTACTATCATTAATTAATGTTCATAAAAATGTGCTTCTGAGGCCCACTTTAATCCTTTCACTATATTGATTTAAAATGCTTAAAATACAATTAAATTAGAATAAATAAGCTTTGAAACTACTGAGGGTATTTGAGGCTCTACTAGCTGCATAAAACGTTGCCTATGTCCTTCAAAAAAAAAAAAATTATACCAAATTTCCTTACGATCTGTTCAGTCTTGGAATTATTACGGATACATTTTTTGTATTCATATTTGAATTGATTTTGATAGTCATACATGTCATCTGCACCATGTTACTATTCAAAACTTTACATTTTGTCTTTTCGTATAGTTATAATAATTATTAAACTAGTAATATCATCCTATTTCCTATCTGTATTTAAGCTCTAATTTAACCAGCCAGCGCTAGTTTCTAAACTATACATTTTCTCAGCAACTTACAGGATACTTCACCAACTAATCACTGCAAACCAACATAACGTAATTATCTTCAAAATTACTTGTATAAGTCATAAACACAGCGTAAAGCGTAAAATTGTTTGCACTGCTAGCCAATTTGCACAACATGAAACTTTGGATAAAAGGTGTAGTAATACTCTTTAAGAAACATACTTGCTAAAACATTGAAAAATTGTAAAATGTAGTTTTCTTCACCGCTCTCAATTCGTATTACGAGGATTGAATTTGAATTTTTTCAAAGAATACATACTGCATTGATATTACAATTCTCGATAACTAATAAGTCTAAGGCTATTTCAATATTATGTTATTGTGTCAATAAATATGAAAAACAATAGAGTTTATTATTGCAAATTTAATATCAGTGCAGTATGAATTCTTTGAACGAACTAAAATTAAACATTCTCGGTATACAAATTGAGAGCCGTGAAGAAAATTACGTTTTACAATAACAGTTCAAAAAGTGATAAACGCAGGTATGTTTTCTGTATCTGGGTGTTATAAAGTATAGTAAGTATGTATTTACGAGTTTATAAGTATACAAGTGTATACGAGTATGTAAGTATACAAATCAATCAATAGTTTCTATAGCTTTATAAGTTTTGCATATTTTGGAGCTGGATGGTATTGTGTGAATTGTCCAGCAACATTATATAATATACATATATATTCAACGCTACATCTTTTTGCTTTTATACACAAATGCTCTTCGTACGAAATAAATAGACTACATATTCGCACATAGCGAACATACGAGTACCTAATAAATGGACTAGTGTTGTGCCAACGTTAGAAAATTATCGCAGTGCTGCCCTGAGGGAGAGCGCTCTGACATTACGACGTTATATGCTAAATAATGGAACTATCGCTAGTATTTTTCTCTAGAGTGCTTGTTCTTGTTGTAAGCATCCATTATTGTCCTTATAGAAATAGCAAATTAAATAAGTTATTTTCCGCCATGTTAAAGATTCTGGGGGACGCCTACACCAAAAAGCAAAACAATTTTTAGCAATTACTGATGTCAGATCTGTATTTATAATGTTTGATTTAACTAGTTTTAAGGTTGTTAATAAAGGAAATTTAAAATTGTAGTTGAAATAGATTCTGACAATCATAATTGAAACAAAGCTAGATAATTGATTCTGGCGTGACTTTGCGGAAATCCATTACAAAACATTAAATTAGACTCGATGCAGACGCATGCACCTCCCTCCCGCCCGCAATTGAAAAACCATGCAAAACGTTAGTAAAAGGCAAGCACACACAATCCATACATGCAAGCTCCAAAAGAAATTTGACACGTGTTTCGCCTCTCCACAAGGCATCCTCAGGATGCCTCGTGCCTCAGCTGTTTTTTTATAATAGATCCATAAAAAATAGACTATGTAGATATAGTCTAGGATACAATATGGTATTACTAAATTTAACTAAATATGTTTATCTGTGAAAAGGTTTTTTTATTATCGATAAACCTACGTTTGACCACGATCTCGCCTGATGTTAAGCGACGATGTGGCCGACGAAGATGCACGCAGGTCTAGAAGACACCTATTTACTCGAGACTTGAAGAGACCTAGATTGTAGTTTTCAGGAAAGACAGATGACGGCAAAGCATTCCAATCCTTGGCTGTACGCATTATAAATGTGTGGAAATAAAGCGCTTTGTTCGTAAGGGTGGTAGACCGATAAGGTATGGATGGTATTGAGCGGTACGTCTGCTCGTCCTGTTGTGAAAAGGAGATGGTGGAATTAGATCATGTAATTCCTGGTCACAGACAAACATACCATATAGACAGTGTATCAGTCTATATAGTCTGTTTCAATTTATAAAAGTATGGATATGGATGGGTCAGTAAATTTAGAAACCATTTAGCATATTGTGCTATCGTTGTTGGAAACGAACGCTGCAGTGGTTTTTAATACGTCATAAAAACGCAGTAGAGTAATGTTATCAGGACAAATAAGAAATAAAAATAAATTTATTTGTAGCAGAAATAAGATAAAATGAACATTAATGAAGAGGGTAAAGAAACAGCAGCAGATATTGGCTTTGATTCTATAGTTTCCGCAGACTAGCTAGAATTTCCTTAAATATGGACGACATTATTTGCTTGCACCAAAGTCAAAAATACAGTAAAATTTTTGTATTTCTAGAAGTTAAAGTTAGTTCTCAACTATTTTAGAATGGACATTTGATTCCTTTATTGTTTTTTTTTTTAATTATCTGCAGTTTTAATCAACAACTCTTTACATGACGACGAAAATGCGCTAAACACGTCAATTGTAGGTCAATTTAGTCGAGTTAAGAAGTATGATTTTAAAATTTTAATGTTACTCTAATTCAGACTTTGGCGGACATGAAATAAGGTCGTTTGTATTTTAGAAAATATTAACTAGTCTGGCAAAACTACAGAGTTAGGGTAATTATAATGCAGTCTCTTTAAGAAATTGCCACACTTCAGTATGTACGAGTATACTGAGGAGGTTCTTAAGTAACCTTAAAAATGGAATGCTCCGGCGTACTTCAATGGTTACATAAATATATATACATTTAGAGATCATTAGTTTGTCAAAAAAAACTCTACCAAGGAGCAACATACGTAACCAATAATGCCACAGTGTGGCACAGATGTTTATTTTCTAATAGTTTTAGACTTAACGCAAATCAAGTAAAGCATAAATTATTTGATAGTTGTACATTGAAACCTGTATATAACATTTATAACCTGTATTTGCTTACGTCTTGATTTAATAAAAAATAGATTGATCCAAAAAAATAAAAATAATGAGTTAATAAAATATGTATAAAGAGTAATGACAGAGCAGTATAAAACACGGATAAAACAGCGTTTTCTAAAAATTAAATCTAGCTAGATCGATTCATCGCCCCCGAAACTCCCTGCATACTAAATTTCATGAAAATCGTTCGAGACGTTTCTGAGATTCAAATCATATGTATTTAAAAAAATTGCTCGTTTAAAGGTTTAAGGGATTCATTATTTTTATCAAATAATTCTCCGTCCGTATTATTTTTACAATATAATTGATATACTATAACATCACATACAAATATATATCAAAAGAACAGAAAACTACTTAGGTAGTACTCATGAGGGTAGTAAAATAATACGATGCCAGAACTCCATGAAAAGTTATGGTCTT